>CM036577.1:3927116-5236155 GCA_020745775.1 Theristicus caerulescens | reverse complement strand
GGAGTGGGGAGGGGATGTTCCCACAATCTACGTTGCTTGCAAATGAAGAACAGCTAATCGTTTGTAGGGATGGAGAAAGCCCTGAGCCACTTGCCAGAAGTTTTCAGGGCACTTGTGGAGGAAGAGGAGAGACTGAAGCTTCCCGTACTGGGGACAGTGCCTGGGGTCTGGGGCTCTTGCAAGTAGTGGGTGAAGTTTGCTCGCTAGGCATGGGAAACTGTGCAGGGTGGCTGTGTCATCGATGGGGCAGGCATGTAAGATGGGGTCTGGGGGTCTGGTATTCGCTGCTGTCTGGTGGATGGGTCCAAGCTGATCTCCATTTCTCTGGTCAGACAGGGTGCTCCCAGCTTCCTTCCTGCCCCTGGTGGAAGGAGAGGAGATTCCTGGTCCTCATCTCCCAGGTGGAACCTAAGGAGGCTGCTCAAGGTAGGTGCACACCAGGGAGGATCTGGGGGGTTAATTCCTGCACTTATTTAATGCTTCTTCCAAGCTGCTTGCAAAAATTTGAGCTCTGGTCTGAGCCCTAGAGAGCGACGTACCCCCACGTGGGAGCTCACCCCTCACCGGCCTGGGGCACCAAGACAAGTGGGTGATGGAGGTGCGCAAGGGTGGAGAGCAGGGGAGACTATGCGTGAACCTGTGTACGCCACAAAGTGACAACGCACCCTCTGAATAACCAGCAAATTCCCAAAGCTTCAAGGTGCCTTTCAGTAAAAGTATCCTCTGCTCTCCGCACCCAGGAACTCAGCCCTGGGTGTCAGCCTGGCTTTTGGAAACCTCTCCTGGAGATCTCGGCATGTTGGACATCTGCAGTGAAGCGCTTGTGAACACCTGAGCATCAACGCCAGCTGATTCCAAATAAAGAATCAGTTGGGGAAATATTGCTTTTTTTCCCAGGCAATTTGCAAGAATTGAAGGCAGTGGAAATCCATCAAGCGACGGCTGCCACGTTGTGCATTTGATTTGCTTGATGGCTTGAAGACATCAGCATGTTTTACAGTGACACTGATTTTCAAACCATCCCTCTGGCTCGGTGGCTGTGGGAGCAGGTAAGGCAGACACAGGGCTGTCTGAGCACACCGAGCGTGCCTCGCAGCATGATTTCCCCACTGCTCCAGGGAGACACGTGAATTGCATGCTCCCACAACCAAGGATGCTTGCTCAAGGCCCGTGGTGCTGTAACGGAGGCAGCAGTCAATGCAGGACGTTTCTCCTTCTCCCATCTCCCTTTCTCAGTGGTGCAAGCGTTGCTTGCTGTCAGCTCTCTCAGCGAGGAGAGACTCTTGCTGGATCTCGGAGGACGTTGGATGTTTTAAAACAGTTTATAAAACAACTTCTTCCCAGAGGTGTTATCCCTGCAGCAGCTGGAGGAGCCAGGTACCCATGGCTGCAGTTTTACAGAGGGACAGAGACACAAGGGAAGGGGCTTGGGCAGCCCATGCTCTGCCCATCGCGCCCAGCGTGTCCTTGGCCATGCAGGGACCTGTGTGCACGTGCACAGCCTGGACCATGCCCTGATGGACGGGCAGGCCATGTGGGACTCTCTGCTTTTACAAACAGCTCACTTGAGCAGAGGACAGGCTGGTAGCCCCTGTTCTCCATCATCCCATGGTCCTGCCATGCCAAAACCTACCTCAAAGATGCTACAATGTGCTCTAAGGTGGCCATATCTAGATGGACTACACCAGCCCCAGGGGCTTCTCCTAAGGGCTCTGTGGAGGATGTCCCGCAGCAGGTTCACATGCTCTGCAGCAACCGGCCCTTGAGCAGTCTCGTGCTTTCAGGGGGAAATGGAGATGGGCCAACACAAGCTGGAAAGCTCTGGAGGCGATGAGCTGCTGGCATGGGTGTGGGAGAGCAGAAAGGTGGGGGTCTGTCTTGGTCCGTGGCTCAGGCTGCGAGTCCTCCTCATCACCACCGCGAGGCTAGGAGTGTCTCTTCTCCAAATGCATGAAACATCACTTTCTTTGGGGGGAAAAAAAATTAGAGAGCCACTTACAGCATCTCCAATCTGCATGGCTGGTGAAGTGCTGTTGCTTGAGATCAGCAAGGGGGTATTAGTCACGCCTTATTGCCTTTAAATCCTACAGTAGCAGAAGCGCCTTCCATTTGCTATTTTAAATAAGAATCAGCCTGATGGAGTGTTCCCAGCACAGTCTATCGGCTTCCCTGTTACCCAGGCAGCCTTTAAAGGATTAAGCTTTCATCTTGCCTCTTTCCCTGCAGTTTGTAAAGAGCAGCTCTGCCTGTTTATAAAAACATCCCCTGTTTATAAAATGCTGTTTGCATGAAGGGTCCCCTGCAGAAAGGTGAGCAGGTGAGAGCAAGGCCAGGCTTCCCCCTCCCCGCGTCCCCTCTTCCTCCTGTGCACGCAAGGAAGGCTCTGAGGATGGCGCAGCCTTGATGCCATGCCTGGAGACCTTGCACCAGGGTTTGCTCTGCCGTCCCTCCTCTGTCAGCTCGGTTGTGCGTGGGCTGGGTGATGCACAGGCAAGGGATGGGGCTGGTGGGAGGAAGATCTCTGATCCCTGGCTCTGCGAGGAAAGGGCAAAAAGAAAACAGGAAATGATGGCAGAGCTGGATGACCAGATACTGCCAGGACGGTTTCAGCTGCATTTTGTGCAGAAAAAGCCTTTGGCCTCTGGGCCTGCCCCATCCCCTTAATTGGGACTGGGACGTGGTGGCATCCAGTGCTGTGACCCCCGAGTATCTTCCCAGCTTGTAGGCTCTCCAGCACCAAGGAAACCTTCACTTTGGCCTTTCTGTGTCTTGTCTCAGCATTGAGTCTGGTGGGGCTTTTGCATGCTCAAATGCAGGGCTGTCGTTCCTGTTTCCCTACTTAAATTATTGATGGAGATCTACAACCTCCGTTCCAGCTTAACAACTCCTTTTTGCTGGGGTTTATTACCAGGATCAATCAAATCAAACCCTGATGGCTTAAAAATGTGCTTCCTTCTCCCTCTTATTGTTATTTGCTTGTTTATTATTAGGAAAGACAAGTTTTGGCTCCGGGAGATTTTGCTAGCAGTAAACAATGTCATTAAAAACAAATCAGAAGTCCCCGCTTTGCACGGAGTCGACCTCCGCAGAGCGCCCTGCACTCGGGTCCCTGCTTGCCGCCAACACGGTGGCCAAGGCGTGGGGATGGGGTCATGTCCAGGCACATCCAGGTGTTGTCGTACAATCGCTCCCCTGTGGATTCACAGTTTTTTGCCCAGATTCATGTCTCTGACTCCTGTCCTTGCTGCCATAGTGGGGGCTCCTCCACCCTGGATGTGGGGTGCTGCAGGGTCAGGAGGTGGCTAATGATTTGGGGAGGTCGCTGTCAGCCAGGTCTTTGGAGGCTTTTGGACCTGTCCTTCTCCTGCTTGCAGAGGGACTGAGCTCCCTGCATTTTGGGGATCTGGGCTCTTGCCTCGGGGCTCATCCCTCCCTTCCCACAAGGAGCAATAGCAGGGCTGACCTTGGGAGGTGGTAGGACATCACTCATTTGTGTTTATAGGAGGTTCATGGTGATTTCAGGACTAAATGGGCTGAGGGTGGGTGTGACATGTTGCAAGTTTGTAAAACACCATCTCTTCACCCCAGGGTCATTCCCAAACAGCTGGTCCACCCTGCACCGTGCGCTTCTCATCCCACCGTCACCACCCTGCTCCCAGCCCTTTCCCTGGGTCCAGCCCCACGGGGGAGCAGCGCTGGCCATTTCCTCTGCTGAGCATCATCTCAGGGAGCTTCATTTCTCCCTAGATCAGACTTGGGCTTTGCAGCACTGTGGTTGCACAAACACTCATCCCCCCAAAAAACCACCAAAGCGCAGGTGGAGCGGGCCAGGAGGAGGCCTGCCTGCCGGGGGGATGCGGCTGCCTGTTCCTGAACCTGGGCCGCTGCGGTGGAAGGGGTTTTGCATGGCCAAGGAGCTGGGAGAACTGTGGTGCTCTTCATAACTGCCAGCCCTGCTCACAATAAACAAATTGAAGAGTGATGGGGAAGATAAATTGCTTGTTGTTTTTTTAATGCATGCAGTGAAGGAGTTTATTTTTAAACCCGTCTGTGAGTGATGCCTGGTTTGATCTTCTAAATGAAACTGATTTATTCTATTTGCACTGGGGCTTGGGAGAAGAGGGACTGAGCTGGATTTAATTTATGCGTTTAACTTTGCCTTGGCAGGACTGTGACAACAGCAGACAAATCGAAGCTGAGAAGCTCCCTCCGGTGATCCCAACGATGCAAATGATTTCCCTGGTTCTATCAAACGATTTTGAGTCACTGATCCCACGTTGCCACTTGGGGCAGATATGAATTGCGTGGCCCTTGGGGGAGCCAGCAGAACCGGGGCTGGGCCACCTTATGGAGGGCTTGGGGACTCCTGAAGCAGATTTCCACATCTGAGCTAGAAATCTGGTCTTCTCTTCTTCATGGATGTGATTTCCTAGCTGACTGGTCTTGCTTTCCTCAGCTCTGCCTTGCAGCGTGTCCCCCTAGATGGGTCAGAATAGGACACAAGGACTGGGTCCACTGGGACCACTGGACCCAATGTTTCATTGGGAATTCAATGCATGGAGGGATTCACAGCCTTATGAGTCTTTGCCATGTTCCTCTCCCCTGTGGATATCAGGGAGGGCTTCTGGGCTTGGCCCTGAAGCAAACGAAAGGTAACAAATGACTTTTGCAGTAGATCGATGACCTTGACTCCTCCATGGGCTCCTCAGCTCTTTGTGAGATCGTTAGCGAAACCCTGCCAAGCAGATCTCAGTGATGATGGAGGCCAGGGCAGAGCACTGCTGCAATCCGCGCTGAATGGAGGCCATAAAAGTCTGAATTACACTCCCCAAAGTCTCCCTTAAAAAGGATGTGAGCGTAAAAGTGAGTCTTAAACGAGGCAAAATGATGAAGTCACTGGCGTGGAGGGAAGCAATTATTCAACACCACTAAACCATGCATCACTTTGGATAATTATCAATTATTATAAGCAGAGCAACTCCCCTCCAGAAGCTAATGAAATTTCACATGGAGCACGCTCTGGGAGATGGATCGTATCGGCCTGGACAAGATTCATCTTCTCTAATGTGCTGCTTATTCCTGTTTATGCATCTTAAAGCTTTATGTGCAAAGCACCTTCCTGCTGGGAAGGATGAGGAGCCTGGGATGCTCTCGCCGGCAGGCAGCTGCACCGACTGTACCACTTGGTTTCCAATGCATCAGACCCCAGGTGGGTATTGGTAGCACTGGGGAAAGGATCCCTTCCCCCTTCTCTCTTCCTAATCCCTGCTTTTTGTGGCTCTCTGCCTCTCCAGCCTTTGGGGATCTGTTTGGCAGAGCTGGTGGTGGGCTCTGGACCACCTTCCACAGTGCCTGGTCCTCCTCCCCTTCCCCTTTGGGTCCCTGCAAACACTGTCCCCCTCCCGAGCACCGCCAGCCCTTATAACCATTTTGTAGTCCCATGTGGGAATGCTCTACCACAAGCCATCAAACACAAATGGGAAATAATATTTTATGTACAGTTTAGCTACAAACTGGGAGCCCATTCTGGGTTTTTAATGTTTTTTTCCCAGGTCCTGGCACAGCGTTTGCAAACTTGCATGTGAGGGGGAAGGCCAGGAATCCCATCCAGGCAAAAATGCATTTACTTTGCTTCTAAATATTTCATTTGCAACCCATATGACAAACTGCTGCTTGTAAATACAACTATTATGCCTTATTTTGTCATACATAATTGAAATGCTGGATCCTGTACTCGGCGAACAAACACGTAGTTTACAAGGATGCTTTCCTCTGGATCCTTCCAGTCTCTGTAGCAGCTTCTCTCCCCCTCAGGGCTGGTGGTGGATAGTGGTGGGGTCCCTGTTGGGGAAGATCTTTCCATCTCTGCAGCTGGAGAAGTCCCTGTTGGAGATGGCTGGAGGTGTCCCCCAGGCTCTGCCCTTCTTCCAAGGTCCTGCTCCCACCCCTCCTGCTTTCTGCTTCCAACACCTACTCACAGGGGCCTGGGGCTGCTCTTGTACTTTTATTTTTGCAAATGAGCACGACTGCACTGAGAATAGACCCGGCTCGTAGCTCTGCCGCTGAGTTTGCAACCAAGGCAACCCCGCTGCCCGTGGCACGTTGAGCATTGGGCTGCTGCCCCATCCCCTATCTGCTGCTTTACCATGGAAATGGGCTCCAGTGCTCCTCCCACGGAGTCTGCAAACGAGACCTTGGCGCTCTCGGTGCTCATCGAGGTCAGTGATCACCTTTGATCCCACTTCGCCTGCCGGCAGCACGGCGTCTCATTTATTAATGAGCTGGAGGTGGGCGAGCAGGAAGGTGGCAAACTTTGCAGCTCCTATCACTTATTTAGATGAGTCATGGCCAAAAGAGGCTCCAGGGAGCTCGAGAAGCACCTTGCCAAGACAGGTGGATGGGAAAGGTGATGGAAAATGAAATTCATGCTTGTCAAGTGAAAATAATGTATGTTGGAAGGAACACTTTTAATTACACTCAGGTTATCAGGGTATAGATTAAAAGTAGCTTCTCGGTAGCTTCCTGGGCAGCATGTTTAGCTGGGGACATCCAGCTATGACTGAAGTCCCACTGCCCCGGGGGGCTTAGAGGCTAGTCCTGGGGAACGCAGGGATTTGGGAGAAGGTAACAGCCATTGGTGTGCAGTTTAGAGGAGAGCTTAAGAGCAGAGTGATGCAATGAAGTGGACCCTGGGGGCAAACTGGGCACCTCTCCCTAGTCTTTCTTCTTGCCCAGGGACACTCGAGAGCACTACATCCCTGCTCCTAGCTGTGAATGAGCAGAAGATGATGTCATGGGGGCCACAGATCAGCTATAACCAAGTAGGTTTAAGAAGAAACATCCTATACAGATCATTTCAATACTGATTTATTGCAACATTTTGTGGAGTAGCCAGCAGTGCAGGTTGCAGGAGGCAGAGCCATAAGCTGAAAGGGCTACAGTGTCTCCTAGCGACCTGCACTCATTAATAGCCCCAGTGTTAGCCAGGACCCCAGGGTGCATCATGCTTTTGCTCCATTCTCCTTTTTCTGGAAAGTTGTGGAAGCCTACGGGGCAACCTTGAGCTTGGCTCAGCTCTCTAGGAGGATCAAAGCCCCTTGCGTGGACCACACCACCTTGTCTTTCATTACACCTTTATTTTGAGGCCAGATTGCTGTGGTTTTCCCCTGTAGCTGCTGCCCTCTATTCTGGACGTGCCCATGCCAAGCCCCAAGCCGTGCATGTGCGTGGCGAGGCTATTCTTGTAGGACAGCAGACCCTGCTGATGGACACAGCCCAGGATGCTCCTGGGTCCGAGAGCAATGATTTAGGGCTGGATGGTGAGACTCCCAGCTGGGCATTCAGGCATTGCAGCACTGCTATTAATAACCCTAATGAATAAAATCCACTCAGGGACCAACAAGGGAGACTCACGAAAGCCCACAGGAGCCTTTAGGTGACCAGTGGTCCTCCATGGACTACGGCAGCATCAGGGCAAACCTGCATCTGACAAGTCCCAGCCCTGCAAATGGTCTAGAGACAGTATCTGAGAAAAGCCAAAGGTAAGATCTCTCCGTCTCGGTGTTTATCCAAAAACCTTCCTCGTGGCCAGCTCAGCTTTTCTCTGCTGCGCAGCCCACATCTCATGAAAGCCGTTTTGTTCTTGCAGGCCAGACCCTGCCTCCACCCGTCTCTCGGGTTTGGCTTATTCATTTGGTCAGCTCAGATCTTGCAGCAAATCTCTCCCTGGCGCAATATGTTCCACGTCCTTCGCTTTAATTGGCACGGGTTGGTGCCTTGCACCGGGCTCTCTGCCGGCCACCCTGCGTGAGCCCATCACGTCCGAGCGCATCAAACCTCAGGCTTGACAGACGGACTGACAGTTTCCAGCCAGGGAGGCTGCTGCAACAGATTGACCAGCTCTGCCCAGGGCTGGGAGCTGGGTCCCATGCTGGGGTGGGTTGCCGGGTGCGGGGGCTGCAAACGCCGGCTGGGGCTGGCAGACACCCACGTGCCTTTCACACTGGTCATGTTCCACTTTGCTCTTCTCCTGCCACGTTTTCCTGGGGGAACTTGATAGGAAAAGAGAATTTCTGCTCCTGCAGAGCTTCTCTGCTTTCACTGTGTTTCCTCTGCTCTTCACCAAGTCTCTGGGGTGACTGTAGCCACCGGCACTGTGAGTCTCCCAGCAAGAACACAGACCTGGAGGGGACCCAGCAGGGGCTGCAACCAGACTGAGAAGAAGAGAAGATACAGCACACAGTGGAAAAAGACATGAGCTGCTGTGCGTCCATCTCAGATGTCTGCCAGACTTCTTACCCCTCAACGGAGCCATCCCTGCCCTTCTCTTGGGGACGCCACCACAATTGCAGGCAGGAGCACAAGCTGAACGGTCCCTGTTGGTGTTTGCAGTGGGAAAATGGAGGAGCAGCCTGGACTGCACAAAAATGGAGGAGCAGCCTGTCCCGCGGCAGGGACTGTGGCACGCGATGGCCATGGCTGGCTGTTCCTTTGCTGGGACACGTGGCACCATCAGGGCCCAGGGAAGCCCCTGGCCCAACCACCCTGGATGTATCACAGAGAGCCCAGCAGGCACAAAGCATCTTCAGCACGTTCAGGCAAAGTGGTGTCAAGCCGCAGCTGCCGAGGTCTCTGGAAGACCGGAGGGAAAGATGGAGAAAATTATTTAAAGTGACTGAAATGGCAAAACAGTTTTGCAGCAGGCAGAGAGTGAGCCTGGGGACCCGCTGCCCTGGGGAAGCCAAAATCAGGGCCAGGCTGCAGAACTGACATAAAATTAAGGAAACAAAAGTGCTTGGAGGGCCAGAGAGGGCAAACATGCAACTCGTGATCAGGAGGTCCTCAAACCAGTGTCCTGAGAGGGGTCCTCTTCCCTGTCCTACACCGCTGACCACAGGACCCACCACCACCTCTCAGCCCGGAGCTCCACCAAGGCAAACACGGAGATACAGCTGAGGACTTCAATGCCATGGTCCTTTAGGGGCTGCAGGTGGGCTTAGCCTGACCCTCCCTGTGCCAAAACCCCTCCGCAGCGTTTCCCAGATGAAATGCAGTGATGCTGGCTCGTTCTGGTCCACAGCCAATGCAGCGTGTGTGCTCCAAGCGTGCTGGTGGCAACTGGCTGCTTCTTGGCTCGGGGAAGAGCAGGAACCCTGCAGAGTGTCAATATTATTTTTTTAAGGAGGCTGAGAAATATTTCTGTATCTGGAATAACAATGCAGAGGCAGGGAAACACACAGAGGAGGAGAGGGAAAAATAGCAGCTTCTGATAGTGTAAACCTCAAGGCAAACATGAAACACATTAATATTCATGCACTCAGATACAGCCAAAAAAACCAACAATGACTGCAGCTCTCCAGAAATGCTCCGAGCTCTTGGACTGCCATCAACAACTGTGGGGTGGAGAAGGCAACGAAACCTTCGGAAACCACCAAGCTGTGGGAGAAGCATTGTAACAAGCAATTCCCATAGGGCTGGGATTAGGCTTTGGCTCCTTCTGTCCAAACAAACACATAACAAGGACAATCTTTCTGCTAAAAACATGAGTCTAATTGCTTCTAATTGATCTCCTCGTTGGCAGTCTCTGGAGGGAGGCATATGTTGAATGGACCATGGAAATGTACTTTACAGTTTGTGATTATCAGGAGTGATAAAGTGTTGGTCCTCAGAGCATCTGATGGGATAGAGGAGCTTCATGCATGCGGGAAACGAAGCTGGTATAGGGGAGAGGTGGGTTTCTCTCCACCCTGGTCTATGTGGTTGGGTGACCTTGAGCAAGTGGCCATGAAATGGAGGTGACAGTGATCCTTCTTCCAGTGGGGACACTGGCCTTGGACTGCTGACATGCGATACTGCTGGAAGATAGCAAGGGTCTCCGTGAATATTTGCTGGATATTTTTCTGGTCATTGTGGAAACTGCTCAGGAGGCAAAACAGCTGTGAGGGCTGGTCAGGGCTATGCTGGCTGTGCTATAAATACAGGGGTGTGCTCTGGCCTGGAAACCAAGCATCTCAATGCAAAGCTGAGCTTTCTTATTCTCCAGAAACGCAGCTACAGTTTAGAAACTGCCTATTGGGGCTGGTTCTGGTCCTGCTTTTTCTCCTTAGGCATTTCTGGGCTTCCCATGGGCTTCCCATGGGATATTGCTCATTGTCCCAGGCCCGAGACCTTGCTGCACAGCACAGATGGTCCAGTACCCCATGCCTTTGCCCTGTATAGCTACGAGGGGGGGCTGTCCCCTTGGATGCCAGTTCTGGCTTTGCTTTATGAGCCTGTGTGTTGAGGATGACTTTACTGAACTCCTGCTAGGCCAACCCCCTTGTCAGTCCTACAGAACTTCAAATTTCCCCAGCTTTTCCATGGGAGTTTCATCTCCCACGATGACTCTTGATGTGCGGAGCCTGTCATTTTTGACATCAGGATCTCGGGTGTCTCAGAAGCTGACTGTTTGCAGAGATGCTTGGCAGGGCATGGCTGGTGTGTCTCCACTTTGCTCTCCCCAGGGCGTCTCAGATGTAGCCTTGCAAACTAGAAAAAAGAAAATGCAGATGCAAGCTTAGCATTGAGTTTATGAGCAAAACCTGTCACCTTCCAAAAGCTTCTTTTTGAGTGGGAATCAGAGAAGCAGCTCCTCATTTGAAAAGCAGAGCATAGAGTCTGGGTAATTTTTCAAGGACAGTGATAGACCTGGGACAGCCCTTGAGCCAAAGTGCTTGTTGCTGTTCCTCCTCTTCTCCCACAACTTCTCCTGTCCCCTCAGCCAAAAAACAAAAAGCCCTGATGTTGATTCACCTGATTTGTTGAAAAAGACCAATGTAAGGGCCAGGCTCTGCAACCCTGTGCTGAAGGGTCTGCAGAAAACTGTGATTAACGCAGTGTTGAAGGATGAGAGTCCATGCCCCATCCTTCATTTTGATTGATGGCCTCTCATTTTGGGTGGAGTGGCTTGTCTTCATCACCCAGCAATGCCCTCATCATGGGGGTCCCAGCCTTGAGGAGTCCCCTTTTGTTGGTATGAAACCAGGCTCAGGGCCCAGAGTGGGAGACAGCAGCACCAGCCACCATGCTAGCAGATGTGGGGCTCACAGGATGGTGTTTGCAGCCGTTGCTCACGCTGTTGCTAGCCCTGCTGGAGGCATCAGCCTTTGGGCCACCCCTCAACCTCCTTGGCCCCTGGTGATGGGGGGCTACCAGAGCTGAGGTCCCACCAGAGCTCCCTGCAGCTCACCGTCAGAGGCCAGAAGAAGACACGGTGTTCCATCAGCAGTGTTTGGTTTCTGAGTTTGCCTTCATTTAGCATCAACAAATGCTCACAAGCATCTTTGAAAATTCACAGTTGGATGTGGTTGAGCAGCACCCCAACCTTGGCTGAGAGAGGGACCAACTTTCTCCACCAAGTCTGGTAGAGGAAGACATTCAGCCTTAGTCTCCTCCTGCACCACTGTTGCAATATAGTCAAGCTATGTCTTGCTCTCCACCACATTCCAGAAGGAGCATTTCTGGAGCTTCAGCTTCAAACTTGCTGCACTGAAAAAACAACCTTTTTTACCAAAATTTCACCTACGCAAAGTGTCTGATCAGCTCTCCTGGCAGTCCCTCTGCACGTTTCCCACTGCCTTCTACTGCTGGAAGAGTGGAAACTCTGACCTGGCCTCTTCACTGGGACCTCCCAGAGACCTGGATCCCTCTGCAATAGATCTCATCCAGGCATTACAGCTTTACGATGAGCTCAGCTGGGATGAGGATGAAACGGCTCGTTGAAGAGGCTCATCTGCAACACTCGGCACTTGTTGTTGCTTGGATGACATGCTCACGCTCAACTCTCCTGCTGGTTTGACTGGCATTGCTGCATGTTGGCTCTGCCGGGCGCTCATGTTGGCGTGAACTGCTGGGACCTCTTCTTTGGCAAGATGGTTTCTCCTCAACGTTGTTGCTACAGAAGGTGGAATTACCTCTGCGTTTTGCAAGCTTTGGCAGAAATAGATGCATCAGCCACAGCCGAGCCCTGAGCAGACATGGAGCTGGCTAAATGCCATGTGCTGATCTCCACACAGGTCAGAGCAGGTCGGGTGTGAGATAGTGGATCTCCCTGTGGTGCTCTCTTTGTCTTCTGTTTGGTTCTGGCTGTTGGCTCAGAAGTAGAGACAATTTAAAATCTTTATCTTCATGGCAAGACAAGAAATTTCCAGCAGTAATTATACCTGGTACAAGCCAATAATTTCATTTTCAGCTCAGGTCTTCCAGAGATGCCATCCCACCTGGCTTATGAAAGCAAGTGGTGGGGAATGCAGCACTTCCGATAGTCGGTTGGTCCAGTAGCTAATTAAACGCCTTATTAGAAAAATGTTAGAAAATATTACCATTCTGACTTTATCTGGCTACAGCTTGATCTTGTTTCATCTTTGCTGGCTATAGACTTATCTACAATCTCTTCTTGGGTAACAGGCATGTCTTCCTTGGACTCCCTCTGAAACGTTCAATACTGTCAGTTGGTTGCTCGCTTGCCGTTAGCAACAACGATATGCATGTGGCCATGAAATGGGCCAATTTAGGCCCAGCAAAGACTTAATCTTCACAGAGATGTTTCTAGATCTTGGAAAAGATTAAAAACTTCCATGGTGAAGTACTTCCCATTGCAGACAGGGCAGAGGATGAACTTTCTTTTAGAGATGCCCTTCCTTCCGCTGGTGGGAAATGCCTCGATGGAGGCTGCACTTCCAGACAACAGGAATTAGGCACAATGAAGGTCCCATCTCCACTCAGAGTGCTGAGACCTTGGGTGAAAAGCATCAGCTTCAGCCAGCTGCAACCACCACTGGTGGCCCTTCAAACTGAAAACAGCCTAGGAAAGGCTTTGCTGGGATACCAGGAGATCTGAACACCAGTTAAAACAATCTGAGTGAACACAGGGATGCACTTTTCACCTCTGTAATTAATTGCCTCCGTGGGGCTGGGAGGCAAAGCTGTAAAGAGAACTGGGATCATTCAGGAAGCAATTAGAGACTGTCCTCAGGGAAGAATGATATGGAAATTGATATGCGTTGATGGGAAAAGTGGCCATTTCTAATTCCCAGTATCCATCTATTTATTTAATGTGTGAGTAAACACCGTGGTTATGAGGTATAGCATGTGTTGGAGCTGCTGCCTGCGACATTAACATGCCAATAACAGCACTTTATGGTAGGAACGTGGCTGTGTATCATTAGAAAATTGAGCCCAGAGGGAGCTGGGTGGTGTAAACTGCTCATATGCAGCAACACTTGTGCCAGCAAAGTGTCAGGACCTGGCAGAACTTTGTCTGAACGTGGGTGAGACAACCTGGATGGATCTGGGCACGTGCCACCCCCCTGCCTGCAACCTGCCATCTGTGCAGGGACCAACCACCAGACGTTGCTCTGAGCCCAAGCGCTGCCCGCCCCCGCTTTGCTGGCGTGACTTCACCACCAAATGATGTCTGCATGGGGTCCTCCCCACTGGACCTGCAGGATCTGCACCAGGAAACGTTTATTCGCTGAGCAGGATGCTTGGGCATGGACCGGAGCTGTGCGTGCTGGCTCCGGTCACAGCTGGTGCATGCACAGCCGCGGCAGTGTGTGCAGGCGTGCATAGAATCATAGAATGGTTTGGGTTGGAAGGGACCTTTAAAGGTCACCTAGTCCAACCCCCCGGCAATGAGCAGGGACATGTTCAACCAGATCAGGTTGCTCAGAGCCCCGTCCAGCCTGACCTTGAGTGTTTCCAGGGATGGGGCATCTACCACCTCTCTGGGCAACCCCTGCCAGTGTTTCACCAAAGGGGCATCGTGCCCCTTCGCCCATGTCTTTACCCATGAGCCCGTCCACATGTTGGAAAACCAGCTGGATCTCTGTTCATTTGGACCTTGGGGTTTGGGTGCTGCGAGCGCTTGGACCAGCTCCTCTCCCTTGCTCAGCCAGCTGCCCCACTGCTCTCTTTGGCTCTCTAATATACAGATAGCAAAATTTCAGAGTGCCTCGTGCCTCAGGAAGCAAATACACCACATAAAAAACCCTTGCCAGGGAAAATGTAAGATGCCCATTTAGCATCGCAGGCTCCCGAGGAGATGGCAGTCGCCTGTCAGCCCCACGCCGAGCAGCTTGCTTGCGATGTTTGAAGTTAATACCTCCTGACGCAGAGACGAGAAGACCTCTGAAAGCCCAAATTAATAAAAGTGACATGCCAAGAGGAAGCGTGAGCGTGGCGGTGACAAGGAAGAGGCTCTTTGATGTTATCAGAGCAGGAGAGAAGGCAACAGAGGAGGATATTAAAAAGATGAGAGAAGAGCTGAATTTGACTGGATGGGTATGATCAGGATCAAAATGAATTAAGATTTTTTACAAGGAAAACCATATGAGAAATAAGTTTCAGCAACTAAAATTAACAGGAAGAAAACTTCAGCTTCCTGCAGACAAGCTGGCTGTATGATGTACAGAGAGAATTTATGCCTCCTGGAAAATCTCTAACAGTTTTGGCGGGTGTTTAAAAAGCAGTGCTGACAGAGGAAAGAAATTGGAGCATCCAGAAAGCTGGCTGTTGGCAGGAGCTAGATAAAACTACCTCCAGAGGTTTTGTTGTAGCTGCTGGAAAAAGCTTCTCTGATTAAAGTGTTCAGTTTGAAGACGGTTCTGCTTGAGAAAGGATGGCTTAGAAACTGAAAAAAAAAAAAAGGGGGCAGTTGGGATGGCTGGTCCTACCAAACTGCAAGGGAAGCACGTCATCTCAAAGAGGCATTTTAGCTGGAGCTGGGGTTTGTACTACTGGGTGCATAAAACAGGCTAAAATCAAACAGGATGGTTTACTTCTATTGAACTCAACTATTTCGAATGGCCCCAATGGCAGATGGCAGGAGGGAAAAGCCGTGGTTTATGCTCCTTCCCCTACATTGCAGAATGACAAACATCACAAATTTTATGGCTTTGGAAAGGAGACTCCAAGACAGAACCAGTTTTGCTTGGATGCACCCAGAAAATGCTGCAGAGCCTGCTGGTGCTGCCGTGAGTCAGAGAAGGGAAAATCAACAGGGAGTCACCAGCCTGAGCACGCCGCCAGCGTTGTCCCTCCGTTCTCGTATGTGTTTTGAGTCAGACGTGGCGTGGTAGCGGCGCTGGCACTTAGAGCATCCTGCAAAATGGTCCAGACCAGGGTGTCATCACTTTACTATTTTGAGCTCTCCCTTGCACACAAACACCGGAGGGAAAGATGTGGCAGACACACGTGTGCGCATGTGCTTTTTAATTTTTCAAGACTTGTCAGCTTGAAAGGGAAGGTTGAAAGATTTAACAGCTTTGTCATGTTGCCTTATCAAACCCACAACAGTGACCTTCTCTGCTTTTATATCAATTACATCAGCCGAACAGCACATCTCCATCACGTGCTGCATCCCAAGAGGGGCTTATTTTGCCTTAATGCTGCGGAGGTCACCGGGAAGGTTGAGAGTTAGCAGATGAGCTGGCAGGAGGAGGAGGGACGGTCCCCCCCTGGGAGATGCACCGGTGATGAGAATAGAAGCCTGTGTACAAGAGACGGTGCTGGGGGTGGCAGGAAGATGGCAAAGCTGCAACTCAAAGCTGAGACCCGTCAGACAAGCTGGCATGCCAGCATCTTACCGCAGGACCATGCCAGCACAGTGCTTCAGAGACTTGCTGGTGGGCTACTAGTGCATTGCAGGGATATTGCATATTTGGAGGAGTATCTCAGCATGCTAACGAAATCCAGAGGCCATGTGCAGTAATTAGGCCACTTGACAGCCATGCACAACCACCTTTGGCTGCCACAGGCAGCCTCTTCGGCTGCATTAAGTGCTTTTGAGAGAGCGGCATTGCTCTCTTGGGGCGCAGGGAAGTAGGCAGCTGGGGCATCCCGTTGATATTTTATTCATGCTGCCTTGCAGGTCGGAAGTGGCTCAGCTCCAGCAGTCTCATCTCTTTCTCTGTTTGTTTATACCCGAATTTGCTAGAAAATGCCCATCTGGCTGCTGGGCAGGAGGCAGTGCCCAGCCTGCACCCTTGCTAGCCCAGGGAGTTGAACCCAACGCCAAGGCAAGACAGTCCCATGGGCTAACGCACCACAGCAGTGCTGAACCCATTGATCTGCACGTTCGAGATCGTGATGGCGCCAGGGCATGTTGTCTCAGCTGGGTATCTTTGCCCTGCCTTTGTGGTGGCAAACGAGCATACGCTTCCCAAAACATCAGCATGGGGAACACAGGGCGGCAGGGCGATGCACTTTTATCCAGCTCTTCCAGGGGCTGGAGGGGAATCCACGCAGGGAAGGGATGTCCAGGTGTTTCACGGGAGAGCTGCAGCACCAGGATTGAATCAGCTTCTCCCACACTTATAAATGGGAATGGGAAACCTCCCCATGTTCTGCATATTTGCTGATCTCGTCTCGGTGCCAAGGGGGGAAGCTGGCCATGGGCAGCCACTTCACCGCACCATTCCCCAGCTCATTTTCTGTCCTACTCTCTGTTTTTTCAGTATTTCTTTATCTGCTATTCCTACTCTTCCCAGAGCCATGGGGAGCTGCAGCAGCATCCCTGCTGCCAGCAAACAGCAGGAACACCAGCTCCCAAGGTGCTGGAGGCATTGGATACAGGACATGGCATCATGGGCTGCAGGTCTCAGATATAAGGATGGAGCATGTGGAGACCTGCAGTTATTTCTCCTGATCCTAAGGGGAAAGGACAGATGTTGGATGGGAGGCAGAGATGGCCACATACTCAGAAGCTGCTGGAGACAACCTGGATAGACGGCCAGCTGCTTCCAGATATCTCGAAGGACTTCCCCAGGTAGGGGTTGGAGGCATCTTCATCTGGATAGGAAATACATACATGTGGCTGAAAGGCAGAAGCGGGAGGAGGAAGCTTTCTGAATGCAGGATGAACTGAATGGGCAGCATTGGCCAAGAAACGGGAAGTATTTGATAAAGCATAAACAAAAGATTATTACTTATTCTGACATTTTCAAAGTCAGTACTCTTTTTCCTGCAGTTTGCAGCTGGCTGATTTTAAAAAGAGGAGGGAGAGGGTTAAAAAATCCATCATAAAGAAATGTGTTTTGGGCCATCTGAACTGAGGGATTTTTTTAAGTTCTTGTTTGCATTCATGCAGGAATTATGCAAAAAGTAAGAAATCCTCTGATATGAGGCAAACCATCCCCCCTGCCCCACACCCCCCTGCCTTGCTCTAAAGCCCTGAGAAATGTTGTCAGAGCAATAGTGCAGGATTCATATTTTTTTAGAACTGTTTTCCACAGGAACTCTTGCTGCAGCTCTAAAATTTCTTGCTGATCCTCTCTGCTGGCTCAAGCCTGTTTTTTGCTGCCTGTGCTCTTCAAACCCCCTTTTATCTCCCCCAGCCCTGCCCCGCTGGTGGGCTGAGCTCTGCCCAACTCGTGGGCATGCAGGACCCCAGTGTCCCTGTGCCGCCTCCAACACCAGCACTCACCATTTACACGTGGCCAAGCCAGCCATGGGATGCGACCGAGTAGAAAGCTATTTTTGCTTTTGAATTCATACCCACTGAGTGCTTCTTCCATCGATTCCAGTCCCTGGGCATCTCTCACTAACAAACTCCTCCCAGCAAGCGCTGAGGCTACCTGCAGGCTCCGCTTTGTACCTTTGTTTCTGCCTTTGTAAACCAAGAAGAAAGGGCTTTGTTTGCTTTGTGGAAACCAGCCCTCATATGAGCAGCTGGATGAGCAAAGCTTGGCTTTTCTGGGCTGGATCCTCTGGTGTCTGCCCAGGGTGCGAGCTCTGATTGCCCCAGTTGGGGCATTTGGGGCATCTCCATCTTCTTTTGTGCTTATTGATCTCTCTCTGCATCCTCTCTCAATGTGGGAATAATGAGGGTTTCTCATCTCTGTGTCATCCCTAATTTCATAATTCTGCAGCCAGGGCACCCAGTAAAGGATTGCACAGGGACCACGCTCACATCAACTCCCTTGGGACCCATGGGCACGTACGAAACCCTGACCCATGGGGCTGTGACCATACAAGTTTCCCAAAAGCCCTAAATTATCTTTTAACTGCTCAGCCCTGTCCAGGAGGAGGTGGACAAACACTGTTGGGGAACAGCTCCCTTTTCCCTGGCTCTGGGCACCACCAGGAGCTAAACTGTCTCAGGCTTGGTAGGAAACGTGCCACCTCCAAGCATGTGCTGCTCTGAAAATCAAGCCATGAATATCCGTAACAGGTAGACAGGGCTCGTCCGCACGGCAGAGATAACTGGGACTGGGATTTTGGCAGAAATCTCTCCCTGCAGGAAGCAAGAAACCTGCTAGAATATTTTTTTTACAGTTTTATACCTACTGGGCTTTGCCCACTCACTGAAAAGGCTGGGATGCTGGTTGGAAAAACACCTCCCATCAAAATACACTTTTTTTTAAAGTGTTGTTTATTTGGTTTTTTAACCCAGGATGTGGAAACATCTTTATTCTTCTTCAAAAGTCAAACCTTTCATACCCAGAGTTTTGGGCTGGAAAATGGTTTTGCTGTTTCCAGATTTGACAGCAGAGTGTCCATTTTCAGCTGCTGAGAACAGCAAACAGGTCCCTCTTTTCCTTTCATTTGCTCTTTCCCCAAAGCACTTCCATTTTCAAGCAGAATCAGAGAGTGGACCTGGAGTTGCAATGACCTTTCTTCCTGAAGCCGAAGGGATTTGCCCTCAGCCTGTGGCCAGGAGGCTGCTCCCATGCCCTGGGCTTCCCTGGCATCTGGGCTCCAGCTGGAACCAAGCAACGTCCAGCCACTTCTATCATGTAAATACAGGAGCCTTTGACTTCCCAGGCATTTAAAGTGATTTACTGGTCTAATGACTCCAACCATGTGGCCCGGAGTGTCTATCTGTCTTCCATGAGTTTGCCAATGGAGCCTTGTGAGCTTTTAATGCTTTTCTTGGCAAAGCGGCCTTTTTTCCTGCAGCTTCAGCTCCAGGACTTCTGGCATGGCCATCCCCATCTCTCCCACAGGTTTTGGCTGAAGTTCATTCATGCTTTCTATTTTTAGCCACTCTCTTGTGTTCATCTCCTCTGACTCAGACGTTTCAGCCTTTGTATGTTTTACCCCATGACAACTTCAGCCTGTGATATCTCATTTTGGTGGCCTTGGGAGTGTCTTATTTATTAGTGTTGAGTGTCTGATTTGTGTGCCAAAAATCCTACTCTTTACCTGTCCTCCAGGAGACACCAGAAGATCCTTCTGAGCTGAAATCCACCTGAAGGGTGGTCAAACAAAGACCAAACCAGCCCCATCTCACACTGCAGTACCTGGTTGGTGGGGCCAGACTTGGTCCAGAAGATGCAACCCATAAAAAACTTTAGGGAGCAGCAGCCACAGCAATGGGCATCTCCTCCCGTGGTGGAGATGGGAGCTTTGTGAGATGTTGTAAGTCCCCCAGATGCCTTCAAGGTGGTTTTCAGAGAGTCTTTTGCAAGAGCTGATGGAGCATTTTGCGAAGTCTACAGCCAAGCCTTTGAGGCCATCTGAGCCCTCACCCAAAGCAATCCCAGCTCCTCCTGCTTTGTCTGCTCACAGCCACTGCACCTGGATCCGCCAGTGGCCAAGAGCAGAGGACGATGTCTCCAGGAAGGAGGCAGCAGACATTAAACCCCAGTTTGCTCTTTAGTGGCTGCTGGTGGCGCAGCATGGGGCCAGCTCAGCTTGTTAGCCTCTAGCAGGCTGAGAAGATGCAGGCTGCTCGAGTTTTACCACCACATGAAACTCCATCTTCCTTTTGACCTTTTCTTTTTTTAATGCATGAGGGAAAAAAACCTCACTTTGCTGCATCATAAGGTGGTCCCTATGGAGGTTGGGTATGGTCTAAATTTCCATACCCTTGTGTCCTCCAGAGACGTGTGACTGCCCAGCCTTCAGCTGGCCGCAGTCTCTGCTCTTCCATGAAACATCCAACAGCTGAGATGCTTCAATAAAAATTGCTCTGATGGAATCAGCACAGGAAGAAGTGGAGCCAGAAAATGTTTCTAAATCCCCATGCTCTTAAAACCAAAAACTTACCCAGGAAAAGTTTTACTGGGTCCAGGCAGCAGGAAGCTGGTGCCCATGGACTTTCCCAGTGGAGGCTTTCTATGCTGTAGCAAATATTAATAAATAATCAGGAAAGTTGTTTTTCAGGGAAAGGGTGCGATTGCCAAAAAAGATGCAGCCACCTGAGATAGAGAGAAATCTGCAGAAGGCTCGTACGCCAGCAGCACAGACCTGGACGACCTTCTTTTCCAGCTGGGGAAAACAAGCCGCTGCAGTGCAGCCATCACCCCTGGTCTCCTTCTTCAGACAGCTCAGCAGACTGAATGCGAAGTGTCTTGCACTGTACAGATATATCACAACAATAAATAGACAGTAATGGGGTAGCGGGGATGTGCCATGCTGTGCCTCTTACGTTCCTTTCTCCTTTTTGTTGAAATGTGCTCTAAGCCAGCATGGGGCTAATTTGCAGCAAATAATTTATCAGGTGCTTAGAGCTGCCCTTTTTGCTTGGCAGATCTTCTCATGCTTCAGCATAGCTGTTTTCTGTGCTTGCTCAGCAGGTTGGGTTTGGATGTTTCTTTTTCTTTCTGAAACCCCCAATAATCCTCACTGCTTTTCTTGATCTTTAATCACCACCCTTTTTTTCCTGAAAAAGGGACTATTAGTTGCAACAGGCAATGGGGTTTTGCATTGGCAGTGCAGTCTCTTTCCATCCCACCTTCTCCACCAGGGCTGCAGGTCCCTTTTCCAGGGACATCCTCAGACCCTTGGCTGCATCATTTTGTTGGTTTCATGGCAATTTTAAGGTCTCTCCCACTGCTAAAGAAGCGGCAGAGCTGCCACTTGGTCTCTGGACTCAGGAATGAAGCCACTGACAACGCACTTGTTAAAGGGGAGGGCTTGAGTGGAGGCACTTGAATGTCTATTTTCTTGTTACTTTTCTGAGCCAGTTAAAGTTGATCAGTAAAGGAAAAGGTGTAATCAGCTGCCAGCATAGCAGTGCTCCAAAACTCCCAGCCCCAGCTGTGTGGAGTTTCACAGAGCTGCTCTCCCTGGCTGCTAAAATCTATGGCTTGGTGAAAAGTAATTGCTCCTTGAGCAGCGGCATGAAAGAAACCTGATTTGTTACAGCTTCATGCCCTTGATCCCCTCCCAGTCCCCTTTGCTTCCAGCAATGTGTGTGTGTCCCCCGCCTCCTAGGACAGCACTTCCAGGAGAAGGCAGCAGATGCTGGGAGCAGCTTGGAGCCACGTGCATGGTCCATCAGCCCCGCCGCTGCTTGGGCTGTGCCTGCCTTCATCCCAGCAGAGCCGCCAACTTGCTTTCCTCTCTTCTACTCAACCGGCGGTACTCACGTAATGTGCAGGACCTGACTTATTTCTGAGAACCCACTGCCAAATTTTCTTGGAACTGGCTCGTGGATTTGAAAGCTGCCGGGGGTGATGAATGAGCAGACAAATGGGCTGACAACAAGCTCTCATAAGGTGTTTCCTCTGGAGACGGGGTCAAAGTCATGATTTTCTGTTGCATCCTTAAAAAAAAAAAAACATAGCTACAATTCCTGGCTTCTTCATGACTCTATCCAGGCACAGCACATCTGCGCCTGCCAAATCCGCTTGCAGATCTTGGTGGGGGTGAGGACGAGAGCTAGAGGAGAGCCAGGAGGCTGGTTATTGGGTTGAGGAAAATCCTCCAGCATGCTATGCCATGGGCTTCTAAAATGGTGGGACCATGCTGCCAACCCTCGTGAGCGTACCCTGAGTCTCACCAGCTCCTCGCCGTGCGGGTGGGTGAAAGCAGAGGATTTGCGTGAGAATCGCAGTTTTCTTTGCACATTTCCAGGCTTCCTCCTGAGCGTTCGAAACTGTGAAGCGAATGTCACCTTTCGCGCTCGGGAGGTGGGAGGAACAGGAAGAGAAAACAACACCCAATTCAGATTTTTTTTTTTTATTTAGAGAAAATTCTCATGATTTTTTAAGGCAATCTCATGATTTTGGGGAGGTTTGCTGCGGGGTGTTGCTCTGGGGATACAGAGCAGGGGTGAGCATGGAAAAATGCCCAGCTGTTGAATAGCTTCCAGAAGGTGTTGAGGAGCTCCTGTCTGGTGACCACAGCACCAAAGTGTCTAAGCCCTTATGGGATGATGCACCTTCTCATGAAGTTTCTCCCACTTCACTTGATTCAGAGCTCCAAGATCCGAATACTTGATCGCTGGAGATCAGGAGAGGGGATATGAGAGCATCAGGAGGTGGAGAAGAGTATCAAGAGGCAGGTGAGAGGATTAGGAGGCAGGTGAGAGGATCAGGAGGTGGGAAAGAGCATCAAGGTGAGGGTGAGAGCATCAGAAGGAGGATGAGAGCATCAGGAGGTGGGTGAGAACATCAGGAGATTGGTGAGAGGATCAGGAGATGGAAGTGGGGGTTTTGGTTTGGTTTGATTTTTTTTCCCCAGCAACTGTGAAACAAAACACATTTCACAGCCTGAAGATTTTGAGCCTCACTTATTTTTTGACATCCTGAAGGGAGAAACACCATGAGGTTTCTGTGCAAGAGGGTTTTGTGACTATGGACAACTGTAAGACATGGTGCAGTGCTGGATGAGAGCAGAGGGTTGCAAAGAGCTTTTTAAGCCCAAGGATGGGACTTTTCTCCTAGACAGGAGTGTAGTGGCACTGGGAGAGGTGATGGAAGATTTGTCACCCAGGGACTCAAGCAGGGAAGCAGCAGGATGTGAATCTGCTGCATGCTAAGGAGGAACCTGAGGGATGAACCAGCTCCTTCACTTCCCAGCACCCATGGGCGCACGGTGGACTGGGCATTCGAGCAGGAGAAAAGCAGGTAAAAATGGGAAAAACTGATCTGGACAGATAGGAGGAGGATGGGGAGAGCAAGGCGAGGGCCCAGAGTACTTCCAGCATGACACCAGTGCTCAGGCTGAGGTTTTAAGGCAGGTGATTAATGTAATTTTGCCTTTGGTGAGCTCAGGAGTTTACATTTCAAGGGCCATACCTAAGCCCTGTGGGTCCCATGTCACCATCTGAAGGCAGCTCTCCTTCTGGAGGCTTCATGGCAGCTTCAAACCTTGTTTCACAGCCAGGATGAGAGCCGTGGGTTGACGTGCATTGCTTATCCCACTGCACGTGGTCTCTTGCAGCAGCACCAACCTTCAGGCTCAGCCCAGCGTCACCCCGTGAGGCCCTCCTGCCTGCTGCCATTGAGATGGCACCGAACACAACAGCCCCTAAAAGCTGAGCTGTTTATTAGTGCTTTTATTAGTGTAGAGAGTGGGCAGGCATGTCCTTGGCCACCCTAGGACGTGGTATAATGTTCTCTTTCTTCCAGTATGAATTTGGCTTTGCAGCTGATAGATAAGACAGCCGGAGTCAACACAATGTGCGTTGCCTCTAATCAATTGACGTGCTAGATCCTTGACAGAAAAACACTTTGTACCCAGTGGTAATTATTTGTTCTCTGCCAGTCTTGGAGATCGCACCGCTTTTGGTGTGATAAGCGATTGAAATATGGACTTTTTTTTTAAACCACTCCTCTGAGTGGTTTAAAGTCAAAGACATCAAACAGAGAAATAGCCAGGAGTGGAGGAGTGACTCTGGTGCAAAGACCTGTCCAAGCTCTTATTGTGAATTCCATGGGAAGAGAAAGGCTCGTGGGTGTCTGACAGGGGGAGAATTTGGTACGAGTCCAGCTTGCTGAGGGTTTGGGTGAACTCAGATGCCAACAGGCTCAAATGCAGAGTTTTGGGGTCTTCACTTCTGAAACCTTTACTACCATCTGCAAGGTCTTTTCCATAAGCCAGCCCTGAGAGTGCTGCAAAGGATGGGGACCTGCTCTAGGAGCACATCCATTGGAAAAGGATGTCCTACCTTGATTTAAAGACTTTGGGGGCTGTGGGACCATCCGTGGTCCCAGGCAGGCTCTTTCATTTGAATGCATTTAGCTTCCCCCTGTTGTGAACCCCTCTCCCTCCCCATTCTGGCTTTGTCTGCCAGATTAAAGAACCCTTTATTAGAAGTGTCTCCACAGAGGAATTTATAGGCTGATGGAGCCACCTTTTCACCTTCCCTTTGTTAAACTAAATGACTCGAACTTTCGCCTCGCTGGCAGGCAGCTTGCCAAGCCTCGCGTCCCCCCTTGCAGCTCTCGGTTGAACCCTTTGTGATGTACCAGCATCCCTCCCAAGAGCTGCTGCCTGAGCAAGCCTCCACATTGCGTGGGAGAGAGGGTGGCAGCAGGACATCTGCGACCCGCAGGGATATACCTGCCCTAGCACAGCTTGAGGCTGTTAAATTTGGGATATGTTATACTGACCACCGGCAAGAGATGCCGTGTTTTGACTCCCCCAGCCCCGCTTCCTCCACCACCCATCCCCTCTGCTCCCCAACTACAGGCTCTTCAAGCAGGAGAGGGCAGGCAGCTAAAGGGAAGAGGGCTCTTGAATCAGCACCTGTGCTGAGAGCCTGTCTGAGAGCCGAGGCGGCTCCAATCAGCGCTCAATGGGCACATCAGGAGCCTTTGAGCCATGGGCTTGTGGAGAGCCAGCGGCATGGCCCATCAGCATGGCTGCTGGGGAAACCTCAGGGGCAGACCCCATGGTAGGAGGTGGGAAGAGGGGAGAGCTTCTAGCTTCTAGCATCCACCAGTGTTAAAGCTGCCAAACACACTGTGAGTGCCCCAGTGTGACCCACCTTACACGGAGGGATGGAAGACATCATGGCTAGAAGTTCACCTTTTTCCACCCTCTGCTGCCCTCCCGCTCAAACAGCCGGTGCTCCAGGGCACTCGCAGCCAGCATCGAGCCAGAGCAGCGTGTTTACAGTTCCAGCAGCCTCCGAAAGCATAACAGCACCCCAGCACTGGCTGTGGGATGGCTCTCCATCACAGGTGTTGATACCTATTGAATTCACAGGGCAAAGGGAGACGAGGCAGCCAGAAGCTTTGCAAGCCTCCAGCGCGGCTGGTTCCCGGTTCAGCTTGCTTTCAGGCAGTGTCTGTCCTTCAGTCTGCCCACTACGCTGCTGCTGGCCCAGCCGTGTTGGTGTAATGCAGTTTGATGGTGATCCCTAAGGTGCCTATGGGGCTTTTTTCAGGTTGAGATACATGCTCAGTACTCAAATACCTCTTGTAGTAAAGGGCTGCCCCACGAATTTAGCAAAGCAGCCCAGGAGCTGAGATTTCTGAATTTGCCCAGTCTGGTGGTATCTCCTCCAGGCTTAGATGTCGAATGGTACCAGCTTATCTGCCAGGGATGGGCATTGTCAGCAGCTCATCCCCCATCCCCTCTCGATACCCACACTCTGTCAGTGAGTTACTTTTGCATTTGAAGGGCTGGATCCTGTAAAGTCCCAGGTTCATCCTTGGACTCCAACACAAACAAAGGTGGAGACACTCCTGCTCCTTCAAACACAAAGAAATACAGTACAAAGGTCCACCACGGATATAAGGACAACATCCTTTCTAGCCATTAATGAGCATAAGGGATAGAAAGACCAGTTTGTACAAGAAGCCCAGACCAGGCTGGGCTTTGACGGCTGGTTCAACCCAACGGGCATGGCTAAGAGCCTGCAGATGTTGCAGTGAGTAACCTTGAGCCAGGCCTGGCACAAATCCCCTCCACTGGTCCAGAAGGCAGTACAGGGACCAGGCTGGCACAGGGGTTTGGCAATGGGAGACAGAGCTTGGCGGCTCCGCAGCTTTGCGGCCAGGCTGCGATGAGCACTTGTTACCAGCTGATGGCTGCTGGGCATCCCGTGGATAATGAATGTGTGGCCAGCGTCCAGGTCTCAGGAGATAATGAAAACTGATAGCACAAAATGAGCTCTTCAGCAAGTCCCTTGGAGAATGTGCTCTTCAGGAGCAATCAGAGATGCCATCCCTGTGCCAGCCTCCCCATTCAAGTGGCTTTCTCCTATAGGTAGTATTAGCAAAATGCTTCACAGCACCTCCAGGCATCCCTGTGGTGCCCCACCTCATCAAACTTCAGCAAAGACTTCCAATGACTCTACCAAAATCTCTTAATGTTAATAAATTGCCAAGTGGGGAAATTTATATGCATGGAAATGACTCTTGGAGTCACTGTCACCCTTTGAGAGGCACATATCCTCCAAGTGCTTCTCTGCCAGCCTGGAGATGATCGTTACTGAAACCCACCTGCAGCTCCTCAATGTCTGAAAGGACTCTGCCTGCCTCCTTGCTTGGTAAAGGTTTTTTTGGGGGTGTTCAAGCCCACAAGCCAGGTATTTTGTGGGGAGCCTTACTGGTTTTATTTTTGTCCAAGGGAGAAAAACGTTGAGGCTGTAGACTACCTTCTGCTGTAGAGAGGGGCAAGGAGGAGACTGCAGCTAAATAGCCTGTGGGATGTGTTCACGTGGCTTCTTGGTGCCACAGCTCGTGTTTACTTGAAGGAGGACGCTGCTGAGCAGGGAACAGCTTTGCAGCAGCCAGTGAAGACCCCCAACCTGGCTGCTGGAGGAAAAGCCAAGAACCATGTCCTATGGGCTTGGGGAGGCCACGAGCATTGCTTGGGAGGCTGAGCTTGGGATGGGCTCCAGCCTTTGGTGCTGGGACAGCTCCACAGGGCTGTGTTACAACCCATTGCACTGCTGCTCATGGCTGGAGCTGCTGTGATGGCTGCATGGGCAATTCTGGATGGCTCATGCCATGTCTGCTCAGGTGGGTCACTCAAAGCAGCTGCTCAGGCTCAGTGAGCAAGTGCAGGAGAAGGGAAGAAAATGGCTTCAGCCTGCCCTTGGCGGACAGCGAGCATGGCGGAGGGCTGGGCTGCAACCCTGCCCCTTGTTCTTGCCTCACCAAGGCTCTCTTAACTCGCAATCAGCCAAAGCCACGCCGAAAGCAGGGAGAGGAGCCAAAATGGATCCAAGCAGGGAAGGACGCACGGCAGCTCCAAGGGACAGAGCTTGCTGCATGGAAACAGGCCATTGCTGTGGCTGCCCCGCCAACGTGCTGCTTCGCAGAGGTTATTTTGGGCAGCCGCAGTGGCAGACGTGGGAGCATTGCTCCAAGGCTCTGCTGTCGGCGTGGCGGAGAGGGCAGTGGGGCTCAGGCTGGTGGCATGGGATGGGGGGGGACGTGGTTTGGGCTTTGCAGAGACAGGACCTGCCTTACCTGAGCCACTGCAGTACACAGCTGGGACTTCTGTCCAAGCACAGCTAAGCTCTTACTGACTTAAGTGGCCCAGGACAGACCCACCCTGAGCACCCTTGGCCAGTTGCTTGCCTGACATTGCGCTTGGGGGATGGGCTAATCCAGAACAAGCGATGGACTGGACGCTCTTTGCACCATGCTCTGGGCAGCAGGAGGATTTGTCCCAAAGGAAAGCGTTTCTGTGCGTGAACATGGGCACTCAAAATAGACTTGGAGGACGGATCTGCACCTTCTCCCTCTCCCTGAGGCAAAGGGATGGCCTCAGTCCCTCAGCCAACTGCGGACCCCAACACACCTCCTGTCTGCAGCATCCACCTGGGCTGACCTCCGCACCCCGTGGCTGGTTTAACACGCTCCCAAGGTTTGGAACTCCATCAGCTCTCCCAAAACAGCCTTTCACAGTCCAGCTGTGCTTCTCCCCGCTGTGGCCACCACACTGGGGATGGTCACCAGCCATTCAGCAGCACCCAGCCATGAGCTAGCAGAGGTGCAAAGACACCCACACATCGCATCCTGCTCCCGTTCCTCCAGGCTACAAAACCAGCAGGGTTTGGAGCTCCAGGAAACTCACCTTCTCTCTTTATTGGGGTAAAGCAGCATCATTTTGACCCAGTTCTATTTAAACTCCTGGTCGCTAATAAATGAGACTCCAAGAGACGACCAGAATGACCACATCAGAGCTGGCCCCACCATCACAGCGCAGACGGGGATGCAGCTGAGCACGGCCATGGCATCACACCCACCCCATCAGGAGGTGTCTGAGGACGTGGTGGAAGGGGTAAACGGGGGGGTGAGGGGTGAGGAACGGCCCTGGGCAGCCCCCGGGATGGGCTCGTCCTGGTGTCTGCCCCTCACCCTGTGCCGAGGCTGCGCCGGGAGCTCCAGCTTGGGGTGGGGGGCAAGGCAGAAATGACACAGCCCGGCCATTTCCACAAGACCAGCTTTAATATCAGTCATGAGAACGAGGAGAAAGCACAGAATCCATTAACGGGAAAAATAAAAAAAATTAAAAAAATTAAAAACTTAAAAAAAAAATAAAGAAACCCACCGCCCCGTGCCCACCCACCACAGATGGACTATCCAGGCACTGCAGACGGAGGAGCACGACACAGCAGCTGGGGGGGACGATCCACCGAGAGCCACCCGGTCCGGCCCCTCTCCAGGGATGCTCACCTTGGGGTGACTGGTAGCGCTGAGGAGCCCCGGCGGTGGCCCGGCCTCGGGGGACCCGGCTTAGCTTAAGATTCATCACAGACTGACACGAAGGACAAGAACGTAAGAAGAATCCAAGAGCTGCGACTTTTTGTTTCTTTATTCTAATTCAGCCTACGACGTTAGTAATGGTGATTTCAGGGGATGGCTGGGCCCGCGAGTTCCTTCTTGTAGTGAAAATCAGAGACTGTAAAGAGGAACAGAGCTTATAAAGACAGATAGGAATATATTGCCATAAAAAGAACTGGCATGCAAGTGCTTTATACATTTGGCAGTATGTGAAATGGCGGGGCTTCGGTTTTGTTTTTGGTGGTGGTGGTCTCTTTGTTTTGTACAGTTCAAAAATGAGCTGCTGCCTTCACATCTTGAAGACAACCCCCCCACAGGAAAGGACAACACAAGTCAAGTCCAAGGTGCCTCTCGCTTGGTTTTGGCAGAGTATATATATAATATATATATATTTATTTGTTTTTAATGCATAGCGATTTTCTTCCTTTTTTTTTTTATTTTTTTTTTTTGCCCCCGTTGCAAACCTGAGCTCGGTCCCTGCTTTCCTGTGCAGTTTTCCTTCCTTAGGTGTTGGCACTGTGGAGCGGTCGGACGGTGTCAGCAGGCGATCTCCTCCAGCGTTCCCAGGGTGGCCTGCAGTGGCACGTTCACAGTGTGGCTGATGGTTTCCGAATGATTTGGCATGGGGTCGCAAGTGCTCTGAGGACAGAGAGCGGGGTCAGGGTTACCTGGGGGCCGCTGGATGCTCCCTGTCCCTCCCCAACCGCTATCTCCTGGCTGAGCCATAGCATCAATCCTTTGGAAATAACTCAAGCCAGGGCTGAACGCTGCACTGAATCCTGTGCTCAGCGCTGGGCCCCTCACCCCCAGAAGGAGATGGAGGGGCTGGAGCGTGGGCAGAGCAGGGCAGCGAGGCTGGGGAAGGGGCTGGAGCACAAGGCTGGGGAGGGGCGGCTGGGGGAGCTGGGGGTGCTCAGCCTGGAGAAGAGGAGGCTGAGGGGAGCCCTCATCGCTCTCTGCAACTGCCTGAAAGGAGGCTGGAGCCGGGGGGGTCGGTCTCTTCTCCCCAGGAACAAGCGATGGGACGAGAGGGAACGGCCTCAAGCTGCGCCAGGGCAGGGTTAGGTTGGGGATTGGGAAAAACTCCTTCCCCAAAGGGCTGTCAGGGCCTGGCACAGGCTGCCCAGGGCAGGGGCTGAGTCCCCATCCCTGGGGGGATTTAAAAGATGGGGAGATGTGGTGCTGAGGGCCATGGGTTAGTGGTGGGCTTGGCAGTGCTGGGTTAGCGGTTGGACTCGATGATCTTAAGGGTCTTTTCCAACCTAAACGATTCTATGATTCTATAATCCATATCAAGCGACTTCACCTGCCTATGGAGCTGACCACAGGGAAATTTCCTCCTCTCTCCCAACCGGGCTCCTTACCACATTTTCATCATGGCTCCCTTCCTCTTCCTCCTTTCCGAGTAGGTCTAATAATTTCTCCTTGATCAGCTGCAAAAGAGGGAAGTTGGGTTAAGGTGGGCAGGAACAGGCAAGACATCTGCCCTGCCTGCATGGCATCCACAAGGCAAGGGGCAGCCTCACGCAGCGGGGCTGGGTCCACAGCCCCAGGGGATGCGCTGGGTTTGGAGGACACCCTCCAAAGGATATGGAGAAGGAGACAATCTTATCAAGAAAACCACCCCATGAGTCAAAACTGAACTCTTTACATGGAAATAAAACCCCCAAAACCTCAATTTTTTAAATATATTTGGGAGTTTATTGAAAAATGTCAGCTATGTGAGTGCCATTTCCCTTCACAGCCACATTATTTCCCTGGCCGCCGTTGCTGCTGAAGAAAGTATTTTCAAGGGAAAGCCCAGAAAGGTTGAAAAGTGAGTGTTTTTCTGAAAAACTTCCACAGGGGGAAAAGGAAAAAAAAAAGAAGCAAGCTAAAAACGTGAAAAATTGGGTCAGTTCCTAGGGAAGCGAGGTGGATGCTGGCTGGCATGCAGAGATGCGTGGTGGGGATTCGGGACCCCGATGAGCCCAGGAGCACAACTCTGCCCTGGGGCAGGACCAAGAGGAGGATTGCACTGAGCGAACGATGCAAAAAAACCATCTCTAGGGTCAATATTTCATCTGATTTTGCCTAACCCAGCAGAAAAGAAGAGTTGTATCTGCTGGCAATCTTAAAGAGTTTACAAATACTTTGGTTGAAAACCAAAGTTTTAGGTGCGCTGAACCCCACCTTGAAGAAACCCTGAGCAGATTAGATCAACCGTGTAGATTAGGCATTGTTTAAGACATTTTATTCCTTTTCTCCCTATCTGGTGTGGGTTAAATATCTGTCACGGATGACCATGAAGATGCCCCGTGTAGGGCGTAGCTGGGTGAACCTGCTGGTGCATCCCCAGGTGTGCACGGGGAGCCTCTCCAAGGAGACAGGATGCTCTCTTAAGCCATGTTTGCCCAGAAAGAAGAAGAAAAAAGAAAATAAAACAGCAAGAGGAAACTATTTGTGAAGTTTTATAAGCAGATGTCAAACAAAGGAGTAAAAGGGAGAGGAAAAATCCAAACTTTGTGAGGTTTCTTATTACCTTCTTATGAAAGAACCCCAAGAAACCCGGGACTAGGCAATTTTAATGAAATATTGTGTGCATTCAGCCTGAGATATAAACTGAGGTGCAGGTTTTGTTTGCACTCCAAAGCCATTATGAGCTTTATGCTTGTAATTTTCAATATATTTTATTGTAGAATAATGCCACCAACTGCTAACAGCTGCCCAGAAGGGACTGTGACGGGGAGTGACTGTCTTAAAACGTAAAGCCAGCATCCCAACTTTAATAACATTAAGAGGTTTTTCAAGATGCCCCAGCGAGCTCAGAGCAGAGACGGTGGTTGCCTGACATCCCTGTGCACCCACCTGGCTTGGCACACATTGATGCAACAGCTACGAACGTCCCGACTGCAATATCCCATGGGATTAAAAATCCCTGGTCCCATCATGATACGGGGCTGAGACAGGGCTATGAGAGCGCTGGACTATGCAGGTCTAAGGTGTTGCATATTTGGGTGCAGGGGGCCCAAAGCCATTGCATTAAAATCACCAGGCAATGAACAGATGAGCTGAATTAGCAGGAGGCACCTTCCCAGGGACAAGGGCAAAGGACCTTGGGCTGGGATGTGCCAAATTTGCTGGGAACTGCCTGTCTCCAGAGGTGTTTGCGTCCTCCTTGAAAGCATCCCTAGCCATAAACTCATTCTTTCCTGCTGTAGAACAGGACATATGCATGCGTGTTTGGGTCCCTGGGATCATCTTGGTGCAAACCGGGTGCTCCTCAGCAGCTCACATCCAGCTGCAGCCCCTCTCCCTGCCTCAATTTCCCCTTTTATAAACAAAAATCATGAGCCTGATGCCCAACACGAAGCCTTCTGCAATGTGGCGATGAAGACTGGGAAGGAAAATCAACGACTGGCGGGGAGGATGCTCCAGGGAGGGTTATTTTGAACCATGGCCCATTTAGGTGGAAAAAATGCAAACGGCAGGAGGGTGCAGAGAGCAGCTGGAATCTGCCTCTGCGCTCACAAGGGCAGTGGTGGAGGATGCTGGAGGGACGATGCCCACAGGCAGGCTGTGGCAGCATGGGACCACCTGTGTTGGCACCGCGGCACAGAAAAGTCGAAATCCCTGGGAGATGCTGAGCTGCGCTGCTGGGCTGAGACATCAGCATTCACTGGGGGAACGTGCTTAGGCAAAAAGAGATTAAAAATATACAAGGGTCGTAACTCTGCAGCTGGAGGGCAGGAGGAGGGCGGGCTGCCAGAAAGCAGCGTCCCCTCCGGACTGCTTATCGCAATAATTCCCATTAAAGAGGGCTTGCACTTTTCTCCGGAGCAGCTGCTCTTGGCCACCGCGGAGCCACGGGACCAGGCTGGAGCTCGTCTCCGTGCTTCCTAGAAAGCTCCTTGCTCCAGGGCTGCTGGCAGAGCTGCAGACAGCAGATAACAGGGACTGGGGCTTTTCCACCCCCCCGGCAGCAGTACAAGGTCTGGCCTCACTGCTTCTCCCACCTGACGGCCAGACTGGGACTCAGGCATTAATTAAAGGTGTTTTTATGAGAAGACGATAACGGCGTGCTGCTGGGAGGAGCCCAGCTGGGGACAGGGACAGGGACAGGAGGGTGCAGCAGCAGGTCCCCAGCCAGCACCCCAGGCAGTGCAAGCTTCACAGCCACATGAAGGAGGTGCTTAATTAGCCCAAGTGAGAAGCAAACCTCATTAGCAGAAGCAGGGTGCCAAGCGACCCTGGCTACGCCATGCCATGGCTGCATGCCAGCCCCCCTGCCACGGAGAGCTCCCGCTGATGCAGGGACCTCCTGCACCACGCTACATAGCCATGGCTGACTACATAGCACTATTGTAGAGCATTAATTATGTAGTATCATTAATTAAAATTAATAATCCACTTGAGCACATTGGGCATGGAGAGTCCTGGTCCATGACCACCCCAGCCTGGAGTCAAGGCTGGCAAACCCACGCCCCGCCAGAGGAATAAGGCGAAGGGCGAGGGTCTTACCTCGTATATATAATCGAAGAGCTCCAGTATAGTGAGGATGCTAGCACCGATAAATAGCCCCATCTGGCCTCCAATGTCACCTAGGAGAGAGAACAACATGCAGATGGCTTTTACCCCTGGGGTAAATGCTCTTAGAGGCACCTCTGCAACCACGGTGCAGCTGCCCTGGGTGCTGCTGTCCCCAAGGAGTGGGGAAACGCATCACCCCCAGAAACACCAACAGCTCTAATGGCAGGAAAGCATCCTGGGAAGGACGTTGCTGGCCACCAAAGCACTTCTGCTAAGGAGGCCATCAGCTGGACACCTAATGAGGAGGCGATACCTCTGTAACACACACACTGGCATCCGAGGAAGCCATCTGTCAGACAGCAGGTTTCAGCCCAGGAATCCCACAACCCAATTCCCAAACTGGGCGAGGGAAGGAGAAAGATGCTGGAGAAGAATTAGGTAATGTCCCCTGGAGCTGAGAAAAAACCCAAGCCTGCCAAAGAGAGGAAAGGGAGAGAGGAGATGGCCTGCTTTTTTGGGGGAGCATCTCAAGGCTGTCTCTGCTTGAGTCCTACGGGGAAGGGCTGCGGAGGAGGCACTTTGGGGAGAGGAGACTTCAGGGATCTGCTGGGAAGAGAACTCCTGATGTGAGACGCTGTGCTATGCCAAACCATGTGCTTCAGGGAAGACAAACCTCATGGATTTTGCTGTAAAACGCCCATGTTTCAACTGTGTCGCTGCTCAGAGCAAAGGCACCCGCAGGTGGAGGGGCTACGGGATCTTTGCTGTGGGCGTCCACGAGACAGAGACAGAAGAAAGAGAGGAAAAAAGGTGCTCGGGGGCAAAGTGCTGGTTCAAAAGGGGCTGAGGACTGGGGGAAGATGAGACTGCCTGAAGCCCGCAGTGTCCTGGGAATGAGGGTCGTGCAAGGTCATGCAAATCAGGAGACTTATGTCAAAGAGGCTTCACCACCAGCCTCCTCTTCCTCGCTGTAGCACTCTTGGGGAACCCTCAGCAGGTGCAGAAGGGCTCACAGCATGTACGTTTTGCAGAGCTGCCACTGTGGGGTGACGTGGGGGCACCCAATAGGCCATGGGGTGCTCTGCTCCCCGCGGTGTCCCCCGTCCTGGGGCTGGCTCGCAGCATCTGGCCCCACAGGATGGCCTGGCTCCAGCTTTCAAACAAAGGTACCCATCGCTCCCTGCATCCCAGGAGGGGTTTGGGGATTCAGGGTGGCACATGGGGGAGCTGCAATGCTGAGCATGGGCACAGGCTTGCTTCTCCTGACCGAACACATCCACCCTGAAGACCCAACAGGTCCCCAGCACCTAGATCTGTAGCCAGCACCCATTAAGCTTGACCCAAGTTGAGGCTGAGCAACCCAACAACTCCTCCACCTTCTCCATCAAGCTGCAGGGCACCACCCAAAGGCTCAGGGTCCTGGCTGCCCTCCCTGGAAAGAAGGATCGATTTGGAGCATGTAAGAGGTGATGGGTAGATGGTTTTAAGAGCTGTCCTCCTCCACACACAACCCTTCCAGCATGGGGAGCACCACAGAGAGCATCCATCACCCGCTCAGCCCTGGGATTTCCAAATAATAGGGCCCTGATAGCAAGCTAGGATGGAGGAACTCACATTAACCTTTCACGGGTGACACATGGACCAGCTATGGTCCCTTGGCCTTGGGACATTCCTGAGATGCTTTGGTGTTAGAAGGAAAATAAGGGATGGAGTTGAAAGTGTGCTGGCCAGGAAGGTGGCTGGACCTTGCTGGGATTTTCGAGGCAATGCACATAAGCAGTGCACCCACTCGTGGCAGCTGTCTGTCCCATAAACACACACGGACTCCAGCAAAGGCTCACACAGACTCCAAAACGCACCCCCAGTCTCTCCTTACCAAGTAAGGCTGCCACTTCATAGGCTTTCTTCTGCTCAATTGTCTCATAGTTGAGTGCTTCAAAAAATATGTCCAGCACAAGAATATTCTCTCTGTAGAAAGAGGACAACAGCATCAGCCCATCAGCCACCAGCGGCCTCATGTGCTTTGGGACAAGAAAAAAAATGGGACTTTGGGTCTTTATTCCCCTCTCTGTCCTGACTGTTCTCTTTCTGGGGTCCTCAGCAACCCACAGACACTTGGACCTCCTGGAGACCAAGACCATAGGGCACCGTTAGGTCTCTGGCAGCCTTAGCAGAAGCTGGAAAATGTTTCCCCAAGATCTCTCAGGATCTGAGCTCTGGATCTCACTTTGATGATAACAGCAAGAGTCCAAAGGATCCTTGATATGGAACAACTCTCGCTGCCTCCACAAGACAATGATGTGGCCAGAGCTGGGAGAGGTCCAAGACAGCGGCTGCCTGAGGTCCACAGCCCAGACTTTGGTAGAGAGCAGCCATATCTCAGACAGGGCCAGCAAGACTGGGGTTCCTTGTCAAAATAAGAGGAGTTTTTGCACTTTTTTGGTGGGTGGGGAGCATGCCCATGAAGACAAGGCCAGGGAAGGAACATACAGTTGCCTGGAAACACGTCTACTGAGAAGAAAGCAACCTACACCTCATCTCTTTGAGGGTTTCACCCTAACCTGCCCTGGAGGACATACCTCTGTTTGGTGATGGAGGCATTGGCAAGGTCTGGTCTTAGCACAGGCTGGTTTAATCAGCCAATGGGGCTTTACAGACACTTTCCCCCCATAAAGCAAAGGAGGTCTGTTTTCTGCCACACTCACGAGATATATTTTTCTGACTTGTTGAACTTCTTCTCCAGGTACTTGGCCGAGGTCTTGCTGGGGATCTTCACCATGGAGAGCTCTTTGTTGTATCTGGTCAGGTTACAGGGTGTCCTGCAGATGCAGTAATTGCTGTCCTTTTCAGCAAGCAAACCTGGAGAAGGTCACAGAGTCAGATCTCACGGAGTCAAGGACACACAGCAGATGTGGGAGCAGAGGTCATGCCACCCAGAGAGGGGCCAAGGAGTCACATTTCAGAAGAGCTGCAGGAAACCCAGTCTTGGCCATTTCTCTCCCACTTCATTGCACAGCCATCCCCACCATCTTGGAGAGAGGCCTTTTGCTGGGGGATACACTCTGTTACCAGCATCTGCTCAGGGAACATGTGGTGACTGAGCCTCCTGAATCCAGACCTAGAATGGGTCCCTCCATCCCAAACCCAGACCCAGAGGTCCTCCCCTCCTACCTGTCCTGGGTGCCCGTTATCCTGAGGGTTTCTGTGCTGACGGAGCCCCATGCCCCGTGTAGAACCAGAAGAAACTTTATCCGAGGGTGCACCCAGCCCTTCCCAACAAGTTGGTCTCATCAAAACCCATCGCCGGGTTGCAGCTGCTCTGGATCACCCCAGTCCTGCCAGCCAGGAGGACGCAGGCTGCTGGAAGTCCCTCCAGCTTGGGACACCCGTGGTACCCAGGGATATCTCTTGGTACTCACCGAGCGCAGGCTCTGCGCATTCCTTATACTGCTCCGGGGTACAGAAGGGAGCATCCCCTGCATGGAAAGGACACATCCATCAGTGGGCATCAGCCACCGCTGCTGCAAGGGAGCTGGGGACCGCTGGGCTCTCCACGGGGACCACAAGGACCTCCCTTTAGCAAAGTGAGCCCAGGCTGGGGATGGGCAGCAGGGTATTGCAGTGGGGGCCGCCACGAGGCCTTTTCTTGCAAACCGAGGAGGTGGCGGCTGGAAATACCACCCAGGGGTGTTAACTGGGGCTAAATAAGGGGAAATCAGACCCATGTCCTGCCACGTCTTGCCCCTATTTCAGGGCATTTTGCAAAGACTATCAGCATCCTTCTTTCCTTAGGGAAAGGTATTCCCAGCTCCTTTAATCCCTGGACCCTTTCCAGCTCGTTAACCCTTAATGACCCAGGCTGGGTGGAGGGAGAGGGTCCCTGCTCCCCCAGCACACTGACCTGGCATGTGAACCATTTTGCAGTTGCAGTTTTCCACAATATACCGGGTCTCGCAGTCGATCCTGCAAGCCGTGATACTGTAAACGGGAAAGAAGTCTAAGCCCATATCCGACGAGCGACATTCACCCCACGGCGGAGGCAGGTACGTCAGCTGCAAGAGAGGGAGGAGCGGGGTGTCAGGGGACACTGGGGACTGGCAGCGAGGCGTGGGGCGCAGCATCTCCCTCCTCTTGCCACAGAGGAGCCCCCAGAGCACAATTTTAATGATGTTTTTAAGGAGGAGATCAAGCGGTGCTGTTGCAGGGAAAGGTCACAGAATGATTTTTGCTAAGTGAGAGCCTTTAGCAAGCTCTTCTGCTCCAGAGCTGCTCTCCTGTGTCCCTCCAGCCCAGCATCTCCAGGAGCAGAGCCACAGCAGGATGGTGCATCAGAGATGTGCAACACCAGAGGTTCTCCAAGACCAGCTCTGTGGTCTTCTTGCACCATTGGGAAAATCCTGCCCATGCAGGGACGGAAGGGAGGTTCCGACCTGCAAATCGTCTGCGACTTTGGTGAGAGTAAACACGAGGTTGTTGGCACTGGGGTGTCAACAGCTCCCATCTCCAGCTTCCTCTCATCTCCAGGCTGTGCTACTACATGCCACTCCTGGGGACAACACAGCACTGGTGACATTGAGGAGCAGAAAGGGGTGGCTTTGAGATCCTGGCAATAGCTGTGATTGCTCCGGTGTGAGCAAAGCTGCCACATTTGCACCGTTCTCTTCTTCAGGCACTGTTCTTGTTGATAAAAAAATGCAGCAGATCGCAACCCTCAGAGAGGGCCAGGGACTTGGGAGCATGTGGAAAGGACTGAGAACAGTTCAGCACCTAGAGATTGCTGCAGAAGGTGCAAAATGCCAAGGAAAGGGCATACTGATGCCATAAGGAGCCTCCAAACCTCTGTGCTCCCCATGGAGGGATGGCTCCGCTCAGAGCAGTGCTACCGTGGGAGACGGTGCCGGGCTGCAGAGCAGTACCTCGCTGCAGCCTCGGAGAAGGCGGACAAGTCAGTCATGTCCTTTTCCAAACACCCATGCTCAGGGAGAGCCCTGTGGAGCTAGATACACGTTATCCACTCTCCTGGCTCCCCGTGATGATGAGGAACCTGGCTGCTTCTCCCCTGTTCGCACACCGCCTCATGTGAGGCTCCTAAGTTGCTCTGCTCAGTGCTAGTGCAATGCAAACCCTTCTGCTGTTACTGCTTTTGTGTAACACAAATGCAAAGGTAAGATAAGCAGGACTCCACAATCCACCACAGCGACCTTAATTCAGAGCCCAGAACATGCTGGAGGAAAAACAGTCGCTCTCTGGCCCCCACGGCCAAATCTACCTTGTTCCTCTTCTGTCTGCAGCTTGGCAGCCTTTCCTGTTTATCTTTGCTAAATGCTCTGCACTACTCTTTGCTAGAGAGCAGAAAATAGCATTCCCCTAACCCCTCCTTCTTTGTGTTTTAAAGCAGCATCCAATTTGCTGTGCTTTGCTCCAAACACAGAATGTTTTGTGCTGGCAAAGCACATTGGCCGAACAAAAACATTCCTTTTAAAACTGTAGTAACATTAATCACATCGTAAAATAAATATGTAAACATTTGCTGATGGACTATGAGCCTAGGACCTAGTGGCAAGGCTCTATGGCGCTTGTTTTGGGTCTCTTCTGGAGAGGTGTGGGAAAGGGAGGAGAAAAGAGAAGACCCACAAAGTGGAGGCACATTGCAGATGCTGTTGGATGAATAACGACCCCATGAAACCTTCAGGCTTGGACCTGGGGTAACTACGACAAAACTACCAGGGCGTGAGGCATTTGCAGCCCACGCTCTGCTCTGGGTCTTCCCCAGGAGATCTCCTGCAAGAGCAGAGCTCCAGCTCTCCAATGCAGCCTGTGAGAAGATGTTCACCTTGTGCACCAGCTGGCAGTGCTGGGGTGCTGGTAAATCTCCCCAGGGCTTTGAATTATGAACCACTCAGTAGTTAAAAACCCATAATGGGCTTAAAGTGCAGCCAGGAAGAGAAAGATGAGATGTTGGGATGAACGTGTCTTGTGGTGATGACAGTTGGGTACGGGAACAGTCTGCCTTGGAGGGGCATGAAACCTGGAAGCTAAAGGAGAGTTTGGGGAAGATGCCAGGCTTCGGAGAGGGTGATCCCGCCCTCTGGGGCTGGACAAGCTCTCAACTCAGCCAAGCCAAAGTAATCCCTTCTCTAGGAACAATTTTGCCAGGAACAGTTCCCATCCAGGAATCCAGAGGCGCTTTGCTTATTCCAGCACTTTGCTTGCTGCATCTACGGGCACTATACTGGTTCCCAGTTACTTCTGTCTCTAACAGGCTGATGCAGCCTTTAGGGGACCAGCTGGAACCATGGACATGGCAGCCCTGTGGCATACGCATCTTCTAGATGAGCCACAGGTCCTCCCCATGATGAGGTGGTAGTTCAAGGTCTTCCCTTGCATGACCCCAAGGATAGACCGAGAAAAGCTCAGACTCTGCCGGCACAAGGGTGACGGGGGTCCCCATGTGATGGTGAACCCCTCTTTGGCTCTGCTTCCCCCACCAGCCGGGAATCACCAACTCCCTTCCTTCACAATGCTCCTGTGAGCATCATCCTCGGTCTCAAGTGCCAAGGAGACAGAGAACTGTGCAGTGATGTTCAGCCGCGGCAGATCTGCGTGGTCTGCTCAGCGCCACTGCGTCCTGGTGTGCACAGGCAAAGAAATAAGGATGCTATGCATGCCGGAGCCGGCATCGCCCATGGGTGCCCAGGCTGCTCGCTGAGGGACAGGAGCTCTGGCATTCCCCAAATCTGCCTCAATCCATGCTGCTGCTCAAGCTGCTTTGAAAAGCAACAGCAGCAAGAGCTATTCCGCTGCTCGGAGCGACACACACCGATCTCTGTGCTCAGCGGGTCCGATCTGAAGAGCAGACAATATCCACAACGGGTGCGAAGATGCAGCAGGTGACGGAGGGATCCCATCTGCGGGGACCAGCTGAGGCATTCAGGGAAAAAAAAACCAGTTCCCAGCAATCTCGGCATCCTCCAAGGAACAGGCCTGGCTCTGAAGGGGATGGTTTTGAAAGTCAGCAAAGCAGCACCTTGGAATGAAAATATCAAAAGCGCCTTTGTGACAACAGCGAAGTGCTGTTTGAAGGGGATCTTTTCTCATTTGCTTTACACTTGCAATATAATAGAGTACCAGATGCCATCATTTAGTCATCCGCGGTGGAGAAAGGGGCCCATATGTTGCACGTTGTATGATAAAGGAGAATAAATAATCGCAGTCTCAGATGGAATCAGCTCTCTTCCAAGCACAGCCACACACAAATCTTTTAAGCCCTTTAAATTTTATTCTGAATGTAGGTGACGGGATCAGAAAACGATGGAGTCGCAATCAGATATTTAGCTTACACGCTTTTTTGCTCAGCCAGCGTTGGGATTTGAGCCATGGTGCTTGTGAACTGGCACCGCGTCTGCAGGAGGTGCATGGGCTGAATGATTAATTAATCCCTAACCAATGCAACTTCATTAACAGAGTTACGGCCTCTTTTGTAGCCGGGACCATGAGCACTGACTACCCTCATACCACGAAGCAAAGCTGGTTTGCAGCTCCCCAAAAGCATGGCGTTCCCTGGGGATCTGTTGCCCCATGCAGCACACAGCCCCATGTACACACACAAGCGTGCAAGTACAAGTGTGCAAGTGCAATTCACTTTCTTCTGGCTTCCTAAAAATACAGGAATAGGTGGAACACATCTCCCCTGCCACATGCCAAGACTTTTGTTCTCCCCATCACTCTCTGAATCGCTGATACTTAAGAGCACAAAAAGTCTCTCGGTATATTTAACACCTGTAGAGGTATTTTTGCTCTGCAATATAAAGGCAAATCTGTTTTGGAGAAAAGCACGTCATGTCTGGGACTGACAGGAGACTCCAGGGAAGCTCCAATTTTTACTTTTTAAAGTAAAATTCACTGGGAATTTCCCCAGTGAAACTCCTGCCCATGAGCAGAGCCCTGTGGGGTGCGACACAGGCACCTCGGTGCTGCCTTGTTTTATATTAATCTCTGCTTCTTATGTCTCTACAACACAGGGCAGGATTCCTTGCTGCTGGCCATGCCTCCGAGCAGAGCCCCGAGATGTGGCGGCTGTAACCAAAGCATCTCCCACACCCCAGGGACCGGCACCGGGAATCCACGCGCTTCCCCCTCCATCGCCGCCTTGGTGGGAAGCAGCGCTGCAGCCAGGGTTCACTTGAAGTCTGACAGGCAAATCTGTGCTTCTTCCTTACGGGCACGATTTTAGAGACAAATCTCCCTGGGCTGCGAGGTCGGACCCTCCCTCCCCTGAGCAAGTCAATGAACTCTTCTCTCTCCAAGGGGCTCATCAAGGGCTATTACCTGGAGCCTCCATGGTAATTACAGCTTGAAAGACTCATTGCTTCCCTCACGCTCTGTAATTTGTAATCAGAAGCAAACTCTCGGCTGATCAGCAGCCAGATACGGATGCAGGACCTCTCCGGAGGGAGAAGGCACATCATTAGGGACCGGGCTCTGCAGAGAATAGGGGAGCCACATTTCCCAGATCCTGCCTCAACATCCAAAGGTAATGTGGTCCCAAGAAAGCTCCCTTCGCCTTTCCCAGGTGATTTTGGCGAGCAGGCACCAATGTACCAAGTCTCTGATGTCGTCAAGTCTTGTCCTGACCTTTTATTTCCAATTATCTCTGAAGGCAGCTGCTCTGTTACCGTCTGCGTTCGGAGCCACAGCAGCATCGCTCGCAGGCACAAGGCGGCTGCCAGGGCCGCTGGGTCGCATCCTCTGAAATGCTCCCCGTTATTCTTCAGAGAGGAGACTATCCAGCCCCAGAGCCAGCCATGGTTTTACCCATCAAATAGTGCACCTCGCAGTGAAGGACTTAAAGCAAGGGGCCAAACTCTTTGCAGCGCACGGCGGGTTTCCTGCCCTGAAGGGCAATGGAGCAGGATCCCACAGTTCTTCCCTCCAGCCCCCATGGCTTTTCCCCCCACAGACCAGCCCTGTCCCTGCTCCCGTTGCCTCTCCCACCTCGGCACAGGAGTCCCAATGCCCCGCAAGCCCTGGGGTTAATGCAATGGTGAACCCAGCCATAAGAGCATCCCTCCTTAACTCCCTCCTTGCCAAAAATATGCTTTCTCCAGGCTGTAACCTCAAGCAAAGCCTTTACATCCAAAGCGCTCAGCCCCAGAGAGCTGCCCAAGCAACTCATTTCAGACATTTGACATTTGAATTTCCTGCCCACGATGCTAACGAGGCCGCTGCCATCGCCTGGAAGAGCGCACCGGGGAGCTAAGCCCGCCTCGCTCGCCAGCAAACAGGAGCGCGCGTGACGGAGCAATCCCACCGACCGCGGCCATGTAAACAACGCAAACGGGAGAGACGCTAATTGGATTTGATTCCTCTCCCCTGCAGCCCCTCCTGGGCTCCGTGGCACGCAGCCACGCAGACGTCTCCTCCTCTTGAGAGAATCGCTTTCCCCTCTTCCAGAAGATGCTAATTTGGGGTTTGGTACTGGACCGGCGGAGGCTGCCCAAGGGTGCTGAGCTGCTCCACTCCAACCTGCTCCGCTACCACCAAAAGACGAGCTAGTTCTCTTTGAAGCTGGAGGGAAAAAAACCATAAAAGCAAAAGGAAAAGCAGGGGTAAAGGCAGCAGGGACAGTTTCTGCCCTTGGTTCCTGCAGGAGAGTAGCGCTGAGCTCTGATTTTGCTCCGCGGCCGTGGCAGCTTTCCAAGGGCTGCCTGCACATACCCCTCCCCGGCCCCGCGTGGTCTCACGCTTATAGAAATTCAGCTTCAGCCTCTAATTGAGGTTGACAAACTCACGTCCTTGCGCTTTCACAATTGTTAATACTTAATTAATTAATGAAATGCTTTTTAAATTCTCTTGATCCCGGCGATCAGGGATTACGACAATCAGTTACGAACTGGCAGGCGCCGAAAGGAAAAGGAACAAATTGACTTGTCTCCTTAAAAGCAGGATGGATCTTGCTGGCCTGAAACGCAAGGAAAGGAAGGGCTGCTCCCGGCAAACGGGGGGAAGCGGGTCGCGGCGGCGGGGGCCGTGCAGCACAGCCTCCTCCCTGCCACAGCCCTTCTTCATGGCCACGCTGCTGCCCTTCGCACGCTGCTCTCGGCACTGAGCCTCCCGATAGCTGCCAACATCTGTCTGCAGCCGGAAAGGTCTTTTTTTAAAATTTATTTTAAGTGGTATCTCTGTTTTTTCCGCATGTTTAATTTCATGCAATAGGGAAGATGTGGGAATGAGGCGGAGATGCTTCCAGCATGAGGTTGGGGCGGTTTCAGCCCAGTTTGCAGCTGGGCTCTGCGATGAATCCGGCTTTGGGGATGCATCCTGCATTGACCCGGCTCTGGGCTACAGCTCAGCCCCTCTCCTGCCTCCTCCACGTGTGGGTCCCCACCTGATGCCACCAAACATTAGGCAGCGATCATCAAGGAGGGATGCACACCTTTCCCTGAACATCGCAAAATCTAGATGGGGTGTGTTTGCATTTGCTCCAAATGAAATAACAACCAGAAACCTCTGTTCTTTAATGAGACATCAAATAGCATCAACTTAATAGAATTTCAATCCCAGGCAACTTCAGCACTTGTAAAATGCTTAAAAAGCTCGGCGTACACACAGCTCGTTGGCACCATCTCCCAGTTAATGATGCTGGAAGTTGTCTAGTTGCTATCTACCTTTGCCATGCCGGGTGCGATACGGCTGTTCCTTCTCATTTGCTCCCTTCATGCAAGCACCAAAACCGTTGTATTTAAGGACAAGAGCTTAACCCTTCCAGCACCTGGAAGGTCCCCCTGAGCAGAGCTCCGGGAAGTTATACAGCCCACGAGCCCCCAGCTGCTGGAGGGGAGTGGGCACCAGAAGAAAAACGTGATTTTGGAGCTCCAGGCTCCTCCAGGTCCCCATTTCCTTGGGAACTAATTTTGCAAATCAAATAGCAATACTGAAACCTCCCCAAAATGTCGAGAGCAGCCCCTTCTGAGCCTCACCCTTTGCTCCCAGGACCCGCTGGACGGCTGCTCTGGCGTTTGCTGCGCTGACCATCTACAACTCGCTTCTAGCACCCCGCGAAACCAGCTGGGCCCTTTGCTCACGTGCAAACTCTGTCTTGAATTGCAATAAACTCTACCCTCTCTCTCCTGGTCACCTCCTTGGCACATCTATAGCCAGCGAAAGCACTCCCCCCTCATTCTGCCAGATGCCGTTGGTTGTATTTGTTGGCCTACGCTGGCCAAACTCCTACAGAGGTGCCCGCTTTGGGGGGTGCACGGTGGGAGTTGGACTCTCTGAAGATCTCCTGTCCTCAGCGAGCAGCTTTCCATTTTTTTAAAAAAAATCCTCTTATCCATATCATATGGTGAAGGGTTAGCGGGAGCACCCAGACCATTACTTCATCTGCATCCCAGACGTTTGCTCTTACTGACCTCCTTCCTAAGCAAGCCCTTTCCAACCTCTCCCTGTTCAGACAACCGCTCCCAGCCCTGACTCATTTCCATCGCTTGCCTCCAAACCCATCCTTATACAAACAGCTTGATTCATTCCTAAGACCGTTTTCCAAGCAAAACCACTCTGCTGCCCTACAAAAACATCCATGCAATTGTTTTCTTGCATCTCCTGCTTTGAACCGTTCCTGTGCAATGAAGTTTTCTATGCGGCTGGCCACCGCTGCCTGCCAGTTTGCTGCTTGTTGTTGAATTAATTCAGAGGCTGATGATATACTGGAGGAAATCAACTGGGAGAGTGTGTGGGATTGAGGGAAACCGAAAGAAATCAGAGAGTAAATGTTTTTCCAGGAGGAGGTGTAAGACTGTAGGTAGGAGAAGATGCTCTGAGCAAGGGTTAGGAAACGTGGGAAATGCTATTTAATTGCTCCCAATTTTCAACTGCTGCTGCCTACACCCTGTTTGGAAATACGGGCTTCAGAGCCATCGCTGTCAGACCCCGAGTCCCGTTTTCTTGCCTCTGTAATTACACTTCTTGATACTGCAGTTGTTGGTAGCTGATGCTCTCTGTCCCATGCAAGCGTTACGAGGGGATGAGTCTCCAAGGCACACTAGAGCCCTATTAAACAATATTGCTCCATCTTCGAACCTGTTGCTTAATTGAAGCCTCTTAAATTTTTATTGCCAAGTTGGCAGAAATTGCCATTTTTACTGCGCTTTTCATCTTCTCTAACGCGCTGTGCCGATGGCGTAGTGGGGAGCAGCCGAGCTGGGGAATTAACATTATCTGATCCCATCCGTTATGGGAGGCTCGGGTGATGCTGCCGAGATGCTGTAAAACCCAGCTGGAAAAAGGGGATTAAAAGGATTCCCAGGAGGAATTTGTCTTTCTCCAGGGGATCAGCCCTTCGAAATATAATTTCCAGGGTGTCCGCCCATGCCTCGGTGCCATGGACCAGTGCAGGGGTATGGGGGGATACTGCAGCCTCCCCAAGGCCATGCACAACACAAGGTCTGGAGAGGCTTGTTATAGCACCAGACTCATCCAAAACAGCCAGCAAAAGGGAAAAATTGAGGTGGATCCCTCCAAAGCCAGGAGCAGCAGGAGCTGAAGGGCACTGCCCTACTTGGGGTGGTCCTGCCCTCCCCTGGGACCCGTCTGGAGGGTGACGGCCCGGCGTGCCCCGAGCCAGCTCCTGCGCAGCTCCGGGTTTTGCCCATTCATGAGAAAACAAACCTTATTCATTAGACTCAGCAATTGCCATGGAAACTGCTACCCTGTGAGGCCGGAGCATCTCTCGCTGCAAGGCACAACGGGGACGGCGGCTGGCTCTCCCCGTGAAAAACAGTGTGACAACCCCAGAAAACAGCAGCTACGGTCTCGCACGTCCGTGTAAACCACGCCAGCTCCTTTCATGTTGCACTCAGACACAGCCACTGCCGTGGTGTAGGGAAAGTCACCCAGAGAGGGTGTTTGCCACTGTCCTCCATCAAGACACTCTTGTTTTAATTGCAACTGTCCATCGTGTGTTGCCTTCTGCTGCGCCACCTCCTGAGTTGCTTTAGGGAGCTCAGTCCCGGCTCCCCTTAAACTTCAGGGGATCGCTTCGGTCTGAGATTTCAGACAGAAAGCATCTCCCTTTAGGCACGAATCTGCAGCAGAGAACCAGCTTGGCCTACATAACCCAACAACCACGTTTTATGGAGGAAACCTCCTGCTGGCATTGCCTCTGCAGGATTGCTTGTGCTGACTCAGCACACACAACCGATACACGTGCAAAGTCCCTCTTACGATGCTACTAGTGCAAACCAGCGCAACATCATTACTGCATTAACGATGCAGCTCCCAAACTGGTGAATGTATCTTAAAAGTGTCACTCTGCAGGAATCAGAGGGCTCAGCCACTGCAGGAGGAGAAAACCTGTTCCTTTTTCAGACTGACAGCTAATTTTAAAGGGAGATTTAATGAGATCATGCACCATCACAAAGCCAGAGTTTGCTTTCGACAAGGGGCTTCTAGAAAGCTCTCAGTATAAAGATCCATGATTTATTGCCCCAGCACCAAGACGCGAGTCCTCGCTTGCGCTAAGTGGCTGCATACCTGGAAAGGCAGGAAATCAGTAAGTAAAGACCAGTAAATACTCTTATTTCCAGACTGGGATGGAGGGGACGAAGGGAGAGATTTGAGCATGGCCACAGGGAACAGGAACAGAGCCACAAATAAAGCCACGAGCCTCTAATCCAGCCACAAATAAATCCCCTTCATCCCAAAGCCCATCTCAAAGACGACACATGGCTCCTGCCATCGCACCAAGTCTGCCCAATTCCACACCTTTTTTTATCGCTGGGAAAAGTGCTTATAACTAACACAGAGGCTGCTCTGAGCTGGGAGACGTGAAACGACCTTCTCTTTATCTTTATTTCTATTCTTCTCCAGCTGGAGGATCATTTTGTTTATGCTTCATGGTGTAAAACACATGGGCTAGGACCCCAATAACTGGCCGGATTCAGTCCTCTGGGTGATGTTCGTGGGCTTTTCCACCTTTTGCTCTGACTTATTGAAGGAGCAGCACATGCCTGCCCCAGATGTAGAGATTTAGTAGGAAAAAAAAAAGACTAAATCAGGGCTCTGAATAAAAGATTCAGGGCTTGAGAAGGTGGGTGATACCCAGCTGGTCCCTGAGGGGTAGTTAGAGGAGGCAGTAGCATGAGTATGCTGTAATGGTTGTAATTAGGTTAAAAAATGACTTTATGGAGAGGAATGCTGCTCCAGGCAGGCGGCTTGAAGAGCCCTCCGGGTCTCCTGGGGAAAGGTGTTGCAGCCTGTGGTATAATTTTAAATCAGTTACAGAGCGCCTGGCCCCGAGCAGAAACGTGCCCTTCCCTCTCCCAGCACCAAAACTCTGGCAAAACCTGCAGAAGAGGGGACACACTCAAGCTAAGAGTCCCCCAGATCTGTTTTTCTTGTCATCTTCTACATCTTCCCTGCCTGGAAGGAGGGATGTTTTTTTCCCCTCTCTCTCAGCTGTCTGTCTTCCTGATAGGAAATCTAATTTTTTAATAGAAATAATGAAATAGTTAATGCTGGCAATGGGACGGGGAAGATTTACAGCAGCTGTCTTACAAGTCTCCAGCATTTACGCTATTTCTATCTTTAAACAAAGTCCTTGAGATCCTCGTTGCAGGCTCCAGCTCCCAGCCACGCTCCCAAATCTTGCTGAAGCTGGGATGTTTAAGGAAGATAAATCTTTCCAATTACCGCTCATGCTGCCAGACGAGTTCGACTCGAGGAGGTGTTGCCAAACCCTTTCGGCATCAGGCGGCTGCACCGCACAACCCGACACCCTGCCCAGCGCTGCCTGCCTGCCTGCTAACGGGGCATGCAACCTGCCATGTAACGGCTGGCGATGCCCTTCTCGATCGCCAGCCTCGGCATCTCCGCAAGTTAGCTTTTTTCCGGAGCTAACATGGTCTCACTAAGGGGGGTGCTGATTCTGCCAGAGGTATTTTTCACAGCTGACAATTTGCTAAGCAAAAATCCTGCTCTTTGCTGCTGAGGAAAGAGGAGAGGGCTTTGCTCGAAGGCATGTGCGTGCTGGGGATGGAAATGCAAGACCCCAACATGGGACCCTCTGCTCTGACATAGAGTCAGAGAATGGTTTGGGCTGGCAGGGACCTCCAAAGATCCTCTAGTCCAACCCCCTACAATGAGCAGGGACATCTTCAACTCAATCAGGTTGCTCAGAGCCCTGTCCAACCTGACCATGAATGTTTCCAAGGATGGGGCATCTACCACCTCTCTGGGCAACCTGTGCCAGTGTTTCACCACCTTCATGGTAAAAAATTTCTTCCTTATATCTATTCTGACATGGGACCCTCTGCTCCGACACTACTTCCTCCATGACCTTTGGCAAGTCACTTGTCCTCCCTGGGGTAACCCAGCATCTGCGAGCCGCTGGGAAGGGCTCCCGTACGCAGCCATTGTGGGGGATAACCAGCTGCCGGCCCTAACCCAGGGCCGCATCCAGACCCCACTGCTCTGCACTGCATTTGCCAACGGCAGCTATGGGCAAAGGGCTGACCCCAGCGCCGCCGCCTCGCTGCGTGGAGGCCCCTAGGCTGCTTCAGGAGATACCCAGAGAGAGGACAGATAAGGCATTCAATGCCCAGTAATTACTGCCAACAGTAATTAATCAGTTTTCCACCCTTCCAGATTCTCTGCCTTGCAGCATGCCCCATGGAAGCAATGCCGAATGCTGCTGGGTCCCGTGGGACGGTGGAAAGGAGCGGTGGAGCAAGGTGAGGACATTGGGGATGCATGGAAGGGCTTGTGTCAAGGGAATGGGCATGAAAAATGCCCACGATGGGTTTTCAACCCCGTTTCTGCTTTGGACTTCAGCAGCTGCTGCCTCAGGCCCCGAAGAGCCCTTTGCCTTCGCTGTTACTAAGGTGTTACACTCCAAACAAGAGCCCTGCGCGCTAATAAAGCTGCTCATTTTCTCCAGCCCACCGGACTTCCCACGAGATACGAACCGACAACAGCGAAACATTTCTCTGCTTTAATTGAGAAGTTTCCACCTGGCGCTCGCCCACCAGGAACCCACACCGTTCGTTATCTCCTGGATGATTACACACAAGCATGCCGTAATGAAGGAGAGAAGATCTGCATCCAGGCTCACTGAAATGCAGCATCTTCAGGCGTATTTTGGTACCTGGTGGCCATGGAGAGATGCCTTAACAATATATTTGGTGGTGAATTCCTCGCATTGCTCTGAGCTGAAGTGTAATGACTGCGGCTCTGATCTACACCGAGGTTTAATCAGAGCAAAACCTCCAACAGCTCTCGTTCGCCTTCCTCAACTTGATTTATGTCTCATTTGAGGGTGGATGCAAGAGCAGGGAGGAAAATGAGAGAGGCAATGAAGCAGGAGGGCTAGGAATGAAAGCACCAGGGCCAAGCTGGGGGAAAAAATTATTCCGCTGGCCGGCTTTCTGAATGCCTAACCAGGATTTGGGTCTAATGACGCTACGTCACATCGCATCATTCTGCACCGTGATGATGTGCCACCGTTGGGACTCAGGGAGGGTGATGCATCCTGAGCCATGAGCATCCCACCACAGGTTATAATAAATAACGTGACTATTTCTGTGTTACCTGAAAGGATTCATGCTGTTCTACATAATGAAACACTCTCCTCTTGTCTCTTTTTATATCCTTAGAGTGTGAGAGCCTTTTGGCAAAAAGCATCCTTTCTCGGCGGGTTGGAAGGTACCCAACACACTGAGCGACTGCCACAGCTGAACCATAACCATGGAAGAGCAAGGCAGGGAAATTACCAGGGATGAAGTCTCTTCTGTGGCCAAAATGACAAGGATTGTGGGCAATGCATGGGAAGCAATGCTGAAAAAGTTGGCCTCATCCCAACCTATTTGAAGCAAAGGCATAAAAATAGCTGTTAAGGATGAAGATGCCTCTCAAGGGGCATCGGTACATAGAAGCAACCTCTCATACAGACCCACTGGAGGGATCTTGGTGTGTAAATGAAATTTAGGACTTACCCTTTGCTCTTGGGTGGCCACAAAGGTCTGGAATCCAGGGGCCACCCCGAACCCCAGCTCCTGGACAAAAGGCGGCTCAGACTGGCTGTGGATCTGGACTTTGACTCCAGCCTCGAATGTCGTCTCCTCTGGAAGAAGAAGGGGGTGGTTAGTGGGCTGTGGCGGGTGGGATGGTGTCCACCAGTGTCGGCATGTTTGTCCCTCTGCGGAAAATTCTATCTGGGCAAGCTCTGCTGCTCAAAAGCAGAAGCTAAGCAGTTGGGAGTGCTCCACCTGCATGATCAGACTTCTGGGCGTCAAGGAAGAAAACCCAGCAGCAGCACTTGCCGTGAGCAGAGAACACCCGGGACTCAGCCCAAATCACCACTGCTGCCCATCGGGGCCAAGAGCATCCCCAGGCTGCTGCCTGTCCCAAGGGCTCACCCTCCCGCTAACGCAGAGATGCACGATTTCTCCAGCTTGGCCCGTACTTCCAAGCTACAGAAAACAGGAGGTGACATCTACTTTATAACTGATATTTAGTTACAGAATTTTAAATGCATTCCCATGTTACTAAAACAAATAAACTCCTCCTTCCCCCAAACAGAGACGTTTCTACTATCCGTGACGTCTCCAATGCCAAAATCATGGATGCACCCCACATCCGCTGCCCCATCTCTGACGCAGCCTGAGGCCGCTTCGGAGACAACGTAGGTAATTAAATAATGAAAAAAGCATGCAAAATTCAAAGGAGCTCAGGTTTTTGGCAGCTGAAGTTGCTCCAAGCCGGACAAAGGTATTTTGCAGTGCATGGGCTCAGACACATCAGCGAGTTATGGGTGATGCGAGGTTTCCACATCCCAAATCTGTGCTGAATACCAAGTAACTCAAGGTCAGTCCCCCTCTTCCACTAGAAGCTAAAACCAACTCGAAAGAGACTTTCTGAAGCAGAATTAATGGGATGCAAATCAGACCCAAGTGTGATATATGAGCACTTTGGGCTCCTCTAGCACGCAGGCATCTTCACGCAGCTGGGGCGCGTAACCTTTCTCTCTTTAGCGTTGCTGCTACAGTCTCACATCCCAACAAACTAGAGGGAGCATATGGGACTAAGTGTTGGGGGGCTGATTTGCAAAGGAAGTTGTTAACTATGCATAATTTGGCCTAAAAACTGAGTTACCCACTAATATGAATCCATGCCTGTGGCCAGCAATGCCACCTCTACACTAAAGAGCTTCTGTTTAAAGATGAGTCACTCTTTATTTTCTTTGCTTACTATTCCTTGGTATTTTTCTACTATTTCCGAAGCATTGGAAACTCAGCACCAAGGAATCACAGCCGCAGCGCTGTTACGCCAGGGGCTGCACAAAGATTTGCAGCAGGAGACAACAGCAGAAAACACCAGACCATGGGGTGATATGGGCAGAGGAGAAGGACAAGGGAAGAATAAGGTGATACTGGAAGACATGAGGTTTACAGATCTCAGGAACCCACCACTTAAGGGGATGCAACTTTTCTGACTCAGTCGGGCAGCAAAGGGATCAGTCTTCCTCTCCCAAGAGGACTTTCTTGAACCCTGCTCACTTGGTAGCTCCCAAGGCAAACGAAGCCAAAGGCTGCATGGGTGGGAATGGGCTTACGCATGGATTCGTCAGGCTAAATGAGAGCATCCAGAGCGCTCAGATCTACCTCCTTTACAGCTCACCACCCTCCGAGGCTTCAACACTCAGTCATGGCCAAACCGATCAAGTGTTGCTCCAAGAAGGTTGGACCAGAGACCTCCAGAAAGCCCCAGCCAGACATGCTGCTGTCACCTTCATCCCCTACTGAGCAAACAAACCCTCCCCACCAACCACAAACCAAAACACACGTTTCATTCAGCTTTTGGGAACAAACAGCATTTTATAAAGCCCCGCTCTGACAGCGAGGCTGCTTTATGTGTTGGCTACGGGAACTTCATGCTCTGCACCTGCAGTGACGTGTCTACCAGCAGCATCTCCACATCTCAAGCATTGTATCTCAGCAGCCCTTGCAGACCGAGCAGCTGGAGTAGGCTATTAATATTTAACCTTTTAAAGCCTAGCTTTTATACCTAAGGCACAGGAAAACAATTTGGAGGTAAATAGGATTTATTAAAACAGTTACCTCCCCAGGCCTTGCGTACTTCTGCGAAATTCGGGGGTGGGGGGTGAGCTCTCCGCGTGCTTGGTCGGGGCTCAGTTCCAACCAGCTGGAGTTGGACTTTTAACCACTCAGAGATCTATTGATCTGCAAGGCTCACTCTTGAACACACACTCCCATCGATCGATGCCTCCGGTGCCCGCGCTAATCTGCCCGCCTGTGCATTGACTCTGCGCTGCTCCATGCAAGGTAATTATATATTTTTGCCTCCTTGTGACGAAAGTGCTTTTGGTATATAAATAATGCCATGCTTTCGGGCATGCAGCATTACTAATTGCATGGGGTGGCACGTGATGAATGCGGAGCATGAGTGCATCTCCTCCGAGATCTGCATCTTCTCTATGGGGCACCAGCACAGAGAGTGTGAGTTTATTTTGGCTTTTTCCCTACGCCGAAGCCTCCTGGAGCAAGACTGGCATTGACCATCCTTGCTCTTGGCCTCCACTTCTGCTCAAGACCCAACAACCGTGACCTGAATCACTCCCCACCACCCTCCTGCGATGGGGGTTATGGAGAGGAACACAACCCTATTACTGAGACCCAACATGACAAAAACCTGACTTGCCTTTGCCTTGCTCGGCTGCAATTGGGCTCCTCTCCCTCCAAGAGATGTCAGATGGGATGTCAACATGTCCAAGCTCTCTTGCTGTCTGCTCATCCCTGCATCTGCCCACCCATGGGTGTCCCACTTGAGGGTCTCCTCCCTGCCAACACCTCCCCAGCGCTGAGGGTGAAGCCAGCTTTCCCCCAAACCCTGGCAATGCAGTGTCCCCATCCAACCTCATCGCTGCTCAATAGCACCGCAGCAGCCCTGGGCTCCGCAGCCGATTCAGCACCCAGGTGCTCAAGCCCCATGGGTGAACACACACCAGGTTCAAACCCTCTCCCGAGCACCCACCAACTCCTCCAATTTCAATCCTGAACCTGTTATTCCCACTTGACGCCCACTCCTACCCATCCCACCCGGCTCCGTCGCTCTGCCTGGTGTTGATCCCCTTCCAACACTTCAGAGAAGATACCATATGCTTCCTTCAGTAATTACCTGACAAGCTGGAGGAGAAAGCTTCTATTTAGTCTAACTTGTTGGGCAACGGGAATTGTTTTGTCGAAACATTTTCCATCTGAAATTATTCTGCCCATTTCTGCACCTGCCCCAGGTCTGTTCAGCTCCGATTTAATTCTGCAGATTTCCCATGACCAGGTGCTGTGCCCAGGTCCATCTGCGGGTAAACCCCTGTACATCCATATCAAGCAAACAAGACGTAGCCTGCAAGTATCCATAGGAGACTTAAAAGCAACACGGTTTGTAATTTTAAATAGAAAATCCTGGCGTGCAGCCAGCTGTAATCACGGACGGGGAGGGGAAGGCATTTTCTACGCCACAGAAGAAACTTTGGTTTTGGAACACACAGTTATTAATTTTTATCATTGATAACAACAAGAAGAGCAAAATAAACAGCATTTTTTAGAAAACCTGCCAAAAGCCAGGCAGCATTCATTGCTTTTCTTGCAAGAAACACATGCGAGGATGAAACTATAAACATGAAACTGGCTTTGAAAAAGTGCCACTTCTCCTAAAAATTCATTTTCTACAAAATAGCTGTTTTCCACTAAAAGAGAAAAATTAAAAGCCCAGCTACAAAGCCCTTTGATGGAATACGCCTGGACCCGTCCTCATTAGCTGCATCTTAAACATTTCCAAGCTCTGTGCTGGAGCTGAGAAGCATTAGCGGGGGTTAAATAATGGCTGCAAGCGTAAGAAAAAGGTCTCAGAGGACCCAGAAGCTCAAGACTGTGTGGTTTTGGGTGCATTTAGCTTGCTAAAACAGATGTCCCTGGGCAGAGCAACCCCAAAAAGGTTCTGCAGCAAACCCTGGGTCTCGGGGGCTGTTACCCCGCAACTGGAGAGGTGCGACTAGGGGTGCGAACATCCACGGAGACACGTCCTGGCCATGGTTTTGCCAGTTTTTGAAGTTTTAGCATCATTTGGAATGGCTTCTTCTAGTGGCACCTTCTGGGGGCACGGGGCTGAGTGCCGGTCCAGGTTTTTGCTGCTGTTTTGTTAAGGTCATTTCTTGTAATCACCCGTCAACGGGGAAAAAAATAACCCTGAAAACTCTGATTGGCTCAGATGCCAGAAAAACTTTAAAAATAAATTCTGATGACTTGGGGTTTGTTTCGTACCTTACAGTTTTTAAACTAATTTTGTGATAAGTGCCAACCACAGACCTTCATTCCATCTCCAATCCCACTCTTCAGGGGACGGTACCTGTAAATTCATTTCTTAGTGCATCCCAGGATGGGAATAGAGCAAAAACTCCTTGACGCTTGCATTTTTAAATACATTAATATACATTTCTGTACACAGGACAGTGTTTCCAAACAAATCCTGAGCTGCTCTTTTCACTGAAGGATTACAGTAGCATTAATTAAATTGGGGATTAATTCAGCATGTGCTTCAAGCTGGCTGCAGAGTATTATATGTTGCAGATTGCACAGCTTTCTATTTCTGGCGTTGGCTTTCCATGACTTCGTTGGGGCTTTCTGCTTAGAGCGTCGTTCGAAAAATCTTAATAAAGCTCCAGCTGACTGTACGCTCGGGTGCGGGCTACAAAGCTCATCCCTGTGAAAATGCAAGAAGCTGCAATTAAAATAAGAAACGCTGCCAAAGGCATGGAGCTACCCTTCTCCCCCTGCCTTATTATGTCCAAACTGATCCACTTCTCTCCAGCAATTAACATCTGAAGCTGTGCTTGGCACTAATTTATTGGGAATTGAAGATACAGCCTGAGTCACGCGTCGTTTCGAGCTGGAGTCGTCACCTGCCAGCTCTGCCGGCAGCACCAGCAGCTCCACGGAAGACTCTCCTGCTCGGAGAAAACCAAAACAGATCCCACATGGCTCAATCTGAGCAAGGTACATGATATTTCTTGGCTGGTTCACATCGTGACTGTATTAGAAGGTGGCCTGAAGGTTTATATTGGGCAATGAGCCTTCTCCTGCGCTGTGCAGAAGGAAGCACAGAGCTGGGAGGTTTGGGTTCTCCCCAGACTCTCGTGTCCTTTGCCTCAGTTTCCCCACCTGTGAAATAGGAACAATGCTGCTGCTTAACTCATTAGGCTGGAAGAGTCACCCGTCCATGCGCCTTCTTCCCTCTGCAAAGCGCGATTCAACAGTGCGTTACTGAGGTGCAAAGGCAGGGACCCTCCGATGGGGACGGTGTCCTTTAGGGGTATGGGCAGCACCAAGCGCAACATCTGGAAGGAAGCACAGATGTTCACCCCTGTGCCGGCTGCATTACGTCTGTGAAAGGTATGGCAAGAGCATGGTTTCTTGTCTCCCTCGGGGAGGAAGGCTCCCCAGGAGCAGGGGATTGCCACGGCAGCACAGAAGATGCCATGAGACGTCCAGGTTCATCTCTAGTTTTTACAGCATCCTTTGCTCAGTATCGCCATGGAAACGACGCGTATCAGAGCAAGCGCTCCTCCACCTCCCGCATCGGCCCCAGGGTGGGTTGGCATCCCCAGCACCGGGGCCGAGCACCCCGAGTTGCTCTGGGTGTGCGAAATAGCATGGCCATGTCCCCGTTCCCAGCAACCCAGTCATCCCCTAAATCCCTCCCGCACGCCTCCCATTTAGCTCAGCAGCACGTGGGACCTGTCTGCGTGTCCTCAGATTACCCGCCGGGGTCTGTGCCCGCAGCTCAGCACCTCCTGAGCACGTTGGGTTCATCACACCAGTGAGGCAGCCGGGCTCTGCAGCGACCAGAGGACATGCCTTGTGGTCCTAGACTTGGGGAAGTCAACCGCCACTTCAACCAGACTGTATCTGTGCAGAAATCTTAAATAAATGCCTAACATTCACATTTTTCCTAGATAAAAATTTATAGATTAAAAAAACCCCCCAAATCGCCATGGAAACGTAACTATAAGAAAACAGAACCCGCAAGCCTACTGCGAAAAAACGTGGAATTATAAAGAAACCAGTTTAACACCAGCGAAACCAGTTTCGCTCCCCCGTGCATGCTCTCATTTCTGTGGAAGCGTCATGTTTTGCTTCACTTAAAGTTGCTTGGTAACAGGATTAAGCGAAGCTGAAATAAGAGTATTCGCAACAGGGTTCAGGGAGGTTTGATAGCATCCGTTTGACAGGCGACCAAGTTGACGCAACTTTCCCCACTAAAAACCAGTCGCTTAAAATTTGTCCTGCCTATTTTGCTATTGCGGGCTGTGCTTTGGCTGCTGTTCTGGGAGCAATCAGGGACTACAAATTTCCCCACGGATGAAAATGAGATGTCTACCACCAGCTCTGGCAGCTGCCGGGAAAAATACCATGCGTCCTGCTTGGATGCGGCAGGAGCGAGAGTCCCGGGGGGCTGTGCCGAGCGTGCGTGAACCCAGCCTGGCTGCTCACCTGCGTTTAAGAGGGACAAATTAAATGTACAGAAGCCACTGTGTGAGGGTGGCCAGGGGAGCGGGGAGCCCATCGTGGTCTCGTTCATCTGGCCAAGCTTCGGAGGGGTCCGGCTGCTCCTGAGTGTGTGGTAGGGTCAGTGCTGGCCCAAGGGAATGGGGATAAGTTGATGCTGGAGAAGGCAAAAACGTCCCCACAGTGGCTGGAGAAAAGCCCTTGTAGAAGAGGGGAAAACCTCACTAACTGCTTTCCAGGAGGTGTGCATTGCATTTAGGGTGGGGGTGATAGGAGGGAAAGTCCTATAATCTACAGGTTGTAGTCCTATAGAGAGGACTGATGGAGACCACCCAGCCCTTTATTCTTCAGGACAGGTCCCTCAACCTTGTCCCCTTTCTGCTGGGAGCCCAAAAGGCAGAACACCTTCAAGGCTGTTCCCCTGTGCAACCTTTTGAGCGCACCAAGGAACGCTGTCTTTTCTCTCCAACGTGATCTCCTTGCCATGCTCCATGCCAGGGTCTCATGGATGCTGCAGTGACACCCCGGGGTCGCCGCTGCTGCTGACAGCACCAACACAAGCTCCGGGCAAGCCCTGTGCCCAGCTCTGGACACTTACATCTATTTTCAGGCTTCTCCTGCCGCCGATGGAGCAAGGCAGGCAGCTCCAGAGTGATTCATCCCATCCCAGGGAGATGTCTACAGCAGGATGAGTCACGGCCAAGGTGTTGCAACTTCCCTCCACTGAGACAAGGCAGCTCCTTAATCTCCATAAGCAGCTACGATAGGATCAGATAAGCACAACTGAGCCCCAATGGGAAATTCAGGCGTTCCCTTTTCAGAGCTAAGGAACAGATAAAGGTAACCAGCTTCTCTCTCTACAAACCCTTCCCCGTAGCTATGAAATCAAACCTTGCTGCTTCAAAGTGCTGCTGACAACCTGCAACAGGGACTTCGTGTTCCCCTGGTCCTCTCGAATAATCAGTGCTGGAATGAAATGGGGGGAAAAGGATCGTTTCCTGGTGGACCAACTCCTTCTCTCTCACAGAGGTGGGAAAGGATCTGAGACCCCCCCAAACATCGCCCAGCGGCTGGACAACCCAGGCAGACATGGCCCCAGCTCATCAGTGACGATCTCAAGGCTACTGGAGGCTTTGATGGTGATGGAGAGCAGACGAAGAGCGGCATAGAAGCACTGTGTGACAAGCTCCACTATAGCAAGTCATCAGGTACTTTGTGTGCGAGGTTAAAGATTTATTCTGGGAAAACAAAACCAAAAGCCCCGCACCTGAAAGAGCTACCAGCATGAAAGGCCACCAGCTTGTGTTAAAGGCAAGCAAGGCAGTGGTATTAGCGACAGAGGTAAATCAATTCTTCCTCCTTACCTCTTGGGATACAGCCAGAATATTTCAGAAGGTTTTTTCTCCCTTTTTCTTTTTTTAAATGAAATAATACTTTGAAAAACCTCATCTCCTTGTATCTGAAAGGTACAGACAGCCCAGCTCTTGGGGCTGTGACAGGAGCACGGAGCGCTGCTTCCCAGCCTCGACTGCTCCGCGACGGGGCTGGGAGCACTGCTGTCACCCAGCTGTCACCACGAAAGGACACCTCCTGTTCGCTGTTTCTCTTTGCTTTGGTGAGAAACAAGGGCAAGAAGGGATTTGCACAAAGAGAAGAGAGGAGGAAGAGAGGAGGAAGAGAGGAGGAAGAGAGGAGGAAGAGAGGAGGAAGAGAGGAGGAAGAGAGGAGGAAGAGAGGAGGATCTTCTGCCTGCAGAGCCTGGAAGAGGGGGGCTGAAGGGGAGATTTGGGAAGGGCAAGAGAGGGACCTCGCGTCCTCTCTCTTCCCATGGCCCAAAGGCTAGAAAAGCAGCAGCAAAGCCTCTGCCGCATAATCCCAAGGGATGAGGGCACAGAGCCAGTACTTCCACCTGGCACCGCTGGGATTTAACCACTGTGCAATTCCCTACAGTGTAAACTGGGATAATATATATGGGATATAAACCCCAAAACACAAGCTAACGCTCCAGGATATAAGGCAACAACTACACCTAGCTGGGACCCAGAGCTTTCCCACCAGCAATTCATTACTTAATCCCCCGCTAAGCATTTATGTGGGTATCTTCTACGTAATTATCCGGTCACGGTGCTGGAAGAGGCAGGAGAGAGGACATGACCGAGCTCCTTCACTACAAAAGGCAAGCCCGGAGCAGAGGTTTTTGCCTGCTCACTCCATTCCAAGCTCTCCGTAAAGCACAGCCGCGATTCGTTACTCACCAAGTAACAGAAGGTGTTATAACAAACTCCATTAAGCATATCTGCTATTTTTAGTTAAGCATATTGCATTTGCATACTAAATCTGAGGGGCCATATGTCTCAACGTATATTATTAAAAAGCTTCTTACATAATATACGGGGCAGGAGAAACCGGCAGGTCTCCAGCAAGCCGAGCCCAGAGCTGTTAAAGCAGTTTTGCTGGACGGCGAGTAGCCAGCAAATGAATATTTCAGTTCCTCGCTTCTCTCCTATTAAGCTTAAGGTTTAATCATTAAAGTGGGGAAACAAGTGTCTCGTAACCTGCTTTACTGGCGGGGTCATGCCAGGGCAGGGAGGGTTGCTCCTGCCAGGTTATGTTGCTTATACGATCGCTTCTTGGTGGGGAAAGAAAATAAATTCCCTTCCCACCTCAGCATCCTTTGGGAATCACGTGTGGCAGGGCAGGGTGGCCGTGGGAGTGAGGACAGCTAAAAAATCAGGGGGGTGGTTGGAGCCACCCCGGTATCTCCTCCGTCCCTGGGAGCTGCTGCCAGAAATACGGAGTGAGGAAGGGAGAGAGATTCCCTCCGGAGGGGAGAAATATTCTCCGCATCCCGAGCCGGGTGTGCCGGCCCCCCGGGCCACCCATCTGCCGGCTTCTCCTTCGGCAAGCTGCTGCCACTGCAGGGACAGAAATGATTCAAGAAAAAAGGGGGGGGGGGGGGGGGGGGGAGGACACATTTTAAAGGCGCAGAAGCAGTTCTCGGACATCCCTCCCCCCTCCAGGAGCCTCGCTGCTTCCCCCAGAACATCTTGAAATATTAAACAGTGAAAGAGCTGCTGCTAATTTTGGCTGGTAGCGGGGCCAGATGGAAGCAGATTTCCCAGTGCCGAGGCTGGGTCCTGGCTCCACTGCTGCCCCTTTTGGGGCAGATAGATGGACAGAGAGGACCAGGATGCCTCGGACACTGAGCCCAGGGGTCCAGCCAGCTTTTGGCATTGACAAAAGGGAGATGGCATCTCCCTGTACTTGGTAGAGGAGTCAGCAGGATGCGGTTTCTCAAACTGGAGGTCCAAAGAGGTGTCAGGGAGATCTTCCAGCTCTGAGCATCGTTGGCCCCCAGGAAGCGCCTCTGCATCCCAACACCTCTCCAGCAATGTGGGTCCCACGGGAAGGCACGATAGTCCCAAAGTGGGACAGAAAAAGAAGACTGGGGTAGGTCACCACCCCGGGATGGTGGGTCACCATCCCAAGTGATGACCCCATCGCCATCACCACCCTGACCTGTGGTGAGAGCCTCCATGGCACTGCAAGGTCCATGCAAGTCATCAGAACGAGGTGTGCCAGCTCTAGCTCCTCCGCAGGATCTGTGCTTAATTTTCCAGCCTGGAGGATGCTGTAGAGCTCGCACTGGTCCAGCACCATGGGCAAATAACCAGGATTTGCTCCCGCTGGGCCTTTATCCTGCAAGGACAAGACTTCTCTCTTGAGCCAAGCTTGTGCCTCCCCATCACCTGCCTGCTTTTCTCATTCTGCAGCCACTCCAATGAGTAATAACCTCTTACAACTATTTATTTTCTTCTGGTCCCTCTCCAGGACACGTTGCTGGAGGCTGAAGCACAGAAGTCGCCGCAGGCAGGAGGACTCTGCTGCCAGCGCCCAGCTCTGGAGCCGGTCCCCTTTGCTTTCGCATCCTTTCGGAGAAAAGCAATTTCTCTCTGAACGCAAAGCTGGGCTGGATGGAAAAGCTTTGGAGTTAGCGTGCAATTAAATAAAATCACTGCCGGTACAAGGACGTTTGAAGACAGGCGGCGGGCAGAGAGGTTTTCACCATTTTGAGGAACCTTGACTCCGTGCCCTGCCTGAATTGCACTGACAGCTGTAGTTATGTCTATTTAATTTGCATCGCCTATAAATGTCAGTGTTTTGAGTGATGTAATTTCAAAGCACTTTGGTGAACTCAGCAACTAAGTAAACACTTATTTTAATAGAAAAAGATATGCCTCAGATGCGGTTTATGATTACAGAATGTCAGGAAAGAGCTAGTCTATCAGAGTGGGGAAAAAACCCAAGTATTTGAGTTATATTGGTGAGGGAAATGCTTCTCCTGCTCATGCGCTTGTTTGAGATTTCAAAGCGTTTTCCAGTAAGGACCAAGACAGACTTGAAGTTAATAGCTGACTTTTCTGGAGGTGGGGAAAAAAAGGAGAAAAGATAAAAAGAAATCACAACCCCCTGCTCTAACTCAGGGCTACAAGGGTGTAAGTCTTGGTCTCGCATCCAAAGCAACGCTTCAGCAACTGGGATGCAGGGTATTTTAGAGAGATTTTGGTTTTTCCACACATTTCCACAAGAAGTTTCAGTTCCTCCATGTCTCCTTAGAAAACTCCCTATCTAGTAATTTTTACCCCTAGCAGCCAAATGGATTTTAGACCTTAATAGAAGAAAAACTGTAAGTCTGCAGGCCTGGGGAGTGGAGAATTTCATATTGCTTATTTGTTAGCTTATTTATGATATCCTATTTTATAGTGATTTTTCAGGATCAGGGTTACCAAAGCGGGGAGAACGGGTGGCTGCAGGAGGTGATGCTCCCCCAGGGTCCTTTCTCCTCCTCCAATCTCAGCTTCCCACCCCCAGACCTTCTAAGGTGCCTTCACCACTCCCATCATCGGCACACCAAAACCAAACCCTTTTTGCACCAGGAAAGGATTTTCCCTCTCTCTCTATGTCCCACCTTCAGCCCAAAGCACTGCTGCTTCCTCGCAGCATCTCCACTTCTCTCCCTTTGCCCCCCCAAAGCCCCCGGTGTTCCCCCCCGCCCAGCCCTCTCTCCTCCTGCCGTCCCCCAACGTCGCATATGGAGGAATCTATATATAAAAATATTTGCATTGCGTTGTAGTGCGCTGCCCACGGTAAGGCCGGTGGGGCACAGACAGATCTCATATGGCAGCAGGCAGTCTAATATTTTCCTCTGATAAAAATAACCTGTGAAAATTACATCTAGTGCGGCTTGCAGTGCTGCAATGAATTTTGCTGGAGGGGCGAAAAAAAGGAAAAAAAAAAAAAATCAATCAGCACTAACCTGGAGATTTAAGCAGAAAACGGCGTTGCTGATACCAGACGTTGCTTCTGAGTTTTTGCAAGGCATGGGGAGAAAATGGCAGGATGAGAGATGGGGCAGGAGGTGAAATGCAGTGACGGGACAGAGCACAAGGCAGAGCTGGACCCTATCAAGATTTTGGGGAGATGAGGTGGATTTTGCAAGAGGGACAAAGCAAGGGGAGCGCTCGGCTCCTCGTGTTTTGGCCATCTCGGAGTTGACCATCAAGTCTCAGCTGGTCACTAGGGTCCCTCCACAGCCCACGGGGAGGGATGGGTGATGATCCGCCCTGTCCTTTGAGGGCTGCTTGACTCGTTCGGATGAGAAACCTCTTTTCAACGGGTAATGGAGGGTGGAATGGCTCCACTCCAGCTTTCAGAGCTTGGTCACCCTGTTCATCACCCAAATCCACCTTCTCAAGTGCTGACACACAGAAAGAAATGATGTGTGCAAGCCAGGGGACTCCAAGAGTCTCAGTAGTGAAACCTCACCTGAATTACCATCGCTGGTTCTGGTCTCTGGAGCCTGATTGATGGAGACGGGGAAAGGAGCACTGCTGGAATGGGAAGAGGAGCGGGGAACCCGGCATTTGGGAGAAGTCCAACACAGCTTGGGTTGTGTATCGTCTGGCGAGAGGAAGGCTATGAATCCTCTCTATAAATACATCAAAGGCAAACACCAGAAGGGAGCAGAGCGTTTCCACCGACAGGAAAATATTTGTTAAAAAAAAAATCCAAGCTAGGATAAGCTGATGGTGAATAAGTCTAACCTGGAAATCAAAACGTCTGGAGCCAACAACACACAGCAGCGGAGAAAATGTACTGCTAGCATGGAGAGCTTAAATACCCCATTGCGGCGCCGGGGCCAGGATATGGTCATCTGTCCTTCGAGGGGAAGCATCGCCCTTCAAAGCCCAAAGGGATTTTGGCTGCAAAGGCTCATGGAGAGCCCCACAGCTCACCTCCAGGCTGTACGATTCATGGTGAAAGGCTGAGGTCTGCCATCGTCCCAGTGCGCACCATGCATGGCTGCGCCCGCTCTGCACCTGCTTTTGCACCCAGAAAACAAAACCATCGGGGAGCCGGGCAGGGGAACAGGGTTATGAAGGTACACAGGCTGCCTCCCGCATCTCCCCACTCTGACCTGGCCCCAAAGACCCGCACTGTTACATTTTATGGACCCCAGCTCCAACCTCAAGGAAAGACTTTGCCTCTGGAAACCTCAATTCTTGCCTCATGCCAGGGCACAGCGAGAAGGTCCCCATGCTCACGGGACCCACTCAGCACCCTTACGGCAACAGCCCTGGGCTCACACAGGCTCCTGCGTGTCAACATCCTGCCCTGGGGTAGCAAAATGACCAAATCCAGCCCCCAAAGCCTTGGTCCACTCCTGTCCAAAGCCCAGTCCTGCTCCCTTGGCCACAGTGGCGCGGGACGGAGCTAAGAGCCAGAGATGCAAGTGTTCTTGCTTTTATGAATTTTCAGCTTTCATGAGTTCAATACTAACTTGTATCGCAGCAATAATGCTTAATTATTGTTTTTATTATTGAAATATTTATGGAAGGCCATTCAATGTTACACAAACAACGCCGTAAGGCCATTACTACTGTTATAGAAATAAATATCTGCACTGAAGGGCATTACGACGAGACACCGAAGATAAATTGTTCCTGGCTCCTGGGATGGAGTATAACAAACTGCCGTGTAACGTTAAAATGTGTCAATTTTTCCCTTGGGAACATGCTCGGATGAGAGCTTGGAGCGTGAGAAATGCATCTCAATCAGGACATCACTGAAATAAACAGGCTTTTCTGCCATTTTCCCCCCCGAATCGGTTCTGACATTCCTCGTGCTGCGGCTACACCACATTGCTGCTTCAGCCCTCGCCTGGAATTAGATGGGAGTCAAACCTCCAGGACCTGGATGTCTTGGAAGAAGAGGTCGGCGAAGTGATGGAGAGAGGCCACCAGTAAAACAGCCTGGATCATGGAGGAGCAAACTGGGAGGACCTTCTGCTCCCCCACTGGGACCAGCAGCCTGGACCGGATTCAGACTTTGTGGCAGGTGCTGAAATGTCAGAAAATAAATTAGTTTTGGGAGGACGCTGGATGGCTAAAATGCCATCACCTGGTGCACAGCTCCATGGTGCTCAGAACTGGTGGAAAAAGGGTTTCTTGCCTGAAAGTGAGCCTTCAAAAACAACGTCCCTGCGAGCTGATGGTCTCTTGCCCTGGACCAAAGGTGACCAGATCACACGGAAAAGCAGAGCTGGCTCAGAGCCCCTTTTCTCCAGGCCCCTGCATGAATCCTTTACTATCCTTGGCCTTTCCCTGCAAAGAGGAGGACTGCCTCCAGCTGCCCGGCACGTTTCGGGATGTATACAGGGCTGTTTAATAGCAGAAACCTCTTTCACACCCTTGCATGCAAAGACACCTATTTTGCTTTTCTCACGCTGACCTTCCACAGGAAGAAAGGAGACTTTTCCTTTTGTACGTCTATATTTGAGTGAATGCAATGGCAATCGTTTCCCCTCTCCGCTGTTCACACCCTCCAAAATATTTGAGTTAACGGCGTTTTGTAGTATAATTTGTCACTTGGCCAAACTCCGCAGATGGCATTTCTCTGTCTTAATCTTTATAAGCTTCTCCTTAAATAGTAGTAGTGGAAGTATTAACCACAACAAAAATATTAAAATTGATAAACAGAACACAGTCGCAGTCCTCTTTTCTAAAGCTCCCCAGTTCTGCAGGGTGTTTGGTAGCAAAGTAGGCATCAGTGGTAGCAGCATGCCAAAACCAACCCCAGATAGCCCCAAAACGCTTGGGTTTTTTTCCCAGGTAGTGGTGCCTCTGTGTACCACGCAGCTCTAAAACAGCTGGCTTTTTATTGCTATGTGGCTTTGCGACCTCAGTCTGCTGTCACTGAGCAGGAAAGTCATCCAGCCCCGTCAACAGTCATGACCTGGCACACCTCACTTTGCCAAAAAATGAGAAAGCGAGCAACGTGTCCTGAAGAAGCAGAAGAAATATGCCAGTCTGCCAGCAGCACAGGTCACCAGTAACATCACCCACACATCGCGCTGCAGGGCAGGCAGGGCCAGCTCCTGCCAGGGTCCCCCTGGGCGCCAAGTGACCTGACCCAACAGCCAGGGCGGGAAGAGCCCTGGTGAGACCACCAAACCCAACCTCCTGCCCCAGGGCTGCAGCACGGCAGTCCCAGCCTCCTCCCATGGACCGCCATCTAACCTGGCCCTAAAGCCTCCAGTGAAGGTGGGTTTCCCTCACTCCATTACGGGCACAAGGGACAACAGGAGAAGAAGACATCTTTCCAGGGCTTCATGCAGTGTCCTCCCCACCACCCAAGTCCATTCATCCTTCACCTACCCACCACGGCTTGTCCCTCCCTTTCTCCCCAGCTTTGTCTTTCCCATACCCGAAGACTTATCAGGGTTTCCCCTCCATCCTCTCTAAACCAGACAGTGTCAACTCCTTCCCCATTTCAACCATCTCACGTGAAGCCCAGCGCTGCTGCAGGTAACTCTGCGCAACCTCACGTGGCAGCGGGTGCCACCACTGTATCATTACAATGGTTGGAGCTCTGGCAGCACAGACACAGCAGATCTGATAAAGACCTTGCAACACTCGAGCTTGCTTTGTCCCTTTTCATCTTTCCTCCACACATCCGACCATCATGGATCTAGTAAATACAGCGGCAGAAACGCACTGCTCGCAGGCTGATGAGAGAGGAGCTTTGACTCTTTCCTGCCCTCCTCTTAACCTCCATAAAAGCTGAATAATTAATCACAACTCTTTTTTTTCCCCTCTGCTCTTCTGTTCTGCTGAGATAGTCTTTACCTGCTCTCCAGCCATCCAGAAGCACGCTCTAGATGCTCTTTGCCATCTGTGATTCCTTCGAGCACTTCGTATTACTGCAACAAGACATGGTACAACCAGAGACAGCTGCACCCTTCGACAGAGATGCTCAACATGGACCGCTGGCTATTTTGTCTTGTAAACAAGCAAGGGGAGAGCCGTAACCGAAAGGACAATGAAAATTTGGTGATGCTGCCTGATGACAGAATGAGATGAGGTAAGGAGCAGCCACCAAGAGTTGCAGGAAACCCTCAGGAGTGCTCCTACACGGTGCGTGGGCACTGGGGCTCCTTGATTTCTTTCACGAAGTCCTGCGTTATCTCAGGAAAGACATATTTTATTTGCTCCATATCTCAGGAAAGACAGATTATTTGCTCCTTCAGAGCTGGCCGAAGCAATGACATTTTTAAGAGAAGACTGTCGGGCTCTACTCATGTTGTTCAGCACAAGTGAAACGGTTCCAGAGCATCTGCAGGAGGGGAAAACCCTTCCACCGTCATCCTCAACACAGCTTTTACCGCGCGGGGACTGCAGCAATTTGCCTTAAGAAGCACCTGGGAGGTCTCAAACGTCAACTGGAGCCTGTGTCGCTACAGGCTGGACAAAGACGGAGCAAAACGATCATCCCTGCACTAAAGAGATTAATACAATTAAATTTAATTAGCACTTGCAAAAGACTTTTATCTTCAAAGCGCTTTCTAGCCACAAAATCTCCTGGTACCTCCGTGAGATTGATTAGTATGCGCTGAGCTCGTCGTCTTCCAGGAGGGAAACGAAGACACTCGGGAAGGATCAAGACCGGAGAGGGGGGTAATGACCTGGATTATCCTCACGTAAAACTGGTGCATCCAGAGAGCATCCAAAACCTCACCAGTGTCACCGATACCTCACTCCCAGTGCTCAGAAAAAATAGCAATGAAAATCAGACTTTTGCAGGCACCTTGGCAGCTCCTGGGACAGCAAAGGCTGAGGCTGCAGGCAGCAGCCCCCAGACCTTGTGGCCTTGCTGCGAACCACCCGGGCATCGGCCGATAGCTGCAACATCGGCCATGCCAGGCTTTTTCCCATGTCTCCTTACCACCCCATGAATTCTCGCTATTTTGAGTGCTCATATTTCGGCTACGGACATTTAACTTTACACACCAGCCACAAAGACTCGAATGAAAGCTGCAGCATGAAATGCATATTGAATTTTAATGCTGCATGGCATTACTTTGTAACGTGTATCCGTTGATTTTAGGTGCCTTATCTCTGCTTTACCAGATTTCCCAAAGCCAGCTTCTAGTTTTTATTCCTTTAGTTTTGCCTTAAATGAACACTTCCTGATTTTGGGTCTTTTTTTCTTTTTTAAGAAAAGCTGTTGAAGCATCTACATCCCTTAAAGGATTTTCTCATTAAGTCATTGATACATATTTACAGCCTTCAGTTTAACAACATTATGTGACTGGGGACATCTGACTGTACTTGCTAATACCAGTCCTACAGAGGATCAAGCCTTGCTGTCACAGTAGCTCACGCACCTTCTCAAGCAGGAGCAGAGGAACAGGAGCAGCTTTCCCAGCCACGTCTTAACTGCTCTGCACATACGTGTCTGTACAGGGGCTGGCTGCTGGGAAAGGAGGAGATGAGACACCTGCAGCAGACAAGCACTGTGATTTATTTTTTTTAATTTTGTGTGTCTAACTGCCATCCCTGCACAAATTGGACCTAGAGGATGTTGCATGATGTGCTGATTGCACTAGGATAGGCTGAAAGGCGCTCCATAGATGAGCTCATGGGCCAGGACCTCAGCATCAAGCTCATCTTGGGGACCAGAGGGGCTGATGGCCAAAACGGGGGGATGCTACTGACTCACCTGCGCTGCCCGGTGAGGAAATCCCTTGCAAAAAGCCCATAGGTTTCAGGCTCGTGTTCACTTACCAGCTGCCAAAGCTGTTGAGACATTCTTCTTGATGGCTAAGAAAAGCACCTGTTTTGGGCTCAGAAATCCAAACGCTTCAGGACTGGCTACAAATGAACGTTTCCCCTTATTTATTAAAAACAAAACCATTCAATTTTAATACCAAGTTGAAATCTCCACCCCCCACCCCCCAAGTCTTTTTGTTCCACAAGCCGTGTTGGATGGCCAACATCAATCCTTGGGGCAATCCCAGCCTGGATCAGCCCCTGACTATTTCCCGGGCACATGGAACAGCAGTACCTGCTGCATCACAAAAGAGAAAAAATAGATTTTTCAACAACTGCGTTCGCTCTCTCCAGCTCCATGATAACATCGAGAGGCCCTGGAGAGCAATTCACCACGAACGGGAGTATATCGGTTATGTGACAACCTTAATGACATAGCCCAGACACAAAAAAACGAGTAACCTTTGAGCTGCCTCTCTTCACTCCGGTGCTATTGATGACTGTGCTCAGGCAAACAATTAATTTTTAGTGGCAGCCTAATTTTGTGGATGCTTTGGTTGTCAGGGGGCTGGTGGAAGGTGGAATAATGTTGACCTTTTCTCCCCAGGAAACCTGGCTAATTGAATGAATTTTTGCTCTCATTAGGAAAAGGTCCAAGATGCAGCACATTTTACGCCTCCCTTTAGGTGACACCATCCAGCCTCCTAAAGGTCAAGCTGCCTTTGATGAGTTGATCCGAGATCAGAGTTTCCTATTGCAAAAAAGCAATGAGTTCTTCTGGCCCGAACCCCTCGGTGTTATTTATGCTCAAGGCCACTGCTGCTTTATAGGTACCATTTATCTCTTTGGACATCCAAGTCTTCAGAAGGATGAATCAACCCTGGGGTCTGGGGTGTTTTTCTATTGCCTTGGCTAACTATTGCTGCCTGGTAATGCCAAACCTTCACATCATTTCAAATAAAGCAGCGTTCTCCCTTTGCAGCACTGACTGCGGTTCAGCAGAAGTCATTTAGTGGTAGCATTTAATAGCTTATATTTAAGCTAGAGGAGATTTATGTACGGGAAGCTCTACTTCATTTTGCAGAAAGGGACATAAGCAGTGAGGATAATTTGACTCTGTAAGCATGAGTTTGATGTCACGCAACAAATTACTATCCTAGTTCAATCTTCTTCATCGCTTTTATGGGCTCTCACTGCAGATTGTAATCTAAAATATTTCTGGCACAGAGGTGTCTGTGCAGGGCTCTGAACACACCGATTACCACCAGTCAACCTCGCAGTTTCATAAACAGCCTCGCAAGGCTCGCCCTTGGTGATGGGGGATATCAAGTTCATGGCTTTGTGGCTGTCTTGACTTACTCAGATTTCGATTTTGTGCCTTTCTGGGGCTCTACACTCTTGCAAAAATTGAAATCCAGCGCCAGCCAAGATTCATTTCTCTGCTCTGGCTTGCTGGGAGACAAGGCGTTGGGCGGTGGACGGATGTCCACCACCACGGCCACAGCACAACGTCAGCCCGTCTGTGCATCGCCCTGCAAAGGGTCGGGAGCAGACAGCCAGCGAAGCCCCACGCACACCTGAGAGCAAGGTAGCACTGCCACATCCCCTAAAGACCACAGGTGAAGCTGCAGTGAAGATGCCAGCGTGTCTTATCCGGCATTCCTTAATAACAGATTAGCTGAAGCTAATCAGGAGGGAAAGTCGTTAATTCAGGATCCCGGGATGCTTCTTTTGCAATAACAGAGGGCATTAACCCAAGCGTCCCGGTTAAATGCCAAGCAAAGCCGTCCCCCTCCAGTTCCCCAAGTCCCCGCTGCAGTTTCCAGATGAATTCAGTATCATTTTCTCCATCTTAAACCATCGTGTATTCTTATTGTGAATAATAAAAGCCTTTTTGGTCTTCCCTCCATCCAGAGGGAGCAGCGTTTCACCCGCCTGCGCTGTTACACGTACACACGGCGTTTGTTCATCAGCTGGTGAAAATGCTCTGGGCTGAAAAGTGCTGGAGAAGGCAAGCTGCTCTTACACACACCTTGTTCTGCCTTTCGTCTTTTTTTTTTTCCTTTCCTTTTTTATTTTAATTGATAAATGAAATTGAGAACCAACCCTTCCAAGGCAAACAGGAGTTTCATCTGCAAAAAAGCTGCCCTAAGGCAGCCGCGGCTGCACGCAGGAGGCAACTGCTCACAACATCCCCGTAATGGAAAAGAAATTGCAAAAGCTCCGAGAAGCCCTGGAGTCAGCACGAACACACGGACTTTTAGGAAGCGGTTTCCCATTTTAAAACGTGCTCAGGGTTTTGCATGAACCTGTGGGGGATATCCCTGTGCAAGCCATCACCATTCACTGCCTTAGCCCACCATCCTACCATGGCACGTACCTCTGCTACCCATCGCTTCTTCCATTCCCAGGTCATTTCCTACTTATTTTATATTTACAGATGAGTTTTATGTTAATGATAATTATTCCACTTCCAACTCCACAAGCTGTGAATGAAGCAGATGCACAAACCAGTGCCTTTTTTTCCTTTTTCCCAAACGCTGTGGTTAAAACCAGCAGCCCAAAGCCTGCAGATGATTCCCGGTGGTGTAAATCCGAAAGAGTCCCTCAGACCACTCCAGGAGCCCAGGCTGCCTCCTCCACCACTTGAATTCAGGTCTTTTGTAAGCAAAAGGAGGCCTGGATTTATGAAGAGCCACCACTAATCATATTAATATGCAGAAGCAAATGACTGAGTGCTTTGTGCCTCTCCACAGCTGGCAAATCAAATGCTCCAGGGCTTGGGCTTATTAATGTGCTGTGCACAGAGGCTGCACAGCTGGAGACCAAGTGCCAGGGCTGGGGAGGTTTTAGGGAAGCAGGGGGGACATCTGACCCCTGAGCTAAACCAACTGTCCCTCCTTGCTGTAAAAATCCCTGCAATAAGATGTTGTAGTGCAGCAGGACCAACGCTCCGCAGACCCATCTCAGCAGCACGGAGATGCTGTTTAAATCTGTTTTGCCTGGCACAATATCCTAGAGGGCAAGAAGGAAAAAAAAAAAATCAAAGAAACCATGGAAACGCTCTCAATTTGTGCCCGCATCAGTAAACTTTTGCGAGACGAATTTGCAGGGTTGGCAGCGTTGGCCTCCGGCCACCCGCACCTGCCCGGGTCACCCTCACCCCCGCCAAGTCCTCTCCACAGCGCCTCGGCTGCAGGATCCCCAAAGTTATCAGGGCTTTTGTGAGCAATGAGGAGGAACAGCCCTGCCTCGAGCCAAAAGCATCGCCATGGTGCTGGTTGCAAGGAGTGAATGCGGATGATTTGTGCTGCAAATCTCTTTGAACTGACACCTGGAGCATCCCAAGCTTCAGGCAGGTCCTGGAGATGCTCCACTGCAGATCCCAAAACCCAAAGCAGGCAGTAGATTCCTCAACACAGCCTGATAACCTATTCTTCGCCAGAAAAAAGCCACCAGAGAGACAACTTCTCTAAAATATGACCTACTCCAAGCTGTGCACAAAGCGAGGCAGCGCGGCTCGTGCCGGTGTTGGCATAATGTCCCAGGGCACGTCTCGGCTCTGCAAGCATCCCACCGCGACCTGGTCCCCAGGGAGATGCAGCTGGAGGAAGGTCAGGGCTGGCTGAGAAGTGCTGCTCGTCGCAGCATGGATGGCACCACTGTCCCTTTCCCCCCCCTTTAGAGACTCAAGGAGGACCCAAACGGCCCTTCCCAGAACAGCCAGCAGCCGCAAACAAATCTGAGCTAACTTCTACAGCATCAGGGCTCGTGTGAAGACCCTGGTTCAAAATTAAAGCCACGCTAATTCAATTTATCTAAATTCAATTTGGAAATGGAAAGAGATCAGCAGAATTAAGGCGGCTTTAATGAGGAAGAAAAGCAGCGGCATGGAAATTCAATGCCACCGAAACCACCTGCACCTCTGGTTAATTTGGATTAATGCTACAGACATGCCTCGGCTCCCCCCGCAGCGATGCCCGGAGGGAGGGCGAGCATCCAGCGCCTCGGGCATGGCAGAGCTTGGTCCCTGAGCTCCCACCACACACCATCAGCTTGTCCTTTTCCCAGACCACAACCCCCTGGAGAGGGGCTTTCTCCGGCCACCAACAGATGATGGTTTTCCACTACATCCACCATTTGATGGCAGGGGTTGGTACCCACCCCTCCGTAACAGCATGGAAAAACCCTGCTGGGAAGGAAAAAACAAATTGCAATCGAAATGGGTTGGGCGTGAAGGAAACAGGCTTGAGATCTTTCTCTGCGTGACCTAGATCAAAAGTCCTGCTCGTAGCCTGTGTTTTATATCAAGTTAAATAGCAGCCCATAATACTACGTGATAATCTCCTAACTGGATCGAAGCCTTGAGCTTTATGGATTTCATGCTGCTGCTTAGTGCAATTTTATAGCGCTTCTCATCCCTTTTTTTTTATTCAATGTGTTACTTGATTAATTGGTATGAAATGTTCATCTTTATCCAACAATTCCTGAAACACAAATGCAGAACTCTCCGATTGTATTTCTTATTTACAGCCCTGTAGCCTGAGTGATTTCCAATTTACTGTGCTGCTATATTAGGTCAAGATATAATACCATGGGCCACTCCAGAAAGATTAACCTGAACTGGATTCCCTCTCCAATCAAATAGTCACTGCTGTAAATTCGAGTTTCTTTTACTACATTTGATTTAATTTCTGCCACTTTCCCTATCAAGTGCAATAAAACAAACACCCTCCGCAGCCCCGGCGCTCCCCGGCGCCTAATCTTGGTAGACAACGATGCGTAACCGCAGAATTTGGGAGACTCCGTGCCATATGTACGACTGGCTGCAGCTTCCACCTACACTACTCCGAGTCTGTGGTTTGCTGTTTCCCCCTCTGTTACTGGAATAAGTTTTCCCTGGTATTATTTTTTTCCATCTTGCATTTTACCTCCATGCAGGATTGCTAGTTTTTTTGTTTGTTTGCATCAGGATTCCCACCTGGAATATCTAAGGCTTTCTTTAAAGCACAAAGGTGATGTGAAGACTTCAGCCGCAAATTGTTTTCCCACTCTTTTCATGTCTAGTACGCCCGTGGTTTAAAGTAAAATGCTAGAAAATAGAAATTCTAGAAGTGCAAAATTCAAAAGAGAGAGATTTCCAGTTCCTTTTCTTTTTATCATCTTTTTTTTCCATGCGCCTCATGATTTTGACAGTCCTGACACAATATTTTTGCACACCCAGAGATGGCAAGGCTGCCTGATGCCGTGACATCCAGACACAGTCAAAATACCCTTTTTCTTTGCACTTGAAAATCAAGACTGAAGCAGTCTGTGTATGCTCGCTATTCCAAAATTAGACTGCACATAAATTTAACATGCTCAAATAATGGGCTTGCATAGGCAGACAGTGAAGCAAAAGGTATATTTTTCTATTACAAGCAACTTGTTAGACAAGATATTTCAGCTTCCGAAGATATTAACGGATACTCAGTAAAGGTCTTTTTAGAATGACAATACATTTCATTTTGTTTGCCGAGTCAGTAACAATTAAATCACTTTTTGTATCACAAAGCATATGCCAATATGACACGGTGGCAGCAGCTCCTGGAGCAGCCCTATCCCAAGCTACGAACCAATATTTTCCTTCTTCGCTTCTTATTTGAATTGCAAAGAACAGTTTAAAAAAGAAAGCAGAGATCCTGAGGCATGCAGCCAGCAGCAAAATGAGGATTTTTGAGTCCACGCGCCAACTATTTTCATGCGGGGCTGTGAAGGAGAACGCGGTTTTATGGCATCTCCAAATCTGGAGCAAAAAGCAAAGCAGCTACGGGACTAAATGCAGAATAAGATACCACCGTTTGAACTTGGCATTGATAAAAATCAGCCCTGCATCCAACAGGACCACAACTGCTCTGTGCCAACGAGGGTCTGAGGGACCTGGGGGTGCAGGAGGAAAGGTCCCATGGGGTGTCCCGGCCATGGTTGGGACGGAGAGGCAGTGAACTGGGGCCTGGAGGGTTCTTCGGGTGGCTGTTTCCTATGGGACAGGCCCTTGCAGGAAGCATGAGCCAAGGCCACCACGATGTGGCAGAGAAATGCATATTTTCCCATGTGAAGACCTCCCTGTGGTGATGGAGGCTGGTCCACCTTCAGCATCTGTGAAACCCTAATGCGGTGCAAACACCATGTCTGAGACAGCAGCTCGGTGGGGGCAGCTCCAGATAGCTCTGGGAGAACTTGGATTAACATGGGACAACCAAGGGAAAGGAAATGGTTTGAGCAGCCACGTTTGAGGGACACCGTGAAAGTTGGAAACCAGAGAAAAAAGGTCAAGTAACTCAACCACACAAAAATCATTGCCAAAGAGGCAACTAAAAGAGCAGCTGCTGGGTACAGGATGGCTACTGGGAAAATGGAGCAGCAAAAGCAGTCTGTAGAAGTGTCTGAAGAGTTAAAGACAAGGAGAGAACGGAACAGCTCCGGTTGTAACGGAGATAGGAACTCACTGGGAAGAAAAAACCCAACTCCCTCCATCCTGGAGGTATCCCCATGGCTGGACCTCCCCGTGCCTACCTGTGGCTTTGGCACTGCAATGCGAAGATCCCCTCCCTCCATAGCAAGGGTTGAAGTTCACTACCAAGAGCTGCGTGCCCTTGAAAAGCTTTTCATTGGAGAGCCAAGTTTGTGCAGTCCCAGTGGTAGCAGCTGAGGAGATTTAATTCCAAACACATTTACATTATTATACAAATATTTGGAAATCACTAACTCCTTCACTTACCTACTAAGAGCTGAGTTAAGTGTTTCCATGGGAACAGCAACTATTACCCACTATAGTTAATATTTTTATTCTGGTAGTGTCCAGAGAGCTCAATGAAGATTGAAGACAGCTTGTACAAGGCGCTGTACAAATGTGGAGGATGAAAAAGTCTCTTGTTGACAGGCAAAGATTAATGTTTTATGAGCTTCAAAGTCAAGTACCAGTTCTACCTGGACCTGTAAGAACACGGCCACATTTGCTTGCAACGAGTCCAGGAGCCTCTCCTACACCATTTAACCAAATCAAGAGCCCTATTTATACAGTTTTGCCTTGAATCCTATAGCATTTCATGGTCAGATAGAGATCTTAATAACTACCCCAGCGCAATCTGGCCCCATAATATCAACCGAGTTCTAGGGGCACAAGGATCCCTTCCTATGCCTCTAATCTTTAGCTGAGTACAAATTTAAGTGAAATATGCACGAGATTAGCAGTGGTGAGGTCATGGGGGGCAGGACACCATCAGGGGCATCTTGAAAAACAAAGGGGTACATTGCTCCCTTCCACATGGTCAGAAGTCAGGTCTGAACTCAAAAGACCCTAAAAGCCACAAGATTTTTGAAAAAAATGAATGCACTTGGGGTTGGTTTTTTCCCCCCCTCAGGTTTCAAGTCCACAGCCACGGCTAGGTTTCAAGCACCTTTGCCACATGCAGGGCTTGAAAGTTGCCTGAAGAGAATGACCAGAGCAGAAGCTGCCATCCCACCTAACCTCTGAATGACAGTGATGCTCACAGACGTGGAGGTACCAGACTGGAAACCTCCTCCCCACTGCCACAGGCTCTCCTGGCCAGCTTCCCTGCCAGATGGCAAGAACATGGTTGATCCTCCTCCCTCATCTTTTGTCTGCCCAATTTATTTCTCCACTTGCTGCTTTTTTTTTTTTTTTTTTTGCCTCCTGTGTAATGAGAGTCTGGTTTACCCAGCTGAGACTGATCCAACTTTCCCGGCATCACAGCGATAGAAAAGCACAGCTCTGAAGGCAGCGCACTTCTGGATGGGTTCCTCCTAAAGGTTCTCCAAAAGGCACCTCCAAAAAGCAAGCCTAAAGCAAGAACGGTATGACACAACATCCGTATCTCCATGGGGAACCTCAGAGGGGTCCAAAACCCAACAAGACTGAACGTAGAGAGCTCGCGGTGTGGCTGTCCAAGCCTGCTACATCCCTGAGCTGTCAATGCGGTGGTTTCCTGCCCCCAAGGCTCCCCCAAGGCAGCCTGTAAGCAATAAAGCATCAGAGGTGGAAGATGCCCTTCATCTTCCCACTCTGTATTGTGAACCTGTTTTGCCTTTAAAAGGACAAGACTTCAAACAAATGCAACAAGTCAGAAATGATTATCTCAAATCACCGTCTCCTCCCCCTCAACCGGGCCAGATCAGGCTGACTTTGAGTACAAGAGAAAAACTGGAAGGCAAAGCTCTTGCTATAAAAGCCTGTGCAATTTTAAATGATTGATGGGACCGTGGGAATCTGTTTAAATCCTAAGAATCAAACACCACACAAATAAATTCTAGGTTTTGAATGAATGCAACCAACTCTCCTCTTCGCTATTGAGCAGAAGTTTGAAAGGTGCTCAAAGGGGCTCAGTCGCACAGGATGACGGAGTGACGGTGACACAAACCCTTAAGTGATATTTCCTCCTCTCCCTTTCCTGATACCCCAAAATAAACACAACCTCATCCTGAAAAACTCCAACTGCAATGCTCTGCCTTGCAGCTGCCAGAGAAACAGAGGCTGGCAATTTTCCCAACTTTTTTTTGGATGTTTTGTTTAAAATGTCAACATGGGTTCACGAAAACTGCAGCCACCACTGCTGAAGAACTGATAAGGCTTGCTCTAAATGGGTGTCTTTGGTGGCACGTGTCACTCCCCATGCTGTCCCTGCCCATGCCACCCCTCTTGCAGAGTCCACCCTCCTACCTGCTGTTTTTGCGGCAGGGTTCATTAAAGAAATGGGAACCAGCGTTGCCAGCAACTTCCATCATGGCAGCTCGTGGGGATGATGGGAGCTGCTGAGCTGCCCTTGCAGGGGCAGCGTTTCCACATCCACTCCGAGTGCTGCCACCCCAATCAATGAGACCTGCGAGACAGCACACAGCCCCAGCCCTTCTGGTCAGCACCTTCTGCCCTTCTCCGTGCCAGGACTAGAGGGCTGCAGTGCATCACATTGGCTCTTCAGAAGATGCCTGACCCAGTTGGGTTTGTTAGGGGACAGATGCCATCCATCCCAAATGCTCCGAGTGCAATGAGCCGAGCCCTTAGTCCATCCACACAGCACCAACCCATGCAAAGATAACAATCAGGGCAACGAATGTCCCCAAATTTCAAGGAGGAGGAAAACACAGACAGCAGCTGGAGGTCCACCTTGAACGTGGTCTCCCAAAAATGACTTTCTAGTGAAGAGCAGTGTGCTGGAGCATCTGAAGGAGACACCACACCTCTTGTCACCCACAAGTGCCCACCCCAGGACAGGCGATGACACTCTGTTTGGTGTCCCAATTGTCGGTGCCGAGACACCCAAGTCCAGCATCACTGATGACCTGAACTATGGACATACTGGTCCCAACTGGCAGCCACAGACCCCGAGAAGAAAAGCAACTCGTTTCCATTCAGACTGGCCTCCTCTTGCTTTCAAGAGCTATTAGGTTTAGACATTGGTTGGGGAGGATGGGATGGGATGCTCTTTCCAAAAAAATCCCCAGCACATGCGTGTTTGCAGGAGGAAAAAGAAGGTCTTACCTGTTTCTCCCCATATTGGCAAATATTCATCCTGCTGTATGTCTAGCATGATTTCCAGTCCATTGCCTGTCCCACCCTTAACCGTGGTAAGAAGAGGCCGTCCTTCTTCTCCTGAGTTAAACATGTAGCATTTCCCATATTTTGTAAATACCTGCAAGGAGAGAAGAGAGAAATAATATAATATTTCCCCTATAATCAATGCCTCTTCCCACCCGAACGCAGGCAGAGGGATGAGAAATGGCGACACGACGCAGCTCGAAGGGAAATGTCTGCAGATTAATCTAATCCGGTTTAATCATTTAGCGTATTGTGTTCTCCTTAGAGAAAATAAAAGATGGAAGAGAGGAAGGGAAAGCCGTTTTAGAGCAGTGAACAAATGTCTTCACCAGCTCGCCAGCGTCATATCATGTTAAGTCTCTGAGAAACACACATACATGCCGTGTTTGAGCTTGCACTAAAATATAACGCAATTCCTCCGTTTCATGCGAGGCACCGCAGTCCACCACCGCTGCGTGCTCACGGCTGCAGACCTAGAGATGGGCTCATCCCCAAAGGATGGAAACACCAGCACTGAAGCCCACACTTACTCCATGCTCACCCAGCTGCTGAATATCAAACCCTCTAGGCACAGCTCACGCCCACCACCTTCCACCCAAAGAGAGCAACGCGAATGATGCCTGTGCTCTCCCGACACAAAAAAAATGCAATATCCCACTAATTCCTTGCTCTACCACTACTGGGCAAATACTAAGAGTTAAAAACACTTGGGCAAATGAGGAAAGATTTCCTCCATCACTTTTACTCTTTCTTTAGTCTCTTTTTGGCCCATCTCTTGAAAGAAACTCTGGGTAAACCCAGGTGCGGGCTGCCAGGCCACCAGCAGCTCTGCAACGTGGGGCGGACATGGGTTTCCAAGTGAGGTGGACATGGGTCTCCAAATGGGATGGACGTGGGTCTCCAAGTGGGGTGGCTCTTGGTGAAGCAGCAGAGATGTGACATCTTTCATTGCAGTGGCATTGACAGTCTCGGGCATTGACAAATGCTGTGCTCAGCGTTCCCCTGAACTGGGAGAACATATGGAAAACCAAGGATTAAAACACAACAAGTCCCTCCTATGCCTTGCACTGACAGATGTGCAGATGTGCAGAACTTCTTCCTATACTAAAAGAGGATAAAATGTCTCAGAGCCATTTAGAAATCCCCCAACCATCGCACGTGGTGACTCCTGACAAGCACCAGTGTGAAACGGGGAGCGTGAGTCATCTTCAAGTCACTCTGCTGCTTCACAGCTCCAGCAAGTCCGGGTTTTGCAATCAGTAAGCGACTGGCAAACACCAGTAATGAATATTCAGAGCGAAGGGAGCCCAACACCAAGCGGCACGCTGGCTGCAGTCCCGTCAGAGATCACAAGCCGCTAACGCAGCTGCTGAGATCATACGACCCCAAGGTGATTCATAAAACTAAACAGAAGCTGGAGTCATCAGCAATTTATTCCCCTCAAATATTGACATATGCCTTATAATCACAGCACCAGGGAAGCAGGTGAACAAAGAGAAATATGAAATCGTATTCAAGTTAAAAACCTCCAATCAGAGCAAAAGGGATGCAGAGAATATGAAGTGCTTGCAGGAAAGAAAATATGCCCTTTAAAAAAGATTTTATATCCAAGTGAAAATCCCATTTTAATACTTGACTGACCTATTAAACCATTCAAGCTGGAAAGCTAGGCTGAACAACAGTAAGCCTGTGTTAGCAGCCAGTGCCCATAGATGGGTTTTCCTAGATACGCTTTGAAGGCAGAAGTCAAAAATATCTAATTAGGATAGTTTAAAATACAGCAAGAAGAAAACTTGCATTAGTGAAAATCACGGGACAAGCAAGTGTATATCGAGAGCAACAGCGCAACGTAAATGCTGAATAAGGACTTAGATGCTGATGTACCCAGTGCAGTCTCTAGCCAAATAAATTCAGGCGATTTTATAGGGGTTTTTATATGGCCCTTTGCAGCTGTAAAACTTTAAGTGTAAAACCTCCAGTTAGGGCATGTTTATCCAACAAACAAGATCTAAAGTGACAGGGGCCTGAGGTTCGCTTCATCCCAGAAAAAGAAATCAAATGGTGACTTGAAAAGGAAGGGACGTTCCTCCATCCCCTCTGCTCCACCCTCAGCAAGCGACTGTCAAAGTCCATGAAAGGCTGCTGGCCATGGCCAAGAGCTCATCTGCCATGACCTTGGCAGATGTTTCTCTTGCACAGCAGGAGAAGATGGGAAACCTATCCCATCATACACGACCTGGGATGTGTTGACACACGTATGCAAGAAATGCAACTGCTTCCCAGCCCCACATCTGCTCCTGAGCAACGGCAAGGCCAGGGGATTATCTGAGACACAGCTTAAACCCAGGTGTTGCTGGCATCATCTACATCGCTCCTAGGACTCTGCAAGGAAACATTTCCAAGGAAGCCTGGTGATTTTCTGCTGCTCTTTAGGGCCACCAGCAAGCACAGATCCTCATTAAGGTTCCCGGTGCGCATCCACCCTTTCATCTCTGCAAATCCAGCAGTTACTTACGGCTTTGTACAGCCAAATACCACACCGGCGCCATGACTGATATGATGGAGAACATGAACGCTTGTCCTAATGAGGAATCAGACACCTTTGCTGAAGTACCCGGAGCTAACAAACAGCACCAAAACTCTGGGGTGGGACCACCACCAGGCTCAGTCGCTAAGCAAAGAACTGGTGCTCGAGAGGAGACCAATAAGGGATACATCAGCAAACAGCATGGACCAGGAGAAGACCTATAGAGCAAAACAGCTGGGGAGGAGGACCAAATGCTAGACTTGATTCAGGGGTTTTTATTCCTTTGGACCAGCTTGAGCCCAGTTTCATGCACTGGGTGCCCATTTGGGCTGGAGCACATCTTTCCACTAAGTTCAATGCACAAGGAGTTGAGCCCAAGTGCTCCAGGGCGGCTCCTTGATGCAAACCAAAGCATGGTAAGTGGGGACAGTTGGGAGATTCACTCCCAAAGCACACTCCCGAGCCAACTAAACCCCGTGTAGATGCCTCCACTTGCGGTTTGAGCTGGCTGCATGCTGCTCCCACTGCTCACCTCCAGCAGCCCTCACTGGGCGAGCACCACCAGGGCTAAGAGCACTCAGGCCTGAAAGCACAGAGAATTCAAAATCAAAGAGAATAAATTGAGGAGGAAGAAATGAGAGCCCTTCCCTGCAGGACAAAGTTGCTCGCAGGGATCCTATGAGAAAGGCAGCCGTGAGCCATGAGCATTGTTAATGCTCAAGCAGTGACCGAGGATGCCTTCAGGCAATCTTCTGCTAGGCTTAGCTCTGCTCGCAGGCAGAAAGGAGTCACAAATACATCAAACAAACAAACAAGCAAGACAAAAAAATGGGAAAGGAAGAAGGAAAGGAAGAAGGAAAGGAAGGGAAGAAAGTCACCGTGCTCACTGCAGCTAGAGACCTCCCTAGAAGCCCCTGAAGAAGCCCCATAGAAGACCTCTTCTAGCTCCTGCACTAGTCCCAGCAGTCACCACCCTATGATATACAACATGCCGCACATAACAGCAGCTTCACCTCTACGTACAACCTCTCCCCATCCCAGAAAACACATCCCACCCATCCTGCTCTCCACCGACGCTGCATGCAGCAAGCACCTTTCTGAGCATGGATGTGGTGTTTAACCTCAGCTTGAAAACACCAGCAGCTGTTTCACGGTGATGAAGGCTTTGAGGCCAACAGCCTTGCTTAGGAGGGAGTTGTGGAGAGACAGCAGGCATTACAGAAAGCCCCGCAGGGTTCATTCTTTCTCCACAGCACAGCTTCCATGGGATGCCCATGCCCCACTGCCAGCTACCTTCTCCCTCAAACCCAGGGCAGATTCCTTCCACCTCCTCTGCTGGGAGAAACCCCGGGCAGCATGTGCCTACATGGACGGTCTCCTACCGAATCATACAAAAATGCCATATATATATATGGCATCCCCATATATAAAACTCCCCTGCACGCAGCCGAGCCGTGCACAGCAGGGCTTAGCCACGGTTTCCAATGCCCAACCGTGGCGGCAGACTACGGCACGGGACAACCGTGGGCACCTCTCTCTTGAGCCTCAACCACAAGGTTTTCCATATTTCCCTAAGAAGCTACAAAAGACTGTTTATAACAGCATTTAAAAAGACCTTACCAAGTTCAAAAATCCATATGCATTCATTTCAACTGACATTAAACGGGGTTGTGCTGTTCCTCATCCTCTCACCTTTGCTGTGAGTGATTATTTGGGAAGATAGAATTTTTTTTCAGGGGATCCTCTTGGTTTCAGGCTCTTTTGGGCTCCCCGATAACAGGGAAGGATTCTGAGTGTTATCAGGATAAAAGGATAGAGCTGTTTGGAAAGGGCAACATCAGTATATACTAAATGCCGCGATACACCTGAGACAGTAAACATGAGGCAAAGCAGAAAGATTTAACCTCAGTTTATTTGTCTTAAGGGAAAACAGCACTCCTTGCTGTTAGTACTGTTTTACCTTGCAATAAAAAGAAGGTCCAGCACAAGCCAGAAACAAAAATACAAATGTGTACCTTGAGAATAGTCTATAAAAATACCAATTTTTTTCTTTGATGGATCACTTACTTTTGACAGCCTCTCTGAAAATCCCCATTTAAGTACAAAGGTAAACATGTTCAAAATCTGTGAGATAGTATTTGGGTGAGACAACGAGCCCTTCTTTAGCACGCAAAGGGAAAAATGTGTATCCTGTGAAATTAAAAAGCAGAGCATGGGTATCTCAAACAGACTCCAGGTACAAACCAGAAGTCACCACCATCCGAAGCTCCGAGACACCAATGTGTATCCTGCTGTGTGCCAAGCCAATAGGGCAAAAAAGACTGATATTCAAAATGCAAGCAAGCCTGACCAGAGTAATAGAGAAAAAGGTATTTTACAGTTTATAACCAGCATACACAGACAAGCATATCTGCTGATAAATTATCCTTTCTATACAGAGCAAAGTGATGGTAAAAGTGAGTAATTTGAAGTCTGTAAATTACTTTTCTAAATCCAGACAAAGACGCAGGCTACAGCTCACTGACAAGGCAAGACATTAATTGTCAGATTAAGGTACTAACCACTGAAAAGAGAGCAAATTAGCATCCTTCACAATCATTTTCTCCATGATTGCGGTACACAAATGTTCAGAGACACATATCCTATTGAGCCACGTCCAACAGCATCATGGACAACAGAGTACAAAGGAAAACGAAGGGACTTTTCCAGACGGGTCCAGAAGAAGGGGAACATGAAGCTGAAAGGGCCTGGGGAGAACGGAGATGGGTTTGGGCAGGAACGCACGTGAGATGATGGGGAAAAGATCCTGTTTAGGAGGAAAGACGACCTCATTTCTGAGTTCTTGGCACAGTGGTACATTCCCATAGCTACCAGCTCTCCCATGGCACCTGCTGAGCTGACGGTGGCAGAGTCATGTCATTATTTCACTCGAGGTGCAAGGAACAGCACGGCCCAGTTGGCTCCATGCAAGCGCATCGCGATGGTCCATTTGTTCACACCCCGGCAGGAGGTAGCGGTACATTATTTGAAATGAAATGATGGCTGCGAAGAGCAAATCGCAATGGATGCCTACAATAAAGAGGCTTCTGAAGCGTCAAATCCCAAGAGGATCTCTTTCCAAAGGAGAACTAGACTGCAATGACAGCTTGGTAAGGAGGGAATTCACACCTCATGGGCAGAAAGGACTCAATCTCCCTTCCAAACTAAGTGCAGAAGGAAAGAAGGAATCAAGTCCCTATCCCACACAGAGAGGGATGTAAGCCTAACCAGGGCATGCTCTTCGTTGGAGAGGATTATGTATCTCAGTCCTACAAAAACACTGGGGGAATACAAAAAACTCACAGACCCGTGTATTCAAAGGTGACTTGGTCGGTCAGCTGCAAGAGACCGTAAGACAAGGCACAGCTCTTTCAAACATTAACATAAACCAGGAGGGAAAATGCATATAGATGACATGCTTTGGTATCTTCTCCCCCTCAAAGGGTAACCATGGATTTCTCTTTAAATTCGTGTTTGTTTTGTATTATCAGAAACCTGGCATAGAAGCATGTCAGACAAGCAAAATATTATCCATCCTTCATGGTGTCAGGTTTAATCTCGCAACAGAGAAGAGTAATGGGGATGGAGCTCCCTCCGGAAAGCAGAGCCATAGAAGTTGTCAGAGATGTGTTTACAAGGACAGGGTTTTCCTCTCGGCCTCCAAGACTGAGATATCCCAGTGGGGATTGTCAAGGCAGGGAGATGCTTCGTTGAAATCAGTTCGCTGTCTGCCCGCACCCCTCTGGGCACCGCTGTCGCACGACTGTATGGGAACAGCAGGGATGTCAGCTCCGGTTTTATACAAGTCTGCTGGTTTTAAATAAGAAGTTATCGAGGTCCTAGGTACCGCCTGAGGCTAAGAGAGTCTTGTGCTGGCATTAATGTTATTTCTTTTACAAACTAGCAGCAGCCAGCATCCCAAATGTACTACTATTGCCAACAAGCTGTACATAATGCATAACACCCCTAATACATCGATCTCCACCTTCAAAACCAGTTTTTGCCACTGGACAGGGCCAACTCTCTTTTTAATTTGTTTATTTGATAGGATGGCATTAAATGTCGCCGAGTGGATCACAATTCATACCCCTATATTCTACCCTTCAAGAACAGTTAAACTCTAGCAGCACTAACGCAGAGGCACGACAGGCCAGCACATTTAATTCACTAAGAGATATTGCCATTTTCTTCTTATTTGTGCAATCAGCCACTCCCTGTAACGGCGTATTGGTGCAAGCATTGGTTTGAATGGTGAGTACTTATGGATGGTCCTTATAGCTGGCATAAATCACCGCCACAGCGATCACTGCAATTTAGCACTGGTTGAGTGGATATTTAAAAAGAAATATAGCACTAATATTCTGGAAGCAAATGAATAAACTATAATGGTGAAGCTCCAAATATTTGAGAATTATGTTGGTCCATAAACTAAGAAAACTGCTACCCTCTCTCTGATCCCTGTCAAGCCCTAATTACTGCCACACATAACAAACCGACGCAGAACGATGCGACAGGAGCTCTGTCCCACCAGACTGTAATTTATTAGTTGTAGGAAACAATATTTGCATGCTCCCACAAAGGTTCCTCTCCCACACGAACACAAATTAACCCATGAACATCTCTTCATTTCCCAGGGCTTGGTTTGCAGAACACCATCCACCGATCCTTCAGTAACCCGACGCAGAACGCCATCCTCTGCTTTTTACTGGCTTGGGGTTTGTTTCTGGGGGGAGAGGGTGGGGTTTTTTTTAACAAAAAGTTTCTCATCTTATGAAAATCAACGCCCCAGCACAAATGTGAGGCCACTTGACATGTATGAACATGCGCTGTACGCGGGTGAAACGAGGTCAATGGCCCGAGACACGCCAGGCTGGGACCGTGATATCGCCAGACTTGGGTTGAACGAGGTCAGACAAGACGACAACCTGGACGATGCCCTCAGGAAGCAGCAGATGGTGCGGAAAGAGGAGAAAGGCGGGTGACAGTGTATTGCATTCCTCCTTCGTAACCACCAAGGCTGTCCCTCACCAGCAGCAACCCGTGGATGAGCTCCGCGCATCCCAGCAGTAGGAGCCCCGGAGCCTTTTAACAGGTGCCAGCATACGGCTTGAAGGCCAGGATTCATTTGGATAATAATTACAATCTGTCTTCCTAACCTCTCCCCACTGATTCATTTAATGAATTGTTCTTCATTACCCTTGCTGAACTCCCTACCGAGTAGCAGCACAGCTCTGTCTCCAGCCCAGCAGCGGTTGCAGCTCTGGGACTGACAACGGCAATATTGCTCTACGGCCCTGCCAAAAATACCTCGAGAATGTGGCACAGGAGCCCACGGATCCCCGTGAAGGTACTCATGCAGGTGCTATGGAGTCTTAGCAAGGAGGGTGAACAAAACATTTGGACTTGAAATGTCAGCGTCAAACCCAAACCCCTCCAGCTCAAGAAGGATACCATGTTCCAAATGAGTGCTCCAGAAAATGCTAATTGACCATCGTCGGAACTCCCGTGCACCTTACAGCCATCAGGCAGCACCCCAAAGCCAAAGGAGGGATGCGGAAATGCTGGCGAGCTGGTCCGTCCTGGTCATCCAGGGTGAGATTGGCTGGCGACTCCTCAGCCATGACCTTCAGCCCCCCCACAACCCTCCTGATACTGAGAACCGGCACAACGGTTGCTCCCCAGCCAACGCCAGAAGCGTTCGCTCCTCGCGATAAAATTGTTCTCGTGTCTGGAGTTTTTTAGGCCATTCCCTGCCTAGAAAGCCCAGCCTTTCCGCAGAGCCAGCGCAGGAGGGAGGTGTCAGCCTCATGAAAAGGACAAACAGCTCCAAATACTCCCAGTGAGGCAACTTCATCTCATGCCTCTTCCGAAGGAAAAGCAGCAACTGCTCCCTCATCCTGACGCAGAGGAGATAAGTACTAAACGTCGTACTGAAAACAGCACTTCTCTGTAGCCAGCGAAGCTTAAAACCCCGGGAGGCTTTTACTACTCACAGCCCTGAGTGTTACAGCTTCTGCCTGAAGTGAAATATTTGGGGCACAAGAAAAAGCAAAGCCTGTCCCCACCCAGCCCAGGGGCGGAGGTCAGGACCAGCCTGGCCACCATGGCCATATGGTCAGGTGATGGTTTTATGCCCCTTGCACACCAAGGGATTTGCACTGCAGGTTTTCACCGGCATATAATCAAGCCATAATTCAGAGCACCACTATTTAGGCTCTTAAGTTCTCTTTACAGTCAACTGAGAAAGGTATTTCCATAATGCGCTTCCAGGTACTTTAGTTAGAGATGTTCAAAAGTTAGCACAACGCGCTCTTTTTGACTTTCTTGTGATGGCTGCATAATTTGGAAGAGCGAAAGTTGGGGTGGCTGTAAGCATGGTGTCGTTGTTCTTGCACCCGTTGGCTGCACAAAGACCACCCAGCAACGCCCCCGTGCTCTCCAGCACAGAAAATCCCAGCAAGCAAAGTTCTCCGTTCTGTTCTCCATTGCTCGTGTACGCAAAGCAATTCCCCATCACTCGTGCACGTGCCATCAGCGTGGTGGTGAGTCTCATCTCAAGGACTCCCTTTGGGTGCGTGGAGCAGGCAGGCCAGGCAGCTGTTGTGTTTCTCACCTCCTGTAGGGAAAACAGTCTGTGGAGAGGTAAAATAGGGATATCGGCAGTGCCTGACTCCACAGGAGCATGTGAGGACACCTGCATTCACGTCTGTGAGGTGCTCGGAAATTATGGTAATATGAGGAGCGCAGACATCGTAGCCATATTTATAACATCCCGCACCAAACGCGGGCAGTGGGAGTTCGCCACAGATGGGAGTGAGCTAAATCAGGCCTCCAATTAGGTAAAATGCTATCCCTTTCGACACACTATCTATGCAACCGCTACCTTGTAGAACAAGACAACCTCCAAGCATTGGCTCACAGGAGGTGGCTGCTGCACTCATGGGGCAACCGGTGGACCCCAGCCATCTCCGCGCTTGCTCCCGGGAGCGAGCACATCTGATCCCACCGTACTGCGCCTCTCTGCTCCCTACCATGCGGATGCGTTACGGTAATGCAGTATTTCATCATCCGGAGATACCACAACCGAAGCAGTGTTGCCTAGAGTAAGATGTCGGTAGGTCTATCCCCACCTGGAATTAAATTGTTCCCAATGGCAGCTGCAAAACAAATGGTCCCCTTACGGCAGGGAAAATATGAAAATAACAGCTAAAGTGGATTTTATCCCACCTAAATTCAGACCTCTACAGTAAAACGTGGACCCAAACCAAGACTCCTGCAATCAGTGGAGAAAGGGAAAGTAGGGGGGAAGTATATATGGAGGGACATATATAGGTATGGGTAGACATAAACAGAGATAAAGTTTGTTTTAAGCCTAAGGCTGAGGACAGGCAGGATTCGTTGCACTCAAGCATCTATTTCCCCGGGACAGATCCATCCATTTAAACCACATGGGACGAGAGGCCCAACTCTACGCAGCCACTGCTTTACAGCAAGGTATAAACAATCCTGTGCTTGAAATTTAGAGTGAATTTATCGCAAAAAGAGAATTAGTAACCACAGCCCCTTCTTGCGCAGTTGACTGTCTATAGGAAGTCAAATCTTTTTGCTCTTTTTCCCCACTTTTAGCCGGGCAGAGCCAGCAGAGCTGGGGGCAGCAGCAGTCCTGTTTTCTGGCCCATGTTTCAGCTACAAACACTCACTCAAGGATGCAACTGCAGTTTTATATCACCAGCATTGCCAAGGACATGACAAACTTAACTTTCTGATTCCAGGGTAAATTGGTACCGGCAGGCAGGGAAAAAAAAATTCATGCTTGTAAACGGGGCAGATTGGATCTCAAAATCACTGAATGGCAGTAAACCAGGCATGATATGTTGGTATTTTTGCAGTCCCTTTTTAGAGCGGAGCAGCGCTGGAGGAGAACACGGGGTGCGGTATCGCAGCCCAGCGTGGGCCGCACCCCGGCATCGCGGTCCCCGCCGAAGGTCGTGCGCAGCGAGACCTCCCGCCACGACAGCAGCGGGGCAAAGACGATGCTCTCGGCAAATCCACTTGACTCCCGCTGGGTGAATATAAATCATTCCTGATAACTTTCTATGTGGGATTGAATCAGATTTGGACTATGGAGTATATACACTGATATAATCAGGCAAGCAGCAACGGCCAGGCTCTGCTCTTCACAGCAAACGCACACGTAGCACGTTTGTTGCATGACAGCTTTTTGGAGACACCCTTATAAAGACTGTATGAAAAGGACTGGAATATTTTCCAGGGGAAATTAAAAAAAAAAAAATAGAGCAACAAAATTATTTTGCATTCTGTATTCCCAAATGTCATACAAGTACCCGATCCACAGCCTCTGCAGCCGGACCAGCACAGACACTGTGTGTCTGATGTGTCAATCCTTTGGCTAAAGGATTAACCTCAGTTAGCCTTTTAATTTAAATTACTGTTGAAGTAGCTGATTCAGTGAGAGATTTTATAGCCGCTATTTATTATTTGTACAGCCACAGCCCCTTGCTGTTCCAGAAAGGCAGTGGGACACAGAAGCCCGCGGCGCAGAGCCGGTGCTTTGAGTTACACGGAGGATTTTAGGAACTCTCTCCAAAGGACTCAATCAAAGCCGCAGGACCAGACACACACAGCGAAACCCCGGCTCTTGCCACGACCTGGGGTACGTTAAAGCATTTGCTGTACACATCCCTCACTGAGCAGCAGCAACACGGTATTTAGTGCAAGATATGAAGCACCAGCCAGGCACGAGCATCCCCTCCACGGCTGCATCCCTCCTCCAGGGCTGGGGCAACCCTGCTCCATCGCTGATGATGGATGAAAGCCCAATTAGTCCAAAGGCAAGATTTTTTTTTTATCCCTTAACTCAAAACCTTCCCAGAAGATCCCAACACACGTGGAATTTCAGGTTAATTATACTGACACTCCTGATCCCGCAGGGAGCGGCGTTGCCCGAGGATGTCCCCAAACCTCAGGACAGGGACAATTTGCTTTGTAAATGCAAGTGTGAAACACAGCAAGGCAAGGAGGAGTAAGGGAGATCCCCTCATTACCGCAAATACACGGTGTAACAGCACACAAGGGAGCTGGGCAGCTCGTCTGCATCCCTTCTTCAAACCCACGCTCAGATATTTTTGGCAGAGACCTCCAAAGGGTCTGTTTATGGCCTACTACGGTCTAAAGTCTATTTACTCACTACCAAAGGGCTCAGGTATCCACCAGCTCCTTTTTTACAATTTTACAGCACATTTCACACTCGAGGGGGACTCAAAGCTCTTTATGGGCAAACGTAGTTTCCCAGATCAACCCAGAGGGTTTTTTTTTTCTTTAAAAATATATATAGATAGAGATATATTCCAACTATGCACCGCCTGCAGCTTGGTGCAGGTGAGACACAGACCTGACAGCCTGAACTAGAGACAGACCCCAAGCTGTAGGAGGTAAGAAAAAGTGCAATTAAACTTTTGCTTGATACCTACCACCCCTCAGCTCTCTGGAGCATCCTCAAGCCAGAGATCTGGTACCTGGAGCCGAGCACACGTTAAAACGAAGCCAACGTGGCCCATTTCAGTGCTTTTAGTTGCTTCTACTTCGTAATAACCTCAGAAGATATTCATATCCAGGCAAGGAAATGAGCTTGTTCAGTGCACGCAGCATGGTTTTGAAGTAGAAAAATATCCTCTTAATTAGCTTGCCAAGGATATTTATATATCTATCTCCACCAGAACCTGCCAGCCCCTGAAACGCGCTGCCTCTTCCAGGCTCCAGGCTGAGATGAGGGTCTTACTCGCACCGCACAGACCCTTTCGGCACCAAGCGCCAAATCCTTGGTCCAAATGTCTGTCCCCCGTCCAAACTACACGGTTTGGTATCCAAGCTCCTATAGAGAGACTTCTCTTCCCAATATAAGGGCAGCAGCACATTGCCCCTGGCCAACCCCACGCTGGGAGGGAACGGCATTTGTCGGACAATCCCACCACCCTGCTGTAAAAGCCTTCGGCTGCTGCTGCAGAAGCAGGAGGTTGCAATAATGCAAAATTTTGAGAACCTGCACTCAAAACAAATATTTTTACTTTCAAGCACTCCCTGGGATGCCGCTTGCCAGCATCGCTTTGCCCTCGCTCCCATTTATTGCAGTGTAAGTTCACAGTGCAGCAACCGGAGTTGCTCCGAAGAAGCCCAGATGCCACCAGTGGCGGGAACATCCTCTGATCCAAGTGTAAATGACCCTAAAAGCACAGTGCAAAGGCTTCCAAAAGCAACTACTTCAAATGTCTTTATATCTTTCCTCTTTTTGCCTCTTATTTTAAATTTTATGCAAGCAGCACGCATTGGTTCCTGCCCTCCTAACTAATCAAAGCACCAGAAAAAACTTTCTCAAGGAGAAAATACCCACTGTAAAAAAACCCAGGACCAAAATCCCTGAACCCTCAGCATGTGCACTCCAGTCAGGCCCTGGAATTACAGATATCATGACTCCCTTAACAACTTTCCCTTGGTCTTATTTTATGGTTCGCTTCACAGGAGTAAGCCTACAGTAATCACGAACAAAAGTCAACGCTAAAAATGTAAAAACCAGCTGTTCAAAAAATGTAGAGGCTTTATTTTGCAATTAATTTGACACTAGCTCCTAAAAGGCTCAGCTCTTTAGCACTCCGTTTGAGCGGCTCACAGAATAAAGACTTTCCTTCTCTCCATTTCAAGGAATTTATTTGATGCAATTTCTATTCCCGACGATATCCTGCACATCCAGCACATAAACGCACGCAGCTCCATTTGCTTAGCGGCACCAATAAGAAAGACTATTTCATAAATTCCTTCAAGTGGACTTTAGAGAGATTTTGACACCAAACCTACCTATAAAAAGGGGATTTTAGGTTAAGCTGTGCAATTCCTGTGCAGGAAAACCAAGAGCTGGTGCATGGCAGCATCCTGCAGGCAGGAGGGGAAGCAGGCAGCGCTCTGCAGGCAGGCGAGGGGCTGGGAGCTGCACGGAGCTGCGCTGCGTAGGTGCTGCGTACGGCTGGCGATGTTGCTGGGGGTCAGGATGCTGCAGGGGTTGCGGTGGCTGGCACGCTGGGGATGCAAAGCTGGCGCAGCAAGGGACCCGCCGGCAGAAGGATGCAACTGGGGAGTGATGCTCGGCTGCAGCAGAAACTCTTTGTGCAGCCAAAATGGGCTGGGTTTGAAGCGAGGGCTCCAAGGGATGCTGCACTTAGAAGTAAAGAGCTATTGCATGACCCAAACACCAGATTGATTAAACGACGTCGATGGAGAATTATCTCTGGGTAAACAACAGGAAACTCTTAAAATACAACTTCAAGAGAAAAGCTTTTATGAACATCCTGCTATCGGCAAAGTAAATCCAAGCAAGTCTTCGGGGGCACGCGGTCTGTCCCAACCAGCCAGGAAAAACAAGAGGAAAGAAAGAAAAAAAAAAAAATCACTGAAGTGGCTAAACCCGGAGCCCCCAGCCCCAAAACCTTCCCTTGGGTGCGTTGGCAGAGGCAGGATGGAGCATTTCTCACTGGAGCAGATTCTACCACAAATGACTTCTTTTTTCCTTCCAAAACCATTCTTTGTTATAACTCCATATATTCGTAGTTATCTGCAGAGCCTCCTCACACCCCATCACCATTTTAGCCTCACCAGGGAAGTACGTGACAGCTTCACCAGGGCTCTGCATTTTTAATACAGTCAGTTCTCTTTTTTTTTCCCCCCTGAATTTGCTACCTGCGGCTGCCCTGAGCGGTCCCTCGGCCGTGGGTGAGCGGACACGGTCTCACCACCACCATCATTCACAATGAACTAAGAAATACAGAAGAATTTCTGGAAGCTCTCTGCACTTTCATGTCTCCCTGGTGACTTCTTAAAAGCATCGCCAGATCCTGGAAAGCCTCATGTGCTCTGTCAAGGGCTTCTGCAGCTACTTGTTGCCAACCAAGTCAGCTGTACAGAGTCAGCCTTGGAGATATTATTTGTCTGAACTAACTTAGCCCGAGCTGACGCATTTTTGGATCACGGCAGCTTTCACAGCTGACCTGTCTGAGACGCCAAGTCAATATAGAAAGTAGTGAAGGGAGTCAGTGGATGAAAAAAATAACTAATAGGGGAGAGCAGGGAGGGTTCCTTTGCCTGGTCCTGCATCAATGGAAAAGGGTTTTTTTTCCTTTCTTAGCTTTGGCTGCCAGAAGGCAAAACGGCAGCTCATCCTGGAAAACCATTTTGTGATGTTTTCCCTGTGATCTCTTGCCCTGCTTCTGCCTTCGCCCTTATTGAGGGTAATCCCTTTCTCCATGCTTAGATCTACACCAGTATGAAATAAAGGCTCAAATTGACCCTGCTTATGAGACTGATGCTCCAACGTGAGCTGGAGGCAAACTCCTGGGGCAGGGACCTACTGCTCCAGCACCGTGGTCCGAGGCTGGGCTTGCAGCCATGGTTTCATGAAGCAAAATCATCAATCCCTGTAGCCCCAGGCCCAGCCACTGCTGTGGTTTCCACCATGGATAAACCCCCTTTCCCAGCCTTTTGGGTTTCAGTAAGAAGGGACGTACCAAGCAACCTCCGAGCCGTGTGACGCAGCGTGGCATCGCAAGCAGCCAAGCACACTGGGGGGACACGTGCTCCTCACTCCCCTTGGTTTTGCTGGATCTCAACAGCTTTGCAGGTCTTGGCCAACCTGTCTCATACCCGGTGAGAAGGGGCTTAGCTCCTACACCAGTTAGGTGCCTTTAGGAGATAAGCTGCTCCATATACACTATAGGCAGACAGATATATACCTCATACACCGTTTACCAAGAAGGTCTGAAATAACGATGGGAAAGGACCAGCTCCACGGACAGGAGAACAAGCATTTCCTTCATCTACAGCAATATGAGCCAAAAGCCACTCAACAGAGATGGATTATCAGAAATGAAACCAAAATGGGACCTGCCCTGACTATTCAACCAGCGAGGAAATGCCCCGTGTCCCTACCAACAGCCATCTTCAGGGACTGGCAATTATTAGTCAATTAAAAGCAAAGCAGCATTAGGTTAGAGCAACTGTAGCTGTCTGAAATGCTAAAAGCTTCTGTAAAGCAACATAATAACTCAGGTCATTATTCCCTCCGCACCTTATAATTTTGTTAGTCATCGCATTGGGTTATTTCCCTTTGCTCCCGGGCTACTTGGCTGCCTGGCAAAGATGCACTGTTCACAATGTATTTTATTATCAGCAAAGCAAGGGCTGACAGCTTGAAAGTTTATTGTTGTTAACTGAATAACAGACCTGGCATAGAAGCAAGTAACAAATTGCAGAGGCAACCGGCCGACCCCACACAAGCAATCCTGAACTGGAAAACGAGCAGAACTAAACAAATCCCGCCAACCTTCTCCTCCTGACACGCGCTGGGACGAGCTGTGGCCAAATCCACAAAGAGCTGAAATTGCAACGGAAGCAGGGAAGCGAAGCATGGATTTCTCTCCTGAAGTTGAAGGCTCCACGTTGGGGTTATTCCATTATTATTTGCCGATCTGCAGGACCTGACCGGGTGGAGATGGATTTTGTTAAGGCTTCTCTGCCTGGTGAGATGTGAAGGCTGAGCCTAGAGATGGTCCTGACGTGAGGTGCGATGGCAGGTTGTGCCATGGTGGGATGCTGTGGGGTTTCATCCCAGAAAGCCATGCAAGAAAAGAAGTTTGGGCACCTCAGGAGATGAGTGTGTTAGGGTGAGCATCCAGGGAAGAAAAAACTTGAAGACAGTGGGGATGTCCCAGGTTTTACTGGAAGCCATGGAAGAAGAAAGGCTCAAGAAGGAAATGCAAAGTTATTTTCAGTTTCTGCATCACCGAAAGCAACAGGGTCAGCAATATCACCATGGGCAAGTCCATACTTCAGGGACATGACAGACATCAACTTCAAACCCACCTCAATTAAGCAGCTGAACTAACCTAGGCTTGGAAATTACACATGCAATTTCATTTAACGCAGGACACAATGCAGACCTGGCTGAAACAATGCTTGCTTCTCCATAATTTCTTTTGCATTTTTTTTTTAGAACAAAACACCTGCTTTTGACTAAAAAAAAGGAAAATAAAATGAAGAACTCCAGTTTACGATACAGAGACCTTAGCTCCAAAGGACCCAGACTGCCAGTTTCTGCCACAATGCAATAAAGTAAAAGCAAAACACAAGCAGAGAACAACCGCCTGGAGTTGAACTCGGCGTGAATAAATCAGACAACAACCAGGAGCGTTCGCAGAGCAGAAGGTGATGTCAGAGGACAAGTTGGTGATGTCAGAGGACATCAGACGCTGGCCTCTCCAGTGCAGACACGGAGAGGGTGGCAGCTTGCAGAGCAGCGAGCTGTTAGCATGAGATAGGGCATGCAGAAAATTGCAATATGCCATGAAAGCAATATGTTTTCTGAAGCCTTTTATTTCAGTAGCCTGTAGGGTTGTGCGGTTTAGGTCCCCAGGAATGGTTTTGAGCTGTATTTGACACCTCTGCCTTGTCAGCTGCAGGATCAGGGATGGTTCGGGGACTCTATAAAACGCTCCTGTCCCGATTGCTGGAGTTACTGCTGGCTGGGAGGGTTCATCGGTGGTCTGTGACCATCTGCTGTCGAGGAGATCCCAGGACGAAGTACGGCACTGGCCGAGACGCACCACCCAAGACTGGCACATCCCTGCCCAGTCTCTTGGTGATGCTGGGGACAGAGGCGCTTTGAAAAGCTCCTTTGCCCACGAACACAGCAAGCCACAGGCAATCCCCCAGCACAAAGCCACTCCGTATTTGGAGATTTAAAAAAAGGTTATTACTTTGAAGACCTTCTATCCAGAAAGTTTTATTTAAGATTTCATTTTAATAGCTCGAGCTCTCAGTGCCAGCCAGCGCTCGCTGCCAAAGGGCTGCGGCGGTGGCACCTCCGCCTCCCCGACTGGGATGCCTTTGCTGCGCCGCTCTCTTTTATGTCGCTATTACATTATCCATCATTTCACAACGTTTATGAGCTCGGATGGATCCCGTTAGCTAATCAGTGTTAACGGCTACCTGGTCTATCTTATCCAGGTCAATGGATTTTGAGGAAAGCAGATTGATGTTTAAAGACCTCCAGGTCTAATAAGTCTTTTAATAATCCCCAGATGCAGGTAGTGGATATGCATGCGCTGGATCAAACAGTAATGCAATGAGCTGCCTTTGGGGTCCATCTCCCCGCGTCTCCGCTTGGCCCCATGGGTCCCCCGTGGCCATCGCTCTCCCCTGCATAGGGCAGCCATATGAAATGACTCTTTTTATCCAGAAACAAGGACTAGAAGCAGGAAAAACATGGTAAGCCCCCCTGGGTGAGGTTTCTAGGTGCTTTAAACATCTTGAAGAGCGATGGGGGTTAGACAGCAAGAACACAATTAATCTCACTTCATGTTATCTATCAGCAACGTGCCAGGTACAACCACAGACGCTGCAAGGACACGAGGCACCCCTTCCCTTCCACGTGCAGCATAAGCTGAATTATGCCCGTGTGGTTCTAACTCTCTTTGTTAACTACGCGGGAAACCTGTGGCTCAGATATTCCCATCCCGTGCGCTGCTAACACCCTGGGAGCACCGCTTTGCTTTTATCAGACTTTGCAGATTTCATCCCAAAAAACCCACAAGCCCCCCCCCCCCCAAAAAAAAACCCAAAACCAAACATCTGCAAGGGATTTTCGATTTAAAATCTTTGCCAAGGAAGATTTGGGGCTCCCGCTGTGACGATGCCTTTGGTGCACAGTGATGCTCCGCATCTCTTTCCACTGCCCTGCGCCTAAATCAACCCCCCGGCGCTGTGCCGTGGGTGGGGACGACGGAGCCAGATCCTCTGCCTATCTTTTCTCCGCCACCTTGTTTTCGGCGAGCGCTAGGAATGAGTCACCTGCTTCGTAACTTGTTGCTCAAATTTCAACTCCTGCGCTAACCCCAGCCACCCGCTGCCCACGCATTAAACACAATCAAGTTAATTCAGAAAGATAATGTCCCCAGCTCCCCAGATGCATTGATCGTTATTTACTTAGGAAGTGATTTTTGCAAATCATGACCATGCAAGGACTGCAGCAGCAATACCAAGGCATGGAAAAAATTGCCAGGTTGCTTTTGCTTCAGAGCGTAAGAAATTAATTTATCATCTGTGCAAGTAAATACCATAGCTGGGGTGCAACTGTGCTCCTAAAGTGGGTATCTGAGATGCAGAAAAGCCTTGCTTCCACCCTAACAAACCATGTATTATAGCTCTGTTATATGTTATAGCTCATAAAAAATATATATGAAGCAATTTCTTAAATAGCAATCGCTTCTGCGCTGTGCCCATCCTATCGCCTCCCGCAAGCTCCTGGGGGGCAGCTCCATGCCCTGTCCCACACCGCTGCTCCGTGCCGGGAGCCGTGGCTCTCCCCAAAGGGCTCTGAAGCCGATTTCCCCGCAGGTCTCAAGAGCAGCTCCGAGTTACAGCTCCCGCGTTCTCCATGGCGAGCTGCCGTCCCGCAGGTAAGCGCATGAGCCCTCTCGCCCTGCGCTGCTGCTCAGCCGAGGGATAAATGGACCCTTCTGGTACAGCTGTGATTAATGCCCGAGATGGCCAGTTTTCTTGCTTTACCCCATTCCTCATCTGAGATTTTTTTCTAACCAAGGTGACAGGCAACACTGCTGATGTTTAATACACCTGCTTGCTGTAAAACACTTCCAAAATGAAGTCTTAAACTCAGGAACAGAGCAGCAGCCTCGCTGTCTCCTCCGTCCCCACGCAAGCGGGTGCTTTGCAAGGGCTTTCCAGTCCAAACCTCCGAAGGCAGGTCTGCTCGGGGATATTTCCTTTGCCAAATTTCAGGGCACTCATTTAAGCACTTCAAACAGAGACTCCAGTCCTGTGTGTCTTTCCTACTAGGCAAAAAAAAAGTTGTTTTGCTTGGTTTTAAGTTTTTCCCCATTGCCAGCTTCCACTTGGGGCAGTGGCCAAGAAGAGAATTTCAGCCCATGAAGAGAAACCTTGGCAGTTGAATCCAACTGACACAAAGACCCTTTACGCCACCCTGACATATCTGAGCACGAGCCTAAAAGCCACGAAACTGCCATCCATCTCCATGCTCTGCCACGGATTCCACGTGGGACCTCGGTCATGTCACTCATCTGATGTGGGCCCTACCACACCAGTGAACCCGAGAGCACCCACGCGCCTGCTGCTCTCACGCTGCAACTCAGCGCGTCTGTCCTGGTTTCGGCTGGGATAGAGTTAATTTTCTTCCTAGTAGCTGGAATAGTGCTGGGTTTTGGGTTTAGGATGAGAATAATGTTGATAACACACTGATGGTTTAGATGTTGCTAAGCAGTGCTTACACTGGTCAAGGACTTTCCAGCTCCCCATGCTCTGCCCATGCACAAGGAGCTGGGAGGGGGCACAGCCAGGACAGCTGGCCCAGCCTGGCCACAGGGCTGTTCCATACCGTATGGCGTCATGCCCAGTATAGAAACTGGGGGAAGAAGGAAGGGGGGGACGTTCAGAGTGATGGCGTTTGTCTTCCCAAGCAACCGTTACGTGTGATGGAGCCCTGCTTTCCTGGGGATGGCTGAGCACCTGCCTGCCGATGGGAAGGAGGGAATGAATCCCTTGCTTTGCTTTGCTTGTGCACGCGGCTTTTGCTTTCCCTATTAAACTGCCTTTATCTGAACCCATGAGTTTTCTCACTTTTACCCTTCTGATTCTCTCCCCCATCCCACCGGGGGGAGTGAGCGAGCGGCTGCCTGGTGCTTGGTTGCCGGCTGGGGTTAAACCACAACAGCGTCCCATTCCCATCTGCTATTGCCTGGATGTCCGCAGAACAAAGCTCTAATCCCAAATCCCTTTTGAACGTATGCTAAAAATAAATCGACTACAAGCACTGACCGAATCTGGGCGTTTGCGGTGGCACGAGTGATGCTCTCTATGGTACAGCTGCTATTCAGCCTTTTGCATCCCACCCTACCAGAAGCTGGGGAGAGATCATCCCACAGCTGCCAGGCAAGCTTCGTAGATAATAAATCCCTCCGCCTCCTCCACGAAGGAAAGGGACTGTGTGGCAGCGGGTGAAAAAAACTGGATCGGACCAAAGGCAGCTTGCAAGGATGCAGGGCTCATGGCTGCACTCCAGCAAGGTCCTTCTGCAGGTGTTTAAAAGGAAACAGGTTCTTGGCTCAAGATCGGGGTTCGTAGGTGCCACACAAACAATAAGGAAAAGCTCCAACTCCCTAAAGCCAAAATTGAGCTGGAAATAACTGGAAAATTAGAAGTGACAGAGATCATGATGTTACCTGGGGACAGGGGAGTTAGGCTTTAAAGAGACTGTAGGATGGACTCAGGTACAGGGTGGCTAAGCTCCTCCAACCAACTTTTAATCCTGCCCCAGGATTAGCAGCTGGTGACAGCATTAGAGCGGGGAAAAAACACTTTTTATGCTCAACTCTTTGCCCAAACCTACCAAAATCGGCATTAACCACCCCGGCCCACGGTGGCTTTCAGAAGGAGCGCGCTTGCTTTATCCCGAGACGCGGCACAGACTTGCCTGGATAAGCACACTGCATCAGCCGGCAAAACAGCGAAAGGAATTTAAAGTGGATTGATAAAGTGCATTAACCTCGGAGTGAACCATCCCTTCCAGTCCTGCCATGGCCAGACTTGGCTTTGAATTTTAACTAAACAAGGTTAAAGCCTCTAATTCCAGAGAACCATCTCACAGAGAGCTTTAATGTGCTCTAATGAGCTTCTCTGAATCCTAACCTAATTTTCCACTTGCGGCATAAACTAAAACATTGAAATCATAATAAAGCATGAAATTGGCCTGTGGAAGGGGAGAGAATATGGTGCAAAAATGAAGCTTATTATTATTATCTTGAGTTGTCAACAGTCCCTGCAAAATACCCACTACAAGCAGCTGATGCACGCGCCCAGCTCTGGGCACGCGTCCCCGGTCTCCTCCTCCGACCAGGTCAGTGCAATGTACAGGCTCTCCGACATCTCTGTATTTCATCTCCAGCTTAAAAACAGTGCAGAGAAATGTAGTTATTCAGCCAAGAGACGTGAACCCACGACGGCAGTGAGGAGAAACGTCCTGGGCCAGCATCCCCCAGCTTCGCCGGAGAGCGGCTCCGCTCTGCTTGGGAGATGGACGGGGAAGCCACTGCTGGGGAAAGCAGATGCTCTAATAGCTTTTCCAGCAGGAAACAAGCTGGCCAAGCATCCCGGGCTATAAAGGCAGATATAACGTTTAATCAAGCCCAACTACTACATAGGTTTCAGTATGAGGCTTTCTATACACCCTTCTTCGTGCACTGTACGGACAGAGTCACGTTGCAAGCCGACCCACAGGTAAATCCAGCCAAACGCGATCCCAATTAAACACAGCTCAAAAAGAGCTCACGCAAACGAACTGCGGGCAGCGGGCTGTTTACCGGGGGGCAGCAGGCTTTTCATTACCCACCCGCGGCAGGAAAGCCTGTAACCGGAGCTGGAAGGAGATGTATTAACAAGGAGGACGATGGTGTGACAGGCACACATGATTTGCTCTTAGTCACCCCGAACCAAGGACGCAGGCTATAAATTGGGTAACAAATTGGCTAACGGGATGGAGGTGGGAGTTCACCTCGAGCCGACATGGGTCAGCGAGGCCCCCTTAGCTGCTGGCTTTGCTTATTAATGACCAGGCTAAGTCTGTCGAGTGGAAATATTAATACCGCCGGTGCCACAGATTGTCTTTGGGATGATTGAAAGCCACACGACAAGCAGGCGTGGAAAAAAAAAGAAAAGGCAACAGATTTTTGTATGAGTAAGTCAAGAAAGATGAATGGGGGGGGAAATAAAACCACCACCAAAACACACCAAGCAAGGAACAGCCTCCCCCGCGAGCGGGTAGCGAGGGGAGGAGAGAAGACTGGGAGCACCTGCGGTAAGTGGGTTTTCTCCTCGGGATTGCAGCTATCATGGCGAGTTGGAGGAGAAAACCACTGGACGCACATCAGGTCACCTCTGGCTAAAGGAAAGGACTACTTTTCCTCCTATCTTCTTATTCTAAAAAATCCCTGGAGCCTACAAGCCCTTATAGGACAGGGCGGTTGCCCAGGTCCCTGTTTCAGAGCTGTCTCTGGCAACAAGGCTAAGAAGCAGCAGTGAATGTCAGTGGTTTTCCATGGTGGTTTGCTCTCCTTCGGGAAGGGGGACAGGGAGGGACCTTCAGAGCAGTCCCTGCCACCCATCACCATAACACGTCCATCATCCCCCCAGCTGTGTGCATCGGGCCACGGAGGTCGCTCCCTGCTCAATCCGCGGGATGCAAAGAGCTCCCAAATTCCTCCTTGAAGCCAAACCCACCTCCCAAGGCGAGGATGGGCCAAGGAACACCACAGCAACCCAAAGCCGCCTGCTTCCATCCATGGATGGACACGAACCACCTGCTCCTGCTCGGCAGAGGATGCAGCTTTATTTACAGAGCAGAAGACCGATGCCAGCGACAGCTCATCCCTCTCGAATTCACACCATTTCTGCTGACATTGATAAAATCAGCCAAGACTGACTATGGGTAGGTGTAGCATCACTCTGGCTGCAACGCTGCTGTCTAGACAGAGCCTAGAGCGGTGGCCGTCCCCTTCTTGTCACTAATGTCTCTAGACAGGCACCAAAACAAGCATGGACTGCATTTGATCCGCAGGTCTTGGACTCCAGCTCCCTTTCCTAGTTCCTTTGCAATTTAATCTACTTTCTGCAAGCTTGGTTTTTAACAGCAGTGCAAGGAGATACCTAAAAATATTAATTTAGAGACAGCACATTTCCCGTTCCTTTTAACGGAAGAACTAAGCAAGCAGAAGCCAAGGACAAGCCAGTCCCACTCAGAAGCAAAGATCAGGGTGCCTTAAAAGAAAAGCAACTCTAAGACTCCAATAAGGATTTTGCATGAAAAAAGGGGAAAAAAAAACCCCAACCAAGGATGTACAAGACTTATTTTGCTTTGCTCCGTCATTGCTATAAAGCACCGAGAACCATACAACCTGCCACTGAAATAAAGTTTTGTAAAGAGGCGAAGAAAATCCAAATGAAGGTGAACTTCTCCCTTATCCGCCCTGGAGTCACGTTTATTGAATCCACGCTCCGGCTCCAACCCTGGCAAGCCTCAGGAGAGCCGTCCTGCCCAGCAACGCTCTTCAGCAACAACGGAAAAGCAGAAGGGAAACACTGCTCGCCTCTGCAAGCCCTGGCAGACGGCTTGGTCTTCCCCGGCCGAACAGCATCTCCAGCTGCACAGCAAAGATCGCATCGTACAGCAACCTGGGGAGCATCCTACGAATGCCTGATTGGAAATCAAAATCTCCAAACAGGGTGTTTCTCAAATTCCACAGTTTTTTCCAACTGTTGGGACAAAATTCAAGCAGGTGGTGACTCAAGAAGCAAGGAGTGGGTGCTTTTTCACGGTACCACTCCATGCAAGCGAGAACTCCCTTGGGCAACGGCGGTGGCTGAGGCGAAAACCCAACCAGACCATCTGGGCAGGCAAAGAGCTCAGCAAGAGCCGCTCGGTTGGGGACCGACACCGCACACAAGGGCTGAGCACGGACGAGCATGACACACCGGCCGGACGCAACGATGGGGGGACCTTCGTTCTGCCAAGGCAAAGGATTTGCCTTCGTAGCATTTATACTTTGGGCTTTGGTGACCAACGTGTCCAGAGAAGGGCAACGAGGTTGGTGAAGGGTCTAGAGCACAAGTCTTATGAGGAGCGGCTGAGGGAGCTGGGGTTGTTTAGTTTGGAGAAGAGGAGGCTGAGGGGAGACCTTATTGCCCTCTACAATTATCTGAAAGGAGGCTGTAGTGAGGTGGGGGTCGGTCTCTTCACCCCAGTAACAAGCGATAGGATGAGAGGGAACGGCCTCAAGCTGCGCCAGGGTAAGTTTAGGTTGGATATTAGGAAAAACTTCTTTACTGAAAGAGTGGTCAGGCCCTGGCACAGGCTGCCCAGGGAAGTGGTTGAGTCCCCATCCCTGAAGGTATTTAAAAGACGGGGAGATGCGGTGCTTGAGGACATGGTTTAGTGGCGGACTTGGTGGTGGTAGGTTAACGGTTGGACCTGATGATCTTAAGGGTCTTTTCCAACCTTAACAATTCTATGATTCTATAACCATGTATACCTGCAACATTTTCAGGCCACGCAACAAAAGGTGGAGCAGCCCGCGGGGGATAAGAGGCTGGAAACTGGGAGCACTGGGAGCAGGACGGCCACCCATCACGAGTTATTTAGACTCACAGCGAGAGAAATGGGATGCTGAGCACGTGTTTTAGAGCCTCAAGCAAAGTAGTGCCTCCCGGGCTTTGGTGGTGCTGGATTCTTGCAGGGGTCAGTGTAGATCCAGATGTCCCCAGGACCGATGCTCTCCAGAGGCAGCACTACGCTACCTGGAGATGGTTCAGGGCTGCAGGAGGGTCTAAGGCATCCGGACTACAAAATTTGAGGCCAAAGAACGAGCCGTCACATCACATTTGAAATTAAAACTGAACCCCAACAGGGCTTGCACCTTGCCTTAGCACAGACACCCGGTACGGAGGCATCCACCTCTCCCAGGCTTTCTCTGCCTTCCTCAGGGAAACCCCAGGTACCCAGCAGCATCTCAAATAATGAGCTTTAAACACAAAAATCTTGTTGTCATTACCACGTCTAAGGAGCTGCTGGGGGACACAGCTACACAAGCCGAGCCTGGTAGGACAGATCTCCCCTCCGGAGCTTCCTGGCGGTATAATCTGCCATCTGAAACAGCTCATTCAGTGTCTCTTTTAATGAATATATGCCGGTGCTTTGTGCTGGCAGGCTGTTCGCATGGCTCTGCAAGGGTCTTTCTCATTTCAGAGCCCATATCTGCCTTGTACGTTTTGCATTTGATTCAAAATACATATATCCTGCCAGTGACATTTATGGATAAACTACAGCTCCTGTAACACGAGAGCACAGTAAAATCCTTGAGATCGATACACTTCTCTTTGCTTTCCAAGCTAAGCTAGAAATCCTGGTACAGCTAAAGGTAAATAACACACTTTGAGGGGTTTTGTGGGCAAACAAACAAAGCGCCTGACAAAACATCGCTTCTATTTCTGGGCTCCAGTCCTGGGGAACCGTTTTGCTCCTTGCAGGCTCCAAGAGGCGAGCATCTCCAGCACTCTCGTTAATCAACTTTTAATTGAAAGCAGACAAAAAACCTCACACCTAATGAGGAGGTGAGGGAGCCTGGCAGAGATGCGTGCTTCTGATTACCCCGTGGCAATACGAAGGGTGGATTTCATTTCGAGAAGCAACCAGAATGCCCTATTTGCTCAATATTATGGATATACTCTGCTGCTGCCATCGGCACGGAGTTAAGCACAGATGCCCTTGGGCTTTGCATCGCAAAGAATTTACCTTCGTAGCATTAATACTTTGGGCTTTGGCGACCATCCTTACTCAGAAGGCATCGTGCACATCATGCAGCGACCATAAGGCAGCAAGCCAGGCAGATAACCATATATACCTGCAACATTTTCAGGCCACGCAACAAAAGGCAGATGGAGAAAAAGTTTTCCTGCAGCTCCATGAAGCCTTATATTGCCTTGGGCTGAATATCTGCGTGCCAAGGTAGAGCCCCTTTGAGTCCCTGGTGCTGGGGATGCCCCAAGGGGTTTGTTTTACAGACCCTTTACGTATCTGCAAAGCCATCCCAGGCAGGCAGATGACTTTGGGTGTGCTGCCTTTAAATCCTGGCGGTGTTTTGGATGGAGACAGGTCTGCCCCCGTGCCGTACAGGACAGCATCTCCTTAGTGTGGAGCGTTATGGTAATTTCTGCAGCAAAACCTCATATAACTCATGCAAGCACAAGCAACACATCTGCCCAAGCAGCTCAAATTCCTGCTTTTTCATTGTAATAACGTCTCTGTTTTTGACGAGTCTCCCATACTTTGAAGCAGAGTCCCTTTTTCTGCCACAACCCCCTTTTTTTTGGAAAAGGGGGTGGTGGTGGACATCAAAGAGAGCCTCAGAAGAAGGAGAAAGAGCAATTGAGCCTGGACTTCACCCTCCTTCCCCAAACTTGCTGCTGTACACATTTCAAACCAGCCCAGACACACAGATACAGACATGTTATCAAGGTTAATTAACTAAAAGCATAAGGAAGTTCAGGTGAGAGCCCAAGCATCAGCATGAAACACTTGTGCAGTCTTTGGGGTGTATCAGAGCCTGCGTTTGCTAGGAAAGTGCACATTGCTTTTTTAGGGGAAAAAAAAAAAAGGAAGAAAATGACAATTTGCACATCACTTGTCTCTAATGGCAGCATCTTTAATTAAAACATCCTGGGAGCTGGCAACACTGATTGTAGCTCTCAAGGTTTTAAATGCCATTACAGCACAAAGCCCTCTAAGACACAGACAGCTTTTGGCAAAATGCTTAACATTCTCAATTTCACCTCTGGTCCATGCAAGTCCATGCAGATGCCGAGTATTTAATCTGATTGGTCTCATCATCAACTAATAAAACCTGGCAGTGAAGGGAAGCTCCTTCTCTTTGGCTTGGAGAAAAAAACCAAAATGTTTCGGCACCATGAGGGTTTTTTGGGGGAAAGCTGGGATTTTTCTTTCTCTCTTCTCTTTCTCTTTGCAAAAGAATTTTAAAAGACATCATCACGATGCCGATTTCCTGATTCTCTGCTCCTAAAACCATCAGGCTGAAGCGCCAAGAGCTGCAGCCGGCGGGAGGAGACGCACAAACTCATCGTACAGCCGAAGCGGTTTCAGGTTGGGTATTTTAGCAGCGACCCATCTCCACAAAAGAGATAAATTGCAGCTTTCCAGAAGACAGAAAATCTTCCCCAAAGCTTAAGTCCAGCATTCAACAAGTCTCAAACATCAAGCTCTTACACTGAAGATCAGCCACTGGAATCGGCCCAAATTAAAGTGCGTGGCTGCAAAGGGAGAGGAGACGCATCCTGCGGCACAGACACGCGGTGGGAGGTCACCCAGAGATGTCCCCGCTCTGTTCAAAACATGACTTCGGGATAAAAGCCTGAAAGCGTTCAAAAGAACAGCAACTCTTTACAAAGAGGTATTTATTTTGACTCCTGGTTGCCCACTCGCAGCATCTCCCCTGGGCTGCGACGGCAACTAAAGGTTCCTCTCCTTCAATGCAAACCCACTTATCAGTTAATCCCAAACCTTTCAGTGATCCCAAAATGCAACACTCAAGTTTGCCATGAAGGTTTTCATGCAGAAGAAAGTTTTGCTTTTTGTTTTCGTTTCACCCAAATGCAAAGGATAAAAAACCACGAACAGCTCTTGCAATGCAAACAGCAAATGTTGATGACTGCAGCTCCACACCCGAGCAGGCCTCTTCTCCGTGCCCGAATGGCTTGAGTTTGAACTCAAAACAGGCACCCTCTCCACACTGCTCTGAAAAACTCAGTAAAGTGAGAGTATCCTTTTTTTAGCCCTGAGATAGGAAGAACACAATCTCTCGTGAGCACTGCGGGTTTCCCGTGCTGGTTGGGCCCCCCCGCAGATGTCTGGCAAAGGACGAGCCTCACAGTGCCGTTCCCAACCTGCTCAGCTTAAGCATCTCCCACCTCCAGGTCAGTAGATGACACCAGCTTAAGACACGTACAAAGAGCCCCAGGGGTTCAAAACCCGACTGAGTGTGACAGTGCCCGAGGGAGGCATGGACCCACGCTCCCCTCCCCTTCCCTCTCTCCTGAGCCGGGAGCATCCCTGGATGGGAGCAATCTAAGGTACCAGGCACCTCCTCACCCAAGAGGAGCCCGCTGAAACGCATCAAGATCAGATGCTGGACCAGATCTGCACTGCAAATCAACTCCCCGTAATAACTCATAACCCACCAAGTACCAAAAAACTAAGGCGTGAAGATATCTTAATGGCAGCTCTTGCACCACACCATAAAGCTGTCTTCTATGGCAAAGTAACTGTCCCGTATTTCTAAGGTGTAGTGATGCTAAATGATGCCTATCAGACAGAAGGAAGGTTGGTGCTGGGATGGTTAACGAAGCCTCGGTTGTGATCTCCACTGCTGAAAATGCGCAAGAGTGTTATTTTTGTTTAGGGAGCGCTTTAATGCTCTATCTTCTGAACAGCACTTAGCAGCTTTAACTGTAACTTAATTATCACTGGTAGTAATATGAAGCTGGTATTACGAAGGCTAACAAGTCATATTAGCGTAGTTATTATCCGATCCAGCCCAATCGCCTTATTCAAAAAGTCTCCACCTGAAAATTGCCTCTAAATATATATATTATTTAATGTAGGAAGGTGAAGAAAGCCTTGTTGGTAAACCACAGCTAGAGCGGCTGGACGGGAAACCCATGATTAATCAAATCGCTTAGCCATGTCCGTGCTTTCATTTTCTCTTCTAAGTGCTCATGATTATATGATACACAAGGAAGTGAAAATTAATAAGTATATCCTAACCCACACAAACACTCTGGAAAAAAAGATGTGCTACAGCACAGCCTGTCTGCTGTGACAAAGTTCCTTAAATATAAAACGCAGAGCTGTTTTTTTAACGTTGTTGAACATGATTAAGTAGGAAATTATACTCCCAAAGCAAACGCAGCTCAACACGCCCACACTGGCACGCGGTGCTCGCTGTCCCCCGACCCAGCACCCGTTCGCTCCGAGCCGGCGCCTGCTCCCATCAGCTCCGCTCGCCATCGCTCCACGCTCCCAAAACCCAAATCAGTTCATTCCGGAGGTTATTGCAGCCGAGCTGGAATATTGCCACGGCTGGAAACCCCTGGCAACCCGAAGCTGCAGGGAGGCATCGCGGGATTCCCGAAATCGCCTCGCGTTTTGGATAACGCACTGACGGAGCTGATCCCAGCCCAGCAGGGAGCTTTGCCTTCCCTGCTCCGATGGAGCCTGAGGTTTTACCACCCGGCTTCTGGGCTGTGTGAGGACAAGTCCATGACATCCACTTGCCTACATCCCCAGCAGCACCTCAGCTCTGCTATCGAACTAAAAAGGCTCCTCTGTTCCCCTCTGCACCTATAACCCCAACATGATGTTAATCCCTGCAGCACAACCCCCCCCCCCCCGCCGTGCCCAGACCCTCTCAAGAGCTCCAAATTTCCCATCTCCATGCCTCACCAATGCCTTTAACAGTCTACAATTAAAAAACCCTGCCTATGCTTACACCACAATTTTTCTCTGCTTCACTTTTTTCTTTTTTTTATTTGCATAAATGTAAAATCCCCTCCGCGTTCACCCCAGTGGATTTCCAGCTCTCTTCTCCCGGGCTTAACGCACCAGCCCAAAAGCCGAGCGCTCCATCGCTCTTGTTCCAGGCACTGAGAGCATCTTAGCATCCCTACAACAATACCTGAAAATGGAAATGACTTTCCAGAAGAGCCAGAAATGACAGGAATTAATTTGCTTCTAATCTTTCAGCACGCTTTTTATTTAGTACGGTGATGCCGATTTACAGTCTCCTCAGGCACCCACCTGGCGGGTTTAAATTAACTCGCTAAACAGGCAGAAAAGAAACGCAATGAAAAACGTTCAGCCTTTCCAAAGGCGGCTAAGACCTTCTGCACCAAAGCATAGCGGCAGGCGGAGGAGATGAAACCGGGACTCACTCAAAGAAGAGAAAAACCACCAAATAAGTGGAGTTTCTTCCTTTATCGCTGTGCCCCGGCACTGAATAGCAGGCTCAGGCCCCGGCTGCCTACGACGCAGCCAAGACTTACTGGAGATTTCTAGGCATCTGTGGGACGGATAAAGAGTGGAGCGTTGTTATTATTGTTTTTACTTTAATAGTGGCCCAGATAATTTGAGGGCAGGATGCAAAGCCCTTTCAAGCGCTGGGGTGTCAGGGACCCCCTTCTGTCCATGCCTGCTCCATCCGAAGTTCCTCGCAAACCAAAGCTCGTGGCACAGCGGTGACAGCAACAGGCACCGGCAGCGCCCAGACCCAACCACAGGCTTTCCTCTCCCACAAAAAAAAAAATGTATTTTTTTCCTTTCTCAAATATTTCTCTCTGGAATATTTCTCTATTTTATCATACAATAAAGTTTGGATCTTGTCTAGCCGCTGCCTTCGGTCCTCCCAGGCTGACTCCTCACCCCCCCAACTCCTGCACTGAGTGTGAAAGTGCTCAGCCCCACGCTGCAGCTGTTGGGAGCTTAAAAACGAAAAAAAATCCCCATCCTCAGCTGCTTTGAGTGACCTTCAGGGAACGAACGCCTCTGACCCGTCCCAGCACATCCCATTAGTATTAGCTGGTCTTAACTGTGGCGCTGCAAGGAGAAGGGTCTTGATGGCTTCGTGCTGCAGCAAAGCTCGTATTGGCCAGTGCCTGTATTAATGAGAAGAGATCTTCTGCCACGCAGCGAGATTATTAATTACAGCCCCAGGGCTCACACAGAGCCGCTCTCGGCGAAATAACCTACTTTATACTCGGTGCCTGCTGCTCCACATGGGCAGCAGCCAGATCCTATCTTAGACCTACAGATGCCAACGGGGCATCTGCAGCCCCATGGGTTGGTGGCATCAGACGGGGAGGACAGAGTTGTCTCCAGCTGGGAGAAATCAGGGTGAGAGCTACGGGTGGATCTTTTCCACTGTGACGGCGAGGAAGCAATGATCTCAGCCTTCCCGTCAGGCAGGGGCAAGCCATGAGCTCCTCGCCGTGATGCTACATTTCCCTGCCGACTTAGCAGGGGCTCGAAGCTGGCAGCACGGACAAACGGCTGCCCGGGCAGAGCTGGCATTAAAGCCTGGTATACAGCAGCTGGTCAGGTTGGTATTTCTATGACTCAGAAATGCACTTGCTGCTGTGCTTTTTAATCAGCCAAATAAATTGCAGCGAGACCTTAAAGTACATGGCAGTAGGAAATGAGAAATTCTGCTGCGGGTGTCGGGAGAGGTCAGCAGGCGATGCTTTATTTCTCCCTTCCCTGCATCCCCGCCTGCCCAACCAGCCCCTTTTCTGCCCATCAGCCCAGAGCCGCGGCTTCCTTCTGCCTCCTGGGCAAATCCAGGAGAGCAGCTTGCAGAGCGGCTTGTCGTTGCCATAAATTCACACGGAGGTGCGTGAAAGCGAGGCACCTCCAGTCCATCGGCAAGGGCAAGGAACGGCTTTCGTTAAGAGACTTGAAGCGGCGTTTCAACTCGCCGTGTTCTATTAAATAGGTACGACTCCCCAGCCTCCCTCCTGCTGAGCAGCCTGAACTCACCAAGGCACAAAATAACTGAACAGGTGAGCTATTAGCAAGCGCGTCAAAACCTTCCTTCCAAATCTATTACTCTGGTAACTCATAAAAAAGTACCATTACATCTGGGCTTATCACAAACACGCACCAAAAAAATAGGTCAAGCGAAAACGTGCCTGAACAGCATAAACAGGGAGTGGAAGTTGGAAGGGCTGCAGCAAAACTCGGTCTGTTGTAGGTCGATGCCTCGCACCCTCGCTCTGCAAAAGACTGAAATAATGCCACTATTTATAAACGGCCCTTTAAAAATAGAAATGTCACTCTTCCTTGCTAGGAAATTGCCTCATTTTTTTCTCAAATACAGGTGAGAGGGAAGCGGGGAAAAAAGTTATGCATTATACATGGCAAGATTCATTTTTTATTAGACTTCTCACAGCTACATCATCGCTGTGGAGTAACGAAGCAATGGTGCAACATCTCTCGAGCAAGCAGCCTCCTGCAGCCCCGCAGCTCGGGGTCCCTCCCGCAGCCCAGCAGCCCCATGTGCACGCGATGGGGAGACGGAGCCGTCATCCCCAGCATCAATCACGGCCGCTGGGCCGGCGTCAAACGCAGAGCGGCGATTTACACGTCACCAGCTCGACACAGGCACTCGCTGCCAAGTTTCCGCAATGTCTTTATGTCCTTATCCACTGATCTCTGCCTTCGCTTGCAGCGAGTGGCTGGTTTATTGATGCCAGACCCGAAACTGGGAGCGATCCATACCCAGCACAATGTAAGCACCCGAGCATCTCCCGAGCAGTGGGCAGGACCGCAGCGGGGCTGCCACCGCCTTCCCCTCCACTTCTCATCTGGATGGTGCTAGAAAGGTTGGACCAAATGATCCCTGAGGTCCCTTCCAACCTGGTATTCTATGAGTCTATGATCTATGATTCCAAGCCAGGTAGCGTAAAACCCCGGCAGAGCTGCCTCTAGCGCATCATAGCCCCTGGAGGCAGAGCGTTATCGTGTCTAACCCCTGCGACGGCCGCCGCTTCCACCCTCCGTCCGACCATGTTAAGGGTTTACCGAAAGCCGTGCAAGAGGAGCCTCGAGGAGCTCATCGGGGGCTTTGGCACTTGGCATCAGCAATCGCCAAGGTGCGAGATGACGTGTGTAGGAGTTTGTTTTGACACACAAAAAGTCCCGTAAGCTTTGTGTTAACAGGGAAAGAGCGACCGACCTTATTGCAACTGTGGAACAGGGAAAAGGTATGATGGGCTGTTTGATTGCTTTGAGACTAAATCCCACATCCCTTTGGTACGAGGCAGTCAGATGAGACGTCTGCCAGGCCAGGTTATAACACCATCCCGACAGAGGGGAAGAATAAACATGCAAACCAGAGGGATAATATAAGGGACTGAAGGAAAGGAATGTGTAAAGGAGATGAATAAGCAGATAAAATGACACGTTTAACTGGAAGAGCCTGGAGCTGTTCTCCCAGAGATGGTATTTTCTGCTCCCGTTGGTCATCGGGTACAGAAGGGGCAGCAGCCAACGACTGGTTTTTCTGCTGCAAGGCTTCGCTTTGATTGTAGTTGCCCAGAGAAATCACTCACATCTTGTTTGGGGCAAGCATATCCATCCCTATACTAAGAACACCTCTGTGACTGTAAATAAAGAAGGCAGCGACCCTGCCTTTCCTTAACATACAGCTCTTTGGCTAACAGACCAGAAGTTCTCATCAGCCATTCATCTACATCCACACACGTGAACACACGCACAGCATCGGCGCTCCCCAGCACAGGGCTGCAGGCAAACTTTAACCCTCGTTAACCCCCAGCCACAGCTCACGGAGAGCAGAGCCCCCGGGAAACCACTTCCCTGGTCCAAATGCACAACTGCGGTTACGCGTGTCACGAGCAAACCTCAGTGGGTTCCTTTACTTATTGCTAAATAAATAAAGTCCTCCTTTGCATGCAGACTTGGTTGTCAATACAAGCCTTCAGCTTCATTTAATGCTTATTAACTCCCTATGTCCGATAGCCATGTGAGCCAGGAAAGAGAACAGCAATTCCTCGCTGCAAACGGCGACGATGGCAAAGAAGCCGGCCACGCACGTGCGTGGCATCTGCAAAGCCTCAGCGAACCCTGCCAGTCCCCTCGCAGACGCATCTGCAGAGTGGGAGGGCCACGGTCGTTAAAGTTAAATTAAAGCAGCTTGCAAAATTAAGCTTCATTTATTTCTTGATTTGTTCTTTCCGCACGACATTCCCAAAAGCCAAATTTTTTAAATTTTTTTAAATTTTTTTTTCCCTCCACTTGTGAGCCTTTCCAAGGATTAATTTGCTTGGAGTATTTGAGTCATTACGGTTTGGTGATTTTTGGAAAGGAAGGTAAATGAAAAACAAGAGGAGGAGAGAGCAAGAGACACACTGTGCAAAAGCAACAGTCCCATCTCCATTTTCCTTTTCTTCATTAAAAAGGGACCCTTTCTAGAAAGGCTCCTGGGGCAGAACAGCTCAGCTTTGAAACCTGCAGTTCAGTCCAGCAAGAGGTTATTTAAGCCCAGCTTTGCTTGGGAAGAAACTGGGTCTGCTCTTGCCAAGTTGGGGGGGGTTCAAATCTTGGAGCAATCAGCAGCAGAGCTCACTGCCCTGGGCCCTGCGAGGCACAGCTGAGTCCCGTGTCAGTGCAGGGACGAGCTAAATGAACCCAGCCCTACACCAGCCCCGCAGCAGCCCATGCGTGCGGACTCAGGTGCAGTGATTTTCCCCTCCACCACTTGCCACCCAGCCACCCCAAAGCTGGGGAGGGCACACACGGGGCTTGTACCCATCCGATCCGCTCCGCGTGGGCTTGTATTCCCCTGCCGGGCCCCGGCAATGAAAGTATTTGTGCCTAATAACAGGCACACGCAGGGGAGCAAACCCCACCAGGAATGGTTGGTAGGACTATGAGCAACTCCCACAACAGCATCTGTTTTAACGCTTTCATAACCAAGCCTCACAGGCAGCTATCCTTCAAGATATCCTCCAAACGCCAAGTTTGGAGTTTGTCCGAGTCCTGGCCCCACAGCTCAGGTTTATTAATCCAGCAAGAAAAAAACGGAGCAGGAAGGCACAGCTCTGGGATGCCACCTGGGGCCAGCACTCAGCAGCAAGGAAAAGCTTGGCAATCTCCCCAGCGCAATGCCTTCAAAAATATAAATAAAAATGCAGGGCAAGTATTCTGCCAGTTTGAAAATCAGATGCACGAACTCCAAGATCCTAGGTCAGCCCTTCAACGTGTCTGTGATTCAGGGACTTAGACCCTATCCCAGACTCATTTCCACCCGCTGAGGCTGGCAAAAATCCAGGCTCTGAACAACTGGGACAAGCACCGTGCTGAAAAAACCTTCCTTTTCCCCCAGAAAGCATCCTCATCTCTGCCAGTCCAAACTGGCACCTGAAGTCCCTGCACATCCCGTTCTCCCCAAGACGTGCTGTGCCATCCATGTTTCCTTGCACATGTGGGTAGGGCTGGGTTAGAAAAAGACTTCAGAAAGATTTAAGTTCTCCAATGAATTCCCCAGCCTGCCTATAAGGGGAGAAGGGAAAAGTTCCAGGCTAGAAGTGTTGAAAAAAAAAGAAATCCCCAAATTGTGTATATATACACACATATATATGTGTGTGTATGTGTATATATAAATCCCCAAATAATATCTATAAATTATAATCCCAAACTCAGCCAAACTACCCACAAAAGCACAAGGAAATAGAGCCACTTGCACTGATGCGTCCTGCCCATCAGTCTTGAAACCATTTATTCCAACCCCTCTTCACCCAGCTCCCATTAAAAATCAACTTTTCAGATGCTGAGCTCATTGCCTTACCACTCCACACCACATCAGCCTGTTCCAATAGCAACTAATTGCTAACAAGCTCATTACAAGACGAAAGCAGCAGGAGCGTAATGCTGGAATTTTTTTTTGCCTGTCTGCAAAGTGAACAGCTGGCCACCAAACCTAGAGGACTAATCTAATTAAACTGTAACAAAAATACCTACATCAATGGCATAAAAAAGCCCTTTCACTCAGGCATAAATGTTCCCTCCCCAAAGTTCATCAGAACTTTGTCATTCTGAGACCGTTTCCGACCGTTGCACTCGCAGGGAGACCGAAGATTCATGATCTGAGCCCAGCTGGGTGCTGGGAGAAGAAAAAAAAAAACAAACGCGAGGAGGAAAAGCAGATGTTGGCAAGGTAACCTTGCTGGAAGAACCAGGAGTCACGGGGGGCTGGTGTGAGGCTTTGGAGCCACGTTGTTCGACTTTGAGCCCCTGCTGACATGCAGGATGCACGTAGAGTGAGGTGGAGCCCAAGACCAGCTCCTCCGTCGCAAGGCATAACAGAAAATCAGGGCAGAGGTAACGAAAGAAAATTATAAGCAAACCTACAACCGATCACCCCAAGCCTGGGCTGAAGCCCTTGTGCCGACACCTGCAATCCCACCTCCTGCTCCACCACGAGAGAGACTCCGAAGCTCTCGCTGATCCATCATTAACGTTCATGAGCAGCTAAATATTCGCCTGCCTTATTGCATCACGAGCAATTTGTTTTGCAAAGTTTGAGTCTTCCCTCAGGGCCCAGGTTTTACAGCATTTGTTTAACCAGGACTTCGCAGTCCTGCAACAGCACCAGCTTGCTGCATGGTTTGAGCTGGGTTTTGCTCAGCTTTTGAACCAAGTCCTCCGACCATCAGCGCCTCAACGCCCTGCCAGTCCATGCAACGAGGACAGCGAAACAGCCTCCTTCAAGCCTTTCCAGGCTAGTGTTGGTACAACGCTAAATAAAGGCATTTTTAAAGCACTAAAGATGCACTAATTCCTGCATCACGGACACCAAGACAACTTACTCAAGAGGCAGAGCATAAACTAACCCATGGCGTATCCCGGCCTGCTGCTGATCTTCTTCCAAAGCAGCAGCACGTCTTCATCACGATGAGCTTTAGCCGCCTTACACACCAGCTTTTCTTCCATCCATTATGTAGTTGCCGCTGCATTTGATATTTAAAAGATAAGGAAGTATGAATTAGCACATGAGCTCTGTGCATAACGCAATCGCCTTGCTACAGGCGGGCCATAACCCCCCGCTCTGGCTGGGATCCCCACGTCAGCAGACAGGAGCCGTTTTCTTGATATCTAACATCAAAAGGGCATTGCCTTTCCGAACACAGAGGAGAGCAAGATGAAAACGGAGCAAGTGTCACACTAATGCTAACAAGCACTGATGTCTCAGGAACAACTTCTAAAACAAACAGGTTGCCAGACATCAAGTATTTTCTCTGGTTTTTTCTCACTCCTGTTTAGTTGCTGGGAAACCACCTCTTCTGAGGCATCTCAGGCCCTTTTGCACTTGTTCCTTGCTCCCAGACAGAAGGTAAGAAGAGGGTGTGATCCTTCAGATGGGAAAATTAGAGGTGAAGACCCAACCACGGCACTGCCGCCCCTCTCGGTGCTGGGCTTTTTAAGACCAAAAAGTCAGCAGTCCCACTAATAACCTGTATTAACACAGCAGAAGGGCTCACACAGTTGGCGCCGATGGTTCCGTCTTCCCTTCATCTCCACTGGAGCTCGTCTTTAATAAGACAGGCAAGAAACAGAGGCCAAAGATGCAAAACTGCTTCAAAAAGTGGAGGGCAACCCAAACAAACTGCAGTATTTTCCATGGGAAGTTGCTCGGCCTCGCGTGCCTGGCTGTATGGAAGGAGATCGCACCGTCTTGGTGCTGCTCGAGAAGGCTGGTTTCTCTGGAGTCACCCACTGAGGATATCTATTTATTAATTTTTTTCCATTTATTCATTTAACCTGTCTGGTAGCTCCAGCCACGCTCCCGGAGAGCATCCCCATTCACCCCTCGCTGCGGAGCATCCCTCACAGTAGCGCTGCAGCCACGCTTGCTGCCCTTAATAACATATTTAAAAGAAAGAATAGCTGTTCTAGCACTTTTATTTCACCTTGTTAAAATTCTCCTCTTAGAAATGAGGCATTTAAATGTTTCGGCTTAGTAGGCCACAAAAACCTCTGAGCACTGCGATGATCATACAGATGAAAACCCTCTCGAGCTACTTTCCTCTCCCCTTGCACAAGCCACCCAGAGCCACTCAGGGCCACCTGCATGTTTCAAAGCTGCTCCCATGCTTTATTTCTCTCATTCTTCCCCTTACATACTCTTCTTTCCCAAATCCATCCTCCTTTCACATCATCTCAGGAGAGACAGCTCAGGGCTGAGATCTCCGTCGGCTGCAGGGGGTGAACACGGACTAGATGAGGTGAACGTTGGACTAGATCGTTGTAGGTCCCTTCCAACTGAACTATTCTCTTCTAACATCTAAAGGCAGCCAACGGTGCCGTCAATTCTGACCTTCTCCCTATCGAGCAGGATAATTACCGAATCAAACATTTCCATTAACCCTACGCAGCCGCCAGCTCCACACGCCCACATGAACGCCCGCCTCCCCGCACCACGTACTCTGGGCTGCGGCAGGAACCACCTATGTCAACCTGCAGTTTTAAGCAATGAGCTGCAACAGGGAAGGGAAAAAGAGACAAAAGGAGACAAGTGGGCAAGGATGGGGGCTCATGAGAGCTCAGCCAAACTGTAATTGCCATTGCAGAGATGCAGGCAAGGAGAAGTCCCAGGCCCCTTTCGGAGCTTGGAGAGGACCCCCAGCTCCCCTTATCCTAGCGTATTTTAGGATGAGATGATAGGCTTTCTGTAGGGACTCCTCTCTGTTTTCTTCCTTATGACACAAAGTTTAATTTTCTCTTTGAAGCCGAGGGCTGTTTTCCAGTTCCCTTACATATATATTAACAGTTATGATTGTGTAGGGTGCTGTAAAGTTAAATCCTCCCCCTTTTCCGAGGCTCCTCTCCATCACTCGCTCCGGGAGCGCACTCAGCAGCACGGGGACTCGGGCACATCCCACCAGCACCTTCCCCGAGAGGCAATCACCACCCAAGACAGGATGACAAGCCAACAAGGAAGATCCCCAAAACAGCAACGCCCACAATGCTAATAAAAAGGTAGACCGATGACACAGCCAGGCTAAGAAATGCAGAGGAGTGCATCATGCGCTATTTTTGATGTTTGGATAGCACAAATCCCACCACCCACCTACCACAAACTCAAAGCTCTTCCCCAGCACTTGGCATCTTTCTGCCTGTCTTGTCTGACCGCCTGCAAACCTCTCCAGATGTTTCCAGCACCAGGAGAGCTGCTGTCACAGATCAGAGCAGCTTATCAAATGCACACCGCTTCTCTTTGCGCGCGGCAAAAAATAAAAGAAATCACCTCGGCAGATCCTATTGGGATGTTAAAAAGAATGAAACATTGCCTACTAAATCCCACGTTTCTCATCTCCAGCCCTGAAGCTGGTAACTTTTTTTAGGTGACCACATCATTAACAACATGGACAGACATCACAAAATTACCCCAGGCTTTTGTTGCACCCAGCCAAACCCCTGGACTGTGTAATCCCACAGTACTTGATGTTTAAAAGCCAGCACTAAGGACACCCAGGAAAACCTCTATTTTGCGGTGGGTGTTTTTTCAATCTAAGTGCCTAATCCTTACAATTGTAAAGGAAAGCTTGGAAACCTCATCTCTAGCAATGCCCAAGCCAGAAGGCAAAACACAAATACTGAATAAAATCTTTAACCCTCTTAAAATGATATTTTTATTAACCTTCAGCCAACCATCAGGATTTGTTCCTGCTAAACCATTTGGTGCATCTTCACATGTAACAACATCCTCTCCTATGCTGATACACAGAGACTGCAACGGAGCTGCTTCTACCCAGCATACCAGCCTGTGTAAAGCTGCAAGACTGCAACTTATGTTGATGGATCTCGTTCCCACATAGGTATTATCTCTCCCAAAAGGTGGCAGATCTCAAATCCAGGAGTCACTCTAAATATAACCTCCCCAGCCTTGGGAAGGATGAGATGTGGTAGGGAAAAGAGACCCGTAATTTCACCATACCGTCAATGCTACAACCAATTACTTGATAATGATGGTTTAACTCAGTGGGAGTAGCAGGGCACTGGATCAAATTCTGTTGAAAAGAAATACCCTCTTGTGCAAAGGCAGAGTTGAACAGTTTGACTTTGTGAGCAAAAGGTCTTTTGAGAAGGAGGAGATATTTATGCAAATACAGAAACACATGGGTTACAAAACACTTGAACATCCCGCAGCTATCAATCCTCAGCAGCCAACACAGAGCACCACCAGGAGCTGAGATGAAGCTTGTCCAAGCAGCAAGTCACGCTGTCACAGGACGCTAATGAATTTATTGCACTTCCCTACCCAGCCAAGAACATTATTTACACCTGCCTCCTCCAATGGCTTTGCTACGCAAGTGCCTTGGACACATTGGCACATGCAATTCATTTAGCACAAAAAAGTTAAGCCAGGAGAATGGACATAAGCCGTAAAGTGATGGTGAATTGTCCATCGCTTGGAAAAAATCAAAGGCAGAGGACTTTATAGAGCATGGTAGCACTCGGTCAAAAGGTTTTGTGTTCAGTATTATGCTGAAAACACTGCTCAACCAACACAGCAACGTCGGCTGGACTCAGGCAACCAAGCAGCAGCAGCACAGCTGATGCTCAAGAGCCAACCGGCACCCAAAAACTGGGGATGGCAACGGGAACAGGGTGATGGGAAACACAGCAATGGCAGCAGGGAGGTGATGGAAAGGAGAGGGAGGACCAGGGGAAGTCACCCAGAGCGATGCAGAGCACCAAGGAGCCTTCTCCAAAGGCTGGGCCAACCCAGGGGCACGCACGGGGCTTGGAAGCGGCTGGGAGCTCGCAAGCAGGAGATAAAAAACCAGCCAACCCAGGAGCATCCATCTGTCCTGTCTCTCTCCTCGCTCCACTTGCCTGGCAATAAAGCCACGACAAAGCCTCTGCCCTCCAGCATCATGAAAACATATGATCTTAGAGTCAGAAAGATCATACTTTTAATGCCTGGAAACTGCATTTTAATTATTTAATGAGAGAGTAACTAGCAGAAACCGTGACACTGAAATAGCCTCCTACAACCACAAACCCACCCCTGTAAAGCAAGGGGCTATTATCTCGTCAAAAGGTTGGGGACTTTTGTGTCCCCAGCCCCAGCACGGAGGGGGAAAGGGAGGGTGTGAGAGCAGAGAGGGCAGGAAGGACGGAGAATTAACGCCTCCAACCACATTTGGAGACTGATAAACCTGGACGGAGGGAAAGGATGAGAGAAATCAGAGCTATGTTCAACGCAGGGGCAGAGAAGAGGAGGCAAAGTTTGTCAAGATAAAAAACAAATGCACTTTTCAGAAGAAAACCATCAGCCAGCTTTGCATGCATCCTTGGCTGGTTGCTCAATTGAAATATGTTGGTGGATGCATGACAGCGAGTGTTGATAACCGCTAATAAAATGCACAGCGCAGAATCCAGCTGCAGCCCTAGGTGCAATAAGTCATCCAAGACTTGTAGGAGGTTTCTACAGAGAGACTACATGGATGCAGACATTATTAGAAACAGAATGATTGATGTGTTTGATATTATGGAGCGTGTTGATTTTATGATGGTGTAGGTAGCTGGGATTATGTGCATGCAATGTCTGGATTTGTCAGCTTATGCAGTAAATATTTTAAGTATTGTTTCACAGTGAATAACTCAAGGCAGGGTGATAACCTCATGTTGAAAATACACCCTGTGGAAGGAATGCCTTCCTGCATTCAGCTGAGCGTGAACTGGTTTAGAGACCACGAGCTGCTTAGTTATCACCCAATGGAGGGAACGAGCTGGTTATCTCAACCGCTGCGCTGCAACCCGCGGCTCCAGCTGCAAAGAGGTAGTCCCAGCCTCAACGCTCCACATCCCACCGTGAGCAACACCCACATTTCCATGCATTGTGCCAGGAGGTGGTAGCACAGGAGGAAGAAGAGAGAGGGTAAAGACTATTAATCCCTTAGAGAATCCATTGCTATTGCAAAATAGTTGTTATGAAGTTACATCACCTGGGGGAACCGTACGATACATGTTGGTGTGGTTTAGGGAACCTTTCAGGCTCCTTTCCTGTTGTAGCAGAGCAAAAAACTTGCCTGTTTTCCACTACTTTTGGAGGCATTTGGTAATTTCTACTAAATTCAGCAAGGGAAGAAGGTCTGAGAGATGAAGCCCCACAACACAAGCCCCAGGGGAGCAGGCTGGTGACACAGTAGCGGGTGTCCCTGTGCTCTCCCATGGGGCTGTGCAGGGAGAAGCAGCCTCAAGGGCCACAGCACATCCACGGCTTGCCCTGGGACCCAGCACCACCCATCCCTCCTCAGCTCCCCACGTGCAAGAAGGGGAAACCCTCTCCCCTAGCTCTTGAATGTGATGGAGGGGCAATTCCCAAGACAAGGTGCATACCAAGACAGGCACAGGGCAGGAGAAAGCAGCAAGGAGGGAAAGGCATTCCTTCTAACACTGAGCAAGGCCGCAGCTTCAAAAGAAAAAAAAAAAAAACACACAACAGTGAAAACACACTCACAAGCCACACTGCTTTCTAGACTGCAACAGGGAGGGACCGTTAGACCTTCTCACCAGCCATCCCTATAACACAGCCCATGAAATCTCTGCCTAAGTGGTTACTTCCCTCCCAGCACCTTGAGAAAGGACTGGTGAGAAAAGTCCACTCAAATTTCACGTGCAGTTTTGGAAGTGATTTCAGAGCTGTTTTCCTGGTTATTTTGGCCACTGCGTTTGCCCTCGGGCAGAGGTGGAGATAACTACGTCTTCCCACCGCCTGGCTGCAGACAGCAAGGAGAGAGAGGGGTTTTCCTCTCTCACAAGCACACGCAGAAGGAAGTTTTCAAACATCCCTTTCAAAAACAAGAGGCACAAAACACTTAGGATCTACACAAAGCATCTCATTGACGTTGCCACCTGGATGGAGAAAAGCCAAAAGCTCCTGGTTGGAATTACAAGGCTTTAAGGAGCACACGCCCAGGTCAGAGCCCAAAGGACCTCATGCACCAACTCCATGTGATCTTGGATGAACCCTGAAGCATCCTCCCACAAAAACCACAGTTGAGGGTTCCCAGCCCAAAGCAGCAAGCCCTCGAAGAGACCACAAAAATCAAACACAGCCCCAAGCAGACCGACAGCACTGCACGTGGAGATGTTTCCAGCAAGCCCTCAAGCCAAAGGGAGATGCTACTCAGCTTCACCATTTCTCCAACTGTTGCAAAAAATTCAACATCCCTGAAGTCTATGCTGTTTTTCAAGTGGTTTGTAGCTAAAGGAACACAGCTCTAAGGTCAAGCTGCCGATGCTTTTGCTCCTGCCCACTGCTCAGACAGATTGGGGTCCTTCCACAAGAGTGAGTTGGGAAGCACTGATGCATTAAGTCTAATAAAGCTACAGGATGAGGTTATTTATTTTTGTCAGTAACATATGTTGAGAGCCTATAAAGATTTACATGCCCACAATGAGACACTTTCAATCATTATATAAATTTATGACAAAATATGGAGCAAATTCCCTATCATCGGTTTTCCTTGGTTCCAGCTGTTGAAGTGTTTTTAAAAGACAAAAAGGAAAGAAAAAAAAAAAACACTCAAACCACAAAGGTTTTAGTCTTTTGCAATCGTATTATGCAACTTTTCCCCCACACTGGCGACAGTAATTCCTGCTTGTGAATCACAGCTAATTGTATTATAATAGGCCATTCTTCTTGATTTAATATACCATATGAAAATCAGTATGTGAGCGAGTGTGGTCATAAGATTAGTAACAGCTCTAGTTCTTAATTTATGTTCACACTTTATTATTGAAAAATTTAAAGCTCAAGGGTGTTGAGGAGGATGTTTTGCTGGAGTTTGTTTTATTCCAGAAGTAAATTACAAAGCTGGGGGAGAGGGGAGTGGAACAATCAAAAACAAATTACAAATACCTGCTCCCACTGCATGAAATTACAGTGCTCAGGGTGAGGAGAGGGGGAAAAAAAGAAAACAAAACCCAAAAACCAGAGGAAGAATTCCCAGAACTGCCTGAGCGCGAAATGAATCAGCTGCGTTATCACGGAGCTTTGCAACAACAGGGTTCCCCATTTTCAGAAAGAGAGAAGAAAAGCTTAGAGAAGACCATGCTCCAAACCAGATCAGGATTCATGGGTGACTTTTGGCTGGGTTACAAAGTAGCAGAGAGAGGGGACTGGGAAAAGGAAAGGAAATTAGGGAAGGGTGAAAGAAGTGGTGAAAACTGCAAATAACGTGAGAAGGAGCAGAAATGCAGGAAAGAAAAAAAAAAAAGAGAGTTGTAACCAAGCAAAAGGGCAGACGAAAGCAAAGGAAGAAGAAACAGCCCCGCTGCTAAACCCTGGCCAAGGCTGCCTACGTGCTTTTAAGCCTTTTGGGGCCAACACGTATCTTTTGAGTTTGATTTTTAATTTTTTAAGGCATGGGCAATCCATTCCAGGCAGGATTTCCCCAGCCAGCTTCAGTCCCCACGCGTGCCCACAGCAATCGCTGCCTCCGCAATAGGGAGTGAGGGCATTGCACCATCCCTGCCCTGCAGCCAGCGTCCGCGCCCGGGGACCGGTCAGCGCCGACTCCAGGCTGGGCTCTGCCTGCACGGTCAGGGAATGGGAAACGTGACCTTGGATGGCATCAAGATGCAAAAATTATGGACAAGGAACAGCCCTGCACGCAGGCTTAGCCCTAACCAGGGATAAATTTGCGGTAACACCCCACAATCCGACTCGAGAAGTTCTCCTCCATCCCGGCTCAGGAGGTGGCAAGCCTGCAGCCAGGATGGTAAAAGGAAGCCCAAAAGAAAAAGCTCATCCCAGCTCCAATTTCAGCCATCCCACCGGGAAAAGTGACCCTCACTGGAGCCGGCCCGGAATGCTGCAAAGCCCTTCTGGCACCATGTATCGCTCCCGCCAGGAACAAGCTCCGGCAGCCTGGGGATTTCAGGATAAACGACGTTACCCTGAACTACACCCAGAGTCAAGGGCAAACCCCAGCAGCCTCCGGGGGATAACAGGCTCCCCACAGGCATTTTCATTAAACAAACTCTCACAAGTGCGTGGGGGCAGCAGGGAGCCCAAGTTGGACTTGTTCCCATCCTGCAGAAGACCTGGGTTTCTGCTGCGGTTATTTAACCGCCCCACACCCGCTTCCTTTGGTACCCACATAACAATACCAGAATTATTATTCTTTGCGTTCGGTAAGCATTAGTAGATGGTCGGTGGATCCTGAAGCAATCTGCAAATATTAATTAAGCCTTAGCAGAATCCCTGAGTGGTAGGTAACTGTAATTATGCCCCTTAATTATATTAATTCTGCTGTAGGGCAGCAAGTAATTATTTGGAATCTATTATATAACTAAAACAAACCTATGTTGATGATTGCATGTTTAGCATGCGACTAACTGGTATTTTGCTTCCCGACTGATGGCTTTGGCATAAATGAAGAAAAAAAAAAAAAAGGCATGTAGAAAAAAAAAGCACAGGAAAGTCCTGCTAAAAATCCCTCCCCTGTTTCTGCAGTCTGAGTCCCCTCTCCCAAACACACTCATCCCTCCTCTGACAAACAGCAGGTCTGCACATCCCTACACAAGCAAAGGCGTTTGGTCCTGGGCTCCAACCCAGGGACAAAATAGGACCAGAAACTGGGAGAAGCTGAGAAGTTGCATGGTGGTACCGGGAAAATCTTAGCTGAACCATTTCCCCACTGACCAGATTTTTTTCTTTCCTGCCTGAAATAACAATCCCCATAGTTTTCACTCCAAATACTTGCCCAGATTTTGTTAAAACCTACAATCATGCAAAGTTTAAACAGCTGCTTGCATCTGGACCCAGGTCAAGCGGGTTGCAAAGCATGGGATGCAAAGGATTGAGGAGCACTATCAGCACGTGCACAACCCAGCCCTGTTCTTCCCAAATTCACGGGCCAAGACGCTGCAATCCCACCTCCCTTTACAGCCACGCAATCCACAGCACATCTATTCTCCACCAGTCCAGCCAGGAGCCCTAAGGCAAAGGTCTTCTGCTGCAGACCAGTTTCTGGCCAAACCTAGAGGAAAAGCGACCCAAGTGCAGCCTCCCACACCAGAAAGACATTTAGTTTTCAAAGATACCCTCCACACCAAGCGCTTGCAGTGCAGCACTACCCAGAAATAAAGACCAAGGGGCTGTAAAACCATGACATATAAAGAACCTTCCATTGTTTTTTCTCCTAAATTAGCAAGGCAGAGCAGGTTTCCCTGAACACCATCATCCAACACGGCCTGGAGAGTTCATGGCAGGAACCCGGGCAGCACATCTCCATGTCAGCTCGCGCCTTCCCGGCACAGTGTATTGATGGAGCTCAGAGAGTTAGTGCTGACCCAGCAGCAAGGCACATTCCTCAGAGCAGTTTTATGCTAGCCTTTAAAACCCAATGCCATTTTTCAAATAAAAAAAAAAAAAAAGGAGGCAAAAGTCAGAGAAGCTTTGCTGGACCAAACGGATTATCTGCAAGACAGTAAAGGATTGTTCCCTGCAATATGTTCACAGTAGCCTGTCTCCAGTAGAACACCAATTAAGCAAGTTTCTATCCACCCTCACCCTTGAAACATCTCGGTCCATATTTCTCTGCTCTGTCCCAAACACATCGTCACTAGCGACTACCTCCTCAAAGATGCACACCCAGCTCTCGCAGCCACCCTTGGCTTGGACAACGTGCACAGCTCCTTTGGTCCTGCCTCATAAATCAACCCCACAGTCATAGAATCATAGAATTGTTAAGGTTGGAAAAGACCCTTAAGATCATCAAGCCCAACCGTTAACCTACCACCGCCAAGTCCACCACTAAACCATGTCCTCAAGCACCACATCTCCCCGGCTTTTAAATCCCCCCAGGGATGGGGACTCAACCACTTCCCTGGGCAGCCTGTGCCAGGGTCTGACCACTCTTTCAGTGAAGAAGTTTTCCCTAATATCTAACCTAAACTTACCCTGGCGCAGCTTGAGGCCATTTCCTCTCGTCCTATCGCTTGTTCCTGGGGAGAAGAGACCGACCCCCCCGGCTCCAGCCTCCTTTCAGGCAGTTGCAGAGAGCGATGAGGGCTCCCCTCAGCCTCCTCTTCTCCAAACTAAACAACCCCAGCTCCCTCAGCCGCTCCTCATAAGACTTGTTCTCTAGACCCTTCACCAACCTCGTTGCCCTTCTCTGGACACGCTCCAGCACCTCGATGTCCTTCTTGAATTGAGGGGCCCAAAACTGAACACAGGATTCGAGGTGCGGCCTCACCAGTGCCGAATACAGGGGCACCATCACCTCCCTGCTCCTGCTGGCCACGCTATTCCTGATACAAGCCAGGATGCCATTGGCCCTCTTGGCCACCTGGGCACACTGCTGGCTCAGTCGTACCTCTCTTATTGCTGTTATCCTGCAAACTTGCCTCAAGTTGTCAATTTTTTTTGTTTCAAGGAGATTCTCCAAACAGAGGGTGGAAAAATACAGTTTTGTTGCAACTGCATGTTACCTTTCTCATGTCTGGAAGGATACCGGTTCGCACCGTGCTAAAAGGTGCCAGCACTGTCTCTGTCTAAAATACGTTCAAGCAGGAATTGGTTAAAAGTGTTCCAACAGAAGAGTTTTCAAATCACCTCCGTTTTCCAAGGGAAAATTATCAAAGGGTTCTGCTCTGCCTGTATGGTCTATGCTTAAGGAGAAGATGAAAAGTCAAGAAGATGACACCAAACCAAAAAGTTTTCAGAGAGTTTTACATCATGAAAAATTCTAATATCATACCCATTTAAAAAATTAATTCAAACTAAGTCCCCCAGGAGACGGGAGGTCTGAATTTCAACCAGACTTAATCCACCTCCTGAAAGCCAGAACTGGGAAGGACCAGCCCTTTCTGAAACAAAACGTCCACCTTCTCCACACCAGATGCCAAGCAGTACAAAGCGCTTTGGCAGATGACCGCGCTGATGAAGATTAGCACATCAAAGGGCTGATTCCAATGCCAAGGAACCATAAATAGCGATGAAAATGGCAACCCGTTCGCACCAATTTGTGTCACTGTCAAGCCAAGCTCCCCGCACCGATGGATTTTAATTCCCTCCCAGCGCCTGGCCTGCCCTCCTGCTCCCAGCACCATACCCACCTCCTCTCTCAGCCAACCCTTGCCGTCCTGCCACTCAAACGTCACGGCAAACAGCCCTTATGAATTCAGCGCCAGCACCAGGGCGACGTTTGTCTGCTGGTGCTCTGCTGATGTGCCTTATCAATCCCATGAGACAAGATAAATTAGGTTATCTGCTGCAAAAAAACCCCCACAATAATAAAAAGGACTTGGGTACCCACATTCCAGCCACATCCCATTTCAGACTCCTAAATCAAAAAGATGCAATAATAAAAAGCCCTGCAGAGCTGCTGGCTACCGCCGAAGGAGCCTGTTCTCCACAAGCATTGAGCTCCCAAATGAAATAAGATGAGAGGAGAAGCTCACGACCCCAGATCGTGCGCGCTGCTGAGCTCTTCGTGCTCCATGGATTTATTTGGGAACTCAAACGTGCAGCAGCCGGGAGATGCTCCTTGGTCCCTGCCCCTCCTCAGCAGCTCCATGCCCATCTCACACCCAGCCGGGAGCCAGAAATGAGGTGCCAATCTCCAAGCCAGCCCATCAATTTTTATTCCCCAGCCCAACTGCAGTCACAATGACCCCAACAACCAAGTCTGCAGGAAAACAAGAATCTCTACCTTCAGTGCAGGGACCAACTGACCCAAACATACACTGAATCACCCCAAACCCCTCTTCGGAGCCAGCCCGTCTTTCACGGCGAGCATCACCCATCGCGGTGCTTGGGCAGCACTTCGCACAGTTCAGTCCTAATTTCTCCTTGGATTCTTTGATGCTAACTAACACAGAATTAGTAATATTACTTAATGCCGTTGCAGTCTGGTGAAGAGAGCACGGACTTGGCACTGCTGCGTTAATGAGCGAGACTGAATCCAACTGGCTCCGCTCGCAGTTCCCTTAAATGGCAGTTGTACAAATCGGGAGCATATTTAAAGCTTCAGCCCCACATCAGCATAATTAAACGCAAGCCACTTCCCTTCCAAAAGGAATAGTAACAGCAAGCCAGAGGAGTTATGTTTGGAACTGGAGCTAAAAAAAAAAATAATTAAAAAATAAAAATATAACAGAATAGGGGTCTAAAAAGGAATTGGGTAAAACAGTTTGTTTGTAGTAGAGTGAGCAAAATCCCCAAACAAACAAAACCACACACGCACGCTGAAATTACCGTGCAATTAGTTATGGTGGTGCTAAATACGGTGCTCAGAGCTACTGGGAGCCTCGGTCCATGCAAGTCGGCGGCACAGCGCCTACCGGCTGCAGTCACAACGCAAGCCGATGCGAACCCAGTGCTGGAAATGTCTCATTTAGCTTGATGAGTGTCAGCTTCACATTGCACATGGCTTATTATCTGGTGGGGAAACAGCAAAATAACTCCCCCCACCCCAGAATTCAGGAATATAAAAACGCACTTTCCTGCAGCAAAGCAGCACCCAGGGCTCTATGCAACTGCAACCCCTTAAGGTGCCTGTTCTGGGAATAAATAAAAATGTTTTTAAAAACAGAAATGGTGAGCAAATAAAAACACTAACAGGTATTGACTGCAGAGCCTTCGAAGCAGCCCCATAAATCACAGCTTACACCAGGGCTTGTTTCACCAAGGCGCAATCAGGACGGAGAGCGAAACCTGCCCCCGCTCCCTGCAGAGCCCGTCCCTGCCCCTCGCCTCGGGCAGGGCGCGAGCTACGGTTTCCCAGGCAGAGCCACAGGTGACATGCTTTATCTGGGAAGTTATTAAATCAGGATGAGGTAATTAGCCCATAAATCCCAACCCCTGGGATGTATTAATAACTTTCTCAGGCTAAATAAATAAATAAATAAAAAATCAATAAGGACAGGACAACCAAGATAAATATTTTGAAAACAAAGGCAGCTCAGTGGAATAAATCAACACCCAAATACAAGCAATGCAGAGCAAAGCAATCGTCCACTTAATCCTGATACTCAGTTACAGATAGATGGGGCCATTCCTGCAAGGGAAAGCAAATACCATCTTTAATCATTAAACTGTCCAGTTCTGACAGTTTTATATTAGAAATTGGAAGAAGTTTCTGAAGGACACCAACTGCTGAACAGTTGCTTCCCTTGAAGCCTCCGAGCCAAGGTGACAGTCGAGCACGTGCGCAGCCATCGCCTCGTGCAACGGCCGGGCTTTAGGTCCAGCCTACGGAAAGAAGTAAACCCCCCCCACATTGACTGAGGGGCAGGAGGCTCCATCTCGCCCGTATACAACCATCCTCATCCAGCTGGAAAACGCTGCACGCGGCCGACAAAACCTACCCTGCACAGGCAAGGGAATAATTCAAAACTGAGTGCTCATAAATAAGCTAAACACGCCCAACTGAATCATTTGAGTCCTGCAGCACTGAGTTCCACAAATCAGTGCAAACCCCCTATGTTTACATATATCAGGGAATAAAAAACCCAATGCTGCCTACACATGCTGGTTTTGCTGTGTTTATTCTCAAGTAGCCCTTTGCTTTTTCACGTTACAGAAGTGCAATTGCCACCGTACCCTCATGGTATAAACAAAGCGCGTTTGAAAGGAGAGGCAATCTCTTGTATGAGATGCACTAACAGAGTTGGAAAGAACAAAAGGAACCAGCTCTCTCATCCAGAGCCTTTTCTTCTGCTTCAGATCTAAGGAAGGACTTGTTTGCTCAAAAACATGCCTGGTTTGGTCTTTTGTTTTGGGTTGGGTTGGGTTGTTTTTTTTTTAACCCAATGAAAGATGTAACCCTGCAAGCATTACCTCACTCTGGCCTTTTAAGACAGAAAATGCTCTTTGAGCATCTGAGCAGGTATAAAAGCTGCAAAATACTCTTTACACTATCATTTATTCAGTTTGCGTTTGATCTTTTTCACCTGCTTTGCTTCAAATCTGTGCCCAGTTCAAGCCACACAATTTTCTTGCCCCTCCTTGGTGCTATTGCCTCCCAGCTCAGAAGAAAAGCAGAAGCTTCGAGTAACGCAGACCCAAAGGGATGCCTGGGACTGCCCAGCTCTCAGCCCTCGCAGCAACCCCAAGCCCCGAGTTTGGTACCTCCATCCCAGACCACCGGGGGTGCGAGGTTCCCCCGCTGCGAGCTCTCCGGACGCACGCCAGACCCCAGAGAAGTTGTTTCCAGCATCTCCCCAAGACACATCTCTCTTTACTAGGGATTCACAGGTGGAAAAGCTCCTCAGCCTTTACTCAAGGACAACGCAGAGGTCATTCTCTTTTGCTTTCAAACAGAGAGGAGGGAGGACGTGCCGTGACGGAGGGAGTTGGCACTCACCCCCCCTCACCCTGCTTCACGCAGCAACTTGGTGCAGGGAGGGCAGATCCAGCTGCTTCCCCTGGCACGGAGGGCTCCCATCTCCCTCCACCTTCCCTGGGGCCACATGCCCTTTGGGATGGGAAGAAGGGGAAAAATTCCCCTGTAATTTTCCTATTTCCCCAGCTGAGCGATTCCAGGCGAAGGCACAGGTCCGACAGGAGAGATGGGGAGCGCTCCCCTGCGCCCCAGCCAGGTCCCGCCATGCTGCGAGCTCTCAGCCAGACTCTCGGGGCTGACCCGCACCCGTCTCCTTCCCTCCCAGCCTCGAGGGGCAGCTTTTCAGATCTGTGCAGGGTGGTTGGAGAAAACCACGTCCGTTAGCCCTCCTCCGTGGTCTAAAACAGCTGCTGCAGGGAATTTAGTAGCCAGTTACATCCAACAGAGCCTGCCCTGAGCTCCTGCATCACTCCCCACAGCATCCTGTGCCTGTGCCAAGCCAAAACAGCACTCCAGGCTTTGTGTTTCTTGGGACAACGTGAATCATGTTGCCTTGCTCGCCACAACTTGGAAGAAGAGTTCATTAAAACCTGCAGTCGGGCCCTGCTGATGCTGAGCAAACATCACACTTGTAAACTGGGGAATGGGAAGAGGGAGGCAGCTTTTCACAGCCCAGAGGCCGAGTGCCTCTTTCTCCCTATTATTCCCAAATTTCCTTGTGCCACTGGTTTGCAGACTTACCCTGCTACAAAGGGCCTGCCACAATAGGATTTTTTAATTTTTTTTTTTTTTAAAGCATGCCATTTCTGCTCATCTTTGCAGCAGCATATGCTAACTCAACAGTCCTGGGCAGCTCACTTCATCCCGCAGGGATTTTCTCTCTCCTCCCCTTTACAATTTAGCAGCCAGCTAGGCTGATGTGACAAGTCCAAAGAGACAATTTCTTTTGATTTTAGGTATGCATCTCAGTCAGCGCTTACAGAGCAGGGAATTCAACTCCTCTCCTGCGTGCGGAGCAGCAACAGCTCAAACTAGTTATCTCTCCCTACAGACACCGGCACCACTAACACCAGCAAGAGTATTTAATCACAGCGTATACCTCTCTCTCCTGAATATCTGCAGAGATTAGAAGAGCAGAATATTCCAGCACAATAAACATCCAGCTGCTATCAATAAAGTACGAAAGGGTCATTCAAAAGAGTCCAGTTTCAGCTCTCATTTAGAGCTACGGCGATTCAGTATCTCCTCTTACCGCACTGTAGCTTGCAAACAGTCCCAGAGGAATTTTCTCAAGCAGAGATACTCTTGGTTGTTTGCAAAACAGAGCCCGAAGTTTAGGGGTTTGATGCCATCGCAGAGCCCCCAGGCAAACTCCTGCCTGGTGCATCAGCGCTCCCCCAAAGGGGGCCGGGGGCCTTCTAGAAGGTAAAGGCTGCAGCTCCAATTAGCAGAGCTCATCATTTGCAAACCAAATCAGGCTGCACAACACCACACAGCTGCGCAGGGTGCAGCTCAGCGAACCCCCGAGGAATTCGCTGGGCAGCAAAAGGAGCCGGCAGCAAACTAAGTGCCCCCCCCGTCCCCAGCGGGATGGAGCAGAGCTCAGCCTAAGCCTGCATCTGCAGCCGGAGTTCACCTGAGGAAACTTTGCCTCCCAGCTGGAGATGGAAAAAGTCGAGATGCAACTATGCTGAGAGCAACAGGGAAAGTGTGACAGAAGTAGCGGGGATGGCTGCAGCATTTCATTTTTTTGTTTAATTAAAAAATAAGGGGCAGCGAGCCCCTCACCCCCCACTGCTGATGGCCAGGGTTACCCTTAAACCAGAAAGCGTCAGCTTTGGTCCAGAGGAGAAATAAGCACCCAGGCACGCCGCTGGGTGGGCAGCGATCAGCCGGGAGCCTCCGAGAGGGGGCTGCAACGCCAGCTCCGCCGCTGCGGGGCCGTTTGCTGCCCTGCCCAGCGCTGCTGCACCCCGGCCGCGCCAGGACCCCCCCGAGCGGCGGCGCGACCGTGGGAAAACCGCGCACCCAGCGGCGGCGGGGGGGGGGGGTCCGGGCCGAGGGGAAGCGGGGGCTTCACCGGGGGCACTCACCGCGGAGAAGTTGTGAGGCCCGCAGAGCTCGCCGCGGTACTTGCAGGAGAGCAGCATGTCCTCCAGCTGGTGGCCCAGGCGGTCCATGAAGTCGGCGCTGATGCCCTCGTAGTGCCGGGGGGGGTAAAAAGAGGCGAAAATCCGCCAGTTTGGCGAACCACCGGAGCCGCGCCTCGTCGCCGCGCAGCAGCTCGGTGAGCAGCGGGCGGGCGGTGCGGTTGGGCAGCAGCAAGCCCAGCCAGTGCCCCGCGTAGTAGAGATCCCCCTTGGAGAGGCGGGGGAAGCGGAGCGGGTTGTTGTTGCAGAGGGTGACGGCGGGGAAGGGCAGCTGCCGGCTCCACTCGGTGCGCACCTGGGTGTGCGAGGGGAAGGAGAGCCAGTGCAGCAGGCGGTTGGAGGACCAGGAGAGCAGCAAGCCCAGCGCGGTGCAGAAGGCCAGCACCCACAGCGCCCGCCGCGGCAGCGCCGCCCGCCGCGAGCACATGTGCCGCAGCCCGTGCAGCCGCGTGCGCAGCGGCGGCGCCCGGCGCCCCCGCGCCATGGGCGCTCCCCGCCGCCGCCGCCCCGGGATCAGTGCGGGCAGCGCCGCGCCATGCCGGGCCCCGCCGGGCCCCGCGCCGCGGCCGGCAGCGGCCCCGAGCGGCGGGGGGAGCCGCCGCGGGCAGCCCGCCGCGCCGGCACCGAGCTCTCCGCCGGGCGGCAGCGCCGGCAGCGCGGCATGCCGGGCCCCGCTGCTGCCGCCGCCGCTGCCGTTGCCGCCGCCGCCTCCCCCCCGCGCCGCGGGGCGGCCGCACCCCGCGGGGGGCAGCGGGGCGGCCCTGCCTGCGAGGCGCCGGCCGAGCCTCCCGCCGGGCCGGCCGCGCCGCTCGCAGGCTGCGGCGCCGCTCCCGCTTCCCCCCCCCCGCGCCGGCACCGGGCGCCGCCCGCGGGAGCGGAGTTGCCCCGCACCCCCGCGGGCTTCCCCCGCCCCGGCACCGCCGGCCTCGCTGCCGGGACCCCCGCTGCTCCCCGGCCCCGCTCCGCGGGGCGAGCGCTGCGGGACGCCCCCTCCCCGCCCGGGGCGGCCGCCCGGCCCCGACCCGCGCCCCGCCCGGCTCTCAGGCTGCCCCGGCCGGGGTGCCGCTGCCCTCCGTGCCCCCGGGGAAAGCCCTGCGCCGGGCGCGCCGCGGCCGAGGAGGAGGAGGAGGAGGAGCGGGGCGAAGCTTTGCCGAGGTGCAAGTCCCGGCTGCGGCGGCGAGCCCCGCCGCGCTCGGGAGGCGGAGGGAGGGAGGGATGCTCGGCCCCGATCGCGCCGTGGCTTCACCGGAGCAGCCCCCTCCTCCTCCCCCCCCCGCCCCATTTATCCCCGGCAGAGCGGGGGGGGGCACGGGGCCGCTCGCAGCGCCCGGGGCCGCCGCCGGCCTTGGCCGGGGCTTGGGGAGCCCTCGCTCCCTCCCTCCCTTCTCCAGCCGGAGTTTGTTTTTCTGCTTTTCAGCATCCCCGGGGGAAAACATGGTCTCACAGCCACAAGCAAAGCCTCCCGAAACCCAGGCGAGGTGTGCAGCCTGCTGTTTGGAGCGGCTCTTTTCTGGGGAAAGTGCTTGATTGGCTTTTTTTTGGGGGGGGGGGGGGGGGGGGGGGGGGGTGCTTTTTGCTTGCCGTAGCAAAGCTGCTTTAGGTCCTCCGCTTCCATGGAAGACAAGTGCGCGGAGAAACGCCTTCACCGAAGCATCCCCCCCCCTCCCGACCCTTGCTGCCCCGTCGCCTGTGTCGTGCCAAGCCCAGGGAGCCCCTCGGGGGCCAGGGCTCGTTTTGCCCTGCATCGGGCACAGCAAAAAAGCCCCTTTCCCCCAACACCTCGACGAGACAGCGATAACTTGCGATAGACAGTGGCATCTCATCGGGTTTGCTTAGCTCTGATCTCTGAAAAGCAGCTCGCTGTTACCTTCATTTTGATTTTGAATAGTACCAAGAAGGATTCCTGTAATTGTGTCCAATTAAGCTGTAAGTGGCAATAACTGCTTTGAATCCCCTCTGATATTTTTTTTCCTCTGAACTCATTTTCCTGTGCATTTTGATCCGCTGTGTATTTTTACCCAATAGATGGAGCCGTTACAGCCTGGTTATCTCCAGCCTCTCTCGGGGACTTTCTGTTTTACTGTGGCAAAGCCGCAAACGTGCCGCAAGCCCCGAAATCCCGCTCCTGGCCCTGGGGCCACGGGGAAAAACGTGTTTGAGGGGCCCTGCCCCTGTGCCCCCGCGCTGGAGTTGGTGGCAGCAGTGATTTGCACACACACATCCATGTCAGATAACTTGGCTGATTTGCCGTGCCCCTGCTCGCGGCGGCCACGCTCTGCAGGAGTTTTACCATTTTTTAGCACTGCTCCTAAGTGTCAAATCCTTTTCAAACCCAGAAGGATGGCCGCAACCTCTCTGAAACCGAACAGGCGAAGGCCAGAAGTCACTACATGCGTTACAACGTGCTGCCCAGGCTCCCGTGGAGCCTCTGAGCCGGCTTTCAAAGCAGATCTCAGCTTTTTTCCTGCCGCCTGTTGCAATCAGTGGGAGTTTTTCCCCTTGGCTCACTCCCGGGTTAATAATGCAAACCGCTGCGCTGCGAGGCCGTCTGAGGTTGTTATACCCCTGATATAGTGACACAAACCTGAGGAAATAAAAGGTGCCTGACTATAAACACCCTCAAATATTCCCTCCCCTGCAAAGCTCATCGCTCCCTCGCAGCAAAGGGAGTCTGGGACGGTGCCGGCTTCCCCGGCAGTGCCTGGCTTGGAGAAACACAGCGCAGCCCTGGGCTTTGTCCGCTTATTTTCAACCTCTTCCCCTTCTCTAAAGGGTTTTTCACTTATTTTTTCGGGTGGGGGTAGCTTGGCAAAAGAGGACTGTAAAGGAAAGTTTGTGTGGAAAGCTGCTTTTTTCCCCTAAATGCACCCACTCTAAATTATCCGCTCAGATCTCCGGCCTGATTTATCACAGGGAAGTAACTTTTATGAATTTAGGAAAAAAAAAAAGAAAAGCTGATGGTACATAGCAGTAAAACCAACTTCATCCTGAGCTGAAATTCAAAAGCTTCCCCATGACAACTTTACGAAGACGAACCGGACAAAACCTGACCGTCCCGTTCAGAGCCGGCGTCGGCGGTGCGACGGCTCGCCCTGCCGCGCCGCCCGCCCTCTGTAAACCCCGCGCCGTTTCTCAAGTTCTTGGAGAAAGCAGCTCCGTCACCCGCTCACCCCATGCATTTGCTTAATCAGAGCCCTGCTTAATTCTTTACGCAGCCAGAGCGGCTTAAAAGCTTATTGGGCTTAATGCATGGAAGGAATAATAGCGCTGGGATCAATAAATATTGCTTATTAGTCAACAGGTCACTTTTAAAATTATCCCTTGGGGTGGGTGAGTTTGCTGCTTCTGTTGGAGAACAGAGTTGGGATGGAAAAAAACCTACACGGGAGAAGTTCAGTGAACCATTTCGGGTGAATCCTGCCATTCTCCCCCCCAAGACGTCACCTGCGCGCTCCCGAAAGGTACAGAAAAGACAAATATTCTGAAATTTTTCTAAACCAAAAGCATCGCCTTCTTTTGAAACTTCATTTTCACTTCAAACATCGACTCGGGTTAAGACAAAAAGGATTAAATAAAAGCTTTAAAACCCCTGGAAAGTAAATCAATACTTTGTTCCAGCCGGACCCTTTTATTATTATTATTTAACTCATCCCAGAAGGGAGCAAAAGGAGTGAGAGCTCAGCCCCGGACGCTTTTCCCTCCGGCCTCCCGCTGTGACTGGCAAGCTGAAACCCCACAAAAGCCCCCGTTCGCCAGAGCCCTGCAGCCCCCCGGGAGAGCGAGATGCTGAGCTAAAAGCTCAGGTCCGTACATGTGAATTTGGCGACAGGGTTTCCCAGGGGTCCGGGCTTGGCTGGCGGGGCTGCAGCGTCACTCCACCCCTGCGAACGGCGGCTCGCGCATCCCGGGGGATTGATGGGGTTTATTCCATTGCTCAGTTCTGCAGCGCGATTCCTGGTGGGTGAGTGGGCAGCAGATTTATCCCTGTTCCCTGCCACGATGAGTTACGGGTTGGTAGCAACACCGTGATTGTCCCCAGGACGCGGATCAGCTTCGCGAAAGCTGCGATACCATCTCGTTTATAGCAGGTTTAGTCCCTAAAAGCAGGAGGCGAGATTGCAGGGATGGGATCAAAGGGTGCGGGACTCCGATCAGCACCTTGCAGCGTTGGGTTTTGTGCTGTCAAAGCCCCTGAAAAATGAAGGGCTTGATTTCAGCTCTCAGGAGCTCAAGCCAAGGAGAACGGGGGTCAGACACCGAAGGGCCGGTTGTCCCCAGGCAGGAGGTTGAAGTCACCGTTGGTCAGGAACGGGACCGACCTGGAGATGCTGGTGCAGAAAGCAAGGGTTGAGCACAGCTGGGCACCGCTGGTGCCCCCGCAGAGCTGCCGGCTGCGCTGGGATGTGGTTGGGGCGCCGATACACGCCGAGCCGCCCCGGGGGGGCAGATGTGATGGTGCAGCCCCGCGGGCTGGTGTGTCTTACAGAAAAATGAGCACGCTCCTCTCTTGTGTTCTGCAAACACCAGTCATTCCAGAATAATGGTCTGCTTTGCCTAACTGCTGCAAAAACAGTTCCTGCTGAAGACACCATGTTATGAGAAAGTCATAAAATAACTTGGAAATAGGGGTTTCCATGGAAGCTACCATCTCAGCCCTAATTCTATTACTGCTGCCTCAAATCCCATCGCAGGCAACGAACCCGCCCCAGTGCGACCCGAGACCAGCGCAGCTTTGGGGAACCTGCGGGGTGCTGCCACCCCATACACAACGCCCTTGTTCCAGAGAGGGGGTGTTTTCTTTGGGTTTGTTTTATTTTAGTTTCCTTGAAAGTAAATTCTTGAGCTTCCAGCTGTGAAATTCGCTGAATTAATTGAGGATTCTCAGGGCAGAACCCTCCTAGGTCCAGCCCTGCACTACAGCTGTTATAGGGATTTTTCTGGGTCTGCGGTGTTTTGGGGCTGTGTGTTTTTAATATAGGGAGGTAAAATACTTGATCCATAATAAAGTATTGAAGGCACATAAATAACATGTCAGTAGCCTAATTCTTAATCTGCTGCATGCATTCTGGCAGCAGTAGAGTAGTAAAACGGTTTGCATTTTACAACTCTGCTTTCAGATCCAGAAATAGGGAAACTTTTGATATCTCATTTTCCATGCCTCGTGTGTGTATAGGAAAAAAAAACCCGAGAGAGATCAAACAAATGCCCAAGTGAGTAAAGATGCTGCTGCTCTGCTGGGGATTACGCTGGGACTCGCAGCGTGCGAAAAGCAAATAGAAGTGGGGTTTTCTAGGGTTACGCAGGAGGCCGCTAAGGATTAATTGGGAAGACTTTAGCAGGAGCCACGTCTCAGGTGGGGCAGGGGACCCGGCTGTGACTCCCCTGCAGAGGTGCCACATTTGCCTTTGCGTCCGCCGGGATGCACGTGCGGGGAGTCCCCCCGCCCCGCGCCCTCCGAAGGCTTCACTCCTCCTCCAGCCCGGACTTTGGAGGGCACCCTGAGACACGCGGCTGGAAAGGGCTGGTCCCTGGCCTTGAAGTACATTTAGGAAACAACCGTAGATGTCCAAAGGTCCTGTGCAATGCCAGACACGACAGGGCTGTCCCGCGTCCTCTCATTAGCGGAGTCTCGTTAAATTGGCATTTCCTGACATAACCATGAGTCACTAACTTTCCTTAAAGGAACAAAATGGTAATACATATACACACACACACATATGCCTGTGTATAGATATGTATATATATTTTTCTTCTGCAGGTAGAAAAGAGGAATGATTTTAATCTATTTTAAACTTCTCAGCTGGCATCCTCCCAATTATCTCCTTTTTTTTTTTTTTCCTGTTTTCCATTTCGCCATGGAAGAAAAGAGGAGAGGGAGTGAAACAAATGAAAATACCTCTGGATTTCTTAAGAACTAATTTTAACATGAATTCTTTTGAGCAAATTAAAAAGCAAAGTTCTCACAGCTTCTTAATATCAGTAAGCTCCTTTTCTGTTGCACTCAATAGATCTGTCATCGAGCATGGGGCATCTTGTACCTACCGGTACCCTGGTCACAAGGGAAGATGGAGACAACCCACCTCCTGCTGCAATGCTCTCCACGCATTTTGGTGGCCCTGTGGCCACCTTCCTGCTGGCCAGAGCTGTCAGAGCTGACCAAGAGCCTCCCCTCCATCGCGGGGTAGCCCCAGCGCTTGGCCAGCTGCAAAGTTTTGTGTCGGCCACGGTGAAACATCGCACGCTCGCGGTGGGCGGGAGAGGGTCAGGCAGCACCCTGCGAGCTGGAGCAAATCACTGCTGCTCTGTCGGGGGACTGTAAGAAAATGGAGAGAGACAGCCAGAAGAGGAGGCTGGTACCCAATCCCCGAGCTTTCGGTGTGCTTCTCCCATGTTAACTGGCCCTGCTGGAGTTATCCTGGATCCATCCCGCCCACCACGAAGCACAGATATGAGAAAAGAGAAAGCAACGCCTTTAAAAAGGAGCCCTGCAAGACTGCAGGGAAAGGGAGGATGCGTGAGACACGGCCAGAGGCTAGAGAAATGATTCCATCTTCAGGAGGACAAAAAAGAAAATTGACTATTATCTCCTTTTTGGAGAGAGAGCCTGCGTCTCTGAACTTCAGAGCCTTGGGGTGGCTCTTCACAGAGCGGTGCTGCAGCCGGTTTTTGTGGTCATTTATTTTTCTCCCCCTGCCCCTGTATATGAAGGGCTGAAGTTTGCTTGCAGTTGCCTGGCATTTTGCTGGGTGAGCTCCTGCTATTTTAGCTCACGTCTTTATTTCTGATGGGCTGTGCTGTCCGGGAGCAGGAGCGAAGTTGTCGCTGCTTCACTTGGGTGTTCAATCACGCTCCAAGGCTTTTTACCACTTTGTGTACACTGCCACAGCAGAGGTTTAATTAAAAAAGAACCTAGGGAAAGAAAAAAAACCCTCTAAGCTGGCTTTGCTATTCAAATCTGTGTAATTCAGTGCTTTGGTCCTGGGCTGTGTGGCCGTGAGCTGATCCGTATGAGGATCAGACGTCACCTACACCTTCGTATGTGGGAGTGGGATGCGATAGTGGGAAGCGTGGGAGGGAGATCCCGGCTCCCCTGTCCTGGGGGGATGATTCTGGATACTACGTGGGCATAAGCCTGGAGCATGAAGGTGGGTTTCGAGGCTCTTCTGGACCTCACCTGGCCTCAAATGTCTCATCCCAAGGAGCAATAGCACCTGGAAAACGGGAACCTGGAGCTTCCCGGTGGACCTTTGGGGCTGAGCGCGGCACCAGCACACCAGCCCCTGCGGTCACGCCAGGCTCAGGAGGAGGCCTGGGGAATATTTCATGTCACCTCTTCTGTCTGGAGAGAAAATTCGCCTGCTGTCTTAATTCCACCCTTCCTGCCTCTGCTGAACCCTTTTTTCTCAGGTTAAATTTACTGGACCTAGCAAATACAGAAGAAAGCTGCTCTGTGTTTAGATGCTGAAGGGGACTGAAAATTATATCTCTCCCAGGCAGTTTTGCTTCTAAATCAAGTTAACGGTGCAATTTCTTAAGTTAATATTTATCCTTTGTCTTTCCTAGGTATTCGAAGACTCTTCTGGGAGCCAGGGGGGAAATAGCCCTTTCTCCTCTTAAACCTGTTGCTCTTATTTCAAATACAAGCAAAGGCAAAGAGGCTGCCACAGCCCCATTCTTTATAGCAGCAGGGAGGGAAGCAGGAAAAGTCACGCTTCAAATACTGAAATACGAGCACAGCTGGGTCGGGATAAAAGGGGACGGTCACCTTTTGGTGAAGCAGCATCAGACTTTCATCCTGCAGCACTGGGGCCACGTTTGGAGGCTTCTTTATTTGCTGCATGACGGTCATCTGCTGGAAAGCAAATATTTAACGCACTGGGCCAGTTTGGGGTCTCCCCACAGAGGCTTTGGCCGGAGTTTTAAGGATTAAGCAGCCTCGGAGCGGTCCCACAGCCAGGATCTGACCCAAAAGCTGCCAATGAAACCTTCCCATCCCCACATCTATTCGCTACTGGGAATGATTTGTGGCACAAAGAATTGCATGATAATTTGCTGCTGCAAAATTCTAGTTTAGGGTTTTTTTTCTTTGTGAGCAATTGGCTCTGCATGGAGAGCAGGCATCAGAGGCCCACAGCACGAAGGGTCACCTGGGGACAGATGCCTTGAGGACTGGGGGAGAGGCATGTGCACGGGTTGCTGTTTGGGAAGGCTACGTCTCACGTACGCACGCACGCCCTCATGCTTGCTCGCAGACCCGCGTGCTCTAGCTGAGCGCAGGGGTCACATTGGAAGAAATCAATAAATGCAATTATTATAAAAATTGCCGGTGTACCTGAGGGACGCGGCTGGAAGCATACGAGGACAAGTCTCCAGCAGATCCCGCTTTGACCTAACTCTGCTCCTGCCATGTTCGCCCTGCGGCGCGGCAGAGCGAAGGCGTGTGGAGACTCCCAGGGGGACAGCGGCTGTTTGCAGCTAGCGGGGGATTTTCGGTGATACTTCCCAAGGGAAACAGGCCCTTTCTGCACAAGGAAGACTCCACCTTTGCCATCAAAAAAATCCTGAATTCCCATCAAAAACTATTTCAGAGGAAATTTTGGCAGCCCCAAAGTTGCTCCCTTTCAGGTTCAATGGGAATATTGCCGGGTATTTCAGCACGGGTTCACTGAGGCGATTCCCATCTGTGGCAATCCCAGGTCACCGCAAACTCTCCCGACACCAGTGGCTGCTGCAGAAGGGGAGTTTGGGGGCTTTTCCCTCCTCGCTGTGATCTGGCCAGGACTAGAGGACAGCGGGGCGGTGTTAAAAGACTGTCCCCACTAATATTCCCGCTGTCCTTGGCACGGGCGAAGCGTATCCGCAGGGATGCCGGGCAGGCCGCCAGCGGGGCTGGCTGGCGGGGCAGGTAAGTGCTACCTGCCGAGCTGCCAAACAGAAAGAATCCATCTAACGTCTCTTTGGCAGGCTAATGGGTGACAGCAGTTGTGTGGGAAGACTAATGGAGAAAAGGTTTGATAAAATAGAAGCACCATCCCTAAGTTTTTCTGATGCTTTCTGCAGTTATATAATTTTAAAATGACATTGATTTTTAAAAAAAAACCAAAACCCAACAGTGGGAAACTTTGAACACTTAGGGATGGATTCTGCTCTCGCTGTCAGCAGGGAAAGTTTGGGTCCCTCCCTATGAACTTCAGGGAAGGCTCAGCACAGTTTCCCAGGAGGGGGAATGGGAAACAGGATTTGGCCCCGCACTCTTAATAGCCTCTAAATGCCGCCGGTGCCGTACAGGGAAGAGAGAAGGGGCTGAGCTGTCACGCTCAGGGAAGCGGCTGCAGTTTGCATCCAGCCAATATTCCCGTGCATGTCGTTACTATGCCGACCGGCATCAACGCAGACCGGGATGCGCGAGGGGTTTGCACCTCGCAGGGATGCGGCACCGCCGTCCCCGCGGCGGGGTCTGGTGGAGGACACTGTCCCGGCCTCGCACAGACCCTCGCAGGTGCCTTTGCTGGGCTGCGCAGAGCCGCCTCTGCAGCTCCTGAGGAGCTTTTGAGGATGCCAGGGGGGATTTTAGCTCCCATCCCGACTGGATCTGGCCTCAGGGCTTGTTTGTAAGGGAGAGTTGGTGGCAGAGGTTGAAAACAAGGATGACGGCACATGAAGGAGCAGCCTAGGCAAACGGTGGGATGGCCAGCGGAGCTCAGCTGAATGTGAGACCCTCGTCCCTGGGCCACCCCGGCCCAGGCGTGCCCAAGGCTGGGTGGCCGCTGGGGGAGAGCCGGGCGAGCACCCCCAAAACCCCGCTGGGCTCACAGGGCTCTGCTGCAACCCTTCGCTGGGCTGAGCTGCCCCCGGGCACGCGGAAAGGACGCTGGGGTGCCGGGCCTGCTCCGAGATGTGACGCTGGGCACCTCGCTCTGGGCTCAGTCTCCCTGCCCAGCTCTTGTATGGACCAGCAGGTTTCCAGGCGCGGGCTGGTACAGCATGAAGGACAACGGGACCTGCCTCCGATCAAGCCTGGCCTCTCTCCCGGCCGGGATCCAGCCCCTGGCAAGCTGTCCCCTCTCCCATCCTAGCCAGTCGGGACGTTTTATTATTGCTTCCCTGTAGGCTTCAGCATTTGGCTCATCTGATGGCTGATGACTTTTTTTTTATTAAAAATACCTGCTTTCTTCTTTAATATAATCCCATGGGAAGCCAAAATGAAGGGAGCTCTTATATTGAAAAAGCCCCAAAGAAAAGAAACTGCGGCAGAAAGACGGTTCCTCCAGGAGGGACGCACGGACTGACTCTGCCTTGACACAAAGACAGATATTGTCAGAATTAGTTTCCGTGAAGAAATGTCCTCAGTGCTTTTTGGGAAGGTTAGAATTGATTCTCTTACCCCTCCAAAAGAAGTGGTTTTGCTCCACGTATATAATAAGGCACAAAGGTGAAATTTCCCCGGTCTTTTTTATTTTCCTCTATAGCAGTCCCCATAAATATTGCGTACATTTATATCCATAATTCCTCTCTCCCACTCTCTCCTACTCCTAAAGTCGTTGGATGTGGCTGGGTGAACGCGAGGCGGGCACACGCGGTGCCTTGGTACTTCTCTGAGCAATGGTTAATGGACTGGATGATGGTTTTTTCTTGACAAGGCTTTTTTGTCTCTGAGTTGATATTTTAAAACAATACACCTGAAGGTGTAAAACCTCCATGGAGATCGGAGAAAGGCTGATTGGAAATGCACCTACCAAACACCTTCTGATCTCCTCTGCGCCCTCCTTTTGAGCAGTCCCCTCCGCTTTCTCCTTTATATCTGCAAGCACATGAGTTGTTTTAACAACATCACATGATTTTTTTTTTAATTTTGCCATTAATCTTGTTAACAAGATGCTCCAAGGAAGCAATTGCTCTTGTGCTAATGTACCAGGCTTTAAAAGCTGGGGAACGAACGCGTCCCCATCTTCTTTCCCCGCTTTGCCAGGATCAGTTCCTTGGTGCCATGAAAGGGGATGGCAGTCAGGGGTCTTCAAATGAGGGGGAATCAGCAGCTGGAAATCTGCCAGTTTGCATATCGCACTCCAAAAAGCCTCCTCAACCCTTCCACGAAACAGAGGAAAAGCAGGACTGTTTATTTTCATCTACTCCTAAATATTAGTGCAGCGTCCTCCCACAGTCCCCATTTAGCCCCTGGAGACGGTGACACGTTAGGTTTATCGCCTCTCTGCGATGGACGGAAAGGGACTGAGATGAGACATTTCCATGTGGACGCTAAAACCCTTCACCCTGTTCCTCACGGTGGGTGTTTGTCATGACAATAGGGTTTTTTTTCCTCACGTTCATTGACATCACATTATGCAGTGAGTCCCCAGGGAACTGTTCCCAGAATAATTGCACAAGACAAATAATCAGTATTTCCAATTTATTTTCTTCTGCTCTTCCGGATGAAGTAATGTGGCGCTTCTTTGTGATAATTGGAAACACCTGATGCTGACCTTAGAAAAAGAAGGAAGAATTCAAAACATTGATCTCAGAGCCACCTTAAAGGGAAAACTGGCATCCTGTGCTTGGAAAGCTTAGCCTGGGGCAGCGTGCATTGCTCTCCACAAGCTCTCTGCAGAGACTCCGCTTTTGGGCAGCAAATCGGTGCTGGGGTGCAATCCATTGCTTGGCCATCAGACCGGCCACCCCCCCAGGCCGGGGGTTACAAGTCTCCTGCCAGTCCTGCTCAGTTAATCCCCACCTTTGCTCCTCCAGGGAAGTTCACTGTGATATTGTGTTATTGCTTCACAGTGCTCAGCAAAAGATTGGTTTGGATGCCAGTATCACCAGTGCTAGGATCAGAGGAGGCATCATCCTCTCTGGCCAATACAAACGAGCATCCCTTCTGAGAGCACCCAGAGTCTGGAGTGCACCCAGAAATGTCAAATCAAATTAGCAGATAGGGTTCAAAGCAAGCAGAGGAGCGTACTGCTCCACATCATGCGTGGTGAAAAATCAGTTGGGGGCTATTGATACAAAGATACCCCTCTGGCTTCACGAGACGGACCACGGGCTGGTAGAGGCTAGCGGAGTATTTGGGGGAACTGCGTTACACGCTGTCCTTGTTCTTATCCTCTTCTCTAGGTATATGTTTTTATCAGAGACAGGATATTGGAGAAGACGGACTCTCAATCTGATTTAATACAGCTACTCACATAGTCTTATGTTGTGCTCCTGACAACCTCCAGACTTTGCAAAGTGGGGCATGCCTGAATCCAGCAGCTTCTCATTAGGCTGCTGGGAAGCAAATGGATTTCAGCTCAGTGACAACTCGGTAAAAACAAAATGAACGGGCATTTCTCTGCCCTGCAAACTACGTGCGCGGGGACCTTCTCTGCACCTCTAAAAGCGAGAGCCACGGCGCTTGCCAAAGGCTGCCGTTGGGCCTGCAGCAGAGCGCATAGACCTTGCACTGCTCCGTCACCCCTTGGGGAGGAGCAGAGGCTCAGCACAGCTCCCGACCGCGTGCAGCAACAACTGTCCCGCATTTTACGCAGACTGGAGAGGGATTCAGGTATACTGGAAAGGGGTAACGGGTGCAAGTTACTCCCAGGGAGATTCCGATTGGACACAAGAGGTAAATTTTTCCCAATGAGAACAGTCAATATTGGAATAATCTCCCCAGGGAAGGGGTTGACTCCGCTACGCTGAACATGTTTAAGACTCAGCTGGACGTGGTGCTGGGCCATCTCGTCTGGATTGTGCTGGAAAGGTTGGACCAGATGATCCTTGAGGGGTACCTACCAACCTGGGATTCTGGGATTCTGTGATTCAGGGGCGCAGTTGTGGATGGAGAGTTATGAATAACCCAGTATCAATCACACTGTTTAAGCATTATAAAGATTTGTGTACTTTTCAATTGATGAAGATATAAAATAATGATTTTTTTGAAAAATGCCAAGAATCAGCTGCTTGTTATCTGCTTATAACTCAGCCAGTACGCAGAGCAATCACCCACCACAGCCCAGTGAAAGCTTTCTGCTGTACTGGATGTACTGGACTACGGAGCTGGAGGACGGATGCTGCTCTGAGCAGAGCGCAGAGCTTGTGCAGCAGAGGGAACACCACGGCGAGGAGTCAGAAATCGCTGTTCTGAGCAAAAGCTGCGCTCACCCAACCTTCCCAGCGCGATCGGTGCCGGGGACAGACAGGATGGCGGCTGCAGCACTGCCGGGGAGTCTGTCCTCGGACTCCTCGCGGGTTTGCATCCACTCAGCCTCCAGGATGCAGCAGCTCCTGAACAAAACACGGATGCTCTGCTCTGCCCAGTCTAATAGGGCTGGAGCTCCTCACGTAGGTCCCTTTGCAACTCTGTGGCAGTATAAAAGAGACTTTCAAGGTGCTACATGCCTAAAGCTATGCGAAGTGGCCTCAGCGCAGCCCAGGATCGCCTCATCTCCCATAGGTTTCTCTAGATGTGGACCACATTCCCTTCTTGCTGGTGTAAACCTAGTGCACCCACACGAGCTTGTGGTGAAATTCAGATGAGCACATGGCCCGGAGCTACTATCATGAGTAACAGCTTCATGCATCTTAAAAGGGACTGAATCAGCTACCAGAATAACTCTGGGCTTCCACATCCAGGCAGCCGCATATCCGCCCCAGATTCATCCACGCTTCCTCGGAGTTAGCTTTGTGTACACACACTGTGCTTGCTTTTATAATTATGATCTCGCAGTTGTCTTACAAACAGTAGTCGCCTTAAGGGTGATAGTCTGAGCAAATTCCCCTGTTTGTTAAAAAAACAATAGGGGCCTGATTACGAGCTGAGACGTACCTATCGCTAAGCCGGATAAATGCGGTGAATTCAGGAGCGTTATACACGCGCTCAGCTGGTGGGGAGAGCGCTCAGAGGAAAGGTTGAGCAGCGAAGATTTAGCTTGAAGCATAACCTTTCAAAAGGAGATGTGGTTTCTGGAGAACTCCTTGTTGCTTCCCATTGCGCTGCGCTGGAGGGCTGGGGAAATGCAGGCGGTGTTGCAAAAGCCTTGACAAATGCAGATGGGCTGAGCAAAGCGGGGCAGAAACGGTGATTTCCCCACCTGCAGCGGGTACAACCTGGACCTGCCCTCCCAGAGACCCCAAGCCCTGAAACACGAAGGGATGACCCCAGTGAACCGGGGGGCAGGTGTTTAAATAATTCAGAATTAACCCTCTTTTTTCAGTCGCACGGTGCTGGGCGGATTGCCAGATCACTCCTTTGGAGGAGCGTCGTGGTTTAACCCCAGTCGGCAACTCAGCACCACGCAGCCGCTCGCTCGCCCTCGCCTCCCGCGGTGGGATGGGGGAGAGAATCGGGGGAAGAAAGTAAAACCTGTGGGTTGAGATAAAGACAGTCTAATAGGACAGCAGAGGAAGAGAAAACAACAACAACAATAATAATAATAATAATGATTAAAAAATATACAAAACAAGTGATGCACAGTGCAATTGCTCACCACCCGCTGACCAATGCCCAGGCCATCCTCAAGCAGCGATTGCTGCCCCCCAGCCAGTTCCCCCCAGTTTCTATACTGGGCATGACGCCATACGGTATGGAACAGCCCTGTGGCCAGGCTGGGCCAGCTGCCCTGGCTGTGCCCCCTCCCAGCTCCTTGTGCATGGGCAGAGCATGGGGAGCTGGAAAGTCCTTGACCAGTGTAAGCACTGCTTAGCAACAACTAAAACATCAGTGTGTTATCAACATTATTCTCATCCTAAATCCAAAACCCAGCACTATACCAGCTACTAGGAAGAAAATTAACTCTCTCCCAGCCAAAACCAGGACAAGGAGCATTAAGGATTACACCGTGGCCTTGCTGAGTCAATGGTGAAACTCCCTTTTGCTTTCCCGCTGTCGGGGTTTACCCTATTAAAAGGCAGACACTAAACCACAGCTCAGCACAGCCCCAAGCACCCCAAGACCATTTGGCTTCAGCAAGAAATTCGGTGGCTCAGTCTTTCAAAAATCAGAAGTTACATCCTTGCATTAGGATGCTTTACAAGGAGGTCTGGCATCACCAAGGATGGAGAAGAGCAGGCAGGGCTGGATGGGAAATCACTGTCCCATGCTGTGCATAGAGCACCGATTTTAAAAGTACTTCTGGTCTGGGATAAGTGTGTTTGCGTGCACCTATGGATGGACACACGCACTGCTGCTTGCTTTTGTGGAGCCCGGGTCTGGGAGGCTCGCACGCCTTTACGTGACTGCACCTGTGTTTGCGTGCCACGAGAGCTCAGGCTGTAACTGCCGCTGCCGCCCTAACCCACAGCCGCTGCTGCTCCTGCCACGTGTGCCCCTTTGCAACGCGGACCCGCTGCGATGGCCGGCCCCTGGCGCTGCAGGGATTGCTGCAGCCCCTGCACGGGAAGGGCGCTCCATCACTGATTTCTTGATTGCCCAAGAGAGCAGCTCTTAGTTACACCTTGCATTGCACAAGCATCCATACGGAGCGGCTGGGGGAAACCCCTTGCTTTTTCCCAGCCCATCCACAGTGGAGAACCAACGGCCCCGGGGAAGGAGGTGGCGCGTGGGGCTGGCGTTCAGGATCAGTCCCCTCGGCAGGGCTCCGGGAGCGGGGCAGCTCCCCGAGCCACTTCTCGCCCTGATGGATGTGTGCCATCAGCGCAGTGGCTTTCAGGAGCAGTTTGCTGCTTCGCCCCAGGAGGCTGGAGGTGGAAATGAGATGGATCAAAATCAAAGATTTCCTTTGCTTTCCGACTCTTTGTGTTTTTCTTGTTTGCCTGACGTTTTCTCTGTGTTTGGTTAGAGCCCCTCAGCACTTGAAGAAGGTGTGACATGTGGTCATAAATAATCATTAACTCCGCAAGTACTTTCTAGTTTAAACGTTTTAAATAAATAGATGCAAGTCTCCTGAAATGCAAACTTTTATATAACTGTATTACATTTGCATGCATGCTGCTTTCAAAGAGAAACCCCTGCTGAGAAACAGGACTGGCATGGGCTCGATTGGTATTTCCCGATCCACACTGGGAAGAGAGACTGCTCTGTCACCGGGAAATAAAGCAGCAAGATCAAATTCCAGAATATTTTGTCTTGCTTGAAAGCGAGCCGCTTCACACCATGCCCTGATTTTTCAGCTAATGAAACTGGCTGCAGACTCACAGAGTCACGTAACATTAGACAAGGTGGTGCTGTCAAAGGAGTAAGAAGTTTTGGCAGTGGGCTTGAACGGGGAGGGGGTGCAGAGATCGGACCTCTCTGAAATGCTCGGCGGGATGCCCTGCCCTGCCTGGGAGCACAGAGCTCCCTGGAAAAGGGGGATGAGCCATAGAGGGTAAAACTGGTAGTTAATTTTAAGAGTCCAGCTGGGAGCTGGCTGTGATATTAGCAGCCAGCTCGACTGATCCAGACTGGAACACCCCCAGCAGTGCCCTCATTTCAGAGGCACGCCAGCTGACGGAGTTTTCTACGGGATTTGACTTGCTGAGTCACTTCCATAGCCAGCAGCATTTCTCTCCTCTTGTGCCGAGCATTTTTAACCTGCCTCCTTACCACGAGGAAGTCTGCGTGCCAGCGGTGGCACCAACATTTGCATTCATTCAGGTCAAGTTTTCGGGACTGGGGCACTGAAGAAAAGCCAGTGGTGAGAGATGGCTTTTCCGATGGGCATGGCCCCAGCAGGACCAGCGCGCAGCTTTGCTGGTGTCGGCAAAGTGGGAGCTGAGTTGAAATTGTAGCTGGGAAAGCTGCAATTCCTGGGCTTGGTCCTGCTGTGACAGTGGGAACCGGCCAGGCCAGAGCACGGACCACTGGTGCCTTTGCTGCTAACCCAGTTACGTCGGGGTGAGAAGCTCGGGGGTGCCGAGGCCAAGTGGTTCACACCACGCGCAGCAAAGTGCCGCAGCCGCCTTCCTCTGCGGCACGGCCGAGCCGGAGCTCGGCGTTACGTCCGAGCAGGCACAATTAGCCACGAGAGGCGCGCGCAATTCGCAGGGCGCTGCTGGGTCATCCTGGTTGAGCTGTTTAACAACCGCAGCAAAGCCTTCTGTCAACACAGCAAGGTTAAGCCCAGAGAAAACAGGATGCTCACCTGGCACATAGGAAAGGTCACAAGGAAGCAGAAAATGCTGATGAAGAAAACTGGGTAGCGGTGATGCGATGGGCTGCATCACCCCGGCGATGGGCAAAACCAGGGCTGTGGAAAGGAGGCAGAGCCCAGACTGTGGGCTCGCGGATGCCACCCAGGTCTGCACATGGCAAAAACCAGTTTGGCTGCAAAGTGAGCCAGATGCCACTGAAATAAATGAGAGGGAGGCTCGGAAAGAGGAGGTTCTCTACAAACCCCATGTTTTATCAGCATGACCAGGGCTTTTAGAGTAGCTCAGAGAAACGGCTCTTTATTTCAGTCACCGTCCCTGCAGGACTTGATGGACTCCCAGAGCAAAGCAGTGGAGATGGCACCAGCAAAGCCCGCACGGGCACAATAAAAATGTCGGTGGACTAAAGAAAGACAGTGACAAAGCAATCTCTGCAGGAGACGGAGCTCAGTATCTCAGCCACTTTGGTAAAGGCTTGTTTAATTTAGTGCACGGTGGTTGAATGAAATATTTCTTGGCCTTATTAAAATAAGGATTTACTCCCCATTCTATTATTCATGGGGCTGTACAATAAGTACCAGCCAGTCGGAACGTAATTAGCAAAGAATTATTTACAGAGATGAGAAACTGTTACTAAAACTGAGCAAATAGTGTCTCTGTGCCCTCCCGGAGTGGCCTGGCAGCGGGGCGGCTGCACGACACGACCACGAGGGCAGCACCTCTGCAAGCAAGAGTAACGATGCCTTCGGAGGCAGGCCTGGGAGTAACTCAGAGAAACAGCAAACATGCAAACTGTCAGGGTGATTCACTGAGTAATTATAGAATAATACAGTGTAAACTATTAGGAGATAATAACAATAAGTCAGGATTGACTCGTCTCCTTTAGAACTTCAGGCTGCCTCCTAGTTATTTGTTATCTCCCAGAGCCTGCTGCACGCATGAGAGGAGAGCTGAAGGGTGCTGCTGCGCGGGAGCCTGCGCAGGCGGCTTCTTCTGGAGGCTTTGACAGCAGCAAGCTTCTGGAGGTGGAGCCCGTAAATCACCTGGGCTGCTGCCTTGGCCAAAGGTGGATGGCTGCTGGAGGCAGCTGGAGAAATGGTTGGGGAAAGGAGGGCACTGGGGCACATCTGGTAGGATGGGGACGGCGGGGGTTATCAGTTCTCATGCTTTGGGACACATTAAGCTGGGCATCAGCAGGGATTTTCATCTGACCTTTTTTCCAAAGGCACCTGTAATGTTTCCTGGGTGCTGGTATTCGCTAAAGTTCGCCCAAGCTGAACTGTTTTTAATAAAACTGAACCCAGAAACCAGCTAAGGAGGCAGCTGAACTCAGCTCCCGTCAATCCCAACGCTACATTTTGATAACATTGGCATGTTGGGTTTCAATTTTGAACTTTAACCTTTTTTCCTTCCCAGATAGTCATTGGGTTCATTTAAATAAAATTTAGAAAAAAGCACTTCAGACTGCAACTTTCTACTCTGAAAATGGCGAGTGGAGCCTTGCAATAATCGTGAGCTCCGCTGCTGCCTCTCTTCTCTCCGCACCAGCGGTTTTCAGGGTGGGATAGTTGTCAGCTCCAGCCCTTCACTACAAGCCACTTTAGTTAGATGAATGACATTTTTAGTGAAAAAAACTTAATCCAAATAGCCTCAGTTGGCAGGTCTTGCTATTGCATTGCCAAATCTCGCTTACTATGGAAAATCCTGTGTTCCAGAAACTTTTTTACAATGGGCAGTGCCTAAAAGGCCTGTTGCCTTTCAAGTGTGGGTGCCACGTGAGGCTTCTGGGGAGCAGTCACTGCTCGTAAGTAGGGGTTGAGGCTTAGCCATGCGTGTGGGGTGCAGATTTGCATGTGTGTGCAGACAGACGTGCATGTGCACACGTACGTGCAGAGCCATGGGCTTCTGCAGGGTGTAAGGGCAGGCAGCCCGGGGGCCCTCGGGGTCCAGCAGCTTATTCTGCCTGCCCAGCACCAGCAGAACCGCTCATGCATGGTATATGGTGACAGGTCTCTGGAACAGGAGGGCAGCAGTTTAATTCTCTTGCAAGGAATGACCAAAATGTTACATTTTATGGTAAATCAGGCCACAAAAAGCCACTTGTTTGGGTCTGCCCAGCAAAAAATTAGCAGGCAGTTTAGGGAGATACCCTGAAACATGTCTGCAAAGCCATGCCAGCAGGGCAAGGGTGGTGGTGACCAAGGCCAACATTTTGTTGGCTAATAGCCATAGACGATGCTTGGCTGGTGGTGCACGGACATTTTGGGTACCATACATCCCCTCTGGGACAGGCTCAGCTGGCAAAAGACTTGGGCTGTCGCGAGAAGGCTCGCCCCTGCCGGCAGCGTGGTATTGCTGTGCTGGAGAGCCCCACATCAACCCTCAATCCATCACTCGCAGTTCTTTATTAGAGCAGGAGAGCAAGCAGCAGGCGTAACCGTGCTTCGCCATTGATCAGAAGACGACACAGTAGGAACAGCTGTCCATCAGCTTGAAACTCAATTAGCCAAGCTATAGCTCTCCTCTGTATAGGTGTAATCAGCTCCTTATACATTATATCATGCATTCACCTGCTGGTTATCATCCTCTGTCATGCACTTCCTAGACAGTTCATTACTTACGCATACACTAAGCAGATATCCTTCCCCTTGGTGGGACCTGCATTGCTCCTGATCGATGCCAAACCCCTTTCCCACACGGAAGGGCATCCTACGGACAGGGAAGCAGCTGGTGGGGCCACTTGCAAGGACCTGGCAAGGAGGTGGCAGCATGGGAGAAACCCAACAACCCTTGCAACCTTGGCTTATAAAAGCCAGGGGGGGTCTGTGATTGAGACCCAGAGGCTCCGCTCTGCACTTAACAGTGGTTCTAAACCAGGGAAAAAGTAAGCACGGCCCGTTCATTTTTTTCCCTCTGTCATGGTATTTCCAGGAATATGACTCCAGGCAAGTCTGCAGCTTGTATTCACAGTTGAATTCTTTGGTGGCAAAAGCAATGAGCAATGATTTTTGTTCTCTGGGCTTCAATACTCATAACATTTCCATTTTTATGGCATTTGATTATGTATTAGGCATTTAAGATGCATTTATAATATTAACCTCTCAAAAGAGGCCGCTCCTAAAACACCTCTGTTTACCTAGTTAAAATGCGACTCTTGCTGCTGTCTGTACCTCAAGTGGTCTGAGTCGATGAATCAAAGATCTGAAATGCTAAAACAAAATATATATATATAAAAACCCCACAGGGGGGAAAAACCTTCTTTCCTAACAAATGACCTGTGCTGTAACATCAGCCACTTACTCATTCGTCAAAGCAGCGCGGTTCTGCTCAGTCGCACCGAAAGTTGTAATTTGCAAATCTGAATCCAATTTGATGCTTTGTCATCTTGTGACGCCGCGGGGGGAGAAGGTGACTCAGGACCGCTCACGCCGCGCGTGGCGGGAGCTGTGCAGCCTTTCCCTGGCGTCCCACCGTCAGGACGGGGCCGTGCAGGGGTGAGGCACCCAGCACCCCGGTTTGTGGGGCTTTTTTGAGATCTGGCATGAAGAGGAAAGCACCGAGCAGGTTGCTCCGCAACTGGAAAGAGCCGGAAGAGGGGAAGGGGTTTGCTGAAGACCTTGGTGTGAGACCAGCTAAAGGCAGAGCCTGGAGCAGGACCAGAGTGTCCTCATCCCCAGGCAGTGGATGAGCCATTTGATCACGCTGACCCTCCCCTGCCCTCCGAGCTGGTTTAGACCTTCATTAATTGCTCAGTCTCTGTCTGTAAGTTATTACTTTGTTTGTGTTGTAGAAGCAGCTCAAGATCCTACCGGAGGACACGGACCCGTCGGTGCCGGCTGCTGCCCACACACCTAACCAGAAAAGGGTTGTGACAGCGCCAGGATCTAAACTGAGACTGCAGAAGTCAGGGGGCTGTGACAAACACTGGGGAGAGTGAATACCCATCACGCAACATAACACAAAACTGTCCCCAGATCGAGAGTTAAGGATCTCAGGTTGTTCTGAACCGCTCCCTGCCTCCTCCTCTCATCTCCCAGTATCCATGCCAGGGATAAGGATGCCACCTCCTCACACAGTGTTTCCCCATGTTTGTGAAATGCTTGACACAACCATGGTGAGAACTGGGGAAAAAACTCAGGAGATAACAATAACCATCTTTTTTCCCCTAATAAGCACATAAGGCCTGAGAACCAACACTGGGCATAATGACAGAGCCAAGGGAGTAAATCCGCTCTCTTGAACCGAGCTCTGTCCATCGTGCCCGGTACAGGCAGGAGTCTTCCTGAAAGCAGTGGGAAATCATGAAAATAAAGACAGCATCATAACTCACATGAGAGGTGAAGAGTGGAAATGATGAATGAAGAGTGCAAAGTGTATCTTCTATTCCTCATATCTGAAGAATTTCACTTGGCAGCTTTAATGAAATCCCTTTTTTTTTTTTTTTTTGGCTTTGTACTACGTATGTGTACCGTACTCAGGTTTATATTTAACAGTACAAACAGTAACGGAGATCAGAGGCACAAGCCATACGACGCCAGCAGCGATGCTAGAGGAACCTCCAGGTTGTTGGTACCCCGCTGTTTGTGCTGTTAGGCGCAGGCTGAAGCAGCGCAGTTATCTCAATACACACGTGTTATTGTGCTAGGCAGTGCGGGATCTTAATGTATGTACACTATAATTACTTTTAGTTGCTCCCTTCTCTTTTATTGTAATTTGCTTGCTAATTATCGTTACAGAATCTTAACTCAGTTGTTCCCATTAATCTTAAATTAATTATAAGGTAGTCCGTACTAATTTAACACCAGGGTTGTTTTTTTTCTTTTAATCACATGTTTTTAGGCTCGTTGCTGATGTGCTAGAAACAGTCACATTGGAAGAGCAGCTCTGTCCTGAAAAGTGATGTTGCAGAAAAGCAACCCAGGGATGTCCTCTTCTGTTTCAAGGGTTCGGGACTAAACGGGCTTCATCTGACATGAGAAAAGAGCTGCTTTCCCATCTGCTCCCCGGTCCCTGCAGAGACCACATTCATTTCTTTAATTTTCAGGTGCCATAAGTGTTTTGACACAAGCCGTTCGGATGACCGGCCTCAGGAGGCGAGGACTAAACCCTGCGAGAGTGGGGCTCCCACCTCCCACAGGTTCCCTTCCAAATCTCCATCTCACTTCAGCATCGCGTTAAGGTGCAGGAACTTAGGAGGACTCCGCAGCCCGCGGGCCTCGAGGCGCTAATGGGAGAAAACAGCCATCCTCTAATGGAGCCACACCCTGGGGGAGAGAATATTTACCAAGCATTTCTATTCCTGGTTAGCTGTTAGGGGCCCAGTGTTTCTGGATGAAGGATTTATAGGAATGCCTGGTTTTGATAACACTGAAGGTTCAAAGCTGTATTATCGCACCTATTACATCTCAGCCGGGGAACAAGCTTTGGCTGAGACTTTCTTTGGTAAAGACGGTGACTCGGCGACACCAAGGTTTTTACTGAATTCCTGTCAGTCAGTAGTTTTTCTCCAAAAAAGAAAATATCCTCAGACCTGCCCCGAGGCACTTGCCTTGAGGCATCGCCAGAGTAGGTGGCTCCCTGCGACCCCGCTGCTCGTGTCCCCAGCCAGACCCCATGGCCTGACCCTCCGGCCAGCGCAGCTCCAGCCCGTGCTCCGGGGGAGATCAGGAGGCCGCGCTGACCTGCCCACGTGCAACTGCGTACCCCAAATGACACGTCTACGGTTTTATGATGAAGTATTGTGGCCTTTTCAAAATGTCATGTAAAAGACATGCTCAAAACTGGAGGGAACTGTTTTCTTTAAGTCTAAAAAGGATGCTACAGCCATCGCAAAATCATTTCCCCTAATTTTTTTTCAAAATTGTCTATCAGTTGGACAAAATACTGTATTTTCCCAGAGCTCCGGTCCTGCTTCATGTCACCCCCAGGTGTTTCAGCACATTTGGAATAAAGCGCTGCGTGAAGTTTGCTGAAAATGCTGATGAGATCAGTAAGGTCCTGCAAAACACTTCTATTTCAGAGCCCCCACGTTCGTCTTTGCAATATGATTGTGTCAGATAAATTTCAACAAATTCTGCTGTCCCTCACGTCATGGCTGGTTTTTATGTACCTGGACTCTGCCCCAAGCATTTGCTGGGTGCTACTGAAATGCCAAAGAACAGAGGGTGCCGGAGCTGAGAGCCCATGCGTCCGACAAGGACGGGGAGCTCCAGCGCTAGGTCAGGCACCGCAGCACGAGGTGCTCTGTAAACACATAGAGTTTGGGAGATGTCCTCTGTCCAGCAGCGAACAGCGACCATCAGACAGCAAATAACAGCTACCTACAGCCAGCTAAAGAGGGGCTACTACAGAAAGAGTGAAGCGGCTCTAATCTATAATGCGTATAAAACCATGGGATGCCTAAGGCTTAAATAATATTGACTTATTTATAGACTAAGCAGGAACATGAAAGGATTGGGGGGAAGATGAGGCTTTGGCAATGGGATAAAATCACATGTTTTCTAATGCCATTATGAATTTTGGTTTGGTTTGGTTTTTCTCCTGATTTTGGAGGGCTGCTACTCTCACACGACCCTTGGTTAGGGTAAGCGCGGGATCAGGGCGGCGGCATGCCGAGGAGTTCTGTGCCCCAGCAACACCTCTTACCCAAGAGCTGACACTTCGATTGCAGCCATGTATTGCAGTTTTGTGTCTCATGGAAGAAAATCACTTTGCTTTTTGGAGGGGGATGCCACGGACTGCCTGGCCGGCAATGTCCCTGACCCCAAACACGGGGCACGTGGCACAGCGGGCACCGCTGGTGGCTCGCAGCAGCACAGAGGCAGGCGAGCAGCAGGGTGGCACTCGGAGGAGCTGGCTTTGCTGACGGCTGAGGAACTGAGCCGTGGTGACTCGATTGCAGCATATTATGAAGTCTGAGTACTCCCCTTCTGGCTCCAGTGAAATGTTTTATTACGAAGGCGCCCCAGTAACAAATTCAGAGGGCAACTGTGTTTCCTCCAGAGTTTTTCTGAGAGATATAAATATATCAGAGGAAACACCACATATATCATCTACAATATTTTTCTCCTTTTCCCTGAAGTCCTCAGTGTGCCTCCATACCATTGGGGCCATGGAGGACTTGCTGTTGCCAATGATTTCTCAGCATCCACCTCTGAAGGCTGCAATGGGACGCGAGCGAGTTAGACACAAAGCTCATCTAGACTCTGCGGGGGAATGGCCTTGCTCTGTGTAAATGCTTGGTTATAAGTGCAGGGATACTCACTCCTCTCCTGAGCAGAGCCAGCTAGGATCTGCCTAGCACTTCATTTACAAGAAAAGGGGGTTGTGGCAATACCGCTTGCAAGGTGTGCACAGGACCATGAGCCCCGGCGAAGGCAGACTGTGGCCATGCCGGGGCCGGAGGGTTAATAAACACTACGAACAGCCCATAAAATCCTCCTTGCTTTCCCTGGCTGCCAATGCACCGAATGCAAATCAACCCACCTGTTAATGTCGCAGCATAAATAGAGGCTGAAGGATATTCCTGCCGCTTACCGCCAGCTAAAATGTCCCTCAGGAAGCTCTCAATTAGCCTCCTGTCTCCGAGCCTTCGCTTGATACAGTCCTTGTTAAAAGATACTGCCAAAGCATTGTGATTTTGAATGCTTAGAAAGAAATAAAGGGTAAATAAAAAACCAGGCCTGCTTGCTAAACTGAGCTGATGGAGGGAAGGAGAGGGGCTGAGCTGGCAGGGGAGGGGGCCAGGCTCCTGGTTGACACGGGCTCCTCACTCCAGCATCCCCAGGACATGGCCACCTTTGCGTCTCTTTCCAGAAATTTTCCTTTGGGCTACAAGTTCATTTTGGAGCTGATCAATACAGCAGATGACATGGCAGGGGAGCTGTGTCCAAGGGGAGCCCATCCCCTGCCTGCCAGGGATGCCAGCCCAGGGGGGCACCTGGGGGGCAAGGATGTTTCTGTGGCCAAGCCGGGGCTGGAGAAACCCTCCATGAAGAGCAGCACCTGGATGAGCGGATCCAGCTGAGGCACTGCCAGTGCACGTATGACAGAACAGACTTTGTCCCCCTTCTCTTTTCTGCACCACTTTTCCAAGCACTTACTCTCCTCAGCCACGACCTTTGCATTACAGCCCAGGATGAGGTTAGGTGGCAAGTGAGCACAGGCTTTCAGGGTCACGGTTTTGAGCTCAGATTCTTACCATCCCCCAACCAACCATTTCAAAGCCCGTTTTAGTACTTTTCTCTTCATTTCCACTATTACCTGTGTTTATTTTTTAGCCACGAAAAGCGCTCCGCGTGTGTTTGCATCTCTGTGTTGTGCTGTGGTGCGTGGGGGTGTATTTGTCTCAGGCAGTGTCTCTGGATACTATTCTAAAGCAAGCAATAATAAATAAGTCTACACCACGCTGTGCTAATTAGGGAGCACGGCTGACAGCATATTGGACGTCCTCATTTCAAGACAGCCCGAGATGAGGGCCTTCCACAGCTCATGTCTATAATGGGAATCCACCAGGCCATGAGTCTGGGCTAAAAATAGCCATCATAATTAAAAACAGAATTCAAAGCACAAGCAGAGGTATCACAGGCAGATGTATCTCCTTGTAAATACAATATTTAAACACCTAATAAGCATTCAGCATATCACCAAGAAAGAAGAAGTTGGGAGAAGGTCAGTCCTCCTTCTATTAGTCATGCAGAAAAACAGAATATATTTGATTTGTTCAATATATGTCAGATCTTTAATGGGACTTTCATTTACCTGTAATATTTATCATAAACTGCTTTGCAAGAGAAAGGCTGGCTGGAGAGCCCCGGCAATATATCTGCAGCAGAAATGTCTTTGTGCCCTCTTTGCTCAGGTTTTCCCTTTGAGATGTTCCTTGGAGGAGCTCTGCCAGGAGGAGAGCGGGGAGGTTTGAGGCCCGGCACGCCCTGACCAAGAGAAGGGACTAAGGACTCTCTAAACGGGTGGTCAAAGGTGCTCGAGCCAGCAGGGCAGAGTGGCACTATTTGCAAGCGTGTGCTGTCGAGTAGAGATGTGCATCGCGGCCTCAGTCCTGCCCAGGCTGGGCTAAATCAGACGTCGCTTTTACTGAGCGTTTCTCTGAGACAGAAGTTCCAGCTGCTGCACAAAGCCCTCCCTGTAGGGACACGCCACAAGGCTTTTGGGGACAGAAATCACCTTTTTCTCCTGTTGATCTCTTCTCTTTGAGGAATCTGAGCTGCCTGGATCTAAGCCAGTGCTTTTCGCACCCTCAGGCACACAGACATGACAGAGTTTGCCCCTGTGTGCAGTTTGCAATCCCCCACGGAGCCAAACCGCTCGCTGGCATCATCCGGACAGTGCTAAGGACGACGGGCTACCTCCAGCCCAGGGTGACAGATTTGGCACCATGCACTTGGAGATTTCTTTGCGCCGTGTTGGACTTTCTAGCCAGTAAATCCATCCAGACAGGACCCTGTGCTCTTTTTAGTGGCTTCTCTCTGTCCCAGCATTGCATGAACCTGGGCTGCGGGCAGCAAAGCAGCACTGCTGCCTTTATAGCCATGACCCCAGGAGCAAGAGAAACATTTTGAGGTTCTCCTACGAGCTCATCTGGGGCAGGACAACCTGCTAAAAAGCCAGCGTGTTGGGATTTTTTCTTACTGCATCCCTGCTGTGTCAGGGTCACTCTCTACTTCTTTAATTGGGGACTAGGAAAAAGCGAAGATCCAAAACGTACACCCTCCTCGCTGCCTGCCCAGAGCCCTGCAGATACGAAGCCAGCTTGTTCGCAGGGCAGCCTGGTGCATAGTGATTAGACCACAGCACAAACGAGTCTGGAAATGATGAGTATCGACTTGGGAGAAGGCCAGGAGCAGAGAGACTTCTAGTAAATATTACCCTGAACCTCAGGACTTGGCTCCATTTTCATGTCTTGTCCTTGGTGTACAAGCCTGGGGCAGCGTGCCTGGTGGAGGCACTGGATCGATGTTCTTCCCCGGCTGTAACTGTTTCATCGCTTGGAGGAGAGGGCTGCATGCGGAATTGGGGTGCAATGGCTGAAGGCAGGGAAAGGGGATGCTTTGCTTTCCAGCTTACCCCTATTACTTTGCTGAGGCTCTCCGTTTGGGTTCCCCAGCTCTGTTACTACTCATTAACAATTTGCTCTGGGTGGATTTTGGTCTCATTTAAAGCCAGTGAGAAAGGGGAGATCCACTGAAGCTGGTGGAGTTAGTTACACCACAAAGAGCATAGCAGAGATGCTGGTCCTGGCCCACTGTGCCCATGGTTACACGTCTTCATCAAAGTGACATTTCTCGCCGCTCGCGGAGGGAACAGCTATTACCTCGCTGTCTGCTGCTAATGAACGTCACCGCAGTGAGCAAAGTCCTTTGGTGGGCATGGCTGGCGCTGCTCCTTCCAATTAAAAATGCACAATTAACATCTCGCGCCATCCTCTCCAGCAGAACGACTGTAGGAAAATGTCCTTGATCCTTTCTGTTGTGGGATGGCCCTCGTGCTGTCACTTATCCCCGTGCCTGCACGCTGTTAAATACCTGGGGGTTAGCACCGGGTGGCTCGGCCACCCACCCCCCTCGCAGGCTGGGTGACGCACCCCTCACACGCCACCAAGCCCGGGGAAGTTGGAGATGTTTTGGCTGAGGGCAGAGACAGCTTCCAAAAAACATCATGAGGAATTATTGGGAGTCACTGCTGAGACGCCCAGCAGCGGGTCAGAGGGACACCGTAAGTGCTCAGCAGATCTTGTAATTGGCATTGCCCAGAGATGGCTTCATCCTCGGAGGATTTGTCCTTTACTCTCTTTTCTGTTCCCCTCTGGAAATAAGAATCGATATTCCGTCATTTCATTTGGATGTTTTCACATCCTGACAAGGGATGGGAAGGCTCAGGAAAGGAATAACAATCGCTGTTTTTTCTCCAGCCGGGCTGAGCTCTGTCCTTGCCCAAGCAGGGGTGGGTCTGTGTGTACGTCCATGTCTGTATGCACAGATGGCTGGCTGCGGGGCTGTAGACGGACAGGGTGGGCTTCAGCTGCTCAAACATGGTACCTCGCAAGGTTCAGCATCCAAGGCATCCCAGGCAGGCATGGGACTGCCCGATCACAGGCCTGGAGGGATCTGAAACGGACCCTGGATGGCTGCAATGGCATCAAAACACCTGTGTGAGGGCTACTGAACCCTGCCTAGCTGCCTAAGGAGCACTACAACTCCTAAGGATGATACAGGAGAAGGAAATCTCCCCTAGACTCGCAGGAAGAACTGCTATTTTCCCTTGAATCTCTCTTATAAAGAAATGCAACTCCCAAAGCACCCTCAAAAAGCAAAGCCTGCAGAGAGGGTGGTGATGCTGCCCCAGGAGGGGGAGGAGGAGGACGGGAGCCGCTCGTGGATGCTGTTGGCCTGTTACTGCTAACTCTGAGAATCAGAGAACCTGCATCAGACCCAGAACAGCAGATGAATTAATAATATCTAGAGATAAAGAGGGAACGGGGTCTCTGATGCAGAGGGAACACGCACACATAATCCGCATACACAAGAAAGAGGGAACAAAGGTTCAGAGTCCTTCAGAAATGTGTTTTCTGTGTAAAATCAGGCATGGGAGACTGCTGCTGCTGTTTCACTCTATATAACCCGAAATAAAATGTCTCCTTAAACAAAAATCAACTGTAGATGCATGTGTGTTTCTGTGTGTCCTGAGAGGCCGAACAAGAACAATTGTCCTCACCGGGGTGGGCAGAAGGCGGCAATGAATTTTCTGCAAATGTTCATTCATCTTTTCAAACAAATTTGTTTTCTCTGGGCGAGGGTCCAGTTCGGATGTCCATTCACTAGCTGTTCTAACAAAGGAATTTTAACAGCCCCAAAACTGTTGCCACTGCTTTTACCCGGCAGGCAGGATCTCCACGGTTCATGCTGGAGTGTTTCTAGCCTGGAGTTGAGGACAGAGTTGGTCAGACGAGAAGCCAATTTCTTGAGCCTGAAATACTTAATTTGAAATATTTTAGCTAAGACTCCCTCTAATCCTATTCAAAGCAAGTCACTACCAATAGCATTTGGCTGATCTAACTCATATTGAGGGACTGGGATTTTCAAAGACACATGGTCCCCCAACTTTTTTCTGCCATTTTAAAGCCCTGCAAAAACATGGAAATCTCTGAAATTGGTGAAATTCCCAAACTCAAGAGCAACTGCATCATTAGGGACTATGAAGCACTAGACACAGGAGCTAAACACAGCCCTCACAGCTGGTGGAGATAAAGTCGGGGAGGATTTGGCTACTGGTAATCATGAGGGAGCTGGGGTGGTTTAGCCTGGAGAAGAGGAGGCTGAGGGGAGCCCTCATCGCTCTCTGCAACTGCCTGAAAGGAGGCTGAGGTGAGGTGGGGGTCGGTCTCTTCTCCCCAGGAACAAGCGATGGGACGAGAGGGAACGGCCTCAAGCTGCGCCAGGGCAGGGTTAGGTTGGGGATTGGGAAAAACTCCTTCCCCAAAGGGCTGTCAGGGCCTGGCACAGGCTGCCCAGGGCAGGGGCTGAGTCCCCATCCCTGGGGGGATTTAAAAGCCGGGGAGATGTGGTGCTTGGGGACATGGGTTAGTGGTGGCCTTGGCAGTGCTGGGTTAATGGTTGGACCTAGTGATCTTAAAGGTCTTTTCCAACCTAAATGATTCTATGATGCTGCCAGAGCAAGCCCTGACTCTACATGCAGGCGAAGAGATCACCCTTAGCTTTCCTGCTAGAAATCTCAAGATGAAGCTGTAGATACAAGCCTTCTCCTCTGATGTCTGAAGTCAGACTTTTTAAGCTTAAAGGGAGAAAGAGAGGTAAAAGGAGTATTTCCTTGGGAGTTACTGCCTGTTATCATGTACCGTTCCCTGAGGGCTGAAAACCGAAGGTATCACTTCATCAGTAACGCCAAAGATCTTCCCTGCGCTGCCTTTGTTTCTTCGCCCTTGGCCCCAGGAGTAAAGCACAGTGAGTGCCACAAGGCAGGAGTTTCCTTCGCCATTGGCTCAGCCCTCGCTCGCACAGGTATGCACACACACATGCATGCACACGCAGCTCTTTCTTCCATCTCTCATCCATAGTCCATGATTTATTCATTCATCGATACTCATGTGGGATGTTTATGGGAAAGGTTTAGTTCAGCGTTTTGGCAGCTTTAGCAGAAAGGTGAATTTATTTAGGCTGATAAGCTGCAACTAAACATTCACCCTCTGCTCTGGGTCCCTTGACACAACTTAATGTCTTTAGGAAAATGGTGCTGAGAAAGCCCATCAGAAGAGGTTGCTCCTCTTGAGTAAAGTCACTTGGCTCAGCATCAGGCAGGTGTCGCACCAGCACATCGGGTACATGCTCTCCACCCTTTGGGGAGACAACCGAGCTCCTTACAACAACAGAACAGCCTCCAACCACCTCCAAAGGTGTAGGACTGGGGGCTTTCAGGGTGCAGTGGACACGTGATAGTAAACGCCAATGCCACATTGGTACATAGAATCATAGATTTGTAGAAACATTTAGGCTGGAGAAGACCTTTAAAATCATCGAGCCCAACATCGCTCTGCGTACACCAGTGGAGACCTTCGGACACCAATGTTATGGACCTCGCTACACCCAAGGACAGCAGTGCCTTGAAATGCACTGCCGGATCTCATTGCTGCCACACTGCCATCCCCGGGGGCAGAGAGAAACAGAGAACCACATTCACAGGCTGTCTCCAAATCACACCCTTCTCTTCTCCGAGGGGACAGGATTCACTTGCCATTCTTTACTCCTACCAAGAGGTGGCAATAGGCAATTCTGTATTGGCCTCAGCGAGTAAGAAACCCTGAGTTTTAATTTCTACCAGTCAGTGACACACGTAGTCTCTCCACTGGGTATAGCATGAGCAAAGTTCCTGGACTGGAAGGGAGAAAGGGAGGGGTGCTGCAATAAAAGCAAAAAAGGACACTTGCAAAGCAAAAATGACATTGATTTTAAAGAGCAAGAGCAAAACTGCCATTTGCAAAGGGCAAAGCATCTCCAGGGAAAACTGGAGAACATTATCAATAGATGGATAGTTTGGAAGGAGCACAAAATGAGAAGATTGTTTAATAATGAGGCAAGGAATGCTCAATTAGCATATGCTAAAAAAAACCCACCCATAAGCAACTGCAGTTGATCCAGACATGGTAAAGCCAAACACAAGACTTAGAAGATCGTAAGTCATCTCCCTTTCCCCCGGGTAGTGATACTGACCAAACATTACAATACTATCATCAGATGTGCATATATATGCACAAACATTCATTTTGTTTTCATTTGGCTTCTGAACCTCGGAGCATGCTTGCAGGTCACGTTTGCACAATACAGAGAGTCAGAAGCTTAATACAGAAGAAAAAGAAAAAGGAAGAGGTCCTCTCCCACCACATGGCTCCAGCAGGCAGGGATGGATAGAGCTAATAAACTCTGCAAGAGATGCAATGACATGGAGAGGGGCGAGCAGGGAGCACTGCAGGTCTTGGGGGATGCCTCCATCGCTGGCCTACTCAGTCACTGCTCTTTGCAGCCAGCTGGGGCTGTTTCTATTTTGTGTCACGGATATTATCAAAGCTGATGTCTGTATTGCTGCGGTTCCTGGAGCAGCAGCACATCACCGCCTCCCTGCAGAAAGCCTAAGGGCAGTCTGTGAGGGCAGTGGGTGACCCCTACTTGGGCACGTGGGTGCTGAGTGCTCCGGTGAAGACACTGTAACCCTGCCTCTGTCTCTGTCTTTGTGCTCACCGTCAGCCTAGGAGGTATCTCGGAGGAGAGCGGTCTTGCCCTTTCCACTTACTGACCCTTCACTCTGCAGCTTCATGTTATGAAAAGACCCCCGTTCTCCAGGAGGTGATGCTGACATACCAGGGAGCTTTATGGGACCAGCAATCAATTCCCCATCCCTCTGCAAAACAGCTTGCACATCGTGGACGCTACCCGGCAATTCCAGGGCTGTGCTGACCTTTACATCACATCTGCTTTCCCTAGAGAGCACTGAGCTGAGAGGTCACAGCCGCACCGCGTGTTTGCACTGAGGTGCCTGACATTTTGGGAGGAAACATAAAGGCGATTTCAATCTTCTTGTAGCTCCAAGGTGCTATTGAAATTATACGACATGAAATAACACAACATGAAATAACATCTCTTCCAGGCCCAGCTGCAGCTGCTTGGTAATGGAAGTATGGAAGGGAGGTTGTTCCAAGGGATGGCCCAAGACCTTAGGTGAAAGGCTTGTGTGCTGATTTGGCTGAGATAGAGTTAATTTTCTTCATAGTAGCTAGGATGGGGCTATGGTTTGGGTTTGTGCTGGAAACAGTGTTGATAACACAGGGATGGTTTAGTTCCTGCTGAGCAGGGCTTACACAGGGCCAAGGCCTTTTCTGCCTCTCACCCCCCCTCCAGTGAGGAGGCTGGGGGGGCACAAGGAGCTGGGAGGGGACACGGCTGGGACGGCTGACCCCGGCTGCCCAAAGGGCTGTCCCACACCATATGGCATCGTGCTCGGCATATAAACTGGGGGAAGAAGAAGGAAGGGGGGGACGTTTGGAGCGATGGCGTTTGTCTTCCCCAGTAACCGTTACGCGTGATGGAGCCCTGCTTTCCTGGGGATGGCTGAGCACCTGCCTGCCGATGGGAAGGAGGGAATGAATTCCTTGCTTTGCTCTGCGTGCATGCACAGCTTTTGCTTTCCCTATTAAACTGCCTTTATCTCAACTCACGAGTTTTCTCACTTTTACTCTTCCAATTCTCTCCCCCATCCCACCGGGGGGAGTGAGCGAGCAGCTGGGTGGGGCTTAGTTGCCAGCTGGGGTTAAACCACAACAGCTTGTTAAGTCCAGTCTTAACAAGTTTGTCCCCTTGGGCAGAGCCCTTTCTTGCCTGCAGACAGCAGAGACATGGGACAGGCGCAGGATGCTGCAGCTGGTGGCATTGGTCTGCTCACCGAACAGGGCTGATATGTGAGCCCAGCCCTGGAGGAGACAATCCAGGACAGCCCTGGCCTCTGGCGAGGTCAGGACAGGGAGGATCTGTCCTGAGAAAGCTCCACTCAACATGACATCTGGGCAAAGCGCTGAATCTATTTTGGGTGGGTTTTTGGTACAGCCAGAGCCCATGGCTGGGGTTCAGCCACCAACGCTTGGCTGTGGGGCTCAGCAAGGCCAGCACGCTCCCTCTGCGCAGTCCGGCACCTCCAAGGAGTCACTCAACCCATCCAAAAGCAGCCACATGGGAAAGGGGACCTGAAACTCCCTTAGGAGGGCTAATTCCTCAGCTTAGCTGCTTAGCTGCCATCACATACTGACATTTCAGGTGATTAAAGTTCTGGAGAGGGACCTCCCTTCCAGTTTGAGCTGTCCATGCAGCATACAGCATCCCAGCTGCAGATGTGGCTGGCTTTGGAGAAACCCCCGTTTCCAAGCTCTGTTTGCAAAGGGGAAATCACAGGTATGAACTGTGTGCCTGAGAGCTAAGTCAAAACCACCTCAGGGACATGGTGTCGTACAGCAAAGCTTGTATCAATTGTGAGACTGCAGAGATCTTGGGCTCTCTCTTTAATGAAAGCATTTTTTCTGCCTAGAATCCTGAATTTCCTCCTTTCCTACTTACATTCACCATGCTGAACCCCCCTAAAGCATTCATAAGCAAGGAGCTAGCCAAACAGAAATGCAGGTTAGGGAAGCAAAGAGGATTTGGTGGGCTTTGAGGCTACAGGTGTCCTCACTGGGCAACTGCGTGGTCCTCACTGCTTGTGGCTGGAGGTCACTTAGGAGAAATGGCTCTAGCTGTTGGTTACAGCACGTGAAACCTGCTGGTTGTGGGCTCCCTTTGCAATCAGTGGAAATCTGCTCCAAACCAGCAATGGACTTGAGGGGTGATTCCCCTGAGGGAGCCGATGACCCTTCCTCAGCTGAATCCCAGCTCCGTAGCTGGGGGAGATACCTCCACCCCAGGTGCCCTACCCAAGTGGGATCTTTTTTGTGTGTCAGTGCCTTGAGAATCTGTGTGGACATCTATGAGAGAATAAGGGCATATAGATTTGTGTTCTGAACTGAAATGATATAAAAAATTACTGCCCTAGGTTGCTTTTTACTCCTCTCAGTTATGGGAAACCACAAGCGCCGCTGAACAAGATGTGTGTGTTTTCCTGATGTGTTTCAGTGCAGAATCAAGCAGATTAATTAAACCTCTGCTGAAGGTGATCAAAACTGCTCTACCTTATTTTGCAGTGACCTCTGCAACCTCCATAACCTTTGGCTAGAACATCTTTGAGCTGCATATGCCTAGGGAGGGAGATATTAGCATTTTTATACACCTGACCCGTACATACGCACTTCTTTTAAGCATCCTCTGCAAGCCATTATCAGAGATGGGATCCAGGTTTTTGACACATGAAGCTTATGACAGTTCTGAGTGAATCTGACTTAGTATACTTATTTGTATTTGAATGGAAAACTGAGGGCAGCTACAAGGCCACCAGTAGAGGATGGTGAATTCCAGATGAGGTCTCATCCTGAACAGCTGTGGCTCGTAGCCGCTTCAGCCTCACCAGCAAGATTCACATCGGACACCCTTTGCAGCAGGGTTTTGCATTCCCTGGCAGTACCTAGTCAAGCAAATAGTTTAGCGCGCACTTTAGGTAGGTACGCCCTAGGTAGAGCAGTGTAAATAATTGATTTTTTGCTTCACTGGCAATTTCAAACAAACAAATAAGCAAACAAAAAATTGCTTTGGGTCAACTTGAAATTCAAATCCTTGAAATTTTTTTGGTCAATCAGAAAGTTGGAAAAAATAAACGTTGGGTTAAGCGGAACATTTTGCTTGCCCTAATATAAAATGTTGCATTTTGAAGCCAAGTATTTTCTTTAATCACGGTGTAAATATAACTTAAGGAAGTTTCTACCCAAAGACTGTTTTATTTGTTACATTTTTACTTTTTCTGATGTTTTGTTTGTGTGTGTCACAGGCAGTTCTGCAAGGCTGAAATTCATCCAGGGAACAGTTTGCTGCTGCTGAATCTCTATTTCTGAGGCAAAAAGATTTGGCAAAATATCTCACCCAGGTGAAGCTGTAGCTCTTTAAGAGCCTTTTCTCCTATGTTCTCAAATCACCTTTTACCCAGTAGACTTGGGACGTAGTAAAATGTCTGTTTTACCTGTGAGCAAAGCAGGCGAGGCCTCCCCTGGGCAGAAAGCCAGCACAGGAGCTATTTGTGGATAAGCCGGGACAGAAGTAACGGGAAGCCTCATTTTCCTCTTGCAGGAAAGGCCTTAGAGTGCAATAGGGAGATTTTGTGCAGTTTCAGCTTCACAAAAAGGATTCCTGAAGGACCTGAATTGAATGATTTACTTTGGCAATGCTGTAAAACAGAAGATAATACCCAGATCCTTAGGATCTGTCTGGGATCTGGTCTCTGTAATCTCGGTAACCCAGTTTTTGGGGCAGAAAGCATGCCTTAAGCAGTGATCATGCTGATCCTTCCGCTCCTTCCCCAACCTTACGATGCCAGGATAACATACCTGGGCTGCTCTTGCTGAAGGTCATGCAAAGAGCCACTGGTGGAGTTGATAACTGAACCCAAGAGACGTGACTGGTTGCGTGTTTCTTAGAAATAATGTGACATCTGAGTGCCATTACATCAGCCCTTGTTTCTAAGCACTAGACATAAATCTTCCCCACAGGAACAAATAGCAGAGATTAGAAGAAACAGAAAATTCAGATGTAAGAGAGCAGCTGACAGTTTAAAATGAAGTAAATCCTCATTGTTTTCGTGTTTGTATCATTCCAAACCGAGCCTATGTAAGCCTGAAATGAGAAGATCCTATCAAAGCATTTGGAGATACTCATCCAACGCTACGTGAACAGCAAAGTCACCACCCAACAAAATCCCTTTTGAACTCTGTGCGGCAGCAGCCCGACTAATTGCATTTCAGATTAATGAGTCTTTCACTAAAGTCCTAATTGCATAATGAGAACCTTATAGTTCACTTTTAACTACTGAACTGTTTCCAAATTAACCAGGCAATGCACACGCACCCAGTGCAACCTGTAGTTGGGCTGATTTGCATACGGTAATTACAAGTGTTTCGCTTTGTAAGTGGCTCTCTGCTTTCTCTTACAGAGCATTTGTTTCTGCTCCAGCAAATTGTGTTCTTGGACATGCGTATTATGGTTGAATCGTGAGTGGCAAAAAGACTGTTAGTGTTGTTTTGAACTACCTTGGAGCTAGAGCACACAGCTATAATCGCGCTGTAATTGTTCCCTGCCAGCTGTCTGTGTGGGATGAGACCCTGCTCTCTTCTTGCTTATTTAAAGGCAGCAAGTCCCTTTCTCCAAGCTGGAAAAGCTTCTTCCTCACCCTTTGGTCCCCAAAGGTTTACTGATTACGCCCCATCCTGCTAGTCCGGGTCTTACCAAGGCTCTTGGATTGACTGGGGGAGGAGGGCTGAGCATGAACTGGGATCGGTGGAACGCTGCTTGGCAGGGGAAGGGATGTGGGATGGGGCCGTGGGGTTGGATGGGGAAACAACTGGGGGGTTACACAACTCACTGATCCTTTTTTCAGGGGTGATAGTGAGGGAAAGGGACACCGAGAGAAAGATGAAGAGGATGCGGCACCTCTCTCCTCACCCCCATCTTGCCCCGGCCCCCTCTCTTCCCAGTTCAGTGGCAAAAGCAAAGGGCATAAGGTATTTGTTTTCTAAGTACAGCAAAATGAGCATTTCAGTTTAAAACCTTTTTTTTTTCCAAATCAGTTTGATTTTGTTTGCTTTCAATAGTAAACAATGCATTGGTAAAATTTGCATTATGACAACAGCATCTTCCCCAGAAGAAAACCGATCCTTTCAAGGCTGGAAAAGCCCTTTATTCTCAAGAGTAATATTTCAAGATTTCTGCATTTTGCTGTAATAATGGTCATTTACAGAGAAGATTGCCCAGCTTCTTCATCCCCCTAAACCAGCCAGCACGTTACAAACCCCAGACGCTGTCTGCCAGCCCTTCTGCCAAGCGGGCCGTGCACTGAGGTCCACCAAGACACCGTGAACTTCTCCACCACAGCTGGCAGAGCGACTCATTTCTCTATACCACTGCACTTATTCTTTCTTCATTCACTAGAAAGTCCTGAGGGGAAAGAAACACGTAACCTTTTTCTGGGGGCCACCGAGGTCTGTCATTGCACCTGCATTTCCTCCACGCGTGGCGTTACTTGGACGTCAAGCAAAGCTGAACCAGCGCAGTCCCTTTGCTTTCCCCCATCTCATCCCAGCTGGCAGCAGAGCAAATTTCTCTCTCTCTTGTCCTTCGATATCACAGGCCTTTTCCTCATTCCAGAATCATTAGTTTGGCTTGTCTCAGCCGCTCCTCTCCATTGCCTGGTGCTATGGCTGATTGATTGCTGTTTTCCTCTTGCTCTGCCTTGTCAACACAGGGAAGTCATTTTATGTCATAGATAAAGAGCTCAGGTTTGCTCCCTGCACTGTTGTCTAGGCTGTAACGTGAAGGACTCCCTGCTTTAAAAAGAAACAAATTATGAATCTTTTTAGAGACGTTGCAACTGCAGATGGCCTTGCGGGTGACCACTCCAGCTCCTTGTTGTGCAGCCTCAGCTCCGCCTTGTGCACCGGGGTCTCATCCTGCTCCTACGATAGTTTCTCATCTTTAACACCACATTTTTCTGCCTTTCTCCATCTGCACTAAAGCTCAGCCTGAAAGGGCTCCCCTGAATCCTTTTGGTTCCTTATCCCATTTTCTTTCTCTTCTTCTCAGCCCCGCTGCCAGCCCAGTTTGTGGAGTGAGTGACATTGTGTCCTGGATATATTAAGCCAACCTAGAAGAGTCCTAGGTCCCACCCAACCGCAGCTTTTACCCTGTGCTTGGCCCAGCAAAGCCTCTCTCCTGCCCCTCTGCAACCTCTCTGCTAACGGCAGAATAAGCCTGATCACCCCATCGCACTGAGCTCCAGCCTCACCATCCGTTTAGCATCGCTTGGGAGAACACACCCTCCTTAAAAGCAGAAGGATGACTTCTTTGTGCCCCACCAGCCCATGTCCTGGCTTGTATCAGGAATAGTGTGGCCAGCAGGAGCAGGGAGGTGATAGTGCCCCTGTATTCGGCACTGGTGAGGCCGCACCTCGAATCCTGTGTCCAGTTTTGGGCCCCTCACTTCAAGAAGGACATCGAGGTGCTGGAGTGTGTCCAGAGAAGAGCAACGAGGTTGGTGAAGGGTCTAGAGAACAAGTCTTACGAGGAGCGGCTGAGGGAGCTGGGGTTGTTTAGTTTGGAGAAGAGGAGGCTGAGGGGAGACCTTATTGCTCTCTACAACTGCCTGAAAGGAGGTTGTAGAGAGGTGGGGGTCGGTCTCTTCACCCCAGTAACAAGCGATGGGATGAGAGGAAATGGCCTCAAGCTGCGCCAGGGTAAGTTTAGGTTGGATATTAGGAAAAACTTCTTTACTGAAAGAGTGGTCAGGCCCTGGCACAGGCTGCCCAGGGAAGTGGTTGAGTCCCCATCCCTGGAGGGATTTAAAAGCCGGGGAGATGTGGTGCTGAGGGACATGGTTTAGTGGCGGACTTGGCGGTGGTAGGTTAACGGTTGGACCTGATGATCTTAAGGGTCTTTTCCAACCTTAACAATTCTATGATTCTATGATTCTATGATTGTCCGGTACAAACTGCCCCGTTCAGTCTCCCTTTGGAAAAGACTAAGAGTTTTTGAGGATACAACCTCTTCCTGAGATGCGAAGGGACACCTGCCAGCACAAGTGGAACTTCATGACATACGCGTAACAACAATAATAAAAATAACGAGAATGATGTTTGAATATGAGGAACAATGGTAGAGAAAGGTGGATTTTATTATCGATAACTTTACAGTTGAAGAGTGATGTTCCTAACAGTGCGTTATAGTACAATTCTTCCTGGCCGGCAAGCAGATTGCCTTCCACGGCCATGTTGCGGAGATGGGACAAAGGCTCTTGTTTCTATGCAGTACAAAGAAAATAGAATCTGTTTCCTGCGGCCAGGCAGACATCTAATTGAGCTCGCCTGCTGCTGTTTGGGATTGCAGGAATTCTTTGTTTCTCATTAGCGTTAAATGTTGCCCGCACAGCATATGACACAAGCGCACACTCACGATCATCGGCGCACACAGCAGCCTGTGCTGCTTCAGAGGTTAAAAAAATAAATCTCACAAAAGCTGCAAATAAGAATCCCATTTCCAACGTTTGGGTTTTGTTTTGTGTTCAGTAATGATGGGCTTTGCATTATGCAGGGGTCCTTTGTCCTCTTCTTCCCTTGACAAAGCAATGATGGTAAATAATCTTACACACAGTATGTGAAGCACATTTTTGCAAGGGGACAAAAGAATTACTTGATTAGACACAGGTGTTTTTTCCTCCCTCTCATGCTACAGGAGCCATATTCCTCCTCCACCATTAGGAATGAAGACAGATTGTATAGTAGCAAAGAAACTTAAATCAGTTTACCCTCTTTCCAAGTCGGGGTGTATCTTGCTATACATCTATCCACACATACATATACTTTCATACGTATTAAATGAATATATATATACACACACACATATTTGGACACGTGTATTTGTGCAGGGTGCATGATCACCGTTGTGCCTGCTCAGAGGACGCTCGTGGGATTTTACAGCTCAGCCTAACTAAGATGAATCTCCCCGCACCGAGCAGGAGCCGGGGAAGAGGAAAAAGGGAAAAGCTGCTCAGGTACCTCAGAGCTTCGAGGTGCCCAAACACCTCAGGGGACTTATTGCTGCCTAAACATTGCAAAATATTCCTTTCTTTACCCCGCGGGGGGCTGTCCCTTCCTCTGGAGATGTGCTGGGTGCTGCTGATGCTCTCTTCCTCCTGCCTGCTCTAAGGCAGCGGCTGCGGGTTTAAAGGAAGGGTCTGTTTTGCAGTTGGGGTCAAATCGCTCAGCCTTTGCGGAGGGAGTTTGGCATACAGGAATCCAAACACAGCTCTGCAAGTGGTTTTTGTTACTTCTTGAGCCGTCTGTCTCTCTCTCTGTCCCAAAGGGGGATTCCCCCTCCTCCTAAGCAAGCGCCAGCAAGATTACGAAGAATAAAACCTCTCATTTATTCTTTACAGACACAGCTTGGCACTCATAGCCCATGGGAGGCGTATTTGGCTTTGTATGCCTCCAGACGAAATTCAAACACCTTTGGATTTCAGTCAGTTGAAAATCTGTATTTTGTTTGCTTTGTGACAATAACTAGCAGGATAAAATTCATCTCCATTCAAGAAGGACTTTATAGCACTAAAGTCTTGCTAGGAAAGAATACATTTACCCTGTAGAGAGCATTTAAGCCTACAAACCCCAGAGCCATCAAACACTCACAGGTTCGCTTTTGCAGTTGGATCTAATCGCAACGTTTCCCAGCAGGTTGGGGAAACTGAGGCACGGCACCGCAGAGGGCTGTAGCCGAGCAGAAGGGATTGCTGTGCCGGGGGAGAAGCTGAGCTGCACAGTCCGATCGGGGGGCAGCAGCGGGAGCACAGGCTGTTCACACACCAGCCCTTCCAAGGCACCATGGCACCTTTTTGAAGGAATTGTTTTACCCATCTGTAACATTTCAGGTTGGGCTATTTTGCCCCAAATCCTTCAAATTACATTTTTGCAACAATTTTCAAGAATAGGTCCTGGGTTTTCCTAGTTTTAATGTCATGCTTTACCTTTTAAGCCTGAGCAGCCTTTGTTGCAGTTGAAGGAAAACAGCTGCCAGGTGAAAGAATAAAGCACCGATTTCCGCAAGAGCGAGCACGGCGTGTCTGTCGCGCTGAAATGACAGCTGCCCCTTGCACACAAAAACCGCTTCGGAAATGTCATACAGGAACGATTGCAAAATCGAAGCAAGTTTCATAGCTGGCTACGTTACGGAGCCTTGGATGATTTCTGTGAGGACTTTGCTCTATCTCACTGACAATTCTTTTCTGCAAAACAATTGCTTCTTTGGGCACGATTAACTCAAACACCCCACCCTGCCTTGCATCTCCCCACCTTGGGACGGCACCTGGGCTTTATAGAATCATAGAATCATAGAACTGTTAAGGTTGGAAAAGACCCTTAAGATCATCGAGTCCAACCGTTAACCCAGCACTGCCAAGCCCACCACTAACCCATGTCCCCAAGCACCACATCTCCCCGGCTTTTAAATCCCCCCAGGGATGGGGACTCAGCCCCTGCCCTGGGCAGCCTGGGCCAGGCCCTGACAGCCCTTTGGGGAAGGAGTTTTTCCCAGTACCCAACCTAACCCTGCCCTGGCGCAGCTTGAGGCCGTTCCCTCTCGTCCCATCGCTTGTTCCTGGGGAGAAGAGACCGACCCCCCCGGCTCCAGCCTCCTTTCAGGCAGTGGCAGAGAGCGATGAGGGCTCCCCTCAGCCTCCTCTTCTCCAGGCTGAGCACCCCCAGCTCCCCCAGCCGCCCCTCCCCACCCTTGTGCTCCAGCCCCTTCCCCAGCCTCGCTGCCCTGCTCTGCCCACGCTCCAGCCCCTCCATCTCCTTCTGGAGAGAAGATATTATCTGGAGATAATGCTGAGCACAGTATTATCTGGGGCTCGTGGCATTTCTGTGTGGGTGCCTTGGACACAGCCACCACAGAAAAGATTTTTCCAGAGGAAAACCAAATGTGTGCAGAGCTAGCACGGAAACCAGAGGCATCGAGCCACATCAAATCAACCACAACGTGGCCTGAGAAACTCTTTGTTTCAAGTTCATCCTCACCTGAAGCTGAATTGTGGGTACACCAGCACGGTCCTGGAGGGCTCTCCAGCTACTGCTACAGCCCTGGTAATGCTGGCGCCAGCCTCTCCCCTCGCTGGGCTGTTTGTCACCTCCTGGCCCCAGTTCTGTTGCAGGGCCGGTGTTAGGTGCACTCACCAGCCAGCTCCGGACGGACGTGATGCCCTTGCAAAGCCACAGCCCTGCACCTCGGCCTCTCCCGGACCCTACGGCAACACTGCACGGCACAGCAGCTTCCCAAGGAAAGAGAAGCAGCTCTCTGGGAGGTGTCTTCCCACGTATCTCATATTTATTTCTCTTGCTTGGGCCAGGCTGAGCTGGTCCAAAAGTGCCTTGACAAATGTATCAGGCACTCCTGAAATTCCCAGCGACAACCCATGTGGCGGCAAGTCCCTTTTATGCCAGCAAGAGTCCATGGATGGGAAAAGCTGTCTCTGCAGCAGCGGGTTGAGATTCCTGAGTCCATCTCCCATGCACAGCTGCAACCCCTGAGACTGTGCTCTTACGCAGGTATTTGTATTCGCTTGCTCAGCACTACAACGCTTTCTTTCATTGCAGATTCTCCCCGACTTGTGCAGCACGGATAAAAGTGGATCCACTTCTCCAAAATGTCTTTGTCACATTTTCAAACACTCCTGAGGCATTTCTGAAACATTACCTTCTGCATCACGTTACCCTTTGTGTCTCAGGCTAGCCGCTTTGCTAGCGTAGTAAATTTTCCCCAAATTGAATTGCCGTACTTTTTGTCCATGGTTTACAATTGGAAGCCTTGAAAATACAAGAGTCTCTAGTGCTTTGCTTACTATTGGTACCTTTTGCATTCAAAGGTATCTAAATAGATAATTGACTGCACAAATGACTTTCTAACAAGAGTGGGAACTGTACGAGCATTTGGGGATTCTCAAGACAACCTTTAAACCAGCTCATGGGTGAATTTTCCTGTAAAAGCTGGAACACCCTTCATTTGCTACACATGCCTATAAGTTATCTTTCCTAAGTTATCTTTGCTTTACACGCACAAATCCCAGCACTTACAGCCCCTATGTGAAGCTGTCCTTCACGTGGGGGCCTGCCCACAGCCCATGTTGTTACTATTATGAGCCAAGGCAAGGAATTTAGAACAAAGATTTGGGGGAAAAAGTCTGGCTGTGTGTAGAGAATAGTAACATACTTCTAATAAGCACAGCAATGAGGAAAACAAACACTTTCATTAATAATAATAATTTTGCAATCAGCGTGTCAGCATGTATCTAATGGTCTGTTCCCCTTAAACTGAGATGAATTGGCAGTATGTGATTTAAATATGGTTTAGGCTTTGCTTTGTAGATGCCTGCTTGCCATACAGCATCTCGGAGGACCACAGAATCCGCACATGGGATTGCTTAGTGCCGCATCCCATGTCTGAAGTTGCAGGGAAAGTTGTTGTGGACTTAGTGGAATTGAAAAGAAGAACATTTCTGTGGCTGTTTCCAGCCTGCTTGGCAAAAAACATGACGCAAGATTTTCCTTGCAGGGGGAGGATGCTTTATCAGCAGCTGTTGACGTCAGAAGTGTTGCTTCCAGCACAATCAGACTCGTTTTTAATAGCCATAGGTGGTGGCATTTTCATAGTGTATTGGAGCCCAGTCACGGATGAAGATCTTACTGTAAAGGTTACTATGCAAGCGCCAAGCAAAAGACAACCTCAGCTACAAGAAAGATGAAGTCCTGTAATTAATCCGTGCTCAAATTAAGCCATTATCCAGTGCTAAGTGATCCAGCACTCCTTTCAATGACTCCTGGGGGCTTGGGGTTCTTTTCTTTGCATTGAATCTCAGAAGTCCTCAGATCAGAGGAGACAGGCCAGGGTAATCTCTCTAACCCACATATCGATTAGTCACTCAGTGGAGAGTGGAAGCAAAATGCAGTTCAAAGATGCCTTGTCCCTGCGGCAGCTCGGTGTGTGATCTGCCTGGGATGGAGCCCACAGCCGCCCAGGGACGGCTGCCGCGTGGGTTGCTCTTCTTCAGCTTCATCCCAAGCGGTTCTCTACATGAGGAGACTTGCTCTGGATGTTGGAAAACCGGTGTAAATCTAAGCTGGCTGCAAAATCCCTGGATAGATCGATGCTTGAATCAGGATCTCTGAGTAAAACACAGCAGCATGAGCTGAAAAGCCTGAGCTACCTAACGCACGTCCCTGGGGCAGCAGGTAGCTTGGTGACCTATGGCTGAGCACAGCCTTGCGTCAGCGAAGGACGTTCATCCCGAACGTCAGGGCTCAGAGCAGTTAAAACCCTCACCCAGGTCCAGCCTGGGGCACGGCTGCTCTGTCACGATGAGAAGTTGACATTTGCTTTTCCCTTTCAGAAAGCAGTTACCTCAAAGAGAAGTGTCTCAGTTGAAAAGCCATCCCTTCCTCCAGAAATGTGAATTGGGATGCTTGGGCTATTTGGAGACTTCTTCTCAAGAAGCTTTATTTCCAGAGATCCAAAAACTCAACATGCTAAGTTTCTACAAAACAATAATTCCTGGCCAGAAAACATTTAGCTGGAGATTGCCCAGCTCTCTAGTAAATAAGAGACATGCTAAATGTGTAGCAGGTCACTTAACAACTTGCTGAATTTGATTGCCTGGCATGTCCACATATTCACGTGACTCTGGGAAACGGGGATTTAAAGTGGAAGAAAACATACTGTGATACAATCCAGTGCTAGGAAACAATGAAATCATGGGTAATGCGGCGCCTATTTTATGGCTTCTGGACAGCTGAGAAGAACTGAAAACAATGTCACTCGTTTTGCCGACTCACCCACTTCTCCCATATGGTGCTTTCCCTCCTCCACGTTTCCTGCTCTCAGCGTGGCACCATCTGTCCTGCCCGTGCCGTCCCTGCGAGCACCCTCCCGTCCTCCATCGCCTGGCGCCCTTCCTGGCATCCCCTTCAACCAGGTTTCCTCCGGTAGAAGATCCTTCCCTAGGCTCTGGTCTGGTTTTGCTCCTTCTCTGCTGGCATTTGTGTCCCTTGAGCTGGGATTGAAGGAGGACATCCCCTCCCTGCTTATCTGATCGCCTCCTTGCTGCTTTGCAAGACATCAGGAAGGAAATAGGAGGCAAGAATAGCTGGATTTATTCATTTTTTCATGGGGGGCTTGATGTGGGGCTCAATCTGTAGCTAGCCTCAGCAAGCGTGCTGCGCAGAACGGGCCGATGTGCCGTGCACCCTGCAAGGTTCAGGATTTATGCCGCTGCTGGCGTCCTTGGTGGAGGCTGGAAAGCTCTCAGCAAAATGCATTACAGCATCCTGCAGGATCCCGCTGGCCCTGGGACCTCGCTGACCTCCAAAGGCAGAGCCTGGGGCACAGTCGTGAAAACTCAGCTGTGGATTAGCTCCCCACCTCCTCAAAGCTCCTCAACGAGTCAACACCTTGCAATAATCTTGAGGAGGAAAAACCAGACTAAAATTCTTGTAATTTCCACCAGGTATTACTGATGTTCCCTCCCTGACCCCTCTCCTCACCCAGGCTTCCAGGAGCGTTCAGAGCATGTTAATGCCCAAAGCAGCTTTCCGCTGCGCTGGGCAGCAGGGGAATAGGAAAAGGAATCAAATCTCTGCCATGGAAAAATGATTTCTTTATATTCACTCACTCTTTACCTTGACAGGAGCTTCAGCTTACAAAATCAGACGAGGGTATGGAAACAGACATCTTCTTTAATGCATTTTTGTAATGTAGCCCATCTCTGCTCCCTCTAAGAGAAAAGCCTGGAGATAAAATCCATGGGGAGGCAAGCAGGACCTGGGGAGAGAGCCCAGCCGTGCTTGCTGGCCACACTGCCGCCTTCCCTCTTCAGCAAGCACTTTCTTTCCTTTTTTTCCCCTCTTTGCTAATAAAACTCGTCTCTCTCCTGCCTTTACTGTAGCCATCGAGGGCACTCGAGAAAGCACACAGCTCCGGTGTGTAGCTGGAGCCCACCCCTGTGATTTCTCTGCGTGTAATTGCTGCCCGGAGGCACGGCGGGCTGCTTGGCCGCCGGTCGCTGACTGAGGCTCGGCACAGCTCTCCGGTGGCTAATGCTTTCCGCGCTGTCGAACCGGGGGGTGACCACCCTCGTCTACAGGGTGGATGCTGAAAGTCACTGAAAGTTAATGGGCCCTTTGGAAAAAGGCAGTAGCTCCTTTCAATGGGCAGAGTACATCAAGCGAAGAAAAGGTTTGGAAATACAGACGTTTTCAACCGTATTAAATGTTTCATTGGAAAATTTGAGAATTTTGTGCTGGAAGGTATTTTATGTTCCTTTTCATGCTGTTTGCATATCATTTTGTGATGCCAAGAGTGGTCACGCAGAGGTCGTGCGTAACCACGACACAGCCCAACAAACTGCCTGCAGCCAAGGTCATAACACGGCAGGGGCTGGGGCTGCAAGGGTGCAACGTCTCAGCCCTGCCTCAGGGCCAGCGCCTGCCGGCCTCCTCCCCGTGGCGCTCCCTCCTGCTGCCTGCAATTCTGCAAATGCCGCGCCTGTGTCTCGCCAGCCCTTCACAGCAAAGGCTGAGAAGGGTAAAATGTACATGGACCACAGACACACAGTGATGGGGCTGAGCCCGTGCCGCAGCTCCGCAGGATCCTGACCCCGGTTCCCATCAGCAGCTGAGGGATGCTCAGCACACGGGAACACTTGTCTGAGAGATCCTAACGGGAGGAGGCTCTGATTGCATTAATCATCGTTCTCTAAGAGGACACGATTCCCCAGTACAGCACACACTCTGCTAAATTAGGAATATCGTTTATTCAGATGATAAACTTCCATCAGCATCAGCAGCATTAGCGGGTTTAAACAGCCAAGAGCTGAAAGAGCTTCATCAAAGAGAACGATGAGGGCAAACTTAAACATTGCCCTTAACACCTAGACATCATGGGCTGGGCTTTGGTGCAAGGGGGAAAAGGATTAGGATTGGTGGTGTTATCTGCAAACCCTGACCTCAGAGCGTTGCTCCAGAGGCGACCGTGCGGTGGGTCGGACTGTGGTACTCCCAGCACAAGCCCTAGCCACATAGAAAATTGCTGGCTTGAGATTTTCTCTCCAAATCGTGTGCAGGACTTGAGGATATTTTTTAGAAAACCCAACATATTCTCAGTTGAAAAGAAAAAGTCAAAGTTCTGCATTTGGTGAATCAGCATTTCCTGATGAAGAAAACATCGTCCGCATCCCCCGCAGGCAGCCCCTGCCAGGGCACCGGTCCCCGTCACTCAACGCAGCGCAGCTCGCTCGGCATCGGCTCGTTCTCAGCACCCCAAGTAACGGAGTTTCTACAGTTTCCTGTGAGAAACTAATTTATGGAAATACAGTTCGCTGTCAAGCAATTCTCCCCGGTGTTCGGTGCGGACGCTCCCTTTCTTAGCATTATTGCATTATCCCTAGTTAGAGCTCCTTGAATTAGCTTTCCTTTCCCTCCTTGCAGCGTACGCACTTTGCATACTTATTAAAAAATTAGTATTGTAATTTAGTCGTAACTGAACATGGCCCTTAAGCATCAGACTCCATTTCTCTGTTGGTTTTTTTTCAATTAATCAACATTTATTGTGGTTTCTAGGACTGCAAACACCAGGTTAGGTGGAGCCTCGCTGATACTGCAAGCAGTATCACCGCCGGGAGCTCCTGCAGGGTAATTCTAATCATTTCTCTTGCCCTGGCTTGATACCATGTAACCCTGAAAGACAAGGGATGGCCCAACCCGTCGGATTTTATGCAGAGATGAGGTTACCTTCCACCCGGCACAGCCCGGGCACCGTCAGCGCCAGCATCGCTTCTCCTATAACCTCCTTGAAAATCTCCTCTCTTCCAAAAATAAAGAGCTGAAACTACCATTATGCTACTGTCATTTAAAAATAATATAAAATATAATCCGATGCCAATATATTCCTACTTAAAGAAAAGAGTTAGTAATTACTACGACTCCAAGCTTTTTAGGACTGAAAATATGTCACATTTCAGAGCTGTTACCCACTCGAACCCTCCGAAACGTTGGAAATGCCCTGAGGGGAACCCAGTCTGTTGTGCACATACTATTCAAATATATTTTTATAAGAGCAGATTGTGGTTTTGTTTATTTAGAGCTTTTTCTCCCTGCATATGCTTTACTATTTTGGGTTAGTCGATGAAATATTACTGCCTCTAGACTTTGGCTGCTGTATCGTTGTTACCTACACTAAATGTACGTGTTTCAGGAGCATTATGAAATAGGAGCTAATCTAATTTAGTGGGAGAAGAGGTGGTAGGCACATTTTTCAGAGTTAGAGCCACAGAGGAACAGTGTACTGGGAGGGACCAGCAGCATCCCCAGCTCTAATTCCTTCTATTTTAGGCACGGGCGCAACAGAGATTTAGCCCGGGAAGTCTGTCAGCCACAAACACTTCTCAGTGCTTTATAGCAAACTCAAAACCTTTAGTGGAAGACCAAAAGCCGGAGATATCAAATCGCACTGTAGGAGAGAATGAGTTATACTGCATTTGAAGCAAGTGGTTTACTAGGGAAGGGGGTGCTAATTAGAAGGGGTTTTCCCAAGCTGTTCAGGACATTCGTGGAACAGGATGGCTCGGATCGGAGTGGGTGACTGTTCGTTCAGGAGGGTCACAGCAACGAAAGGTTTCTGAGGCTGGAGAATCGCTGTGGGAGAACACCACAGCGGGAGCCCACAGGGCACTACTTAAGGAGAGCTTTGTTAGAATGAGAAAACCATTTTAGCTGGAAAAAAATGGTCTGGGACAGTCGCATCAGAGCTGGTGTCTGGGACAAGGTTTGGAAAACTCATCTATGTCAAGCACATAGAGGAACAGCAGTGGGGCAGGTCAGGATGGGAAGGTTTGGAAAACCTGCCCTTGCTCGGCATGGAAGCACGCGGGGATCTCGGACCTTGGCTCAGGACACGTGTCCTTCTAAAAGCAACCGCTCTGCTACCTCGGCAGCCTGCTCCTCCTCGCCGCAGCCATCCGGGGGCTTTCAGGAATCTCTGCCTCCTGCACGCAGCTTTTCACGGCAAAGGAGCCTAATTCTGATCTGGCTTCCTGGGATCAAAGACGATTCCGTGGAAGGAAATGAAATGACTCAGGTACTAAACTGGTGATAAGAAGGCAGTCAGTCTCCAGGGACTCTCTAGAACAGATACTCCCAATAACACAATGAATTGTTTTATAGAAGGATGAAAGACAATTAATTAAAGGAAGAAAACAAGTTTAAAAATATATACAGGATGTTACTTGGCTCCAGAACTTTGCCAGAGTAAATCCTAATTAAATCCTAATTAAATCAATTTTGTGGATGTGCCTGTATCTAAACCAAAACTCTTTTTGTTACGCTGCTACCTATATAATGAATAATGTTAAAAAACCTTTTGCACACACAACACTTGAAAAGACTCCTTTGGAAATTGGGAACTGATTTAAAGCAAACAACAAAAGCTGCCGAGCGCGTCCGTCCCCAGCACATGGCACTAATCATTCCCACCCAGTAACAAAGCACTTGTCTCTGAATGATCAACTCGAGCTGCTGCTGGTAACTTGTCTAATTACCACTTTCAGAAATGATATATTATTTTTAATGAGAATGCATTTCTCCCTTCTCTCCTGCTTGTTTGCAGAAGGTCAGAAGGACGCTTTCATGTTCGGGCTGCTTCAACCTAGAGAAGCTGGTGCTGCCTTAAAAAATGCCAAAATAGCCTCCTTAGAAATTGCTTCAGAGAGGTTCATGGGACTTAGAAACAGCGTTCTCAGAGTTATTCCTGAAGGTTTCTTAGATGTAGCTGTCATTGAGTTTCACGGAGAGGAATGATTAAAATCAACTTTTTTTTTTAATAGCAAATTTGGATTTGGAGACTAATCCTCCTTCCTGCGCCCCGCAGTGCAATGGGTGTCAGCCGCTGCATGGGAGCCTCGGCTGCCTTCCTTCTGCGGCGGGCGAGGGAGGCAAACCCTGGCCTCAGAGCTTGGCAGCCCTTATTAAAGATGGGGGGATTTGTAGCCGCAGATGTCTGCCTTGCCTCATGTTTTCAATCTCCCGTTCAGGGTGGGTTTTAAAAAGCCTGTTCAGCCATTTCTTTGTATGAAGAATTTGTTTCCCAGGGAAATATTCTTCTGAAAGGGAAACACCCACAAATAGGTTCCTGTTTTTTCCATTTCTGTTCATTTTTATGACTTATTTCTCTACCACAGATGGAGATTCATAGCCAAGAAGCATCTTCCCACTTGCCTTTCCTAAAGCCAGATGACAAAAGATATGAAGGGCCACCTCAGGAGCCTGCAGTGATGTCCCTGATGTCAGTGATCCCATTCCTGATTTTTCCCCACAACAAAATATACTGAAATAAGGAATCGATCCTCTGCCTTGCAGCTCGGAGCGCACAGCGGATGGTCTCCTCCCCCACGGAAAGCATGCCTTCGGGGGCTCTGGGGCTGGCGGAGCTCCGTGCCTGCTGGAGGAGCACCTGCAGCTGAGGCAGGAACATGGGCATGTGGCATCGGCAAACGCGGCTCCTCACGTTAGAGCTTGGAAGAGAAGAGATTTGCTGCTAAGAGAGGATTAATTTTATGAGTCATCAAAATCTCAATTGAGATGCAGGGAAAAGGATTGAAGAGAGAACATTGCAGTGAATGAGATTATAAAACGAGGAAATCTATCACAAACTCCCTCAAAGGTAGGGAGCACATTCTTAATTCTTATTTAATGGCACCATTCCTTGTGTCAATAGCTCCGTTAAAGATTAACTAGAGGCCTTGTCCATCTGCATACTGAAAAAGAAGCTGGAAATGCTCTTTAGGGTAATTCACAGAGACAGAAATAAACAGTCACTTGTTTAATTTCACCTGCAACAATATTAGAAAAAGAAACCATGTCCTTCTTTTTGGAAAACTCTGCAGGTAACTAGTCCCTGCAAAATAATCCATCCTGACTTCTGGGAACAGGGGAAATCTTCTAAAATAGAAGTTTTGCTTTCTCCAAAGCACGAAAAGCCTCAGACATACAGAAAAAACCCCAGCCACCATGTCACACCAGGCTTGAATCACAATAAGTGCTCCCATTTTTCAAGTCAAATGCCCTTGGAAGTGTTAAATTTCCTGACAAATGAAGCTCGGGGTCTCTCAGCATGAACTTCAGAACTGCTTGATTTAAGCTTTGCCAGAGCAGACTACTTGTGAAAGACAGTTCATCACTGTGTCCTGAAGCTGGCTTTCCGATATGCCTACACTGAAGTCTTCACTTGTGTTTCTACATGTGCTTTACCGTTTCCCTTCTCTCCCTGCCAGTTCCACTTACTCAAAGCCCTCCAGTACCAGACTGTTTTACTTTGAACGTCTGCCCGTCTATAAGCTTAGGGACGTGGAAGGAAACCTGAGTTAAAACCCCACCTATTCTGGAGTCAGGTCACCTCAAGGTCCTTCCCGTGGTACCTTCTGAAGCCTTGATGCCATCTCTCGGTTGTTACCATCAGGAAGGGACCCCGGAGCATCCCATCGCATGGAAGCAGAAAAGATTTGTGGACACATCTGGCAGCAAGGAGCTTCAGCTCAGGGCTCCAACTCCCATGCGACTGTCCAGTGTGGGCAAACTTGGGTGCAAGTTTTGTCAGATGATAAAACCCTAAATGCTAGATGTGGAAAAGACCTGAAAGACCAGCCTGCACTCCCCCATATGTTAACAAGTTCTATTTTCCCATCTGATTTTAATCTTTTTCAAGCCCCCAGGCTCCTGCCCACCCCTTCTAGGAGATGCCTCTGCAGTCTGGGAGCTTTTTCTGCTGGATGGAGGGCTCCCAGCTTGGTGCAACACTGTCAGATCCCACCTGGGATTTTACAGCTTGATTATTCCAAGTTGAGAGGATGCAAATTCTGTCATTGAAATCGTTGGATGCTCAAAAGCTCTGAAAACAGTTACTTTTCTGACTGGCATTTCAGGAGATCCTCATGGGAGTGGAAATTCAGGGCAAAAAGTTGAGTGATCCATTCTAGAAACGCCTTCCCACTCCTCGGACACTCACATCCTTCCAGGCAATAGAGCCAAGACCATCTCCACGTGCCCTGCCTGGGCACAGTTATGCTCTGGAGTGGGAGGCTGTGCGGGCGATACCCCTTCACGTGCCAAAACCACTCGGTGTCTGGTGATACTGGGGTGGAGATGGCACCCTCTTAGTGCGTGCAATAAATCCATCCCCAGACCCAGCTAAATACTGGAACTAGGTAAGAAACATGCAGGCTGTGTTTGTATGTTGAAAACTGTATTCCACTGAAATGCTTTGGGGAAAGGTATCATTATATACTAAATGTTGTGGGGTTTTTTAAGAGGGAAGGCAAAGCATTTTGATGATGTCGAAACATTATGACAATATTATAATGGAACATTTCAATTTCTCATTTTGGAATACCCTTACTTTGCTATGCCATTTTACAAATATATACTGGTAAAAGAATATGATTAACAGTAAATAGCAGCAGCAGCAGGAAATTTTTTAGATTTTATAAGAATGAACTGTTCAGATCAATCCTACTATGAAACTGTCTTCAAAACAGGTATTTTCTTAAAACTGTCTTTGTTTTGCAATTTCTCTAAATCTGGATATTATTCATGGTGAGTTTTTTCGCATGTTTTTTCATGAAATGAAACTGTCTTGGCCTTGTCCTACTCTGAGTGCTTTGACACTCCCAGTCCTCCCCTCTCCCGACTCTCAAGTCAAATCTCCCGTTCCTGCAGGTTCAGCGCACACTGCTTGGCTTGGACGCAGGAGCTGAGGGCATTACCGCATCCATCCCTGACCAGCTGTGCTTCATGTTCTCCCTTTGCCTTCAGACAGCTAAGTCTGAGTCTCACCAGGACTCATCAGCCTCTTCATTTGTCATCAACTGCCTGTCCAAGCCCTGGAATATAAAGTCTCTGCAGAACTCATAACTGTTAGCCAGCAGCTGGAAATTAGCAGTAATTTCCTTAATATCGGCTATGTAGAAGACAATGAGAATGAACGCTTCCACTGATTGCTGGAAATGCTCAGCTAAATTTGCCCAGCCTTCTGGCCCTCCCATTCCTTGGCCCTTCGCTGCCTACAAAGCCATGGCTGGGGTCATGATCACTGAAGCCAGCAGTGGTCTTTAGCACAACGATTTGCAGCAGAGCAGCTACAAGCCCACAGCATTTTATAGCACTGTTTATCACCTACATGTGAGTGACTAACAAGGCCATGGCTGTGCTATGTTCATTTTGAATGCAGAGACCCAGCTAGGGATGTAATTTTGGACACAAGATGTCTGGATACACCAAACTCAACAGTGCAACTGCAGCTTTGGGATACATTTGGCTGTGGGAGAGGCCAGGTCAAAGAGTTGCTGCCTATTCCCATTCCCATTCCTATTCCCATTCCCGCTCAAGCCACTCAGTTGTCTGCACTCTCCAGGACACCAACCTCCTCACCATGTTGGGATACCTGTTTGTGCAGCCATGGTGTAACACACAATAAACTGCTCCGTGCTAACACAACCCTCCCATCAATGCATCACATCGATGTCTATCCATAGCACTCACGTCTCCTAACACAGCGAGGGTATTCAGCTCATAAATGCAGAAGATGCACCTCCGAGATCCAGAAATTAGGAGCTACTGGCATGAAGTCAGCAGGGCAGCTTCATCGTTGTTCCCTCGCCCATCTCCGTTATGGTACAACTGGATATTAATGGTTTGCAAACACGCCTTGTCTCAGTCAGTGCCCAAGATGGAGCTCCTTTAGGGAAGCGGTTGTGGCTGTGCAGAGAGCATGGGTTTTTGAAGCCCTGGAGGGAATGAGAAGGCCTTGCTCTGCTGGGACACCCAGGTACAAGTGCAGCCCTTTATTTCTTTGCCATTAGATGAAGAACCTGTATGCAGTGACAGCTTCTCCTCATGCATTCCTCCTGGAGCTTTCCTGTCTTCAGAGCAGTCCAGACTTTCTGCAAGAAGCCAGTTACATGGCTGGTTTGTGCTGTGCCTTGTTTTTACACTCACAGGGTCCTGGTTTCTGAAATGATCTCGTCACAAGCTCTTGATTAAAGGGTATCTAAAATGCAAGTAACATTTTGATGAGCAGAGATCACTAGACTGCATGTAGACGTTGAGGGCCCTTCTTACTGCGGCAGAATCACTGAAGTGAACATTTTAGATACTTGTACTTCTCACGTGCTGCTATTCTCAGAGATTTAATCTTGTGCTTGTCACAAGAATTGCTGGTTTGTCCCTCTGCAGCAGCGTCAGAACCATGCTCTGTTCTCCACTTGATGGATGGGAAATATAAAACCAAAAACTTTCTTAATACAAGAGCTAAGCACTTGTGGATTTCCACCTAGGGATGAATTTACACATTTCAGTATTGGGTTTTGTCCCAAATGGTGGAAAGGGGAATTGAAATTGTAATGTTCTATTTTTCTTTGTGGAACAGACTATCAAAATGATTTCAATTTGGAAATGTCAAATGTCACTTATCAGGTGAAATATTTTGTCACTTCTGAAGCTGATGAGAAGGCATCGTTTGTTTCCAGCCACTATGCCTTGTATAATTTAACTGATGATACCTTCCTCAGAGCAGGGCCCAGCCTGTCGGACACTCTGCACGAATGCACATCAGGACGGTCAGGCCCCTGTGCATGCTGGCCCCAGAAATCTTGCGTTTCATCTGCCCAGTAGTGGCCACACTACCCAGAAGAGCTGGGGAGGGCAGAGAGCCACGCTGCTGAGCCCTCTCGGGTGGAGGCAGGCATCGGGCAGCTACGGGCAGGAGTGGCCCTGGAGATGCTTTAACTCAGGGCATGTGGAAGAGCTCTAGGTATCCAGGTGGGATTTCTGGCACATCGTGCCTCACAGAGAAGACCTCCAGGTGCTTCTAAGGCACTGACTACCCCTAAAGCACCTTTCTTCTCTCTATTTTCTGTTCATCAAAGTACCTAAGACAGAAAACTACAGAGAAAGATGCAACATCTTTTCCAGTTGCAGTTGCAACTGCACAGTCTGCCATTGCACTGCTTGCAGAAGATCTTCCCCCTCTTCTCCAACTACACATTCCCAGGTGACGGCATGTCTGCAGCGAGCTGGTCTGGTCTTGGGATCCTTGGGTAGCTCCTGTAATGCCCAGTATAAAACCCTCACAGCAATATACCTTCCCTGGCAGGGTCCCATCCTTGGGAGCGCTCTCTCCACTTGCAGCTGGACACTTCATGCTAATGGGCAAAGAGGGTAATTCTGTGGTAGTGGGGGCCTGGATTTGCAGGCTCTTTTGGTTATCTGATAAAATACCTCAGGCACACAGAGAAGGCTTCTAAGCAACAGGACTGCATGGGGGGCTGATGATAACTCTTCCTATTATGTTCAGGAGCATCTGAATCTCACTTGTGTTATCTAGAAAGGAATTATAATGACAACGATTGTGTCTAACTGAGACCAGGGAAACACAAAATGATCTTAAAGCACTATTACTAGCAGGACACTTAGAGGAAAATGTCAATAATTTTACTTCCCCTTTCTAATGTGTTTTTTCACCAAAAGCTCTCACAGCTGTTTTTAGTCATTAGCTAGGCAAATCTCACAACCCTCCTGCAAGAAAGGCATTAAACTATTTTACTTTTTAGTAGTGTGAAAGAGCGGTCAATAAGAATGGGGATTGGCAACCCTGAGCTTAAAGACAAGGACGCTGTGAAATGACCATGGAATATGTATAAGGCAATGGAGTCCTGCTGTTCTCCTCCATGAACACATCTAGTAATTTTTCACTGGATCTTAGACATATCCTTTCTCTAATGACGGCTTGACTGGAATTCAGCCTTTCTTATGCCAAAATTATCCCCGTGGAGGAACCTATTACTTGTCAGAGCCCTGTGGTGGCTGTCTCGGCTGTGATGCTTACAGGTAATTCACAGGCTGAACATTTTTACCTGCCAGAAGTGTGTCCTGGGGCCCCCCCACAAAGGACATTCAGAGGGTGACAATGGCAGTGGCCAGAACATCACAGCCACCTCCTACCTGCCAGCATGACGCTGAGACATTCTCCAGATGCTCCTGACCTGCGGCACCTATGGCAGAGTCCTGGAGCACCTGGCTACGTATATCTGATCTTAGCTCATCTGCTGGGCAACTTCCAGCCTGTTCTTGGCTGCTTAAAGGTTCCCAGAGAGGAGAAGGAAGACAAAAAGAGAGGGCAGAGGAGGGCAAAAAGGGAAGATAAGGGATCAGGAAGGAAGGGAGGTACTAAGTGAAGAAGAACAGTCTTGCTGTCCCTTGCAAATTAATTCATTGCAGTGTGAGTCTCTGGTTTTTGAGTTTTAGTCCTGACTGAGGCTGCTCCAACAGCTAAAATTTGCCTTTGTAAACAACCCTGTTCTCATCTCAGGTGCTGCGATTCTCCAGGTGCCCACGCACATGCCCGCTCTCATGGATGACTGTCAACTCCGACCCCAACCTGAGTGTATTTGTACAAAAAACGTGTAGAAGCAAAACCAAATTCTACAGAAAAATCCAACGTTGCAATTTTCTTCCCACCCTCATTAAGCCTAATGATTTATGCCTTGTAATTGCCACAAATGGGCAAGAATCCCTGAATCCTAATAATTCTAAGTATGCCAGAAGTAAATTTTAAAATCCTAAGCAAAAATTAAATGACCATAAAATATGTGTTCACCTCCCAAGAGACAGTTCTGTTTCAACATGACAGCTTAATTAAAAGCTCAGTAAATTGGTCACAACATTTTTTAATAAACAGTCTTTATAGACAGTATGCAGGAGAGAGATGGTGCTTGAAATGCAGCAGAAGTAATTGAAGTGATCAGAGGTCCCCACTCCTTTGATGACCTCTGCAGTAGCTAAAATCAGCTCGAACCACTGCTAGGGGGAAGCTGAGGCAGGTGAAGAGCTGGAAACCACATTTATATTCCAGAATATCCACTCAATGCAAATTAACATCGCCCAGATTTAACTACATGGGAACGCATTTAAAAGTTTCAAGGTGTAGTTGCGTCTTTGAAGCTTCGGTGCTGGGTGTGTGACCTGTTCCAGCTGTTCATGCGAGGCTCTGATTTGTCATGCTGGGGAATATTTGCACTACGTCCCATTGGGTAGGGTACCCAGAGACTCGGAGAGCGGCGTTCCTTGCTCCCAGGGCAGCTGCCTCGTCCCTAAGCAGTGTGTAACCACCAGGCCGTCGGTGAGGTTGGACAGTTGGGACCTGGGGTCAGGAAAGCCCTTTCTGAGGGATTGCCACACATCTAGGAGCCTCCTGGGCATTCTCACTAACCTCGAGTCCCTTTTCAACTTCAGGATGTGAAAAAAAGAAATTTGGTTTCAAAATCACCTTCTGTTTTATTTATTTTGAAACACAAAATACCCCTCGGCCACTCAAATGAGAAATACAACACTTCATTCAACCTGAAATGACTTTTTCTTTCCCATCCAGAAGAGCCAGCGAACCAAAAAATTGGTTATTCCCTCACCTCTACTTGTTCCCCATCTCCTAAGCCAGATGGTCCTTTTATAATTTCATCTGAAAAAACCACATCCTGGGTCCCTTTCTCATGCATTTAGAGTACACAGTCGCCTGCACCGTCAGCTCATGCTCTGATCACATCACACCAGCCTCTTCGCATTCGATCTCTGCCACAGCATTGAACCTTCTTTCAATTATGTATTTATCTGATGTTTCCTTTCCCTTAGCTGAGGGTTGCGGGAGGAGGTCAGGTCGTTCAGAGCTCTGAAGAGAAAGAGCGAGAGCTGCCTCCGGGATGCGTCTTCCCCGCAGCGTTATGGGACTCGCTGCAGCCCTGGGGCCCGAGTCCTTTCCCGAGTCCTTTGCTCATCTCCAAACTCAAAACTAGGCGAGTCGAGGGCTGGGACAGTGCCCTGTGAAGCAGGGCTGTCCCCTCTCTCTCACACACACGAGATGCGATGGGAAACCCCGCTAAGAGATTTGCCGTGGGCTGACTTCCACCGTTGCGGAGTCACTCGCCTTTGATCTGTCTCTCTTCTCTGCTTTTTTTTTTTTCCCCGAGAGCAACACTCAGATCACAAGTCCTCAAAAAATGAAAGATAAAACTTCTCAAAAATCTCTTCTATAAATGGCGTCACTCTTCCTAACACTCTGGCAAGAAATCAAACTAAGGAGCTGGGGCCTTCCAAACCTCCTGACTTTTTTTTTGCAAAAGTTATGGAAATTAACTTTTCCATCCAGGCCAATTTCATTTGGACTGAAATTTGTGAAGTTTTTGCATTTCCCAACTATGTTCACCTGTGTTACTGGTCACACTGGATCTAAACCAACCCACCACACTGTTCCGCATCTGAACGTCTTTACCCGTCTGATGTTTTCATGCATGGGAGAATCCATCTTTAGGACTAATTCATAAAGACATCAAACAATCACTGATGAGAAAAATTCAAATAGAACATCTCCAAAGACACCTCAGGGTGGGTTTTTGGAAAACATTGCACAATTAATTATGAAATCTTTGTGAATACCCTCCAAAACACTCTGGAACCAGTTTAAAGACATTTTGCTACCCCTTGCACCTCCACCTGCTCTTATAATTCACACCTGATCGGTGATGTACAAGTGGAAAGAATTCACCCATAACACTGTGTTTAACTAAAAGGCAGAGAATATTTTCTTAATATCCTATTGAGGACCAGTGCTGTGGGCCAGCGCACGTTTGTGGATTCACATATTGAAAAGCTAACACAGTTACCGCTGGATATTCAGTACAGCCTCTCATATACTTCAAGTCAGAGAATTTTGTCTGCTGTTGAGTCTACCAATCTGTAAATATGAAGATGAAGTTTCTTGCAAAAGCTGACTATCTGGAAAGAAGCTATTTGGGTAAGATTTATGAATCACATACAATGCCGTCAGGATTGGCTTGCAAATGATTTACTAAACAAAAATGGGGCTGAGTTCATAACGGATGTTACTCAAAACAAGAAATTTGACTGGTGCTATATATTTCATCTATTGGACATAAAATGCATTTGCTGTAATAAAGTGACGATATAAATGTTAAATATATTCTTTTTTTCCTTTTCCCCACATGTGGATTTGTGCTTAAGAATTCCTCTCGGCTGCTGGAACTGTGATTGATAACAGCCTGGCTGAGAGCTTCGCTAACACCAGTTCAGTGTTGGGCAAATTTGCTTTGGAGCATACTTGCCTCAAACAAATATACTTTGGAGTCCATTAAAACTGTTTGTGAATGTGGGTTTGAAGCATTCAGCAATTTCAGCAGCCCCGGAGCTTTCGGGAAGCTGGATTGTAGCATCTGCTGGTTCAGAGCTCCTAACCCACTGATTGCTTGGAGCTGGGAGGGGATAACTGGGAAAAGGACTTTATCCCGCTCATGGCCACTGCTGGAGACAGGGTGCTGAGTTTGAATAGCTGGTCCTACAGCTTCTTTCCTAGACTGAAGAGACCAGACATTGCCTGTGCAGAATTCAAAGACATCCTATAAAAATGATGATAGCAACTTGTCTTCCTCCCTTCCCCAGCACAAACATCCCAGGGGCACTGCACAAATCCCACCCCACCCTGAAATCCACTGCTGACGAAAGCTAGTGAGATACCGCCAGCCTATTTCTGCTGGAAGCCTTCATTTAGGCTGTTCTGCCCGCGGCCGCAGACGCTGCGCCCTTGCAGGACACGGGTTCACGGCCATGCTAATTCTACAGAGGTGCCTGCTCCTGCCACAACAGAGGTCCCGACCTCCCCAGTGGCTGGCACACATTTCTCTTCCATCCTTGGGCCCTCATGGGCATATCAGAAATCATCCCGTTGTGGTCGTTGCTTTAAATATTTTGTTAGAGGCAATGAAGGGGTTTTTTTGCAGTCATCTCCACATTTCTGATGGTCTCGGCCCCTTGGGGGAGAATATGAAAAGGAATCCAGTGCCTTTGATGCTGTGGACAGAGCTGTATTATTCATCGCCTCGGTACAAACAGGACTGTACCAGGAACGCTACCTGCTGCACAAATGATGCCTGAAATGGCCGTACACACAGATGGACCCACTCCAGCTGCTCAGGGGCTGTCTGGACAATGTCTGTCAGCCGTCTTGCTGGGATATTTTGACTTATACATCCTAGACCTGGAATAGGTCCAGGGATAAGATTTCTATCCCATGAAGGACAATCCTGTGCAGCCTGTGGACCACAGCTCATCAGGAGGAACTGGACCTGCAACATCTCCCGACACGACACTACAGTAGCTCATATAGTCCCTGTTTAACCTCACAACGCGTTATTTCATGGGTTTTCAGGATGGCTTCCAGCCAGCCAGGGGTCTGGAAGTGATCAGAGCTGAATCTGAGCTCGTGGGCTCAGACATACCCTGCATTTATTTTAATCACAACAGAACATCAGATTCTTCTTCTTCAAAGAAAATTCTTTAATGTTTCCCTTTTGTGGGATGCAGAAGGCTTCTCCTAAAATTCCTATATTTCCAACAGGAGAGAAATGATGAGTTTTGTCCAGCTTGTTGGAGAAAATAACTCCTATACCCCCCACTCCCTGGAGTGTGCCTCCCCCGGGAGAGGCAGGATTGCCTCGTACCCGAGGGGCTGTACGGTGCTCGCAGCGGCAGCCGGCTCGGAGAGCCCTGATCTGACTGGCTTAAGCCCTGATGCCGTTTCACTAAAGGAAGCAATGTTTTCAAAGACCACGCACGATATCGCATCTCCAGGTTTGGCCTCAGACCTCTGGAATCAAAAAAGGAGGCTGTGCTGCATGAGAATGAGATACTAATTAGCTAATAATCTCTAATGGTCAAAGGAAAATGAATATGACTAGCTGTCATTAAGTTGGTTTTGAAAGCCTTTCTTTAGTGTATAAAGCACATTAAAAATGATTCCATGATCCATCATGCCGTATGATTTCTATGGCATAAAAGAGGAATTATCGGCGATCATAAAGCATACAATGACCATCATTTAGCCTTGTCGCTAACTGCGGCAGTGAGTGAATCAAGCTGGGGCTGCAAATAAAGAACAACTTGCTTTTATTTTTAGTCCCTAGTGCTTTGCTTTGTCCAGCCCGTGGGACCACACTTCACAGCGACCTCTTTTCACGGATGACAGCTAAACGGGACTCCTTCCACGGTCCAAGGGCTGCCTTTGCCGTCCTTGCAGGGAGCGAGTGGCCCAAGGCAGTGGTGCTTGGGCCGGAGGCTGGTGCCCATCCTTACGAGAGGAGGGCTGCACCGCTAGATCAAGCCTAAACGTTCACAAGTCCCTTCTGCCAAGCGACAGCCGGCCTCTTCCTTGCAAGTGAAGAAATGGGTGTCCTTCGGTTTAGCCTCATTCTGTCTCCAGCCTCTCTCAGCGCTGTTCCTGCCAGACAGCTACAACACAGGTTACTCGACTCCAGTTTGCATTCAAGTTCACGAAGGAATTGATAGCGTGCCAGGCTTTGGAGCCTACTGTTTTGATAACTCAGGGCCAAGAACCGTCAATGAAAGTGTTTCATTTTAGACTGAATACCAAAAATGTCTCAATGGGCAAGAAACAAAGGGAAAACAAGAAAGAAAAAAGAAAAAAGAAAGGTCAGGGCTTCCTGCAAAGATCCTTCAGGTGACACTGGTCCCCTCTGCTTTCCGGCACTGCCTGTAAACTGACGTTCAGAAGGCTCCAAACAGCGCGAGAAGATCCCTCTGCAAAGAGTGGTCAGTCCAAATAAATCCTGCCTTGCCCCGACTCAGGGCAGCTGCAGGTGTGAACAGCACAGAGAGCAACCCTGCTCTCTGCTGACAGCAAAGCACCCAAACACGAATGATTTCGTGGGCTCTGACAGCTGCTTTTGCAGCTGAAACAAGTTAGAAATACATCCTATTCACTCAAGGTTTCGGTCTAGAGAGACTTGCTATTCTTCCTACAGCATAGGCAAAGAGAGAACACCAATTGTTGGTGTAGCTGTTGGCTCTTGAAGACTGATGAATGATAAATATTGCTCAGGTCTCGACGGCAGCACAGCCACAGTGACCCTGGGACGTAATTCCACCCAGGTTTTAGCAGCATGGCTTCGAGAAGCGGCTTCTAGAAGGAGTCACCCAGCCCCATGCTGTGCTCACCTCTTGCAACGGTGGCTATAAATCATCTCTACAGCCCCATCCCTGGTGTTAGGCAGGCCAGGCTGAGGGCAGCTCTCCTGCCTGCTGTGCCCCCCTCCAGTTCATACTGGGAGGGGAAGGCTGGTTCCCACAGCAATACTGGCTGCGCTCACAGAACTACTTTAGTTATCCAGGGGTTTCCCTGGGAAAGAGACTCCCTAGAAATGCAGCTGGGATAGATAACAGATGCACTGCATAAGTCCTTGCTCAAACTGTCACCTTCCAGAGTCTGATTTAGTGCTTCATCTTGAAGTGAGAGATAAATCCTGATCAGCATGGAAAAACCCATGGAGTGGCCCAGCCAGCCCTCCACTAAACTTCCACAGCTGACAGACCTAAGCAGAGTACTGCAAATACCTCAAGGTCAGAAATGCTTTTCTGCAGCCTTATTTTCTTTTATTAGGTCTTTTAGCCCTATTAGAATGTACTAGAGAGGCTTTTATGCAGGAACTAGCAAAATTTGAAGTCCAGTCTTTTTCTATTACTGCAACTCTAATGACTTCTTTGGAGTTATCGCTAAGCAGAAAGCAGGTTAGTCTACTGCTCCGTTACAAACAAAATAAACCCCAAAGCCATCATTATGCAAATCGAAGAGGAAAAGAGCAATTTAGCTCTGTTAAAGAGAGGACAGTCTTGCAGGCTAAGTCTTGGAAGAAGAGTCAGGAGGTTGAAAAATTGCACCTTGCCTTGCCAACACTCAGCTCTGCAATGCTTCGGATGCCGTGATATAGGGAGGGACGGCGGCTGGGGCAATCATGGGGAAGGCGGTTCGGGTGCTGACCCTGGCTCACGGAGGAGGAGGCAGATACCCCACACCTGAGTTACAGCTCCGAGGTGGAACCGGGGCGCCTGGAGTGGGCAGGGCTTCACATCACACCGCGGTGAAAGAAACTTGTGATTTGGCTCTTGCAGTTGGAAAATTAAACTATTTCCACAGATCAGTTAAAAAGTCTGGCAAAATATTTCTCTGCATCACCCCGCTTTTCTCTCCAAACACAAAGAAATCCCCCTACCCAGCTGAAACACCATTTCTCTGCATTAACAGTTTAGATAACAATTTCTTCAGCACGGGGCCTGACATTGCCCCGTACGGGGCTGCTCATGGTGCATTTGGGGAGCCTGGGGGGTGGCTTGCAATGAAACCTCTGCTGATGCACAGCAGTTTGTGTTTCCAGGAGAAGGTTTCGCTGCTGGCAGGAGAGGACAACTGCAGCTGAGTCAGGGCCCAGGCGCAGAAGGGGCTGGGTACCAGGCTGCAGAGGTGAGCGTAAGCAGGGGCAGAGGCTGGAGGGGGTTTCACTTCCACGCTTTTGCCCGTGCCCACGAGCACGATGCTGCACAACCACTTCAGCTGCAAGGAAAATTAAAGGAGCGAGATTTGCACCTGCTCTGGTGTCTGCTGGGGTCTTCTTTTTTGCCTTTTGCATTCTTTCGGAGGGGTACATCTCCCTTCTCAGACCTTAAAGATCAGACTTCCAAAGATGTTCTGGCTCTGCAATGACTTTGAAGATCTGGCCCAAAGCCTTCAATCAGGGGATACTGGAGGCAAGAGAGGAAAATATGTTCTTTCTGCAGGGGATGAAAAAAAATCACCTTCTGTTTGCTCCGCTCTTCTGAGCAAATGAAGTGGTGTCTCTTGAAGCAGAAGTGTGGAAGGAGGCAGGGCTGGGCCGGGCACAGGGGTGGAAAGGGAGGAGCGGGATGTCAAGGGAAGGTTACAGATCTGATAGCGCTGGCAGCATGCCCCCAGCCCAGCACTGACACATGAAAGAGGATTTTATCCAGCTTGAACACATTGCCTGCAGCCTCAGTGCAGATCACACGGATTAATGGCTTGAAATTAAACCTCTGCTCATGCAAAAGAGCAGTGTGAGTTTCCAGCAGAACATTTCTCTCCTGGCAGGAGAAAGCAACTGCCGTGTGGCATTTGCACAGGGGGCTGCTGGTGGGCAGGCAGCTACGGAAGAGCAACTAAATCATTCCTTTCCCAGCTGCAGTAATATTTCTCCCCACTGCATCTTACAGCTGAGCTCCTCTGACTCCCACTACAACGGCTGAAAGTCAATGAAGATGAACAAATCAAGAAGTGCCTGCTCTGTGCCGTCACCCGGATGCCAGATCAGGTCTACTCAAACCAGGATTAGACAAGATGAATCTTCAAAGACCAGTTCTACATACCAAGATGTTCAAGAGCTTCACCTTTCTGCTCTGCTAATGCTAATGCCTCCTGGAGCAGTAAGGCCACAGGAGAGAGTAATTGCTCTATGTAACACATGATGACAATTGGTCTTGAGTTGGAGAAACCCAGTTGTGTCCTTCTGCTTCACGTGTCAGCTTTTTTCCCCGGTATCTGCAGCAAAAATTGCCTACAGTTCTCTGGATGCACCAAAGGTTTGTGGGGTGATGGCTCAGCAAACGCCGCCTAAACAACTCAAGGGGTGCTTGTCTACCACAGCTACACCTCCAGGGATCAGTGTGTTTGCAGTAGTAACACCCATCATTGCCGTAACTCACCTCTGTCGTGGTCTGCAGTGCCCAGGAGAGAGGAGCAACCAAGAGACAGGGAGAAAGGGAGGGCGAGACTTGGCTTTGCCAGCCCAGAGAGAGACGAGGTGAAGGATCTACCTGGAAATACAGTTCCATGCTTATTGAACCCCAAAAGGGTCTCCAGGCACCAAAGACTGTAATACAAAGCTCTTCTCAGCTATCTTGTCGTTAAAGTAGATGGTGAGGAGTAGCAGAGAGAGGAGAAGGCGCAAACCCAACCCACTGAAGCAGCTGCGTGGACCTTTCCACGCACTGATGACCCCAGAGAGGCTGCCTCCAGCAAGAGAAGAATCTTACTGTGTTTCTTAGCTCATCTGAAATAGCCCTAAACCCCAGCAATAAGCATAACCTGCCATGCGGAGGCCTGAGCGCTGTAAGCAGGAGCCCGATTTCTCTTTCGCTTGTACTAAGACTCAAACCCACTCCCCAGAAGCCCGTGGTGGGAAGCCAGGTGCAGGCCCGTGCGTCTCCTCAGCTACTCCTGCCACTGTCAGGCCACCGAATAAGCCTGGCTGGGGTATTTAAAAATAACCGCAGGGTATTTAAAAACAACTTTCAGTTAATAAATGGTGAAGTGGAAGCGCCTGTGACCAGCATTTGCTGCAGAACAAACAAGAAACTCTTGCTGTTCAAAAGCTGAATCCCAAAGGCAAAAAGCAACTGCAGGCTCTATTTACCAGGAAGAAATGTCTAATAAAGAAGAACATGCATGATCATTTGGATGCAGTTAAAAGTGTTTTAACAGCTTTCCCCAAAACATGATTTTTGCCCAAGGCTGACAGATTTTCTCTTCTTGTCAGACACGGGAACAGCAAAGCAGCCCCAGAGAGAGGAGACTCCAGCTCCATGAACCTGCAGACATGACTCTCCTCTGGCTTACGCCAGCAAAACCCAGGAGTAACTCTGCTCTTTCACACCCAGTGATTATGCTTCTGCGTGACAGTAAAACTGCAAACGTGTTTTTGCTTTTTCATGGAAGAAAAATAACGATATTTCTGCCTAGTCTCTTACATGTTCTGCTAGCACACAGCATCCTAGGTGCCTGCCAAGAAGAGAACCACGCAGCCAGCACAGCTCTGTAAGCACCAGCACAGGGTTCTTCTCCCTCCTCCTCGCCACTGGCTGGGATGCAGTCAGATACATTTTTGTTATGATTACTTTAATTTTGCTTTCATCAAAACCAGATGAAAACCCTTCCCCAGAGGCTACTGGCAAGGACAGAAACGGGAAATGCAGACGAGTGGTATCTACTAATAATTACATTGCACTTCCCAGCTAGTGGCTCCCAGTAGCACCACAGAGCCCCGCAGCCAACACGATTCGTTCTCAGGGTGATGCTTGGGCTGGGCAGTTGCTGTGCAATGCCCAGCTATCTCCTCTCTGCTTGCAGTGGTTTGTTCGGCATTTTGATTATTCATTGGTTTCCAGCTCCAGGGATGAGCTGGGGATTGTTTGTTCGTTCGTTTGTTTGTGCTGGGGGTTGTTTTGGGTTTTTTTTACAGATTTCATCTCTGGGATTTAGTGTTTTACCCAATGACAGGCCTCTTTTACATCAAAAGAGATTTTTCCACCACTCTGAATTTATATAATCTGAATCTATCGACTCAATACAGCTGGACCAAGGAGGTCATCCTAAATATTTTTCTCCTTTTCTTCTTGCAGAGGGAGAATGAAATAGCAATAAAATATTTATTTTAGATCCCAGTGATCTAACACAGATGCCTCGGGTTACCAGGGGCTTTCAAAACCCTTCTAAATAAACTCCCAGATATTTTCTTTTTTTTTTCCCTCGTTGTATTTGGAAAAACACAGGCATATGTAGTCCTTTTACAGTGGCACTTCCCAAGCTGTTTCTGCCTGTTTACTTTCCCTGTAAAGTTTCTTAGCAATGAGGGCATTATAAAACCTCCCTCCATCACCACCCCCTCTTCCATTCCTCCTCCCCTCATCCCACCTTCCCTTCACTTGCAGCTGCCTCCGAACAAACCGTATATCATGCGTTTAGTGGCTCTGGGCCATTAAAACCCAGATCTGGTATTAGTGCTGTGGAAATGGAGAGCTTTCATCGCCACTCCAGAGTGGTTTTTCACGGGTAATTGATGGGAAGCCACAGACGGCTGTTGACAGTGCAGAGATTAAGCAGTTTACTGCGCAGGGGAAGCCTGGCCAGTCCATCCGCCCTGCTTCAGTGGCCAATCTCCAAAGGAATAAATGATGCTCATAAACACATCATTTTTCTCCAAATCATTATGCGCTTCCGCGCTGCAGCGTGGTCTGCAGGCAGGGCCTGATCCAACACCCACGAAGCCCATGGGAGTTGTTCCTGCCAATCTGGCACAGACGCACAAACCATTTAGAGTCAGAATTACTGAAGAGTGGAGGTGCCCAGGGAGGAGCTCGGTGAAATTTAGACCCTCAAATGCAAAATTGCAATTAGAAAATGCCAGGTGTTCAGCTTAATCCTCAATGTGCTGGTCCATGATGTTCCCTGGGCATCTGAAGTTGTATCCCTGTGCTCCCAATCCTAGTTTTGAGCTCACTTCAGCTCCTTCTCAGTACAAATAGGAAAACAGAGCTGGAGGGACAGTTTTCTTCTTTTTCCAGGGTACCCTCCTGCTACAAACACCTGCAGAACCAAATCCAACATCATCTCCTGTCCAGTGAAACTCATACTGCACTTCCTACCAGAAATACAGAGGATGTTTTCCCATCTCCCCTCTTGCTAAAGTCCCGCCGTTGTGCAGAAAAGCTTTTAACATAACCAGACCAGAGGAAGACGGAGCAGAAGCAGCAGGACTGCGGAGCTGGGTAACTGGGGCATGCAGGAAAGCAGGCCTGTTCTCCTCAGTTGTACTTGATTGGCTTTACTGCTGCTGCTCATTTAAAATCATGTTAGAAACCAAAATAATAATCTGAAAAAAATAACAGTTACAGATGAAGACTTTCAAGTGCCAGAGTAGATTTGATGGGAAGCTGGATGATAACAGCTCTGCAGCACTTGGTGCCTGATTTATCTGTGCAAGATGGGGTTCACTGGGGACTTCTACAAGTTGGGACCTGGTAGAGGTTTAATGAACAAAGGAGACAAATTCATTCTCTACAATCTTTTTTTGTCCTCTGATAAATATTGCCCTTGAATTTCATGCTATGCGCTGGGCCAGAAAGAAGCTAATGATCCAAGATGTAAACAGTTTATTTCCTGTCGCCAAAGCTGAACACAGCTTTAACCCTTGCCCAGCAAGCATCAGCAGCTGTCAAGAAAGCTTTTATGGACTTAAAGGGCAAGATGCTGGCCCTGCTGAAGGCAATGGGACTTTTGTCATTGCCTTGGGGCATTTTGGGAACAAGGAATGAGGAAACCACCAAGGACAGAACCGTGACTGCTGTTGGGTACTCCCCCACAGGAGATGCAGGCTGGCTGCAAGCAGAGACCCTGCAAGTCAGGATGGCCAAGACATTCAACCTGCAGTTACATCGAGACACGACATCCAGACTGGAATAATTGATTTATCAGGCATTTTGTACTCCAAAAGTGGGCAATCTAAGAGGAAGCAGATGCTTTGGATGGAACTGGGAGGGTGTTTAGAGGAGAGATGCCCTGCCTGAGCGGGGCTTCTTTTAAGGTCAGTGGAAATCAGTTCAAAGTCAATACTGTTAACGGGGTCCGGTGCAATTCATCTCAGCCCAAAGCAGATGCCTTCAGTTGGCCCGATGATTCCCACCCTAAACTCCACTGGCTCTAAAGGCAGCTGAGGGTGACTAGCTGAGATAGCCTTATGTGTCTGTAATGGAGGGATTTTGATGTGAGATGAATCTGACCCTTTGGGGAGGGGGGAAATTAAAGCCGATGTTCAATAGAGAAATGACCACTTTAATTTGTCACTCCCTTTTTTCTCTGTAACCTCCTGTGGACCACCTATGGATGAAGGGGTTGTGCCAGTGATCATGCAACCAACCACTTGAAAAAACATTCTTTGGGTTTGGCCAGAAACCACAGCACTTGGTTTAACCCCAAATACAGGATAATGCTGTTGCTTTCACCCTTTCCCAGGCTTTCGAGGATTTTCAGCACATTGGAGGTTTCAGCAGCTTGCGTGTGTACACATTATGGCCATCTTCCCTCCGTCTGCTGTTCTATTCTCAGAGACGTCTGAGAGCACGAAGGATGAAAAATGAGCAGCCAAGCCATTTAATTCACTCCCAATCATCATTAATAGAAGAAGGGGGGAAAAATGCCCTTGTATAATTTAAGCAACTGTTTGCTTAATGTTTCTGGTCATGACATGAAAGCATACAGTTGATTATTCTTTGTAGGTGCAGGGTTATTTTTGACCTGACGGATTTCTTGCTTATTGTGCAACCTGTATCTCAAGCACTGAGTCCTTCTTTGCCTGTCTTATCCAGATTCGTTTAAGAGATGCAGCGCAAGTCAAGATTGAGCAGCGATTTGTTTATGTTTACTTGGCCATTTAAGGTCAATCTAATGAAGCATCGGGTGGAAAACAGCATCTCTTGTTATGTTGCCACAGCAGCAATTACAGTTCTTCTGAAGGAAGGTTAAGGAATTAATTGCAGTGCTTCTTTAGATATAAAAAATAAGCAGAGGTTCTGTCTTAGCTGATTTGAGGAACTCACTAACCCGTCTGATTTTGTGGGCAACCATTTATTGATAGCACAGTGGAATAAGTTCATTCTTTATTCAGATCTTGCTGGTGTTTGAGGGAGGACACATGTTGGAAAAGCAGGCAGCAGCCCTCAGAAAGACAAGTTCTGGTGAAGTGATGGATGTGCTTTCTGGAGCTGCTGGCCCTTGGCTGCCCAAATCTCCACAAGACTGATGGCCTGCTGAGCAAGAAACGCCTCAAGAACAGGCTGAACGATTTAGAGAGCAAACCCAGGATGATCATGTCCCGGCCCTTCAGTGACTGTCAACTGGCCAAGGGGAGCAAACGCAGGTGGAGCAGCTCTGAGAGCTCTGCTCCATCCTCTCTCTAACCTCCTCTAGAAACCTGGGCTGCTTCAGCTACACCACTGGCATAAAATCAGTGCGGTCGTTACCCTCCCCACTCTGGGTGCGTTCATCTCTGATGCGGGTGGCTGACGGAGGAAGCGTAACCCTGCCTGATCAGCGACTGCAGCTCAGCTGCTGATGACAAGAGCAGACTGCTCTTATTTTACTGCCTGAACAAAACGCTCTGTTAAACTGGAAGTTGAGCTAAGAGTTCATGTCCGGGGCTTCCAGGTGAACTGATCTTATGGGATCATTTTAATTAGTGAAAAAATGAGACATCCTGGAAACCCAAGAAATTAAAATGGAAAAGAAAAAGCATCATCTGCAGAGGTAGAAGTACCTGAGGTGCCAGGCCAAGGGACAAGGGCAGGACTCTGGCACGCTGGGTTGTGATGCCTTGAGGAAAGAGACCAGCTACATCACAGCAGATTCCCAAAAAGTTGTTGCAAGTACCAGAATTACACGGTGCAAGTTTATCCTCTACCCATAGAACTCATCCGCTCATCTGCCGATTAGGCTCTTGCTGCCAGATTTGAAGGAGAGGACTTGCAAGTGAGCGAGCCGCTCTAACCGGGGGAGTTTTTACAGCCAGCAATGAAAAGTCTTCAGGAGAATCCCCCAAAATGCTGAGTGAGACAGTGAGAGGATCAAGCTGTCTCATTTTAAATGTTAAAAGTACATTGCCTAACCTGGAACATTTGCAAAACTCTTTGTAGAGATTGGCACCAGAAAATTTTACCCTGCAGGTAGCTTTAGAGTAGATGAAAAAGTTACACTGTCAGCCCTAAAATATGTTTTTCTTCTTCCATCAGCAAAGTCACACCACAGCACTCTTCCAGGGGCACTTAAAGCACGCTGGACATTTTCTTCACAGAGAAGACTTAACAAAACTGGCTTGGTTTGATTTTGGATTTCTCTGTTCTGGATGATTCTGACTCAAGAATGACGGAAAGGGCTCTTCTATTTAGCAAGCACTAAGGATTCACCACCTTAAAAGCAGACTTTTTAAAGGTACTTTTAGGCAGATGTCCCAAATTGCTCCATCGCTAGCTACTTGATAAAAACCAGCATTGTTGCTAATGCTGAGCTTCAGTCCAAAGCCCTTCAACTTTCTGTCCTAGCTACCACAGCTACGGAGATGAGATGATGAGGAAAGCCTCTCCTATGAGGACAGGCTGAGAGCTGGGGGTGTCCAGCCTGGAGAAGAGAAGGCTGCGGGGAGACCTTATAGCAGCCTTTCAATACTTAAAGGGGGCCTACAGGAAAGAATGGGATAGTCTTTTTAGCAAGGCCTGCTGTGACAGGACAAGGGGGAATGGTTTTAAACTAAAGGAGGGTAGATTTAGACTAAACACAAGGAAAAATATTTTTCATGATGAGGGTGGTGAAACACTGGCAGCGGTTGCCCACAGAGGTGGTGGATGCCCCATCCTTGGAAACATCCAAGGCCAGGCTGGATGGGGCTGTGAGCAACCTCATCTGGTTGTAGATGTCCCTGCCAATTGCAGGGGGATGGACTGGATGGGCTTGAAAGGTCCCTTCCATCCCAAAGCATTCTGTGATTCTATGATCCCTTTGCTCTTTGGAGTAGCCTTTGTGATATTTAAGGACTGTTAGAAAGTCCCTCCTCAGCCTTCTCTTTCTGCAGCAAAATGGCCCCGCTTTGGGAAGGGTAAGAAGGGAAGCAGAGACAGTCTGTATTCCCACCCACCACAAAATACTGCATTAAACAAAACAGGCTCTGAGAAGCACACGAGCAAGTGAAGTGCCATCGGGCCCAGTGACTTCATCCAAGGCCCTTTGTACCTATTCCCAACCCCAGTCATTAATTATATCATCATGTGCTATTTTTTCCTCATGGTCTCTGACTCAGTGCACAAGATGAACATGCCCTGGGCAGTGACGGAGGCTGTTGCCTGCAGGATTCTCTTGCATTAGGAAAAAAAAAAAGAAACAAGAAAAGAAATAAAAAAGGCATGTTTGAAATGGAGGAGATATTTTTGAGCAAGTGCAGACAATGTTCTCCCCTGCTTCCTCCTGCCACTCAATGCACTATAAATGCGCTTTCTCTGCCGAATGGATAGAGAAAGCAGCCTAAGTCCTGCTGAAATTAATGGCCTGTGTGGTTTACTTTTATCTGTCAGGTTTTGTTTTTCAGAGACGGGTAGAAAGCAATTCATTTTTAAATTAAATAGATAAAAAGACATTTCTGAGTTGGGATCAAAAGCTGTGAAAAAGAAGATTTGCACAGCATGGCCACAGAGATGACCTTCGTCATTTCTTATGTCCACTCCATTTGTTGCTTATCTGCCTTCATAGTGTGTTAAACACCGGTAGGGATCTCTGCAGTGACCTTCATGGCCTAAGCTGCATCAGTCATCTGCCACAGGGACTAACGTTTGCAAGCTACAGAGGTGAATCCTCGCTTTCAGCTTTCCTCCTCTCTCCCCAAGGAATAAACCTTCTGGGTAATTTTCATAATCATTATATTCTGCTGGAAAATGGTATGCAAATAAAATTTCAACATGCTTCACAAAGCACTTATTGATGTTGATGAATTTCTTGGGGAGTGTAATATTTCTTAAACCAAATATCCATTTTCCATTTCTGTTGCTCATTTTCATTCTGATACCAAAGGAAAACCTTCCTCAGGATGGAAACCCCGAGCTTAGGCCAGCTCCTTGTGCAGACCCTGCTCCCCTCGCTGAATCTCCCCTTCTCCCATGAAAGCATCCCTCAACAACCGGCCCCCCGTCTCCCTGGGGTCTAACTTCACTGGCTCCACCTCAATCCCTCCCAGACCACGGCCTGAACCCACAACTGGTCCAGTCCCACCTCACTCCTTCCCTACATCCTCATTTTTACTGCAGAAAATCCCGTTGCTCCAGATTGCCTCCTGCCACTTGGCTCACGCCAGCACCATCGGGAGCCTCTTGGTCAGTTTTAAACACGTCGGATGCCTCCTTCCAGAGCACTCTGAGCAACTTTGAAATAAGATATCTCTCCTGCTGGATTTTATTTCTTTGCCAGAAATCGATCCTCTCTTTCCTTTCCCTCACTGTTCTTAACAGAGCTTGAAATTAATGCACTTCTCTGCCATCTGTCGGCTTTCTCCTCCCCGCTCCATGCCGTGCCGCAGCTGCAGAGGGCCCAGATCTCCTCCTGGTTCCTCGGGGTGCCCGGCACAGGGCTCTCCATGCACGGTGGTCGTCTCAGCTCCTGGGGGACACCTCGCCCTGCCCGTGGCATGGGAGATCCTATGACTTGGAGCTTCCAGACCAACTGAGACGGGTCTTGCGGATGCCTTCTTTGCCCTAAAAGCCCTTGAGGACAGCAAAGCTGCTTCCTTGCCAACAAACAGCATGGTCCTGGCTCTCTTTTATGGCCTCAAGGTGCTCTTTCTATCCTGAGGGAGAAACGGCTTTGGATGCTGCCAAAGAGAGTCACCCCTAGTAGCTCCCTCTCTGGCACACAGGGTGCACGTGGTCCAGCGAAGGGACCGTGACCGGGATGCACCTTGTCTCAGCCACGGAACCTGCCCGGGGAAACACAGTAGCCCCAAGCTTTTCCTGAGAACCCAGCTGAGCAGGGATCCCCGAGGCAGGATAAACTCAATGCAGAAGAGCAAAAGTCAGTGACAGAAGGGGAATGTTTGAGTAAAACTCCCCAGGACCTGCTGGAGCAGATCAGAATAATACCAAAAAATGCAATTTTCCCTGCAGGAATGACTGCCTGTACAGTCCACAGGAGTATTTGTGTGCCAAAATACACCCTGGTGCATAGTTTACTCTGCAGTCGTCTTCGAGAGAAAGCACTAGCGTCTGTCCAAGTCGCAGAGCTGGGGAACATACTAGCTTCCTTTGGGCTTTCCAAAAAAGTATACAAGAAGAGGGAAGAAACCCAATTTTCCTTCTTATGACAGGGAGCATTTCACAGTGACTTCCCTTCCTATCAGCCAGGTCATCCCAACTGGGCTGCAAGTCCCATGATGTGGTCTGGCCATGGAGCAATTGCCCTTTTAGCTCAGGGTGGTGGTTTTAATTCTGTTTTGAAAGAATGAAAAGCCATCTCAACCAAACAGTGCTCTTTCCCACTTTTAAAACCAATATACAAACAGGAATAAACTGGCTGGCAATATGAAGTAGAAATTTTTGATTTTCGGGGAAAAAACATTCAATCTTTTCTTTTAAAAATACCTTGGAAATTGAAACATCTAGCTGAAAACACAAAAAGGAGGCCAAAAGATTGTTTTTCAATCTTTTTTTTCTTTTTTCTTTAACAGAACAAATTAAAATACAGAGAATTCTGGGATAGTATCTGAAAATACTGGCTTTGCAGAGCTCATACACTGATTAGGACAAGAATGTTATTTAGAGAATAGGAAAACATGAAAAAATTCCCTCTGAAATGCTTCACATTGCCTTCCCTAGACCTGAACATTGCCCTTTTGTTTCTTTGCACATCCTTTGCTGCCTGGTTGGGTTGGTAACCTCCTTTGGGGGGACCCATCATCTGACGAGGTCAGACCCCTGGCTGGGTGGGTGCCCGAGCGGTCCCTGGCGCGCGGGGATGACGCAGGGCGCCCGGCCACTCCGGAGCTGCAGAGAGATGAGGTTCACTGAATGGAAATAAGAAACCACCCAAACCCCCCTCCTGTACAACACGGCAGCACGCTAAGAACGCCCAGATTAGTGAAATGAAATGTTTCAGTTCAGGGTTTGGTGTCCTAGGACTCACACAGCTTTCCGCAGCCCGGGGAGCAGGAGGCGTGTTGGCAGGGAGCATCCTTCTTTTCGGCCTTCACTCTTGCAGGGCGTTTGGCTGGCTTGCCGTACTCCCATGCCTCTTGCCCTGCCGCTAGCAGGGACGCTTGTCACAGGCTTGTGACGGACAAGCTCCTTCCTACCTCTCCCTGTTTCCCTTCTCCCCTTCGCAATCTATTTTCCTTCACTAGGCTGCAGCCAAGAATTTAATGCACTGACATTTTTCTGTTTGTTTGAGTTTACTGTTCCAATCTGTTTACACTTCTCATTGAACATAATGGCTTGAGACATTAGGAGAGGAGTTAATCAGACCTCGGTCCCCAACAAATCTGCTGAAATGCTCCAGTGAGTTCGTCGAGTTTGAAGTATGGATTTGAAAGGACCACGCCAAGCTGTTTGCTTGAAACGTGTTTGTGATGCTGAGTTCACTTCAAAGCAAGCACGTCTGAAATTGCTGGATGCACTCAGCGGGGGACATGTGAAACCAGTGGGGAACTGATGATCAACGGAGGCTACCTCGGAAATATCGGCAGGCTAGATGGACAGGTTCAAACACCTTCATCAAAATACAGAACAGATTTAAGGGCGTAAAAGTGGGCAGAGAGGCAGCTGGGATCTGAGGAAAGCAGAGAGGTTACAAATGTAACTGCATCGTGTTACCCAGGGTGTGCAACAGGCTGCACAGTATCAATGCGAAGGATGAATCTAGTGTAAGCGGCTCCTATCAGGAGACAGGCCGACATTTGGACACTTACATCAAGCCATGCCAGTTCCCCCTGCTTTGCTTTATCTAAAAAAGATTGTTTGATTTAGATACTTTTTATGCAGATTTTTTTCTTGGCTTCAAGAAGTGTGCTATAGCAGCAAGCTGAAAAGCAAGCATTCACAAACTCATCACATCCTTGAGCAGAGAGACACTAGCTGGAGATGGCCAAAAAGCAAATTTGTAAGAAAATCCTTTTTTTTTTCCCTTTTGCTTGTTGATTTTGGTCCAAATTGAACTGAAACCAATACTATTTTTTTAAATTTATCACAGAGTAGAAACTCCCACGGCTTTCCAGCTGCTCCCATGAAACTACCATCCCCGTCAGCTTCACTGAGGACAGAAATGGGAAAGGATGTGAATGGCACTGAAACGCCGGTGGGGAAGATCCTGCACACCCAAAATCCCTGGCCCTGCCGCAGACCTGCCTGGCCCGGTGGCTACCAGCCCACAGCTCCCTGTACTCCTGGCCCTTGAGCTAACTGGAAAGAAATTTCACAGAACCTGGCCTTGGGCTTGGCCAAACAAATTTGAAGCTCAGAAGTGTTAAATGAGATAATTGGTGCTGCATGAAATGGTGTTTTTCATGAGGATATGTGGTTTCACTGGAGAGTTTTTGACTGGCTCTAACAGGAGCCCTGCCATTGCCAGCTGGGATGAGACTAAACTGGGCTTTACAAGCAGCTCAAAGTGCCTCGTTATGAGAAAGATTGGAGTGAGATCAGAAAAATGGGAAGGAAAAAATGATTAAAGCATTGGTGGGACTGAGTTAGGAGGGAAGATTAGAAGAGTGGAATACCTATAGCATGGCTAAGCAGCAAGCAGTTTAGAAAGGTGAGAAGAGAGAAATCTGCGTTTGAAGGCTGCGAGTACACAGAAGAGCAGATTGATTTGGATGCTCCAGATCCTGAGGGTACCCAGGAAGAGAAAGGGCATCTAGAAATGGAGGGGCAGAGGGTCACCTAATAAGCAGCTCTGGAACAAAGGGACACCATCTCCAGGCAGCACCTCTTCCTCGTGATGCATCTCGGGAGGTGCGTAGCATCCATCCTCCTGTGCCAGGCCGGGGTGGGCACCAGAGAAAGGACTGCTCCCCCAGCAGCTCTTCCCCATGGCTTCAAAATCAAAGATTTATGGAGAGATGCATTAACTGGTCTGGTTTACAGCTGCCTGAATACCTGGACTTGCAGTTCCCTGTGCTGCAGGGACTTTGCAACAGCGTAATTCACCCGCTCGCTGCACCCGTCTGCTGCGGAAACCTGGTCCCCATCTGTCTTTCCCAGGCCCACCTTAAGGCTCCACCACCTCCCACTTGTCCATAACAATCTCCTGATATTTCCTAGTTAAATGTCAAGCCTGACTTTCAACTTGACAGTGTGTTTCCTTCAGGTCACTTGTACCTTAACTGAGTCACCCGTGGTCCGCATAAGCCTCCGTTTGGAGGAGGCGTGCTGGAGAAGCCACGTGCCCTGCTCATCCTCCCAACGGGGCTGCAACTCCTTCGCTCATTAAACTGCAATAGATCCAAACACAAAGAGAGTGTGTGCATCATTAGAGCTAAATATGTTTTCTTCTTGGTTTTGTTTTCTAAGGGCTATGTTTGGGGACTTGTATAATGAGGAGCTCGTTGGCAGGGCAGTTAGAGAGCTAAAGGCAATGAGGCAAAGAGATATAAAAAGAGAATGGATCAACAAGCAACACCTTTGCTGCACAGGAGCGCGGTGATGTCCCCTCACACCTCTACACATAACAACCACAGTCACTAGAGGTCACAACGATCTGTCTTGCTTAACCGGCCCCATTTCGATGGTGCCTGAGCATCTCCTGGTCCGTCGTGTACTCACAGCGGGCCCCGGGGAAGGGCAGTGCTGTGAGCTTGAGCCAAAGGAGGAACCCAGCTTTGTCCCAGGAAGATCTCTGCAATCGCGGAACATTTTTCTGTCTGGAGCTGTGGCACAAATGGTTGTGAATTAAATAAAACCAATGCAATTCCTTTTCCTGTGGTGCAGGGGGAGGGACTCAAGCAAGAATCAATCAACATGCTGTGGTTTGTTTTGGTTTCAGCTTCTTCATTTCTTTTCCTAGTCTAAATAAACTAAAATTTTTGACCAGAAAGCCCCTGATTCAATGCCCAGAGACTCCTTATTTAAAAACCGAAATGTTTGGAGTATGGCAGCATTTTTCTCAAAACAAATTTCAAGTCAAACAAGGCTTCAAATCTGCCTCTTATGGGTGTCACAAACTGGCATTTTTCAGCGTTGACAAAAACAACAAAGGAAAATTCACTGAAAAATTCCTGGTGGCCACAGCCTTCATCTCCCATCTCTGACTGTTGAATATATCACGGTCATGCAGAAAGCGGGTTGCAGTGCAAATGTAGAAGCCCTGGCGTTTAAATGATTAAAGACATGCTAAATGTAGATTAAAAAACGTCCTAAACACTGCCATATCTTCCCCTTTTCTCCCAGTATCCTGCTTTACGCCAGGGTGCTGCTAGACACCTATGGTCATTTGTAGCTAAAACTCATTTTTAGAAAGATGGGAGCCGGTGTGTGACAATCTGGAGCAACGTCAGCAGTTCCCACGAGCCAAAGTTTATACCATGTGTGAGTGGAAGTCTGCAGAACAAGCAGTGGTAACAAAAAATTGGATTGAGGCATCACACTGTAAAACTTAATCTCCCATATAGAGACTTAGTCTACCATAAAAGAAACAGTGCTGGAGGATGTAAGAAAACACAAGACCCTAGGGATGATTTAATGTCCTAAAGACATAAAGACATAAGCCACAGCAATGCAAAAATGAGCTCAGTAACATAGAGGCTATTACATTTCAATTGGTTATATGTACTCTACATAAAACACAATCAAAACACTTGTTTTTAAAGGATGTAAATGTCTTTTTCAGGCTGAGCAGGAGCACTGTTACTGATCTAGAATCTTAAATATCATTTTAGGCTTTAAACTTGAGTGATGCTACCTCCGTTCAGCCAAACTGCCCAGTGAATCTGGAAAGGACCGCGCAAACTTTGTTTCAGCAGAGTTAATGCGAGACCTGGCAGTGAAGTCAGGAAAACCAGGTTCATTTTCTGTTACAGACTTTGTGCATAGATTGAAGAAAAGCTCTTTAATCCCTGGCTGCACGTTCATGGGCTTTGCTGGCTGGGCTCCGAGTAACTCCTGGCTGTCCTGCTTGGAGGCAGGTCCTGCGTGGATTATCCCACCCGTCTGGAAGGTTTCTCCAGGCGTTGAGATGACCAGCCCCAGGACTGTCTTTCTAATATGAGCAAGCTGCTCATTCAGCAACTTTGAACCCCTCAGCCTGTGACCTTTCCAGGGCAGAGTTTGCAAAAGTTGCCCCTTTATTGTGTTTTTGTGCACTCCTTTAAACAGTGGTCCCTGGTCTTCTGATTTTTCGGTGGGGAAGGTCTCCTCAAGAAAGAGAGGTGATGGAGCCTCCATGGAGGGCCTCCAGGCAAGGCGTTTAGACTTAGAAAACCAAAAGGTAGTTGTTGAAGTTAGGAACGAGTAAAGCCTCCGCCCTCTTCTCCTCCTCTCCTTGATCACCCCATATCTAAAATTACAAAAACAAACCTCCCAGCCTAGGTGAACATTTCTGAAACCTCTTGCTGGGAGCACTGAGAAGAACTGCACCTATTGCTACAACCTGGGAGGGATGTGTAATGAAACAGTATTTCAGGAAAAAAGCCTTCTTTTTCCAAAATGGGAAGATCTAATGAGAATGAGTCACCCTTGGAAACGGAAATAATCTGTAGTCAAAATGGGGCACTTAATTTCCAGTTTCTTGTTTGATTTAACTCTGGTTTTACGCTATTGTTTTAATGTAATGCAGTGAGGTGTAATACGAATTTAAATAATATAGAATGTGATAAATATTTTATAGGTGTTTAATATTTATATATTACATTTGCTTTTTCAAATCATCCTGCTTCAGTATTAGAGAATGAAGCATTTCCAGAACGGGGTTCTGACACTTCCAAAATGAAATTTCTGCTTGGTGAAATATATTTTGTCTCTCATTTTGTAACACTGCCCTTTTCCAGCAGGCTTTGAGAGAGGCCGTTCTCTGTACGGTCAAGGCTTCAAGAACCCCTTTGAAGGGCTAGGCCAGAGCCACGAGAGATGTTTGGTTATTTAATTGCCATAGCTTTCGGTGGGAGAGGGCTGCCTGAGCACCTCTGTGGCTGCAGCAGTATGGAAGCGCTGATCCCTCCGTTTCTACCCTCTAGTGAGGCAGCAGGTTTACATTTGAGCTCCTCTACCTTCCTACATGACCGGGCTCGCTCAAAGACCATGAATCCAGCAACATTTTGGGCCATGTTAGCATAGGGCAAAAAGGTCAGCCCCAACTATCTTAGTCTCCAGCCTGCAGGGTTTCTGCCTCTGCGGCTGCTGGGAAGCAGGAGGGGTTTGCAACCTCTGGCTGCTCAGCACGGAGCTCTGCCACCCTCTGCCGGGGACCAGGTCACATCTGGGTCCCGGCCACCCCGCGGCCAGCAGCCCCTGGAGCACAGCAGCGCATCCTCCTCTCCCCAACCAGCTGCAGACGAGCTGGTGTCGGTCAGACCTGTGCCAGGCCAAATCCTCCCCACGTGCTGCCTTTTGCTTATCCACTGCGGCTCTGCACAGCCAGGCTTGGTCTTGCCTTACCAGCGGCGTGAGTTTTGGTTTTGGAGCTGGTTTGTACCGCAGGAAGGGCACTCCGGCACCATGAATAACCATGCCAAGAGCAGCTGAACTGCCACAGCTTTGAGGCTCGGGGAGGCGGGAGTCACGTTCAGCGCAGGAGGTACAGCCTCACAGCCTTGAGCAAGCAGGTACGTGAGGATGGCAGAGCACAGAGCACAGGCATTGCCCTTAACCCTGCCCGAAGGAGTCCTGGTGCTCTTGCACCTCCTTTGCTTTGCTGCTCCTTCCCAGTAGCCCCCCCACTTTCATTCCCTGCACTCGCCATCCAGAGCCAGTGCTGTTACTGGTCACTGAGATGTATTTATTACATCTTCTGGAGCTGGCTTTAATCAGGGGAGAACAGAAATAGATGGGCTTAGGGGGCTGAGAGGCACTGTGTGTCCCTCAGTTATTGCTCAGTCCCTAATTTTAACAGCCTCAGCATCCATCTCTATCTGCTGCTCCCAAACACATGGGAAAGACAGAGAAAACATTGAGCAAAGAGGAAATCTGGAAGACAAAGAATGATTAAGGCCCACAGGGAGCTAGGGAGACTGGCCCGTGCCCCGCAAACCCAAAGGGTCAGCAGAGACCCCAGGGAGCAAATGGGGCAGCGAGAGCCGGCAGTGAATCTGAGCCCCGGTCTTGGCAAAAATTGTTCCTGAATAATTAAACAGCTAGGAAACGCCTTCAGAGTCGGAGGAACGACCCAAACCTTGTATGACTGTCTGCCTTTTTTAACATAACCCCATCCCAAACTTGGCAACCCCTTCAGCCACAGCGTGCATCATGTCATCCGTCAGCAGCGCTGCAGATGGGGACAGGAACCAGCTGCCAGCCCCGGCCACGCCATCGAAGCTCCGCACATGCGGAGCAGGCAGTGATTCACTGCTGACGAGGGTAAAAACCTGCTGCTGCAGATTTCTGTCTGGGGAGAACTTCTTCCCTTCAGATCTTTGCCTTCTGGAGGATTTTGTTTTCGAATCGAAATGCAATAAGCTTAAGCTGAAGGATTAGCCAGGCTCTGGCTCAACCGAGAAGGGATTGCTGACACTCTGGGAAGTTCATGGAGGTTAAAATCACAGCAAACCTCCTGCTTCTGACTGCTCCAGGACCAGGCTTTTGCTCCCAGTGTGTCACATCCATCACACATCTCGTTCTCCATCATCTTTATTATTAGGACTTTCTGAACAAAGAACAGCTCCTGGATGCTTGTTCTGAAGACACCACAATCTTCAGGGAGGAAGAGATCCTCTCCACCCATGGCCTCAAAGGATTCCCCCGGCCCCTAGCCAAACTGGATTTATTCATATGGAAAGAAGGAAAAATTCACAGGAATTAGCTGCGTCTGGGATGCAGCGATGGAGGTGTCTGGGCTGTAACGGAGGATGCTCTTAGATGCTTTACAATCCTTCCTGAATAGACAGGGAATCCGAAGTACAGGTTATTTCCATGGCTGAAATGACACATCTGTTTGCAGGAACTGCTTGCTCCGTTCTGCAATACCCAGCTCATGATTTCCAGAAGGAAACGCTTTTTGTAAATCGCTCTTTCATCCTGATTTACGTCAGGCAAATATTTGATTTCCTTCTTTTCAGAAGTAACAAAATGAATTAGCGCATGTGGGAGAAGATATAGGACGACTACAATGGAGCAGTAAATAGATGTGCAGCGCTCGGAGAATGGGAATGACAAAACTGCATTTAGGAGCTAATACAGAACCCAGTTGTGCTGGAAGAGAGCTCATTTGTGTTTATCTATTTTCTGGATGTTTTGTGGGATTTTGGAGAGTTTTATATTCATGGATTCCCCTTTGTATTCCAAAACTTGGCAAGCAAATGAGAAACATGAAGAAAGGGAGAATAATGTCAACCGTGAATTTGGGATTTCAGCTTTTCATACTCCTAAGAAAAGTGCAGAAAGCAGAAACCAATCCTTCTCTTTTCAAGCCTGAGGGCAGTCTCTGCTTGAGGATATCTTCTATGGTTTTTCTTGATAGAAAAAGGGACATTTCATCATTTCTCATCCCAAGAACCTGCTGCTGCATATTGTCAGCTCGTGGCTGCCTGGCTGCCTACTACTAGCCACAATCTGTACCCTGATTCTCTCAGAGCTGCAAGATCTTTTCATTCCTGTGCTTCGACTTATTTTTGCCAGAGGAAAGCAACAAAAGGAATTTGTTATCTTGTTATTAATCATGTTTATTACAAGAATGCCTGAGGATCAACCAGGATTAAGTCCCTGTTGTGTTCAGGACTGTGCAAGCACAGAGCTGTAGGAAAAGGTATTGCAGAAAGAGCTCCTCTTCCTGGCTTTGTGTTGATGAAGCAATACATTATGCAGCCCCTGTGGCCCATCCTGTATAAATGAGCTTTGAGGTAGGACAAGGAGCAGTTGGCTTAATTTCTAACAAGGGAGATTTTGGTTAGACATTGGGGAAACCTTCTTTGCGATGAGGCCAATTAAATACTGAAATAAATTGCCTGGCAAAGGTGTAGCTACGCCATTAGTGGAGTAGTGCGGAATGGATTAGACATGCAGCTCTCAGGAAGGAGCAACCTGGACGCTCCTTTCTTTGGGAAGGCAAACACCACCTGAGGTCCCTCCCAACCAAGATTTTCTATGATTTTAATGTTTGTTATGATCAACCAACGTTTATGCCCTTTATCCTTCATCCTACCCCTCACTTCCCATCATCGTGAAACCATCCCAGCTGAGCCAGGCTTAGCAGGGCCATCTCCAACCTTCTCTGTGCGTTTCCCCATGGACCAACACACCACAAAGCTCACATTTTTGCTCTGTCTATGCAATTTATTAAGCAGATCTTGGTCTGTACCCGTGTCCTGCTTCCTTATGCCCAGGCTCCAGGACACATGGGAGAAAAAGCTTAGCCCCAACCGCTGGCCCTCCTCACTGCATGTTTATAGCCTACCTGGCCGCACAACACACACCTCCACATTTTTGTTAAAATAATCAGGTTTGGCACCTCTCATTTGTGTTCCTGTACAGGGATGCTCCATCATTTGCATCACAGTCACAGGAAGGGTATTCATCCTCCAGAACTTCAACAAGGATTGGGGTGGCTTTCAAATGCCTTTTTTCTGATCTTGGGTCAAAGAAATAAAGTTGTAGAAGAAACTACCAGGTCAGAATTTATTACAGTTAATGGGCTGATGGATTTGCAGGATTGCTGAACATCTGGATTCAGTAACCACCTAATGGCAAGCAAGTAAAAAGGATCCCCAAGGAATATGAACCTGCAGATCATATCAGTATGGCCATTTGAAGTGACTTACCTTGCTTTTTTAATAGCATAGAAGAGAACAGTTTCTGTGCCAGCGTCTGTGCAAAAGAGCATAGAAAGAACGTGCAAGGATCCTATGTGCGAACACAACCCTCGCGCTCCGAGCTAATACTCCGGGCCCAGCCAGTGTGCCTTGCAGACAGCCACAGGAGCTGGGCATGCCAGATAGGCTTGGCTGTTTGCAGCATTTTGTTTGAAGCAATAAGCAGGTGGAAAACACATCTCTGCCAAAGCTGCTGTTCTGCTCCTGAGAGGCCGTTATTGAAATTCAGAAGACAAAATCTGTATTTCAGCCCTGAGATGCAAAATGTTGAAAAGTAAGTGGCCTCCAGGGGCTACGCTCTCAAAACCTCATCTCTGCTATCCTGACTACAGCAAATGCTGGTGGTATGGTATTCCAAAGACCGATGCTGCCTAAGAGTTTAACCTCACCCTCCCCTCTCCATGCAGGAAGCAAAGCACTGAACACTTTGAGAGGCTGATCTGGAAAACCAGAAGGTGCAATCAGAGCTTAGTCCAAGAGGGAAAAGCAATTCCCCCGGGAAAGAGGTATCCAGCTTTGCACTGATTCAAAAGGCCTCTGATCTTGTATATATTAATGTATGGATCCCTCTCCATCCCAGCACCATAGCATGACTGGTCTGGGTTTTGAGGACATGGAGAAACACTTTATCCAGAAGGCCAAAAAAGTCCCTTTCAAAGTCACCTAATCAAAGGTAACCGTCTATTTTAGGATGAGATGACTTGTGCCTCTGAAGTATGTAAATCATGCTGACAAACTAAAGGATAGCAGTGGATCAAGGACAAAAGCCAAAGTAGAAATCAGCTGGAGATGTGATGTGACTGCAACTTTTAAGATTTTTTTTTTTAATTAAAATAAAGGAAGAAAACAATGATAGGAAGAAACAGAGCATCCCCTCCCTCCACGCCTTACCGAGAAATAGCTAATTAGCACTTCCCACCTGCACTGCAAGAAGTGTGCATTCAAACTCTGCTTTTCCTTAGATCCTGACTGCACATCTGTATTAGCAGAGTCCGACCATTTCCAGGGACTGCCAAACTATCTAAACGGTCCTCGGAGAGCTTTGGGCCCACGGCCACTGGCACGCTCCCAAGAAATTCGCAGGCATAGATCAGCAGATGGGACAGCGCCGTGATGATGCTCACAGGGCAGTTTGCATTCAGCCTCCCTGATACGAGGGCCGTGAAGTCTCCTGGCATATCGACCTCGTAAGGACCCGTCGCAATGCTGGAGAACATCCCAGGGACATCAAATGTACCGACACAGGCAGAGCCTGCATGTGCCCGATGGAAAACAAAGCCTCTAACCACCACGCGAGTTCAGACGTTTTCTTTTAGGATCCAGAAATGCCAGTCTGGCTATGAGGAGTGCTTACTTAAAATTATGCATATGAAGGAGGAAAAAAAAAAGTGTTTTCAAAGAGTTAGCATTTTTGGATGGAAGAACTTTTTCTTCTTTCAAAAATGCCCAGCTTACTCTCCTGTGCTTGTCAGCTGCTCCAAAGTGTGCCCTCCAGACAGCCAGCTAAGATGCAGCTTTCAGAAAGAAGTCCTGTTCTCATGCAGCAATTTCAGGAGAGTGTTTTGCAATGCACGCTAAGCTTCGGCGCTGCCTGAGAGCAAGCAGACGTGCAGCGGCTGCTGCAGATGCGGCTGCTGCTCCCTGGGCAAGCCTCGGGCATGAGGTTTGCTGAGCACAGCTCTGGTACAAACAAGAAATCTCGTTGACTTGGGTTGGACTGCTTGTGTACATGTGAAGATTCATATCAAGAGAAAGGAGAAAACTGCTTTCTCCTCCATTGGGTGATGTTGTTATTTTTTTCTCCTACTCCCCAAATTAAAAATCCACCGATTCTAGGTAGTTCAATTACTTCTCTTTCTAGCATCTCAGGTAGGGAAATACACATGTCCAACTGACCACCAGTCATGGAAAAATCAGCTAACTAGTTATTGTCTTTTAATATTTCCCCTGCCTTGTCAACGTGGTGATACATCGCACCTCCGAGACAGCGTTTCTGTACTAAACCTTTGTTGTCAGTTGCTTAAAACAGTCACACCAGAAATACCTTTATTAGTTTGACATTTCTCAGATGTTTTCTGCATTTCACAAGAACTTTATCAGCTCTTCTTGAGTTATGTGATCATAAAAAATATCTACAGCCCTTAATTTTTTTTCACATCCTTTTTGTGATCAAGTAGCTAAAAACCCTCTTTGTTTTGAATAGAGCTGCTTGTAAAATGTTCCCTCCTACCCCTTCTCTCACTGTAGAATTTTGCCTTTTTGTTAAGAGGTATTTGGGTTTTGACGTCACGGTTTCCTGATGAATATTGAAGAACACAAAAGAATCAGGTGCTTTTTCCAGAAATGCACAGGAAAAACCAAAACCTGATTTTCCATTTCAAAAGTTTGGGGTTCAGTTGGGGATTTTTTGGTCTGTCTTGGGTTTGAACTCAAACTCACTTTAGAGATAAGTATCACGGCAAAGTCTTAAGCTATAAATCATTTCTAAATGCCTGTTTCTTCCCCACAAACTGAATAAAAGCCTCCCCCCTTAGACAGCCCATTTGCATGCGGAGATATTTGAAACTAAACCTTTGTATGTGGTACATTGTACAAATGGACTCATAGCCCCCAAATCAAGTAGACTTTCTACAAGGATGACCATCTGCTGAATAGTACGTGTTCTCGTCCCACCAAAGACGGTGCCAAACTACCAAAGACGGCCATGTTGTGGTACTTAATTTTACGGGATGTCAGCACGGCGCACCCTCTGCCCCAGCCGGGAACAGACCGAGTCTCCTTCTCACTCCAGAGAGCTCCTTACCAAATCGATGCTGCTAAATTCCCTCGTGCAAACTGCCTGTTGCCAGCAAAGCTTGCCCCATGCTAAGTCTCGGCAGCGCCCAGGACTCGGGGAGGGTGCCGTGCCAGGGAGCACACTAACGACATCACTGTGAGGACAAGCATGTTTTGGTACCCAAAACCGTTCCCTGGCACGGCGTTATTTACCGATACAGATTTAGCCAAAGAAACCGTGTGGTGCCTATAAATTCCCCTAGTTTCTATGGCTACGAGGATGTTGTAAGTACATCGTAGAGAAAGAGATTCAATTGCCCTAGCAGAAAACCTACAAGACAATCACCGTGATTCTTGCTGGCTTTAGAATCAATTAATCTCTTGTAGCAGGAGGTCTGCAGGGCAGACCTTAGCAAGCTGCCCGGAGGCATGAGACCGAAGCAAATGGCTCCACGTGCAGCGCCGGCAGATGAGCTGACTCTAGCCGTAGGTCAGACTCTCCCACAGCAGCGCTGGCTCCACAGGTCTCCTTGGAGAAAGTAATACATGAGCTGCTCTTGCTGTTGAAATTGAGGAGCTTTGATTCGGCTGCAGCCACCAGGGAGGAGAAGGGAGGGGACCGCGCTGGGGAGGACGGGGACTGCGCAGAGCAGCTGGCTGGTGGCCACTCCACAGTGAAGCCCTACTTCACCCGCAGCCTGTCGCTAAACGTCAGTCGAGTACCATCATGGTGGACAGGAAAAATGGTTCTCTTTACAAAAGGAAAAAAGAAAAAGAAAAAAGCAAAGAAAGTGCTCAGGATCCCCTGCCAGGAGTTGCAGAGCAGTCATATGCTGTTTGGAGACCTTTATGATCAAAGAGTCCTTCCCAGCCTCTTTCTTCTGCCATCACAAAGTCAAGCCCTTTTACAAGACTAACAATATGCAGACATTAAAACTGTGATACAAAGGAAACAGCAAGGATTATGCATTTGATTAATCTTTACATTATAAACCTAAAGGGTAGGATATGCTGTTTCTCCCTGCCTGGAAAGCCCTGGCTACTGTGGGCTCTGAAAACTATAGATTTTTTCCACTCGTTAAATTTCCATTAATAAGAAAGTACAATAGGCTCTGCAAACATTGCTGCTTTTTCGTGCTCTCAGTCTCCCCGTGTGGTTGCTTCGCAATCCCCGGATCTTGGTAGTGCTACTTAAGGCCTTGTCTGTACCAAATGGAAGACCAAGCTCAGACCAAGAGAGAGACTGATGGGTTTCTGATGACCTTTTATTATCTTTAATACAAATATGCTGGTCATGTAAAACCAGCTTTCTGGCAAACAAGAACTGCATATAAAATAATCCTAGATCCAATTTCTCATTCCAAGACTCCTCAGCACAGAAGTCTCCCTGCATGACAGCTACGGATGATAAATGTACTGACTCAGACGAAGCTGAGCTCTACTGAAACAGCCTGGTCTCGTTTAGTCCTCTCCTATTAGGACAAGTTAAATTCAAGCTTAAAACTAAACTGACGAAAAGATCTTAGCAATCTAAACATGAACCACACCTCTGGAATAACTGATCTCAGTCAGCAGAAATAGGCTCAGCTTTTTTGCTGATTTAGCAAGAAAGTCCAGTTTTATTTTCAGGGCTCTTTCAGGGTAGAGTTTGAAAAATGAGCCCCTGCCTACCTTGCCAGCACCCTGGGAAAGCTGCGTGGCCAGTTTATGTGAGCAAGCAGAGTTTTATTTCCCCTGCTCTGTCCAAACTCCCATTTGGTCTCCCTCGAGCAATATTCGCAGGCATGGTAATCCCACCCAAGAAACAGTTGCATCTCTGGTTCAACACCTGAGCAATGCAGAATTTCATAGTCAGGACCCTCATATTTGAGCCCATACGAATACCGAGTATTAATACAACAGTCTGGACTTTTTCAAGCAACCATCCTGAGCCTTCACCAGAAACCCCAGAGATTGCTTTGGAGGAGATCGGATTTGCGCAAGGGTCCGTCTCTGGAATTGGCAGCACTGCTGGTGATTTTACCATTAAGCAAGGCTCCGCTCCAAGGTTAAGCCAGAACATCTGTCTGTCTCCAAAAAAGACAGGACTGTTCCTGCCTCCCCTTCATTCCCTTGCTTTTTTTATTACTGGGTTATTTTTCTGCCCATTCAGCGAGCTGAGTCAAGGAACACCGAAGGAATAAGAGGTTTAGGAATGGCACCACTTCTTTGTGCAACAACAAGATGGTAGCTTTTTTCAGCCTAGCTCAGGGAATCTCACATTTTAGTTTTTCTACACTGGAGCTCATCAAATAATACTCAAGACCCAACCCGTATTTTCCCTATTATGAGCTTAACTGTATTGATCTATGGAAATAATTTGTGGGGGGCTGCAGAAAAAAAGATCACAGGATGTCCAATAAAACCTTTGCAAACAATGGTTGCTGCCTTTGTCTCATCTGTCATCTGCCCCTCCCATGGTCCATTCATGATTCAATATCTTAAACTTTTTAAGGAGGCAAGAAATAAAAGAGAAAAGGCATCACCAATTCTTCTCCAAATATAAAACCTATACACAACAAAAACTCAGCTGCATTTATTTATATCGATCAGGAAGGTATTTACTTCAAGCACTGAACAAATGTCTCTGCAAACATCAATATTGGTATTAGACTCATAAATGTCGTCTATATTTCATAATGCAAGAAGCAATGACTTTTGGGAATGCTCAGGCCCTTCATTCATTCTATCTTCTTATTTATTTTTTTTCCTCCCCTCTCTGGAAGGAGGCTGCGGGGCTGAGATATATTTAGTCCCGTACTTCTGAGTTTGCTGCCACGGCTGCCAGTGAATTTAGATTTAGCCAGTTGGCTCAACCCTGAGCAGAGCCTGTTTCAGGAAATGGATGGTGATTTTAAAGGTTTCCGTGCAGCTACGCTTGGCATTAGGTACATAGTCCATGGAGGAAACGTAATAGTCACGAAACTTTCAGCTTTGGGACAATGTCTGGGTATCTTTGCGCCAGCATCCCAAAGCAAGGGGCACACAAGAGCTCATGCGTTATTTCCAGTCCACAAAGGAAATGGAGGCTCTGAAATTTATGCAGCTAAATTTGTGGTCAAGAAATTAAATAGGCACTTCAGTAGCTGCACCAGCTCCAACAGCTTCTATCTTTAGACCAGTTTCTCTCCAAGATCCCATTACTTTTTCCCCCATTCCTTCCTAATTTACTAAATCACTCCTTGTCTTACAGCATCAGATCTGAAGAAATACCGACACGGTTGAGGTGAGGCTTGGGCAGAGAGCTTAAGCAGAAGGAACAAACACTGTCATCCTCAAAGCTGTAACGTGTCTATCGGGGGTGCTCCAACCCTTCCTGGCCCACCTGGTCGAGACAGACTCTGCCACCACTCTTCTTCAGACACTTGAGAAAAGCAGACAGAGTACCAACCCTTTTTTAGAAATAACTCCCAATCTGTTGTTTTAAGAGCTGGATAAATCTGGTCCTCCTAAATGCTCACCTCTAAAGCTGCCACTGCCTTTTGTCCCGGCCTTATTTCCAAGTTAAACTGCCCAGAGCAGCTTGGGGAAATGCTTGGGACCACAGTGCAAGAGCCCTGCCTCAGCCTGCACTTCGGTGCCAGTCAGGCATCCGTTATCTAAGTGCTGGAGCGGAAAGGAAGAGCTCCCCTGCACACTTCAGAAGCTGTCAGTCAGAAATGAAGGAGTATATTATACTTTTTTGGGCACAAAACCATCTCCTAGGCCATGAAAGGAAATATATATGTTAATTAAAAAAAAAAAAAAAAGAGGGGGGAGGAGGACGACTCTGGTTTATTTCTTGCATTGCCTCGAGAGAGAAATGCCATCTTTCATCTTCTTTCTCTCTTTCTTTTCTTGGTATTTCCTTGTCCTCCTTTCCTCTGAGTTTCTGAAGAATTAGGAACAGCCATGCAAGTATCAGCCTGGCTGTGACGTGTCCCAGGGGAACAGAGATGACACGTGGCCATCCAGGCCCGAGTTGGAAAGGCCACATCAGGCCACGAGCAGGGTTAATCCAGTCCATGTCTATCTCAGAAGATACCTGAGATGACAACCATGGCTGCCCTTACGCTTCACCCAGGCATTGAGAATCCATGCAACTGCTTGTCCAGGCTCATAAGGGGTTCAGCTTATCAACAATAGTCAAAAAACATGGGCGAGATCCAGTTTCAGTCTCTGAGAGGCAAGAGAGGGAGACTAGAGAGGCCTTTCCCCAGCAGAAGGTCCTGCAGAGCTCAAGACGCCATGGGATGTAGTTCAAGTCAGCCCGTTGCCGTACCACAGGAGAAAGCAAAAGCCCGTCTCTGCGTAGCTGAGATTATCCTCCTGAGCAGTCGTGCTCACCAACTGCGGAGAGGGCTGGTGAGGTGCGTTTGATGTCTGCAAAGTGCTTTGAAATCCTCAGATGAAAGGAGCAAAGCATTATTTTGACGAGGTGTTTCAACAACTAGCACCAAGCATGCAAATTGGATGGGCCACGCTCCGGCAACACCGCACACATGAACGCATCCAGCACTGCAGCCCAGTCTGCTCTCTGACTGGTGCCCAAGGATTTTTGTACAGGGTCTGGGGACCCTGGGATGTCTGCGTCCATGGAAGAGAAAGGAAGGCCATGGAAAAACATGGGAAGCCACATGCCTCATTTTCCCTCCGGTAAAATGAAAACGATACCATCTTCCTTTGTAATCTACTTTATACTCCAGCCAAGAATTTTTTAAGCCCTATAACTCGCCTCCTCTCATCTCTTCAATTGTCCTTATGAGCATATCAGGACACTGGGCTTATTACATATTCCTCATACTCAGAGCTGGAGAATGACAGCTTTCCAAGACTATATTACAGTCCTTATACTCCTTATACCCTTTAAATTCCTTATAAAAGAAGTGGATTAAATGACCAACAAACAAAACTGAACTCTCAATATTATTTAATAGGATTGTCCCTGGTATCCAGAGAAACATTTAAGAATTTAGGAGAAGGCTTCCTGAGCTGATTCATGTAGTCAGAGATCACCTCTCCAAGTTTCACTGGGAGTTGTGGAGTAGCTGTGGTTTTATTAAAGTTTCAAGACTCAAAGGCATGTGATGAGATTCAGCTTTCAGTTCAGTGACTTCCAGTGCTGCTGATAAAATCCAGCAACTTAAAAATAACACCTCCCCTCCAGCTTCAAATCTCACAAAATAAGTTAAAAAATGAGAATCTGACAAATTTTCCATTTAAAAAGTCACAGGCTTCAAAAGACAACCTCCAGAATTTTTAGAAAGTGACTTCTGAAGTTTTGGAGGCTGCAATACTTTGCAGGTGTTTCTCAGATGGGTGATTTCAGGCTCTGTTTCCCTGAGCAGAGGCCAGCACAGGGGCTAAGGGCTTCCAGGAATCCAGGCTGCTGTAAGGTGATGCTCCTGGGAAGTAGTTGTGTGACGTAGGCAGAGCTGAATGAGGAGTTCTGGATGTTTGGACTTGATAATACTGAATAAAAAGCAATATTATTACATTATTGCTTCCTTCAGCTGCAGCATGCCTTCTCCCACTCCCTGGTGCTTCAACAGCTCTTCTCCTCCCCATCGCTGAAGAGTGGAGACAGTCAAGCTCCTCAGAAGATCATAAGAAGGACACCTAAGAAGATTTCAGGTCCAGCTCTGGATCTCCAAACACCAGAAAGCAGGAGAGGTTCCTGGAGGAAACAGCTCCTCCAGCTATGCCCGGTAGCTTGGAGAAAGGGACGTTCTAGTTTCTCAGTACCATGAAAACGCAAGCCTTCAATACCTCCCTTGGACGCAGACACCGCAGTAGCCCTCATGAACACTGGCCCATCATACTTACCCCTATTGTGGGACATAGGTATTCCCTGCTCAGGGAGGTTTGTCAGTCTATCCTACGGGTTCTCCTCCTCCTGCTCCCAGCATCTCCAGAGCCTGCACCTGAACACAGGCCTATGTTCAAGGGCAGTGAGAAGTATCTGCGTGTTGCCATTATATGAGCAGATATTGGTATAGCAGCTTGAGAGGACAAAGGGACAAACCAAAACTCTTCTCTCCTGAGACAGGAGCATGCTTTGTCCTGAGCAGAGATGAGAAATGCTGAGCACTTAGCTAATAAAATAAAATGGAATGGAAAACCCACAGCCCTGCACATCATTAGGCTGCGATTCAAAACCCAAACACAAATAAAACAATTTCCCTGTTAAGTGAAGCTTGCAGAATGAGAGTCCTGGACAGGTTTGCGTATGCTGTGGCTTCAGATGAAAAAGAGAAGAAAAAAAAAACCCTCCTTCTAAATGAGTGAAGTAATTTTCCTTTGTAATTTCTGTAATTTACATAGCAACAGAATGTGCAGTGAGGTTGGCATAGACTGCAGTACAAAGAGCAAGGCTGGTTACATCAGGGCATCTCATGGCCCAAAGGATGATTTTTAGCCTTGCAACCCTCCCCAAGAGCCTGATCGAGTCGGACCGTGTCCCCTGCGCAGAGGGGACGGCAGGGAGACCGCTCGGAGGACGCTGGAGGAGATGCCCCCAGGCAGCAGCTGCGTGGGCCTGCAGCCAAGAGGCTGGGCTGGGCGAGATGGAGCTGGGACGGCAGCGGATCCCCAGCAAACCCTGCTGGCACCAGGGGCTGGGGAAGGGTCCTGCCCCACCACCCCAACCTTCAGGATTAATTCATCGGAGGAACTACAGATACACAAGGTTTTGGTGTAAAAAGCCCACTCCAGCAACCACAATATTTGGCCCTGTTTTATAAAGACTAACGACAATAATTATAACCTAATGATTACTCCTATAATTATGAATAACTGCAAATGTCCAACTTTTTATCTAAATAAAATAACAATAATATTAACATCTGATTGTTATAGCTAAAGACAAATATATGTGCAATGCAATAACAAAAAATTAACACAATCTGTAGATTATTAATGTCTCTTGTTTTCATTGATGTTATTATCATGTGAAGAACATTTCGGGAACATTCATTTTTCAGAATGACCCAGGACCTTTTTTAGGGAATTTTGTTTGTTTTAAGCTGAAAACAAATTACAATTTCCACTTTCAGTACTGAGTTCTGCCTTCCTGAGATGGGCAAAACTTTTAAGGTTTTTCAAGCTCTGACTTTGCGCAGAGACGGGCTCTCGGCAGCTTTTGAGTGTAACCGCGGCAGCTCTGCATGATGCAGGAGAAGTCTCAACAGTTTGGCCTCTTGGTCTGCTGAAAAATCCATTTGTTCTGACTGGAAAGCAAAATATGGCAATCAATGTGATTTGGTGAAACTGGTCAGGTTTAACAAATCTTTTTTTATTAAAATAAAATCCTCCCTGACTGATTGTAGCAGCGAGGGAGGCTGGAAAGTGCCATCTGCAGGAGAAGCATGCCTGTGACACATGGCTCGAGGAGGGCAGGGGAAGGGGCACGTTCTTCTCTGGCATTATCCGAAGGGGATGGCCGGGACCAGCTGCTCCGTTAGCTCCGAGCCAGAGCAGCCCTCGGGCCTCTGCACGGGAAAGCTCAGGTCCCGGCAGCCGCCGGGTGTGAGGATGCGGCTGAGCTCTGCTTCGCCCGTGCTTCAGCCAGCGCTGCCAGGGAGGCTCTGCCCCTGGCTGCTCGGCGGCAGGGCAGACGCTGAGCCCTCAAGGGACTGAACGAAGGCAGCACCCAAAATTTGTCACGTGGCTACGCTCACGGCGCGGTGACCCTTTCCAGATGAAGCACCTGCAACCTCATTCCCCTTCAAGGAAAGGGGCTGCTCTCCTTTCACCACCTGGCCACGTCCTTTTACTGAAAGATCTGTGAATGTGATTGTCATTGGAGAAAAAAGGATGTGGCGTCTGCTCCAAACAATGAACAATGAATCCACCTTGTTCTGATCATTTAACTTGTTCTTTCTCCCCCACTGGGAAAAAAAAAGAGCTGATTATGCACAGTTTATCTGTGCAAACATAAGACATCAGCTGGAGTTCATCAACTAGGCATGAAGGAAAAACAAATTCCTGGGCACTGGAAGGCTTGCAGTCAATGTAACAGAGGAGACGGAGGAGGAAGCTGCTAGATAAATTGTCAACAGCAAGTAGCTGGTGCAACTCTGCTCCTCTTTGCAGTATATATTCTCCATTTCCATCCACACTTGCAGCTTAAAAATAGCAGAGTCTCTGTCCCTGGCAAAGAGGTGTCACCCTCGGGTGCTAGATTCACTCGGATAACGCAGCCTCTTCCTGTGGAAAAAGCATTCTCGGTGTGTTTGGAAATTACGAGCTCTCCCAAGGATCCTAGCTGAACGAGAGGATCCTCTAGAGAGGCTCAGAACCCGCTGATGGGCCCCCGCGGTCCCTCGGGAACCTGACTGCTCCGTCCTTGCTCAGCTCCATGGCCCCACTCTCTGCTGTCCTGCCTTCTTTCTCAGAGGTCGGATGAAAGGGACCTAAATCTGTCCATAACAGGGAAGATCCACCTGCAGATTCAGTGTTTGAGCCCTTGCTCTGCTTTCCATAGGAAGCTGAAATGCCACTGGCTCACTGAGGCACCTCTGGGTGTTTGCAAGGGTCCCTCCTCATCGCTGGCATCAGCTTTCCCGTCCTGGGGGTCTGTGTGCTCCTCTCCGTCACCGTCCCGCACGGCACTGCCCTGCGAAAGGGCCTGGGCTGGTTTGGCCCTGCAGGCACCTCTCTGGCAGCACCAGGGGCTGGGACGGCAGTTCTGCGAGCCAGGACGGCAGCAGGCTGGGAGGCAGAGAGCTCCTGCCAGATGCAATCGCGTTGTAATGAAAAATGAAGCATGAAGCTAGCTGGGAGGGATGTTGGCTTCTGGCACTCCCGTCCAGCGCCAGATCTGCCGGCAGAGGATGAGGCAGGCATAAAAGCACCTGAAGGTGCCGCACAATGAGCAGCTCAGCACCCAGACTAAAGGAGAGCTTGGCTGGCTGTAAGAAGAAAATTAGACAGAGAGAATGAAAAAGAGACATCAGGTTTTGCTGCAGGTTAATTAACCTGGGAGGTCATCAGTACCTTGGCTGAGCTGTCTTCAACAGCTCATTAAGAGGTTTTTGACAAATTGATTCCTTCTTTGTCCTCTCTTTCTTCTCTGAATGGGAGAAACAGGCTCCTGTCCAGAGTATGAGATGTGCCCCGGAGGTCTGGCCAGCCCCTGGCCCTGCCCGGTGCTGCCCAAAAGGGCCCTGGCGGGTCAGGGCGAGCTGTGCACAGCAAGCGTGTCTCGGCAGCAGCAACGGGAGGAAAGCACTCCATTTAGATGAAAGTAAATGGGCTCTTCATTAACAGCTCTAGTCCTGGATGAAGAGCTGAGGGAGGGACTCTGGTCAGCCAAACGCACGTCGACTGCCCCGTGTCTCTCCCAGCCTCTTCTTCTCCAGCTCTGAAGCTGGCTGCAATAGGAGGAACCGGGCGCTACGATCGGCCTGAGCTTGGCTCATCGCTCTCCTCACCTCAGGGCTTTACTGTGCCCTCTCTTCGCTTTCTATCGACTGCTGAAGTTCAAGTTGATACCATGGTCTTCCTCATCAGAAGGGATCCTGACTTTGGCATCCCCTGTTCATGTTTGCTGGTGCAGCCCTACTCAGATGGCTTCCCAGGCACAAAGCCAGTTTGCTTATTTTATGTACCATTTGATGAGCGGCTATGAGGTTTTTTTCCTTTAATCTCTGTAATTAAAGCCCCCAGCTGCCACAGCTACAGAAGCGATACAAGTAACAGCAATCCAATACTACTCCATAATTCACGCTCCGCCACCTTCTTCCTCGCGCCCTGGCTCTCTGTCGATGCTCTCAGGTGCGACACTCCATCTGGGTGGTGGGGCTTGTGAGGGAGACAGCAGACCTTTTCCTGGTCTAGCCCAATTCCAGGAAAGTCACTGATACGGTGGAGACACCCGCTGAGCCCAGAGAGAGATCTAAAGGCAGAGTCATTTCATTTCTGTGTCTGATGAGTTCATTTGTGCCAGGATGTATCACATCTCCAACAGTAAAAACCCCTTCTTTCCCAAACCTCATCAACAGCCACAGATCAAGCAATATGAATACGGTAAAGAAAAGTGATGAAGAACCAGAGCTGAAATTATATGGACACAGGAGACAGCAATTTAATGAAATTGGTTCATACGGCTTTGGAGCCCTTCAAATTCTGCTGGTCCAAATGAGATCACTCACTCTCCTGTCCTTTTACTTTACTTCTTAATGAACTCAGTGTTAATCAATGGAATGATGTGAGTGGAGTATTACTTCTCCATGGTTCAAGTAATACGGCATGTTCACTCTGTTCACAAGATATCTGATGGCCAGGTCTCTGGCTCAGAAAATATGAAGAAACCTAAGCTCTTCACAGGAATGCGGTGGGGCCAAAGGCACACAATAATTTAACTGTAATTTTATGATGAAGCTGTTCCTTAGTTTTCTGTCAGCACGGAGGAACACGGCATTCATCTTCCAGGCAGAGGAACGCCAAGCAGAGATTGAACCCATGTCTCCCAAGGCCCAGATAATGTGGGAATGGAGAGGGCCGCAGGGAAGAGGAGCGTGTGATGCTACGGCACGGTCCGGAGGGACAGCAAGGACAACGTCGCTCGGAGGTGTCAGCACTACCCTGCAACAGGCACCGCTGCACTGCTGAGGCTGCCTGCTTCAGCCAGGACAAGTGGCACTTGGCAGAGCCATACGACGTGGCTCCTACTGCAGGGCTGCAGCCTGACAGAATCCTATTTCTTTCCCCCAACTTAAGTTCATAACATTCCTGCCTTAACGCAGCCCACAGTTCCCCGAAGGCTTCTTCCCTTTCCCGCTGCTGTGAGATCTGGCATTTATCTCCCGTCTCTCTCATAAGGAAGAAAGGATCAGAAAATCTCCCCAGCTGGAGCGGGAGTCCCGCAGGGGCTGGGGTATGCAACAGCCAGCAGCAGAGGAAAATCTGGGACCTTTCCTTCTGTACTGTCATATACTTTACTTCTTTCGAAAGTTTAAATGGTTATTTCTCCTCTAATCCTCTGGGTGAAGAGCTGAATACGGACCTGGGAATGCTGCTAAGGATCCAGCTCTTCCAGGTGTTCCCACAGAAGCAGCTCACGAGTGGTTTCTGCCCTGCAGAGGCATTTCACACAGCTTGGATGGCTTTCTGTTCAGCCTCCGCATCTCTGTGCACAGAAAGTCTGCCTCGTACTGCGGTCTCGGAGGTCTGGCCAGCTGGATGAGTTCAAACACCTTTTTTAAAGTGTCCTGCTAACATGGACGGGGAGACACGGCACAGCATCACCCTCAGCTGAGCTGCTCCTGCTACTGCTGTTAAACAACGGAGAGGACAAGGATGAATGTAGGTGTGTGTGATAGAGAAATATGTCTGGAGATAAGGCTTTAATAGGGTTTTATAGCACTACTAAAATGCCCGAACATTGCCTATATTATAATCCTTCTTTCACTACCCGAAATAAGATTTCTGTAGAACTGAATTATAGGGGTTAAGTTTTACTAGAGCAGGTCTTTATATCACAGAGAGAAATGGGTCCCAGGGCAAATATATCGAGGAGGAGAGCTCCTCTCCCAGGGAAGGACCTTCTGAGCAGGGGGTGATCCTCCCCCTTAGTTTAGACTGTCCGTGGGAGCCCAGGAGCCCCCATCACCGCCAAGGAGCCTGAAGGCATCAACCGTTTGTGGTGACAAATACAGCCAAACCAAGTCATCTTCATTTTCAGATGCACCCTTTCTGTTTTCTATTTTATATAGTTTTAAGAAAAGCACACATTCTCAGCAAAGGAGAAAGTTGTTCTGGTAAACACCTAATTGACACACACACCCCCCCCCCCAATTAGCCTTGAATCAGCCGTAAAACTCTTAAACATCCTGAATATTTCTTCCTCCCGATCAGCTCCAAACCTTTCTGCTAATGGCTACTTTGGTCTGAAACCCCCAAGACCTAGAGAAGCTCTCTCTCTTGTGCCATTTATCATCTCTGCTTATTGTTTCTGCGTTCTTTCCATTTTTTTATTTCACGTGTGGCTCTGCAGATAGAGGGGGACATGCTAGGAAATGTGTCACAAGGGAGACAAACGGGTTTGTTTCATCCCAGAGCAGCTCAGTTCACAGAAGGTGGGTGACCGTATCGGCTGCGGGAAGGCACGTCAGTGGCCGTCCTTCCTGGCGAGAGGCATCAGTGCCATTATCACTAGGTTTGATATAAATACGCGATGTCACATGTGTGACTGGCTGAAGTCCTACCGCTTTATTCACAGAAATGATCTTATTTCAAGCTCAGGGTTTCCTTCGGGGGAGGAAAATTTAAAAAAAGGGTATGTTTCTATTTTTTAGCAACAACAACCACCAAATAAATGAACAAATAAGTAAATCACAGAGTTTTCATTCTAACCTCCAAAAAAATCCAGAACTTTGGAATTTTCTGCTTCAAACCTCTTAAAGTATTTCTTGACTCTGTGTTGGCTTAAACTTCTCATTCCTTCTCAGCACAATAATTTTGCATTTCTAAATCCGATCAGCCACATCCTGCTCTCTCTGGTAGTGCTTTTTATTTAAGTAACATAATTTAAAACCAATTTAATTGAATGTGTAATGAGCAAAATAATTGTGCCAAACTATGCATGCCAGTGATAAGCTATACATGCGTCATATGACATTTCCAAATATTTCTTGAGTTCTTTAAAAGCACCATCAGCCACCAGCATCGAAACGTGCCTGTTTGCTTTATTCGGCTCGGACCTGTCAAGACAAAGCTAACGACTTTGGAGCAGTCGTCGCACGAAATCCGCGGGCACGTTAACCACCGGGCCGTAATAACCACGCAGCCACGGAAAGAGGCAGGTCTGTCCTTGGCTGCTGAAAGCCTCCTCCCTGCGGGTGAGCGGTCCTGACACCGAGCATGGCCCTGGCGTGGATGGGGACAGGATGCAACCGCAGGGCAGGTCGGTGCATTCAATGTCAGCGCCCAGAAGGGAGCTGAAAAATGCATCAGACAACGCAACCGTGGTTGCTGGCATGGCAAAAGCTTCCCTGGCCTCTGGCCCCTCCATAGCTGAACAGATGAAAGCATCTCCTCTCTTCTCCTCAGCCGTAACACACATGATCTGTTAGCCATTGCCAGCTGCAAATTTGGCTTCCTCCACTCTTATTTCTCCGCTGGTTTCCCCTTTCTCTCCACTCCGGTCACCCTTCCTGACCTACTCCTTCCACCCCGAACTCCAGATCTCCTGCAGGCATCTGCACCTACCCGAACCACAGAGAAGGAATAACAGCAGTAATTTAGCCTCCACACAGGGCATAGAAACTCTCAAAAAGAGCCAGGATACGTGCGAAGAGCATCCAAGAAAGCCAGTGCTCTCCCTCAGTGGATCAAGGCTTCCAATTATTTTTCAATAAAGGTTTCTATGAGCTGCAAAGATCTTTACATGCAAGAACATCTTTACAACATCAAAAACCAGTTAAATGCTGGGAAGAAAAAAAAAACCTCACCCATACAGAACCTTCTATAACTCGGTGCTGTCTTTATGCCTATAATCCTTACATATATATGTGTATCTTAATTTACTGCCACTAAAAGCCTTTTAGGAAAAAGAAAAGTCATTCCAGTCTCTTTGTCTATTTTTGATAAGTGCATGAGTATATACATTAGCAAAATTACAAAAAAAAAAAGTTTTAAAATTATTTTAATTAAAATGTGATTGTACAATTGTTTAAAGAGATAAAAATAATTCTCATTCATCTTAATTAGTCTTCATTTTTGCATGCCTGGAGCGTTTTCTCCTATGCTGGGGCCCTTGAACACTCCTCCAACTCCTCCTGCCTCTCCTGTCCCCACAGCTCCCTCTCACTGCCCCTTCACGAGAGGCAAGAACGGGAATTTGGGGCATGGCCAATATAGGCAGCACAAAGAGAGAGGGGAATTTCTCTGCCATTGGGAATAAAACTGCCCAGTCTATTTGCCACACTTATCACTGCAGAAAGGTGAGACTGTGTGTGCTGTGACAAAGAAAAGAAGAAAATGGGAGATCCCCATCTGGACACAAAGGATTGGGTTGTTGCTGCGAGGGAGCAAAGGAGCTGAGCAAATCCAAAGGATTTGTAAGACTGCACTTTGGGTTTTGACAAAATGGTTTAATTTGGAAAACAATGCTTTAGAGAAACTGCACCTTTACCCACAGCCTCGCTGAGGCAGGGCTCAGGATCTCCTTCACTGGGAAGGGGATGTCTGGAACCGAGAAGGGCCGTAGCCTCAGGGTGGAGGTGGGCATCAGAGGGGAGCAAACTGTGCAGCTCTTGTGGGGCTGAGACCCCCGCCATGGCAGAGGCTGAGGGCTCCAGTCGGCCTGGATTTGAGGGCTGGGGGGGACCTGGCTGAGGAGCCTGCCCATAGCCAGTCAAGGTCCAAGCATGTTGCACTCAAAGGCTTTGACCCACTATTTCCAAGGCAAAATCCACCGTTACAAACCATAATCTTTGATTAAAGACACAGAAGAACAGAAACATGCACAAGCATGAAAAAGCAGAGCATTAAGGCTTCATTACGAACAATAACCCTTAATGCCTCTCCCTTTCACGACAGAGTTTTTAAGATAAGAAAGCATTCAGGTTTCTCAGTCTGTTAGCTGAGATGAGCAATTACTGCTCTTTTCACTGGACAAAACCAGAGAGCCGAGATAGCTGTCACGTCCGCTGGCTCTTGTTATTACAATCTGATCCTGCTTCACAGCAAACACATCAGGGAAAATTTGCCAAACTGGACAACACAGCCAGGCAACAGGACAAGAGTAACTGGGAACATCTCAATACTGGGTGCCGTGCTACCACAACGAACTGGTGCAGGTACTGGGAGGGAGGGCGCATGGGCCAGTACAGAGCAGCCTGTCAGTAGGGCTGTAACGAGATCTATGATGTCGGGTTATTTTCTTCGTGGCACAGCACTGTTCAAGGAGTGGACAAAAATGCAGTCCTCTGCGCCTGCCCGAGAGAGATGCTCCACAGTCTGGAATTCGCCATCCTTCTGTCACCGCCTTTCACACCTCCTTGGAGGGGCTGTTCGCCTTTGCGCACAGAGCTAACGGCACCCGGATCTGCACCTACCTCAGGTGATTTAGCAGGTTGGCAAGTGCGTAATGGAGTAGGCACATGATGGGTCCACTTCACTGGTGAGCGTAGTGCCAGGAGGATATTGCTTTTGCTGGGATGGAAACTGCACAGTAGGTGCACTGAGAATGATAGAAAAAGCGATGCCCAAATAGCACAACCCTCCCGCGGGTGCCATCTGGGGAGCCTAGGCTGGGACTTCAGTCTAAAAAATCCTCTAACCGTTTCTAACTAGGAATTAAATACTTGCTTTCAGGTGGTGAGGACTGTATTGGTGGAGGGTCTTAGGTCTAAATGCTCCCACTATAAACAAGGCCTCCCAGACTGCAAGGTGCCAATGCCACAAAAGCTACTGCAACCCAGGCGTCCTGTTCGAGGTTCCTGTGCCGGAGCGGTGCCTCCCTGGGCGGGAAGGCTCCCTGAGGCACCCGTAGCCACAGGAGATGGCCGGCAGCAGCAGCCACAGCATCACTGGAGCGGGACAGAGGAGCCAAGACCATCTTTCCCGACAAATCAGTCCAATGTTTAACTCAAATTGGACATGGAGATAATAACACCCCCCCGGTTCCTGGTTACGATGGTTGATTTTGCAGCTCATATCCCCCTTTCCCAGCGGGCATGTTAGAAGCATTGTAGGAGACGATGAAGCAATGTTTTTTTCTCCAGGTGCTGTCCTCCTGCGGCATTCCCATTTCTTTCCTGTTCAGAGCACCGCTCCCCACGACCGACATAAAATGCTGATGGGCTTTGCTAATATCAGTGAAACGGCAGTACTGCTGACTCCCCTCCCACTCCAATTTAATTTCTCAAATCATTCTCCCCATCGCAAATATTTTCTGGTTTGTAACAGCTGAGGTTTGAAAACAATGCTATGTGCACAGATATAACATCTTTCTCTTGTTTGCTTTTCTTCCACTGGAGAAAATAGAACTGATTCATTTATTCATTGCATATAAATTAACCAACTGTTTGACTCTTCTTTTTTTAATTATTGTGTCGCAAAACAACCCACAGTTTGATTTTTACAAGTTTACTTATTACTCATACTTGTTAACCAGGATAAGTGAACACTAAGGTGCTATTCGCTGATTTACTAATCATTAAGCTTCACTACAATTTCTCATCCATTTCTCGTGGCATTATTTCTCCTTCTCAATTTGATGTCTCGAACTTTTCTTTAACAGGAGAAGGACAGATCATTACGGGTAAATAATAAACAATTAAAGATAATTGTCCTTGTTTTCAAAAGTAACACTGTTCTGTAGCCAGAGTCTTTACATTGCTTTTCCTTACATGAAGAGCAGCCACTCCCTTGATACAGAGACATACTGGGTTTTATTCTCCGCTCAGGGTGGTGGGGTGACGCTCCCCATGTTACTCGCGATGACTGCCTTGACCCACTGTCCCATCGGTAGCTATCCCACTCACCTCACACCAACATTTTCCACCAGATTCCCCCCATTCTCCTTTCCTTCAAAAGCTGCAAGCCTGTGCTCACCGTAAATCACTCCCTACGGTGATCCCAGCAAAGCAATTCACCCTGCGGCCCTGCCCACCCGCGGGGGCTTGGGCAGGGGCCAGCGTGGCAGAGGCGGCTCCGGCACACAGAGACGCGGCCCTGCTCCTCCGCACTGGGACTCCGCTGATCCGCCGCAGCGGGGAACGGCTGGGAAACAAGAATTGCCTTTTGCGAAGTATTGTGAGGATTTACACTTTCATTTTCACTCCCCACTGATGTGAAAACAGGTTCCTTCAAAAATTCAATCAAAAAGCTCCAAAGAAAGAAGCTGTTCGTCTGCCGGAGGAGAGCCCAGCGGTCAGATCGTTTCATCAGGACACAGAAGAGTCTCGATTCAGGTTCATACCCTGCCTCTACGACAGCACGGCTTTAAACAAACACCCCCGGCGGCTGCTCACGCTGTCTTCTGACCATTGCAAAGTAAGTCCATAGCTATCTACCCACAAGTTCAATCCAAATCCCAAAAGCTTCATTGAAAGAGACTTATTTCTATTTTTTTTTAAAAATGGTTTCACTCATCAAAGCACCATTTATTGCTGTTTAAAAAAAAAGGGTTGGCTGAAAAGTTGCCAACTAGCTCTAAGAGAAATTGCTTAGAAAGTCTCCGCCAGGATGGTCTGGCAGGGAGTGCCTGTTCTTGGGGATGCTCATTAAACTGCAACAGTCACCGACTCAACCAAGGAGCGGGGAACAGTTTGCCTGGACCGCGACGGAGCAGAGGGGTGATCAGCCAGGAGCTCTCACGGGAGAGCAGGGCACATCACCAGGGTTAGGTGTGAAAAGAGTCTCAGCCTTTAAACCAAGTGGGCTGGAACAGCAGCCATCCCTACGGTGGAAAACCAGCGTAGCGCTGGGAAACCAGCAGTGACGGTAACTGTTGGCCCTGGGTTGTGTAGCACAGTGCGTCCTCCTGGGTAACTGCTCCAGCAGGAGCAAGAGATGGATTTCTGGAGGCAAATGAGGAGGAAAAGTGTCTCTTCTGTTTTTCCATAGCTCTGGTACATCCAAGGTGAGTGGGGCACCTCTTATGGGTTGCGCAGGCAGCAGGGAGTCAGTGGGAGCGCTTTACCGATCAGACAGTACAGGATTTTGGGTACTTGCAACATGGTTGCTTAGATAAGCCAAAACCAGAGATTCCTCCCATCTCCTGTCACGGACCCCATCACAATCCTCTTCCACCCACACTTTGCAAGTCAGGGATCAGCACAAGTCTCTTGCAGGAGGTAACACAGTGAGTTCATCATTGAACAAGGAAAATAACCCTTGAGTTCTGTATCACTGCTCAGAGCTGCTCCCCCAGACCCTTCCTCATACAGGGCTGTTGGCAACCACTTGTTTTTCCTTTCTCATTCAGAAGTTGCTAATATCCACACAGGAGTGTAAAAGTGCTATTTCATCGACAAACCTCATGTGTTTTATGAGATGATAGCGCTCTCTTCCTCAGCAGCGAGGAGCATTCAGAAACCCCCCAGGGTTGTAATTTCCTCGATGACCCTGCATTTAAGTGTCTCCATTGCTCACTGTCCTCAAGCACAATTATTACCACCCATCTGCAGTCACCGGAGGCACTTCTGGCTATAGGTTTTCATCATTGTATTGAAATCAGAGAGAGATCAGCACTGCTGTCACCCTCCGCGCAGAAGTGATGAGAAGGGAGAGACATCTCCGGGTGCCTCCCCACCGCGCTGGGATCGTTAGTAGGCCTAGCTAGACCATCACATTAACCTTCCTAAAAAGTGAAATGCTTTACTGTGGCATATTCAGGAAAATAAGTGACTCACTGACGGCTATTACATAGATTATTCCAGAGTGTTTTGAAGTTCCCATTTCTATGGGAACAATGGCTGCGACCAGCCTCACCTCCCACAGCAGCCAGGAAACCCTGGACACCTCCCAGGAGCCAGGCACTAAGCACAAGGCAGCCTGGCATTAAGCACAAGGCAAGGAAAAGGCCCATCAGTACCTCTTGTGTTGCGGCGTGCAGCTGTGGGTAGGAAGGGGAGCCAGCTCTGTCTTTTATCAGTGAGGCAGGGATGGGTGCTGAATTTGCACGGGACGAGGTTTTCATGCATGAGGGTTTTGCTGTCTGATTCCCACTGAGACAGGGACTTCAGTGGGAGTCAGGAGCTGGCTAGTGAAATTGTAGCCAGGTCTAGGAGCCTTTGTATAACAAGAGCTTGCTTGCCGTGCTTGGCCTGGTGAGTCCCACCTTCAACCCCACAGACCACCAACCACGAAGGCGACCTTGCCATTGAGGTACAGCATGGACGCTTCCATTGCACACGCAGGCGACACGAAAGCTTGCGGTGCTGCCCCTGTGCCTCCATGGGGCTGGGAAGAGGTGGTAAGCAGGATCACCAGAGCACCCCACTTCAGAGATTCAGCGAGGAGGAATTCAATACATTATAACGCATCCAAGTATCGTAGAGCGACCCAGAGAAAGCCTTGCAACAGCACATTTTCTGATTCCATTAATGAGAGCGCGTGAAGCAAGAACCAGTCTCACGTCATGAAGCTAATGTTTGTTTTCACTGCATTTGCTACTGAAGGTGACATCTGAAAGACATGAAGGTCTCGTGTCCCATCAGGCTCCCTTCCCCCTCATCTGCCGTGGAGACAGAGTTAGCTCATGTCTCTCCCGGCCGCGTGAGCTGTGTGACTCCTTCCAGAGCAGACCCAGACACTTCCTCACAGCACTGGAGGGGCTCGTGCTGCTCATTTTCACCGATTCATCATCTCCATTTCTTCGCCAGGCAGCCCACAGCCGCTGGACCAGAGCAGGGGGAAAATGCAAGCTGGTAGATGGAGCCAGACCACAGAGACTCCCATACGGCAGGAAAAGGGAATACGGTTTGCTCTGAACTCAGATCAGCTCAGGGCAAGATGGGTGGGATGAAAATGAATGGCTCAGGGGAAGAAAGAAGGCAGAACTAAGTCATTTCTTTTTTATTTTTGTTTCACTGCATCCCTTGGCGAATACTGCCTTTGCCCCCCACCTGCGAAAGGCAGCCGCCGTGGGCCTGAGCAGTCTGGATCAGCATTGGTGAGAAATTTCAGTTGAAGAAGAAAAGAAAAGCAAGAAGAAAGGGAAATTCATTCTGCTGTTTCAGTTAATGAAACTCTCCAGGGTTTGTTTTGAAATGACCCAACATGAAGCTCAAACATCCAAACAGAATATAAGTTATAATGCCTCTGTTCAAGGGACATTTTAATTCTGTGCCTACCATAACGCTACCCATAATTAATGGGTAAAGGGAACAAGGCAGGAAAGAAACCTGCCTTAATTCGAGGACCTAGAGTGTCACGTGAAAAAGGGACTGAGGAGTCTTTATCTCAGTTACCTGCCTTGTCCCACTAGATTTCTAGGGATGGGCAGGACAACTGGTTAGAACTGGTGGAAGGTACAGGGGGACTTGGCTACAGGCGCTGCGGGCTGGCCTCTGCACACACACACAAACGTGTTAAATATAACGCTGTGCTTTACTTGCTCAAGAAATGCAAGAAGAGCGGAACAACAAGGAGGGCAGAAGGACAGAGTTGTGACAGTTCACCTCTTTTCCTCAGCTCCCATAGTGTCTGTGATGAATTCCTACGGAAACAATTTCCCAGAGGAATTGTCTATCTTGTCCAAAGATTTTCAAAAGCAAAAAATATTCAAAGGCAGATTTCCAGCCAGTTTTCTTACTGGATAATCAGACTGTCTCAATAAGAAGATATGAGGGCAGGATTTCTTGGGAGGCTGTGTATGAGGAAGCCCTTTCCCTTCCTGCTTGGATTGAAGGAACCCTGGTACCAGGGAAGGAGCAGCTCTTCGCCTCCCCAGTCCCCCGGGCAGGCTGTGTACGTGTACGCTGCACGCACACAGGATGGCTCTGCCTCGCTGGAAAACTCCAGCTTGCCATCAAATGGAAAAATCGATAATGACAGAGAGAAAGGGGAGGAGGAGATGGGGCAGAGGATTTCTGCAAATACGATTAAATCACTGTGGGGCTGGGAAAATCTCTCCCATTCTGTGCAGACTGCAGGGCCCTAGCAGATAAAAAGCCAGCCCTGGGTTTTGTGTGTGTGTAGTGAATTCAGCCTGGAAGGTGTAGCACACAGGTAGTGTCCACCACTGCTCAGCTAAGTTAGTAAAGGGGTAAACTGAGGCACAGAGTGAGTCCCAGGGGTACCCTGCCGTACAGGCAGTCACAGCCAGTCCCTCACTGCAAGCTCTGCAGGACTATGGGAATACGACCAGCTGCTCCCAGCCCCACGCCAACCTTAAGCGAGGTTATTAAACCCGGAGGGCTTAGCCCCATCCACACCCTGGCCACGGCCAGCGTGGAGGTGTCCATCACGTTCTGCAAGGGCCCCCACATCGCCTCGGGCTCATTAGCGCACACTGTTAACATCTCTTTTCGAAAGTTTCTTAGCAGGGAAGTAACACAGAAATGCCAATCACCTCCCCTGTTGGAACACATATTGAAATGTTTTTCCAATCTGTCAAATTATTCAGTGCTTGTTAATTATACATATCAGAATCTGCTCTCCATCACATGCTCAGGCCACTGAGCTGAGAAGACCAGCCCTGCCAGGGTCTGGACTAATGAAGCCTTAAAAATCCTGTCTGCCTACATCTTTTGTCGGAAAATAACTCACCTTCATATTTTGACTAATTACAGGAGTTCAGAATGGCTGGGCTGGCTCAGATCCAGGGCCTGCCTGCAAAGGAAATCCTCTCTCCAGCTCTAGGCAGTAACCGAGACTTCGGAGAAGAGACTCAACCCTGCTTGACATCAAGTTGCCTGGGGGCGAGATGCTCAGAAGGGAGAACATCTTCGGGGTTGATGCTGTGTCCCTGACACCAGGCAGACAGGGCATCTTCAAGGCCCAGGATCCAAACACAAATAAACTTTAGCGAATGGGCTCAACCTCATCTAATTTCCAGGCTCTCCACATTCAATGCCTACCTGGGAATGGGGTTGAACACGGCTTAGAAGCTCTCATGCCTCTCTGCAGTGACTGTTGAGGGGTCCCAGCCACGCTGCTGAGAGGGAGCCACAGCACGGACACCCATGGCTGGGAGATGGCACTCAGCTTTGAAGGGCGGAACTGAAATCACGACAAGGTTCTGTAAAATTTATGAGTCCAAGGCATCAGCTGGTAACTTCACTGATACAAGCAGCACTTCATGTGTAAAATATTAGCACGTAGGTAGCCAGAGTCTCTTAGCAGGGAAATGTTCTTGTTTCTTTAACTGCCTTCTCAACTCTTTCTAAGATTTATGATCTGACAGAAAATACACTTGCACACTAGCAATTTTCAACTAAAAAAAAGTGAAAATAAAGAACAGGCAGCTTGTAAATAAACATCTACCTTAAATTTAAAAATTACTTAAAAAGAGAAAATCATGACTCAAATCAAAATCATTATTTTTTCTTAGCTCAGTACTGGCCTATTCAGCTTCACAGTCTATATACTTTTGTATAGGAGCATGCCAGTCACCAAGGAGAAACATCATATCGACTGAGGAGATCAATCACACTGTGAGAACAGCGGAGAGAGGAACAGGGAGAACTGGAAGCCTCAGGAAAGAAGTTGTGAGCAAATCTACAGCCTGAAATACATTCCCACCAGCCACGCTTGAAAATAACAGAAGCTTGTGAGCACGTCAGTGAAAAGGAGAAGTCATTTGCCGCGATCAGAGAAAGTGGCAGAAAGGACTCGGTAAGTGCTTTGCTTCAGAGAGCTCACCTCACTCTATTACAGAGAGAAAACAATTTATAGCATCACTCTCTATCCTCAGCCTCCTCTTTCAGCAGGGAGAGGCAGCCGGGCTGGCCAGAGCAAAGCTGACTGCTGTCGTCCTACGTGCGAGACCCTCATACACGACTGAGCACCGGTCCCTGCAGTCCTGCTGGGAGCTGTCTCTGTATCCGACATCCACAACTACCTCGCGCTGCCGCAAAGCCTCCCCAAGAGCTAAAGGCAAATTCAAACCCACATCCCAAGGCAGGGCTTCTGCTGCAGCACGGAGATGTAAGGTTGTGAGCAGCTCTTGGGTCTTACCGAGTTACCACCTCCAGCTGAACTGCTGAGCGCTCGGACTCATGTGAATGGCTTCACCGTGAACGCAAGCGAAACCTTCGGCCAGCCTGAAGGGCTGCAAGCCGATGGCTTCCACTGGGCAAGCACGTTGCTGTGAATCCTAGTCCAGGAATCTGATTTTTCTACAGCTGAGTCTTTTGAGATTTAGGTATCAGACTCAGCCATGAGCATTTTCATTGGTTAAATCACGCAGAAGGCTGAGCTGGGCATCGGGGAAACGAGCACCAGTCTCTCAAACCCCACTCTCGCTACTGCCTACCAGGTTGGCCCTATTAGCTGCCAGTTCCAATCAAATACGTTTCCCATTTTAAGCACAAAAGGACCAGCAAGATGAGCTACCCAGCTCATGGATGCGTGTCTGGTGAATCCTGCAAGCCTGGCTTAGTATTCAGGAGAAGCGGAGGGCAACAAGTGCCTTTATGCTGGCTGGCTGGCTTTCTACCTCCCTGGCAAAGGCTGCCTGGGAGGATGCTGCAGGCCCCTGTACACTTCTCACCTCTGACATCCCTGGGTAATTTAGGCTTTGATTGACGGCGGTGGGGACATGGGGACCTCTGCCGGTATCTGGCCAGACAGCGCAGCCCCTGAGCCTTGCAAGAGCCAGGCAGGAGGGAGGCAAGTGCTTTGTTTAGCAAAAAGCCATGATAAATGACCCTGTCTCTGCAGCTTGATTATCCTAGTGACAATGATTTGTCACCGCAGGATCCGGGGTGGGATCTCCACGTTGACAAATGAAAGCTTTCGCGCCTCTGGTGGGGGCAGATCTGGCTTCTCCCCTCCCTCACCCCGCGCTGGCTCTGCCGTCACCTAAGGATACATATCTTAGTGGGTGGCAAGGAGACACTGCCTTCTTTCATGAAAAGCTAATTTTACAAATGGAAAAAAAAGGGGGGGGGGAAACCTTCACAAAGCCTTTTCTCGTGATCGCTGTGGTGGTTCAAAGCAGAAGAAAGGCCTGCAGGCCCTCAGTTTCTCAACTTGAAAGGCTGCGTCCTCGGGCTGCGGGAGGCAGGGAAGCGAGAGCCTGCTGCTCCCAGCGACCCACACGCACGTGCTTGCGGGACCCCAGCGAGGAGGGTGCAGCCCCACGCACAGCACGTCAGGCTAGTGTTAGCGATTCTACCAGCCCCAGTTCGCCATAAATCTGCCGGATTTCCAGCACATCACTCCATGCCTCAGTTTCCCCATCTGTAAACCAAGGCTTGGGGACATGTCCTTCCTCCCTGGTTCCCCGGGAGCAGGGCGAGGTGCCGTCTGAAGGGCTGGCGGGAGCTGAGGCTGTTAGGAAAAGCCCAAAGGTAAGGTTTGCCCCAAAGTGGAGCTGCTCTCGCTCTGGTTGGGGGCTGAAATCCTTAGCCGAAAGAGCCGGTTCTGCTGAAAATCAGCATGTGCGAATGATGCATTGCAAATTTTTGCGGGCAAATATTCATTCTGGAAATGGATAATATGCACTCCCAGCCACGGATCAGAAATGATACCTCAGGCTTATCAGAGCAATCATAGCTCAGCAGCAGAGCTCAGATTTTGAATACTGTAGACTACAAGCCTGATTCAAACACAAGGAAGGAATGAACTGGAAGAAACTGCAGTCCAGAGCAAATTTCAGCTACCAGAGAAATTATTGTTGTGAATTATGCACCGTCCCCGGGGCTGACAGATCGACAGAGCCCTGAGTGGTCTGTGCTGGGAAGAAAGTACCCAAGCAGTATTTCCCCTCTGCATTTGGAACATTTGGCTTTCCTTTCCTGGTTCTGTCATCTGCCAGCTGAAATATTGCAAGAAAGGGTTTTAGTGTTTTAGATGAGGGCCACAGACCCCTGGAACTACGTGCAGCAGCAATGCAGAGGCAAACATCTGTACCCTCATAGCCCTGGAGCACACACGGCTGCAATCCCTCCTTGTCACTTTGGCAAATCCTCCCCTGCCTGGCTGCTCAGCCTGTCCAGGGTTCAGCTGCCACTTTAATAAGAAATATGTTTTAGCATGACACAGGGAGAGCTTTTCCACAGATTTGGTGGGGTTTTTTGATAGAATTAAAGAAAAAAAAACAAATAAGTTTCGACAGAGTGTGTGAGTCTTCCTGCAGACCAGTGGGAATTTCTTTCTGTTGGAAAATTGACTTCTTCACTCCCACAGCTCATCAAAATCATTCATTTTCAACCCAACACATACCTAGGGGTTTTTTTGTTTTGGTTTTGGAAAAGACTGGGTTGCAACAAAATTTCAGCTGCAAATGTCCAAGGAAATATTATGAAGGGGAGAGCGGGGAAGTGTTTTGGGGCTCATTTTCCACAGAGGCAACAGAAAATTCCAGCCTTTTGTAATACTTCGGTACCCTCAAATCTCCTCTGATTCTCAAGCTGCAATTCAAAGTGCACCTCGGCACTGAGCGCAGGGGACTGGCCCCAGTTCGGCGCGTTCTCAGCCACATGTGCCATCCTCATATTGATTTTCCTGGCTTGACAGCACAGGCTCAATTCTCTGCTGAACTGAGGTCTCTGTACTTTACCCACTTACTTAGTCTCAGGCAAGTCCCTTCTCACAGTCTCAAGATTCACACTCCGCTGGGAAATTTTACTTGAATAAAGACTTTGGGTTTTGAGTCCGTAGTACCTTGGAGCATTTGTTACCTCTGCAGGTCTCTAGAAAGGTCATCGCTCCCCCCTGCACAGCATCGAGCCTCTCTGCGTGTCGTTCTGAAGATAAGGAGCCCCGAAGAAACCCAGGGACAGTAACTAGCAGCGAGCAAGCTGAGCAGAGGTAGGAGCAACGGGGAATTGGCAGGGACCTGGCCTGACAGCACAGCGGGGGTTATCGAGAAGAGACAAGAGAGGAGAAGGGAGGTGGGGTGGGCTCTAGGGCAGCAGTTTGGGGATCGCTGGAATACAGGCAGCCACCAGGCAGAGGCTGCATTTTCTGCAGGCAATGGGCAGAGCGGTGGTAAAACATTCTGCAGTGAGCTTTTTCTGGTGCCTCCCTCCATCACCTGAGGACTGTTCCCTTCCCAGCTCCTTCATCTTCCTCACGTTGGCACTGCCCCCTTGCACAGCTCGTAGGACTCTGGCTTTCTGTGCGACACGTCTATAATGTCTGCGTACAGCCAGACTGAGCTCTCCTGAATGTCAGCAGCTTCTCAGCAGACTGTCAGCAGGACCAGCCATATTCTCTTATCTGCAAACAATATATCTAAGTGGATGTTTCCCTGTCTCTTTATCAATCGCTCCAAAATACATCATTAATGAGATCTGGAAGAATAAACCTGAAACATGTGTCAATAATTATCTTATTTTTCCAGCCATGCATTGCCTCATCCCCTTTTTGCCTCCATAAGGGTGACATGCAAGACACCGCACATTGTGTCCTACTAGATGAAAGGCATGTCAGACTTAACCCAGTGCACTTTAAAAATTGTTCTGAATTAATTTCCTGCAGGTTGGCTCGGTGCGGTACGAGCCTGTCTGGAATGCAAAGCAGCCCCGAGTTTGTGTGGAGAACTAAGAAGCCTGGCAGAAAGTGATGATCAATTGAATTTCCTCTTAAATCAGATTGAAAAAATATTATGCGCTGCAGAGTGATCATTAGCTTGAGTGATCAGGGAGAGCAGTGCAAGGAGCCAATTTCCCATGCCCAAGCCACGCTGTTTTGTTAAGCCTTCCCTGGGAAAGAAGTGGGTATAGCAAATATATCAAGTAGGGATTGATACTAAAGTCAAAGACTGTAGTTTGGCTCCTCTGCCAGAGCCCAAGCTGCCTGCTTTCTAATCCCAGATGCTTTATATGTTGCTATAGAAATAATACAAAGCTCTGCTTGAGCCTTGCGTTATACAGCTCCCCCTGCGCTCAGACATTTAGGGTACGGTGCGGTGCGATGAACCGGCATCGCACGAGGGCCTTGCCAGCCCCTGCCCTCCCCGCCGCTGGCCCTGCCTGGCCCCTGACGGCCCCCCGCAGCCTTCAGGCAATTCTCCTCTGCTTTTCCTCAACCAGGCCACAAAAAATCCTGCCTTCCTCACCCTGGGAGGAAACTCTCCAGGAGCACTGGTCTGCAATATATGATAGGCATTATTCAGCCCTGCTTAGCGACATATTTAAGGTCCTATTATTATTATTTATTATTGGATCTTGCAAACACTCCCCATGTGGAGCCAGTGCTTTATGTGCCTGGGATCGGGGGTGAGTACTCCCTTTCCAATGGTGCATGCAATCTACGTCCAAATCTTGCAGAATATGAAATACTGGACCTGAAAATTGCATTATAATGTGACAGCAACTTTAGATCACTTTTAATTCCCAGCATTTATCACTTCCAGTTTTTTCTCTCCTCTCCAGACCCACAGAGTTGCACTCAGCTCTGGGAACCCTTGCTTAGCTTGCAGGAAGGAAAAAAGCAGTCCCATTAAAAAGAATAAGCCCCAAACTCCCAACAACCCTAAAATATTTGGTGCATTTCCTACATCGCTTCAGGAGAATATGCAATGTAAATAAGTTATGAGGCAGGGAGAGCCTATTATCCCTCATCGGGAAATGATTTTTAGCAAGCTACCGTGACTGTAGCTATTGCAAAGAGGAAGGGATCCCGAACTCGGGTGAATGAAGCACCCCACATGACTGCACGCGTGTGCGTGTGTCCTGGGAGCACGTGTCCGCACGCTGAGGAACATGCAACGTGGATTTGGTAGTGGACCGCATTGCCTTGGGAAGCTGTATGAAGCCAGAGAGGGACTGATCTTTACATCGACAGTGAGAATAACCAGAATTGTAATAGTTAACGATAAACAAGATATCAGAAGTTAGAGTAACTCCACATCTCGAATCAGTTGTCGGTTATAAAGGATTAAGAAAGTACAAAACAGATTATTTCCCATCGGTTTGTTGATGATGGAGCGTAGCCCCTCTGAGATGCAGTAATGGGCTGGATGGATCTTAGGTCTAATCTAATTTGACAGTTCTTATGTTCTCAAGCGAAATCTCCAGAAAGTTTAGAAAAATCTCCTCTTACACCTTGTGAATTTTTCCACTGTATCACTGTCTGGTTGGGGAAGATTTCTGCGTCCCTTCGATCCTGGGCAGTTGCTTGGAGTCACAGCTAACAAATATTCAATATGGCTTTACCATCCACTTTGACTCTCGTTATATTATAATGGAAGTTCTTCATCTGTGCTTTACCCTCAAGTAAGTGGGTCACTAAGCAGTTAATAAGCTTCTCCAAAACTTAATTAATGGTCAGCTTAGATGATCCTTTCTCATCCTCTTTGTTTTTTCCCCTGCTGGAACCTGACAAAACACTTGCTCACGTGATTTTTTAAAATAATTGCTCCTACTACAGCTTCATCTTCTTGTTTATAAAACGGTATCTCACACAGGCAGGAACACATGCATTATTAAAATGAACTATTCATTAGAACCACATTTAAAAGCTGTGCATTAAAGACACGAATTATGTGAGCTCCTAGGATATGTGATGTGGAAGAGACAGAGATCTCCATGACTGTGTGTCTGCTCGAGACTTCAATAAATCCAGCTGGAGTCCCTGCTCCAGCTGGAGGAATCTGGGCAATCTATGCTCGGTGCCTCGGTTTCCCCATTTGTAATGCCAAACTTACAAGAACATTAGCATTCTCTTAATTCTAAACTTACAAGAGTAGGTTTATAATCAGGACTCTTGCTAAATCCCATGAAAAGCGACTTGCAGTTGTTCAGCTGTGGCTTGGAGCAGTACAAAGAACTGCAATGTAACACGGTGGTTTCTTTTGTTACGAAGAACAAAATCGATCTAGGCTCAGAAAGAAGGGGTAGCTAAACACTGAATGATTGAGCAATAGGAAAGGAATACTGTGTGCAAAATGAGCATAATTACTGGATAGGAAACAGTACGTTGTTTATTAAAACATAATATTGTTACCAATTCTGCACCTGAGAAGAGGGGACAAGAGGATTTGATGCTGGGATTTCAAAAAAGAATCGACAAAAGTATTACTTCAAACAATTCATTTTCTTCTGTTATGAATAAGTCAGTGGCTTAATGTGCAACTTAATTTCCCCAGAGAGAAAGGAAAAAGTCTTAGAAACTCTTCTGTTCTTTTTTAGCTTTAAAATAAAAATCTGATCCTGTTCAAACTTTGCTTTGTTTTATGGCTTCCCATCATAGTCAAAAAACATCTGTGCAGTCTCCAGCTAGATCACTTGCTCCTGCATCCAGTTAAGCCCTGCCCTTCAGAAAACCAGCATCCATATTACATGCCTGCGTTTGCTGTAACTCTCCACTGCACAATTTAAAAACTGATTAACGGACCTTCTTCCAATGGGATCTATTGAATGCTCTAATTAAAAAAGAAATTGCTATCTCAGGAGCTCCCACTCAATCAATTGCCCTTGGTAATGTTGGTTGCTATTGCTCTGGCCAAAATTAAAAGAAAAAGACATCAACAGGAAAAAAAAAATCTAATTATTGTAAGATAAATACAGGCAGTTGGGAAATGCGAAAAGTTCAGCAGAACTTTTGTAAGAAGACATTAAAAGAGCTAGAAGCACGTGACGTAGTGAGAGCAATATCTTATGGCTGCCTGATGTGAGAACCATACATGTTCCTCCAAACCTTCTGTCTGCTCTTGGGGCGTCTTAGGGGGTGTCTTCTTCTCATGTGGGTCTGGGTCCATACCAAAATGTAGATAAACCCTCAGTCACAACATTTATGTGCTGACTTAGCTCAAACCCTAAGGCCAGATGTGGGATTCCCCTGGTCTGTGGTTTAAGCACCCAAAAATTATTCTCCATTGACTCTAACGGGTGCCCAGCTCACATCTGGATATCTGCATGCCTTCAGCTGGGACAGAATATCCTTGAGGCTTCGGGTCTCCTGTGTTGTGTGGATGGACTTATGGAAGGCTGGATGCTACCGCCTCGAATATACCGAGTTTAGCTCTTAGCACAGAGCAGATGCCAAGTGTGATGCCCAGCCAGCATGGACAGACAACAGAGTGGCCCAATGGCACCTGGGCTTGGACTTAATGGACTTATTTCCCCTCTGGGCCTGCACTAGATTTGATCACAGTGGCAGTGTATGGTGATGTCCACTCTCACCCCATCTATCAAGCCCTGCATTCCTACAATGCAATGGCAAAATGAGAGCAGGTCACCAGAGGACACGAGCAATAGCTCAGGGGAGGGAGACTGTGCTGGTGCAGGGCTTAGGTGATGCACTGGAACCAGGCACTTCCTCGCTTATTAGAGTTTCTTTGAAGGGTGTCACGCTTTCCCTGCTATAATTCTTTGTGCAGAACTTCTTTGCTTTGGGATTTTTGCTGAAATCTGTTAACCCAGGCTTCCGTGTACTTTCCTGTGGTCAGGGCTGTTTGGAAATGCCAAGAGGGGGAGGAGGTACTTTGTGAAAAGGGAGGCAGAGTGGTTAACATTAGTATTTAGCAGCTACACCTGAGAGCATCAGCTGCTCTGTCAGCTTTGCAGCACAGCCGTTCCCAAGCCACACGTGGGTGAAGAGCAAGCCCCTGTGCTCCTCTAGGAGATGCAACTGCACAATCACCGAGGCAAAGCCCATTAGGAAAGGGGGTCTCTACTCATAGCTTTGATACCCTTCTACTACAACCCAGCCGGCAGAGTTACTCCAGACCAAGGTGGGCATAACTACGAGGAGAACCTGTGCTTCAGTGCTAGCTTCAGCACCACCACCAGAGGGTTTTTTAATTAGGTCATGACACATATTATGTTTGGGACTGTGCAAGACTGGATGAGACAGGCCACTCACTGAATCCGTGCTCTTTCTCTACAGGTGCAGTGTGTACACAATTTTTAATTTGAATCAAGCTGAGACACTCACATGAAGATGCACTGTAGGACACGGCATCATCCCCTGGCCTGTGGCACTAAGGTCCTGACCACTTTTCCTATGTAGTCTCAGCTACTTCAGTGCTGTCACTACTGATTTACACCATTGTGAACTGAAAAAGATTCAGGCTTGAGAAATACTCATGTCTCTGGAAGGACTGGGGACCAATTAACTCTTGAAAGGAAAATCATTTTTGGAAATGAACCTAACAGCCTCTAGCCTCGAGAGGAATAGGTTTTTGAAAGGATCTCTTAATTTTTGCTCAAGCATCCAAGGAATCAGACAGAGTGTCCAATAAAACACTCTCCAGAGTATTCGGCCAATCAATCGATTCAGTATTCACCATTCTAAGTGCTATTTAGACTTAATTAAATTGTGCTGGTTTCTGAATAAGAGAGAATTGACTGTTCAATGTGCTTCCCCGATTCATTTATTTCTATAGTAATCAGGCAACAAATATATAGAGTGCTCACGCATTCCTTCTTCATTAGCAGAGTTACTGGGAATCTCCCCGTATCCCCCTGGGTCTTCCAGCAGTGGTAGTTAAGAAGCTATAAGCAAATGCAGAAGTTTCTGCCCTGCAAGGCTCAAGGACGGTTCTGGGAGCAGTCTGCATTCCTCATTAGCAAGCATTTGTCAAGCAAGACTTTTCCAGATTGCTGTTTCTGAATAAATAACACAGCTTACTGGGAACTGTGCAAACCAGCAGCATCTCTGCTCCCATTGAGACCTTCTTAGTTATAATCATGCAGTGCCTTGTGTCACTGAGAGAAGACACAGAGCATCAAATACAGTGGGCTTTTTACTGAAATCCTTTTTCATTAAAAAGGAAACAAAGGAAAAGGCTTCGATCCGGCCCAATAATAGAAAAGACTTTGAGAACCTCTGCTGAATCTGGGGTAGCCACGCACCATTCCCTGGCACCCTCAAACCTCCCTCTAGTCAGGCCAAAACCTACAGAGCCCCCCCAAGAAAACCCCATGTCCCCAGCGTCACAAAATAGCCCCTTATCCCACACTGTCCTGCAATGCTAAGGCCTTCGGTGAAAAGACCAAAAGCCTTAAAAACTCCAGTATCCCAACGGGAGAGAAAAAGCCACGCAAGCTGGTCACTGGAGTGCAGAGGACCTGGCGAGGTGGCAATGCCCAGATGCAGAAATGTTTCTAAGCTCTCGGCTGCATGGGGGAAAGGAGAGCGGCTCAGGGTCCCAGGTCCAGCTCCACTGGCAAGGGCCGCTGTCTGCATACACACGCTGCAGAATGAGATATTTTTTCTTTTTTCCCTTCGGCTAAACTAGAGTGAACATGAAGGTTGCATTCACACCTTCACTTCTAACAAAAAGCCTGTAAACAGGACAGAAGCCCTTTGGGGAAACTTCTCTTACCCTGGTCACGCCCTTGAAACTATCTTTCACAGGGCCGTGCTGAGGTCAAAGCCAACTGCAACAGCTCTTTTTTTTTTTTTCTTTTTAATTATAAAAGAGGGCCAAATTCATCCTAAAAAGGCTACATCCTTCATTCTGGGCAAACTTGTTCATTCATGGAGTACAACCCTGCCAGAATCAGGCCAATGGTGCAGGATGGGGCAAGAATTTTCCACTGGATGATTTTGCTAGTGGAAAGTGCCCGGTTTAGGCAATCAATATTTTCCATGGACATTTCTCAGAGGAGTTTTTAAGGAGCTGTGACTCTGGGGAAAGTTTCTGGAAAACAGGAGAAAATTGTTTCTAAGCTGGAAGGAGAAAAAACAGACAAAAATCCAACATTTCAAAGTGGCTTAATTTTTAATGATCTCCTTCCTCAAGGACGCATTAATGAATTTTCTTCATGTGTTACAGAAACATGCTGAGTAAAACCCACGGTCCAGCCCAGTTACCAAGACAAAACACGAGGAGACACAAAGACATGTGAAAGGTTTGATTTGAAAAAAAGGTCCAAATTTAGCTGTACCTGCTTGGTTCCAACTGCGAGACTGCAATGAAAAGAAGAAAAAAGTCCCAAGCCGGGCCAGGCCCATGCCCATTGTCTGGAGCTTCGGCAGAAGCTCATCCCCCAGGAGTCTTGTCGCTCCGCAGACGGAGGAGAGGTATTAGCCCCTTCAGAAATCAACCCCCCCTCCTTCGTATAGCCCCTTCCAGCCAGACTCTGCCCTTTCACTACGAATCAGGTTTTAATCCCTGCACAAGGACACTAGATACAATGCTGATAATTCTTATTGTATAAAAAGGTTTTGGCACGTGGTATTTCACTATTCTGCTGAAGATTTTCCTTTTGCACCTCTTTCTTTGTTCGTCCTTGCAAACTCAACGCAAAGCCATTCAAACCAGAAGATTCTCCTGCTTTTTTGTGCGTGGGACAATTCAGGATTAGCCACACACACACACCAAAAACCCCAAACCATAAAACTGACACTGGGCACATGCTCTTTTGCAAAGGAAGAATGTGTCGATGGCATTTCTAGGCTGCAAATGGACATCAGCTGATGGAGTGTTTTTAACTACATGTTGAAACACTAAGGGAGCCAGCGCTGGGACTTGGAATCCAGGCACACAGCAAACTGGAGCACAGGTTAAATTTGAATCTTGCTTTGGCAGCAGTAGCGATCTGAGCAGCGTATTGTGGTTCTATCACATACTCGTCGTAGGCTTGTTATGTAGAGAGTCGGGGCCTCTGAAAACAGACTGCCCAGAACCTCTGAAAGGAAAAGTTAAGAAACATATTTCCCCATTAAAAAAAAAAATAATTCAAAACCAACTTCAAAACTGAACCAAAAATGAGAAAAATCTCTGCTCGTTAAAAGTTTCCCACTGTTGAACAAGTTGTGAAAAACAGAAATGAAGGTCCTTTGATGTACGCTGCCTGAGAACTGCCTTTTCCCCACATTCAAATTAACATGTGGTTCTTCGGATACTAGACAAAAAAGAAAATGTTGAATCCCAGGAACAGTGGTATTTTGGACCAGCTGCTGTTGTCTGAGAAACATTCCTGGTTCTGGGTTACTTTACTGGGACAGTTTGAACCCAAAAGCACAGAAGCTGTTGGGGAACCGGCCACAGCAGGCACGCAGCGCGTCCCGCTCTCCGAGGGCTTGGGAAGGCGCACGGGTGAACTTCTAATTCTTTCACCAGTACCGTGCAGATTGCAAAGGGGAAACTTCCATAGTGATGGAGTGTGTTGGGCTGAAAAGAAATCTTCCAAGGACAGGTGTGGGGTGCAAAAAAAACCCCTTCACTTATTTAGAGCATTATGTATAAACTTGGCTTTAAATTTTTGTTTAGACTCACGCTATTGGGATTCAGGAATAGCAACAGTAAGGTCTCAGTTAAAGCAGGAATTAGAACCGGCCAAACCTCCCTGCTGCCCTGTAATCACACAAGGAAAGTGTGATTTTCCTTGTAAGCTTTTAGGAGTAGAGACATCTCTTATGCTGCATTTCTAACGGATCTGATACAATGGGCACTAAGTTTGATTAGTGCTTCTTCAGTAGAATTGATTATAATTATTAATCATATTTCATAGTGACATTTTTCCCTACTATTATGTCACTTACGATATTTACTTTGCTTAGAGAAAATTAATGGCATATGAGATCCTGACAAGAGAGTAAAAGACCTACATATTTCAAGCCGCTTCCAGGTACAGAACATGTTGTCATAGTCTTTGTGCAACCCATCTCCCTCCCAGCAATACAATTGCCTTGTTCTACAAAGAGAGGTCATATAATTTCCCTGAGACAGCTTCAGCAGTGACTTACAAAATCTAGATTAAACGCTTCTAACTTCTTTTAATGACCTGAAGTAACAGGAGCAGTACCATGTGTCCAGAGAGAGCCCTACAACAGTTGCTCAAAATCTGTAGATTCACACTCAAGATGCTTTGATAGTGTGGGGAAGACAGTTTTTGAGACATCCCACATATTTTTCCTGCTCCAAAGATGCTCTTTTGCTAAGGTCAGGAGGTGAAGATGTCTGACTGAGGGAGGTACGTTACCCTGGTGTAAGTGTCCCATAACACGGCTATCAATGTTGCCGCATGTCACGATGCAGTCTTCAGGCTACCCTTTGTTGACATCTGTGGCAGTATTTGTTTGCCAACAGCCCATTGCATGATCCACAAGAAGGATGAAATATCATTCCTGACAGTGGCCACAGGGCTAGAACGAGGAGTCTTTGATCCAGAGCCTATGCTCGTGGGAGTAAAAACTTTAGGACCTGACATTATGCAAAACTTGTACTAGTGAAACGTCTCGCAGCGAGCACCGGCTCCTGCTCGATTCCCCCGGCACAAATTCTGCACTACCCCACTGCATCTGTGCTGGCATGCTGCCCTCACTGCTGAGCCCAAGCACTCCCACACCGCGGCCTCGGGCAACACAACTAACATCTGTCTGCAGATGAACGGACATGTGGCCTTGAAGAGCTCTGCTTTGGTGAATACCAAATATCTCCGACTCTTGCCAGTTGGGAATGCAGGAAAAAAAAGGAGTCGAGTTTAACACAGGGTCTAAGTTCTTTAAAACTGTGAAAACCTGGTGAAGAGATGATCTGAATGTGACCACTGGGTTGGAGAGGAGTTTGCTGCGTCCACGCTATGGAAAGCACACCCTAAGGGGCTTTGCACCTCTTGGGTGAAAGAGAGAACAGCCCTGACTCATCCCAGTTCACACACAGTGCAGTGGGCTGGCTCCGCGTACGTAAAGCAGCCGCAGCAACATTGACTCAGCTGGAAATGCTGACATTTCCCAGTGCTGTGCATCCCCCACCACCCCGGGGTCTTTGGGGAGCTCTGTAAATAGGGCCTGCCGACACTGCGGCAGGGACGAGAGCAGGCAGCTAGCTACAGGCAGCATGGAAATTCAGGTGGCACTGCCAGCCCTAATTTAATATTTTCTAATGACTTTTTTTTTGGCAGAAAATTGGGATCATGATTAAATATTGGGTTTGGGGGGCAGTTTCTCCAGAAAATACAGTTTATTGTTTGTTGCAGAACAGTGCCATGCCAGCAATCCAAGCTATTTCAGTGGACACCAGAACGGTCCAGTTTGGAAAGACTCGGCAGGAGCGCATAGAAGCTGCAGCCTGGCCGTCCCCTGATCCCAGTCTTTGCTGCAGGGAGGTTCCCAGCCCACATCGTGTTTGCCATCATGCAGCAAGATGAGGAAATCCCACCATCCCCTTCCACTTCCCAAGGCAGGAGGCGGTGGTGTATCAGGGGAGATGCAAGATGTGAAGGCAAAGGGATGAATGTGGCATCGTAACTATAATTCTTTTGTGGACTGAGGAAATAGTTTTAAGAGGAAAATATTTCAGCAGATCTGTCTTGTCCCTGCAAGAGGACAGGAAAGAGGTCATTACTGCACGCCAGGATAAACCTGGGCCCTCGATAACTTACTGCCCTCCCAGGTCCAGACGGACCTTTGCTCTTGCTCTACATCATTCAGACACGGGTCTCTGTCCTCCGGCAGACGCCAGCACCGCCCTTCCTGAGTAACAGTGCGGCTCACGCCAGCCGAACCAGCCAACTTTCTTCTAAATCCCCAGACAAAAGCCCGAGAAGTGACCAATTACTCTAACGGAGGGTGTGATAATTAGCACAGAGGTGGAATAAGCTCGCAGGCTGTCTGCAGCAAGATGTCAAAAAAGCCTATGCCTGCAGAGAGACTCAGTGATTGATACCGTGACTGACGATAGCACCATCGTGAAGGCGAAGACTGTGAAATGACTGATGCTGCTTCGTACCGTAAATCTCCCAGATATATTTTATCCAGAGCCAGGCCTGCTTTTGCCAGCATAACCACTAGCAATTTCCCTGATAGATAGCAAGGCCACACAGTGAACGTCTAAAATCCGTCCGACAAAGAGACAAACGCTAATTAATGCTGCTTCTCAAGAGCTCGGGCAGCCCGGGCCTGGAGGTAACCTTGTGCAAGGAGCGCTTGCAGCCACGGATGGGAGACGGGACTTATCAGAGGCTGCAACGCCGGGAAAACCCTGGGATTTATTTGCATGCCCACGATGCAGAAACCACACTTGGAGAGATCTTTAAGTAGGGAGTCAACCTGCTACAGGACATTTTAACAAATGTAATTAAAAGGGACTATTTTTGCAGAAGACAGTCTCTGGAAGGCTAATTAAAATATTGCTGGCCCCTGCTTAACTTGCTCAGCTTTCTTTCAAGAGCTAATGAAATGCAAAGTATTGCTCCCTGTTTTCATCTGTAAAAGAGTTCATTAATGTACCTTTCTGCACTGGATTAAGCCAAGTGCTCAGAAAGAGAATAAATTGAATCTCAGTAATTGAAGACCAACATTTTTTGGCTGCAATCCAATATTGGAAATGAAATCCTAAAAAAATGGAAAAAAATGGGAGGTCCATGTGTAAAAAGAAATGTTGTGGCTTTGGTTCCATGAAGAAAAACTGAGCGTTTTGGGGGCAAGCAGACACTTCCCTCAAATTTCATCTAAAAAACTGAGAAAAGTTTCATGAAAAAATGTTTGGCCAGTCCTTCAACAGGCACTTTGGGTGGAGAAATCCCCTGAGAAAAGATTTTCTCTGTTTCTTATTTTTCAGCTTTAGTCCTGAGGATACACAATATCACTGCAGGAGTGGATGCTCGCTGAGAAGAACAGTTAATTCTTAAGCTAAAAATATAACCTATTAATATAAGCGGGTAATTTTTTTTGCCGCGCCAGTGGTTTCTACGAAGTTGCTATACTCTTCGAGCCTCGCACTGCAATTCCGATTGGGAAGCGGGTCTTGCTTTGGACTAGAAAGCAAGCAGTTCCTAGAACAGCAGAATACGGCCTGCTTTTCAAAGCTGGTTCTTGTGCGGACTCTTTGGTGTCTATGAGGAGGTGAGCTAAGGATATTTTTTCTTTCACGACTGCATAAACTAGCCCATCTTCTTGAATGTTGTTTCCACTAAACCACAATAGCTTTGAATCCTTAACCAGGAGGTCAAATTTTATAGAAATTGGCCACAGCGTTCAGAAGCGAATGAGGAGGACTACCAGTCTCACATGCACACACACGCGTACCGCCGTTACGCAAACCATGTTCCTTTGGAAACCAGGCTACAGACAAAATGACCCCCCGCCAAAATCCAGCTACATTTGAAGAGTGGAGAAACTGCCTGAAACTGGTAAAAGATTCCAAAAAAGCTCTTGATATTCAAACTGCCATCTGTAGAAGCCTAGGTCTCTCATGTTTGGTGAAAGATGTATGTGTTAATGTATGCACAGGCGGTATACATGTCCACGCCTCTGCTGTGCCACTTCTTGGCACAAACAAGGAGACTTTGCTCTTATTAGCAGCATCTTATATCACATTCTGAGCTTCTGTGCAGCTTTATCTGGGATTTTTTTCTTCATTATTTTCTCTATAAGTCCACAATCTGCAACTGATAGCACAGATTTTTGCAATGATTCCAATTAATGGCAAATAAAACTAGCCAAACAGATCACAACCAGCCCTGGAGTCTGTATATTAAGCCTTTTTCCTTGGAAATAAGTGTCCATGAAAAAACCCGATAAAATTTCTAAATTTGTTGCTCAAAACCAGTGTTGCTCAACAAATATTTCCGTTTAAGTATAACTCTTGAACTGGGCACCATGAGTTCTCTATATTCATGAGCCAGTATGTCTCTGTAGTCATCTGCTGTTATTTTTCTTTCTTATTGTGTGGTCTCGCCAGACTTCGAAATATATGGAAATATGAATGTGAATGCACTATAAAGGAACAAATATGGAAAGTCTAGAGACTGTCAGATTTGCAAGGGCAGAAATAAGGTTGTAGGAGGTCTTAAATTTTATTTCCATACTTTCAGATTGTTAGCTTTCTTGTAAATCTAACCAAACTCTGAATTTCCTGGAATATTACATGTTGGCTCAAATCACTCCTGCAGCATTCTCCCAAAACATTTTTTGACTAGGTTATTGCATTTTTGCATTCAACCTTACCTCCAATTCAATAATTTTGTTCTCGTTTTGGATGGGGATTTCAAAGATTGTCAACCTAATTTTATTTCCGGCTAAAACAAATCTCATCTTGTGATTAAATGAAGCTTGTCTCACAAGGCACAGGTCACATCCTGCAAAAACCACCAACCAGGAAAAAACATGTTTCTGCAAAAGTGAATGAAAAGATCCTGCAGAGGCGGTTAAGCAAAATGTAGTCACCCAGGTATTTACAAATCATTTTTCTCTTTGTGCTGGAAATGTTAGCTTGGATAAATAATTCATGCAGTGAGGTTGATGTTCAGCTCACTCCTGTAGGCCCATAGCACCCGTCTGCATTCAGCTTTCCTTACCCACTTAATGAACTAGGAAACTGAGGCACGGCTGTCAGAGAGCGTAGTAGGTTGGAGCTGAAGAACTTCTTGATCTTTCGAGAGCCTTTTAGAAAATAATTCCTAGTTAATAGTACTTATTAGTTCTTTCTGACATGCAACAGGTTGGATGGCACTTTATGGTCTCAGGCATGCTGTCTAACCCTTCCTGTTCCTTCTCCCCTTTGTGTGCATCGATAACGAGCTCTTCTGGACAGAGGCAATGGCAGTTGCTGGCACCTTTTGACTCAGAGAGAAAGAGAAAACATTCTGGTGCCAGGAGGTGTCAGGGCCCAAAGGATCCCTTTGCCTCTTCCTTCTGGAGGTGATGCTGCTGGGTATTCACGGCCCTGTTCAGGCTGGAGAGGCGGTACGAGGTTTTCTGATAAATCATATGTGACGCTCCCGATTTTCTCTGACACGCTTCAGTTTATGCACATCTCAACTTCAGAGTTAGAGGAAATTCTGAAGACAGATAATTTACATGCCCAAAAATACCAGTGGAATTTGAAATGGACTGGAAGTAGCTGCATATTTCTGCTTACTCCAGGAAAACATTACGGAAAACCAGGAAAAGGCAAGAAAGAGGAAAGCTTTGGGCTAGTAGGTGGGATTGAACTGGGAGAGACTCTTGCAGCCCTTGGTGGGCTGCCTTACTCCCCTGGTGACTATGTGAAGACAAACACCATACGAGGGGACTCAGGCTGGGGACTGTCATTTTGCACACAGGGTCAGGATGAGGCGAGAGGAGAGCGGTGAGGAACAACGCCAGGAAGCCTTGAAATTGGTAGGGCCCTACAGGGAGAAGCCCACAGAGCGCTGTGTCCGTGCTCGCCAGCTGAAAGCCTGTCACGTGCAAGATGCATCATCGCTTCCTCGGAGACAGAAGAAGCCCCTGTCAGCTATAAAACACCCCTCATCCTTCAGCAACAGCCTAACTCACTCAGCATTATGCAGAGCTGTGGTTTCAGCTCATGACTTATGCCTCCCCAGCCAAGGGTGAAGATCCATAATGGGGTCAAGACCAATTATCTCATCCTTCAGTTTTTTTGTGGAGGGCCACTGACGGGATTCAGTTGCCAGAGGAAGGGAGGGGACAGGCACATCCAAAGACTAAATGCTCCTGGGAGGTATTAACCCTGTGCAGCAGGGTGATGCAAGCGAGCAAAGCTCCTAGCAGAATCCCCTGCAAGGTCTTGGCCAAAGGATGCCCCTCAACCTGGTGCCTGGGACTTAGCAAAGATGTTGCAAAAGGCCTAACGTGGGTGGAAGTGAATCTGATTTGGCGCTTGTGGGCATCGTCATTTGGGAAACCAGTCAGCTTTTCACCGAAGCCTCTGTCGCTTGCTAGGATGGCAGTGGGCAACAGCCTGCGGTGAGCTGCAAGCAGGACCCATGCAGCTGGGGCTGGCTCACCAGCACTCGCGTCACCCCAGCTCTCTCATCTCACGGGGAGCTGGCATGAGCCAGTGAATTACAAACAGGGGCAATTAGTCAGGCTGCCATTTACTCTGCATCTCCGTTCTCTTGTATGCATCTCTCTCTGCCAGGCACAGCCAGGCTCATGAAAGCAAATGAAAAGGAAGATGAGACAAAGTTCCTCTGATGGATTCTTCTCCCTTTCTCCAAACGCTACCCGAGTCATTTTTCAGCCATTGGAAGGGATCACGATGACAACGTCTCCTTTAAATCACCAGGACTAATGATTTCTAGCTTGAATGGGAAACTTGTAATTGTCGGCAAGGACAGATAGATAGCAAGGAACAAACTCTACTGAGAATTGTCCCAGTACAGGTCTCTGAAATGTCTTGCCTTTGGTGGAGTGCAGTAGTCATCAAAGCCTTTCAATGTAACTTTGTAGTTCAACTTTCCTTGCCTGACTGAGCAGGAAACTACTAAGCACGTTAAGTGCTTTAGAGCCAGAAACACGGCTCCTGCCTACCTGCCCACCTGCCTTTTTGTTGGCATCCAGTATTCACAGAGAGCGAAAAAGGAGCTGTTTCAACGTCTGCCAGTGGTCTTCCACGTACTCGGGGAGCTTTAATGCTGGCAGAGGTCTGTTGTTCTCCTCGGGGTATTTTCTGAGGTCCAATTTATTCCTTCAGCCATATGGTGATCAAGTATCTCTCAGCGCCTGCAGTGCTTTCAAGAGCTTGGCTTTGTTCTGTGACTGGTTCTGGCCAGCTCTGCCTAAAAAGTTCTCCACGGCTGCTCAGCTGGATGCCTGCAGATGGTGTGACACGGGCTGGCTAATGAAGCCGCAGCGCGTAACCAGCTCCCGGGGCCGGGACAGGTACACGGCCCCAGCACCGGCCTCTCGGAGCCCACCCTGCTACCGCATTCACTGAACATGCTTCCTCCCTGGTGACTTTCTGCCACAGGGCTGTGTCGGTACAGAAAGACATTGATTTGTAACGCTGAATATGACTTTGCTTCATCTTTCCCTGCCTCTAAGGTATTTCCAAACTTTTATCCTCAGCTCTGATTATTTCTCTAGCAGTTCCCATTTCCGAAGATGTTCGCTCTTGCTCCCGCTCTTCAGCTCAGCTGTCATCGCTGTCAGCCCATCTCCAATCTACTTGCTTTTGCTTGTAGCGGAAACAACACTTTGGAATCACACAGCGAACAAGAACCCATTTTCCCCTGGGAGACCCATCCTCGCTGGCAGGAACCGCAGAACATCAGTCCCGCGCCACCAAGCCGGGAGGGAGAGGGGAGGCCTTTGCCTGTTACCCCGGGCTGCTGTCCCGCTGTTTATTTTTGGCGAAGGGCTCTGGTCACCGAGGGACAGCGTGGGACAGTGCCCAGCGGGGCAGAGGGCAGGGTCCTTGCTCCTATTTCCTTTGCACGCTGCCTGCCTCTGGCAAAGGGACTGCCGAAATGCAGCCTGGCTCCCCAGCAGCACAGCATCCACTCCTAAGGACGTGGGGAGGCCGTAACCTCTCACCAGGCTGCTCTCCTGGACGTCCCAGGCCCTCGTGCTCCGCTCCTGACCCTTTCCCCCTCACAGCTTTCCCGCTGCGTGACCTGACAGCCACGTCTACCCCACACCAGAAGTGCGTCCCATCATTTGATGGGAGCTGCGTGCAGTTTTTGTCATAAGACAGCTATACTTCTGCTCAGAGGGTGAAGCAGGGAAGGAGCTAAGCAGACCTGGGAAGAAGATGAGAGAAAACGGCTAACAGGTCAGGCATGACGTTCTGCTGATCCAGGGGTGGTTTGTAAGGTGTAGGCTGAGCACCCTTGCTCCAAATTGTCTGTTGCTGCCCACTGTTGGAGACAGCATCCTAAATCAGTCAGTTTTTTGCTCTGATCTGGTGTTTCCTCTGGTCCACAACCGTGACAACATCAGAGTAAATCTCTGCACCTCGGCCTCTGTGCAATATGGCCCTGCTCAATTACTAAACACTGGCAAAGTACAGTGGAAATAGAGGGCTATAATACACCACCGGGGCTTGCTGGCTCTCAGCCTGCTCCTGAAATCATTCGAGAGGTCCATTTATTCATGTGTATATATATACACTTAAGTGTGTTTGGGGGTGTGAATACGTGTGTATGGGATGGGAAACGAACAAGTGTGTTGAATAATGCATGAGAGAAATGGCAGATTACAATGCTTCTTCTGAAATAACTAATAGCAGCAATAAAGCAAATGCCTGAAAGGGCTGTCATCCCATTTGTCAGGCTTGAGACAGATTTTTCAGGCCTGTACCCGAAGCTCCCTCATTGCAGCCCACGAATAAATCACTGCCTCGCCTCGTCCTCCCTCCCCACTTCTGCCTCTTCTGCCTGCTTGTGCTTTGCTGTCCTGCACCCCATAACTGCCTCTCCTGCTTCAGCCAGCTGGGTCCTGTGGCTGAGAGCAGGATTTCTGTCCACGTCTCCGCCGTGAAAGGGGAGGTCGGATACAACCCAGCTTTCTCATGCAGTGAGCTCGCTCTCCTGCGCTCAGTGCACCAAAAACCCACTTCAGAGACCTACTTACAAACGTGGATCAGCAGCTACATCTCATGCAAATGGATGGGAGCGGTCAGAAAACCAAGGTGGTGAGTTAAAACACATTGTTAGAAGAAAAAGAAAATAAAATTCTTTAATGTACTAAAATACAGACACACACGGAGAGATTCTGTGGCCAACCAGTGTAAACAGGAGAACTGGAAAGACAAGGACCAAGCAGAGAGGGATAAAAGGCAGGTTCAAGAGGTGATTCAGACAAAACAGAAATCCCTCCAAATTTAGAAAATTCAACCTAATAAGTAGGCAGGTAAACTCTTATGCTGGTCTTACGTATGTTACCCTCCTCAGCCTGGAAGGCTGGGTCCTTTGGGAACCACACTCCTGCATGCCTGCACAGTTTGACCGGCCCCAGAGGCCTCCCAAGCAGACCGGGGAGAGCCAGGGGCTCTCGAGCAACACGTGCAAAGCTAATGGGGCAGACCAGTAGATGGGGGATGGGAACTGGTCCAGTGGATAAATTAGGATTCCACTCATGCACATTTTATAAAAAATTAATTACTGTTTAATGGATAAAGCTGCAGTCACAGAAATTTAGAAGGAAATGTGTCAGTAATGCATTAGTGTCAACAGATGGAGCCTGGGAGAGCCAGAAGACAATGTGCTCTGGTGTGCAGATGGCACTCACATGCACATCAGTGCCCCCAGGTCTCCACATCAGCTAGGGAGATGGATGGGGAGCACCATGCAGTTAGGAGAATTCAGTGGCCTATTGATAAGAGCTAACAATTTAAATGGCATTAACCCAGTGCTTCCTGCCCAGACTGATGGAGGATTCATAGCAGAGGCCGCGCTCCTGTACTCTTCGGTCACCTGCCCGTACTATTATTCTGTCCAACAAATCAACCACACGTGGTTGTTCCTAGAACTCCTGGTCTAGCTTTCTCGCTAGCAAAATATCTCTTCCCCAGACAATGCCAGTTTGTTGAAGCCAAAAATATCTGTCAGAAAGGATCAATTTGATGAATCTCCTGCTGGAGGGAAAAAAAAATGTTGAAAAACTGTTGAAAGCCTATTTTGTCATTTTCAACAAAACCAATATTTTTTTTTGTTTGGAATAACTTCTAGCTTAGAAATGTAACTTAGTTTATACTACAAATGTTTTTTAAAGGTCAAATGGAAATAAACAGCTTGAAGACCCAATGTTTTGACTGGTTCAAGTTTTTCCTTCCTCAGTTAGTGATAAAAAAATTTAGACTTTTGATTCTTTCTTCCAGTTCAAAACAGCAGAATTATTTAAAGATTCTTTCAAAAATAGAAAAGACTGTTCCCATGCAGCACAAATTCCACCTGAATTTTGTTTTAGGGCAAAGCAAAGCACAAATCACAAAGGATGACAACCATTCAGAGGTGGTCCACTGAGAAACATGGGGTTGCAGGCTTCCTTTCAAGAGACCTGCCTAACCAGAAGGACCAAATCCTCCATTTCAAAATATCTGTGTCTCTGCAGAAAGAAGTTTCCCAGAAACTTCAGTTCTACTGAAGAAGGAAAAGAATGGAAGCTAAACACATGCTCTCAACCAGTCTGCTAGAAGCTATGAGCCCCCACAAATCATCTACACGAGTCCAGCCCACGCCTGTGCCACCCTGGTCACCCATGTTGCGTGGCTCACCCGCGTGGTGTGAGCCCACAGCCCACGTCCACAGAGGGGTGGAGCAGCTTCATCCCACGGGAGGTGCCTGCAGCACAGGAGTCCGTGTGAATGTGTACTCACAGGAACGGGTACACGTCTCTCACACCATATGGCCTTGGGGACCATCAGGGGTTAAGAACCTTTCCCCTGGGAATCTACTTTCCGTGTGAAGTGGCACCTGCCTGTTTGGTAAAGTGGTGCGGATGTCAGCAGGGGACGAGCGCAACAGCATCTCCAGGGAAAGCGTGCGCCCTGGGAATTGGACTCTGCTTCCTCTAAGTCCTCATCCTACTGTGTGCATGTACGTCTTTCATACATGTGTGTATGTGTTTCATATGTTCATATGTGCATCTTTTACTATCTTCAGGTCTGGATTTTCCTCCTGAATGTTTTTGATAAGCCACAGGAGATGCAAGAGTGAGCGGTGGATAGGGAGGACCCGGGGGAGTCAGTGTCACAACAATGTTTTCTCGGTGCCCAGGGTCAGCGCTGCCATCCCTTTCTCATGCCCTGAACTTCTTTGTTCCAAGTAAGGCACAGGCTTCTCCCCTCCTAAGAACATTGCCTGGGAGACATCAGTTTCACGAAGCATGTTTGCCTTTTCCAAAGAGCATTGCTACGGAGACGCAGCCTTTCCAAAGGAATATGTCAAGCAGTATTGCCTGGAGAAAGGGAGTCTCTCCTATCTGGGGGCAGTGGGGACATTTCCAAGCCCTCTTACAACCTGCAGTCTCCTCTCTGCAGCCCACGTACAGGTACGCATGTATCCTGAACAGGCAGCTGAAAGACCGGGGGAAAAACACCTACCACGACAGTATTTCCAAGGCATCCAAGTTTCTGCTCAATTTACCATGGCAGGAGGAACAAGACACACAGCCACAACCTGACGTTAATTCCGTGCCCATTTTGCCCGGAGCCTTCAGTGGTGGAGGCATTTTGCTTAACACAATGAAGTCTTCCTAAACAACATCTTTTGTTTCCTTTTTTCCCTTTCAATCAGCCCATTCTTCTGCAGGTCTGCCACACAGGCAATTATTTCTCCCCTCAAAGAAGGGAGAATTCAGCGTGATCTCTGAGAGCAGAGTCCCTTTATGATGGCAAAAAGCCATATACAGAATAGAAGATACTTTAAATATTAACGACAAGAAAACAAATGGAGATTCATTAAACAATGTCACTATCACAGCAAAGCCTTGGCTACAAAGCTCTGCAATAATTAGCTGTCAGGAGAGAGAAATACAGTTGTATTAGGATTCATCCTAATCGCTTATAGACCGCTTCGCTTTCAGACATCTGCCAAGCTCAGCTACCCAGAGTTGGGGAATGTTCTCGCTTGTCCTGAAACGCTCTTGGTGGGTGACGCTTCGCCCCGAGCAGGCTGCTGAGCTCCGCGAGTTGGGGAGTCGTTCGCTCCGAGCAGGACCCGCAGCTCTCAGTGCTCGGCTCCCTGATGGGACCCCTCCGCCTTGGCCTCTCACCCCTGCAGCTCAAGGACTGGCCATGTCCCTGCTGCTACCATATCCGCTTCCTACTTTTTTGGTTGCTTTTTTCCTGGTGTATAACTTGCTCAAGGAAATACAGGAGGTTTGTGCAGATCTTCCAGGCGCAGCTGTGTTCACCCCTGCAAAGCCTCTAAGTCACTCCTGTGTTCTGTAAAGTTACTGCTTTGTTTTAGCTGCAGGAAGCTTTTATTACCCACAACCCTAAGTAGTAAATAACCCAGAGAAATTTCCTTCCACCTTGCCTGGAACAGAAGAAGATGCTTTACTGGCTTGGCATGTTGTTGCATCTTTCCTTCTGGGAAAATGAAAGTCTTTACCAGGCTGCTTATACAAGCTAAAAAGGCAGTGGGAAGGAGCCTGTTTCCCTTGAGGAGGTTTGGCAGTTTAATCCACACCGAGAAGGAAATTGTTGAATGGTTGATGAGAACTCACAGGGGTACCACCAAAGCCCATATCTTTAAAACGTCATTTGATGTGATTTTGCTATTTAGGAATAGGTTTTCTTGACATTTCAGTGGACAGCAAAGTATTTTTTGATAACCAACAATGGAAAAAGTGCAGTGAAAGATGAAACTGCAGAGGTTCAGTTGTAGTTGTTTGAAACTTATTCCTTCGCCTGGGTGAGAAAAGAAATATTTTTTGTGCCAGATTTCAGTGGGAATAATTTCATCCGAAAACAGCTGCACAGAAAATTCTGCTTTCTCTTGAAAGGTCTTCACTAGTGGAGAAAAAATGAACTTCACTGTGATGATAGACAAGCCATGGGCCTGTATAAGGGAGTCACAGGCTGTGAGCTTTCCAGCATGAGGTTGGTGAGGGATCCCAGGACCTCCTGCCCTTCACTACACTAGTATTTGGATCGAAATTTCTTTTCCAGATCAGCCTGGAGTTTAGCCTTGCATCAATCAGTAGAACTGGGAGGTTGCGGCTGCAGTAGCCATTTCAGTTCACTTTCTAGATAGTCGGTGGGAAGAAAGCACTGTGGTTCAGGGTCACCTTTCCCTTTGCTGAAGGAAGTGTTGAAGCTGAAAAAAAATTGCTCCGAAGTATCCTGCCTGGGAGTCACTGACCACGTACTGGCAGCCAGCTCCTGTGCTCGTGGGGAGCATCTTATGTGTGCTGGTGTGTTAACCTGCCCTTCTCCAATGCTCACGGGAGCGAACAGAAGGACTCGTTATACAATTCTATGATGGTTACACCAATTGTTTTTCCTTCCGTCATATTTGCTGCCTTCTGCCCAAGATCATCATGCAAGTAAGTGCTGTGTCAGGACTGAGCTGCACATCGCATGCACGTGTCCCCTGAATGTCCGGTATCAGTTGGTCATTTTCTACTTCATTGGTTTGGAGCAAAAATGGCCCAGACTCTTTTGTCCACTGTGCAAAAAAACCTTCCACATGTGCGATGGAGGCTGAGTGTCTGTACCAGTGCTGGAGGAACGCATCTCCCTCCTGTGCCTCAGTTTCCCAACTTGGGAAACTTCCACACTCCAGTCTGAGAGTGAGCCCATGGTGTGAAAACAGTAAGTGACTGGGAACTCTGGGTTTGAACATGACCTCAAGCTTTGGGCACGGTAAAACAGCCACCCCGGGAGAGGAGCTTTCCTTCAGAAAACCTGTGTCACTTCTGTGACTAATGAACACAAGTTTCAGCAGCCTCAATGAACAGAATACATATACAAGATGAAAATACAGGCCGCTATTTCCAAAACCAATCCAGGACTTTTGTTTTTTAAACAAGTACAAAGGTTTCACGGCTTGCTTTGCTTGCTACAAAACAACAGAGAAAGATCTTTGCCCAGATATACTCCATTTGCTGCTGGGCTCTGCTATTTTGATAGAGAATCCAATTCATTTATTTGCCTTGGAGAGAAATTCAATAGAGAAGAGACTTGTGATCAATACCTGAGCGGGTGTTGGACCAGCACACTGCAGACGGTCTATGCTCAAAAAGAATGAGGCCCAAAGCAGTGGGACTCTGAGCTTCCAGAGAGCCAGGAAAAACAGCTTGTAGCTTGTAGCTGTAGCTATTACAGTTACTAGTTATTTATATGATCAAGGCCTGTGAGTCTATGATCCAGTTGTGCCAGGTGTGGTACAAAACACAGAAGAAGGATGAAAAGATAGAAAGGCTTTGCACCGAGACCAACAGCTGGCTACGGCGAGGGGAGAACAGCGAGTCAGCAGTGCAGCAGAGCCGTGCAGCGTGGCAGTGATTGCTCTCTGCTGATTAGTAACTGCTGTCAAGTTATTTCACAGATGCCAGGAAAAGGATTTCAGGAAAGGAGGGTTTTGGGAAGACTCTGAAGGCTCTTGGGGTACTGAGCTTGACTGCGTAGAGTTCCTATCACATGTAAGCAGCAGCACGGGAGGCAGCACAAACACCCTGGGCTAAAAAGCTACCGGCTGGGTGATGGGGCATTGTGGACAGATCTCCAGAGGGCACTGAAGTTGTCTGAAGGGAATAAAAGATGATGGTAAAGATCCTGAAGTAGGTCTCGTAGGCCTGTAAAGCCAAGACAAGTAACTTATGCTTGACACAAGAGTGGAGGAGCCAGTACATACGTGTGCAGAGGCCGGGGAGAAAAGCATCCAGGACAGCGCAGCCCTGCAAAGCCAAGGCAAAACACCCATTTCCTTCACTGCAGGCCCCCATCATCCATGACAAGCATTGCCTCCCCGATGACATGAGAGACCATCCTCAGTTACAACAGAGTCAATTGGTTCTTCCTTAGTCTAGCACAGATTAGATTGGGCTTTGCATTTATGTACCCAGCTCTCAAATGTGTTTGCAATGACAAAGCAACCGCAGACACAAGCCCTTGCTTTAAAGCCAGCTGTCTCCGCTCTGAGCCTTGGACAAACAAACAGGCACCTCTGCCTGAAATTATCCCGCTGCACAATACAGCTCTAGCACCAACAGGAGCTTGCAGGTAAGTCTGCTTGAAGAAAGGAGTTAAGACGTGATAACCTTGTTTGGAAGGGGATGGCTGAATAAACCTGCAGACCAGTTTTGCTGAAAGTCTGCAGCAAAAAAAAAAGGGGCTAGAACAGAACAGGACACTCCATCTTCTTTCTATACCCACTTTCCCACTTGCGTTTCTTATGCTGCCTTTGTTTGTCAATGATTTTATTCAACTAGAACTGAAAACCTATGGGGATGTCTGTCTTTCAGTACAAATTTATTAATACGTAAATATCTCCAGCAATTGCTTTTTTAAAATCTAAGAAAACGCTCACTCACTCCCTCCCTCCCAAAGGCTTCAAGTTCAGTACAGACAAAAAGCAGAGCACAAGAGAAAATCTATACAGTCTTCAAAGAAAACACTTTGCTGATACACAGAGCAGAAGGCAATAAATAAATAAATTCTAGGCATACATAAGCAGATTTCATAGAAATACCAGGAGCAAAATCTCAAGATGAACAAACAACCTGGCAATACTTGCGAATGCATGGCAGTGTGGATGGTGAGCATGTGTCAGAAACTACCTTGGGGCAAGACAAGAGTTTGTGGGGTATGCGAGTGTATTGAAATATGTATTTCTGTGAGAAAATCAAGTTGCATTTATGGTGAAATTCTTCATGTCCTAAGGTCAGTGCTTATACAGAACTGGAATGCAGATACGTGGTTTGTAGATGTTGGAGGTCAGGAGGGATGAATCCCACTCTGGCCATCTGCGGTCCTGCCTGAGGGCTCCCCCCTCCTGTTCTTCTGGCATCTTCACCAGAAGGCACTGGACTTGAGGGGGTTCCCTACGTATCCCTGCTTGTAGCAAGTCCGGGTGAGCCGGGCTGCGGGAAGGCAGCACTGCCTGAGGCTTGGCCAAGAGCAGCCCAGTTACTGCTGCCGGGGATGGGAGTGCACTGGTGTGTGCGAAATCAGAAATAAGAACACAGAGACATCTCACACACCGTAGGCCGGTAACCGGAGCAGCGACTGGAGGAAGCTGCACGCTTTCTCCAAGGCTCCTCATCTGTTATCATTCCTTTGCTTTCTCTCGCTTCCAGGAGAATTCACTCACACTCTTCGGAAAGGGAAAGAGGGAGATGACTTGCATTAAGTCACATGGAAATTCGCTCTGTGCTGCCTTTAATATTTATCTGAAACATCAGAATAGCTGAATCTATAAATTGCTTTCTGCAGCAATTTGCAAGACACTGAAAAGACTTCACAGGGGACAGGAACCTTTCCTGAGATGAAGAGGGTAAGTACAGTTTGTAGGCAAGGAGACGAGGTGGCTCCGCTCCCCCGAGTATCCCTGTGTGCCCGTTCTCCTTGCGCTGCATTCAGTGCTGCTGTTCGGCGAAAGGCGGAGAAGCCCAGCTGTATTGCTGTCGCAGCTGCCTGCCATCACCTTTGAACTGCCCTCTGTTAAGTGTAATGCTAATTTCATTTAGAATACTTCCAAAGCAAAATCTTGGGGATTTCGGAGCACATTAAAAGCTGATCTCAAGGCATGCTCCCTGGAAGAGTCTTTACGAAACCCAATAAACACACTCAAAACCAGTCTTCAGAAAACGCCCTTGCTCTTCCTCCACATGCACCTTCCCTACTGCCATTCTGCCGTATTACCAGACCTGATCTGAAACGGGAAACAAGCTTCTCTGGCCACAGCATTTTACAGCTCTGGGCTTCAGTTCCCGCATTTGTGTAACCTGGTATAGAACCACAGACACATTGCCCTTCTGTCTTTCATTTCTTACTTTCCCTACCTCTAAATACCGATCAAGATCCTGCAGCGAGCTTTGGGCAATATTGCACTGATAAATATTCACCTATTCCTTCTATTTTTCTTCCTCCTGGTTGCTGTTCTTCTCGCTAGCCATATTTGCATGAAAGTAAGGTCTTTATTGCTTATGTCCCTGGCGTACTATTGCATTTAGAAGCTACAAAGATTATAAAAACTGCAGGTAATAAGCCACTGGAACAGATGTCCGTACTAATTAAAAATGTGGGAATATTTTCGTCTGTTAAATATAGCGCAATGGACAGTATTGTTTCTAAGCAGAACCTTTCCTGCGAGCTGCTCACAGAGATGATATGCCTCCTAAGGCTGCAGTTTCTCATGGCAGTAAAACCTGGCTGGCTTTAAGGTGGCAGAGATGGATCCTCTCATTTCAGATCCCTCTGCCCCATGGCAGCTTCTCAGGAGCTCGGCAGCCATTTCTGAGGAAGCAGCTTCAGCACAGCGAGTGCTGTACGTGAGGCTCTTTTCTAAGCCCCATGAACTTGGTCCAGCTCTGGTTCCTACATTTTGCCTCCCTCGCCCTGCTCACCACCGGCCTCCTACTTCCCCCACCCATTCTCATGGCAAGAGCCTCCATTGCAGCTCCCTGTCCGTGCTCCTTCCATGTTGGCTTATTTTACCTTTTTGCCAAGCTTCAGGCTCGGAATGCCTCAGCCGTTAAATCCTAATGCCTAAAATCAAAGGGCTTGTGACCCTGCCTGTAAAACACGTACTTGGACCGTAAATTGTTTAGGAAGCAGCGTGTCTTTCTACATCCGAATACTGTGCCTAGGTAGTACAAGTGTGATTAATGACACTCTCCTCGTTTCCTTTCTCTGCTAGCGGTGAGCATATTTGAAATGCCTTGATCGATATAGATTACAGGGATCAAGTCTTCATCTCCTTTCAAATCTGGTCTATAATGTATTTCCTCTACTTTTGTTGAGCCTTTAGATGCCTGCCTTTTTCTTTCTGCTCTAATTATTTATCTCACTAACATCATTAGCCCTCAAGTATGTTTTGGATGGCATTTGTTTGTGTTGTGAGACACAGACTAAACTAGCATTGATTTTGAATGCTACCTCTTCGCTTGGAAGTAACTGTAGACAAGTTATACAGTCTAAAAGATACAGAATTTGACTCTGATCTTCTCTACATAGACACAGCTCTTCTGTTCTTCATTATCGGCGGTTTTGGTGGAAAGGGAATTGGCCTATGAAACTTTTGTCCCACTTCTCCACTTGAGGCCTTTTATATGCTCTACTTTTGAGACAAATCTGAGAGAGGCATTGGGTATAGGACTTATTAGCACTAATTGCCTCCCAGGGTAAAATCAAACATCCAGATCACTAAAATGTCCTGTTCTGTGTTCATAATAGCCATTTAATTCAATGGGCAGAAGTGCAGGGAACTTTCCCAGGGAAACGTAATACATGTAAATTGAAAATGTAATGGGATATTGGGACACATTATACCCAGCAGGTCTGCCAGATGTGATTAAACTCAGTTCCTTTGCAAAAGGATAACAGTGCTCATTGTAGATCAGCAAACTAAAATCCTCAATTGTTCTTATGTTAACACTAAGCCAACCCTATATGATGGTACTGTCTAAATCAAAATTAATTTTTCCATCTCTTGTTTCTAGTGCAGGAAGATCCAAGGCAATAGAATGTGATTGCTCTTGGTTTCCAATGATCCATCCTGATTGAAAGCTTTATTTTTGTTTGCTTTCGCTTTATTCCTGATACCTGATAACTGTCATCTGAAATTAGTTACACTGGCTCTACCCACTCAGAAAACATCTGGGCAAGTGCTGGATTGGAGTTACACTGGTGCTGGACCATTGTACAGCTATAAAATGCTAATAAACTCTATGAAGAGAGAGGGTAACTTGTTTTATGCTTCTCCTCTGTGTCAGTTTCTTCTGAAAGCCCGAGCAAAGTCCCAATATATCACAGTTCAATATCTTGCCCCAGTGAACAATTTAGTGGCAATGCCAACTTAGGCACAAGATCAAAACTGAAACATATCCACTGCTTAAAATGGGGCATGGTAACCTGAAAGGTTCTTTCTCCTCAAGGATGCCAGTCTGGACCTTATCTCAGGGTCCCTGCAAGAACCTGTCTTGGGAAACAAATCACAAAGCCGAAGACAGAGCAGGGACAGAGCCCAGAACATGGCAAACCCATGTCGTAGGGGAATTGCCTTCAGAGGATGAGCAAGGCCGGTCTGGCAGAGCAGAAAGCTGCAGCCGAGCAGCGGGAGCAGGAAGCGAGCAGCGGGGCGGGCAGAGAGCAGGAAGGAATGGCCAGGACTCCGGGCTGAGCACACGCAAACTGCACACCAGGAGGCTGCTGCGGGGACGGCCTGGGAGAGAAGTTTGCCAAAGGAGGTGTTCAAATACCAGCAGAAGCACAGTATTCATGTGGTCACTGAGCTGTCAGTGTGTAGTGCCTCCTTGGGAGAATATCATGGTACCTCAAGGGAGCGGGGAAGGAACTGATTAGCTTTTCCTTACATCTTCCCCTGTTCCCTATTAGCTCTAGTTCAGTATTATCAAACTGTATACTATAGACACGTGTGTTCAATGCTGCTGGATCCAGTCCTGCTGCTGACACCAATGTTTTCCACTTGGCTGCTTTTAAACCTTCCCCTAAGCACAGCACACAAATAATAAAACCAGGAACATCACCAGAAGAATCTCAGTGCCCCTGTGGGCCAATTTCCTCCCGTTTTGTTTCTTTTGCACAGTCTGGTTAGGGTAATCAAACAATCTAGGCCTTGCTAATGACCCAGCCTAATGTCACCTACCAATGCTGCAGGCATAAAATAGCACGTTCTCCTGAATCAGGCTGAATCTCCTTAGTTTCTTGGCTTTATCCTCCACCTTCCAGGCTGGATGCAAAGCCAGTGGCAGGGGCAGTAGAACATCAGTTTGAGATATTGAACACTTTATTTCTGTATCTTTGCATCTTTGGCTCTGTGTATTCACCTCAGAAAAAGAGCAAAGAGATACAGAGGCCTTAGGAAAGGTATCAGCTTGTCCCGTTGGCATGTTAAGGGAAACAGAAGAGGAAAGGACATTGTTGCTAAGAAGACAAGAAATATTGACATCTATTTACAGCAGAAAATGTTGCACAGGTAGACAGCTTTGCAGGTTCTTACTATTTTATAAGGAATACAGCAATATTAAAGCCTGAGTTCTTCAGCCCTGTGAAATTCTCAGGTAGCGTTAAACAAACAAGAAATCTAAATCTTGCAGCTTCTGAGGAAAGGTCTTAAATATAGCCTAAATGAGGCATCAGGGCCCATAAAGCTGGAAGCAAAAGGCAAAAGAAACCCTAAAATATCATTAAAACCAAAAATCTCATTATTCTTTCAAGGCTTGATTCATATTTTCAAAGTTGGGCCAGGACAGAATAATTCACTCCCTTCAGTGCTCTGCAGCAGGTTTGCGACAGTTTTGAAAACCATAGCTCCAAAGGATGCCTCATCTCTCTCGATACCCTGATTTTATGTCTGGGAAAACATAACTGAAAGTCACCTCTCCAGCCTGAGATCCCCGATTCCCTGCACCGGCCTTCCTCCCCGCAGCAGCATCTCTCCTCCAAGCACACAGCAATCGGCATCGTTCCTGGCACTGCTGGTTTTGGGGTGTCACTCTTCAGGCCTCACTGTAAAAGAGGTGCCATCTCTGCTGTTTTCTGAGATGTGTTTCACCCTCTCCAAGGCTGCTACATGTTTCAGTACCATGGGAAAAACAAAGCTCTCATCCAAACAATTACCTGCCCTGCATGCAAGAAAACATCACTGATCCACAGCCATCACTCAAGAGTTCTGAATCGGGCATGTATCACTCCCGTGGATATTTATGGGATGATATCTTCAATTGCAGACACTTTGGGATGGACCAGGAGAGAGCTGTTTTGCCCCCAGATATGGGGCAGTTTAATAAAGGTAAGATAATCGCCTCCTATTTCACAAAAGAGATCTTTTATGTTCACAGAACGGGCAAATTCTTCTATTAACAGGTCCTGAGAAAGTCAGCATCTCCAAACACTTTCCCTGTGGATACCAAGCAGTGTTAAGCTGCATTTTGTATTCAGTCCAGGGGAAGTGGCTGCTGAAGGGAACTTTTTGATTGAAGCAGCAATGCTGGCTCTGAAGGTGATAATCACACGTGAAATTCAGAGCCCTGCAAGGTGCCAGCCCATCAGATAACATATTCTAGGCTGAAGAATTATTTCAGTTACAAATATGGTAATTTGGGGGTTTGCAAAAACTCCCTTGCGCTCAGGCGGGCTGGTGCTGGTATGTGTGGCAGGTGCAGCCTTGAACTTCCAGCTGCAGAAATAGGTAACAGTCCCATTTCCAGGTAAAACCAAAATAGGAAACAAGGCTTTCCCCAGCTGGAACAGGTCAGGCACTGAGCCAAATTCCCTGGAAACAAGCGGCCAGTCTGTTTGACTTGGTCAAAACCTGCCACCTGCAAACCCCATCCAAGGACGGATGAAGCTCCAGAGCCATGAAGCTCCAAGGACAAAGCTTCAGAGGCAAGGGATGCATTAGGCTTGTGTTGGTGCACAGTGAGTTCGACAGTACCCATGGATGGGGTCAGAGGTGCCTTTTTATAAAGCATACAGTTCAAATCATTTCTAGTATGGGCATGATGAGAAACTCTTCTCTAATTGTCTTTATGGGAGATGGGGAACTTATCAAGGCAGTCAAATGAAGGCCAAAATGCTATTTATCTCACCCTAAATTGTCTGTGTGATCTGAAATGCCTACCGGCCTGTGAATACGAGAAACTGAGAAAACATGCCGAGCGAAGGCAACTGATCTGACCCTTTCTAACACCACTTTCCAGCTTCAGCCCAGATTTCCCAAACAGATTCCAAAACCACCAGCACCCGAGGCAAGGCCAGGAAATGAATGAAGAATCATCATGACCAAGAGGTCAGCTCATTCCTCATACTTCATGCAGGATGCAGCTGGTGAGGGCAATGATGGACAGAGCTGGGGGAACTGCAGTGTTGGTAACATGGGTATGGGTTTGAGAACTCTCGAATATCAGACTGATGAAACTGAGTGGCTGTTAGAAGAAAAAGCCATAAGTGCATTTAAAGATGCGGTGAAAAGCGATGGCAGAGCAGGACGTTAGAGCCAGACCTCCTGAGTCTTAGCAGCTTTCAACTGGAAGCTCCAGCTGGACAACCCCTGAAAGAGATTACTCCTGGAAGGTGGTCCAAAACACACTTTCAACACATGCCTAAAAGAAGCACAAGCTGCTCTACAAAGGCTCTATCCTCTCCTCATCACTGCAGGATCCCAGCATCTCTCAGCAGTGTATTAAACAGTGTGATTACCATTTATCATGTGACATTTTTTCCTATAGCTGGAGGGAAAAGTAGTATCTGGCAGAAAATGCCCGTTTGTTAAGTGGTACTTTTCTTCTCAATATATAGCAGCACTGCTTGCACTTTGAACAGTAGAGCTTACAATGGTCCTTAGCTGCTTGAGGCCAAGGGTATATTGATACTGCTTATAAGGAGGGATCTTGGGAGCAGCTGTGAGCACAGCATGTTCCCTGATGTGTCCATCTCCTGTTCAGGCGAGGGCCCGGCACACCCCGCCGCGGGCTGGCACAGCGGCTGAGGACAGCCTGGCCGGCAGTGTCTGCCGGCTGAACTCAACTGCAGAACAGAAGAGTTTGCTGCCGGGGAGCGGGTGGACACCCCGAGTGCTCCTGACGGTGTCCCCAGCCGTGTCTCTACCCATGGTGGCAGCTGTAAACTGTGCAGCCAGACAATCTGTGCTTGTTCCATGGGAAGCTCAGAAAAAAACACCTAAAATATACTGCCTGAGGCCATTTTTGGACCTAACGCCCAGCCCATGTTTGTGAGCCTCATGCTCAGGACTGGGGCCTCACAGGCCAAGCTTGGTAGCCCAGTGGAAGCAGAGGGAGATTTGGGGAAGCTTTTTATTTGTTGCTCACTCAAAGATGACATCAGGCAACCAGGGAGAAGTGTGTTCAGTGTCCTAAAGCTATCGCTTTGTTACTCCAGGCAGAGAAGAAGTTCTCAGGAGAAGGGAATAGTGACTAGAGGTTGAAGTTCACCTTCAGGCTATCTTGGTTTGTGTTCTCTTTTCAAAGGAAGGCTCCTGGGGAGAGATAATATCCTTTATCAGACCAACAACCCTCTTTTCAGCCCTTCCTTGGACAATGGGACTGATGCTGTGCTACTGTAAAGCAGCCTCATGCAAACCAGACTCCAAAAACAGCAAAGCAGCTTCCCCCCTCTGCCTCTGCCTTCTTTCTAGTGTGGCTTCAAGAGCAAAAATGCCTGAACACAGAAGAAAAGAGGAAACAAGATAAACTGTATAATCCCACTTCAAAGGCTCTTTTAGCGGAGTTGCACTGGATGGGAACAGCAGCCTGAATAGATGCATTTTAACTGTTTGTGGGGTGTGTTGCACCCTGTCTGTGTGCCTGGGCCAGGCAGCCGGGGTGGGGGGAGTGGGACTGCAGCGTGGCCTCACTTCCAAAGTCTTTTTGTGAAGCGGCCATGCTCATTGAATTCTTTCTTCTTTTTTTGACTGCCTGTTAATGATACAATCTTATCGAGGACATCGAGGCGCTGGAGCATGTCCAGAGAAGAGCAACGAGGTTGGTGAAGGGTCTAGAGAACAAGTCTTATGAGGAGCGGCTGAGGGAGCTGGGGTTGTTTAGTTTGGAGAAGAGGAGGCTGAGGGGAGCCCTCATCGCTCTCTGCAACTGCCTGAAAGGAGGCTGGAGCCGGGGGGGTCGGTCTCTTCTCCCCAGGAACAAGCGATGGGACGAGAGGGAACGGCCTCAAGCTGCGCCAGGGTAAGTTTAGGTTAGATATTAGGGAAAACTTCTTCACTGAAAGAGTGGTCAGGCCCTGGCACAGGCTGCCCAGGGCAGGGGCTGAGTCCCCATCCCTGGAGGGATTTAAAAGCCGGGGAGATGTGGTGCTTAGGGACATGGGTTAGTGGTGGGCTTGGCAGTGCTGGGTTAGCGGTTGGACCTGATGATCTTAAGGGTCTTTTCCAACCTTAACAATTCTATGATTCTATGATTCTATCTTCAGTCCCCTGCCGAAAGCAGCATCCTCTCTCTGGCCTATAACCTGTACGCTGATGTGGGCCTAACCAAAAAATCACGTGTAACCCCATAGCTGGCAGCTCTCCAGAGGATGACTGCCACACTCACAGCGAAGGTGAGATGGGGCAGGGCAGGGACCTGGGCCTGGAGACGACTCATGTCTACACTGGCTTTAGTTTGATTTCCCCAGTTCTCATTTCTTTATCTATAAAATGGGAATAGTGTTACATTTCACTCTGTAGGATACAAGTGGAGAAAGCTAGGTAGGAATTAACAGCTTTTCCAAATATGACGTCGCTAAAAGCTTTTGAAGAGACATAGAAAGAGATTTATATTTCAGTGTCTGACAAACAGAAGAAAGGATGTGTCTGCTAGAACTGTGCTTCCACCATGCCTTCACTGAAGCTGTAAGGAAAATAAATGGTGCTTTCCAAAGATCCTGAAGAAAAAAAAATAGCCAAAGGAGGAGATTAGGCACTACGAGCTTGATGTTCCCAATGAGACTGGTCAAAGATTATCCATCAAAATGATTTTTTTGCGTACAAGCGGGCCTTTTTATGATAAAAAAAAAGTTCACAAAATGCGAGTTGTGCCCAAGCAAAGGTTTTTTTCTGAGAATGAAAAGCCATTTCTTGGCTGAAAAGTGGTGGTTTGGGGCCAAAGAGCTGTTGAATTTTTGATGAGGAATCAGTATTTCCAGTGAATAAACGGTAACACAAAAAAAAGCAGCAAACAACAAAAAATCCCCATCAGAGCAAAGGTGTGATATAGAAAGAACAGGTGGGGAAAAAAACCCCCAAACCACACAAATATTCTCAAATTCTAGATAATTTCTTTCCACAAGGAACTAATTTACCAGAAAGCAGCAATACAAACCAATCTGGCAAAAAGGCAGGAACACAGCCTTCACTCCCCTCTCACCCACTCTGCACTAACCAAATAACCTCTGCTCTCCCACCTTCCCTTGGTGACTACAGTGATCCCTGCTTCTTTGGCAAAACCTGCAGACCATCTACATCAGAAGGATATCCCCCCTTTCCACCACGTTCCTTCACAGGGCGATAGATGCCAAGACAAATGGCATTCACCTTGCCTTGCCTAGGTCCGGAATCCAGATCCTCACCGCCTCAGTTTACCAACAAAGATGAGTTCTGCAGGGGAGGCGGGGGTCCGGCATTGAGTGTCAGGTCATGGTGCAAGGGACTGTCACCAGGGGCTATTTTGCCTCCTCCTTCATTGCTACCTTAAGCAAAGCTGTGCTGAGATATGTCTGATGTGGCCCAGTTTTGCCTCTGTGATGCAAAGCCAAAATGACCTAAAGTAAATTTTGCTGAGCATGATGGAAACTAATTCTCCAGCCTGGCTGATCAGGACAGCACTGACAACAACCAGGAACCATGATACAGAAGGGATGTTACTAACTAATAAATGGCAGCTAAATGGGTACTGGGAAGGCAGTCAAGGCTGCTTGCTATTATTTATCACTTGCATTGCAGCACCAGCTACATGTCCCTGACAGAGCACAGTTCTGTGGCATCAGGCCCTGAAGAACCACAAAATACAAAGGGCGTTTGGGGGGTGTTGCAGTTCAAGATTAAAACACTTAAATGCAAATGTGAGCTAGGGGCTTGGCTGAATTGCTGAACCTGAGCATGATGCCATTGGAAATGGCCTGTATCACTCTTGACTTCCAACACTGTAGGTCTCCCCTAGGCCTTAGGTCACAACTGACAGCTTCATGCAGTTATCTTGATCTCAAATGGCACCATTTGGGCAACTCAATCAAGCCCTAGGTTTTCTTTGGCTGTGGCACCAGATATGCCTCTTGACTCTTACACGTGGTCAGAATATGTTTGGGTGTCCTCTCTGGGGGCTGAACCCATCTGTTCTGCCTCAACAAGTTTCTAAAAGGTAATACAAAAGCAGATACATGAAGGTTCAATTGTTCTCATGCAGATTTGGGGATAGAGATCATCTGAATAAATGTCAGACAGACACAGAGAGGAGTGCATTTCATCTCTTTCTAAAAATGACACCTGTATTTAGACAGTTGGATCACATTCTGTTGTCCATTGCCTGAATTCAGTGACCACCAGGGAACTCAGGACAACTCGCTCATTTGGAGACACACTGCAGATATACTCAGTCCCTGAGATGAATCCCATCCCTTGCGAATTCAGACAGAGGGATGGAAAGGATCAAAGCCACAATGGAATCGTACTTGTCAGCTCAGTATAAGCAGCCTTAGCCTTCCACATTTCTTTTCATTCAGATTTTCTAGCTGCCTTGGGGAAGACAAGTTTTTTTTTAGAAAGGAACTGGACAAATATATCAACCCAAAAGATCTGGATCGATCCATTAAAAAGAAAAGAAAAAGAGTCAGTTCAGTCAGTTCTCCATAAAGAAGACGATGAAATTATGAAAGTTAAGTATTGGCCCAATCATGATGTTCTAAGCCTTATGCTGGAGATGCTATTAATTGTAATTCAATTGCTCTAGCGCTGGGTAGCAGCCAATGCTGTAATGGATTTTAAAGACAATGTGGATGCTATTCTGTGTAAGCAATGCTGGCGATGCAAATTGTCCTAATGGCATAGTGGCTAACCAGGATGCTGGAAAGCTCAAAGAATGACTTTACCCTCACAGGGAGTTCTAACATTAAAGAAGCTGTTTAGAAGGTAGCAGCACTGGAAAGAAGGTGCCTCAACTGAGGCAGCTTTGAAAGGTCAGCAGTAAAGCAAAGGTACTCATGAGAGAAGAAGGGAGAAGGACAGAGGAAGATTGTTTAACAGCATGAATATCAAGGCAGAGAAGCAAAGATGCCTCTCTACACAGAGAATTGTTTGGACAGAGTTCTTCCAGCTCACCAGTTTTCCCATTCAGGAAAAGAAGTGGCATAACCATCTTCCATGGTCAGCCTGCTTCTGGTGTGTCAGAGAGGGCAGGGGAGCCCTGGAAGCCCAGCCTCCTCTGAACAGCCCTGGGAACTCAGCTGGGGAATGGCTTGAGGCATTGCACAGAGGGATGCATCTTCAGCCTCGTCTCCAGGTGTCCAAGGCTGGGAGAGGCCAAAGAACACCCTGAAAGTTGAACACAGCGAGAGATGTGCCAGCATTAGGGAGGAGAAACACGCAGCCAAGAGTATGGAGAAAGCATTAATCCTGTTCCACTCAAATAAAAAACGTATTTGGATGTGGATAAGGCATCTAGCATTGCTTCATAGCAACCATTCTTCTATTCTTCGGAAAAGAAAGCCCTTAAAGGGCAACGATGGAACAAACTGTGCTGCAAGGGCAAGTAATATTAAATGTGAGCCAGATCGTGGCGCAAACCAGCAGTCTGTACCCATGCCTGGGAAACATTCGGCTTCAGCTAATGAGCTGTTTGCAAGACACCAGAAACAAAGGCAAACAAATGTAAACACTGGCCTCAGGCTACAGCTTGTAGTGAGACATTTTGTATCTGCACTCCCAGACTACGACAGATAGATCTAAGGTTATAAGCAGATCACTATAAACTTAAAGCATTAGTCCTAAAGTTAAGTTTTCTCTTCGCTTCATACAGCCTGCCAGTTTAAAGCTTTTTTATGGCTTCTGCGTGATCTGTGCTTCAGTTGAGCACTCGGAGTTTTTTCATTATTTGGGATTACTTATTAAATTCTTTGTGTGAGCAAAATTCCAACTGGAACCGAACTGTGATTCTCTGACTGCAGGGTATTGTGCTTGGTTATAAACTGTAAAAGGAGGCACATTGAATAAATGGCTGCGATTCTGAAATTCTAAGAATGGGAAGGAGGAACTCTGGGCAGAGCAGACCTATGAGATGTGATGATTTTTTCCTCAAGGTTTTTCCAATAGCTCCATGAATAGAGCCCAGGATTAGGACATAAAAGCCCTAAAGCAAATCACTGCTCTGTCCTGGGAAGAATAAGGACTTGAACTAAACTCTGTCATTGCAGGTGAAAGATAAAACATTGAAAAGTTATCTCACTGCTCTGAATCACCAGACAGGTGCTTCTCTAAGCAAAAATCCATCTAGACCCATTAAATATGAGACTGCAAGGCCACTGGTCTCTAATCTGGCATCATATGCTCCCATGCAGCCATTATGACTCTGATTCAAAACCTCCTCCCAGGTGTCCTACTACTGATTGTATTGCCAATTTGACCATGACCAAAGAATATATTTTTTTTAACTGAGTATATACTAGCCTATAGTGCTATTCCCTCCATACAATCCAGAGGAGCTGATTTCTCCCTGCTCTCTCTGGCACAAGGCAGGTAGGATCTGATCTGACCTGATGAAGTCCCCTATAGCTAATTATTAACCACAGGAGTGCAGTAAGGTCAAAGACGATTAGAACTGGTGAAGGAAGGGTGATGCTTCTGCAAGGAGCAGTCCCAGGAGCCCAAACAGAGAGGACAGGGCAGACAGGTCACTTGTTGTCCACATGTTGTTGAGAGAGATCATAAGAGTGGGCCAGACCTCATCACCTCTGTTTTTCACAGTCCCTGGGCTTTGATTAGAAACTGTTCTAAAGCAGATGGAAAATTGTAGGCATGTAGGCATCTCTACCAGAGCCAATCTTCTTAAAATTGCCCAGGCTCTTCAAATGCCATCTATTTTCACAGGATTAATCTAAATGTACTGCATGAGGGCAAACAGGATTGGCCCCACTAACACTGTTACTTGGGCCTGTGTGTGCGAGATGTGATGGAAATCAATAATCCCCCTGGACTCCAAAAACTCCAAACTAAGCATCTCACCTCCACAAAGGACATTCACCGTGTTCTGTAATGGTGGCTTTCCTCCCTCAATGTAACGGATAGATGCCTGAAGCAACCAAGGTGTCCTCATTCCCGTCACTAGGACACTAGCAGGATCAGCATGGGAGGCTCCCATGGGTTCTGAAGTGACCGGGGAAATCTTATTTTCTTTGAGAGAATAGAAGAGGTAAATATCTATATATTAATATATATAGATATAAACAACAAATGAAGCATGCAAAAATAGGAATTTGTTAGTCACGAGGCAGAAAGGAATACACATTTCACGGAAATAGTTGCAATTCTTCTGCCTTCTATTTTTTTAAATTTGATTATCTCTGCTGGTTAGCCTTTCCCGTGGGAGTCAGAGAATGACTGGCCTTGAAGGCTGAACTCCTGTTCATCTCAGCAGAAGCACTGCACCGACTCGGACTGGGCAAGAGGCAGAAAACCAGTCTTGTCCTTACTTGACCTATTTTGTAAGCAGAGGACATAAACCTGCAAATCTCTTCTTGGCATTCTTAATTACCCCAAAGGATTCCAGATTAGAAAGAGAGGGGTTTGTTTATTTTGCCCTGCTGAGAAATCCTCCTTCCTGTAGTATTTTCTAATCAGTTTGCTCTCAGAAGTGCTTTGGCCCAAAGTCAGGCCCAGAAGACAGAAGCTGGAGGAATAAGCTGCAAGCGTAGTGGTGGCTAGGACGTCACTTGAGGGACACCTTCACTACAAACACCTGAACTGAGATATGAAATTCCTCCTCAACTTTTATGTTTGTAATCTAAAATTATGTTGCTGAAGAGAGGCTGATTTATGTGTCTAGAAGGGAACATGATTATTATTTTCCAGTGCCTTTCAGAAGCACCTGAGATGAAGCAAGGACCAAACAACACTGCTACATCAGAAGAATTAAATTGTCTCTTTATTTTAAAGCGTCACAGTAAAATTAGCAGGCTTTGAAATTTCACGGCTGCAGAGATTGGTTTCTTTCTTTAAATCTCCCCAAAGATAATCTGGATAATACATTTTTTAAGGATACAAAGTCATCTAGTTTCATTTCCTACTCACTGGGGGGGAAAATATGTTTTTAAATGGAAAATTATCCATTTTGAATGGAATCTGGATATAAAGGCCAGTTAAGCCCCTTCAGAAATAATCAAACCCATATTATTGTCAACTCCTTTAAAGAGACACATTTCTACAATAATTTCTGAGTGATATTCTTTATCCCTTTCTTGTTGCAAAGCCTGCCTTTCTATTGCTAAAAACTATGAGTTTTGTGCGTTACGACAGTTCTTTGCTGGGTGTTTTATGAGATAAATGCATAGTCCTGTGCACGCTGCGACATTTTAGTTGAATCATTTCTGCACAGACGGCACATTCAGCACTGTGCAATGTCTTTCAAACCAACCTCATACTGATGAAGCTGTCATAAATCACAGTTTGGGCTATTACCCAGGTTCTGTTTATAAGTAGTTCAACCACTCCAGATGACACAGAGCCTACAAAATAACCTTAGCTCTTCCTCTCTGCTTTACAAGGCACTCCCCTTCCCATAGCAGTATACAACAGACAGAAGTGGAGACATCCTAGCTTCTTGTGGATTTGGGATGCTTGAGGACCAAGGCTAAGAGAAGGAGAGAAGGCCAGTTCTCCTTATGGGAGAGAATTAAAGCTGTGGTAGGTCTCTGTGCTGTGGCTGATAATGGATTCAGAAATCCAGACCTGACCTGGAAAACTCAGCTGCTTGACAAACCATTAATAACTTCCATGACAGGAGGGAAGAGTCCTCCAAAAGCCTCCTCAACTTTCCCCATCCTCCTTGAATCTCCCTCCTCCTATAACGCCTGCGAGGCTCAGCAGTCGCTCAGTGCTAAGGAGCGTGGAGGAAGTCCCAGTCATTAGTACCTGAGCTCTGACCCAGCAAGATAGCAACAAATGAGTCTGCAGATGACTAAACAATTGATTCCAAGTGCCCCTAATATCTCTTAAAGGCCCAGTTCCTTACATCATCTTCTCCTGCACAGAAGTAATAACTGTCAATCAGCATTAACATGATATTCCCTGTCAAGAAAAAACAGTCTCGTAACTGAGTTACCCATCTCCGAGGTGCTCTGAGCTGTCATACAGAAGGGCAGATCTTTGGTGTGACAGCAGCACTATTATTGCCAGGCAAAGCTAAACCCCGTAATTCTGACTGGGACATACTCAGAGTCAGTGGTCCAGCTGCTGCTATTGCAATCTTGTCGAGACTTCGTCAGGAGGAACGAGCGGTTTTGGTTTGGTCTCCTCACCTCCCTTGTCAGGGTTGGAGAGAAGGCTCCCATTTTCCCTGGAGGAACCGTCTCTAAGGTACCTGGCTCATCTTACTGGAGCAGCTGGGCTTGCAAAATCCCTGCTGTTTGCAACCACTCTTTCCCAGACAAGCGATTCTCATCTGTATTTTTCTGAAGTGCAGGGTAACTCTCAGCCCCCCAAATCTTCCTGACATATTTGTTTGCCTATAGCTGTCTCCTTATACATCTGCAGGCCTGTAACATCAGCTTACAGGGATTCTCACATCAGAGAATGTCAGACCTTCTTGTTTACAGGCTTCTGCTAAATAAGAAGCCATCAGGTAGCAACTAATGCGTCAGTGATGATGTCCTCAAATGTATTAATACAAAATCCAGATCAGAGTCTGATTCAATGCCTTTTGCTTTTGATAGCGAAGCAGGTGTTATGTTAAGTGGGGGTAAATTCACTTGGTCTACTCTTTATCTTGGACAAAATGAGGAGTCATCCATCTAAGGGCAGAGGTCTACAGTATGGGCATCTCCACTGGAGCCAATCTTGTTAAAAGCACCACATTGTCATTGGCGATCTCATCAATATGGTGAGCTGTACCTACAAAAGCAAAGTCAGATAACCCCATGCACTGTGGGGACTCAAGCCCTTAAAACTGCAAGGCTGGTTCTCCAGCTTCGTAGATTTGTGACTTTTGTTCCCCATTTTCCCCTATCTTTTTTCACTCAGTCTGAGCCATGAGTTTCATTCTACCTAGGGTGCAAAATTCCTCAAATTTCTTCACTGCAGTTTCTCTATTATTTCTCCTTCTTGAGACAGCAGAAAGCTATTGCAAATGGAAAGTGCTTCAAAACGATCTGGTGTCAGGAAAAAAAGCTTCCTCCTACCATCTTCCTTCCCAAGAGAGCCTAAGTATAGTAGGTCTTCTGAAGGATGAGGAAGGGATCTCACCCTCCACATAGTCAATGCATAGATGGTGGCTGAGGGAAGACAGACTCAGTTAGCAAATCACACCAGCTCCTAGGACCATCAGCTGCAACTGCGGTGGTGTATGCTGGGGCGTACTGGGGCACAACTGACCTTCTACCACTCCAACGAGTTACACCGACTGCCATGTAGCATGGGATTTGCTCGGACAAGGAATGGGAAGAAAGAAGGCAATTTTGTTTCCCAAATTGACCCAATTACAGCCTGATCTGGATGCCTTTCTTCTGTGTTAAATACACCCTGAAGCGCTGCTGAGATGAGTAGGGCCTTCCACAGGGCACGTACCACCTGAATGGGGAAAGAGCCAAGATGGTTTCTAATCAGTGACCATTACATTGGCTTGATTACCTATGGATAAACCCTCTTCAGTCCCTGGCCTCCAAGCTGAAAGAAAAGGCAGAGATGACCTTTAAAAGCTGAGCTGTGATGAAGTAATTGGGCAATAACATGAAACAGCAAATACGAGTCAAAATGATCCCTTTGACTTCAGTGAGAGGAGTAGCTAATGCATTTGGGAGTGTTCTCATTATTTCCACTTGGCATCAAGATTTTAACTACATCTGCTCAACGCGTTAGGCTGTTAAGTGGATCACTCTTTCATACGAGGGAGTAACATCACCTGTGAACAAGAGCGAATCAGTGTGATTGCAGCAACCAGATGTCTGGAGTTCTGTGATTAGAGCTGCATAAATAACTGATGTTTCAGTTCACTGACCAAAACCCCCAAAATGGGAAAAATATTCTTTTTTTTCTTCCTTTCTTTTTTTCCTGGTATGATAACCTGTTCAACAAAATTTTCTTTCAGGTAAAATGACAGATTCTGTATTGTCTGCAATGAATTATTTCATTTGGCTTTCAAATTGCAGCTTCATTGCTTGCTTTTAGTTTTGTCATGTATGAATGGGAGGACCTTGAACACCACCCACTCAAAATATTGTTTAGAAAAGGCTGAAATGGGAAGTTTCAACTTTTAAGTTTCTTTTGCACTGAAAAAGTCCAATGAATTTAACACGAATGTGCAAATGCATTTAATCATTCCAATTCCTGAATTGTTACCAAACAAAACACTTGAGCTATGTATTTCTCTTTGTTCTTTGCCTCCATTTTTGTCTGACCTCTGTTAAATTTCCAAATTATTTACATTTCTAGATGAAGGGTTTCACCTCAGGACATATTGCCATTCTCAGCATCCTGAAGGAGTGATACAAACCAGGTAAACATCAGGTCCCCATGGCATGGTGCCTGGAATCCAGGCCTCTCTGCTTCATCTCTGCTTGTCCTACAGCTTAATCATACTGAAAGAGCCTCAGTATTCAGATCCTCCAACGCTAACCCACCTACCCCTTGCCATTGGCAGGCATCTGGAACAGATCGACTACCAACTCTCAAAGCTTTTCTTCAACTCCAAATCTGCCTAGAGTCTCTTCCATGCAGAGCCACAACGGCACCAGCAATAACATTTTCAGGCCCAATCTCAGCAAGGTGCATTCAGGGTTGTGGCATCTACATGTGCGCAGCACTTCTATGTGTTTGCTTGAGATATTGACAGGCTTCACGCATGCTTGATCCTATTTATTCTTGCCCTTTGAAAGTAGAGGGACCCTTTGTTTTGTTTCTTGTCCACCAAATCATTTAGAGGGAGAATTTTGAATGACTGATTGCAATGCCAAATGAGCGTGGCTTTTTAATGACGATGCAGTCATTACTGAGGCCATTTCTCTTGATCTGTTAAGGGTAATCCATATTCAATCAAGATTTATGACCCCGTATGTGCAAATACGTAATCTAATCATCATATACCTTTAGTCTCCGGTGAATGCATGTCTTCGGTTCTGAGCAGATAGACAGGCAACCAAAAGCGTTGCAAAGTTTCGCCTCGTAGGACTGAAATGATATTCTTACAGTCAAGGACCACTGTGCTTTATTACCATGACGGCCCCTGGTTCATTGGGTGACCTTAAACAAATCGTTTAACTTCTTATGTGTTTGTGAACCCAGCTGGAAAACTTCACACAAAACCATCCAGCAGGCAACTTACAGCAAGCCACATGCCGTGCTTGCATTGAGCTTTCCTCAGGGAAATAAAGCACAAATGAAAATTGCAAACCATCATCAGCCCATAATAAATGTTTAAAACACATGCTGGAGTCAAGAGAAAAGTCTGAAATTTAAACATGAAGCAAGCCAGACTATCAGTTACTTTTTTAATTTTTTTTTTCTGTAATTTAGCCCCACTTAACTCTTCTTGAATCTCAGTTTCTGCATGCATGCTTGGTACTTTTTATATTATGACCATATGGGTTGGATGAACTAATTGATGAGCTGACAGCGAGCTGCACCATGTTCCCCATCTTAATGATTTTACGCTGATATATCTGTCACCTTGAGGCTTAACCAAAACAACCCAGTCCTTCTTTTCCTGAACCAGGAGAGAAGTGTGCACATCTCAGCACGCTCGCTGACCTGCACCCAGCCCTGTGCGCTGCTGTCGTGGCACAGCGCTGGCATGGACCCAGCAGGCTGGGCAGAGAGTCAGGGTGCGCCAGCTTTGCTTGGTTTGCTGTTTTGGTTGGCTCCATGGATCGTGTCAGTCTGGAATATACAACATGGATGTGAGCATAAGATGGCAGACGTTCCCAAAGCGCTACTACTTTGAAGAGACATCAGGATACCCAGTCCTGTCTGACTACACTTAATTTTTAGCATTTCATTATATGGCAGTACTAGAGACAACACTAGAGTAGGCAGCAGAATTGATTTCACAGGGAGAGGGAAGACCAAAGGACCCCACAGGGATGGGTAAGAATGAGATGGTAGTACTGAAATGCCAAAGAGCTGGAAGGGAGCTCAGTAGTGGAGATCAGGCATTCCCCTTCAACTCCTTAACTGGGGCCTTGATGCATGTGCTAGTTGCATGCTGGTGTCTGACCCAGAAAACTCACAGTCAAGATACAGCTTAGTGCAAGTTTGGGAGGGGGAAAAAAAAAAAAAGATGTAGAAGAAGAAAAAAAGCCTTTATGATCAGAGATGAAGTTAAATACCAGAAATAGTCTGAAAATACATGTTAAAGGATGTCAAGCTGGGGAAAGTGCTCTCAAGGTAATGAAGGAATGAGTACAAAATGCAAACTAATAATGAGACATTTTGCCCAGAACCCACCCTGACGAAGAGCTGGTGAAGTGGAGGTGTACTTTGTCTTCCAGGCATAAACCCAGAATCAGATTTTGGGTTCAGGGCAGATCAAGAGGTAATGTAGAGAAGAATTCATCAGGGAGCTCGGCTCCCAAGGAGGTAGATTATCTGCTGAAGAGGCAATGGAAGAGAAATCAGAGAACAAAAGGTGAGGCAGCTTGCTAAAAATCAGGGACAAAATGATGAATAAGAAAACATTAGCAAAATACGTGCTATTCTTATTATGTGCCAGGCAGGAGGGAAGCCAGTAACCTAGGAGTCACTTTTAATTTAGCACAAGATACTAAATCGTGCTAAAAAATGCATCAGAATTCTTTGATTTTTCACAGCAGATCCAGAAGCTTTGTGCAAAAAATAAGAAAGAAAGGATAATCTGAAGCGAATAGCTAATGGCCAGTAAATGTTGGGCCTTATTCAAACAAAAATTCTTTTAGATGCGAGAGGCTTGCTTCAAATGCATGTGGGGTTCTTCCCTCATTATTACTCATGGGAGTGAGTGGATTTGAGCTGGTAATTTGAAGGAAAGGGATTGGAAATGTCCCCAAAGCAGCGCTTGCCTCAGACGTGAGAGCCTAGGGAAACACATCACCCAACCGTCATGAGCGCGGTAGCACGTGTGAACGCTAACCTAGCGGGTCTTGCTGAAGAGTTCAGACTGAACCTTTTTTTTTTTAAATTGAAAACTGGATTTGTGGTGATTTGTGGGTAAAATACCTCCTCTCCCTATGAAGAAAAACTTTCTACATAAATTATAAAATGGCAAACACAAATAAGTTTCTTTTTTTCCTTACTGAGGAATATTAACAACAATCGCTGTGTGGTAGTTTGAACAGAACATTTGGGAATTCTTATGAAACATTTTGGAGGAATCAAGGATATGTCACTGTCTACAGGCAGCCCATCATTTCCTGCTCAGTGCTGCGGTACATATCCCCAAAATAAGCACTGCTGAAACACAGGCGGTGGGAAGGGTATTGTCTTCACTGGCAAGCTGATAAACGAAGAGGCGAGGTTGTGAAACTGTGCATGGATAAAACAGTATTTAAGGCAGCATGAAGACAGCGGTGAAACTGTTTCCTGCAAAGCAGCAACATGAAATAAAACAGGACACCAGCACATGAATTACCCGGTGATACATAGTGCAGAAATTGGGTTTCCCCTTTCTCCAAAGCATCTGAAGAACGGGAAATCAAGTTTCCAGCCCCTACCAGCAGCAGGAAATCTGACTAAACATGAATCAAATGGAAATATTGATTTGCAGCAAGCCAATCATCACTAATAACATTTCTGTGCTACGCAGGCTATAAGCTAACTATCTCCATTTTTCTCCGAGGAGATAAGCATGCTATCACATCTCTCCCTACAACTAACATCCGCTCTGCCGCATACGTACCACCTACCTTTTCTTTCAGAGATGAACTAACTGATACAGCTCTAATTAAACTCTGAGCAATCATCCTCAACTTGTATTCAGCTTTCAAATCTGATGCTTCTATTCCAGACCTGAATAATGGCAAGTGTGCCTGAAAGCTTCTCTGCTTTTTCCAACTATACTCGATCTAATAAAAGACAGTACTTCTGCCTAAAAGCCTGGTCTCACTGTAGAAAATCAAACCCTTCATAAAAAGCATTATAGTTGTCCCTGTGGTTTTAGTTAGCATGCTTGCACCTATGAAAATCCATATGGCGATGGGACAGCAGCTGTATGGCCACTGAAGACATAAACAGGGGGACCAATGTTTCATGCTCTGAGGTCTAAGGAGTTAACAGGCTTTGTTCCTCCAGGGGATTTTAACAGAGTCATCAGACCTCAGGGAAGACCTCAGATCAAAGATCAGCTCAGGTTAGACAAAGCTGATCTGTTCTTGGCCACGAATGTACTCTGAGGTCCTGCCGCTTCCCACTGCTCAATGATGCACCAGCCTCTGCCGCATTTGGCTCAGTAAATCCCGGAGACAGATGCCCGAAAGCTGGTCCGAGCCGCTTCATTTTCTGACCTTGTCCAGGGTGAAGCAGTCTAGCAAGTGCTCTAAGCTGAAGCTGACAGGAGTATTCAAGGGGCCCATTTATCAGACGGCTAATTTAGAGGCTTCGGTGCATCAGTACACATCCTCCTCTGCCATACAACATCTGGGAAGGGGCATTTGTAGGCAGGTTAGAGGCAGCAGAGTGGCAGGGACTACTCACATGCCTGGTGCTGTCTGAACTCCAGCCAAAGGGGTACAGATAGAAAATGGAGAAGTGACCACACAAACAGCGATAGGGGAAATAATCAAAGTCAGGAAAGTCTTGGGGGAAAGCTCTCAGCAAAGGGAGACAGAGGACTGCAAGCTGCCCCATTCTCCCTGGGTGCCTTTGCTTCCCAAGTGTGGGGAAATGTCCTTGTGACAAAGGCAAACCCCAGTTTCAGTGCTGCGGAAGGGTGTAGAAGGGCGGTAAGAGGCTGGGAAGACCTGGTGTAGGAAGCTCCTGCCCCTCTCACCCTCACGGTGCACTTAAAGCTCTCAGTACACTGTACCCCCTTGGGGTCCAGAGTCATTCTGGTGAGCGGAGCCTGCTCCAAAGACAAGCAGTCCCCAGAAGACCAGAAGTCTGCTTGCCTTTATGACGTTTTCATGAAGTCTGCCACACGGTGAACTAGCCCCTGCTGACCCTGAGCATGGCCAGCATTCAACTGCACCCACCCCTGACACCCTGTCATAATTACTACGACGGATTCCATGCCTGGGCAATGCAACAATGGAATGCATTTTGTAAATTAACTCAATTAATGTGCTTCTGATCAGGGCTGCATCTCACTGGGCTTTTGGCCAAAGGGGCTTTCTCTGCTGCCTCCTCTGTAGGACAGCAGGAAAGACAGCCCTTGCACCAACTGCTGCAAGAGTGTTTCGCAAGGCTTGTTCTCCAGAGCTCCAAGTCCAACGTGGAGCAATACGGTTCCTGCGTTTTCTCTGTTAGACTAACACACAGTGTAATTGTTCTCCCAGTGAAGTTATTTTCCTTGCAATTATACTCTGCAAACTTTCTCCTGTTAGCCTTTCTTGTCTCACTTCAATCAGTGACTCCTCCACCCCTCTGTACTGAGTCTATCACCCTTTGAATGTAAGGGATGCCCTGTGAAACATAATGAGACTGTTATTCCCACGCACTCCATAGCAGGGCTATCAGTTTCATTCAAACTCTATTAGCCACTTACAATTGCTCTCAGAAGATTTTCTGTAATGAATTCACCCACCTATTGAGAAAGATTCTACAGAACTCCATTTCCTTCTGCATACCTTTCTGTCAGCCGATGAATTCCTCTCCCTGCCCGTTTCTGCATTCCCCTTTTAATTTCTGCAGGAGGGCAATTGGAAACCCTGCAACCAAACTCCCGTTAAGCCCACGGACTAAAGGATTCTCAGCCTTTTCTGGTGCTCAGCTCACTAATGAAGGATTCCCCTTGACTCCAGTGAGCCCTGGATCTCTGCTGCCCCATGCCTGTTCAGTAACATCCCATGCACCCAGCACTCAGCGCCCTGCGCTTACAGGCAATCGCTGGGAGAGCACAGCTCCCAGCGCAGCATCGGTGGACAGTGACTCCTCCCGAAACCTGTCCAAGCGCTGCCAGGGCGTGCGGGAGCTGGCAGACATGGAAGAGGAGTTTGCTCTCCAGGGTTAATCATTCCTTGTTCTCTCTGCTCTGCCTCTTAACAAGGCCGAGTGTGGGGGCTGCTTCTCTGATGCAGCTCATCAGGAGCTACGATAGGGCCACTGCTCTCTCCAGCTGGCTCCCTGGCACGGGCATCAGATAGAAATAACTAACAGCCATTTATCGCAGCAAGTCACCTTCAAAGCAGTGAGCTGAAGAAAAGCCCTCCCCTACCAATACCCTTGCCTTGAGCCTTCCAGGCTCTGCTGATTGTATTAATTTCCTTTAGAAATACAGTAACGTCACCTGACATCTCTTAGGGCAAACAGTGGGAAACAATTTGAAGTTTCGCTCCTAATGAGAAGCAAATTGCTGTCTCCAGCCAGTGTTCTGGACTAATGATACAATCACATCAGGCACAATTCATAACTCGGGGGAGGAACAGACAGACAGCTAGAGAAAGAGCCCCTGAGAAGCCAAGTGTGGTGAACTGTACGTCACCGCACCCATTACAGGGTGAAACTGGAGTTAGTGAGTGCAAATCACAATGTCAGCTTTTCCTGACAGATGAGGAATGCAATTATCCCTTCGCTAAACTGATACAATTTATTCAGCGTGGGTTTACCTCCCTTTTTTCAATTTAAAACTAATTTGTTTGAATGGATTTGATTACAGGCACAAAGATTAGGGCAGAGCTGTAGAGAAGCAGCCGCTCCAGGTGAATACTTCCTTCCACGCAAGAAGGGGAACCTGGATCTCAGAATGCCAGGCCCCTCCATTGCTCCAAGGCCCAGCAATGGTTGACAGGCTTCCTGAGAAGCAAATCCTAACCCCTTATAATCCCTTACTAATGAGCACTGGTTCTCGCCAGCCCTCAGCTCCTGATGCTTTTTCCAAGAGAAGCGGGTAGCCCTGTCTCCTTCCATAAGAGTGGGAAATTCAGGCGTACAGCAGGGGAAAGCTTGCCTGTGGCCAGACAGGATCAGTGATGGGCTAGGAACAGAAGCCAGGTCCCCTGAATTTAACTATTGGAAATGCCTTTCTTGTTACTAACATTTCTGATTAATTGTATGGTGCCACATAAGAGGGAGAGGGGGTTCATTCCAGATGCCTGCAGCAGTTTATGTATCGAAGCATGAGATTTGATTGTCTTTAGCTCAGCTACCAATTCTAATAATGAGAAAAATCCAAGGGCTATATTTAACACACTGCTTCTGGTGAAACTTGTCACAGCTTCTTCCTTTTTGCTGCATTCTCCGTTCTTCTGCTCAGCAATGCTCAACAAAATATTCTTCGGATTTGGTCTCTTTGTTTCCATGATGCCTCTGTTCTCTGCCTGCCCTCACCCTGCCCCTGCTCTGGCTGAAGCAGCTATACTTCAGGTACCCCAGATCTTTATCTGGAGGGCTCACCTTCTGGATCGTATTGCCCCGGCCCAACAAGTGACCATGAATGAGCACAGAGCTGCTACAGCGTGCACCCAGCCTCCAGGATCTTCGCGTTACATGAAGTTCAACTTCACCGCGATCACTCTGAAACAAATGTACCCTGTGAAAAATGGTGTGCTTGCAACAAGAGGTTGCCTAACTAATTAAGAAAAAGCAGTTTGCTTAATGTATTCCAAGGAAAATTCAGAATCAGCCTGAACTTTGGGAATATTCCAAGCAAAAGTTTCATGAGAAATTTTGCATGTTGGGGGGGGTGAAAGAGTAGAAGCTGCTCTCTGTGAGGTTAGGATCATCCTTCTTTTACACAGCCATGCCCCCACAGAGCAGCAGACCTGTTTCCTTGGAAGATGAGGTCTCAGGAGAGAAAGGCATCTTGAGCCCATCTAGTTCCTCTTTATGAAGACAATTATTTTATGATTGTTTCCAGATGTTTCCTGCCGTATCACTACTGACAGCAATGAAGCTTTGGACAGACCCCATGGGAAAACATTACGTTCCTCTGATGGCACTTTCCTCTTAGGGCACCTCACTAGAGACACATCCACCCCTACTCCAAACCAGCCCTCTGAGTGAACGTTGAGGGCCCGGGCTGCAGAAGAGCGTGCAGGCGGGGGTGGAAGGAAAGAAAGACGGGCTGCACTGCCAACATCCACATCATTCAGCCTGAAACACGCTGGCCTCGGGGCTGCTCTCTTGCTGCAAAGAGCAGCATCAGAAAAAAGGTGGTTTGGTGGCAGATACGAGTGCGACCCCTCCTAGAACAAAAAGCCCTGATCTCAGGGACTGTGGGCACTACGGAATGAAGAACTCCCTTAAAATTAGACCACTGGCTGTTCTGAGATACAGGGAATGGTTCCTCTCCAACAGCTCACAGTCTTCTCTGTTTTTGCTACCCCAGCTTCTTTATTTTGCTCCAGCCACAGCCGCTAAGTAAACCAGTAAACCAACCAGAGCTGAACAACCAATTAAAAATGGCTGCTCCAGGCCACAAGCAGCTTTTCAATTATTCATTTGTTGACACCCCTCCGGTACTGCTTTATAATGGATAATTTGTCGAAAACAACCTCCCAGACTTCAAATCCTTAACAGCAAGTCGGCTGGAAAAGCAGAACTTCCCAGAGCAGCTGGTGCACCTACGGCTGCCACGAGCCCTGTGCTGGTGAAGAGGGCCTGGGGACTCTCTTGTAAAGCTCGAGGACCTGGGGAGCCGGTGGGGGTCATTCCTTGAAGGAAATATTTGTTTTGTCTCTGTTTAATGAGTGTTGTTGCAACCAGTATCCCTGCTTCATCTTCTGGGTGAACTGGGACCACTCACACGGGATGCCTAGCATGTTATTTTGGTTGCCACACAGCCCACGATGGGTACCCATCTAAAGGATGATGCCCTCAGCATGCAGAAGGTGGCTGACACTTAGTCTGTCACAAGAAGGCGGCTTCTCCATTTCCACATTTGGACCAAGCCAACAGTATTTGCTTTCAGTCTTATCAGTAAGGCCAAAAAGTGAAGGGTCCACCTCTCAGCAGTGGATATTGGACAAAATTCCAGCAGCTGCAGTCCAAGAAAACCTCAGAGCTCTGCCAAGCCACGGTTTTAGGGAAGAGGTGGCGTATGGGCCACTTCAGAGATGTCATGAAGCCCCGTGCAAAGTGTGTGGATATCACATCAGTGATGAGATATCCCAGATTATGGCAAAAATCACACCAGATAGCCAGAGCCAGGACCCAACAAGAGGTCAGAGGGAAACCACGTGTCAACCACCATGCACCTTCTGCTACACCAGGGGCAAATGCTCGTGGGGCTGTGCTGGGAACGGACCTGATTTGCAACCAAAGATATAACTGGGGACCTGGTGCACTAAAGCACAGGGAGAGATAAAGCAAGTAGAGGAGGCACAGATGAGGAAAAAGCAGAAATACGTTGTTGCATGTTGTGACCCTGCAACCATGGCTTTATAGAGATAGAAAGTCCAGGAAAGACAACGCATGGCTGCAAATTCACTGACTGCCCAGTACGATCAGTCACTCAGGGAATTAGAGGAAGAAGCTGTCTAAGTCTGAAATACAATTTAAATTACCATCAGCTTAAATGTTACCCTGTTGAGGGCTCACTGGCAGCAAAATGTGATTGTGCATTCTGGGTACCATGATTAATTGGCCAATACTTCCAATTTTAAATCCTTTGTTCTGTTAAGCTAATTTAGAGCCAACATTTTTATGAACCAGTGGTTGGCAGGGAAACTCTCTTCTGAGCAAAGCTGGGACTCCAAACTTAGCTCTGTGACAGTTCACGTGCCACAAAACCTGCTTTTTTTTCTTTTGACACTTTACGTGTGTGTTCAAATAAAAAGTTTGAACTGATGCTATCTGAAGGGGTTGAAGGTCCATAGACTTAAGCTCCTTTTCATAATATCTCAAGATTCTTCTACTGATTTGGAGTTGTAACAAGCTAATTATTGCCAGGGACTTTGGCAGGAATGTCCAGATCAGGTTTTGGGAGCTTTTGTGATTCCATTAACGGCTTTCTTTTATGGGACATTAACTAATTTGGAACATGGTACAAGAAAAAAAAAAAAGCAGCGGCATCATTTCAACTTCTGCATCATAAGTTAATTTGATCATTACTTCTTTTTAAAGTTATAGCCCAAGCACTTTGGAAATTACTCATGAAATACCATTTCTCACTTCTATTTCTAGATTCTCTACTGATGTAACCCCATCGACTTCAAAGCATTTTACACTAACAGTGAATTTGGCCATGCAATGAACTGAAGAAAAAAAATGTCCTGATACGGACATTTTGCTCTATTATTTGACCCCTGGGGATCACGTCCCTTGCGTACAGTATGCCTCTGGTGCTGCAAAACCCTGAACGAGACAGTTTTCCCAGAATTAATTTCTGAAATGCCTTCCCAGATGTCATAAGCAAGCTATAGAAAATGGTGTAGAACAAACTAAGGTAGAGGGGTGAAACCATGATTAGACTCATACTTAAGGTATAGTTTTCAATGACTAACCATCAAAATGAAGGATGCATTGACTGTGTTTCCACGTGGGTCTGTGCTGGGCACCAACAGAGCAGAGAAGAGGCTGGTGAAACTGATAGCAAGCTGAGAAACAAACGGAGATGGTTCTTCATCCAACAGGTAATACAAGCTGAAGCTTCTTCTGAAGCTTCTTCCCAAAGGTATAGACACAAATCACAGAGGCTCAGGAGATACTCAAGCAGCCAGAGGCTGGGAAGGCACCTATGGAAAGTGTTACACACTCTTATCTTTTTCTCACACCTCGCCAGTGTGTGGCCACTTTTGGAGGAAGCATACTGGGCTGGCGTGACCCTCAGTCAGAAGCAGAAGAGCATTTCTGGTATTTTCAGGGGAATGTAGGCACTCTAGAAAGATGGTTTTGAAAAACTGGAGAAATTAACTTAAAAAAATCAGGATGACACTCAGTAAGAAGTTGTCCTAGGTATTACTTATGCTTGGAACATCAACTGCATAAATATGTGCTAGATAAAACTAGTCAGGCAGCAGTTCTGCACAAAAGACTCTGAACAGTTTAGTGCATCCCTAGGGGAACATAAATGAGCAATGCAATGGTGTTGCACCAAAGGCAAAAACCCTCCTGGGAGGCACCAACAGGAGAACAAGGCAAAGAGAGATCTGTCTGTCCTTCTGCTGCGTCAGCACCAAACAGGCCTGAGCTAGAGTCCTAGGTGTGGTACTGGGCTCTGCCGTCATGAAAGTTGTGGACTGGCTGGAGGATCCAGAAGAGAATTGCATGAATTATCAGGACCCTACAAACCAGCCTACAATAAAAAAAAAAGGAATGAGATTCTAATAATACATATTAACATAATAAAAAGAGGAGGGCAGAGATAATAACAGTCTGCAAATATATAGGGAGCTGCTGCAGAGAGGACAGGAACAAGCTGTACTATGTGGCCAGTGAACAGGACAAAAAGTTGCAGCTAGAAATATTAGGTTAAATGTTAAGAAAGCATGAAATAATTTTACCAGTAAGCACTGGAGTAGATTGCCTGGGGAGATGGTTAGAGTCTCCATCATCAGAGGCATAAACACAGACTAGACAAACACATAATGATTCAGCACAGCCAGTCCTGCCTTGAGTAGGCAAAAGAACTACGCAACCCCTATGGGTTCCCCGCAAACCTTTGAACGCTCACAATTTTCCAAAGCCTCGTGCTGACCCTTTCTCTAAACGCTCTCCATGCACTACAACCTGCCATTTTCATGGGCAGGCATCTCTGCATAAAAAGCTTGATACAGTCAACTCACAATTAGTTCTGGTAATGAGGGGGTGGGTTAAAACACCCAAAGCAAAATACTTATGCTATGCAAAACATATGTAAATTAGGCTGCAGCAACAGATTGAGCACATTCACCTTTGAAAAACTTCTGAAGACATTAACATGGCAACTGGGAACAGCTTTAAACACCAGTCAGCAGACCAAGAGCTGGAGTAAATTAAATGTGCTCTACATCACAGCTGCTTTGAAGCTAACCTGTAACCTTGAGTGCTGGAGGAAAGCAGGGCACAAAGAAACCACCACATGGACACTCCACCTAAGGATGAAGGATATTTTGATCTAGATGCATCCTGCAGAGTATAAGACCCTTAACTGAAGTGTTTAATTTCGGAGCCCTGTTTAGATTTGGTGTCTGAGCTCTGTCCATAGACAGGAGAGAGAGGTGCTTCCAGAGGGATTTCGGTCTAGGCAGAGTGAGCCACCCTCAGTCCCTGCGGTGTACAGTGATCTGTTGCTCCTTATTCTTACCAGGCTTCTCACTTAGGTGCCTCAGTTACAAGCATTAAGTTAGGTGGGATGTGCCCAGACCTTTGTGACTTCTCCTTGGCTCACAGCCTAGAGTTTTCAAGACCATGACATTATTCTAGCACAATAAAAAATAATAACTAAACCACCTGTTCTAGGGACCATCTGTCTCAGGGGAGTAGTACAAAACATGATTAATGTAGGACTGGAAAGGACATTCCAGCCGACTGCACCCTGAGAACCATTAACACCATTTTATGAGTCTACCAAAATTCATTTTTACATTATATATATTTCTTAATCTCTGCTGCTTTGGGCAGGTAGCTGTTCCACAACCTCCTTCTCATTTTCTAGTCTATTTGGGTTTTTTGTGCAAAGTCTGTCCTGTCACTACAGGAATTCCTCTGCCACCTTGGGGCCTGCCCTGCAGCGTATTTATGGAGTTGATCTTATCTTCCTCAGCTGGAAACAGCTGGACTCAGTCTTGCCTCTTCTTGCTAAGAGTTTTAAGAGAGAAGACAGATGCTGGAAAGGCTGTGGGTCTTTATTTCTTGGTCTTAGTTGTGTCACCTTGCAGACAAATAGTGGTGAGATCTGGAGGTGACACTTTCATGGCACCCAATGTTCAGGAGCTAGTAGTCCTGCCTTGCCCGCTGCCGATCTCCACCCCACAGCAGATACATCCTGGGCTGGTCCGTGAGCTGCATCAGGCAACTGAACTGACATAAACAAAATCAAACATAAAACCAATAAAATTATTTCACCGGCTGGTCTGCGATGGCTGGGGCCGCATGTGCAGCATGGCACGGGGGTGTGAATGAGCACTGAACAGGCAAGAAGGCTGGGCACCGCGGGGAATTATCTGAACTGGGATTGAGTGAAATTCTTCACGGAGCGAAACCAGAGCCTGAGATGTGTTAGTGGCTCCGTTACCCAGACACTACCACGGTTTGCATATCTCAATCCAGCCAGGAGGAGCCAAAGTGAGTGTAACAGAAAGCAAACTACAGGCAGACCAGCAAAGAGATTAAGGTTAAAGATAACTGCTGTATATCGATCCAGTTAATGACTTGGAAATAGAAGTTTAGAGACACGTGAACTGTTTTCTGCACAAAACCAGTATTGAATTTAATAGCTGAATCCTGGAGATGACACGTGGTCCTTAGCAGGCAGGCCTTTCTGCAGGAGAGCTACCTGCCCGCGACAGCAAGGAGCGCTCTCAGCCTGCCCTGGCTGTCACAGGTGACACAGTCACTACACGATCATTACGCCTCTTCCCCAGTTTGCTCCCAAAGCTGGGTCTGGGCCTGATCTAGACCTTATGCTACGCCTGAGGCCATGCTCTGGCAGTGTCTCATGGTTTGGCTGTTCCTGCCTCTCTTGCAGTCTTTCTGGAATGAGGAGCTGGCTCTGGTGGGGTGGGGACTGCACTCAGTCCTGGGATGGACTGAGTGAAGAGTGGGAGATAACGAAAGGAAGGAAACCACAGAGGTGAAGGCTCGAGCTGCCGTGCCTGTTCCCATCCAAAGCTTTTCTGCGTTCCTGTTGTAGCAACACAGGAGGGAGATCTGAGGTGCTCTGCCTTGACTACAGAGCCCGTGGGGCTCCTCTGAGGCCTTTGTGCCAAGTGACAGACAGTTACGGGTAACCCCAGCAGCCGTCTCTTTGAGGCCCACTGAAGTTCTCCCTGCTGTGAAGAAACTTCAAGCTAGTTCTGATCAAAGAGAGTGGATTTGGGCTGAGCTGCCTCAGTCATAGAATCATAGAATCATAGAATGTTTGGGGTTGGAAAGGACCTTAAAGATCACCTGGTTCCAACCCCCCTGCCATAGGCAGGGACACCTTCCACTAGACCAGGTTGCTCAAAGCTCCGTCCAACCTGGCCTTGGACATTGCCAGGGATGGAGCATCCACAGCTTCTCTGGGCAACCTGTTCCAGTGTCCCACCACCCTGACAGTGAAGAGGGTCCTCTGAAGCAGGAGCAGAGCTCTGCGGCTGACTGTAGGATGGAGATGACTGATTCAGCATCAGCATCTATGCATGCTGTAACTCGCATCTTGGACGCTCTCCTAATGAGAAGAGCTGAAATCAGCTCCTTGGCTCCCTCTCGCAAGTCTAATGTCACGGGCTCTCCTCTGCTCTCCTGTGCTTCTGTCATCACAGGGTTAATTCACTAAACCCAAATTTCCAGCTGGTAGAAAAATTCACAGTTTCTGTCTGTTCACTGAGTTTGTCATTGCGTGGTATAAGCTTAACATTAAAAAGCAGTCTTGGAGCCGGGCGGCACTGGTAAAGCAGCACAAAGCTCTGACTTACTGGTGAAGAGTGCTGGACTCATCAGGACCATGTGGTATTTTGCAGCACTGAGTCTCCATCACCCACATTATTTTATCTCTACCAAAAGGGCCTCTGTGAAATGTGAAAGTCAGCCAGTGAAAGGCCACACCATACAGCAAAGGCTTTTTTTTCTGCTTGGTCTTTTTCTAACCTGCAGTTAATTGATAGCCAATTAACTTGCAAAGCTGGTCACTGCCTGCACATTAATAGCAGAATATAAATACCTGCAGTCTGCCCTACAGAGACACGAATGTTCCTTGCCTGGAACAAAAGTTAGGGGAGGACTGCGCTCAAACTAACCTTTACAAATGTGTTATTAACCATCTCGAGTTAATTGGTTACAAATTGCCTCAAGGTCAAAACCCTGCACCCAAGGGCCTTAAGACAAATTCTTTGAATGTTATTCTCAACTGCCTGGGGGTGAAAAAAGATGAAATACAGTGTCACCAGTATGGCTGCTCTGGCATCGGGACAAGCAAGGAAATGCATCTTCTATCCAGCCAACGACAGGATCCCGCTCCCCGATTTTCTCTTTGTACCCAAATGCCTGTGCCCTCCTTTGCCATGCCCCTCAACACGTGTGCTTGGCACATGCAAGAGGCAGCTGCACACCTGGTGCTGGGCAGCCACTAAGGAAACACAAGAAAATCAATGTGCTGATCACCTTGCAGAACTGCCAGATAGAAAGAGCAGCTTCTTCAGGTGGGAGAGTGGGTGTGCCGCGAGTTTTTCTATTCTCGCCGTGAAAATGGTGTGAAGAAATAATGTGGGCAAAGGTAGGATGGCAATAATAATAGTGCTACTATGCCTGCAGGGCCTGCCTAGTTTCATACACACACACGCACACACGCTTTGCAGTTTTGGCTTGTTTCTGAATCCTGGAGTACAGTAAACACCACTGGAGAGTTTGTAAGCTTTTTAAGAAACCATGTGTTAGTAAGCATGCCATACATTTATTTCCATAGACAAACAAAACCTAAATTAGGAGGGCCTCTTCAAGGTGTCTCTAGAAGAGAGAAGAGCGCCTTGCAATATTTGAGGCCACGTTGGCCCTCAGCGTGGTCTTGAGGACTGCTGGGCATCCGCTTCAGCATACCTCTGTTTGTGAAAAACTCAACGTGGTTCTGCGAACCACTTACAACAATTTCTCAAACTACTTATCGGGGGACTATGGTTTAGGAACCACTACTTTGGAGACATCTTCAGCCTTCCCTGACCCATGATCACAGTGCTACGGAGCAGGACTGGAGGAAGCAGAAGAACAACTGTCTCGCCACCTTCCTCACAGCGCCTGAGAGCTGGCCAGAAGTCCTCCATGTACTGTCTATAAAATGATGTCCGTTCCAAATAAGGACTTTGAGGTAAATAGTTTACAAAAGTGAACTTTCAGAGGTTTTTTGGGCAAAGCTGTCTTCAGAGCAGCCTCTAAATGATGCTATTGATGTAGGACTCTGTACAACCAAAAAGGAGCTGTTCTCAAGCATATGGGAGGCTGGCTTAGTCAGTGCCCAGTTTTCCCAGGTCATTCAAGTCCTTGTCGTCCTTAGGGAGAGGAACCAGCAGGTTTTTTAGAAACCAGGATATTGGACCATTTGTACTTCACATACTGTGGAACGATTTATCTGTTCTTGAGATCAATTTGCCTGCATTGACAAGTTGATAATAACCAGTGAGAGACAAGAGTTAAAAAAGTTTCCTTCCATCACCAGCAACATCACAGGTGGAGGAATGAGAACAGAACAGACTTGCGAGTAACACATTTGGCAAGCAAAAGATACATGCCTTGGCTGAGCTAAACAGTGGCTGTTATTTGACCACTGGTAGGGTGGAAAACAACTTTAACGTTACTGCGTTTGAACAAAAATGTCCAAATAGTTCCAATAATTCATCTAAGAGATAACAGAAATGGGGCCAAGTCTTCTCAGGAGAGATGACAGTGCTCTGCAGAAAACTAAATCAGATAAAATTAGCTGTGAACATAACGGTAAACAAACTCTAGCTCAGCTTTCCTGGTGCTTAATGCTGTTATAATTTCTGTCCAGGAGCACCGCAGCTGGACCAGACTCCCACTGCACTAGATGAACCACTTTCCTCCCTAGCCAAAGAGTTTTGAATCAAAGACAACCAACCCCAAGAAAGCAGACAGCAATACCGGTCAGCAAAGCACATCGCAACCCGGTCCCCTGGGGCTACAACCACACACCTTTCAAAGCTGCACCACCGGAGCGAGCTATTATACAGAGGCAGTCACTCTTTGAGGTAATCATTGCCATGGGAATGATCAGGTCCCCTCCGCCTTACACCTAATGGCTCCCCGGTCCCCTCGGCCTTACACCTAATGGCTCCCCGGAGCTATAATTTGCCTGCTGCTCACCCCCAGCTTGTGCCCTCCCACTGCTGTAACAAGGCTCCTAGAGCCAAGAGAGGAAACTTGACACAAGTCGCTGCTCAGTCACGATGGCTTGTATTTGCCGACAGCTCGCAGGTGATACAAGGCTTCCAGCGGGAATGAGGAGGGTAGGGAAGAAAGGAGGCTCAGAAGAAGGAACACATATCTGCACAACCCTTAATTGTTTTGTTGCTAGCTTCTTCAATGAGAAGAGCTATTCTTGTAGAGGGATTGTTTAATTTGCAGATGCAACATATTTTGAAGAACATATTGGGTCAAGATTTTTTTTAACAAAGCTAGATAAATACCTGTTTTGTTTCACCTTGGGTCTTTTTTCCACAAGAAAATCAGACATAACATTGTTGGTTGTGGGCGGGGGGACACAACTTACAATGGAAACTATTTTCAGAAGTTTCTGAGATATCCAGTATAGAAAAGAAAAAAAACAACAGCATGAAAACACAAAAGAGAAGCCTTCAATTTCACATGGTCCAAAAAGAAATGTTTCATTTGGGGTTTCAGCTTTTCAATATCCTTTTCTTTTTTTACAAATGCAGAGTCTATTTTGAACAGAAATAGAAAAATTGAAGCTTTCTGTTTTGCAAATGTCAACAGAAAATATTGTAACTTCTTCCATCTTTTTTATTTCATTCTTGGGGATTTTTTTAACCAGATGATCCATTACTGACTTTTTAGTTGACGGTATTATTTCAAATGCTTTGCTCAACCTAAATATGAGACTTCCGGGGGAAGAAAACAGTTAAGCTAAAAATATCATCTACCTCTAAAAATAAAGTCATGTCTCATTCTTTCCCCTGAAAAATGTGTTTCAATCTCCTTTGGGCACTGTGCCTTTGGGCACTGTGTCCAGTCAGACTGCAGAGTCCAGCCCTCCATTTCTGGGATGCTGGGATTCCAGCCTCCCTACCTCCGTGTGAGGAGCGCTTGTGTTGGTGGGGCTCCAGTCACTTCACATGCAGTACTTACAGAGCAGATGTCCTCGGCTGTCACTCTCAACTCCTTTCGTGCCCAGAGAGAAACAGGTAGGATTCATCTAAGTGAGTTTAGAGGTCTACTCAAGGAGGACCTAAACATGGCCTGGAAGTGCTTGCATCTCTCCACCGACCATGAAGGGTGGCTGGCACAGGAGAGCCCTGTCTGTCCCAGGTCCCTTTGCCCACTTATCGAGCTGGCCAGACACAAGCCAGCTCCGATACAGAAGCACTTCATATGCATTATCACAGCAAGCTGATAAAGCCTGGTGCAGTATAGCTCTAGTACCCTGAGCACTGCACCGTGCTGGTACAGCCACACGCCTTTCACATCAGAGCATCCAGCATCTCCGATGAACAAGCTTGTATCTATCCGACCACACTGATGTGGCACAGATCCACCTGAAAACCTTGTGGCACAATGTGTTACGTGGAGAAAAAGGTCCACATCACTTAAATAAATTAAATGAAAAATTTAAAAATCTTTAGAACTCCAGCTCCCACCTCTTTCTCCTTCTCCTTCACATACTTGACATAATAAATTGCCATTTCCAGAGGATGTGGAGTTAAAGATCTTGGAGAACAGTGATTGTGGTATACAGTGAATGTTAATCTATTCCTTTCCTAACACATCAGTGTCTGTGAATTTTAAATGAACTGTATTAAATATTGATTTCCTATAGCTGTAACTGTGCCTGAAGGTGGATACGTCCTGAGGTGATTCACAAATGTGACAGCACGTTTCTCAGTCACCCCTTCCCCACCCTGGCGGCGCCTTCTCTCCATCAGGTGTAGGGAAGAGAGCATGCTGCAGCAGTCAGAGGGTCTCCCAGGGAATTCAAGGCGTCCTGGTTTCTAACCCATAACTGCCACCACCTTAAGCAGTTCAGCTCACTCATCTGTCCCACAAACTATTTCCATCTGTACAATGGGAATGCAAATAATGAATTAGACATAACTTCTGTTTGCAGAGTTGCTAGCCTCAACAGCAAAGGCTAGTTAATATTATTCCAGGATATTCCACGTTGTGAGCAGAATAATTTTTCTAGAATAAAGTCCTGAACAGTCTATACATAGGCACAGCATTTACTGCAGGACGTCCTCTGCCAGACCTGGGCTGGTCAAATGCCCCATGCAGTGAGAAGGCAGTACTCCAGGCTGTCTATAAACGAGCAGCGTACGTGTTATCTCCTGAGAAGTTAGTCTCAAAGTGTATCTAATCTAATGAAAGCGAAGGCAGGATGGGACGTTGCGCTTTATTTATTGACTAATTTCAGCCTCTTTCTGTGATCATTACCTGAACTGTTCCTTCCTTTAAATCAATTGAAATTGCTCTCTCATTGCAAACTGGAACCAATGCAATTCCTATTCATCTAGCTTTCAAGATTAAAAAAAAAAAAAAAAAAGAAAGAAAATATAAAGCAAGAAAAAAAGAAAATCTGGGAAAAACGGTAAGGGTTTTACTTGTGCACATATAGGAAATAATCTACCTTTGGTTTAACCCCTGAGAGTCACCATGCTGTGTGCAGAGATGGCAGCTGCCTCCAGCTCATGCAGCAGCTCACGCAAGCAGAGAGCGTGCAAGCCGCGCACTTCCAGCGCACTTCCAGCGCACTTCCAGCGCAGCGCTTCCCCAAGTGCCCGTGTGCAACGCGGTCAGGAGAGCCGCTCTAGCTGGAAACTCACGTCCCACTCGTTCTTCCCCGCATGAAAGCTAAATTGAAAATGATCTCTGAGGATGAAGTTCTGCTGCTGAAAGGTTATTGCCACCTTCAAAGGGAGAAGGGAGGAACTGAAGAGTGCGACACTTCCCTGGCTCGGGGTATGAGTCCTATTCTGACAATACAGCACAAGTTCTGGAAGTCTCATATCATCAGAGAAATTAGAAATGGAATTTGTTGGCTGGGAATGAAAGCAGGATTCTTCCTAAAGGCCTGTTCTCTGGGGCCTTCTGCACGCCAGCTTAATGCAAAGCAAGCGACAGAGCTTCCCTACTTGCTGTCTATGGACAGAATTCATACGGATCTGTGGTCACCGTGAAAGGTTACCACCACCACAGCTGGGACCGAGAAAATGAGTTCTTCATTTCCTTTCCTTCTGCAACGCGATGGGCCAACCCTGCTTGTTTCCCACCGCGGGCATCCACTAGGATTTTGGGAAGTGTGGAAGCCTCTGGTGAAACACCTGACTTTTTTGCCTACCATCACTTTGCATCACCTAAAGGAACATCTAGAAATTTTCAGTTTTACTTGGCAGTTTCATGCCTCTCTTGCGTTTCTCCTTTCAGCAGGATGTGAAGTCCTCCTGAATTGCTCAGTCAGCTCCTAGGACAGGGACCAAGATCACTGACTTATGTTAGTATTGGTGTCTGATATTCACGGCAAGAGAAAGGAGCGGCCATAAAGCATACATATAGCTTTGTCAGGTAGCTTTTGCCAGATTTACAGCAGTGTGTACTCTGCTTTCCTTGGGCACTCAGCACAGAGTGCCTCCCTTCAGAGAGCTCGTCATATATCAGTGCAGATATCCCCTTTATTGTAAGAGCAAGGGGAAAACATTTAAGCACATGGACATAGTGAAATGCAGCATAATTTCCCATCCCTTCTTCCAAGCATCAACACAGGGCAAGACATAGCTCCCAGAAAATGTCATTCAAAATATTCTCAAGTGCAAATGCTCACAGGTAAGCTCTATGTTATCAGGCTTCCCATCAGATGAGGTACTGTCCATCCTTCTGCAGACGCTCTGTAGAAGCCCAGCGATGCACAAGCAGAGTTGAGCTCCGCTGTACTTCAGCACACGCAAGCTGAGGCCGCGGGCAGGACCCGCGACCCACCGCACAGCTGGACAGCAGGGAAGCCTCTCACTTCAGCCCAGACCACGACGCTGGTTTTTGAACAAATTCACTATGCAGAACTTCATCCAACTGTTGCCAGTTTTCCCACCAATTAGCTCAATTTCTCATACAGATTTGGGAAAAAACATTTTCATACATTATTTTCTCACTGTTAGAACCACAGAGAGGCAGAGTTGGAACTGAAGCATCAAAGATTGTGTCAGCTTCCCATTCACTCAGTATGGCATAAATTAGAAACAATTAATTTCTTCAATTTTCTTTAAAAAATAACCCTGTTAAAGTGGATTATTCTAAATTTTTATTTTAAAAACCTGATTTTAGGTGTCTCTAATGCAAATCATGTGCTCCTTCCTGGCAGACTGCCAGGGCTAATTTAACTTGATACATTTAATGCAACTGCAAGCTAATAGGCAGTCTGGTCTTCTGTCGAACCTATGCAATCTTTTAAATGTTTAATCAAGAAGCAAAATTAGAACTTAAAATCCATTGCTTCCAGCATTGTTTTTCTTCTAAGTAAGCAAGTAAAAATTCAAAAACCCCTCTGCCAGGGCAGCACTTTCTGTGATGCCGATGGCATCTTTCTTTGGTCAACAGCATCCAGTGCTGGAGAATCAAATGCACGGAGACAGAGGGGCAAAACTGACTGCTGTGGGAGTGAAATTCTCCTTCCCGAGCCAGCAGATCAGAGCTCGTGGTAAGAACAGGCCCAGGTCCCATCCTGGGGGTGAAGGGTCCAGGAGAAGACAGCAGCAAAGAACCTGTTATGTACCTGTCTAAACACACCTAAGCGCACACACCCACTCGTACGTGCAGCTCTGCACACCCTGCAGCCTCCCGATACCCCAGACCCAGTCTCCAGCCCAACCCTGCTACATCCCTGGGGGGGGTCAAGCCCTGGCGTTCCCATGTCCTGCCCTGGTAACACCAGGCACTCCCAGCTGTGAGTTCCCCCCTGCACCGTTAAAATGTCGGGCTTCCACGAACATGCTGCGGTGATTATATACCTCCACACTACAGCAGGATTAAAATGATAAAGAGATCTCACAGCCTGCATGCATTGCCGTGCCTTTGCTCTCTGGACCTGGGTCTCTCTATAGCATAGCCAGAGCAGGGATTTCTCTTGGCTGAGAGGTATCATTGCAGTATTTTGTTTTCCCTCTCACACACGACAAGAAGAGTCTTGCCTCCTCCAGCAGCAATATAAGAAAGCAATAACATAGCTAACATTATACTCCCAGTCCTCCTCTAACTCATTTCAAATGTTTGCTGAAGCCCAAGGGAAGCTTTGTCTTTTTAGAAAACATATTAACTACATGTAAGCCTCGGTATATCCCATGTGGAACGCCAAGAGAGCGGCATAAATGTTTCTCAGTCATCTTTCAAAGAGAAAACAAAGTAACATCTCCTAGTAAAACCAGAAACACAGGAACAATAGATATCCAATAAACTGCATTTGGACTACTGTGGATAATGTTTGAGTAAGAGTTAGTAGGCAAGAAGTCTGCAGGGGTCTCTCAGGCTCTCTTCCCTGCTTTGTTGTTCTAACAGCCACATCTCAGGCTTCAATGCGAAAGCTGTACCGCGAGGCTTTAGCATACACCTACAAACCAATTTCTTTCTGCTCCTCATTCAGCTGTGGATGTCCACCTTTGCAGCATGCTGTGCAGACTCTCTTACCTGAAGTTCTCAGAACATGAGAGGAAAAGCAGTGTCTTCAGCCTTTACAATGCCTTGGTAACCTGCCAGCAAACAGGCTGGGCTCTGACAGCCCGCAGGTTAATAACTCAGTGGTGCTCGGCTGCAGCTGGAAAAGCACTCTCCAGTTCAGAGCCAGTGCTTTCAAGTTCACATGGCTCTGGGCACAGCTGGTAAACGCAAGGTAAAAACCATCCCCAGCACTGAGCAGCAATGAAATGTGGTGGCTTTTCACTGTGCTGGAACCTCATCCTCTCCTGTCCTCTTGCCCCCTAAGCAGAGACCTGCTGCATGGCTCGCTCTAACCTGAGGATCTTCCTCCCTCTTTAAACTGCAACACGCTCACAAGATCGTGTTATAGGGAGACATGAGATGGTGCAAGAATATGCCCTTGGGAAGGACTCTCACTGGAGAACAGGTTCTGGGAGGCACTTCCAGAAGGATGTTCTCTCCTGAGATCTAGTACAAATAGGATGCCAGGCGGACTTCAGGAGGCAGATGCTCTCTCTTCCCTTTCCACAAAGTGTAAAAAATCCCCAAATCCTGCCTTGTCACACCTAAAAGTTTCCTCTGGCATGCTGCTAAATTAAAGTGGTATTACTTTTCTGGGAAGGTGCTGGAGATCTGGATTTGACAAGCAACAGTAGTATATGGACTGGGCGCAGAGCTCTCCCATGGATTGGGATGGGAAAGATGCACGGGGCTTCCCTCTCTAAGACTAAGCACAAAGTTTTCCATTTGGGAAGTACCTTGGGCCCTCACTTTGCAAAAAGTCAATTCTGAACAAGCAGTGGGAAGCAAACTCTGAAAATTACCTGAATTTCCTATGATGACTTAGTTCAAAAGAGGACTGAATTCAGACCAAATAGGTAAACAAAGTTATCCATTAAAAAAAAAATCTGGATTCTTTCACCTTTCCTTACCACTTGGGGAGGAGGGGGGAAGAATTTAGTATCCAAAGCTGATTTGATAAGCCCATCTGCCCTGGCTAATATGGCACTGGCAAAGGGGGATTCCTCATGATGAATTTGGTTTTTATCATGGCAACTGAAATGAAATGTGTCGATACAAACCTGCTATGGTTAGCAGGAATAATGTCATAAAGAGCAGATGCTCTGACAATCTATGGAAAATCGCTTTTATCCCAAGGCAGACTTGAGTATTATGTATCGTCCCAACAGCATCTGTAGAAGTTGTATTATGCCTATAATTTCAGAGAAAATACAACTAACAGTCAGAGGAATTGTATCATGCCAGAAGGCAAATAGGTTTTCTAAGTCTCCCAGCAAAGCTCCATGGTTCTGAGTAGCTTGTGTTAGAAAACAACCTTAGTCAAAGCACTAGTCGCAGAGGCCCTGTGTGCCTTTGCTTTATTCACGTTTTCTCTGATTTCACTTAGGCATTGGATATTTCCAAGAGCTTCCTGAGCTAAATGCAATCCCTGTTTCACCACTTACGGTTTCCACTGACTGCAAGGAAATTTCTTCTCCTTAAAGTGGGAGAAGAGCTGATTCACTGGGGCTCAAAATGCTGTGTTTGACACTGGGGCAGATGGAGGATGGTACAGAGACAGGCCAGGGTAGTGGGGATTTAATCCAAACCCTTGGAGCCTCAAAGTTCCACCTTGAAGTAAAAAACTTATCTGAAAGCCATAGCTCAGCCCATGCTTCCAAATAAGCATCATACAAGACATGCAGGTTTGAAAGAGTTTTCATGATAAATTGAGACAAGAGAGTTTATTCGCGCCTTTTTGGAGCTGACATGCAGAGACCCAAAGGGTGGGATTCACCTCACTTAACTTTAGGCACCTAATTGTTACATGTCTCCGTCTACGTGAGCCACCTGTCCTCCACCACACAAACCCACTTTTAAGCCTGTACAGAGATGCGGGCGTACCAGGCGGCAGTTCATTGCCAGGTGTCTCAGATGTCCGTCTTGCAACGGGCTGTACCACCCTTGATGCATGCTTGTCTCTCTTGACTAGAGAGAAGCTGAAATTATTGTCTTAGACATCTGCTCAGCATCTAGATCTAAGGTGACTCCAGCTTGGAGCAACTTGCTCCTGGGCCTATTGCAGGCCAATGCAACAGCCAAGTTTTGAACTATTTCTCCAGCATACCGTGCCTTAAACCTGACAGCATCCTCCACAGGCATGAGATCAACCCATTCCCTGCTGGGTCGCTGTGACTCAGCAGTGGGGGATGTGCCAAACCAGCTTCAAAGGTCAGTAAGTTCCTCTGCCAAGGCTGAAAACAGCAGCTTGGACCTTTCGTCTGTCAGGTCTGTTTTATATCATCTGTCAATTGCTGGCATCCCATCCTAAAATAACTCATTTCACCTCTGTTTCCAGCCTCGCAGCCCATCAGGCTGTTCCTACCCTGTCACCTCCTATTCCCCTGTGTCACGTTATGGGCTTGGTATGACACGACAGGCTGAGACACACTGAGCCGGGGAAGCCATAATCATGGTTCAGCAGAGAGAAGGAGAGAGGATAGGATGGGTCAGAAGTGCAATTAAACAGACCGCATTTGATCAGCACTCTAAACCCACAACAGATGAGTTTCCCTTCAGCCTTGGGCAAAGTATTTTATAATACTTTATCCCTGAATCATGGTAGGTTCTTACAACTCCCAAAGGCATCTTGTTCTACTCTTGCATTGATCATCAAAAGTCAAAGAGAACAGATTCCCTCAGCTAGCCTGCGTGGACAATGCTGCAAGGAACGGGATCCCTCTCAGCCCTCCAGAATGTTTGTATCACCAGAGACTTCAAGAATGAATAAACAACTTTATTCTGTAAGGACTTTTTTGTGCCCGATTGGAATGACAGAGCAAATTGGACAGCCACTTTAACATCACAAGAAAAGACTTGTAACAGTGAAGGCATGTTAGGGCATTGCCTTAACCCCTTCCCTAAAAAGCCAGTGGGGCAGGAGTACAAAGAGGTGGTGAAACTCCTGGACAGGTATACCCTGCTTTACTGCAGGCTGAAAGGGGCAGTTTACGACATCCTTGTCCCTAAATTGGAGAGACATGGGTTTGATGGATGGACCACTCAGTGGATAAGGAATTGGCTGGATGGTCGCACTCAAAGAGTTGCAGTCAATGGCTTGATGTCCAAGTGGAGATCAGCAAACAGTGGCGTTCCTCAGGGGTCGGTATTGGGACCGGCACTGTTTAACACCTTTGTCGGCAGCATGGGACAGTGGGATTGAGCGCACCCTCAGGAAGCTTGCCGATGGCACCAAGCTGTGTGGTGCGGTTGACACGCTGGAGGGAAGGGATGCCATCCAGAGGGACCCTGACAGGCTGGAGGAGTGGGCCTGTGCAAACCTCATGAAGTTCAACAAGGCCAAGTGCAAGGTCCTGCACATGGGTCAGGGCAAGCACAAATACAGGCTGAGCGGAGGATGGATTGAGAGCAGCCCTGAGGAGGAGGACCTGGGGGTGTTGGTTAACAAGAAACTCAACATGACCTGGCAACGTGTGCTTGCAGCCCAGAAAGCCACAACCGTATCCTGGGCTGCATCAAAAGAAGCATGGCCAGCAGGTCTAGGGAGGTGATTCTCCCCCCTCTACTCCGCTCTCGTGAGACCCCACCTGGAGTACTGCATCCAGTTCTGGGGCCCCCAACATAAGAAGGACATGGACCTGTTAGGCCAATTCCAGAGGAGGGCCATGAAGATGATCAGAGGCCTGGAGCACCTCTCCTATGAGGAGAGGCTGACAAGAGTTGGGGTTGTTCAGCCTGGAGAAGAGAAGGCTCGGAGGAGACCTTATAGCAGCCTTCCAGGACCTGCAGGGGGCCTACAAGGAAGCTGGAGAGGGACTTTTACAAGGGCATGTAGCGACAGGACAAGGGGCAATGGCTTTAAACTGAAAGAGGGTAGATTTAGATTGGATATAAGAAAAAAATTCTTCACTCTGAGGGTGGTGGGACAGGTTGCCCAGAGAAGCTGTGGATGCCTGATCCCTGGCAATGTTCAAGGCCAGGCTGGATGGAGCTTTGAGCAACCTGGTCTAGTGGAAGGTGTCCCTGCCCATGGCAGGGGAGTTGGAACCAGATGATCTTTAAGGTCCCTTCCAACCCAAACCATTCTATGATTCTATGTCTTGGGCCGATCAAGAGACCTCAAGTTTGTTGCTAAATAACAGTGTGGATGGACCCAAAAGCTACAGACCTCTCTTTTCCTCCCTCCAGAGACACGCTGTTAGCCTTCATTACAAGGTGTTATTAATAACTAGAAGCTATGGCAGTATCCTATGCATGTAGAAGTCCAATAGCTCATAAATCTTGTGAGGAACTTTAAACTGGTAGATGAGGTTCTTGAATACACTTGTACAGTAACATTTACACTGATGCAGAGAGCTTAAAAGAGAATGTCTGTTACTCGCTTTGCAGACGTGTCACACGGGGATGGATTTATGCGATGCCCACAAGGCAGATACTCAGCTGATGCAAGGAGATGGCTGCCTGAAAGCCAGGTGATCATCTGCCCTTCAAGGTCCAAAGGACGAATGTATCATGCCCTTGTTTTGGAAAAGCCAGATGTAGAGGAGAAAGGAGTGGAAAAACCTGCGTATCTCTACAGTTTCTGTGAGGACAGATGCCTTTGCATGCTCCTGAAAGAATGATCCTCTTCCTTATCTTCCCAATCTTACTTTTTAAAATATCTTGTCTTTGGCAACAGGTCAGACTCACTGGGCTAACAGAGGGTGCTGCAGCATGGTGCTTCCTTCACAGGATGGCCCCAGGGAGAGGGAGGGAGCACTGACCCCCCGCACGGTACATGATATCCCCCTGTGAGCACAGCCTGACTCGGGCAGTTGGCGGCCAGGATACAGGCATGGTGGCATGGGCAAGAACTGACCCTCAGTTACAGATGTCACCTCCATCCTCAGCTTCCTGCCCTGCGACAGACTTCTCTTAGGGCAGAGCTCCCCATCACAAAGTGGCACGTTAGGGGTTTTCCCCCCTCTCCTGTTTCAGCTACAGGCTCTGCTCTGTGCCATGGTGCATCTCTCCTTCTATCGTATCGTGAGCTTGTGCATTCAGCCACAGCAAGGAGAAAAGGTGTCTGAAGGTACGCAGGCACTTCATTTGCCTGCTGTGATGGGGGACTGACAGCACTGTTCACAGAGTTGTTGTGAGTACCAGCATTAAAGAGATTAAATTGATGGAGGCCTTACACGGATTGCAGACAGGCAGAGATTATCTCCTTCAAGCCTGTTGCTACTGAAATAACCAGTCTAGTGCTATGCGATGATGTCTCCCTTCTGCGTGATTAGAGATTGCAACCAGGAGATGTCTGTCTCTCTTGTCATCTGCTCTGATAGGCTTCAGCAGGAAGAGAACATCAGTCTGTTTCTTCACGTTAGTGGCTTTGTCTGTTCTACCTTATCAGGTGTCTTCTACCACCTTCTCTGTGAACGTATGACAGATTTCCAGCCAGTGCTCGCGTGTTAATGAGAGCAGAGACTGAATGAAAGCATGTGCGCCCCTGCCCCTGCAGGCACCGTGTCCTGTCATCCATTTTTACCGAACCCTAGCTTAAATGTTTCCTTTCCAAACATGCTCACTCTGGGCCAAGAGCCACACCCTGCAGGCAATCAGAGGACACTTTGGGTCATTTTTGAAAGGCCATTCATTTCAGAGCTGTGGCTGCCTATGAACCACAACGGTCCCACACCAAGCCTTGCTGGTGGAAGGTGTCCTGCTAAAGGCGGCCGAGCTCTGCTCTCACAACCCTGACAGCAATGGGCACAGCACTCAACAGCCAGGTGAGCTCATGAAATGAATAAGCTGTGCTCAAATCAAACAGATGCCAGGTCTCACCTCAGGCCCAAGTCAGCCTCCCAACTTCTGCATGGGCTGAACACACTGAGAGCTAGCTGGAGTTATTCCAGTGTAAATCCAGTGCAGTTTGCTGGAGTCACTGGAGTTACACCAGCCTGCGAGAGCACAGTCCATAAAGACAGCAAGATACCTCCAAATTCCTCTTCTAGTGTTTCTGGAGCCCTGTACATGCAGGCTTCATGTTTGAGGGTCAAGTGCTCCTTACCAGTGCGGTGCCTTGCCCAGAGCTGCTACTGGCTTACTCTGGATGTGAAGAACGCTGTACATTAATTAGCAGGCCTGTGGCCTGGATGAGAAGTACAGCTGGTGCCGCAGAGCAGCAGCCAGCTTCTGAGTGTCACCAAGGCTGGAGACTCCACAACCTGTCTGGGCAGCCTGGCCCAGTGTTCAGCCACCCTCACAACAGAAAAGGTTTTTCTTATGTTTAAATGGAATTTCTTGTGTTTTCTTCCCATTGCCACTTCTCCTTTCACTGGGCACTGCTGAGAAGCACCTGGCTCTGTCTTCTTTACTCCCTCCCATCAAGCATTTATACCCATTGATAGATCCCCTGAGCCATCTCTTCTCCACACTGAACAATCCCAGTGCTCCTTGTATTTCAGATGCTCCAGTCCCTTAAACGTCTTTGTGGCCCTTTGCTGGACCCGCTCCAGTATGCCCATGTCTCTCTTGTACTAGGGAGCCCAGACCTGGATGCAGCGCTCCAGATGTGTCTCACCTCCAGATGTGTCTCACCGGTGCTGGAGAGAGGGGAAGGATTAACTCCTTTGAGCTGCTGGCTATGCTGTTTGTAATGCAGCCCAGGAGGCTGCTGGCCGCCTTTGCTGCAAGGACAGATGCTGGTTCATGTTCCGCTTGCTGTCCACCAGGACTGCAGAAGTATTCCCACTGAGCACTTGGACAAACGCCCCCATACTGATGTCTCAGAAATGCAACTTTGATGTAACTTCCACATTTACACTTCAAAAAACACAAGCTCAGCACAGTACAAAAGGGTATAATTACCATTTCAGAAAAAAATAAATGTTAATTTGACGTTGTGTGTTATGGCTCTGACAGCTCCCAGGCTCTTGTAAAATGAGTGTCAAAGAGACATTACGAACAAATACAGAAGTGTTTGTTTTTCCTCTTCCTATACTGAAGAGAAGGATAGGAGCCAAGCTGAAGCGATGAGTAGAAAAATTGACTGTTAAAGGAGGAGGCAGTCATTACAAAGCAGTTTGTGATTTTCAGAGCAGGTGAGTGTGGGAATAGTTCTTGTTTTGCAGGCGAACGGGAGCTAAAGCCCTTGCAGACCAGAAGTGGTCACACATCCGCAGAGCTGACTCCCACTGCCAGGAGCTGAGTGCCTCACTTGTTCCTTAAAACCCTCTCGTATGAAGTCTGCCCTCAGAAACAACTCTCCTCTCCTTTCTACATCGGTTTGATGGGAGCAGCATGTGCTCAGTATCTGTAGAACAGCGTAAGAAGACAAATGTAGGAACGATTCTTGCAGTAGCCTATTCAAAGGGGTATGCTTTGTGCCTATTTACAAGAGAAAACTTCTTGTTAAGGCTGGGCTAAATGTTTCCTTTTAAACTTTTCCTCTCGATCAGAATACCATTTTAGAAAAAAATTGAAGGCATTTTTCTCTCTTTCCCCAGGAACTGCATGCTTTCCACGAACACGCCGTGCAATCCCCGCCACCGGCGGGTCTGCTGAAGGGCTAGAGAAGCGCTGTCGGGGTGGTGCGCGGGGAGCTGTTCTCTCCCTGAGAGACCATCTGCAGGGCCGCTGACCCTCGAGCCTATGATTTTTGTTTATTCATTTTTTGTCATAACTCCTTAAACTTTTTTTTTTCTTTTATCACTCTAGACCCCCTCTAAGAAAACACAATAATTTAGAGTTCGGGATTTTCAGCAAAATGATAAGAAATGTCCATAAGGGGAATCCTTGGGTTTTCCCAACCTGATCTTCCTAGGGAAGCAAGTGTGTGGCACAAAAAGCAAACACATTTGTTTTGCTGCTGACAGCACACTGACTTGAGCCTAAACATCTCAGACTGAATCAGTTCCAACGGGTCCAGGACTAGACAGGATGGAAAATTAGCCTTGCAACACAGAGCAAGCAGAAGTTACCAATAAATATTTCAGTTCTGTATTTGGAAAGAATTTGGATGATGTATTCATATCCTACAAGGATAATGAAATACTTCACTTTCCAATAGCCCTGAGCTATGTTTGATTGCACAGAAAGAATTCAATATAATTAAAGAGGATGTTAAACAACAGCTATTGAAGTCAAACATTTTAAAACCTGCAGCTCCAGATCATTTATATGTAGGAGCGTTAAGAGAAGCATTTCAGGAATATTTGAGAACTTGTTACAATTTTTGAGAAATTGTACATGCAGGATATCTGATTCAGGCATAAGATGGCTTTAAACCTGGATTTTTAGTCTCATAAGGGAATGCTCTAATCAGCAGATGCTTGGCTCTCCTAGCACAATGCTGACTCAGTCTTTCTGCCTGATAGCACTCTGTTTCTCTCCTCCTTTCCTCCATCACCCAAACAGATTTCTAAAGGACTGGACTCTGTTGCAGACAGAAAAGACATCAGTTATCAAAACCTGCCCCTCTCTTCTTCCTTGGCCAAGTCCTTGCACCACCCAGGCACCCTAGAGGGAAGAGCCAGGGACGCTGCAGACAGATGCAGCACATCTCAGCCAAGGAGCGAGAGTGGGAGAAAAGCTGCACGAGCAGGCCTGGGGTGAGCTGCGTCTTCCCATCCCGCACCAGGAGGAGGCACCGGCTGGAAGGGCTGAACGCACAGCACGTCTAGGTCCAGCAGCCGGACCATGCCAAGAAAGCCACAGACACGCTGTTGCTGGAGGGAGGCCTGTCCAGCTGGGGAGTCACTCGAAGCGCAGACCACGACCCCAGCACTGACTTTGCCTTTCCTAGCTGGGAAGGCAGGGTCTCCTCCTCCAGTTCGAACGAGGCCTAACTCAATGAATATCCAGAGACATTCACAATGTGCTTACTCCTCTCTGCTCAAGGGTTCATCTCACGAGCCAGGCTGTCATGCCAACACCTCTGTATCCTCCTCCAGCCACTCCTGCCCTACATCTGATCTCCAGTCTGCCCATCCTACCCCACAGTGACCCCCCCACTCTCTCATGTACTGACAACTTGTCTGCTACTGCACAGATTTTCTTCTTGCTTGGGTATCAGTCACCAGCACATTTAAATAATCTCCTACCTTTGTTCAATTCAGGCCCTCAGTCAGTAATTTATTAAAGGACTGAGAGACAGTTCAGGTGACCTAGATGAACTTTATTAACATAGTACAAATAATTCAAGATTTCTAACAAAAGAAATGGGCCTTGAAAACACTCATTTTGATTCGTTACCAGCTTTGGTGTAGCTGCCACATGAGGTCACACAATGACCTTTTTCGGGGAGTTGTAGGCCAGGGCAGAGATGTCCCAGATTTCCTCTGAGACGGACCCTGGAAGGACAGAAACCTGACTGACGTGGCTAGGATGGCTGTGGGGTCACTGCTCCTGAACTGCTTGGCACTCGGCTGCTGAAGAGAGGCACAGCACAGGTGGTGGTAATTCACTGTAAAACCCTGTGCTTTAAACTACAGCCGCTCAGGACACAACTGACAAGCAGCTCAGGCATCTCAGCAGAGGAGAAGGGCAAGCAGGGGGCTTTGCCACCTCCTCAGGTCTGAAATAATAATCAGTGAGAGCCCCAAATCTCACAGATATTGGTTCCCGAAGGGCAGCTTTCCTTTGGCATCCTTCGGGCACAGACTGCCTGCATGGAGGACAGTCAAAAGATGTAACTTTTCTACATGGAGGGGAAAGCTTCCCAGGCCCAGTGTACTTAAGCAAGACTGAATGCGAAGTCAGACCCTTACGCCCACACCAAGGTCAGAGCACAGTGTTCAGGGAGTTTAGTCCTGAAGTTTGATTTAAACATGCAACTGATAAAGCAAAGCTTTACATAAAGCAGGATTATCCCAGGTTGCGTCCACTGAATGAGCCCCTTGAGCACTAGGAAACCTAATTAAGTAGGTAGAGTAATACTAATGATTTTGTTGGGAGCTCCTGCCTTAGTCCTGGAGGCAGAACCTAAGGTAGATCGTCCTGCAGAGCAGCTGGCAAGCCAGTGTCAGCCGTACCGCCAGAGATAAGGGACGAGAAGGAGCCCGTGCCTTACAGATGGATGCTGTCACCGACGAGTGAGCCTGCGATGACAGAGGGACGTGGATGTTCCAATGCACCAGCAGCCAATCAATAAGTAATTAGAATGATTCAGTGAATTTACTACACAGAGCAATTGATAAAATTAATTAAAAAATGAATATATAAAGTCCATAGGACAAGTTAACTCTTGTTGCCTCCCATACTCCAACTCCCACTGCTTGATTTTTCACACGTTTATAGATTTTTAAGGTCCCTATAGCATCCAGAAGGAATTTCTGCTGCACTCAGGCTCTGAATGCAGCCAGTAACTCCAGCACTGATCCCGATACCATGAAGCCAAAGATTAAAGCATTTCTTCTAGTCCTCATTCAAAAAATTCTATAAGATGAGGAAGGTGCCACTTAAAATTAAGTTTGTTTGTTTTTTTTTAATTCCAGGGGAAAATCATCAAGATTAAGAAGAAAAGAAAAATCCTTCTTCAAAACAGAAAGGAAAACTGAAGAATTCATAGATAATTAGGGGAAACTAAAATATTTCTCCCAAATATACTAATATTACTCAGGCATAAATTAAATATTTTATACCAATGATTTTGAAGATCTTCATTTCACTTTCGAACATTCTGAAAAGCTTTTACCTATTTATGTAACATACATGCCTAAGCAAAAAGCTCTTTCGAATGGAAAACCTGAACTTCGTTTTGAGAACACTGTAGATTTTTTTTACTTTTCTCTCTCACAAAAGAGAAAAATGACCTTTTACTTTGAAAAGTGATAACTGTGATGCATTTTTATTTTCAGTGTACAAAGTTCTAATTGAGAAACTTCAGGGCACCCTAACTACATCTACCTTGTTAGTTTGTTCCAGCTAGGTTAATCAGCCTGACTTTTAGAAATGTGTGATTTAATTCTGTTAGGACTTTGCCTGGCTCTCAACAACAGGGCTAATGAGAATATCACACTGCAAGCTGCATAAGAGAAAGGTTATCTTCTCTGACATATCAAATCCAGCACATGTAATAATAATACAGTCTCTAGTCCATTGATCTGGAGGTTCAGCACTGCAAAAGCCTGAAAAAGTAATAATATTGGGTATGGCTAGGAGCAGTCACTGGGAAAAGCACGATCTGGGTAGACCTGGGTGGAACAATAGATGTTTTTAGCAATGACTATCAGAACATCGTCTCTGATCTGGAATGGCAGTAAAAGGCTTCAAAAGCTCCATCTGAGCCTCCTGAGGTCTATTATCACCTTCCAGGTCTAAGTCAGTGAGAACAGCTTGTCCCTTTTCCAAGAAACTGTCCACCAGCAACACGTTCGGCCTGGCTTTCTGAGAAGCAGGAGTTTTGCTTTGGGTTTTTTCCCCCAGAGACACACTTCAATGGTAATCCGAAAGGAGGATATTTGAACATTTATTTCAGAGACCAGTCCATTCCCTTTGCAAGCAAAACCCCTATTTTAATTCCCTTTGCTGTGAGGTTTTGTCTGTACTGCTCGAGGAGGATGCTATTCATATTATTTGGATTATTAAGGATTATATATCCTTTTAATATTTTGGAAAACTAACTTAAGTTTCCACAATTATGCAGGTGACCATCTTTACTGACTCCAAGTCCATCCTCCTCTACTTCCTGAAGTCAGATACCACTTATAAATATTTGTGGAATTCAGAGCTATGGAAACAGGTATCAGCTATTACTTCTGTTATAGTCACACTAATGATTTGCTAAGCATTGTAGCTATCAATATTCCTTTTGATACACTTTTAAAATAGATCTTTTAGAGAAGCCATTATGGAGAAACTGAATTTTCCACACTTTTTTTCTAGGAGAAAGTTTCTCAAGCACCATGTGGATTTCTTGGTTAAAATTAAAAAACGACACAGCCTTGAACAGACAATAAAAAAGTTCAGTCTGTTCACACCAGGGACGAGATTGTCCCTGGCAGATGTGCGTTAATCTGTTCTTAAAATTCTCCTGATCATTTGAGGTTTACAGAAAGGGGTGGGATACAGCTCTCCAGGATGGTGCAAGAACAGTTAATCCCCCACCGGAGCAGGTCAGCCAGGTAACGTCCTGGGTCTCCTTTCAGCTTTTATGCTTTCAGCAGCCTTGGGCCTCTCTCAGCTCTGCGGAGCGCTTTGGCTAGCTGGCTGTCAGCACTTGCAGACCCCCGGGTTAAAGCTGTTCCGCAGTTCACCATTTAGAGCAGCAAGGTCAAGGTCTCTGTGCCACATTCCATGCGAGTGCCCTATACCATCAGAAGATCAGCTGCGTGTCTGTCTTTGTTCTTACTGCACTTTGTATAAGGCGTTAACTGGTCCTTGGGGCAGAACGTGTAACTTTGTCAGGCTGTGAAAACCACTTCTCACCCAATTCCCGTGAAGTCTTTCTCCAGAGATCACACAAGGTGACTCTAAAGACAGCATACAATAACGAGCCTGAAGCTTAGGCTCAGACTAACCAGAAAGGTGATGGTCTTCGTCCTTTTTTGAAAGGATTCTATCTCAGATGCAGAGGCTCTTCATTGTCTTTAACTCCAAGCAAAAATTAGGTATCTTGTAAACTCTACAAATTAATTAATTAATTTCCCATAACATTTCCTTTCGCAGGAAGGCTGGAATATAATCAGAAATATGTTAATGTGCCATTTGCTAATTTCACTCCTATTCCATCTGGGGACAGTAAGATCTTCTCCTCTGATATGTTTTCAGTGTACTTGTCAGAATTATTAGATCTTGAAGAAGAAATAAAGTTTCCTGCTTTTCGCAAGTATTTTTTCATTCTGAGGCAAATCAAAATAAACTGTTTTTTTTCCCCAATTAAGCCAAGACCATTTCAGCTGCTGCTCATGCTCTATCTTCTCTAGATATCTGGAGTGAATTTTCATTGTTATTTTTCTTTCAAGATCTTTTCTTGATCATAATTGGTTTCTAAAATTAGCCTGAGGGACAAATTCAATTTTGTGACTTTAAAGATTGGTCTTTCTAACCATAGGATGTATCATTGGTGCTTATAGAAATAGTATCAGACCATTACCTAACAAGAAAGAAATTAAGGGGTGACAGATACTGCTCTGTGACCAGTCCCTTCTACCAGTCACATGCAGAGAAACAAATTCCAGCCTAGGGCAAATTCAGGTCTTTCAGCCTGCCAAGTCTACACAAGCACAAAGCCCCAGCCCGGAAAACAATCACCCTGCTGTCCTGGAGAGCTGCTACTTACCCTCCCTGAAACCACAGCAGAGTGCTCACACCATCTGCCATGGCTAATACAAGTGGTTAATTTTCCCTGATTCCTCCTACAGTCACTAATGAGAGACTGGCTCCCCCAGATGAAGATTCAGAGCACCTGAACTAGGCTCCCCCTCTAAACCAAGTCCAGGGGGGCTGTCTCTCTCCACTGGCTACAGACAGAGATAGCGAGTGAAGTCAGCTGGCAAAGCACCGACAGCCTCCCACACTTGTTCAATACCAGCTAGTATTCAACTAATACTCACAACCTGAGATTGTCAAAGTCCCAAAATTTGGGCTGCATGTCTGTCACAATGTTTTCAGAGATTTACATATGCCTCTGGCTCCTGTCCTCCAGGCAACCAGATTACTTTGATAAATTCATATGTATTAATTCACAGCCCCAACCATGCTTCCCTTTTCAAACAAGATGGAGTAGCTAATTAAATGCTCTTCTAAATCATTGGAGATGTCCCTGACCGCAGAGAAGGAGACAATGGAGAGATGGTTCTGATGACAATTTTTCCCTTCCTCTCTGACGATTAGATATGTGGAGGCCTGCCCCCACTTCTGGCCTGCTTTGTTAAATTCTCCAGGAGCTTGTAAGCGGCGTGTGTGCTACGTGCAGGCGATATCGCCTAGGGACCAGAACAGCGGATCTGGATTCAACAGTCAGCTCAGCCGCTGACCTTCCATGGGATGTTGGGAAAGCCATGATGCTCTTCCGTTTCCCATCTCTAAAACAGGGATGAGGCTATTGGTCTCCTTTCAAAGTGCCTGTCAGCTATGAAATCAAGACTTTAGTGTTCTTCCTATTTTAATACTTCAGCATTTATTTACTTTTCTATTTTTGTTCTGTTCACAATACATTTTCGAGCTTGCTATCAGCAGAAATATACAATGTAGGCTTTAATATTAGAGGGAATTGATACTGATGGGAGCCCTGTTACAATTTGTTAGGTTTTTATGTTCCATGTAAAAAAAAATTGATGTGCTCAGAACTGGTGAAGTTATTTTTCAAAGGTTTAGTGGAGCTTAAATTATGCTTTGGCCTTGTTCTTCTCAGGGGTGGATTTCACCTAGGGTGAAACAGAATGGTCTGATTAGTGAGGATATAGATTTCAAATAGTAACTCCTACTGTTTAATGATCACTTAAACTTGCGCTATCATGATACATAACGGCTATTTCCCTTGAAGGTTTCCAGCACAGAATCCAGGTTACCTATTAGAGAATGGGGAGGGAGCGTAGACACGGGGAGTGCTTAAAGGTAGAAAGGAAACAGCAGCTCATATTGCATATTACAGCGTATGAAGAACCCTGGTACACCCCCCCGTTACCCTCAGATATGAGCAGTTGCTTTGACTGTGAAATGATGTGGGCAGCATGGCCAACTGCGCGTCACTATTGTGTTGATTTCTGCCTTGACAGAAGCCCTAATTACAGCCACGGGCTTTGCTTTGTCCGAAGTCATTCTTCTGCGTAGACAAAAGAGATTTCTCTCACCAACTTAGAGAATCAGAATCAGCTGGGGGGAAAACACTGATTTGTCAACAAGACACTTCGAAGGAGGTAAAATTTTGCCTCCTTTTTCCCTCCAAATCACAGGAACATTAATTGCAAAGTTTTTAATCAACTAAAATTTGATCACTTGTCCATTCATTAAACTCCCCATTCTTTTACATCTTTTTGTGATCCACTGTATTTCTTAAGAGGAGGGAAGGGGGGACAAAAATAAATAAATAAAGCTGGAATAAAGAGAAGAGTTTTGTTTTGACAGAAATCAAACCATAATTTTTCATTTTGATGACCCAATCAATAATCATGAGCAACGTGAAATCTTTTTAAAGAAACTTTTGCTGGCAGACAGTTCTTGCCCACCTCCCTTCCCAGTGCTGCAGTGGGGGAAGGCAGCTTTCCTGGAAGGGAGGCTGACAGACAAGCTGATTTGTATTTGTCTTTCTATCCTTTCTGTTGCTTTCTTTGTCTCCATCAGATTTAACGGAGTTAACTGACTCGTGCAGCTATCAATCTCCCGGAGTGACTGCAGAGAGCTGTCTGATCTGGCACACTGGGCTGCAGGGGCTCACAGTTCCCCACTGAGGAAGAAGAGTACTCAGGACAGACCGTGTATGCTCGAGTAAGAGGGATTTTTGGCTAAATTCAGTCTGTAAGGGTCCAGTAAGCAAATCTCATCACTAACAGTGACTGGCGACAACAACCAGCCTCTGCTGCAGGAGGCTTCAACCAAGAGGCCAGAGATAACAGAACAAATTTCCTCTGAAGAAGTGGGGTCAGGGGAGTTACCATGGAGGGGGCTGGGAAACACCCGTGCAGAATGGGGGGGGGGGGGTGTGTGTGTGCACGGTACATGAAAAGGAGCAGCCCCAGAGCTGTTCATCTGGAGTAGTGACTTCCGATTGCTTTAGATCCAAATAATGAAGGACATGTGTTTGGGGACTAGGAAATTCTCCCTTTTGTTTTTAAAGCAGTTCTATTTTTTCCCAACTTATTTTTGAGTGTGCCTGGAAATACTTGCTTGGAAGTGTTTAAAGAAAATCTTTACAAAAAGTGTCTGCTTCCCACATACATTTTTGATATTTTTCTTCCTCCTGCCCTTCGCTGCCAAAAAGCAATCCTCAACACAGATATGTATCCTATGAAAAAAAAAGAAATAATTAAGAGTAAAATGAAATATTTCTAGTGCCAATGCACGGTGCTGCCACAGGGAAGGTGTGCCTTGGATGTGAGATGCTGCTTTTTTTTTTTTTTTTGACTGGAGACTCTGGCCAAATATCTGTCCTCTGATACTAGACCCAGGGACCTTTCTGTTGTATGTCTACCTTCCCACTCAGAGAGGAGGCAGCTGCTTATCACAGCAAGCGTTGGCCCGAGGCCCAGCTCATTTTTATTTAAAGTTTTCTTTGAAAACCAGCTCCTGTTGTCAAAGTACCTCCAGCTATTTGAACAGTGTAACCCAGCCCTGCCTGCTCGCAGCAGCCCACCCCACGGCACGGGTGGCACCCCCAGCAGGACATCAGAGCCACCAGTGACATAGCCGACGGTGAAGCCGTGCCCTGCAACAGTGTCTTGGTTCTCAGCATCGGTTTCTGCAGCGTATTCGATGTTTTGAATTTGTTGGTAAACTCCCCATTCCAGTCAATACAAATGCATCTGAAGAGCCAGGCAGCCTGCTGAGACCTGGAGGTAATGCCATTTGGATGGGAGAAGGACAATTTCCACCTTGTGTGCTACTCTGCAAGGTGTCATGATAGCCATGGGAGAAAGAGGAGGAAAAAGGTGCCAACGCCGCTTCATTCCCCTCCAGGATTGAAAGGATCAACACAAAGCATCGAGGATGAAAGAATGGGAGGGGACCCAAGCCAAGATGAAAAGGCAAGAGACTCATTTTGATTCTGTAACTGAATAAATGGCACACCTGGCCACTGCCCCTACGTGCTTCAAACACAATGCTCCACGATTCTTACTCTATTTCCTTAGAATACAAGGAAATATTTGAATGAAACCACAGTTAGGTGAAATCATCATTTGATTTGACTTTCAGCCTCATAGATGAGGGCAGACCACTGGCAGAGACATGAGCTCTGTGCTTGACGCTTCCACCTCAGCAAGAAGTACGACCAGGTGAGTCCATGCCTCTCTTACCGGTAAAACCAAGATCACTGTGCTGCAAAGAGCATGAGGGGCTGTGTACCTGCACAGCGCTGGACGATGCTGCTGGGAGAGCAACAAGAAGAACCAAATCTCCTTCCTTCTGTTGATGCTAGAGATGAGTAACGCTGGGCCAAGCAGCAGCACACCTAACGGTGCAACATTGCCAAGTAACAAGCGATAGGACAAGAGGGAACGGCCTCAAGCTGCGCCAGGGCAGGGTTAGGTTGGGTATTAGGAAAAACTCCTTCCCCAAAGGGCTGTCAGGGCCTGGCACAGGCTGCCCAGGGCAGGGGCTGAGTCCCCATCCCTGGGGGGATTTAAAAGCCGGGGAGATGTGGTGCTGAGGGACATGGGTTAGTGGTGGCCTTGGCAGTGCTGGGTTAACGGTTGGACTTGATGATCTTAAAGGTCTTTTCCAACCTAAACGATTCTATGATTCTATGATTTCAGTGTTGAATTGTTTGCTTCACAAATGTGACTCAGAGCCCAGATGTAAAGCTGAGAGCTGGACTTGGAGTAATTCACAGCATCACCCCCAGGTGAGGATTTCGGCCCACCCAAGGTTATGAGGATGACAACTCAGCAGCTTTTGTCAACATTTGTGTTTGCTTGGCTATCATTTCTTTAAAGCAAGTAACATTTCCTGAGACATTTTTTTCTGCTCAATCTTGCTCCTTTCTCCTTCTTCCCAGTGCTTGAGTTAAATTAAACATCTATTTTTCAGCTATTTAAAAGCTTTCAAAATCACTATGGAAAGCTAAATGTCTAGATAAAACACTTTCAACAAGAAAATTCAAAATGATTCATTGCAGAAACATCAAAATAAAATAATTTCAGCTTCTCAAAAAGAAATCCCACTCCCACTCCTGTATATATTTATAGTGGTCAGAAATATTTACCAAATTTGAGAATAATTTTTCACTGAGTCAAAACAAATGCACAGGCAGATTTATTTGCTTCTAAATGGGAAATCTGGCAAATAAACTGTTCTGTCCAGCCCTAGATACAGGTCACTCAAGCCCTGCAGAGCCTTCAGGGCTGATTCGTGGCTGAGCAGGCGAAGGGCCCGACCTGTGCTCCATCCCCAGGCGGAGGGAGGGCCGCGTGCTGTGCTGGTAGATACAGACCCAGCCATGGTTTGCAACTCGTAACTCCCAGGCTGCTCCTTTCACTACTCAATACCCAGGAAGGAAGGCCACACGCTCTGAAAGGTTGTATGTTACGGAGGAAAAGACATAGGGAATATCCATCCCCACAAAAACTAAATCAAACTCAGGATCTTCAACACAAGGAGTTTAACCACTGTACAATACTCTAAAGAGGAAGAAGAGTAATCACATGATTTGAATGCAAGAATTTGTGCAAGAAGAAGTAAGAAACCACTGCCCACGTTGCCCACAGTTACTCTTGTATCTCAGGCCTTCAGCCTGAATTTGTCACATCCTGAACCAGAAGGGTATGACAGCACTCCTGGCTGAACCACCCAACGGGCAATGCTGTTTTCTCTGCCTCTGAAAACAGTTCAGTTTATTACTTTGCCTGTAACAGACAGATGCTCGGATACTATAGCAGTGACGTGTGTAAGTGTAAATAAGACAGATAGATAGATAGCTAAATGCTAAGTGATAAAATAAAACAAGATGTAGAGTCAGTTCAACACAGAGAAGAGATAAAGGCAGGTTCCTCCAAAGCCAGCGACAGTGAGCCTCTGACACAGAGCTGCAAGGTCAAATCCACTGACAGATGAGCAGAGGAGGAAGATGAGATTAAAAGAAACAAGGCTTTTTCAGATTACCAGATCATGCTCTCAGGAGGAGTGTGGGTGACTCTAAAAATGTTCCCTGCTAGCCCTAGTTACACGCAGCCATGCGTCCCGGGTGCTGGTAGGAGCGTGTCACGCTGTCTTAGTCACCCTGCCTTTGCAGGAGGTTTCTGTGGCTGACCCATCACTGTTGCTGATAAAAGACTGGAGGAAGGCAGTGAGACCTCTTACTTTTTGCTCTACTTATATATATATTTTTTTCCCTATTAAAAAATTCCTACTTAGGTAATAGGCTCCAAAAAGGGGAAAAATGTCCCGTTAATGAGGAACCAATAGAGACTTTTCAAAGCACCTGACAGGGCTAAAGCCATAAATTCTCTGAATTAACTAGAGTAGAGTTATGGATGCAAGTAGGAACTCAGCCAGGAATGAATTAAAAGAATTCAGCCTCAAATTCATCAATGTCCTGGTTAATATCTTAGCCTCTCAGTGGTCCAGAAATGATGAGGGAGAGAACAGAATTGACAGTAATAACAAGGCTGTTGAACACTCTTTGTGAGTCTTATTGGCGAGGAGGTTGGTGCGAGGTGTAATAGCTCACAGAGTGCCGTTACTCCTCCCGGGAGCCTGTGATCGCTGCCTGCAAGCAAGCGGCTGTGCTCCAGCACGCGCTGCTCTCTGTCATGCCTCGCTCTTCGCTGGAAGAGAAGCGTCTTGGGGCCGCCCCTGGGGGAGATACGAGAGCCAAGGAAAACGTGCGTGTGTCGGACTGCCCAAAAGGCTTTCTTCTACCGTTTGTTTTTATCCACAATGAGAACAGGAGGAGGCAGATGTAAAACAGTAACAAAGACGTTCCAAAATGGTCTATTACGAGAAAGGAAAACACTTTGCTGTGAAAGTTGGAAGCTTTTTGTTTACAGCCCAGGGAGGTCAATCATCCCTGTGCAGAACTGTTTGACTTCATTTGTGAAATAGTGCTTTAGCCAGGTGGACCGAAATATGTTTCATTTCAATTTTTCATCATGATAAATGACCCTCCATCATTGTTCCTTACATTTAATTTAAATGCAGGCCCATGGTTACACATCCAGGTTTCAACAATGTATTAACCCATCTGTGTTAAAAATGTATGATATATTTTACGTATTTATTCATGTAACTTAGGAAAAAAATGTCAAACCACTTATGAAAAGATGAAGGTTAGGGAATTTTCTTACAGCCAGTTCAAGTGGGATCCTTCAGTCATTGGTGCGGTGCTCCAAAAATGTAAATGTTCCCTTCTGAACTAATTATCTGTAGTCTCTTGAAGGGACAGGCAGCTCTAAAGCATGATTTACTTCATGCATTTCGATACTGACCCCAAGAGAGGAAAGAAGACGTGCCTGTTTCTTTCAGCTTTCAAGTAAGTCCAAACTATTGGTGCAGACTAAACTCCTACACTACAGACATCTAAACTTAGATTCAGCGACACCCCTCTCTTGAGACTGTTGAAAATCTTTGCAGGTCACAGGGCTCCGGGCACATGAAAAAAGCAAACTCATTGCTTTTTATTCACACAAATATTCTCAGCTATGTCACCAGACAGTTCAACCAGCTCTAATGAACACTGGCCTTTTTTTCTCAAAGCATGCTGGGATGTAATATGCAGCTCAGTAAAGTCACTCAGCGCTTTTGAGAGAAAATAGTTTGGGTTTTTTTCAAAGTGTTAATAAGAGGCTCATCTACTCGGAAAGCATAACTGACATTAAGGGTAGCAGGAGGGGAGGTTGAGGCGGGGAGATCAGCTACAACCCTTACTTTTTTACAAAGAAGTCACTGTCTTTAATTAAAGAAGTAGCTGCCCAGTGTCCCATCAACAATTCTGCTTGTGGCTTACTGATTCCTGGCCACAGTGGAGCAATCCATCCACCGCCTGCCATTGCTCATCACCGATATCAGAAGCAGGCGGCTAGGAGGAGTATCTGCATGCTCCCACCAGGCTGTACAGCCTGGGCTCGCCACAGTTTCCAGGTTTTCATCTGCACTACAAACACCAACATTTGTCAGATGAATCTGACATTTCAAGAGGTTAAATAGCTATTGAAAATTCCAATTTCCCTTCCAATTCTGCATTTCACCCAGCATGCAGAACTGGAGCCACAGTAAACACCTCCTGACTATCTTTAACACACTTAGGTACCAAGAAGAGCAGGATGGCCTTCAGCCCCACCTGAACGAGCCCAGATAGCACTGTGCAGAGACGCTTGTAGACAATGCTTGTCAAAGTTTGGGCTTATTCACTTTCTGTAGACTTTGAGTCACTTTACATCTAACTTCCATCAGCGAAGAATTCTTGGTGCCTTGCCATGGGATTTAAAACACACACGCCTGCACACTCCTGCCACTGGAGATGGAGTCAGAGTAGCCAGCGCCTTGCAGGCCTGGCTCACCTCACCAAATTTAGCTGTGTAGGTATGGCTGAGCAACCTGTGGCTCATCATCTCTGCTCTCCAGTGGTTGTGAAGGGAATCTAGACTTTGGCGTGGACACCTGCATTGCAGACAGCAGAAATGCGGCGAGATGAATCGAACACCTTTGTCTCCCAGCTTCTCTGCTTACCACAATGGTGCCTGCCTCTCCCACTGCCCTGCCTGGCCTGCTCTCACTGAAAGCTGCCTGAGCTATTTGAGGTGGATTTCAATGCCTTGGGCATCCTGAGGGATTACATTCACCCTTGCACAAGGAGAAGCCCAGGCTTGAAAAGGGAGAATCATCCTTGCCTGTGAATTCAGCTTATTACCAAGAGATCCAGGCTCTGGCGTATGACGGGACCCACCCAGGCTTCCACAGCACACAACTCTGCTGCTACTGAAGTCATGCAAACATATCTGCACACAAATTTCACTCCACTCATTCCCACAGGCCATTCTTCAGGCTAGCGCAGCAGTTTCTGTTTGGATATAATTTTTTTTTTTTTTTCCCCATTCTAATCAATCCTTCAGATTTTGTACCCAGGACCCTAGAGCTGATGGCTCTCTGGTAGGTCTAACACCGTAAAGATAAGGCAATGTTAATGTCAGTAATGATGTATAATGTTGGCTCTTCTGCTCTAGGATCCAGCTTTATCTACCTGCTTCCCTGCTCCAAAGAATTATCTATCTAACATCCTCAAACGTGTTTTGGTTTGTGTCTGCTCTCGATAATGCTGACAATGACAGACAACGTAATTTCTTCTGCAGGCTTCAAATACAGACTTACCGGAGCTGGCACCAGGCATTTGCCCAAGCATATGACTTGTCAGAGCTTCACTGCAGGAACAACAAATTGTTTCTCATTGATTTCAGCTCCTTCCCCAGCTGGCGATTTAAAATTGGAGGAGGATATAGCTAGAGAACATGTTCCTCAGACTCCACAGGGCAATTACCACTTGGTGGCCAGATCCTGAGGAGCAAATACACACTCAGATATTTCAGAGGTAAATAGGAGATAAGTACCTAGAGACATAGACTAGATTGTGTTAGAAATAGCTGTGGTGGTTGGGTTTGTTTAAGAACCAGTAGTGTCAAGCATAAACACACAGAATGATATGCCAGGTCCCTAGCCCCTGTCCGGCAGTCAGGATACTGCCTGGAAAATCATGAGGGCTTAGGGGATTTTTAATAATACATTTTAGGCTCCATTCACTTGGAATCTGTTTTTTGGCCATTTGGAGGGTATATATTTCATGTTGTCAATGTTTTCTCCACTAGCATTTAGAAACGTATGGAAGGGGAGAGCCTCTCTGAATCCTGGAATTGAAAGATACGGACTCTAAAACAAAGAAAGAAACAAACCAATCATTCCATACTGTAAGATTGATACCAATAATAAAATCATAACTGGCAACTGTGAAGAGCTGATCTAAACTTTTTCCATAAAACTTAAGCTCAGTGAAGGCTAATAAAAATTTAATGTAAATAATACCTTTTATCTGGAGAAAAAAATTTGTCTGTTGATTTCTTCCCTAGCATGAATCGAGGACACTTTGAAAGTTTAAGCTGGTCCGTGCGAGTTTTGGGACTCTTGTTAGCTACTTTATCTGTCCTTAGTCAAAACACCTTAGTCAAAGGTGAGTACTGCTGCCACCGGTGAGGACAACGTGACAACAGTGAATCACACAAGCCCTCAAGATAAGGTACAATAATAACAAAAATTATTACAAAATTTCCATTAATTTGGGGGAGGAAGAGGAGAGAGAAGGGAGGAAGTTAGGGATCAAAATCCATATTTAAGTAGACCTGTTATTAATTGTCCAGATATAGATTTTAGTTATTTGATGTCAGTCTTCCAAGTCTGAAAACATGGCCCTGTAGCATTTTATTTTATGCTTAAGCCAGCTCAATGGGAATTAATTTTCACATACACAGAGGCACCAGGTGTCTCAGGCAGAGATGGATTTTTCATTCCCTTTTTTACATTCTTTTTCTTTTTTTTTAAGAGAACTACATCAGTGCCTCAAACCTAAAGGAATGTCAAGGGCCATTAAAAAAACTTTATTTAAACTCCGCCTGCTTCTCCAGGGAATGTGTCTAATCCTGGCTCTGCGACCTCCCTGTGCACAGTACCAAGAGAACCGGTGCCAGCTTACTCTTCTAAGTTTTCATTTCATAATAAGCTTGCACAAAGGATCAAAGAGAGACACCCCAGATAGACAGAAAAGCCAACAGACAGAGGAAAATTGATACAGTACAGTTCTCTGTCCCACACTGAATCCCTGAAAAAAAATCCTTTTTATTAGATTTTTTTTCCACTAAGCATCTTCTTGGTGATTGATGTTGCTGGCAGCCCTGGGGACAAGAGCTCCCTCTTCTCTTGCAGCAAAAACAACAAGGTGATGTATTTCACTGCTTTTTTGGAGGTAAGGCTCTTCTGTGACTAGGTAAAACAACCATTCGCTTTATTTTACTGGGAATAAAGGACTCAGGCAGAGAGGAGTGGACAGCCCAGGCGAGCAGGCATCCTTCCCTCAGCAAAATCCCTCCAGTTCTGAATTCTACATCTGTTGAAGACTTTGGCCCTGCAGGAACAAAAGGTGCCGCCCTGCTGTGTGGAAGGAGCTTTTGGGCCTGGTGTGCATCTGCATCTATCAGGAGCAGAACTGCAGATGTAAGAATGCCCTGAGTCTAAATAAACAGATCCCAAGCACCACACAGCTCAGCTGGGGAGCTGTGCTTAAGATCGTGAATTGCTCATCTCTATCACAGTACTAAGTATAGCTCCAGATTTAAATTACACTAAAAAGCCTTTTTTCATACACGTACACTCTCACCCAGATACACTGTCTGACATACACATACACACTAACACCCATGTACACGCACACCCTTGCAGACTCAAGTCTGTCTTCCATGTTCCCTCCTTTCCTTACCTTTTTAGGTTAAGGCACTAATTTTCTGTAACTAATACGGATGCTTACAGAGCAAAGAGGCAGGCTGTCTCTCTCTTACAGAGTATGAAGAAACTAATAACGTGTTTGTATGTTTAGAGGTGTGGTGGGTTTGGAGATCGGGGGTTTTTTTGCCACCTCGCTGGTTTGGTATTGAAGTGTAAAATTTCTGTATATGTCCATTTTGCACGCTGTCACACATGCAGTGATCTCTTTTCACAGCCATTTACCTCTGTGCCATGCCTGTCCATCATGGAACCTCCTTCTTAATTAAAACGATGTCTCTCAGATTGCTTTCTAAACACCGAAACTCGAGCTGAGCTCATCAGAACATGCTTTGGGAGGCTTGGCAAAGGACAGGGGAACTCGCAGAGATTACTTGATTTTCTCCTTTACCAGTCCTGTAGGATGAGACTGAAGGATGCTCAGATCTCATAAAAATGGCTGAGGCGCAGGAAAGTCCTGACAGTATATTCTTGAGTTTTGTTAACCTGGACGTGACTGTCCTTCAGTCTGAATCATCCAGGCAGCACAAAGCAGCTGAAATCACAACCTTGACCTTAGGAGTTTTTAACTTCTCCTAAATTAATGGCCATGGTAACTCCTCCATGGCTCACCTGTGGATCCAACAGCAGGACTCTGGGAAACATTTCTTTAGACCATCTAACAAGTTCCAAGGGAAAAGCATGCCAAATTTTGCTGGGGTATCTAACCTCCATGAGATGGAAGGTTTTTCCCAGCCAAGAGATTTGCCCGAAAGTAGCTTTTGTCCTCCAAACCTCATTAGAGACACGGCAGCCAAGCCAACATGGTGAAGTATCACAAACACAACGCAGCTTTGTGTGAAAAGAGAAAGCTGCTCCCGTGAGTGCCTGACGTTTCTGTCCCCGAAGCCCTCTCTAATGATACAGAGAGAGGGGACCGATGGCCCTGCCTGTCAGTCTGGGACACTGTGCCTGAGACGAGTGCTTAGTCAGGCCTGACTCTGCTCCCAGACTGCCTCCTGGTAGTTACACAATACTATGAACGAGTCCAGCTTCCCGAGGGAATTTCCTTTCTAAACGGTAGAAAGGTGCTCTGCAAGAGCCTCCAGAAGGAGGCTTGCAGGGGAGGATGAGGAGGGCTGGAGGGACCGAAAGGCTTTTTCAGTGCAACTGCAATCTTTGTGCAAGGAGAGTTTTCCCGAGAGATGTAGGAGCACAATGCCTTTTTGCCTCTCGCAGGTCCTGCGAACGCCCACCCCAGCATGCTCGCAGAGCCGAGGAGCTGCGCAGGGCTCCTGGCAGAGGAGGAGGAAGGGAGGACGGTGCCTCTGCGCTGCGTCTCAGGAGACGTGGCCTTCCTCCCAGCCAGAGCGGAGGCTACGAAGGTGGTCACTGCATTGGCTTTGGCCTGGTAAGCGGGACACGCTCTGCGGGCTAGCAGCAACAGACTGGGTATTTTCCAGCACAACAGCCAGCTAGGTGTCTGGCCAGGAGTCCAGAACGAGCTGTAGGCTGTAGACCAGCTTAATCACCAGATGGCCAAGGCCCTTGGTGGATGTTATAAATTACTGTCTTCACAAGCAATTTGCACTGATCATCAGGTACTGAATGTAGCACAGGAATGTACCGTGTATTTGACACAAGAGATGTGAAGCAGCACGTTACCTCTACCCTGGAGACTAGCACTCGGAACGCTTTCAATGGAAAGACATGGAATTATCTCACTTCATATTTCCTTTTTCTCTTTTAGTATTTTACAATTAAACACTTCATCTTAAAGTCTCTCTTTTTTTCCTTTCTTCATTTTCTTTCCTTTGAACTGCCCCTGCCTCCACCTTGTATTTCCACTTTCTCCTCTTTTCTTAAGGGGAAAAAGAATGAGTGAGAGAAACTGGGGCTGATAGATAGTCCCACACCTTTCCACTGCGAGCCAGAGGAAGTCTTTTCTGTTTCTCCTTCCTCAGATCACTTAATTTTTTTCCTCTTTTCTGGAGCTGTCCCCAGTGTGATTAGCTCAGAATCATTTTCTTCTCCCACCCCTCTTCTCTCAAGAAAACCTTGTTTTACTGCGGGGGGGGGGGGGGGGAGCAGCTTTCGCAAACAAAACCCAAACAACCCAACCTATTTGATCATTTGTTCTTTGAAGATTTTGTTCAAGTTTGTTCTACCAGATCTCCCCCAGGCCCAAGGACTGGAGAGAGAACTGACACTTCTCAGTCTCTAAATCGGGGGCTTCAGAGAAAGAAGAGCTCTTCTGGGTGACTTCTAGGGAAAGGAGCTCATCTGTTTTCCAGCTGTACTCTTAGTTCTGCCCACCTGTGACTAAAGGCCTTGTGAAAAACGAGCACCCACTTTTCTCGAGAGACCTGAAAGAGAATTTCCCATACCCTCAGCAGAAATCTGGTACCCACCGGAGCAGGTGTTCCCAGTTGTGCTGGTTTAGCTGGGGTAGAGGTAATCTTCCTCATAGTAGCTAGTATGGGGCTATGGTTTGGGGTTGTGCTGGAAACAGCATTGATAACACAGAGATGTTTTAGTTCCTGCTGAGCAGGGCTTACACAGGGCCAAGGCCTTTTCTGCCTCTCACCCCACCCCACCAGCGAGGAGGCTGGGGGGGCACAAGAGGTTTGGAGGGGACACGGCTGGGACGGCTGACCCCGGCTGACCACAGGGCTGTCCCACACCATATGGCGTCATGCTCAGCATATAAACTGGGGGAAGAAGAAGGAAGGGGGGGGATGTTTGGAGTGATGCCGTTTGTCTTCCCAAGGAACTGTTATGCATGATGGAGCCCTGCTTTCCTGGGGATGGCTGAGCACCTGCCTGCAGATGGGAAGGAGGGAATGAATTCCTTGTTTTGCTTTGCTTGTGCATGTGGCTTTTGCTTTACCTATTAAACTGCCTTAATCTCAACCCATGAGTTTTCTCACTTTTACCCTTCTGATTCTCTCCCCCATCCCATTGTGGGGGAGTGAGCGAGTGGCTGTGTGGGGCTTAGTTGCCGGCTGGGGTTAAACCACGACACCAGTGTACCTGATGCCTGCTAGCTTACAAGTGAAACTCAAATTCTCAAATTCTGTCTTCCACAAACTTCTTAATTAGCTAACTGTGCAATTAGGTACGCAACAGCTGCCTTCTAATGTGGCCTAGAGATGTAGCGTGTCCCCAGCAGCTGACAATTTTGCCAAGCATTCACCTTCTCTGCCAGAGTGATGAATCAAATGAGGAAACTTCTGCACTCGCCTCAGCTGACCTGATGTGCTTTGGAGGTGAAACGCATGTGAAAGAGGAAGGCATCCTGCTGTGAATGGCCCACGAACTTCCATGGGGAATTAAAATAAGCTCCTTTTGTTCTTTATGTGAGGGATAGCAGAATGAAAAGCTTTTCTTTGCAGAGCTCAGAGGCGTGGGCAAATGATGTTTCACAGTGCCAGACGGATGTACAGGAGTCCTGGCTCCTCGTTGAGCCAAAGGCATTTAATGTAAAGAGCAGATGACTGATTTTCCAAGGGACTTAAAACTCACATTTGCACTGAGATCACCCTCTGGGGCTGGGCTTTCCTGGAGTCCCTCAAACACCCTCTACGTTACAGAAGGGTACAACTTTGGTGAACACTGCAGGACCAGTAAGTGTCCTGACTTCCACTGGGCCAACACATAGTCTCATTTCTGCCATTCTTAGCACCTTAGCTATGATTCAGATATTTCAGGGGTTTGGGGGTTGGTGGGTTTTTTTAGAGTGAATTTTCTTTCCAGTCCCTTCATACCATCTAGTGGGGGATTTGGGTAAAACACATCAGCAAAAGATGAATGCTTAGAAAATACCAGGTGGTGCTACACCACCTGATATTAACATTTCTGCACCTCTAATTAAATGCAACGGTGATGAAGGCGATAAGTAAAAAGCCCTCAGGTCACACAGACCGATAATCACCTTGGTCTGGAGATGGAAACTGAGGGGAAACCAACAACGTCTGGGGTTTATTCTTGATTTGCAGGAGGAAAAGCAGAAACGTGTGAAATGTAAAATGAAATAAAGATTGGAAACAAAACACGAGGGTGAAAAGTTATTTTTGAAGTGAGTAGACGTATTTGATCTGGAAAACATGTGAAAAAACACAGTTCCAAAGGGTTTTTTAATCCTAAGATTGATCTTCATTTTTACTCCCTGTGCGGTCTGGAATATTGTTGCTTAAACTGTATAAATACACTGTGAGAGATGATCCAGATCTTCAGAAATCTTCACTGTAGATGGAGGAGAACAAAAGGGTCCTGACTTAAAGGCAGAGATAGAAGTTGAGGCACAAACAAAAATAACTAGTAAGCTTCAACTCATGCAGCAATCAAGCCAAGGCCAGAACATGGAACTTCCAGCTGCTACATTTGCCATCAAATTCCATTTTCCTTTTATTTTCTTCTTTTTGAATGGCTTGCAAAGGAATCAAATCTGGAATTTGCATGGCTACATCCAAAAACCATGGCTCTGTCCAGGACTGCCAGAGGATCCAGACCCTTTCTGAAGGTTTTTGTGAGCTTGTGTTTTGGTGGTTTGAATGATGCTTTCCATGGAGGGCTACACAGCTATGAACAACACAGGAAAAACAGTAGATCTGATGGAAATCTTTTGACAAGTTTACATGACAAAACACAGAATATTGTCAAAATGGCTATTTCCTATAAGAAGGCTCCAAACTAAAGCTTCTGAATCAACATTTTGAAATTTCAATCTGTCAAAAATGACATTTCTCTGAAACTAGGTATTTATTTTGCTCAAAACAGACGATTTTCAGGTTGCTGTTTCCAAACCAACATTTTCCTGAATAAGTTTAATGCCACTAAAATGTTGATATTTTGGCTTTTGATCCAGTTAGCAGTCAAAAATGAATGCCAAAATAATGGAACTAGTTAGAGAAAGTGTCTTTTGTTCTAAAGAGTGAAGCAGCTGCCAGTCTGAGGACAGACTTTCCCTTGGGTGGTCAGAGCTCTGAGCAGGGCAGGTCTTACCAGCTGCTGGGCTGGAGAACTCAAACAAAATGAAACATTGCATTAAAGAAAATGATGCTGGGAATCATGTTGTCTGAAAGCGGTGGAGAAAAACTAGTTTTCTGCCTTTAGAGAAACACTTCAGTCCCTCGCTAATGACAGTTTTACTTAAAGGAATTCAAACAAAAAGGCAAAGGAGAGGCTGGTGTGTTGGAGGGAACGTACCTCCATAGTTGCTCCTCATGCTGTGAGAGGTGCTATGCTGTTTTCAGCACAAATCCAAAACATAGCACCATACAAGCTACTGTGAAGAAAATTAACTGTATCCCAGCCAAAAGCAGTACAGATGCTAACCTCTACTGAGACTTCATATTCCAGAAATGTCAAAGGCTATAGACAGAAGCAAACGGGCACTCAGATCCATCATTACCTGTTGTCCGCCCACTAGTCTGAGAAGGTAATTCGACAGTTCCTTTCTCTGTGCCTGGGGACCCAGCGAAGAGGCTGGGACCTTACAGCATAGCCACTGTATTGGTAAACACATGAGTTGAAGCCAGAGACCTCCACAGAGACACACGTGCAGAGCAGATCATCTGTCACATTCTTAATTTCCGAAACCCCGTTACTTTTTTTAGGTCCCTAAGAACTTTATAAAAGCAACCATTAGTTCCTTTTCTCACTTGCGCACCAGGAGCCATACTCACACCACACAAAGCAAGATGCCCAACTTGTCATCGCAACTGCTCTCCATCCTCTGTACGAAAAGGCCACGGCTGGCAGCCTGGGCCAAGAAGCACTGTGAATCCTTTATTGATCTCATGACCTCAGGTGTCATGAGCAGTCATGCCAGCAGGGTTTGGTTCCTAGAAATGACGGTCAGAGCCTGACTCTCAGGTGACTATTTGCTCTGGCAGCTCTAGCTACAGTCATTTGAGTCTTTTCTCTCCCATCCCACAGCAGAGCTGACAGCAGGGAATACGTATGTGCACTACAGGCCTTGCTGTTCTCAACCCAATGTGTTAGCTTAAACTGCTGAAGAAAGTGAGTTTACACAAATATTTCAAAGAGAGCTAAAGCAATGTCATTTCTGCCAGTTCTGCGATGAAGGAGACAGCAGTAATTTCTGACTCAAGAGTTGGAACAGACAGTGGGGGGAAAGGAAAATCTTAAAAACACCTCAGCTGATTGCTTCAAGGCACGTGAATCAGAGACACAAAACCTGAAGCTATTAAATGAGATTCTCAAGAGTCCGAGTCACCCTGAAAATGCATCTTAGACTCCTAAGTCACTGCTGGGGATTTTACTCCACAGCTCAAACCTTTCAGCATGTTCCAAACTGACACAATTTATTCATGAATGTACTCTAGCCACATCACCAGAGCATGGTGTCCTGTGGCCATTCTCCCATCAGATACTATGCGACTAATCCACCATACCAGCAAGCATCAGAAAATAAGGAAATAGGGACAAACCAGAGCCACTGAGCATTTTGTTGGCTGGTCTGGGGTCCCGAGCAGTGAAGCCATATGCTGGCCCACTTCTTTGGTGACTGAGAAAGCTAATTGAAGATAAACTGTAACTAATGGGTAAACGATTTTATATTGTTGACCCCTTTCCAAGACAAACCAAAAATCAAGAGCAATCACAGTTTTAGAAAACAGCTTTTAGCAAGGTCTCTAAAAAGTTCTTTTTAGATCTTAACTCGCCTAGCCCACGTGGGCATGCTAGGGGCCTTGCAATGCTGGGAATAGCAGAAATTCTCTTTACAGGAAAAATCTTTCTTCCAAAGTCTGACACTAAAAGGTTCTCAGGGGCCCTTCTTCAGATCAGATACAGGACCAGAAATTTTCCAGACAAAATCTTACTTGATGCTGCTGTGACAAGGTAATTTCTGCAGAATCAAAGATGATTTTACTCTTTATGCCAAATTACCCCCTCAGAAACTCACAGCAATCCATTTAGTTCAGATCAACCCAAATGAAAATACTTTCTTTTGGGTGTCTGAATACCAGTTTACCCAGTACCTCACAGACAATTAACTTGGTCATCCCTCAGCCACCCTTTGCACAACCTGGTTTCATGTTGAGGCAGTTCCTTTCCAAGAATAAAACTATATGGCAGAAGTCACTGCTGAAGCTGTGATTTCAGATGCAATATCCACCCACATTCCTGCAACCCTTTCTAGACAGGAGGGAGTTCAAATGGGATCTAGATGTGAACAGGCTGCCTTGTTCCTCCATAGAGACAGCAACTCCTCCTGCAAAAAGCCCCCAGCCCAAGAGAAAATCAGTCCCCAGCAGCCCTCAACACCCTTTAAGGAGCTGGGCACGTAAACCTTTTTAAAGGCACTTACTTGCTGAAATGTTAGGGCACAGGCAAGGAGAAATAACAGGGAGAGATGGGAATAGGTAAGGCAGATGGCTAGAGAGTGCAGAGGGAAGGCTGGAGATGTGTACAGGCAGATGTGTAAACTGTGGGACAGACACGTCTCTTCAGAAGAACCGACAACTGGTATTTGTGTCTCATCTGAGAACGTGCTGTCCCAAAAGATTTCTGTAACACTGTGGTAGTTAAAAGCAACGCTCAGGTGAGCTGATCAAAAACAGACATGAGTATGTGGCACCTTAAGGTTTCTGGGAGCATCCTTGGGCTTTGATATGTGGAATCAGTTCTACGTAATGGTTTCTGAAATGCATCCTGACGCTTATGTATGGTGTCCTGGAAGCAAATGGGTTTTATTCACTGTCTTAAGAAGTGTAACATTGGGGCTGCATTCTAATATGGCTTTCTATATGACAAGCACACAGCTCCTGAATCAGAATTCAGCTCTCATGCATTTCCAGGCTAGGAGAAAAGTGTGGTTTTCAACTTAATAAATGCAGGGGACTGTTCTGGCTCATAGCAGGAAAACACAGGGCATTGGGGCACTTGGTGTCACTGGGAAGGGCACAATTTGCTGCACGAACAGAGATGCTTATCTTGTATCTACAGGATACAAGAATAAGCATTTCTATAGCAGCAGATCATGTAGACATGCACGAGCTTGCTGTAGAACAGACAGCTTGGTAATACCATGCACAGCTTTATTAGCTATCAGGATTTTTTTTTGCTCAGGCAGTGTCACAGAACAAAGCCAGTCAGAAAATTACCAGGCAAACTGTTTTTCATTAGGAACCAGCAGTTTTAACTGAAGAAATCTTTCAGCCGAAAGTTTCAAAGATCCTTTGGAAATTATAAACAAAACAACTCCCCAGATGTCAGAAAGCAGAAAGAAATGTCGTTACTAGCTTAAATACTGTGATTTTAAGATGCAGCCAGGTTCCCTCACAGGAATTACAGCTGTCTCCATCACTTCTCCATTTCTTCTTCGCGGTCCCAGCACAAATAAACAGCCACAGTGCACAGCGTCCCTCAGTGAAAGGCTGGCGAGTGGTTAGATGTAGCCCAGATGCATATCAAAGATGGAGCACAAGCCAACCAAATTACTCCCTATTTCCATTTTAACTTCAGTCCCTGCCTGACCTGTTCCTCGTCAGATCAGATTAGACCTCTGTATTACCTAAAATGCCATAATGCCATCTGTAGCCATGGTCAGGACCAGACACTTCAAAAAAATGCAAGGAATTTCTTGTGAGAGAACCTTCACTTTAAAAAAATAATCAAAACACATTGTACCCGGTTATAATTTTTTTATCTGCTATTTCACTGTGTTTAAAGACTCCTCTCTGATCAGAAGGACGTGTTTTCCATTGCAACTTTACTCCTATTATACTGTTGCCTTTATGTGATTCAAGTCAGTTTTAAGTAGAGTTTCCGACCTTCACACACACACCTCTAAGTTTTGTTTTTCATTTCCTGATTTTAATCTTAATTTATTGAATAATTGCTTCTTTGGGTAGCAGCTCAGGCATTTGAATCTTAAGATCCATCAGTATTATTGTTCACTAATCTGACAGAGTTAATGGAAGTCTTTCCACTGGAGACTTAGTGACATATTCAAAGGTCTAGTTAGCATCTCTATTTCTCCCTATATCACTAAAAACACAGCTGAGCTTTGATGTGAGTACGGCAGTGGGTTAGCCAGCTTTGACTCCCTACATCTGCCCCAGTACCTGCAGTTTTACTACTGCCCTTCACCACAGGTTGCACAGGAGGTTTTTCTGCTTTTGTTTTGTTATATTTCTTCACCAGAAAGTTTCCATTTATTGAAACCAAAGCTTTTCTTCAGTGAGGTTCCTTGGATCCAAAGGGAATTTCTCATCAACACTGGGAAACAGAGAGAGAATGAATCGGCAGTTACAGGCTGCATTTCTGGTCAGACCATTTCCCTCTTGAGATGTTTTGGTTTCTGGTACCATCCGTGGCCACAGAACATGATGGGAAATGAGGGTAGTTAAGGAGTCAGCAGCACAGAAGTGTGGGATTATTATACAGACAACAGGTCACATAAACTCAGTAAGTGATACACATACCAATTTTAAGGTGTGCAGTGTTCAAATGAAAAATACGTATTTTTAAAATTCTATGGCAGACAGACACTCACAAATTTAACCAAAATCTCCAGTTGAGGAGGGAGAATATTTACCCAGCTTTAGTATAAAATGGGCTACACAGAGTCATGGCTCTTGGCATAGGCACTACTTATAGCTGCCTAAAGATTAGGGTAAATGGTCTGGGGGCATACCATTAGCCATTTCTCCAGGCAAACGCAGGTAACCACTTAAGACATCTGCATCATGGCAAAACACCTAGGAAGGCATTATTCAGAGATTGTTTTCCTAAGACAAAAACAAGGCAAACATGGGACTGCAGAGAAGCTAAATTCCCCATTTTCAGTTCTCTGCTGCAAGCAAAATAAAAGGCAGAGTGGGAACTGGCCGGGCCCTGCTCCGGTACAGAGGACCAGCTCCCTCCTGGAAGGTCTGCAGACAGAGATGGAAGTGAGCCCCCGTTGCCCCAGTACAGAGGACCAACTCCCTCCAGGAAGGTCTGCAGAGATGGAAGTGAGCCCCAGTTGCCCCAGTACAGAGGACCAGCTCCCTCCTGGAAGGTCTGCAGATAGAGATGGAAGTGAGCCCCAGCGGCCCCTGGATGGTGCTGTCGGTTCACAGCTGGGTTTGCTGCCGGGAGAGCAGTTTAGCATTTGCACTCTCAGAGTTTTGTTGTGAAAAAACGAAAAGAGCCAGAAAAGCATCAGAGGAGGCGAGGCTGTAAGACAGCAAGGGAACAATCTGTCTTGGTGCTGAGATTTATGAATCGGCCAGCTCAGCACCTGAAATCCGTGATTTCTCACCTTGGGGATTTCATACTGCTAGAAATAGGAATTGCTGGGTCACTAGGTAGGATGGGCTAACAGCCGAGAGTCAAAGACTGTAAGCACCGTATTGTTGGGACTGGCACCCCTGCCTGTCAAAAAGTGGTTATCCAAACGAGAGGCTTGGGGGACTGCAAGGAGGTCTCTTCTCACTTGTATAAGCAAGGAAGCAGCAGTAAGTAGAACTGGGCAGGACATGGAGTTATCATTCCAGTAAAAAAAATGTTAAAGATCAAAACAAAATCCTCCCAGAAAACTCAATCACACAGCAGAGCAAAACAGAGACTTGGAGACATTTTCACACTAAATAAAACAAAACCCAGCAAACAAAAGAAAACAGGAGTTACATAAACACGAGGAGTCAGACCGCTTCCCTGAGAGGGGACCACCTTGCTTCAAATATGGCCTCATTCAGGAAAATAGGAAATTAAGCTTATACACTCTAAGCTCATCCACAGTTACATTCAGTTATTGCCTAGCAGCTACCCCGGATAAGCCATTTTCAGGCTTCCCTTTGAATCTGTTGTGCTTTGTAGGTACCATCAAGTCAGAGGAAGACAATGGTAAGTGATCAGGGCACTGGGATGGGATGGCACTGGAAACATGCTTTATATATAGTTTTTATAATTATATATATTTATACATTCTATATATAATTTACATATATATAATTTAAATCCATGATGGAGTAAAGCAACTGTTTCACTGGTAGAAAGGTAGCCACCATGTGCCCGATCTCTTTGCAACAGAGCAAATTGTGCACTTGGCACATTTTGTTCTCCTTACAGGACACAAAGCTTCACCTGCACCCCGAATCCCTTCTTTGGCTACGTATCCCACAGGCAGGAGGCTGCGGGGAGAGCGCCCTGGCACACAGGCTGGCGACAGCAGCCTCTCTAAGCCTGCGACATCTCTGAAATTCAGCTAAGGCAGCTGCTTGGAAACAGTCTTCAAAGAAACTTCTGTTCACCATCCTTCACCCCAAAAGGAAAGGGCAAGGGAGAGAGGAGAAAGATCATTTCAAACCCATCCCATTGCTTGCCTAATATCTGTCAATTCTACCTGGCCAAAGGTTTGTAGCACCTTGTGGGATGGATGTTTTAATGCAAATTATGTAATAACGTAATTTTCCTTGCTGCAAATAACCTGCATTCCAATCTGTCTTTACAAAGAGGGAAGAAACAGGTTATGGATAAAAGACTTCTGCTGATGAAAGGAATCTGGTGCATGCACAGAGAAGCAGAGAGAAGGGCAGATTGCTCTCCGCCCTGCACCCTGCAATGCTGCTGTCTGCTCTGACGGCCCCTCTCTGCCCAGAGCTGAGTTAGGCTGTCTCCCTGACCAAAGTGCCCCTCCACCTTTCTCCTAAGTTTAACCAGTCTTGCAAAGCTCATGGAAAATCATGAAACAGGACATAGAGACAAGCTAAACTCATTTCATGGAAGAAATTCGGCATATCCATTAAAGGCTGTCAAGCTCACATTTTGCTAGCTAATGAATGGGGGGTTTTATTGTCCCGTCTGGAGCATCTCCAGATGCCAGCCCAGTTTCACGCCTCACGTTACAGAACAGCAGAGTGGCTGCAACACGAGGCTTCTCCGCAAGGAAGGGCCTTAGCCTAGCCTCCTTTCTGGGTGGTGTCTCCTGGGGACAGTCCTATTAAAGGGCATGCACAGTGGACACGGCAACCTGGGAGGGTGATTAGGCAAATGTGAGATGAGGGTTTCCTGGGCCAAAAAGCCAGCATTTTAGCCCCATGCAGGATGCACAGCCAGAAACGACGTTATTCATCGGTAGCTTGACAAAGAGATATGTGCAACACAGGGCGATTTCTATTAGCAGAACCACAAAGCTCTCTTCTGCTTCTGCTCTGTATTAAAGGTCATGTACCCGCTGCACAGAAATAGATAAATTACTGGAACCCCCAAGGGCTGCTGGAAGAGTAAACACTGTTCAGGAAGCGTCATGCTGTGCAGGTGCTGGGCAATGCTGCTTGTCGGGACTGATAGGTCATTTTGTGCAAAACAGATTGTTGGGCTCTGCAACTCCAGTGGGAGAAGCAGTCTTAGACTCGGGAGCCGCTGGGTTTATTTTGAGCTCAGAGACTGTGGCCTTTCCTGGCTCCTCATTACCAAAACTGAGCAAAGAGTTTTCGCCACACAACACAAAAGATACTGGGACAGTCTTTGACCAAAGGACTCGGCTATCTCCAGGCAACAACTACAGATGGTCAGATATGGTTCATTTGCTTCTCCATGTTTCCTATGGAAGATGCGGGCTCTGAACTCCAAACCCACAGAACTAATCTTTTCCATTTTTCATCAAAAAATACCAAGTTTACAAGCAGAACGGCATTTCCTCATTGTGTGAAAAAATCACCTTTTCAGTGCTAAATATTTCATTGGAAAAATGTCATGCAGTGCAGCCTGGTTTCCATTGCTGTATGGTCCTTTGAGTTTGGTATCAAACAGGAGTGAGTTATGATTGATGCTTTCTCTCCCCTGTTCACTGTACTGGATAAGGGTTAAGACTCTTTGTTCTCTTATAGGAAACAAGCACAGAGCAGTTCTTCACACAACTGCAGTATGTACAAGGTCTCCACCTCCTGCTCAACCACTTATTTCTACAGTTGCAGGAACATTATCATCTTTACGCCTCTATTCTGCAGTCATATTCACCTGGAATTGGCCAATTTGCTGCAAAGGTGGCAGAGAAGAGACAGCACAAGAAAAAGTGGGAAAAAAGAAAGACAAATGTCTTTAAAATGCCTGTACATCTTCCTGCTGCTGAATGGCCCAGAGGTTGTTGCACCCATGCTCTGGGGTCCCCAAAGCACTGACAGTCCAGCTCCCGGTTTGATCGGTTACTGCAGCCCCCCTGTGATTAGTGCCTGCGTGTCAGATGCCAGTCAGTTGTCAGCAGTTATGCACAGCAGGAGAGAAAGATAGGTGTGTGCTGTCGAGCATATTAAACTCTTCGATCACAGCTGATTAACTTGGGTCTGGGGGTCTTCTTTCCAATATAGTGAATAATTTACACAAGGTTGAAAGGAAAGGATCAAGACCTGGAATGCTCATAATTTTTTCACAGAACTAACTGTGGGGTTCTTTAATTCATTACTGCTCCTGCGTGTTCAGCAGCTGACCAGATCAAAGACAGTTGAGTGTGTTTTCCATTCCTCTCCCTTTCTCCATACAGCCATCCATCCATCTTAGTCTTCCCAAGGAGGCTTTCAGCCCTGTTCTTGTAATGGAGGGGCAGCCGAAGGGACACCTCCAAGCTGGGGACATCTCCAAGCTGAGCACATCCCAGAGGATGCTTTAAAAATTACTTCCAGAGCTCTGCAAGAAACAGGCCACTGCCTTGCTTTTCTGTGGCATTTTGACAGGGAACTGCGTAAGTGAGATCACACAGATTTGAAGTAATGATCTTCCTAGCACAGCCAAGGACAAACATATCCTAGTTAGTTGGCTGCATTCCCTTCTCCCAGCTGCTTCATAGGGTTTGGGTTTATTTGACTGGCCTTCTGGTCCACTGGTCCATTTATCTGGGAATTCACATGGCAGGTGTTGCAGGAATTTGGCTCCATTAGATCCAGCTCCCTTCTTGATTATACTGATTTTCTACTAATTCCATTTTGCTAGGTTTAACAAAATGGTCTGCTACATTTAAGTGTTACAAGCCATAGGAAAATGAGAAGATAGTGGACTGGATTCATCTCACCTGACTTGATCTGAGAGAGATACAAGCACTGCAGGTATTTAGAGTCAGCCAAAGTCTAATCTCAGAGTCAATGGAGGAAGACAGACAGATAAATTGCTTAATTCAGACATTTTGGTATGAAGCAAGTCTTGCCATAAGAGCACCTATTTCTCTCTGCTGCCCATGAAAAGGCTGAAAGGCTTCATCGCTCCCTTTCCTCTCCCATAGAAGAAACTTCTTTTTTTGTAGTTCAAACACTGAGGCAGGAAGAGCTGAAATCAGCTGGGATGGTGAAGGCAGAAGAACATACTCTCACCCCAGAGATCTCCATCGCTTCAGGGATGCTAAAATATTTCCTCAGTTGGAACTCCAATATATTACTGGTCAGTGCATGCACTACAAGGAGATGCAGATTTAAGTCCTTGCTTTAAAAGATGTTTAATCAGCTACCTGTGCGACTGGGAAAGCAGGTATCAATCCCAGAGCAGAGCACAGTACCAGAAACCTGCAGGAGACCGTCACTGGGCCCTTCTCCAAGGACATGGTGCAGCCCTGACTGAGACAGCAACAGGGATCTAGGAGGCGCAGCTTCTTAGTTCCTACTAACAGAGTGACTCAAAGGTCTTGGCAAAAAAAGGAAAGAAAAAGAAACATGCAGGCTGAAGTGATATGTCTCACTTTGTGTCTGAACCCTCTCCTACGGAGTTCAACCCTGTGAGCTCAGCGCACTTGGTGCGTTTGGCTCCCATTTCCCTCTGGCTCAAACTGGGGAAGGACGGGATGTATCTCAGCGAGAGCTGGTGTCTGCCAGCTCAGCTTAGATCAGTTCCCATCAACCTTGCCTGCAGATCAAAGCAGCCTGCCAGCGTGACAGGAGATACTCCAACTGGAGATTCTGCTGATTAAACAAAAAATCTCTTTGAAACACAAACACCAGGAAGGACAAGCACCTGCAGATTCATTCCCTGCCTCTTGCTGCAGTGTATAAGGGAAAGAGGAATAACACACAGATAAGGGATGAGGGCCAAAACTGACTATGCTCTCGGGTAGGAGATGCTCAGTTCTGCACCACATGCCTGGCAGTGCACAGGCGAGTAGAGGGCTTTGCTGATGTGGGTGCCTCAAAAGGAGTGCTGTGGATTAGAAAGCCTAAAGGGCAAGGAGAAGCTGAAGAGGCAAGTAAGGGAATGCTGCACGTGTATACCTAATTGCTTTAGTTATTGCAGAGATCAGGCATAGCCCTGTGATCGCTTAAACCTGACACTGGTTTCCAGTTCGCCCTGGCATTCATAGCTACTTGGCCTTTAATCTCCAGATGCAAATGACTGCCTTAAACTCCAGTCCTTTAGTTTCTGGCATTTTTTTTTCCAAGCAGGTTTCTTGCATCTGCTTTCCTTTTGTCTCCTCCAAAATCAGTTTTAGAGGAATATAGTTCTGCAGTTCTCTTTCTAACCCTAGATGGTGCAATTTAGTTAGAAAGCCTCAAGAGCAGAAACACTGATTCTTAGAATTAGAAAGGTTTCTTTGCAAGTCAGGTAGGACATGTGAAGAGGTGATGTCAAGAACACACTGGACAACCCGCACTAGACGCAAAAAGTCATGGTATAGTCAGCAGATGGGCCAGTATGTCCATTGCTTGACTGCCTCACACATACCATGCCTGCTGTCCCTCCTGTGTCAGCGTGGGATGTGAAAGTACAGCTCCATTTGCAGAGCTGGTAGCAACTGTTGGTGCTATGCTGTTGTTGGTATAGCAGCTGAGGATCCGACCCTCCATGCTAGAGAACGATCTGGGCAGTGCAGCTCTTTCCCTCCAACTTGCTATGGGATGGAAATCCCCATGCTAGCCAAGGTCTCAACTTAAGGACTGACTGGACCTCCAAGCTCCAAAAGATATTGCTTATTAGGAGTTTATGTTGTGCCAGTAGGAATTCTTAAATAAATAAATAAATAAATAAAACCCACCAGAGTAAATGCACAGTCTAAGCATAGCAAAGAGACATAAGAATGTGAGCATTGTAAGAAGCCAAAATTACCTCTTCAAGAAGCTTTTCATCTGCCCGTGTGTGTCTCTAAAGCCCTAGCTCTGGGACCTCTCTTACGTTTATTGTGCTTATTTTGTGACTACAAAACACAAAGGGATGGAAACAAAACAAATTAATTCCCCTTCCCAGTGGAAACGGAGCTGGAAAGTCAAACTCCTACTCTGGCTCATCTTGTTTGGGTTCCATGGGGGATATGTTGGCAGCATGTCATCAGGGAACTGGTGCTAATACCATCACCCGCCTGATAATGCAGACGACCATTGAATCTTGATTTTACGATTTTTAAATGACTAAACATCAATTACTATCCCTTGCTGCTGCTATAAATCCTTTCACGGGGGCCGCAGCAAGAGAACAGGCGCTGCAGCATTGTGGCTCTGGCGACTGCCGCTCAGAGCCTCCTAGCAAGTGCCAAACTCTACATTTGTGCCAGCTACAAATAGGACTTGAATTCCTCAGTCTCCAAGTGACAAGAGCACAGCTTTGAAAAGGTTTTGCAGCATCTCTGGTGCTCCCTTCCCAAGGGTCTGCAAAGGCTGACCAAGGCCTGGCATAAGGAGGTTTAGCTTCAACACTGAATCAAACTTTCAATCCAATGCTAAGGATAGGACAGCACCAGCATACATTGCTTGGGGAGGCTGTGGAATCACTACCCCTGGTGTTTATCAATATTGACATGCTTTAGGTAGAGATAAGGCGAATTTAGAGCAAAATAGATTAGATTAAATGACCTCTAGAGACTTCTTCTAGGCCTATCTTCCTTCAAGTTTGAAATGAATAGCAACAACCAATTTACTATCTGAATTTAATCCATGGGTCTAAACCTGCTTTGGACCTACCAGAAGGTCTGGAAAATGTCATCCTTTTTAGGTCTTACTAAAAGAAGAATACCCCATCACCTCAGGGTTTCATGACAGACAACTGCATGGCTAGGCGAGGGTCTGTGACCCCTTCAATAGATTTCATCAAAAACAAAGGCGACGGATGCTAACGAGAAGCAAAGGAAGAATACGAACTGCCAGCACAGAGAATGCACAGTCCTCCTTCTCTAATAGATTCTGTCTTAGCACAGCCACAGCATACAATAAAGAATAACCAACCGTAAGAATAGTGGGCAGGCTCTCCGATACAAAAGCATTTAACGCTTCCAATAATATACCATTGTAAATAATTTAATAATAATAAATAAATAGTTAATTACAAGAACTATTTAAAATCACTTTTCCTAAGATGAGATATGACATTTTATACAGAGATGAATACATCATTCTAAATGCTTATTAAAAACCCATTTCAAGCTACTTGTAAAATGGAGTGCATAACATTAGTTTTATGTACTTCCATAAACATTTTGCCTTTTTTAGTCATTCATACGTTCAAACTGCTGTCGTATCCAAGTCACTAAAATTAATATTAAAATAAAGCACAACTCTACACTATTATTAGCATAATTGCTCCACTATACAAACAATAGACCCTCTTAGCCTGAATGGCTTTTTCAAAAATAGATGGAAACAAGTACCAAAAGTAGTCTCCAGTAGAGAGAGCAATGTATGTTTACAACTTCTGACAGCCTGCACTAACGTGAACTGGAAGCCAGCTGCCTGTCTGCAGAAAAGCATTACGGGCAAAACCAATTTGCCATTTTAATGATGAGAAAATTCGTCAAGTAATCCATTTCAGTGCACCACTACTCATAGCATTAGAAAGATTTCACTACTGTCTAAGCTGAATCTTGCCGCAATTTCTTTTGCTACAGGTTGTCCTATGTAGCAGGGACAGGGAGAAGAGATTTTTTTTCCATTGAAGACCAGAAGACAACTATAAAAACCTTTTTAGATTAGTTAGGCCACAATATACAGCAAGAATTACATGTATGGAATGTAGAATAAGGAAGGTGATTTATGCAAGAAAGTGTTAGAAACTGAACTTTTGACACAGAACAGTTTGATCTCCATTAACTACAGGATACACAATTAGGTGGCTAGAAGGCAGTGAAACTGGTGCATGCCATGGTGGTAAAGTTGATATATTGCTTGCTAAACTGGCATTTCTGTAGCTGTAATCAGCAGTCAAATTACATTAGTCTCTGCCCAGAGATGCTGTTCCTCTGACACAGTTTCTCTTGATATCGGGGTCTCTACCCAGAGGTGTAGGAAGACTCTTGCACCCTTGTATCTTAAGCCATAGTCCTTGGTTAAGACATAAGCCCAGCAGTTGCCTTAATTGTTGTCGTTGCCCAGAAAAGCTAGGTGTTAACATCCCTCTCTTCCCATGTGCTTACAGCTATGGGACCATGCGTACGCACAGTATTCCCACTGCAGTATTCATCATTTGCTGTATTCTTGTTTAAGATTTTTTGCAAGGTCTTTTCAGCTTGCACCTCTGAAATGGTCAGTTCTGTTGGGGTTCCTTGAACCTTTGGTGGTGTGGAGATCCCCTTTGAACCAGTTTCTCATACGCCTGAAGGACGGTCATACATCCCTCCTGAGCTTTTCTTTACACTAGTATCAGTTCTAAACTCAGCTGCTCCCCCTCCTATCCCAAATCTGTATTCCTGAATACACATTTGTGCACCTGATGAGTGCTGGCTATTTTGCTTAGCAGTAGTTGCTGTATATTTGCATTCTAATGAAACCATTCCCCAGCATGCTATTTGTCAAGATCATACACACAGTGTTCCTCCCAGCCTTCGGAAAATGTAATAAATGCATCCACTGTCACATGGTTCAGATAGTTAATGGAAGTACTGCGCAGACCTGGACAAAGGACAACTCCTAATGAAACCTGACTCAATTAATTCTTCCAACCTCCTCTGGCCCACCCTACTGTAGTTTTATCTAGACTAGATTTCTCTAACATGCTTATGAAAATGTCATATTTCTTGCACTTAAGTACATTGCCTCCCATGACATCTGGTTTTCTACTATCCAAAAGGCTTTTCTCTGTTTTAGGAGTAAATTCAATTTATTTGACATGACTTATGCTTTTCTAATCCAGCTTGGCTGAAACTCATCTTCTTGCTATCTTTCATATGCTCAACAAACAGTTAAGGTTATTTATTCAGTATTTTCCAGATATTGAGGTCAAGCTGAAGCCCCTGTCTCCTCTTTCAAAAAGAAAGCCTTTTAAAAAAGCACCCCAGGTTCATCTGACTTCTACTACCTGCTCAGTTCTGCCCCTCTTCCCCCACTGAATGTTGTTCTCCAGCCCTTTGCACCATACAGCTTGCCCCTGTAAACTGGGTAAATGAAAAGGTTTTGGTTTTAATAAAAACCTGGCAGAATTTCAGTGCCAACCAGTGTTATCAGGACAGCGGAACAAAGGAAGAATCTCATTGTGGAAGCACAGATGCAAGGCCAGGTTGGGGGGCTCTTAAACTGGCTGTGCCCATGCGGGAAAACTGGTGCCAGGCTGAATGGGTCCCTTTGAGTTCTCCAGCATGTTTTCATCCTGCAGAAGTTAGCTCTCTCCTCCTCGTCCCTTGATGAATTTCCTCAGAAGCAGCTGGTTTGACCTCAGTTGCTTCTCCTCCGATCTCTCCTCGGTCGGGGCTTTGTTGCCATATGAGTTACACCAACCACTTCCTCACAGACAGCATTTTAGCGAGCGCCTCTTCAGCACTGTGGGGCTCATCTGTGAAAGGTTTTTTCCATGGCCTCTCATAGTATTCATTGTAAGACTTCATTTAACCTGAGATTTCTCTCACCTTTTGTGTCTTATTTAGTGCTGCCTGTTCTGATTGTGTCCCTCCACACACTGACTATTCTTAAAGTCCAGCTTTTCTCATCTAACCTACTTTCCATTTTCTGCAAACACAGTAAGGAAACAAGAAATCAATGGAAAGCTTATATTTTGTTGGGCTGCCTTTTATTGAACCTTCTATTCTTCCTCTAAATTGAGATGATTTGTGTTCATAGTCCTGCTATCAAATGAAAAATGCCTAGCCCTCTCCTTAGTTTCTTTCCCCCTGGATCTGCTTCCCATGAGATCTCATCTCCTGTTTCCGAGTTCACTGGAAGTTATCATTACTCCATTGTTCTTCCTTCTCCCCTATATGAGAATCATGCTCACTCGCACCCCAGCTGTCCTCCATCTTCACCTTCACCGGGTCCTCCTTCTATGGGTGAGAATCCAGCTTGCTCTTGGGTTGCCTCTGCCTCTCTGTGTCCCAAAGCATTTCCACTCGTGTGCTCCAGGAACTCGTTCTTGCATCAGTTTCCTGCTCTTTTCCTTTCCTAAAAGTTTATATAGATAAAATTGCATTTCTATCCTCCTTACCCACCCTCTCCTTTCCATTAGGTAAAGGAGAATAGGAGGGGAAATGGGAAGGAATGAGAGCAAGAAGGGCCTCCGCAGCCCTTAAGGTAGTGACATTAATTGAACATTTCTGCACACCAGATTGAGGACTGAAGGTCGCTGCCACTCTACATAAGCAATGTACAATCCAGCCTGCTGCAGTGCCGCACTTTATTGTTATGGTTCATAGAAAGGTGAGTGCACATTCATTTTTCAAGCTAACCCAAATATTTCAAATAAATGCTGCTTCCATTTTCTACTCAGTGCTTTCCTTCTTCGGTTTAAGTAAACACTTCCAAAGAAGAAAAGTATCACTAGCAACAAGAAAACCAGAAAACCAGAAACCAGCTGATCAGATGAGACAAGTACAACTGGATCAGACATAAGGGTCTGAAATCAAGGGTAGCGAAGGGAACACAGAACAGCATTGCTCCTTCCCGACGGCACACGGGCTCTGTGCAGGCTGCCCAGAAGGCAGCGTACGAACAGCCGTGGTGAACTGGACCAAGCTGGGAAGCTGCCGGAGCAGGCCTGGAGGCTTGTTTGCCATGTCAGCAGCCATGCTCGGGCGTCTCCATCTGCAGACTCGATCCCTCCCTTGCACAGCCTTTGCCTTTTCCTTCCTGAACATCTCTTGTGGGCCTGACGGGTAACGACGAGGATGGTCTTGGGGAGCGGGCGCTTATACGTCATGCAGCAACATTTCTGTTCACAAACTGTCTTTTGATTTTTTTATATGCATGCCTATTATCTTCCAGCCATGAGTTTAAATATGCTATAGCAAACTGCTTTCCAGCATATCGATGCAATCTATAATCTAATCTTTTAATTAAACTACCTAGGAAGAAGCTCTCAATGGGGTTGTTTCATCCCAGGCAGCAGATTTATTCCCATTTTCAACTCTCACATCAGGATTAGTTAAAAACTTACCCAGTCCCAGCTCTATTTTGGAGCTTAAAACAAGCTCAAAGTCAGAACTGAAATATATGCTTCTTTTCTCCTATCTGAAGGAAAATTACGCTTTCTTTGGCATGGATAAGGAAGACATTGAAATGCTTACATGTAAGAAAATAACATTTACCAGCACTGAGGTGTTGGTGAAAAGCATGATTTATATCAACTTTTTAACTGGAAATTGAACTTTTTTTCAAGTTATTAAGACAGCCTTTTCAATACTTTGGGGTCAAATACTTCCTACCGGATTTCTCTTATTTTCAGAAGAAGCATGAAGACTTGAGTCTACTGGATTATTTCATCTACGTTCCTTGGGAAATTCTGACCTTTAGAATAATTTAATTTCAAGCAAAAATACAGCAATCCAGATCTAGAAATTTCACAGAATGAACTTCCCCAAACAGGCAAATATCAGTATATTCCCTGATAAAGTGAAGTGTTTTCATTTTGGTGAAAGAACATATTATTAAAACTGATAGCTTGAATCCCCCAGACTGAAAACTTATGATCAAAACATGCCAAGTCAGTCATATCTATATTTCCAGGCTCTGAAAAACACTGGGACACAGCTTGTTGTGTCATAAAATGTATTCAGTTCGTGATTTGCAAGGTCTTATAAAGCCAATAAAATTTTTCATGTTATAGGATGGAGTCATAAAGCTATTTCAATTTACTTCCGAAGCAGAAGGATAAATCTAAAGAGGGAAATACCTATATTGAAGGATATTTTTGTATTGATGCGAATCATTTCCAGGCAAATTAGCATTGTTTTACGTGCGTTCTCACAGAGAAGGAGAGGTCAAAGCAACCATGCAATAAGTCTTCCTTAAGTAGTACCGAAGGAGGGAAGGTTGTCCTACAGAAGTGCTTTGAATATCTATTTGCATGCAGCAGCATTTAGATAACCACCAGGTACAACTGGGGTGGCCAGCAGGCAAAAATGGGGCAGTAAAAGATGTTGGTCAAGAGGTAAAGTGCTGCTGAGTGAGTTCCTTCAAGACTTCCACCCTTGAAAGGGGTGAGAGGACCTCTTGGTATGGACCTGGGAGAGACTGCAGGTAGGTTATACCCAAAGCTTATACATCTTATGTTTCCTTTGCAACTTAGTAATGAAGAATATAACCCTGAATTTTGCTAGAAGAGACTCTTTGCTTAATTTTATTTTCAAATAGACTCCAAAATCTGGTGTGCTCAGAGGTCTGCAGGAGTAACAAATTGCTTTACTTGCAACTGCTAGCAAGCACTTCGGTTAGGATGTACGTGCCACCAAGTTTCAAATCCCAAATCTTGGGAGGAAATTTCCCAATAAACACCCAGTAGTGAGATAACCGATGGCTATAGCTAAGTGCATTTTGTCAGAGAAACATTTGTTTTCAATATTAAAGCAAACACACAGGAGCAGTCAAATTAATGTAGTACAGTGTAAGAAGTATTAAGAAATATGATAGCTGTTTATACCTCTTACAGCAAGTAAAAACTTGTGTTACTGCAAATGTTGCAAATTGTATTTCCTGACCAAAAACTTTTTATAAGATATATCCAGCTGGGTTCAATAAGGACAAAAGCAAGAGCTAAGGGAGTCACTTGGGCTGAGCTGCAGTGGTCCAGCAAACTGGCAACATTCACATTTTTGGGTTAGGATGAGGGCGAACTCAAGCTCGGACATACCCGCGTGGACATACCCCAAAGGAACGGACATACCAGACCTCCAAAAAAGGCACTCAGCATTTGCAGCTCTACATTTGGGGAAGGAACGCAAATGGTTTGGGGTAGATAAAACACCAATAAGCTGAAACAAAAGAGCTTTCATTATCAGACCCCCATTTATATGCAACAGACTCCGATCCCAGAAGCTGCCAAAGTGAACCATCACGCAAGCAATGAAATGCCAACTCTTGAGCAAGAAGACAAATTAATCACTGGAACAAGCTAATGCAGTTTGGCTTGCAGTTAAAGTGAAATCTATGGGGTCGCTTCCTCTGGTTCAGCTGATAAACAGGAGTAATTTAATCATTTGCCACTGCATATCTGTACTCAGAGTCTGATGAAAAGCTCAAAATTTGTGGTTGAAACCCAAACATCTTCTGTTAGGACTGTCTGCACAATCTACATTTATGTAATGACAAGACTACAGGGAGCAAGGAACGAGGCTTACATTTACCTAACACTTTTCATCCTGAAGACGCACAAGGTACGCTACGAGGACAGTACCTCCTGTGGCCTTAGCATGCAACTGCTCCTGGAGCGCGAATAAGCAGCCAGGGCAGGGCAGTGCATAGCCAGAAAGAAGGTGCTTAGGTCTACACATGCAGAGATCCAGATACCTGGCACTCAGACACCTGTGCGTGGGTGGGCTGAACAGCTGCAGAGACCAATCCAGTCTTTGCTTCCTATGGTGTCTTTGGAAAAATGACTGATCCTTCTCAGCAAATAATTGTCCAGTTTTGGAGCCTGAGATCCTTCCTCTCACACTAGCTTGGAGCAATGAAGTTTACTAGTCTAGGAACTGAACAGCACAGCCCTCTGCCACCATGCTAAAGCAAGTACTTTGCCAGTAACAGTGCCACGAGCAGACACAACTGTGCCTAGCAGACAGCATTCATTCTACCCACTTTTCCATAGCATGCTCCCTGCTTGAGGGGACTCCTGTTTGCTGCTGTCCCTGCTGCTGCAGGAGAGGCGCTGATGATGGAAGCAGGCAGAGCTCCATCCCAGACCTCCCCCATTTAGCATGGAAAGGAGTAGAGAGGACAGTTAGCCAACAGCTCAGAGAAATGCTGTTCCTTATCTCACCGCATCCTCTGGGCAAAATGGGCAGCTATCTGCTGTCCCTCTTCCTCCTGGCATTGCCTAGCCTGGGAACAGGGCTGAGGCTCTTCTATAATGCAATTTGCCATGTGTCTTCCTCCTATATCTTCTCAAGGCCTACAGGTTTAAGAAGGACCTCATCTACACATCTATAAAGAGAATAACAATGACGACAGAGTTGGAAGTTCAGTAGAGACAGGATTAATTTGGAGGCTGGTGCTGCTCTCTCCCATTGCCTTCAGGTAGCTACAGTTAAAAGAGATTAATTCCACCCAAAGTAGCGGATATTTCTCCCAATGAAAGCAACATCATTCCAACAAAAGAAAAGAGGAATTGAGTTAAAAGATATATGACTGCAATGGGGTGGGAGAAAAAGGAAGAGGAAAATGAGAGATCAAATAGAAATAACCCCAAAACTCTTGGCTCTAAATTATTCAAGCTTCTCTCAGCTAAAACCTGAGCAGAGACAAAGCAAGCTTTGCAGTAAAGCCACTGAAATGAATAATTGCTCAGTGAGTTAAATCTCTCCAGAAAAACAGCCTCCTTTTTCTCACTGCAACTGCAGGAAGGGGGTTTGCTGCATGCACCAGTGCCAAAGAGCAGCTTTCCTGCCCAGGCTGCAGCGGCTGGTAATTAAGCAGCATGGGGATACAGGCAGCTGTGTCAGTGGGCCCTGATTTCATTAAAGCTGACAACCATCACACACAGCCTGTTCAGGGCTGAACTCTCAAGGCCTCTCTCAGCACAGCTGATCTGCACAGAGCAGGGTCCGGCAGCGTTTGTTTCTCCAGTATAACAGAGGATCACCAGGAAGCTCCTCGCTGAACTCTCGCTCCCTCTCACAGCCTCAGATTTAGGCAGCAGGATTCCAGGTTATCCCAGCCAGCCCTCCGATTACAGAGTGTGTCTCCAAGGTGCCAGGGATAAAAACCACCCTTGCCCTCATCAGGATTGTTGAGGTTTCAGTAAAGAATAAAGTCACTGTCACTCATCACTGCTATAAAGCCAGACCATAGGAGCTCCCAAACAAATACCCTCATTATGAGACACCTCTTTCTGCCTGCTGAGGCTTACATACCCTTCAAAGTAGGCCACGGCTGATGGGACTGGTCAGGAGCATGGAGAGCTGTCTAGGTCCTTTCCTTTCTAGATAGCACCAGTGTCCTGGCTTCTCTCCCCCATGAGCTCCTCCCCCCCGTCTCAGGTTTTTCTCTAGGCTTGCTGCCATCTCTCTCTTTCTCCCCCATGCTGAGCTTCTCCATGCAATTCTGTTTAGCCCTGGCCCATGGCAGGAGAAATAAGCAACACAGCACCTTTTCTGGGTCTCTCACATGCACTGTGGCTCTCTACATCTCCTCTTCCTCCCTCACCTTGCTGCTTCTTGTCATTTGCTGTAATTCAACAGCTGCAGATACACCAGGGTGGAGTGCATGGACATGTGAATAAAGGCTGTTCCTTAGATAAAGGAAACTCCTGTGTTCATGGGGAAAATGAAGTGTATGGAGCAAGGGACATGTTTCCCTCTGCAGGAGGTGGCTGCTGCTGTTTACCAAGAGGTGAAAGTTTTGAACACTAAGAGCTTGCTCAGCTCCTGAGCAAATGAACACTGTGCATGAGATATATTTACCAGCCAGTCAACGCAAAATGGCCTCCTAATACGCTTCAGAAACCTTACTCTGTTCTACTAAGCCTCCCCTGATGAAGAACTGTCAACATCATATATCTATTTCTTGACTTCTAAAAGCATCTTTTGTTGCGGAGTTCATGCATAGGGCAAGTGTGTGACCAGCCTTTCAGAAATCTCCTCTTTCCCAGCTGGAAATTTTATACAAGTGGATTCTGTGGGTGTTGTGCATTTGGCTGAGATGGAATGGGTTGAAATGGCCCCTCAAAACCTAGTAACAGGTATGGATTTTTCTGCACTGATCAGCAGATTCCAGGGGTCATACCAGGAGTCAAGTGGACAATAAAACAGCCAGCAGTGTTGTGATGATGGCGAATCCTTGATAAAGTCTGTGGGCCTGAGCCAAGATAGAAGCACAGCATGATTCATGCCATGGTTCTTGCACTTGAAGTACCTCACCAGTCTGGCATGACATACAAACTAGCATAAAACTGTATATCAGTTCTTTGCAACTGCAGAAATGTGCGCTCCCCAGGGTATTTATGCAGTTTCACACTGGTTACACGTTGCTCTTTAATATGCGATTAGGTCTACCCTGCTAATTACTTCCAAAGGTTTGCCCCTTGCAGTTTGAGCTGGGTTAGCTGAGCATCGGCTGAAGTACGCACTGCTCGTGTGCTACAGGCTGTGTGATGGCTACCCTTGAGAGAGTGAAACGGGAGAGCTCCAGAACTGAAAACATGTGCAACTTGCATAAAAAAGCTTAAAACCCCATGTCTGCGGTTACTAACTGGTATCCCTGTGGGTTGGCTTCTAACACAGACACGTTGGTGGGAGCTGTAAGCCCTGCCAAAAGCTGGTTACACAGATTACTAAAAGTGACATGAACCTATTCTTAGGCACCGTGAGCCTCCTGACAGGTTTTCTCATGGTGGGTTGCAGACACTTGCGGAGTCTGGGAAATCCCCAGGAGTTTTCCGTTGTTGGCATCTTACATTTTACCCCTGAACCCCTCAGAGAAATCCCTGACCCCTCTGCTCCGGTACCAACCTACTCAATAACAAGTGTTATCACAGCAGGTTTCTGCCCCTGCCCGAGTCTCCTGGGGCTCCAGCCCCTGGGCAGCAGATGCCCTGCTGCTCGCCCACCCCGGCACTCCCTGCTAGCTCTGTTCAGGCCGGCCTGCCAGCAGATCTCATGCTGCCAGGGAGCATCAGAAAGTAGCCAGACAGTGGAAAGCATTGAGCATGCCTCTCCTGCAACCTGCAGGCTGTCTCGGGGCTACTGTCTGTCTGGGTCGCTTGTGCAAAAGAGACAGCAAGGGCTTCAAATGCAGAGCATCAGACGTTATAACCCTAGAGTTAGAGAGAACTTGTCAGCATGAGGATAGGGAGTAGAGAAACCCCAGGCTTACAGATCCTCCGTACAGATCCCCTGTTCCTGCCTTGCCTCCACAGCCACCCTGTCCTCTTGTGCTGTCTGTTCTCACTAAAGGCTTTTCTCCGTTCAACCTCTCTGTCTAGCTCAGGAGATCTTTCCCTTATGTAGAGATGAAGAGGGCACATCAGAACGGAACTGTGTGAACAATGGCAATTTTAGTTCATTAGCCATACCAACACTGGATAGACAGAGACAGAAGGGGAGAAAGAGAAAAGAAAGCTGTTCTTTTTCTGCTCAACCTGAAAGGAAGCATTTGGGGTTTTTTTTGTAATGCAAACTGAAAATAAAAAGAAACTCAAGTTCAACAAAAACTTTCAATTCCCTTGAAAATGCTTTTTTAGCCTATTATTTCCTAATTAAACTGGAATAATTTTTAGAGTGAAAAGCTCTTTTGAACTGAAATAATGAGAAACCCCAGTTCACGAATACCTAAATGAAACATTCTCATGTTTCAGAATTGCTCAGTCTCACTTTTATCTTACATTTCAGAGTTAACCTCTTGGTCACCGTCCCCTTCTCACAGAGTGGGACTGCAAGGACCTATAAAGATTTTCTAACATTTTTCTACTATACTAATGGGTTTATCTCCAACAGTTTACCTCTACTAAAACATCTCCGACTACTTTTGGGACAGAGGGGGTTTGTGGTTTCAGTGCAGCATGCAGGTTCTTGGGAAGGGCTGTCTCTGTACAATCCTCTCTGTTTCCACCAGGCCAGACCTGCTTCCCTTGGACTACTGCCAGGCGAGCAGCTGCACAGAGGTGGTAGATGTCTCTGCTCTCCCATCCTGACTCTTTATAAATTAGAGGTTTTGTTCTTAGCTTCAAACCTTTCAGGCAAAACAGCCGGGAAACTATCTCCCCCCCACCAATAAAATACAATTGCCTCCATTTCCCTCACCCCCTTTTCTTTCACCAATTAAAATTTCAAATAACATGTGGCTACAAACCCACAGCTAAATCCCTGGGAACACGTTATAATAATTACCTTAAGCAGTATTTCTCTTTCTCTACATCATTCATTCATATTAAAAGACATCATGGGAGCATTTAAGCCAAGCAGTATGAGCACACAGGTAGCAGTCTTGCCCAGCCATATGAGGTTTCTTTCCACAAAGGTAAACTCTGCAGTGCAGTCCAGCAGTCTAGGGAACTGCAGTTCCTGGAAGGAGCCTGAAAGCCATGCCTGGAGTGTACATGTGGGTATGTTTTTTCCCTTCATCCGTTCCAGTAGCAAAGAGCTGTCAGAGATGCAGTGATTTTTCCTGTCACTGCTATTTCTAGATATCAGCAATCGGTAGAGGGAAAAAAAAAGTGAAGATAAGGGAAGAGAGAAAAAAACCCAATGTGTTATCTCATTTCGGTAGCATCTAGATACTGCCCATTTAATAGCTGTTATTTATCCAAGCATTTAATCATGCTGTAAATATAGTGAGTCCTTCCAGCCACAGAACACTTCAGTTAATGAGATTAAAGAAGGATTTACAATTCAGCTCCGCCTTTTCATTCTCTCCCCTGGGCTGTGCCCCATCAGAGTAAATGTCAGCCTCTGTTTTGGGGGAAGCTCTGAAACCAGCATCCTATCCCCCAAAATCACTATGACTGACTACAGGGATAAAGATGTTTAGTATTTGCCATTTTGCATTGCAACCATCTAGTCCCTCTTAGGGAGAGGCTGGCAAGAGGATAGGAAGAGGTGTTTAAGGCAAGACAGTGCCTCAGAAGTAATGGGACAACACCTACGGCATCCCAAAAGGCAGGGAGGATCTTCGGATACTGCTGCAAGCAGTTGATGCTACTGCCCTGCCATGATGATGGTGAAACTGCCACAAATCCATTGAAAACCACAAGGAAAACACAGAAAATGGCCAAATTCTGCTCCTGGTTGTTGGGAATGCATCTAGAACTGTGCTTAAAACTGTCAGAGCTTTTCCCTGCTTACCCCAACGCCACTGAGTGAACAGGTTTTGGCCACAGGACTGCGAGGCTGGCACTTTATCCAGCACTTTCGCTTCCTATGGATGGAGCTGCAGCCATAACAACACCCTAGCCTCCAGCTGATTTAATCTGCATTTACACCGGTCTAGGAAGGATGAACCCTGCACATATCCTGATCATATCTGCTGACATAATGATCCAGTTTTACCCCTGTCAGCACCATAAAAGCAACACAGCTCTAGAGCCACAGTACCCTCTGCCTCAGGCACCCTCAGCACAAATGTGTCAGCAAGTTACTAATCTTGGAGCATTTATTGCTAGAGATGCGGCAGGAGAAGCAGCACAGCTTGATTCATTAGCTAATGTTTGTTCAGCGCTCTGAAGGCTCCGAAGTGCTGTATAAGGACTAAGAGTTACTATTATTATTTTTCTGATCTCAGGATGAGTTTTCCTTGCTGGTGGGTTAGAAATATTTTGCCGTGTAAATTGAACTAATCTGACTGGGAGTAGCAGAGATGCTCAGAGGAGGGACGTGCTGGCAAACATCCTCTGATGTGCCTATACTCCCAAGGCTGCAGGCAGTTACAAAGCCTGCCTGTAAGCAGTTTCTCCCTCCCCAAATCTGTGCTAAGCCAGGGGCCCCTTTCCTCTCTGCACATTCCTGGTGGCCTTTCCCCACCATGGTCCTGTGCTGGAGTCTAAATCTAGGTGCCAACTCCTTAAACAAATGCCTGGAGCACAACTACATAGCAAAGCTTTGCCTCCCCAAGCTGTCAGTCATTTTGATACCTGTGGCTGAACTGACATGTTGTTGCTTTCCATCTTTTGTATCACACAGCCTGGTACAGGAAAATTGCAAAGGTCCTTGCCAGAGGACACATTACTGTGCAGATCTATACTGCTGATAGCAATACACCAATACCACGATGACAACACAGGTCTGAACGTGACCTAGTGTAAATGACACCCCAATGAGTAGGCACTGCTACCACCGCTGTGGCAGCGTGGCATCACTGTGAGCTGCTGTGGCGAGTGAGGTCTCCCAGGACAAACTGCAGCATCCTACCAAGCAGCATGGAGGCGAAGAACAGGCTAGAGAGAAGAAAAGGATCTGTGTCCCCCCACTCGCCAGCCCTGAAGGCTCACAACTCCTTTGTCCAAAAGATTAAATGGAATTGAAAAACCTGGTGGCATCATTAAAATTTAAGTAACTGTGGCTCAGACACACAGAGTTCAGAGCCCGTGTGCTGCTCTGGCTTCCCCGAGCCGGTAGGAAGGGCCAGTGGCAGTCCTGGGCACAGTGTCCCTGTTCCACGTCCGTCTCCTTCAATCAATGCAGAGTTCAGAGGCAGGTCTGCACACCCCTGATGCTCTGTGGGGACCTGGGCTTCCTGTAGGTTTCCTTTTCTTTTCTTCACACAAAACGCTCTTCTGAGGCCCAGAACGGTAAATCCAGAGATATTTTTTTCCTTCTTGATGCTCCAGTCTGCTGAATTATGATTCAGTGCTTCAATTTATATGAAATTAAAATGAGGAGAGCCAAACACTCCTGTGTGCTAAAATGCTTCAAGTTAATTTGATCAGACTTTGGGGTATAGAGTCCCAACAGACCAGCACAGATTGACTGGAGCTCATTTATATTCTTGTACTTCAGATGGAAATGAATGGAAAATAGTAGTTAGGTCCAGTCAAAAGTGCTGTTGAGATCTCTTTGCTGGAGCCAACAAAACTATAATATTTGAAATAGCTCCCATATCTCCATGATAGCCTGCTGAGCCCTTGATTGACTATAATAGGGCTCTGGGCTGCTGACAACAGGTTGGTTATAAGCTTGCTGCTGGTCTAGAAAGCTGTTTATACAAAGATGGGAGGTTGCAGTCCTCACATAGCTGTTATTCATTTACTTTCACCTGCCACAAACTGATTTTTGGCAGCTAAAGCTGAAAAACCTTTTGTGAATCTTGGCAGGAATTTTCCTTTGTTGGAAAAGATACCGTGAATCTTCTCCGCCTTTATCGTGCTCCATAAGGTCAACCAATAGGCAGAGTTTGTCCCTTTTTTAATAGCTCCTTTTCTTGCTGTTTTATTCTGTCAGCAACAAGCCTGTTCTGGATTACACTCAATCTCTTCTTAAATTTATTTTTCGAAAAGGACCTGGCTTTAACACCCAGCAATTGTATTGCTGCTTTGCTGCAGTGGCTAATTGCCAACTGATGTTTTCTAGGGAGACATCAACAGCCTCTAAAAAGGACCCCACAGATGATGAAGCATTTGTTCCTTTGCAGGAAGCATATGGCTGGGAAGGAGTACCCCTGGCATTGCAGGTGATTACATCCTCTCTCGCATTTGCATTGTGCTGTCTTGGAGGTTTTCAAGATCCAGCTGGAGCCAGCCCTAAGCAACCTGGTCTGAATTCAATGCTGAGCCTGCTTTGGGCAGGAGGATGGACTGGATGCTTTCCCGTGGTCCCTGCCAGCTTTCCTTCCCACCTGTGCCACTCCACACATTTCACAGTCCCAAGAGATGCTAACAGTGCAGTGCAGAGTTTTTATCTGGATTTGCTTGCCAGTGATTTATGGAGAGCTACCCTGTCAAGCTTTGCAGTAGCCCTTAATGCTCCTCACATCTGAGACAGAGTTTGTCAGTTTGACAGGGAACATCTGAGCCGGCTGTCTTTCTGATGGTTAACGTTTTAGTTCCACAAATAATCATCATCTTTTCCTCCTCACACTAGCGGTCCATTAGCACAATGAACCCAATCTCTGTGCAGAGATGTAACTTGCTTATCCTGCCTACTGTGAGTCAGTAGTGGCACTGGTCATTATTTTCACAGAAAATAGTAAAGAAAAGAAAAGAATAAAAAATAGCATAAGATGTTTTGCCTTGAGTTGCCATGAAAAGTAGTTGGGAGTTTTCTTGGCAGAATTTCCAGTGTTAAAAGACATATGTGAAATGTTTGGTTTTCAGGAGTTCAAGTTTTCAATAGGAAAAAGAAAAGATTTTTTTATGGAAAGCAGCCACTTTTTCTCAAAGGCATCTGCTCAGCCACAAATCCAGCACACTGTCAAAAAGCCATTTCAGTGAAGTAGTTTCAACTAGTCCTTCTTGCTCACCTATTCCAGTAATTGATTGCACACCTCTGCAAAGCAGCTTCTTTTCTTAGTCTACAAGCATTTATATTTTTGCTGTCAGTGCCCACAACTCAGACACTACTTACACTTCTCTCCAGATCACTGCTCTGTTTCTCGAGCCTGTTTTTGCCTGCCTTTCCTGTCTGATGCAGATCATCTATCATTTTTTATGTTCCCAGCTTTGGGGCTGTTTATTTCTCTGCTCTTTGCAAGAGTAGCTAACAGCATGACCAAGATCCACCTCTCAGTCTGTACCACTGATGTTCACCTAACACTGATGACTTTTGAGAGAGTTTGTATCTGGATCTAGCAACACATTGGCTAGGGCCAACAGCCCCCAGAGGGTACCAGAGAGCACCTTCCCTCGCTGCAGAGGGGACATACGTAAGCTGATGGATTTCAGCATCCAAACAGACGCCTGTTTACAATGCCCGAACTATCGCATCTCTACAAAGCTAGTCTCAGTGACAAGTCTGCGTACAGCCTAGCTACATACGGGTCTGTGATTTCCATGTTTGATGAGATGTAGCCAACATTGAATTCCCATGTATCATGTTTCTTTTTAATTATTTTTTTCCCTGAAGCATCTGAGATTTTACAGAGCACTCTGTTCTCCTTCTCATGACACTTTCAGGCCATTTTCCAACTCTGCTGTCCCTAATCTGGCCCTATCTTCCCATTTATTCTGGTCCTTGTATCCTGCTATATCCCTTACATCCTCACTCGCTCTCCGCAAGTAACCTGAGTGAGACCACTCTCACTTGATGTAGCACTTTTTAGTGAAAGAGACTGAAGCCCTCCCATTACAGCTTAAGTTTTCAGTGCCACAAGAGCCCTCCTACAATCTCATCCCTCCTTCACATTAAGACAAAATCCCCTTCTAATGAGCCCAGCTGCAAGTACATTAAGAATCAGTCAATCTGTCCATCCACCACCAACACGCTCTGATGCAGACACAGTTCCAAGGAGGATTTTCTCCATGCACTGACATTATAACAGAGGGGATTAAAAATGGCTCAACAACGTCGCACAACGGTCAGCGCTGCTCAGACACAGCACAGCTGAGAAGTAGGGAAGAAACGGCCCAGAACCCATCTAGGTGCATAAGACTCTTCCCATGATTATACTGTGAAAATCAGCTCTGCTTGAAGAAACAGGACTCATTTTTCCCCAGAAACGGACTTCATTGTTCCAAAATTTTCACTCTGTAACTTAGCAACATTTTTCCTCAGATGAGGAGCTGTTCTCAAATATATTCTGAAATGCAAAAGTCCTTGAATTTTGAGCAGTTTTATGTTTCCTTGCATACAGAAATGCACGGCAGACAGACAGATGCATCACTGCTACAGACGATGACAGCTTCTTCCTCAAAGATTCAAGAGAGGCCAATTACTTCCAAGCCATTTTGCCTTTTCCTATCTGCCACTGTTGCTTAATCGATGGTCTCTGTTTAATGAGGCAGAAAAACAGCAGAGAGAACAGCAAAGGCTTCATTCAATAGAGGAATATTTCACATTTAACCATGCCTGGGAGGGAAGAAGATGAATTTGCCCTGGAGCTGGGACTGTGAAAGTCCTCAGACTGTACAGCACCCAAGGTGGATCCAGGCTCTCTCTGGTAAATGTAAGCCAGGACTCCACATTAGTCTAAAAGGATTCTAACTCTAAATGGGGAAAACTTTTAAGAAATTTAAAAAAAAAAAAGAAATCACTTGTCACTTTTCACAAAGCATCTTCATCACAGGGCAGCCTGAATAGCATGACTGTAGAAAGATCCTCAGTTTTAGCCCACAGACATGATTCCTAGCTTCCCCCTCACTCATTATCTCCCTGGAAGTAGTGTCTTTTTTATGAAGCTGCTTCTCCCTGTTCTAGCCCACACACAGCTCTTTCTCCGTCAGTGAGAGATGCCAGGGCAGTGGTGGTGGGCTTGGGTCTTGGGCATGGAGCGCTGCTGGTGAGCACAGCTCTGAGTGCACTGCAGTGTGTGCAGGGAGTTACACAGCAACGAAAAGGTCGTGATACAGCATTTCAGGGGATGGAGAGAACATGAAAAGGGAAGGAAACACCTGGGATTTCTAAAGTGTTGCAGCATAACAAAGATGAAGGTACTAGAAAAGCCTGGTGACTGTTCTAGAAAAGCCTGGAGAATCCCTCTGCACAACAAGGGGCACAGGACCCAACCACCCTATTTCCTCTCCTTCCTAGGAAGGGACTCGGGATCCCTCCTGCTGCTTTCGTCCATCAGCTTCCAGCAAGTAACACAGGACTCCTCTTTGCTGGAATTTGAGGAAAGACTTTTGGGGAAACAGGAGAAAACTGGGAGAAAGTCATGCCCAGCCCATAGAAGCAGCCATAGCTTCCCAGCTCTCCAGCGCTCCCACAACTGAATTTCAATTTTACAGGAATGCCAGGGGGCCTTGAGCTGATTCTATTGGGAAGTTGCCATTGACCTCTGCCTTCCTAAATCCCAGCACTTCAGACCAGTGGAAAAGCACCATGTTCTGATTAGCTTAAATCTAAATAAAATAAAATGAAATAAAATAAATCATAAGAATTGTGATACCTGGGCTAGTCCTGGGTCCAGTTGGTAATTCACAGGCTGTAGCTTAGCAGCTGCCATTGCCTCCAGTAAATATGCAGGGATAGCAATCAGCTAGTATTTAATTAAACCACAATTACTGTCTCATTAGCTCTAAACAGAATTCTTATTGTGGAGCCTTCTTTTGATCACTGACACATACTTCCCCAGGAGGCTTTGTTTTATTTGGGACTGGGTGGAGGAGGGGATAGATGAATCGGAGGCTGTGCTGATGGAAAGGACCCCTGGCAATGCCCAGATGCCAAGACCACACCAATGTTTGCAGCATCAATAAGAGAGATATTTTGAATACTTTCACAGATCATGTTTTGTGTGCAATCAGTAGAAACATCTAAAGCATGCTTAGAGTCACCAGCCCTTTGTTTCTTGAGCAGGCGGGGGTGAGGGGGTGGGGGAGAATTGGGTTTTTTATTACTGCTGTTGTCATGTGGTTGTTCTAAATACTCCGTCCCTAGAAGGGCAAAGACAAGGGGATTTGTATTAAACCAAGTACACTGATAAGGTTGTTTCTCTTACACACAAGATAGCTAATTGGTGTCAGTCAACTGACAATTCTTTAGCCACTAGCTTTTCTTTTGTTTTTTTTCTTTAAAGCTCTATCATATAAATTACTTTGTGTTTGTAATTTACTTTTTTTTTCCTTTCTTTTCCTCTACAGCAAAAATAATACCAACAGCCTTCATAAATCACACAAGAAGGTAAAAAATCCAACATCTGCCTATGGAAGTGAAAGGCGGGAGAGGCGGGGGAAACGAAGCCAAAAAAAGAGGAAGGTTCGATTCACCTATAAAAGCATTTGGCTCGCTGATAATTCTTAGTACAAAACTAGAGAAAACCCACGAGCCTACTGACTGGGGTACCAACTGCCAACAGGAATGAGCCACGGGTAAATTCTGCCACTAATTGGAGTGGATTTATGTCAGCAAGCCAGAAGTGGAAATCATTGTAAAGGAACCAGTGTAAGAGTTGTTAAAATACTATGTTCCTGGATGTTTACTTTCCACATCTCAGAGAAACATCCTCTATTTTGGGCTCAGTGAGCATCTTTCACCATTAAGAGAAAAAGAAGTTGAAGGACTCAGGTTCATCCCAACATAGAACAAGATAACTTTTGAGCTCCCAAGATTCCTGCAGGACACGAAAGCTATTTTCCTCTCTGTTACAGGGCCAGGGTACACTGGTGTGTGATTATAGCAAGATTGAGTATTTTGTAACAGCACAGGCATCTTGAGAACTTAGAAGTGAATCACGGTGTCATGGCTACCATTGGTTTTGGGAAGCCTGGATGCACTTGAGACCATGCTGCTCCACCTACAAATGACATACATCATCTCTATCCCCATGAGATACTTGGTTCCTTCTACAGCAGACTCCAAGCCAACTTGACAACTCTCTGGTTCCCTCTCCAAGATGGATGGGAAACACATTCATATGTAGGCAGAAACACAGTTACGTGTCCTCTGATATTTTGGCCATATTTAAAGTTTCCCTATGGATTTCTTATTTTGCTTACTGAGACCTGCCCCAAAGATATTTCTGAGGGTCAATAGTCTGAGTGTTTGGCAAGTTTGGTCTCCATACCTTTATCTAAAATATAGCTTAGATGTAGTCAAACATTCTCCCTGACTTAGAGGGAACCCCTTCTCTTAATTGACAATCTTTCATTACAACTGGTATGCTTCTGGGAAAAGTTGATTTTTTGACAACTCAAGATTTCACTGAAAAATCCTAAACCTCTCTGGAGATGGGACCCGGAGAAAATTCCCTCTACTGAGAATCACAGTTTGTGCTTGTCTTAATACCCTGGCTCTTAGAGATATGAAATTAAGTCTTCTGCATTTCACTTTAAACGCTTGATTTTTGTACTGAATAATTTTGAAAGAAACGCAACCCTTAACGAAACAGAAAGAAAGATTCCAACAGTTTATCTTTGAAAATATTTCTTGATTGTTCAATCCATGTCATGAATGGTACGGGAACGTAGACTCGTGATTTCTGAGTGCCTGAGTCTGGCAAATCTCAATGCAAGAAACCATTCCCAAGACTATGCTGAAGCTGCAGAAGCTGTTCTATAAAGGCCCCAATTCAGCACATTACATATGGTTATGTTTATCTTTAAAGATATATGTAGTAAATCCCCTTGAAATCACTGGAACTGCTCATATGCTAAAAATCAGGCACATGCTTAGGTATCTTGCTGAGCTGATGCCTAAGGATCATGATAAGCTTAATAAGCATTCATCCTAAACACTGTGAAAATATAAGCTGTGAAATTCTCATAAAAAAATAAGAGGCCTCAAGACATCCAGAGATGAATCATGAAAAACAAATTGGCAAGCCTCTTATTAAAGCAAGAGAAAACACAACATCATGCAATCAGAGCAATAAAGAATCTCCAGCTCCACATCAGCTGGAATAATCAAATCAAAGCAACATAAAAGAAATAATGGCAGACAATCAAAACCAAAGGAGCGCAGCACCTAATGACTCCTGCTTGGAATAGTGTGCATCTGTTTTGGAAACAAATTCTTCCTCAACTCATCAGAAAAACTGCTCAGTGTAATCCATGAATGACAATACCTGAAGGAGCTGTACATCTTGAAACCGTGCTGGGCTCACTGGTGGCCCTCCCAAGCAGGGCAGGGCTCCATGCCCATCAGTAGCAAATCTCTAGACTTTGATCCAGAATATGCATGAGCAAGAGCGTTGCATTTCTCTGAATTAGCCAACGCATGCAGAATTTCCATGAGCAAAATCATGGATTTTGCACTCATGATTAGCCATGGGTTTCTAGACTGTGTTCCTAGGCTGGAGTGTTGCTTGGGGGAGGTTGCTTATTTCCGATGGAATCAAGACAATTTGAATAATACCGAAGAAATTTGTCAAGTTTCCCATTATGGGCTTTACTGACTAGTTCAAAGTAAGAAAATATCGTTTTCCTTACAAAAGGGTCTGTCTGCACAAAAACTCCGTACCACACGAAAACTCTGCATACTCCAGCCTTACCTGAAATGGGAGAGGTGGAGATTAAGAGTTAAACTCCAACATGAAACAAAAAAAATCACAGCTCTGGAGGAGTGGCGGGTAATGCAGCAGTGGAGGATATAAAAAGTAGAGAGCCTTAGCTAAGAAGGGTACATTGCAGCAGCGCTTATTGAATGACGAGTGTACTTCATGAAAGGGAATCTATCAGCTTAGCACTTCTTTGCAAGATCATGCAGTGAGGTTCAGTAGCTCCTATAATACAATTACTCTCTCCAAAAGACCAACTCAGAAAGCAATTACACACCATTAGCAATGTATTTCCAAAGGCCTCAGCTCACCCAAGAGAGCCAGCCACGCAGCTGGACTAAGCTACTGTTCTGTGCCATTTATACCTGTTGTTCCTGAGTCAGGAAGATACCACTGAGCGCGCCGCTCTGATGATGTTACACAGACAAGTTCAGGCGATTAGAAAATGCAATAAAATCAAGAGGGACACGGCTGGACAGGGAAACCCCAGCAGTTTAAATATATCTCTTAGAGACCTCTGCAAGGCCATTTTTAAGGTTTGCCTACACCAGAGGCAAAATAAAGGGAAGGAGAAGATTTTTAGGTGTTAGCTCTAACTCTCCTCACAGATGAGCTCTGCTACCACATTTTTCCACACTAGTTATGTTTATTAAGCATCGCTTTTAAATGGAATTAAAATTTTTAAAAAGACATTTGAAATACAGGAGTTCACACGTGGCTGGTCCGAAATAGCTGACCAAGAACAGCTTTACCTGTAGACAAGCCCTTTGCAGCTGAAAGCATGAGCACAGTTAGCTAACCACAGATTAGCCTCCATCCAGATGCCTTGGCTCGCGTTAGCAATGAAGGCACGGCAGCATGGTTTTCGTCATGGATTGCATAGTTTTCATTGGAAATACAAAGGATCCTAGGGCAAACTTATGCTATCCACACCCAAGGCTACACTTACTGCGTGCTACGATTGCCCATCTCAGTATGCGAGAGCCAGCAAGTCTGTGTCCCTCCATAATACAGCCGCTTCTCTAGCGGCCACTTAGTTCTACCTGCAGAAGCAGCTCACACCTCCAGCTCAGGTTCACTGGCAAATTTAACTGGGATAGTGGAACCCTGTACTGCCTCCAGCAATGTCCCCCTACCCACGTATGAGAGATTTCCATCCCACACAGAAGTGAAGCCTCAGTGAGATTAGCCGCTGCAGAGCTCCACAATTCATAATTCAGGGCATTCGTGCAAATTCCCACTGATTCCTATTAAAGGTCTGTTAAACTTAAATTTAAGATAAAAGGCACCTTTCACCTCTTCTACCCTTTACCACACATAATGATATAGACTGAATAACAATACACATATTTACATTCAATTCAATTTTTCTTGATTGCTTTCAGACCTCTGAACTGTAAGAAAATGATAGGACGGTTAAACACCTGATCTTTATTAGATTCATTCTTCATCAGAGTTATATGAAGATAATGAAAGTTACTATAAGAAATATTACACATTTCCATGGTTCAAAACGTCAAAATACAGAGTTTATACCCCTCGGTAATGTTCACAATAGAAGTTTCTCAACCAAGCCATGCATTCAGCAGTTTCTATACTCAATATTTTTCTCTCTGACTTGACAGAAACAGTTTAAAGGACATGTCAAAGATCTCTTCTTAGCAGAATGGTTTTCCTGTCTCTAACTACTCTGCTCATATCCCCAGACCATGGAAATTTATATATGCATCAGTAAACTCTATCTACTGGCTAGGTACTTCACAGTATTTCTCATATACCTTCCTCTATTGGTTACAATTACACTTGCATTATAATGTCACTAGAGGAACTCAGTGTAAAGATTAACTTGGCAAACATTTGGAAAACACAGCCTGACTTCATTAATGTCTTACAAGGACACTCACTGGACACCAAACCATCTCTATCTCCTACATTACAAACAAATCAGCTGCACGCAGAAGTGTCTTACAAAGTCAAGTGCTTTCTTAGCAAGAACCACCTGACCTCTATTACAGCAAACCTTTGCAGGTTTACTGTACTTATTTATCCAAATATCCAAATTCTCATTTCCTTTGCAGAATTTATACAAGCTGCAAGGGAGGGATCTCAGCAGGCTTACAGTTTTTCTCTTTCTAGGCCTGTTACAGCAAAACATAAAATATCTTGCTGTCTTTAGCGAAGTGCTGCCAAATGGTAGCATAATAAGGATATTCATCCTTCAGTGTAACTGTAGTTATGCATGGCTTCTTAGCAAACCACCTGAGAAAACCTCTTCTCAGAAGATCTCAAATAAAATCCAGCAGACTGATGGGCAAAAAGTTTCTAGCAGAGCTTTCTGCAGCTCAGCTACTGAGAACCCAGTGCCAATTCAGAAAATGCTGAAGAGCAGGAAAAAACACCACCTCCTTTAATAAACTCACCTAATAAGCAAGAAGTAAAAGAACAGCACTTGTGCACAGCCTACGGACCTCTCTGCTATTTTTAATGCTTTGTTCTGCCTTGTTCAGAGGTATGTGGCTTTAAAAGCATTTGGGAGCCAGGGTATTGACTCATAGGAGGTGGCAGGTTCACCTGGGATGCCGACACTGTTAAATTTTTGTCTTCTCAAAGACGACATGCTGCTCCTCCTCACAAAGATAATTAAGATAGCATATCAGCAGGGAGGAGATAGGAACCTACCTTCCAGAGCTCCCGGCCCACGAGCCTTATATAACTGGAGGCCCAGATGGGATGTACCTCTAAAACTGTTTCCCAGCTTATCCTCCACATCCTGCTTTCTACTGAACTCTGCCATTTGTGTTAACCCCTTCCTCACAGCCAAAATTAGCCCTTCCTGGTGGAAAAAAAATGAGTTTACTCCTTCCTGTGTCTTCCCAGCCTTCACTTTCAAGTCTTCTGAGGTTCCCCTGAACCCTCTGGCAATGTGATCTCCCTTCTTGATACACCCTTTAATTTTGACAAGGTTTATTACAGAATAATTAAGGAAACCTTTTGCTACCATGAACATGAGACTCTTAAAGACCCCAAATACCCCATCTGTCATTAAATCCATAACGAAATAAAAAGCCCAAATGGCAGAGCATTAAGGATTTGACTATTTGAACCTTAGCAAGGTGCTCCTGGTTTATAAGCCCACCCACCCATGCTATTATGTGCCAGAGAAATACTTAAATGCTTTGCTGATACACTTGCAGAAGTAACACAAATCTGGTTTTGGTACAAAAATAAACACAGCAGCGCAACCTTCTAAATAATTTGTGGCTCCCAGATGAGTTTTCTGCACCAAGAAGGCAGGAGATCATTCAGGGAGAAATGAAATTATAAACCCAATCTCCTTCTGTTGAAGAGAGGCTGATACTTCAATTATTTATGTGGGCTTTAAATATTTAGCTTGGCACTTATACCCTTAAGGAAACTATAGTTACCAGTTCATCATTACAAGGAGCCCATCATTTATTCATGGAATCAATAGGAGCACAAAGCAGCGGTAATGCTTCGTTCCTGCGTGTGCACCGTAGGGGTGAGGGCGTACAGAGCCTCTGTCCTTCTGGAGGGAGCAACCCAATTTTTGTGGTCAGCACACTTACTCACAAGACAGGTACATTGTCTTGAAGCTGTCTCGTATTGAAAAAGGTAAGTCCAAGAAACAGGCAGTGATCCAAACAGGAGGCTGAGTACCACACAGGTATCTCGGTGTGCTCAAGTGCGTGCGTGATTGCAGAATGGAGAAAAAGCCACCTACCTGCACTGAGTGTAATAACTGAAGTCACTGAAGAGTTTTGGTGGACTACTGTGCTTTTACTGACAGGTGATGGTAGAGATGCTGACTGTGACCAGATTTCTAGCAGCAGGAACTGAACCTGGGACCTTGTAACCTGAAATCAGAAATATTTATGGCTTCCCTAAGAATCTTGGTTTTAGCAAAGCCTAAAGCAGGCCTATAGAGTGGTATATAACAATGATTTTGCTTTGCCCTGGGTAACCTCATTTCATGGTAGGGTAGGAAAGTCTAGTTTCCATTGGCATCCTTCGGGGAAGTTACCAAGAGGCAGATGCTGCTCAAGTCATTCCATTTAAATTAAAAAAAAGAATAAAATTGGAGAAACAGTCCAGGGAAGCTGGCACATTAATTCATTTTCAACAACCAGAGTGAGAAGCATCCTTCCAAAGCATGGCAGTAAAATACAATGTTGACCTATTTTTATTATCCTGAAAGCCCTTTATGTCTCTTAAATTTTCTTTATAAACAATGCATAAGGTTGGCATAGAATTCAATGCAATCCAACCTTGTTTCAGGTTTAACTGAATGGAGAACAGCCAAGCAAAGGTGTAGACTCAGCTTTTTATACTGTTCATAACTGTGACTCAGAAGTCTTCCCTGTCCCCCTTCTCTTAAGAAACCTATACCACGACCCTGTTAGCCTACAGACATACCTACAAAAGAACTTATCCTGACAACATTTTTGGAATGAGCAGTATATTGATGATCCCTTCCCTGGCAAGCAGTTGGCTGTCCCCACTCCTGAGTCGCACGATTCAAAGCTCTCTAACTCCTTGCCTCCCCGAGCTCTGCCACCAGCACCCGCAGTATTTGCAGCTCCTTGGGTCCTGGTCTTTTTGCCCTGAAGATCATTGACAATACCTCTGTTGCAAATGTTTGGGCGTCTTTACTTTCTACCATCATTTATCACAGCCGCTTCTTCTGGCAGCCATACAAATATAATTTGACATGCTGTAACATCTGCATTGCATTTAATTTGTATTATTTTATTTTGAAACATTACCTGCTCCAGGACTCAGATTGCTCTATGCCCCATTATAAACTAGACAGAAATATAATGAAAATTAATTGTACTTAGGATGGGTCTCAGCAGATGCTAGGACACTATCAATGGCGCTCTTATGGGGAAATAACACTCTTATGACAAGAAAGGGCAGCTGGATTCATAACTTGAATAATAATTGCATTAATACTCATCATTAAGAACTCCCTTGTTTCTGTAGTGTGAATGGGGGTGGTGATTTTTGTAAGCCCACTACTTGTCAGCCACCTAAAGGCCTGCTTACTGGTATCCTGCACCTTAAAAAAAAAAAAAAAAAAAAGCCTTTCCTATTCAATACACCTGTGAAATATATGTACTTTTACATGTGTCTTGCACCTAGGTACACAGTGAGTCTTCTATTGGATTTACTTTTAATGTCCCCTTTGAAAGGGGAAGTAATTGATTATAATATGTTCATTTATTTATTTTTAGGTGCCATGTTAACAAATTCCCTCAGTGTAGCTGCACTCTCACTCCTGAAATGTAGATTCATGGAGGCAATGCAAATCACCAAAGAAAATCCCTGATGGAAGAATCGCAGTCCCACAGACCAAGTGGAAATAACAAACAACATCGAGAGACAGGAGAGCCTGCTGGAGCCGAGGTTCCCTCGCTCCTGCTCTTTCCTTAATTAGATTATGGAGCTGTGCAGTGACGGATGTGGGAGTGCACCCAGACAGGTCACAGCCCAGACAGCCACGCACTGCACAAGCCAAATGACTTAAAATAGCTGAACGTTAAAGGCCGAGGGTCTGTAAGAAGCCAAAATCTTGAATGTTTCTGATCCCCCTTTGCATCCCACACTCCCTCGCCCCTTGGTTTTGTCAAACATTAGTAAATAGTTCTATCACTGACTCAGAGGAAAATATCAAATAATTGCTAATTTAGCAACAAATACAGCAGTCTATGAAGTGGTAAATGTTGATGAGGTCAAGGTTCCAATACAGGGCAACATGGAACACTTAGTGAATGAAGACTAATTGAACTTCATGCATTTTAAAGAAGAAAGAAAGGTCATATATCAAAGAATAAAGGCAGAAAAAATATACCTAATGCTTGCTGAGGTGATCAGAAACTGCTGTTATTGAATTGGATTTTACAATTGCAGACTGAATTCTCAAGAAAGGAAATATCAATGGGGGTCACAGCATTTAAGCTTTGGTTCTCTGAGCAAATTCTGGATATAAAAGCTGGACAGTTAGTGGCATAAAGAATGATTCCCACCTTTCCTCCTTTGCTTGTTACTCTGTCCCATGTGTGGCAGAAAACATAAGAAAATCTGATGTGCAGACTTCCCAGTGTAAATGGAGGAAACCAAACACTTTCCATGAACATTTTCAAACGGTCAAGGAAGTCCTTATTTCATTTTCTATCAAAGAAGTTCTTACTGAAGGATTTTGCCTATGCCATCTCTGTATGTACTTATTCTCACATTTATACAGAAAGAAATTTGTCTATAAAGAGGCTCCAGAAAGATAAATATCAGCGACTAGAGCCTACTGACTGATGACAATATTTATTTATGTGCTCGGCAGCGGTAACTGTCTCGCTTTCCTCCCCCTGACGCTCTCGGTAAGACCTTGCTTGTCGGCGAGTGCAGCACCATCACAGCACTCCTGTGTTTACTCCACCAGAAAGTGGGCAAGTTTGAACAAACCGACATGAAAGCAGCTGTAAACTGAGAAGCAAAATTCCCTTCCTCTGGAAAGAACAGTGGTATTTGAACATTTTAAAATGCAAGAACTCCTGGCGTGATGAGACACTCTGAACGAGTATTTCTGTCCAGGGATGTTGGTGCATATTGGCTTTGATGTCTCTTCCTCTTCCCTTGCCAAACACAGCAGCAGAACCACTTATAGTTTGTATTATTCATCATGATGCTTTCTGGTGACTAAACCGCATCATGGACATCTCATGACCACAGTGTAGGGCAGAAGATTGCTTTTGGCAGAGGAGTTTTACCCAAAATGCAGTTTCAAAAAAAAAAAAATCAGGAGGCACACAATCAAAAACCCTACAACCCCCATGCACTACTGAGACAATTCAGGTCCAGACTGATGCCTAAATCAACACAGTACAATTTGCTGAATTGTTTCCTGGCAGGAAAATCAAAGCTGGTTTAGTTTGTCAGCTTTGGCTGTATTGATATTTTCCCACATCAAAACTTCATTTTGCAAGAACCAACCCTGCTGCACAGACACACTGACGGAGCAGAGGAGCTACCTTCAGCCCCACTGCTCAGCTGAACCCATGCCCTGCGCAGAGGACTTCAAGAACCCTCCTTGCCAGAGAGGCTGGAGGGAGAGCTAAGGCAGAAGATGGAGGGAGGGGGAAATAGGCAGTTCCAGTGATTTCCACTTCAGCTTCTTCCTTTTGCTCAGAGATGATCTGGGAATTAATTTCCTCAAATCCTAGTACTTATAGTATATCCCAAAAAGTTTGGTTCATTCCTCCAAATTTCTTTCTCAAATCTGAAGCACTCTGTCAGTGAAAGGAAAACCAAGGGAACATGACTGCCAGCAGGTTTAAACAAAATCTACAAAACCAGCAGTGGCTGTAGAGCTGGTTACATTCTTCCCCTCCTCTAAAGGAAATGTCTGCTTGTTGCATTGCACTGTATTCTTGCAAGGGGATAATTACATCAATATTCCTTGGTAAGACAAGCCTGCTGTCACTGTAAATTTGACACAGATTAATATTAAACTGGATTTAAGATGCTGTTTTTCCATGATGGGCTTGTAATTACCTGGCTAACAGCAATGACTGTGAGAGAGCAGTATTGTTAGTTACTCAAGGAAAATTAAAATCAAATCCCAACTCCACATTCACTGGGAGCTTGTCTAGGAAATTCAGTTGAGTCCACACAAAGGATTTGCTTTCTGTTGCCACTGAAAGCACAAATGGTTCTTGTCTTCAGCTACCAATCTGCAACACCAACGTGGATGAGCCTGAATAACATCCACATAACCTTTAAGTGCCAGCGAGCAGCTGACTGCTGACCCCAGGGCCGGACTGGGCCTTCTCCACGGCAGTAATGATGATGCATTGTCAGGAATAACAACCCACAATGAGCAGAAAGGGACAGAAATATCTACGGGAAAATTGTCTCAGCGGAGCTCTGTATCTTGTCCAAAAGGGAAACTAAGACAGTACCAGAAATCAGAGCAGTCCTTGGAGGAAGAGTCTAAATCTGACTTGTAAACCACTTGTAGCAATTATGTTATTCCTGACCACAGTTAGAAATAAGAAGTCGGGCTTAGATTGTTTCTCAGGTTTCCAGAAGTCACTGGTGGCCTTTTATACTTATAGTTTGTCTTTAAAAAAAAAAATATATATATATACACACAAGCACATACATAAAACAAACTTTCTCTGTATTGAAGCACAGTACCATCAACTCGTGCAAAATTAGCTTGCAGTATCACCACTGCTGTTTACTTCTTCAGCATGTCACTCGTAACTTTCTATACTCAACCATTAAATTATCCCTCCACGTAAAGGGAAGAAAAGAGAATTACAGTCATCAGCAGAGAACACAAATAGAAAGGAAGGTTGTAATTCAAAGAAAGCTTCAAAAACTTAAAAGTCATTAGCTCTCCTTTCTAGAAAACTCCCGGAAAGACCTCCTGTTAGGGTGACAAGCGAGTCCAGCCGGGGTGGCGGCTTAGATGCCGATTTCCTGGTGTGTCCCACCTGGGCCTGACTACTTGACTCACACTGATGGTCTGGCGAGCAAATCCTCTCAGCATCTTCACTCTCAACCTCCAGCGACACAGCCCTGAGCTCAGTGTAGGTAACCTGCCCACCTGCCTTCTCCACATCGCACGCACGCGTGTCCAGGGAAGGGAGATGGCATTTGCATCCTTCACAATAACCACAGCAAACCCCAAACCTCAGAGCCTTCAGCATTTCAGCTTAGTAACGGTGGTCTTTTGGAACTGGGCGCATCCCTTGCCTTCCCCACCCCATCCGTTCAGCAATGCTAAATAGCTAGAATAAGACTATTAGAAAGCCTAGGCGACAACTAATTGTTTTTAGAGCAAAAGAAAGCACACAGAGTATCTGGTCCATGCCATATTCCTACTTGCTTTAGGATTTGACTCTTAGTTAGGGAAGAGTATTTCTTAATTAAACAAACATCTGCCAGCTTGGTAGATTACGTCTCAAACTTTAAATGGTAAAAAAGAATTAGTATTTGTTTTCTTTTTTTGTTGCATTGTAGACATTCTTGCTTCAGCTGAACCTTGGAAGTTAGATGCCCTGTATTTAACATCTTTATTGCAATACCTATTACCAATCTTACAGAGGGATCACTAAAAACCAAAACACAGACACAAGAGCTGAGTACTAGACCCCAGGCTGAGCCATAGCATTAACGAATCAGTGGAACCGCAGAGGTTTCAGTCAGTGCAGGACTGACTCCATAGCAGACATGGGAGTACCATTTGAAGCTCAGTCCAGCTGTATCCTCGAGCTTCCTTTGGCGAAAAAAAGTGTTACAGATTTAATACGACACAAGAGCAAAATTTCACAGCAAAAGCTAGCAGCGATCTACACACGTGCACCACACACTCAGATCTCTGCTTCTCCCTCAACTATTCACACACCAATCTGACAGCACTTTCTAGTCCTGGTGACACCCCAGTAATCACGTAACTCGGGATTGCTGCTAAATGCAGTGGCTCCACCTTACCTCTGTGCTCCTGTCACATCCATAAAGATTTTATAAGTTCCTTGTTTCACTTCGGGCTATAGAAACTCCTGGACTTTTACTTTTGCATATCAGATTTAGCAGGGATGTCAAACGCAGAGTTGGAAGACCAGATTTAAGAACCTTAACTTTCTCTGTCCAACAACCAGTAGTATCCTGCTACTAACTGTATCAGCAGCCATTGGCCTACACAAATATGGATACGTATGCTGTGGTATGAGAGAAATTTTTATAAAACACAGATGAGCCAAAGGGCCAAACTCACCTTTTTCAGTGCACCTGTATGTCAGGCCAGTGTTTAAGTGAGAAATAAAAGATCATCAAGCTGCAGTGTCATGAGGTCAAGGACAGAATTCTCTCTCCAATGTCCAATCATACAAATAACGATGCAAGGCCTTGTGTAGTATTAGAATACTCTACAGTATCAGAAATGGTTTCCTTAAAGCATTATACTTTGAAGAATCAGCTGGTTCCAGCAGATGAAAGAATCTCTGGTTTTCCATTAGCACACTTACTACCATAGTATTTAGAAAGGCATACACAGTCTTCAAGAGAATTAATTGACTTTCTCAGAAGTATCAGGTATCAGCCACAGCTGGTGGTAGATATTAGATTTGCTAAGCCAGGTCACCAGTTGAGAAAAGTGATCAGATTCTGCGTTCTCACACAAAACTGAAATATAAGTACCTAGCTGGGGCCAGCCATAAGTCCTGCACTTCTTTTTTCCAGAAATGATATTCATAATGGTTTGGATATTCAACAAATCCTAATTGTGATTTAATGGCTTGCACTGTAATTAGCCTCCAGGGAAAAGTACTTTCAATTAACCAATGTAAACATACCATCTAGTTACACCATTACATGTTCTGCTAAATTTCCTGATTACGAGCTGGAAGTCATATAGCATGGGGCCAGAACTCATGGCACAGAGGAAAAGCACAGCTGTGACGTGAAATCATCCCTTTTCTCCTCTCCACAAGAGCGCCTGGTAGTCCCGAATGTCTCCTGCTACCATGGCTAGGAAGGAAGTGGCTTGGTTTGTGAGTTTGTTCGTTGGCACTGAGCCACTAACTCCTGCCTACAGAGACACAGTTCTCTGATGGATAACCTTGCTCTCATGCTTAGATCCCAGCAAGCATACAGCACAAAGTAGATCTGCATATGCTTACGCATGGGGTATGTAAGAGGAGTAATTGGGCCATGAAGCACAGGAAGACTTCACTGCCTTATGTTCTTACTCTATTTGTCCTCACCAGCTGACAGAGAAAGATAATTAAGATGGGTCTCTTTCCCCTGGTACCAGGTGAATGTACATGGCATCATTCTTCCTAGAAGCAATGAAAAAAAAAATCAGAGTGAACGTACCACAGGTGTAAGCTACTTCTGAAATTTAACCAAAGGCCAACAGAAACTGAATCAGAGCTATTGACTCCAGCAGTCTCTGGATGTGGAAGCAGGAGCCCCTGTGGTGTCTGAGAGCTGCTCTAAGACAGATCAGATTTCTAGCAGGGTGCATTTACTATTTTGCCCCTCACCTGAGTTGTGTCGGTTGAGCAGTTTTTTAAACTGCTTTTCCAGCATGTCACACAGGCAGTTCACAAGGGGGAAAGACTGAGGGGGGCTAGAAGAGGGACTGTTCGAGGGCTGAGTTCATGTGGCAGGGGGAGGTACATACCCCCAGCATGCTCTTATCTGGGAGAAGGGAGGCAAGATTTGCCCCTTAAGCAATGGGCAAGGCTTATTGCGGGATGTTACCTAATTCTGCCCTTGGTTTATTCCAAGTGATGCCTTTTAATAAAGCTTAGTTTAGGAGGCAAGGAAGGGGAGCAGAAGTCCAGCACACACTCCTCCTTGCACCCGCTTCACTCCAAGACAGGTCTGTGTCTTCTGCTCAGGACAACCAGGACCACAGAGTGGAAAGGCCAACTCTGCGACACTTTCCCCAGGCAATTCCTTTGTAGCTCTGCACATAAGCTGAAAAGCCAGACTCGACAGCTTCCTGGAGCTACAGGGAAGTGCAAGACATCCCACTTGGGATTCTAATGTACCTTTCTCCAAGATATTCAGCAACAGGTACAATTTACACACAGCAATAACAGCCCGAAGTCACTGAATAAATTGCTGATTTTGAAATAGCAAATGACATGGTAGCAACAATGCACACTGAACAACGTGCGAGAATAAAAGAATCAGTTTCATAGTTCTTTTTATCCTCTCATCATGTATATTTGTGGAGGAATTCTTGCTGCCAGAGAGCTAGCATGTCTAAAAGCATCTTGAAGAGTCTTTGACAAGCAGTTCCAGTTTATAAATAGGAAGTTTTTATGGCTTTTTTTTCTTTTACCATTTCCACAAAATATAGAATTTACATTTTCTACATTTCTACCCATCTATTTTCTACCCATCTTTGACTTCCTCCCTCTAGGAAAAGTAAAAGTCTAAAAAAGAGTAAAAAGTAAAAGACCAGGACTGAAAAATAGCAAATGTTCAGGGTCCTATCCAGTAACAAATTTTTCAGGAACTGTTTTTATAGAAGGAACCTGAAGTTGTTTAAAAATAAACAAACAAAATCCCAACAAAACACAAAAACAACAAAGAAACCCACACAAACACATGCACATCACTGAGGAAAATCTGCATGCAGGAAAAAGGGTTCATGCTCTGCACAGTGAAATTTCTGAAAATGATTGATTCCCTCTGGAAAGTCCTCACTTTTCATCAAAATATTTAAATACTACTTTAATGAAGGTTTTGTGGAAATCTGACTGCGCTTCTCTACTCCAAGTTATTGCACTGGTGGTTGCAATGGCACTCAACACAGCTGACTCTTCACTCCCATCTCCCCACCGCAGCCTTCCCCACTCCGCTGCTCTTCTCCTTCTGTTGTACCAACCGCCTGGAAGACCAACATCCACGATGCACAGCATTGCCACGTTGTCAGTGGTTGTTACCTGGGCTGCTGTTTCAAGCAACAATTTTAAAGTGAGGAAATACAGTTGGCCAAGGTCATCCTTCAGCAAAGCTTTCTTCCTAAATCTGAATGCCTCCAACTTCAGCCTTCCTGAGTCTCAGCTACTTCTGTGCAATTTTAAATTGCTGATGAAGCCATCTTGAAGGAGAAATTCTGGACTATGCATGGAAGCTGTCAAGTGCAGGTGCTTATTCCTTCCTGCCAACCTTAGCACGAGAATGCTACACCAGCCAAGGGACAGGACGGAGACCTAAAGGCAATACTGCTCCCAACGTGCTTCTCAAAGACCAGACCTGGATCAGACTGTTCAAAAGCATTTAGGTGTCAATGAGCTCCTGCTAAAAAGGATTCTGGGCCCGTCTGTACCAGCAGCAAGACAGGCGACCTCTGGTTTTTGTTCACATTTCGGGCCATGTGTCGGATCACCATGATGGTTTTGAAGAGCCTTTGCCATTCTCAAAGGAGGCTGACAAGCCCAGGGAAATTTCCAGCCTTTGAGAAATTTCCAATGAACTGTCAAGAGACTGAAATATAGAGTTGTTGGGTTTTTTTTAAACATAGTACAATAATTCTTCTCCTAAAGAGAGGAATCCTACTGAAAATAGTGAGCTCATATACGTCCATTTTCTATGCAACTGCATCCTACTTCTCCTACAAGATTTTATTTCACCTTGAATATGGACTATTTAATAAATGAAATGTTAATGCTAGGTTTCCTTCCAAGAGACTCAAGAAAGTGCCTCGTTCAAGAATGCTTTCTTGTGCCAACTAGAAATAAAAGGAAAAAAAAAAATCACAAAATAAAATGAGGGCCTGGAATAGTTTTTGTTCCAAGAGCAATGAAGAAAAAAATTGAGGCTTTGAAAAACTTGTCAAAAGACAGTTCCCTCCACTGCCCTTGTAACCCCTGCCCTCACTTTTCACCTACTCCCTCTGGTCACCCGTACTCCAGAATTAGGGATCACACTTGCAAGACATTTATTGACCAGGATTTAACTGCAGGGCCTCCTGCTGGACATTATTGCCCTGCCACATAACTGCATTTTGTGAGCTTCACACTCCAAACTGGGGTGGAAAAACCACACATCTCACATCAAGAGACCTCCAAGCTTGTGTCTGCTCTGATCAGGCAGATAGAGCTGGATCTTGAACTTGCATCTCCCAGACCCCCACAGGTCTGTTGGGCGCCTACAGCCCCAGTCAGCAGGGCTGATTTTACCCCGCTGACCCCAGGCCCTGCACACAAAGCTGCTGCGCATGGGCAGGTCACTGCTGGAGGCAGCAATCTTGCACTTCGTGACCTAGTTATGGATTTCTTGGATGTTCTTGTCAGACTTGACTTAAAAATAGAAATTTATCTCCAGACTTTAGAAACAGCCTCCTCCTCCCCGCAAAAAAAAAAATTCCCAAAGCCAACACTTTGTTTTTTCGCCCCACATCCTTTAACCTCCTCTTCTGTTGTTTTGCATTCAGTGAATTACAATTCTATAATTTAAAGATTTTTAACTCGAAAAAACTCTTTTCAACTCTAGTATTTACTAATCTTCTGACCTTCACAATTAATTTTCAGTGATGGAAATCAGAATAAAGGATCTGGTTTTATTCATCTTGTTCCCTTGACACAAAGAAAACAACTGCAATCTCTGCCTTTTTTTTTTTTTTTTTAAACCAGAAATGAAGATGGCAACATTACATTCATAGTTGCACCATCCCCCAGTACTCTCTATGCCAAGGCCAATTTAGGATGAGGCATAAACTATCGGTACCAAGAGTTTAGAGGATTTAATTTCTCACTCTCTATACAACATTGCAGGAGAGGATATTTACAATAAGAACTCAGTGACTGACTTATACTCGAGATGAAATACTCAGTTCTACTTCTCCTAGAAGCTTTGTAGGTTAAAATAGTCTGATCTACTGAGAGAACAATCCCCAAATAGTATATTCACTTCAAATGTCAGATAACATGGACAAAGTGTAGACAGCTAATGTGAAGACGATACTGTCAAAGGAACTGCTTTATGTGACAAAGATAAAGGGCAAGTAACAGGGACACGAGTTGAAAAGTTTAAAGATCAGAGCTGGTTCTGATTTTCACTCAGAAATCAGCCTCATCGTATGTGAAGGCTTCACTGACCATTTTCTGCAAGCGTGACATTTGCTCCTGAAGCCCACCCCACAATACATGCTTCCCTATGCAAGACAGCCCCCTACCAAAACCCAGGGCCAGCTGCCATGCAGAAGCAGCCACAAAAATCCAAATAAATCAATGCACGTTCTCCAGCTATGATTTATATCCTTTTTGTGTGACAGGGCTTCATTGCTTCAAGTCAGTCTCCTCTCAGCAGGTATTAGTCGGTCCTGTCTGACTGTTCATTCATCTTTGAATCTAATGCATGTTCCCAAAAGCTTTCGTTTGCTGGGTACACTTCGCAAGCGTCAACATTCAAAGCAGCAATCCTAATGTCTTCCTTTCAAAGGAAGCAAATGGCCCTGTTGGAGAAATCAGTCAATTCTACTGAAGCATCCAGCCACCTGTTTTTCACTTCCTTGAAACATACTTACTTGACGGGTTGGTTTCAGTACCACTGCAGGTCCCCAGACCTATTTTATCCCAGTTACAGACAATGGAAAACATTCTTTGTCTCCCATTCTTGCCTGCCCCGACTGACCTGCTCCTTGAATCTGTCTGCCTACGCAGAGGATAGGAAATTAATTTCCTCGATTTGTGATCCGTTTGAAGTGTGTGCAGTGGCAGATCTAGCCGTATCACTAATGGGCCATCTGGTAAGCGGCGTTATCAAAGGAGTTAGTTTCCTAGTCATGTTCTGCTCTTGCTTGAATATGGAGAAATGAATACAAAAGACAGAGCCTTTCCTGTCCCCTTCCAGCATAAATATGAACCTAAACAATTTGCATGAAGCATTACATCTCCTCCACTGAACTCCTTGTTTGAATTCCTAGAATGTGCTCTCTTCTCTCCCATTTATTACCTAGTAACCTATTCTGCTCAGGCACTGCCTTCATTTCATTTCTCCTAGAGCCAAGTGAATTTTTGGCACTTAAAAAACAATAATAAATATTTTCTGCTCATTTTGATGTTTTCATAGCACACACAAATCAATTATCTGGCATCCACCAGCAGCAAAAATACCATGAGAAAAACAGAATTGATCTCAGGAGTGAATTTGCCACACCAAGGAGGGATGAACGGACACCAGTTTGTTTCAATGGTTCATAAAACACGGCTTAAGTTCCTGCCCATCAACAAGATAAAAATAGTCCTCCAGGAAGCAGAAGCTTCCTGAACAAGGCATCTGCTTCTGCTGAACATTTGTCTTCAGAGTAATTCTAGCACCAGCTGAGCAGTTAGAAACCCAAATAGTTCAATGTAAAAATAACTTGTGAAGAGCATGGCAGTGCTTCCTAGAATCTACACAGGTGTAACTCATACATATGTTTTCAAGTGACCACAAATTTCATGACTACTTTAAGGTTAAGAGTAAGACATTTCACAAGTCTCAACATGAACTTCTCCCCCCCTCCTTTTTTTTTCTTGGTGCTTCCACTTGAGTAGAAAAGAAGCAACACATGACTTCAGCAACACAATACAAAGATGTCCATCTAGAAGGAACCTGGTCATCTAAGTCCTGTGGATACAAGGAACTAAAAAGACCTAGATATATAGCTTGTACTTCCTCGTTAGGCAAAAGATGTCAAATTAATAGTACATATCATCCATACTGAGCTGTTGGAGCTATATCACACATCTTTCCATTGGGAATGGGAGAGATGCTTTTCTGGGTGAGGCTTCCAGATGGTTTGCTCGCCTGCTGGATACAAATGAACCAGTTTATGAGCAACCCTTCTTTCAGCTTCACAGGATTGCTTATGCTTCACAACATATGGTCCTTGAGCTAACTTGCTTAAGTTTTAAGAGTCTTCAAATGAAGCTGGGTATGTTAAATTTATGACCAAGGATCATTATTTTCTTTCCCCTTTCTGTTTGCACACGGTTCAGCACAAAGAGGAGTCTAGTCTACAGAAAGACTCTTGGGCATCACAGAGCAGGTAATGAGCTGTGCAGACCTATGCCAGCAGATCCAGTACAGGTTCACTATCACAGTTTTAAATCTCATCTTTCAGCAGTTCCACACTCTTCGCTGCTAACTCTGTCCTCACACACATTTCAAAACATCATTCTTCTTAACTATAACTCCCTGATGCCGAAGACAGTCAGCAGTTGGCGAAGACAGATGACAGACTAGAGCATGAGATAAAAACAAACTCTGCTGTCCAAGAATAAGGAAGAATTATGAAGCAAACTGCCAATTCCTTCAATCATGACCAAAGGGTCCCTTGAGCCCATTTGCAACACAGAATCAGCAGCACCCATAAACACTTCGTATGCTGCCTCCCTTTGCACCTTTCAAATGCAATCTCCCCTCAGTCACCCAGGGCACCTCAGAAACCTATTCAAGACATCACCGCTGTTTTGGCAGCATTCATTATTTCAAAGAGAATATTTATTCTGTCTTCCCTGGGCAGACAACATAGTTAATACAGTGGGATGGTGCGAAGGAAGCAATACAAAAATGAGGGTAGCAGATTAACTGCTCTCATAATTCTTTACTTCTCTGTGGAGGTATAGAAATACAGGTGTCTTCCTTTTGTGAGATTTCATTCACGATTGTTCGATTTAACTTGGTGTTCCTGTGATCATCTTAATTTCTACACAAAGAACATACCCCTGGCAAGATTCTGGTCTTTAATAACTGCATTGTAATTCTGATATCTACATCTCTTACTCTTTATTTCCATTGTTTGCATCTTTTCAAAGGCAGAAAGAACCAGGGTCCCAAAGGATGAGATTTTCCACACATCGTTTCTAATGATATCAGTGGAGTCACTCAGCAGCGAGCAGAATTAGAGCCATGGTTATAAATTGCTCCTGGGAATGGGAGAGAACATGCAAGATGTCAGGTAATGACACATCTGCTTCGGGCAGGGGTGATCTCAATTTTACGCATCCACAACGATCCTCAGTCAGTGAATGGAAACGCGCTTGTGAGATGCAGTTCAGCTTATGCTGCAGCGGGTCAGATGAACTGCAAACTGACACAGAATCTCTTAATTGCCATGGGAGGGAATAGCTAAGATTGTGTGAAAGGAAATGCCCAGATGACAACTCAGACATCTAAACTTGGGGGAATTTCTCTCCTATTTCTGTCTAGTGAAGAAGATGAAGAGCTTATGTAAATCTGTCAGTTCTCAGTCTTCTCAGACAGCAAGTCCAACAGGGCAGAACTTACACAAGCAAAGCACCATTACCTAGATTTGGTTTCCTAACCTTAACCTTATTACAGTTTGATGTCTGTTAAGAGTTTTCAAATTTAAGGGAACCACCTATTCTGCCCACAGAGACATAGGTCATCTCTACTCCTCAGGGGATGATGTGCCAAGGATTCAGGTCTTTAGAGAAGAGCCAGATGCTAAGGTCTTACAGCGCAACAAGCACCAGTAGACAGCAGAAGGGCACAGCTAGTACAAGGGTGCTGAGCCTTGTCACTGTTCTCAAAGGGTAAGTCTATTCAGATTCTTTCCATATTGTGGGGTCCTTCCTGCCAAGCCCCCACTTGCTGGAAGATATATCCAGGAAAGTTTGCCCAGTTTGTACTACTCCAGCAGAGCCCCAGTGGGAAAGAGAGAACAATCAATTGTCTACCTAATGGGTTTTAGAAGAATGGAAACATCTGTTAGCATGAGGATGACAGCTTGTTGGCAGCTCCCAACCAACTAAATCCACTATCATAGCAGGGTATCAGGTCTGCCAAGCAAACACACCACACTATACATGCAGAGAGCACAGTGGAAGCTGGCTGTGGCATCTCTGGGTATGAAATAACCCAGCATTGGGAAGACAAGCCTGAAGGAGCATTGCACTCCCATTCCCAGCTACCTACAACCATCACAAGCCTCTGTGCCCTTGTGAAACTCTGAGGTTGGCTGTAGGACTAAGCCAGGCCCTGCTTCGTCTTGAACTTGGTAGGAGTCTTAATGGGGACAACAGGTCAAATTCCTGTCCCAAAGACCTAAGTCTAAGCTAGTCACAGAGGCCCCGTCGGCAGTCAGTGAAAACAGGTATTCCTGAGGTGTCCCAGGTAGATAAGACACAGGGCTCCCCAGAGAGGCTATTTCTCTTCATTGCCTACAGGAGGGGCATCAGTCTCAGACATCCAATAATTAGACCACCAAAATCAGGTGAAATATCAGGAGGAAGCAGTAAGCTGATAAAGGAAGCCATCAGCATGATGGTTACCTCACATCACTATTGCAGCTACATGTTTGCATGCCTCTCTAGCAGTCCCAACCCCCCGGTCCTCAACAAAAACAGCAGAAATTATTCCTATTTGTAGGGCAGTGCCAGAAGGAACTAAAGAACGAATTTCACATTAATAGCAAATAGATGGAACTTATCTAAAGCTTTACATCATCTGAACAAACAGTGCAACATTCCCCTCTGTATAATGAGGATTACAGGCTCAGTAAGTGACTTGTTCACTGGCAGACCAAAAGGTATCACACAGTGAGGACCTGAGCCCAGCCTCTTCAACTACATTCACTTGACCTCCTCCTCTCTGCTATAATCTGTTACTTTCAAATTCCTGCATAAACGAAATGAAACTCTGGCACTTCAATTAAGACCAGCATTTACCCAAGGAATCTCCCCTCTTAGTCTCTACGGCTTTTGTAGATCCTCTGTACAAGAAGCACATGGAGTGCTGGAATTAAGAAGATGTAAAAATAATCCATACAGAACGGCACAGCAAGAAACGCTGAGAATCTATCAGTCTGAAATGCATCTGGATACCCTCAGCATGGATGGCAAAGAAAGATGGAATTCAACAGAGCAATACTTAAAATTCATTTCATCCATAGAGAAAAACACTTAACAAATTAATTGAGCTTAGCATCCATGTTGAGAGCTCGGCACTGTTATAATCATCACAGGAGAAAGTCTATTTTATGACTGGCTGAAAGAAGCACAACAAGACCTGAACAGACTAATCGCTACCCCGTAGAGGCCAGTAAGATAGAAAAATGGCAGCCCTTGTAATTTTGGTATAGCATAACTCTGGCCTTTTGCTTTTTACCCAAACATTGAACCCAACACTCTCCAAGTTCTGTCCCCAAGAAGCAACACATCTTACCTAGCCAGGTGTGTGACACAGTCTCTACTATTGCCTTATTTTTCCTGGTTGCTTATCAAAATACAATACCCCAGGCACCATAGGCCTTTTAAAAGGATTTTTTTAGTTTCTAGCTACACATCCTAATTGGCTACCACAAGCTCTGAGAAGCTCAGTAGCTCTCCTCCCTCTCTTCTTTTTTTCCCTCCCCTGCCAGATGCTGGTGGCAATGTGTGTGGTTAGATAGAAATCCCTGCCCCCCACCGCTGCCACCTTGTTTGAATTAAGTAACACCAAGTAGATGGAACAACAGGGTTCTGTTCCAATGAACAAGATTTATCATCCCTTTAAGGAGATACTGACTTTGCCTTTGCTCAGGCAGTAATTGTTTGCAGTCACTCACAGCTCCCCTTACAACCTGCAATCCACCACTTCCTTTCCTACCTCCAGTCCCAGAGGAGCTGAGCTGTTAATCATTTTTTCTGGATCACAGAAAGAGTAAAATATCCTTCCCCAAAAAGAATCATCACAGAAGGGATAAGAGCACCAGGTTGTGAAACACCCTAAAGTATATGACCACTTAGTGATACTTGGGCAAGTTTTCCCACTTTGCTGTGTTAACTATTACACTGTATGCATCTAGCCATAAAAGATTTTTGATGTGTTCTGCAAAGCATTCAGTATACAAGGATAATTCCATACTAGACAGTACATTAAAGAAACATTAATATTCCAAAACAGCATGCTGAAAGTTGATAAATGCTAGCAGTAAGGTCGCTGTGGCCGCCCTTTCCTCTCCAGCTACCTAATGATATCTTTTCTCCATGTCTCATTCTCAGAAATGACTGGAACTGTTCAAAATAGTTCAGATCGAAGCCGGCACATACACAATTTTAACCCAAAAGTGTTTGGCAGAGTGATAACTGGAAGTCCAGTAAGTGTAAATCAAGTGTCACCGTGTAGTACAAACTATCTCAACTATCCACCAGTTTCATCTCCAGTAACTACTGCAGGGTCACTGACTCTCTGCAAACTGAACCACTGAGCATTTCAGCAGTTTTCCCATTGTGACAGAGATGGTAAAGGGAGAGGACGTAATAAATCCCATCCTCAGTCCTCTGCAAACACACTGAGTCCACCTTCCTTCTGCACAGGTCCTGGAAAAGCAAGTTCCTAAAATGTGAAAGGGATTCTATGGAGCAACCAGAACAAGAAAGGAAAAAAATACCAGCTATTAGGAAAATTAGGCTCCATTTCCCAGAAGGAAAGAAAGATCTGACCTAGGGTCGCTGGTATACTCTGAAGCCACAGTATTCAAAAGTGCTGCTTTCACAGCAAAGTGGAAGAACACAACAGCAAACAAAGAGTTAATAGGGTTCACATCAGACCAAACTTTCAAGCCCAAAGTGGTTTTCCTTTCTGCTTCCTCAAACTGCCGAAACCAGTTGGGCCACAACACATTTTCTCTGTTTCACCCTGTATGCAGGATCTGAAACTGTTTATTTTCCACATCACTGCTGAAAAAGCCAACTGCACACAAGTGATAACAAGCAGTGTTTTCAGGATGTCTGGAGATGCTTATCATAAACGCCACGAAGTCCGTTCTGGTTTGATAGAAGACAGCAGCTCATCTCTCAGCCACGATTTCAGGCAGTTGTAGAAGATTCAGAAAGAGTTATTCAGCAAACATGTAATCTCCCATGATAAGAAATACCAACTGTCTGGAGCAGGATTTCTCTGTGTAAATTGAAATCAGGTCTGTGTAAAGCTGAATTAAACCTTTGTCATGAAACTGCAGACCTGTCAGTTATATTCCTCTAGGTTAAGCTGGCAGCATCCATTGAGAACACAGCCTTTGAACAGTACTTTTACTGCAGTAGTTGCTTTTAGAAAGACAGCAACAATAAGATGATCTGTTCTTCAAAATCCTTAAACACTATTGATTTGCAGCACAAAATAACAAACTGCACCATGCTCTGCTTAGATAACTGTTTCACAAGCAATACTGATTTTCTACAATGAAGCTGCTTTATTTCCATAATTGTTCCTCTTGAGAAATTTAGTTAATTGTTCCTCCCTCTTCCTCTAGCTTTAATTCCAATTTTCCCTCTCCAGCCTAAGGGAATAAAACCAAACAATTTTCATTGAGAGTTTGGAAAGCTGGTCAGCTTTCATTATGGCCTCAGTCACTTTTAATCAGCTGCCCCAAAAAAACAATTGAAAATAATTAACTGAGCTTCTCCTGGGCTTTCGGGTTCAATAGAAAGGTGATCAACCAAAGATAGACAAAAGGACAACACTCCTGTCAGAGTCTGGACACTTTTCAAGGTCTGAGACAAGGATTTAACACCAAGCTTCAAAATTTCTGTCCATACCAGTTAAGAACCTCCGCAAAAAGTCTTGCAAGATTTGTATGTGATTTACAAGCGTAGCTTATGCTGCTGGTTCCTCTGGCTTTGTCCCGGGTGTTACTTCTCTAACACCATGGGTAACGTCAGTCAAGTGCTCCTGCATAAAGACATAACCTAATTTTCAAATCTCCCCAGCGCACACTGCAATCATTTACCTGTACTGCAGGAAACTGATGGTCGAGGGCTGAGGTGTTTGAAATGAAGTGTGAGGCCTATGGTGGCTATTCCACATGGAACAATGCACAGCAGAGATAAGAGAAAAGAGCTCCAGAAGCAGCAGAACAGTCACAGTTTCTAAGAGCAGCAGGGAAAATACAGCATTGCAGTACTTAGCTGAAGGCTTTGAAAGCTTTAGCTTCACCAGATGGGGTGAGCTGATCTACCAGCTCCAAACAGCAGTCTCTGCTTCCCCTTCTCCCTTTGCTCCCACATCTCTCATCTCTTCCTTGCCTCAAACCAGCTCCAAGCCTGAGGCAATGCTTTCCTGAGCAGATTCATCTCACTAGCCCAACAAGAAGCCTATTTTCAGCTGGCTGAATTGACCCATCAGACAGTTAAGGAGCACCACCAGAACTAGCACAAAGGAAGGATGAATATCCCACTCAGCAGTAACGAGTCACGAGCTCAGCCCAGATGCTTGTGAGCTGCAAGGTGCTGCAGAGACAGAGGGTGCTGATGGAGTAAGCAATGCACACTTGAAAGGAAACCAAGAGACAGATCACCCATGGAAGCTAGGAGGCTGCTGTCCAATATTATCAATATTATTCCTCAAAATTTAGTTTTATGCTTATGGAGGACAGGACTTAATCATCATTTCCATCCCTGTACTGCAGATAAGAGATGGTTACAATAAGCCTTTTTTTTATTCAGAAGTAATGTTCTCTGGCTGCAGGATCTTTGTAGCTGTGGTGTGAGGAAGGCAGGGGCCAGCAGCACTGCCATTACCCAAGGGAGCTGATGGTGCTTCTAGCTAAAGGGTAGTGCTAGCTGAGCATGTTCAGAGAGCCAGTCATGGGGGGAATACCTATAGAAAAATGAAGCAGCCCCATGGCATGTTTGTATGGTGTTATCATCTGAGTGGAACTGTAATAGCAAACTCCTATAAAATGGTCTTCACAAATGGGCAAATGTGGGCAAGGTAGGCCAGATCCCCCCAGCAGAATTTAGATTAGGACTAAAGTCTACCGAGGCTCTTCCCACCACCCACGCATTACACAGTCCTTGATCACCCAGTGTAAATTTGCTCACTGAATTCCTTTGCAGCAGAAATATACACTTAAAAGAATCCCCGTTCCTTCTTACATTTCTGCCTTCTTCACCATGAAATCCTTTATTACAGTGAAGAAAAATCACTCAGAAGCTCTCGGCTGTTGTAGTGCAGGAACAAGAAGGTCGAGAGGCAAATGGGATACTGGGAGCACCCTCATTGCACTGTCAGCCAGAACTGCCTCCCCAGGGCAAAGCACCACGATGGCTGGAGGGACACAGCTCTGTTCCAGCTGCCCGTCGCCTTCCCTCGAAGCAGGTTAAATGCATACACAGAAAAACCTATCTCAATAGACTGTGTGCCTGGCTTACCAGCAATTAAACTGCAGATCAAAAGAAACATAAATGTGGATGTTGCTTTGCTTATTAGTATCAGCTCTGTCTTTGATTGCCTGAAGGCCCTTCCAACAACGTTGACTTTAATTACTTTAATGAGAGAGAAAATGATCTGAGGAGCATCAGCTCAATGGGGCAAGGTCCCGATGAAATGCTAGGTCTGGGATCATTAGTTTAGCAGTTAATAGTACATTATCTTATGTTATTGGAGCTAAATGTAAACAGCTACTGAAGCCCAACTGCTGCCAGGGTCGAAGCTGGGGAAACAAATTAGAAGCAGCTTTGAAATAAGGTTGTATTGGTTCTGCTACACACTTTCAACAGTCTGCTCTTTGTTGATCCATTGTAGAAAAAAATGCTTGTCAAGAGAAAAGAAAAGCAAATTTAATATGCTATGGGTTTGTCTTCAACAAAACACTCATGACAATTATTTAAAATGAACTTTTTGAAGTGACTGAGTTTATCTAAAGCAAATTAAGATACAGCAAATCAAGGCCACTTCAATTCTTAAGGGAAGCCCAAGCTGCTAAGCAAGAGGCCATGCATCTGCTCAGCAGCATTAGCAGTCCTGTGTGCCTCCTCTCAAGTCACGGGGAAAGGCAAGATGGAGCAATTTAGCTTCATTTGCAATGAAAAGGGATTAAATTGCATTGTATGGCTTCGTATCTGCTGCAGGTGAAAAACGTTCACACCTACCACAACTCAGCTGACACAGAATTAATTTTAAGCAGCAGTAATGTGATTATGATTCTGAGCAATGAGTATTTGATACAAGGATATAACATGGTTAAATTAATCCCATTTAATTTTTTACTAGACTTGGTGGTGCCTGCAGTTATAAGTACAGCCATTCCTTGTGTTCCCATTGTGGAGGATTAGAATTGCTGGTTGTTTCAGCTTGGAATTAGAAAGGGAATTGCATGAAAATAGATGAAACTAAGAATTTTACTTCCCAAGGAAAAATCCCTTCCTGAACTTTCCTCTGATGGCGTAGTCCTATGCATCAGCCAGGCACAGCAGGCATCAAAGACAACCGAAGCCAGCCTTGGAGATTCCAGCTCATCAGACACAGAGATTCCTATTTCAGGCTTCATTTTTTCTCTGTCTTAGGAATAATTTTGGTTTTTTGTACAAGTCCTTTGAACAACTTTACTGGTTTGTGGCTTGTGGAAGCAAGCTGCATTTTTTAAATAACCCCGGAGTCCTCATCTATTGCAAAAGCCCCCTTAGAGAGCAGCCCTCAAATATATAAGTAATGTCTAAGAAACACAGCCAAGTGGGTCATTACCGAGAATGAAGACTCTTCTGCAGGTAAATGAATTCATTCAGCACTTTAGAGGCCAGAGCTCTTTCCCAAATTAAGGAAGTTCAGTCTTGGGAGGGAGGTGAAAAGTTAAGCTCTGGGCCTCATATTCCATATTTTTCTTTAAAAAGGGATTGTGCTGGCTATTTAGCATAGAGTGGAAACAAGAACAAGTTGTCGAGGGGGAAGTTAAGTAATGACCTGCTGACTGCAGAGGGGTAACTTTCAGTTCTTGCTTTGAAAATGGCTGATAATTGGATCTCTGGCCTGCTCCAATCTTTGGTGCAGGTTCACAGGGAAAACGAGCACTTCAGGCTTAGCTGCCTCTTCCCAGTCTGGGAGAATGGGTCTCCATAAATAGTTGTCTGTCCTTTAAGATATAAGGCTTGTCCAGGTCTATCTGCTAATCCAGACAGCACCTCTTCTCCAGTTTTACATGCTTTTACGTTTACTAAAAGGAGTGGCAGTATTTAATATTTGTTTGGCAGGTGTGAAGAGAAAGAGGAGCTGTCCTAGGTTCAGAAGGTTTGACAGAAAGCATGTGAATCTGCATACACGACAGAGTATGAGAGCAGAGCGCTGGCTGCATTACCCCTGTGGGACAATTATAAATGAGTTAGCCTGCCCCCAAGACGTCTTGTCTTCCTCACATGGGCACCAGCAGAGACCAAAGAAGCTGCTGCAGCCTGGACTAATAGGGCCCAGCTTTAAAGCTCACACAATAGAGACTAATTCTTCTAGCTCCGGATGGGGTAAGGTTTGTGCTCCTGTTGCTGCGGAGCTGCCCCGGAGCCCAGAGCTGCCCATGCCTTGCTTCCACATGGTACTGTAGATGCTCTGTGTGGCAGGTACGGCAGAAAAAGGGCAGTTTGAAAATCTATTGGCTCTCTGAAATTACATTGTCAAGATTATTTTTTTTCGTTTTTGCCATTTCTATCCATCTATAAATCCAAGAGCCTGAATTATCACCAAGAAAACTATACCAGGTTTGCAAGGAGCTATAAAAACCTCTTCAAATGACACAGTGCAGCTTTGCTGATTGGAACAATGGCGTGATTTTACAGCTGGATAGCTCAAGACATTCCAGGAAAGGAAGCAAGTGGGCATGCACCTCATTAGGAAGCCAGTAATTGGCTCATTCCAGTGAGCTTAAATACCTGTTACCACCTCCACATATCAATGAGATACGAGCCTTCTGTCCCAGCTATGCACTGCCTCAGTTGAGCTTCAGGATGTTCAGCTCTGTGCTGATCGTCACCCCAGGGTGCTGTGTGCCACCTAATACTTTCCTCATCCAGGTGAAAGAAAGAAGACACAGAACATGGCGCTACATCTCCCACACCTGGCACCGCCAGTGGAAGGAGGACGAGTGGAGCTAGGGAATATGCAGGCATAGCATGGCCTGTAGCTTTTGGTACAAAAGCAATTTTATTTAATGAAGGAGCTCAGACACTTTCCAGCCTGTCCCTTTAAGACCATGTTTGCCAGGGGAAAGACAAACATATTGTTAACCAGAAACATCAGAAACTGAAACCCTGTGATCTGAAACACGACCCTGATTCAACAGCCAGGAAATCCTGGGAAACCTCCAGAGGCAGCATAAAATCCTTTGCCTTGGGGTGAAGGAGAAGGAAACAACCAACATATTTATGCAGACTCAGAAAGGATCAGCCATTTACAGAAAACAAGCAGAGCATGTGCAATGACAGGAGTTAGGATCATAATTACTAGGGCACCCAATTTTTCTGCTTCAAGGCATAAGCTGATCAGCAGATGGCATCCAAAGGAGCTCTCCCGTTCGGGTGGCATACACAGCATAATTAGCCAGGGCGTGGAAAGTCTTTGACACAGTCACAACAGCCCTAGAGACAACAAGCGACATTTTCTGATGCTGAGAAACCTGACTGCAAGAGAAAACTGCACGAATGCAACCATGCTTGAATGTGGAGCAGCAAGGGGTTGATGACCCAGCCATTTATTCATGCCTGTATGGACTGGAAAAAACCATCAAATGTTGAATGTGTTGGACTGATCCACTTAAAAGTAATCTGCTTTACCCATAGCAAAATGGGAGTTCATGAGTTGACAGCCCCAGGGAGAGCTGTACGAGGAATCTCAGACAGGAGAAATTGTGGGGCTTATTGGCGGAAGCAAGACTATAGAGAAAAGTTAATTTTTGAGAGGCTGAAATTGGGCAGTATTGCCCACTTCAGTGGCAGTTAATTTTTTTCTTGGAAACTTCAGATAATAAAATTGAATGGGATAAGAAATGTGTGTATTTTTTTCTTCTTTAATTCAAGTCCTTACATAGATCTGAATGCAAATGCCGCTGTGCTTACCACTGGAATTGCTGTATATGCCAAGAAGCACTCTCTGCAGGATAGTGCAAGGATTCCAGATGCCTGAAAGGTGCTTTATAGTGGATATGTCACTGCCTCTTTTCTTTTAGATCAGGGACAGAGACTAGCCCTTTCTAAAGCGTCCAGAGATCTGAAATGTTTCATGTCCCAGAAGTGCTGAGCAGCCTCAATTAGTCTTGACTTCTAATCAAGTTCTCTGGGCCTCAGAGACAGCCCTAGACTTTCCTCTCTCAAGCTACGTCTTTAAACTCATTAGAAACCAAGTTTCTGTTTTGGAGGAAATGCCAGTCCTTTAAACCCTGCTTTCATCTCAAACCCAAGGCAAAACTAGCATTTTCTAATGAAGAAAAGAAATGGCTTGTTTTCTGCCACATGGAGTCATCAAGCCATTTCATAGGGATGGTGCTGGCACTTGCATGCACATACTGCAGCACCATTTTAATCTGAATGCACCACACAGATTGTATCACATCCATTTTGTTGGGATCAAACAAAATACAGGATTACTCAACCATGATCACTATTGACGTGTTCTCCTGAACAGCTTTTATTTCAACAAAATGGCAGCTTCTGATGAGAAAAACTACTATTGACAGTTTTCCTTCTGGCTCCTCTGTCATTATCTGTAGCTGTGCCAGCTCTGCGTTTGGATCAGCATTCGAGCTAATGAATGGGAAAAAGCTGTACCCACGTACCCTCTCTGCAGTCCCAGTATCTTGGTTCACTCTTAACGTCCACCATTATGGTTTCCCTTACCATATATCAACTACATTTAGTAGAATCCTGATTGGCATGCCGGGGCTATATATGCATGGGCTCCTGCGGTGTGCTTTAGGGCAAGCAGAACATCCTTGACAAAAGTTATTCCCTTGTATTTATGCCTTAGGCATTGTCTGGTTCCAGCAATAACTGCAGGTTCTGCATTTTATTACTTAAGAACTTTTGCTGCACTAAATTCAGGACATGAACCATGGGGATTTCTCATCTCAGGAGTTTAATTACCTCTTTGACTGAAGTAAATGTTGTATCAAGTGGATAGAGGGAGGTCATGGTTGGAATGATCTCCTCATATACAGATGCGAAGCACAGCCTCCTGTATCTACCATTGGCTTCTAATGAGGAATTTCGGATTCACCAGCCTCAAAGTAATGTCAAAAATACAGATGAACAGTGCTGGCAGAGGAGATTCTACTTCTTTGTTGCTCTGAATTTTGCCACCATGCCCCTTTTTTCTCTACTTTTTTAGCTGTTTGAAATTGTCTGTATTCCTTGTGCTCCAGAAACTCTGCATCAGAGACTTTGGGAGCAGCAGCTGGATGATGAAAGTGATTAAACAAGCCAAGGGAGTTGGTTTCTCTTTGCTTGGGTTTGGACAAGGCAAACAAACTTGGCACAGCTTCATAGAGGAAGGGTTATTAACAGCTCCACAGGGGAGGAGAAACATCTTGTTGACATTATTTATTTAGTGTCCCACCTTCCCAGCCCTGCCACATTCCTCATAACACCAAATCCAGCCTTACCTGAGCAAAGGGTGAGTGGAGAGAAAATACACTAAGAGATGTTGCAATGAAATTAAGGGCAGAAATGCAGCTTCACAAGTTCATTGAAGCTGAAAAGTTTCAATGCAAATCTCCAGTAGACTTGGTGGATCAGGCCAAGGGCGAGACTGGGAAACCAGATCTTAGTCCACTAGCTGGTATGCCCAAAGCTGAAGTTTTAGAAGATGTAGCTTATCAGCCCTGGGGACAGACATCCTGGAAGATGAGTCTTGAGCTCCAAAGTAGGTGCAAATTCATGCTGAGCACTGTACCTGCTTACAAAGTTCCCTTCAAGAACATACATCTTAAAAATCAGGGAGGGAACATTGTTCAGCAACAAAACTTGCCCCTTGGTTCTCATCTTTAAAATTCTTGAACCAAGTCCGTCAGAGCTATAAAACTTACTGCAGAAAATTCAACCCCCGAGTGCCTCAGCCTGGGAATCTAATAACTGAAGGCACTTAAAAAGTGCCTAAAAGTAGGAATTTAATAACTGAAGTCTGATTTTGATCATAACTCTAGAGTGTGGGTACCTTCAAGATCAAATTGTTCAATAAGAGACATCCTGGAGGATGGTGTATTTCTTTTTCAGAAGTTTCCTCAAGTATTTAATGAACCAGAATTCCCCTCCACAAATACCTGAATTTCCTTCTGTTCCCGCTCTGACACACTGCGGCAGGCTTTCACCTCCAATGTATCAGTGCTTCTCAAGAGTATAAAGCTAATTCCACTGACCTTTTAGGAAGAATTCAGCTCTTCCATGTGGATGTTTTGTCCTACATCCAGCCCCTCCCCTCTGATTGCCCTTCTCCTGCCAGGCTAATTTTCTGAGCAGAAAAGCACAGCCAAACAAAGGCACTTCAACTCAGCCTTTTGATGTCCTCCACAGCGAACGCAGAGACTCCTTTCAGCCTTAAAGCCACTGCACATCTCCATGCCACTGAGTATGCCCCTTCCCTTCTCCATGTGGACAGGGCCAGAGACATCCTGTCTGCCCCAAGAGGGCCAACAGAGGAGACATATCCTGCATGAAGATAAGTTATTGCAAAGCAGGTTGTGATGATGTCAGAGCTCCAACGCCTGCGCAAAGCAGGCCTGAATTCTCCCAGATTGCTCTTTCTCCCCCATCAACCTGCTCTCCCTCCAAAGACAGCTCCCCAGCAGGCTTCCTTAAGGAGGATGTCTGCTAGGGCCTAACACATCTGCTTACCTCCATGCCACATGTGCTCGAAATAGGACCAGTTGCCACCAGAGATATAGACAGGTATGAGACAATGTGGGCTGTCATCATATATACTATTCTGGGTTCAGCTGAGGTAGGTTAAGAGCTTACCAGCCTCTGACATCAGCTGACATAACTGATCATATAGTTGCTGTCTAACCTGGTTCTGTCAAAATGGGTTTAAAAAATTCAACAAACAAAAACCTACTATTAGCAATGTTTTAAGCTAATCCAGATCATTTTGATAGAATTGGGCTAGTGAACAATTCTAGCTGTCAGATGAGAAGAAGTGCTAACCTCTGGCAAGGGACAGAGCAGTGAACAGGTGGAGAAGGGCAGCGATCTGTAACTTCTCACTCAGCAGCTCTGAAGAGCACGCAGAAGGACTGGGCTGCTCACACAGCCTGTTCCCAAACCTGGGGCTGCCCAGTTTGCTGCAAAGCATATTCCACAGACAGGTTCAAACCAAGACTGCATCTAAATTAAGTGTAGAACAGGACAGACGGATCTGACGGAATCAGTACAGATCATACACCTTGCTTTGTCCCTCAAGCCAGTGCCGACGTGTCCTTGGCCAGCCAGGAATCATGGCTGTTACAGAGATCTGCCCTGGTTGGTCCAGGAGCAAGTACAAAGGAATGCATGTGTGGTTGTGACAAGGCAATGAACCATGCCACAAACATTATTCTAACATAGGGTTTGTACGATATCATCAGGGTGACAGCAGCATTCTGGTTATGATTCACCCTTGGCCCATGGGGCTGAATAGTTCAGTATTTCAATGACACCACGGAAGAGTTCAAGCAGATCACCGCATACTGCCTAGGACTGACCCAGCGGGCTCAGCTCCCCAGCCCTGCTGTGGGACCTGTACCTAGGTGATGTTTCTTGAGAAGCCCAGCCTCTCCCACCACCATGACTAATAACGAATTTGGCTATAATGAGAGGACATCCTTGACCGAATTAACAATCTCGGTAAGAGAAAAAGTGTAGGGAATATTTCCCTATTTGCAGAAGGGGCACTGAAGCAGAGAGATTTTAAGAAGCAGATTTCCAGCTGTGCATTAATCAGAAGTGGGGACAGATTTTTTTTTTTAAGTGACACCTTCCCAGCAGCTAAGCTTACATCAGTTGTGGAGAGATTTCCAGTCAGTTACCAACTGACATGTCAGTGCAGGACTCTATCCATGTATCCTCAAGTGACTTCTGACTAATAGCAACCTCCATTCAGATCAGCTGTTGAACAAATCTCCAGTTAGCCATGTCTGATCATCAGTACACAGCAGTGACCTTGCTGTGCTATTGCTAGGACTTGGATAAATTCCTTTTGGCTCTGACTTGAGAGTGGTTGTGCCAGTGCAGACGCTAACCCCACAGACCGTCGTAGCTGAGCACAAGGAATATCTGTGCTCCACAAGATGACTCCTTCAGCATCCTCCTTCAGTCCCTCCATTGGCCCCACTTCAGTCCAGCGCTACTCTCGCTAGGAGTTACAGGCTTTGAAGTGGATGGTTTGCTGTGAAGCTGACCTCCATGGACAGCAGATCTCTGCAGCTGCCTGGGGATAGCAGATGTGTTCCCAAAGCTCTCTACCTTAATAGCTACTTCAGCATTTTCAAAGAGAGTGGACTGGGGGTCTTTACTCAAGATCCTCCACAGATTTCTCACATGCGAACAGGCCTCCCCTGTTTTGCTTATACCTTGCAAACACAAACATGTCCAGCAAAAATTGGCCTTCTTGACTCGAGTAACTAATTTGATGTCATAGGCAATTGTCAGACACCATGGTACCATCTGCCACATTCACATGACTATAATTTGCAAGACACTGTGCATCACCTCCCTGTTTAAAATAATCCTTTCCTCTGAACAAAGACTTTTAAAGTCTTTAACATATGCACGGTACATCTAAAGGAAAGGAAGAATATGTAATGACTATTTACCATTATCCACAGCAATACATTATTCATGCTTGCCTCCACTAGCAAAATCTTTCCTTCCCTAATATTAGAGTGGCACATATTGAAGTAGAATGGCAGACCCTCTGGGATTCCAGATGACTTTGCACTGGTCTCATTAGCATAGGCTCTCAGATTAATCTGTGTATTCATTATATAGCAATTTCACTACAAGGACTTATTTGGGAACACGTGCTATGCTGTTTCACCTGGAGTGAGAGTATAGCACCAGTATCCGCTTTTATGGCAATCGCAGAATGAACTGGCACCATATGGCAGTGATTGAGATAACCAAGTTAGTGGCACACCAGTTTCCAGGTAGGGTGCTGAGGGGCTTGGCACATTAGAGAGTGTTGGTAGTTACTCAAATCAGGAACAGTTTCAGGAGGCAACAAGATGCTGGAAAGATCCTCCATATGAAATGCTACACAGGTCCTGTCTACTCCGGATTATTTAAAGGGAACTTAATTTACAGGAAGTTAAATCTTTGCCCTCCTGTCTTGGCAAAATCTCAGCTTCCTTCCCGAGTTCCTGATTTATGGCATACCATATTCTTCACTTTCTATCCCAAAATGTTGCTATGACGTACCTCTGCTGTGTTTTGCTTTAGAGCTATGTGAACACGTGGCCGGATTTGATTGTATGGACTCCCGCCCAGGTTGTGGTTTTGAGAAAAAAGAAAAGCCCATCCCCTTGGGCATGCTGCAAAGCCTCTGGAAACACACATGGCCTGTGAGCCAAGCTGTGCATCAGGTATGCCAGAAACCCAGTTCATCTAAAATTATCTCAGGCTGGGTCTGGACAGCACCAGCTACTGGCTGCGGGGTGGCAGGTGTGGCTGTGGGGTGTCTGGGTCGCAACAGGGTTTGGGGAGTTGCTCCCACTAGCAAACCAGACCCCTGATTCTGATCTTGCATTTAAGTTGGAAACATTCCTGATACACATGATGGTGAGAGGCCAAAATGACTGATCCAGAGCAAAGCTCCGAGGGCCACACAAGCCAGCAAGACTGTCCTATATTCCATAAAGCCACCACAGCATCACCTAAATGGACAGAAATAGCCAAATGTGGCTTTGCCCAAACACATTGCTACTAACACTGTTAAAATAATACATTGCTATTTTACTTGCTGGTGCACCCGAAATTGTGGTGTGTGTCACAGAGACATTTCAGGGATGTTCACTGGTGGCTACGGGGCCTGGTGCAGTGGAGTTAAATGAGAGTCTAGATGTTGGCCCCTCATGGATTTCTCATCTCCGGGGGACTGCTCACTCTGCAACCAGCACAGCAGCACTCACTGATGGCTACAACCCCAATGGCTGCTATGCAATTTGGATTCATTGGCTCCTGTAGCTCATTACCAGACCAGACTGTTGGCTCCCAAGCAGCGATCCCTGCCTGCAATTATCTGAGCACAGCCTTGGGCTGCCCAGGCTGGCTTCCTCCTGATCTTGAAAAACCAGCACTGCACTGGCAGTTCCCCCCCCCCCCCCGCCCCGGCTCAAACACCAATACACAACATACTTCCATCTGTATCCAAAGCCATCACTGAGCAGAAATGTGGCAACTGTAGCGGGGTCAAGAGGTGCTCCCTGGTGCCTTCATTTTGGCCTTTCATCCATAGACATCAGGTGACGAAGATGTCATTTATTGTCATTGTAATAGTGAGCTCTCATAGCAGTGTTGCAGCTGTGATGATCTCAGGATATCAGAGGGACAAGGTTTTCAGGGAAAGGTAATAGTTTTTATTTGAACAACTGATGGATTTGGCAGTGGGGAATAAGACAAACTTTCAGGTACACAAACATTCAAGGATTTGTTTTCTTCCAGCTGTATCAGAAGAACTAATAAAAGATATTACCTCTCCCACAAACTTCAAGAGCTGCATGCCTGAAAGCCTGTCAGTCTTTTTTCTGTATCTATCAGTTACTGTCACTGCAAACCTCACCTCTTACAGCTTTGACTTGCACCTTCCCTTCAGACCTCCCAAAGACCATGGTGAAACATCATCATTTTCATTTAGCAGGCAGGGAAACATACGCCCAGAGCAGTGATGTGACTTGCAGCAAGGGCAAGAACACACTGTGAATCCCAGGGCATGCGCTATCCATTGCAATATGCTGTTGCAGCTTGGACTTTGGGACTGAAATTGCTTCTCTGCTCCATGTCACGGCTGTGGGGTTGTCCCATGAGCGTGCATGTTCTGACCATCTCTGGGCACTGCCGCAATCCATCTCGGGGCTGAAAGAGGGCTGCGTTATTGTCCACAATACCCAGAGTGCAGCCGTTTCCCTTTCTCACACATACACTACAAATATGCCCTCATTTTGTAACTGCTGACATGTATAACGCTCAAGTAACTTCCAGCCTTGTCTCCCCACTTTATACCATTTCACAGTTTTGTGAGAGAGTTTCCAGCGATGTTAGTACTCTCCATGTTTTTGACTCAACCACTAAATGTGCATTGCTATAACGTTTGAATTTAAAATCCTAAAATGGACTTCGAATATCAGTGCATGAAAATGTGAGAGTCTTCCCTCAAAGCTCACTATCTAGAACACAGTTCACAGCAAACATGTTAGCTCTGACAGGCAACAGCAAATGTCTCTCAGCAGACAGTATTTACCTGCCTTACAGGAGCAGCCAAATGGTAGAAAACATTTATTTGTGAATAATTTATTTAAAAAACGATGAGAAAGCTTTGTTCCAGGTCTTTTTCTGTTATTACCCAAACAGCTCCCGCACGATTCAATGTGAATTCTTGCCATTTCATGACCCCCTCCTCCTCACGTGTGCAGAGAGACGATGTAGTACAGACACAGGCAATATTGAGCTATCTACAAAGGATTTCGTATCAGCTAATCCACTCATAAAAAATGCAGTCACCTCCAGGAAGTGTGAAGTTCTCCTTTATTTCATCCTCCCTCCTTTCAGTTCCTCTGGGACTATGCATTTTTATAGAGAAGCTATTTTAAAATTGGTTTTGGTAACAATGTTTCTAATAACATGGCAAGGTCTTCATCTCTTTCAACTTACAAAAAACAGCCCTAAGCAAAAATGCTGGTGATGTGCAGAGAAGGGGGGAGTTCCTGGTGAACTAGCAGAGTCTTGCAGAGATTTCTTCTATGACCAGACTTTTACAATTTATCACCACGCTCCCCTCTGTATTATGTCCCTATCTCACACTCCAGTAGCAAGGCTTCTGTCTTGTGTTCAAGGGGCACCCATGCCAGACACGACTCATACCACTGAGATATGATTCACCAACCCACCAGGTCAAAGCCTGCAAGGTCCCTGAGCAGTGAACAGCCATGGAACAGCACTCCACTAAGTGCAACAAGAAAGTGGCAAGCCAAGTGCAAGAAAAAACAAACAAAAGCAGTCAGAGAGCTGGAAAGCAGATTCCTTAAGCCAAGCACTGTGTCTGTCAAGGCTGTTATATCTATGAAAAAGAGATCAAACTGTGGTCATGCGAGATCACTTGCACAAAGACACAATACTGGGTTCATAAGAAGTCTTGTCTGGAAATAAAAGACCCACTGAATCAAGATGAAAGCCAGAAAAATTGTAAGATGAAAGAAGACCCATAGATTAATGACAAACTGGAAAGAAGTGATCAAGAGAAGTGGTGCATTCCAGTTTTTGTGATGCCTCCAGCTAAGGAGGAGCAGGCTTCCCAGTTGAGATGTTTTAGCCCAATACCCATTCCCTGAGGAGACAGATGGATTTCTACAGTTTCCATCTCAGGAACCAGGGGTGGGAGGCTTGATAGAGGATGGCATGCTCCTCTTCTAACTACCACGCTTCAGTGACTTCTCTATAAAATCTTAAATGGCTTCTTCATAAAACAGAAGGTCAAGGACTTAAAGTATAACAACAGTGACCTTTTGCAGCCAACAAATTCCCCAGCCAAATGAAAACTTCCAGCACCTCCTGGATCCTAGAAGCTTTCTAGGTTTACAGCCTTATCACTAGGAATAAGTCACAGTGCAATATTTTTTTCTGCATATGTATTCTTGCAAATAGCAAGGACAGTTGTTTGCAGTATGACAAAAATCCACCATCTTTAACCAATTTCTAGAAAAAAATGGTTTAGTAGGCAGTGTTCAGACAGACTGACCAAAGCTACACTCACAAAGGCTGGTGCCTCCAGCTGCTACAACATTCAGATCACAAATCTAAATCCAGGAAAATCAGAAACTAAGGAAAGTGCAAATTGGTCTTATCCCTCCTGCCAAGCCTCACTCAGCTGCTTCTAAGGCAAGTACAAAGGAAGAATGGCATAAGGTTTCAAAGCAATCTAACACATACAAAAGGGATCTTCGTTAGAAGTGAATGGTAGAGGTGAAACAGAATTGCAGCCAGTTGGAAAATAGTGCCTACACCCCTCCTGGCCCCTTTCTGTCTCCATTCTGTCACTAGAAAATTTCTGGTCTTACAATGAAACTAAGAAAAATTGTAAACTTGAAAGCTTCTATATATTAAAAAGCAAAACTGTAACTTTTCTGCTAAAATGATTCAGTTGGGAATTTCTGCCAAAAAATAATACAATCTAAGGAAAGAGACAGAGAAGGCATGGTGTTTTTAAACATTCAGCTTGTTCTAATCTAAGTCCCCTTAGACCATTCTGAAAACCTCAGTCCAGGTTGTTTCAAATTCCACCTTCTAAACACACAATTTATTGAAGCTTTATTAAATACAATCTAGTATTCCTGCTCAGATCTGCAAACCTTTTACAAGTTGCAAATGATCCTTTATTGATTTTTCTCTTTATACAGTTGTTATTATTTACTTTTTTTTTTTCAGGAAAGCCTTTACCCAGGAGCTAAAGCCCTGCTGGAGAGAAGGTTCATTTCACCGCAATTTGGATGAAAATAACTCCAGCAGTAACTGCTTAATTGTTTTGAATTATTATTGTTAATTGGAATTGTGTCTTTGATTTGCTGAAAGGCAATGATCAACGATTTAACTTGCACTGCAGCTAATTAGTAGCATTTATGATTACTGTGAGCTTCAAGTGGCACTAACCATTTGCAAACAGATTCTCAAGTGATTATTTTGCCAAACATCACGGAAGGAGACAATGGCAAAGCTGCCGTCAGGGGAAAGCAGAAGGACATGCCATCGATGGAGAATGATACTCAGAGAGTAGCTGAGCTCTACAGACAGAAAAATCATCACAACCAGGAGTATGTGAGCTGCTGATTGCATAGGAAAGGAGGAAGACTTCTGAGCTGTAGTGCAGGTATGGAGGTAAAGTTTAGCCTTTTACATACACCATGCCGTTATGTTTGGGAGTGGAGGTATTTTTCATCATTGCAACATTCATGTTTAAATTCCTGTCCATTTGAATGGGAACATTCCCATAATCTGAGTGAAAGGGTTTGGCTCCATTTTGAGGAGATCTAGCATTGCTGGAAGTGGAGATGTGGTGTGTAGGAGGTTTGAAATCCAGACAGAAACAGGATGGAACGAGGCCAGCTCTACCCTGCAAAGAAATCGGCACAAGAATCACTAGGAAGAAAAAAGACGTATATCCTTTTTTTAAGATGGTGTACTTCCTCTTCACTAACAGCAACCTTCATGTGTGCTTTTAAAATACCTGATCAAGAATTCTCCCTGCTTGCTCCTGTCATATACAGCATGAGTCAGCTGTGCATCCAGAGCCACGGCAGGGCCCTGGGGTTGTGTTCAGCACTGGAAAACTTTTACAATTCATGAGTGGTTCCAGGGTGCTTCTATTAATGCTCCAGCTCCTGGGGTCACACAAAGCAAATGAAAATTGAGCTTTGAAAAATAGATGTAAAAATGACTAGAAGTAGGTGTCTCAGTTCCTCATCACTGACTTAAAGAATGCGTTTCGGATGTCTCTGAGCTGTTGTTTCAGGCTGTCTGCAGATTCAGGAAGTGAGCTCTGCATTGCTTCCAGTCAGGTCACAAACTGGGGTGGCAGAAGAGAGCAAACATTTGAACTGAAGGTTTACTATCTTTTACAAATGTTTAATTAAGTTTTTGGAATTGAGACAGAAGACTACGAATCCCCATTCTAATGAGTTAGCTGAGAAGGGAGGGGACATCTTTTCTTCTTTTGTACTAAAGGAGGTCTGAAGTTCATCTCTGTGTGCTCCAGATTAGCCAAGAGTGGGGAGCAAAGTCACTGCCGAGAGTTCTCCACATGCTGAACTTTCCACAGCCAACCCCTCTGGTTGCAGGGGAGCTCTGTGCTTCCCAAGTGCTGCGCCAGGCCCATGGGAAGGGGCAGCTTCCACCACAGGACCCAGTTCACAAGAGGTGGCAAACCAGAAGGAGCTCTGGATGGATTAGCACTGTAATTTTTTTCTCACTCTTGCTTTTGCCTCCAATACACCAATCCAAAAGACTGGCTTTTATCACAACCAGGATTCAACACTCTTTAAAGTACGAAAACAAGAGGCAAAGAAAAAGAAGCATGACAGATACTAACTCCTAAATCATTACCAGGCAGGATGGGGAGTACAAAGCAGAGCCACTGCGCTCAGTCCTTCATTGATGTTTCAGTGGAAACTCTTGTTCAGGGAAGACAAGCTGCCTTTGGAGCTTGATTTTTCATCTCTTGTGAGGACACTGTTTTTTTCCGTATGAGCTGGCAATATCTCAGCTTCATTCTACCCTGAAGTTGTTGGCCTTGTTTGCCAATTAGAGATAGGAAACAATTTTCTGTGGGTGGGTGGGAGGGAGGAAAGGAGTCTGAGGGAGCAGTGGAAAGCTAAAAGAAGAAAAAAAAAAAAAAAGATACTGAAAGCTGTTGCCAGGTTGAAAACATCATCTTGCCAGGATGCTTGACCATTTTTTTGGTAAATCCCAAAGATCTACAAGAAGCAGGAATAAGGTAGTCCAAACAACTGAGGTATATTAAACGTACAAAACAGTTACTTTAGAGGTTAAAAAGGCAAGTCTGAGAAACAGTTTGTCCCCAAGATAAGAACTCTAACATTTCTCCATCCTCCTCTTCTGCCAGGTTAAGTAGGTTCAGGATTCAGGAAGCACGAAGGGCCAGACAGGCTTTGCTTTGTTAAATTGTTTTCTTAAATCTAGTGAGAAAAGATAGTGATTTGGCCTTGTAACTTATGCTTAATCAAAACTGGGACTGTGATAATGTGAACATGATTCACTTTAAAAGACAACAAGCTGCTCTGAAGCAAAGGCAAGCTGCATTAATTGGCCCCTGCCCATTTTCAGTGCAATTTGACAGTCGGCTCTTCACAAGTTTCCTATTTTCTGTGATTCCAGCCAGTCAGTGCAGGCAAGGAACGAACAGCCAAAGCACTGGGAGTTACAGGACACACAGACGTACAGTACACAGCTGTAACTGGGAGTGTGCTGTAGGTGTGGGACTCAATTTCTTTATCTGATGCTACACTGCAGCTCTGCAGCCTTTTCTGTAGGCTGCACCCAACTCAACAGTCAGCAAACTACAAATCTGTCCGATATTGTGCTCAGAGAGAGTAAGAGAAGCCACAGAGCTGTCTTCAGTGTGTGAGCTCTAACTCCAACTATGCAGAGACTTCAGTGGACTGATGTTCAGCGAGTGAAACTTGACAAATCTCTTTGTATTGCAGCAACATCACCACTTCTCTGGCGTTCCTCAGAACAGCACTGTGCCAAGCACTGCACATACAGCTCCCAGTCCAGTCCCCCCCAGAAGACAAGCAGCCTAAATTGCACTGATTTTAAAACACCAAAAAGTAATTTTCTCTGCAATGTAAGTTGTTTTATAATTCACTAGCTAGCACTGCTGTGTTTAAGCTGCATCTCAGATGATGATAAAAGAAGGAAGCCACAGAGAAAAAGGACAAATGTGTCACAAGGAATGTCCTCAGGGTCGTATTATTTGGAACAGGAGTTGCCTGGCTCCTATCACTGAAGAATCTCTTATGGGAAAGAAAACACAATCACTGCAGTATTGAATTTCACTGAAAGATTTATGATCTAATTTAAAGGTATAGGGATTTATTTGTTAATTGTAATAAACAGCAAGTTCATTACACTCCAGCTTCCAAAGAAATAGCATATTGTAGACAGGGGATAAAATACTAGTTTCATTCACTTGCAGGGCAGAAGTTAACCAGAGAGATGCCAAGAACTGAGAACAAAAACACTGCTACCCCTCTGCCAGTAAACTATCTGTCAATATGAACCAAACACCCACAAAAAGAGGCCCTTCCTTTGAGTGAAAGAAATACCTCATTCCTAGATAGCACTTCCATCTTGAAGCACCAGGCAATGGAGGTAGCTATTGTTCTCGCCTTTGTACAGACAGAGAGACAGAGGCACAAACAAGGTGAATCAGGCTAAAATCAGGATCCTCTAGGATTTTGCACAGGGTTTGAGATACCAGACTATAATGGTCTGGCTGGAAAGCTGAGCAAGGTGTCCAGTCGAAAGGACAGCATTTTACCTGGCCCACATCTTCTTCCATAGCATCATATCTCCCAAAGTCTCTGAACTTATCCATGGCATCAATCCTACATGCTGCCATTTTGCCAGTTTAGGAGGAAGGGTTTGTGATGGCTCTGTGTGATCGATGTTAGCACCCCAAAAAAGAAGAGAAGCCCTCAGCACACACAGCACTGAGCCACACCTTCACCTGAACTCACCAAGCAGCTATTCAAGTTGCCAGCGAGGAAGGACTAGATCTGGGCTTGAGCATTCCAAGCAAGATTTTTGTGTGTGAATAAGACCAAACTTTTGTCAGGAAACAGATACATATTTCCCTACATGCTATTCCTCTGAAAAACATGACTTTTTTCAGAGGAATAGCACCCTGAGAAGCCTTCCCAGTTAACTCAACCACTTCGGTGTTGCAGCATACTATTGCCTTTCCCAGCATTCAAACTGCTTTGAATATATTTATATATGTGAACTTCAGCTCTTCCTTGCAACACAGAGTTAGCCTTTATGATTAAATGCTTTTATTTATCTGCTTTTATTCATATACCTTTTGATGCTGCCTATTAACAGCACGTTTTCCTCTGACCATGAATATTCATTGGAAAATGGCATTGGTCTCTTGACTTTAGTCTGAATGCAAAGATTTATGAGCTGGTTCATTCAACAGCTCGCTTGCTTCAGCATCTGGATGCTTGGCAATGATTCATTATTAAGGGGACCTACAATTTGTCACGGGTTTTTGTTGTTGACTTGTGCAATTTGCTGATTATATCTGCAAATCACAATTTAATCTGATCAAGGGGATGGGCTCCATATGACATGCTCTGGTGAAAATCAAGGAAGCCTTTGAAGTAATTCAGTGAACAAAAAAAAAAACAAAGAAAAATAAAAGATATCAATCAGATGCTAAAAAAATGAAACCTCTCAAAAGTTGAAATACTGCTTATCAGAATTAATTCAGTTCCCTTAGGAAACAGCAGAACATTGTGCCTGGAACATAGGTAGTCAGAATTACTGCTGGGTTGAAGATCGAGGGTGTTATTATTTTTTTCCCTCTGGAGTTCTTGCAGGGAAATTATAATTTGAATTTTCCCACTGGGAAATAATATTGCACTTGAAATGTCAAACTAGGAAAGCACACAGAAAGAATACACCCTTCCCCCATATTTTTCTGGTCGTCTTTACAGTTTTTTTGGCTGTCTGAAACACAGCACTGAATGGTAACAAGTGGTTCCTTAACTTGCTCTCAGGCCACCACACCACTTTCAGCTGGATTTCCACTGGGCAAAACCTGGAGATACATCAGCAAGAGAGGAGCGTACATTTGACAGACTTGGATGCTTTTCAATTCTTCAGACCGATGTGGACTTGCCAGCAGTGCTCGGGGCCCACTGTCTCCCCATTCCCTCTTTTTCCTGTCTCCCACTCTTGCCACAGAACTGGCACCATTCCCAGGACCATGAACCATATCAGTTGCATGGCATGACAACAAGCACCAGGATAAGCGGTGAGGGTAGAAGCCTTTCCTTTCTCTGCGGCAAGGGAAGATTTGTTTCCCTCTCCCTTCTTTAGTCACATTGAGTTTGCATCTGCCCTGAGCTGGAAAACACTCAACAGTCATTGCAAGTGTTATTTTTCACACTTTCACCACTCAATTCCAGTCAGATTCTGCAGTTTAGGAAGTGAAAGTATTGTTCCTAAAAAGGAAAGCAACATCCTACATCTCCTTCAAAAATAAGTTTACCCCAACTTTCCTAAGGAATTAAGATGAAAAAAGTTTTCTTTCTTTGGGAGATACGATTACTGTCCTTCTCCCAGTATTTGATTCCAATTTTTTTAAAAAAATTCCAAATATTTTAATTTTATTTTCAGTAAAACTCTATTTTTTAATTAGCAAAGATTCACTGTAAGAGAAACAGGCTCTCACTACTGAATATGGAGGGTGGATCCACTAGCTGGACAACGGACCCAGTATCCACAGAAACCAGAAGCAAAATAATCTGGTATCATCGTTCTTCAAAGTATCATCATTTTTCTTTTGCAACTTTACAACTTACTTCGGGAGATTTCTGAGCAGACAGAGGGAGGTTTGATATTGAAAATTCAGGTATGTTCAACTCTGCACAGGGTTTTTAACAGGCATCCATAGGAGGACCATGGACCACACACTGAGGTGAGAGCTTCGCTTTAAAAGACAGAGTTTGGTTTTGCAGAGATGTGCACGGTGATGCTTAGGGCTCACTGAGCCAGTCCCTTGCTTGTCTATAGGAAACTGCTTTGACTGTATCAGTGTGTTACACCTAATTGTATCGCAAGTCCAAAGAAGTCAGGTCAGGCAATACTTGGAATGGGGTTTAAATGCAGTAAACCTCTGCCTCTGTGGGATTCGTTTTCCAGCACATTTTCTACCTTCACTCAAAGCATTTTCAGCTCTTTGAAACTACATTAAGTAGGACCAAGTCAGATGTGGCTGTGATTGGGAAGACCATTCTAGCTGCCACAGAACGTGCTTACAAGAGTGTGCAAATAGATATTCCTTTATCTGAACCAAAGCTGGATCAATACTATGACATGGAGCTAGAAGGTGCTGTGCTATTACAGATGATGTAGCTCAGACAAGATGTAAAAGCAAGGTTTGCTTTGTTTTCATTTGTTATGGCCTGTGGCATCACCTGTATGAACTCTGGTATTAAACTTGCCCAAGCTCTGTCACAGCTAATCAGATTATGTTTATTAATCTGTCTGTCACAACAGAGGAAAGACAGGATGTAATGATAGTAAATGCAAAGGTAGGAGGTTACAGAGGCTGCTGGACTGAGTCTCAGCCTATGGTTCTGCCAGGTTTTCTAGCTGCCTGATTATCACTGCCATAAAGCACTGTTGCCTCAAATCCTCAACCACATTAGATAGGGAAGAAGATACTGAATAAGATAGCCATCATTTTACTTGAAAATATTGATGATTTAGTGGAAGTGCCTGAGAAGGTACTTATACACCATCATCAAGTCACCTCTCAACACAAATCCCAAGTAAACAGTTCAGACTCACAACTGAAAAGAGTAAATCAGAAAAATTGTTTCATTAAAAAAGCCAAAATACAAAAATATTTACAGAAAAGTTTGACTTCTGTTTTTGGATGAAAAATATCTTAAGTAAAGCCTAGGGGAAAAAATGTGCTTCAGTGAAGTTGGAGAGAAGAAAACTAAGTCCACCAAAAAAACAAATTAGAAAACTAACTATTAATATTCTATAAAGCACTTCTCCAGGCCATAAAGTCAATCAAAATTGTGTTGGCAAATCCTGCTTCAACCCATCTACTCACAAGGCCCTTCTGTGACATTCCCTCTCTGATGGAGCAGTGCTGGTCATGCAAAGAAAATAACCTGAGACTGCCCAGAGTTCATGGTGGGGGAGCAGCAGTTGGCCGAAGCACAGCTGCCTATATAACTTTGCACAACCTTTAAAATACTAACCTGCTCCAGAGATCTACTTTACTTGCTCTGTATCCCTGATTGTTTCACCTGCAAGGAGTTTGTGAGGAGTTTGCTAAATGGGTTAAGAGGCCACTTCGAATTGCACTGTGCCTCCCATATGCAACACTCCCTGTCCCTTCTGCTGAACAGCTGTTTCATAACCTTAAGAGTTCACTGCACCACAAGACTGCTTAAGTCAGCCTCACTGTCTAGCTGTCTAGGAATCTACAGAGAGCTATATGGAGACAATCTAACAGCAAAGGAGGAGGGTTCACAAGTACCTGAAGGCTGCATACAAAGGGCAGGAGCTGGCCCTCCAGGACAGGATGTTTTCAGGTGGCTGAGAAGGATGAAACCACTCATGAAAAAAGCTTAGAGGAACTCTACACCAGGACTGTCCCTGCCTCCAACGTAACAGGCATAGGGAAGAGCTAGTCAAGAGGAGAATTCCCTCTGGAAAGGGTGTTGTGATTAAGAAAATCCTTACAGAATCAAAGCTTCCATGCGGGAGAGGGAAAGGCATTGCATGCTTGAGGTTTTTCCCAGCACTAAGGTGGAATATATAAAAATGATTGAGGACCTTAGACGGTTTCTGAGACCTTTGTGCATGTACATCTTACATAAGTCATGTATTGTATTTCTACAGAAGAGCTAGCAAATCACAAAGCTACTTATGATTAATGGTTATTACTAGAGCTGATGGGGACTCTACAACCATGGCAGATGCTGTATTCTGCCTCAGAGGGCCCACAGCTTAATTTGGGGGGAAAAAAGACTAGTAGGGTGCAGGGAAGGAGAAAGGTGCAGCAGTCTTGCATCCTTTACATGTATGAGCGCACTACTCAAAAAACCTAAGAGAGTGGTGGTGGGTAACAGACTCATTTGAAATGAAACACTTCTCATTCAGTTAGAAGGACATCATAATTCCTGCCATATGCAGCAAGTCCTAGTTCTGTCTTCATTTTCCTCAGTATAAGCCAGAAGCATTTGTTGAAATGATGAAGGTGATAGAAGTACAAAACTAGTTCATCCACTGAAGCACAGCACAGGGTTCACTGGGGCTGTTGGCACTGCTGCCACACAAGGCAAAGAGCTATAACTGCAGCTAAACCCCCTTCTACCAGGTAGCACGTGGGAAGCGAGTGCAGACGTTTGTCAGAATTTTTTTAGAATTTGTACCTGATTAAAAACAGCCCAGAGAAGCTGTAGTAACACCTGTCTAAAGGCAAATGTACTGCTCCAAGCGGCCAGGCCACCCTGCTTTGATAACCACACCTGAACACAGTACCTGCAACCTATAGGATCAGAGACTGTCTAAAACACAGATCAGAATTAGGCCCCAGTTTGCGGAACAATATTTCCTCTCTTACAGTGCAATAAAAGCAACCATTCTCTGGATACATACTCTCAGGTCATTCAAATTTCTTTTAGAAGCAACCAGGCCAGGATTGCCCTCTGCTCTTGTAGAGGCAGAATGTTCGCTTTTTCCTTTCCTCTTTTCCCAGACTTCAAGAAAGCCTCAGAGCAAGCATATCAGTTTGGGTTGTTTTTTTTTTTTTTAAAAAACTGATCACTATCAGATTTCAGGTCAGAGCTGATGGATAGATACTTCCAAGACTTTCTTGGGAAACCAGGTGGGAAATGTCACTGGGCATAACATCATCTGTACTAGAGATGCACGAGCTGCCCTAGCACAGGAGAAAGGTAGTTCAATGAGACATACCTGGAAGCTGAGCGTAACTCAGATTTTTCATTTGGCCACTGGGCAGAGGGGAGCCAAGGTCAGTAATTCCTCAGATCAGAATTTCATTATCAGACTAAAGCCCTCTGCTGTGATTATGAACTGATGTGAAAGTCTGGATATCTGAATTCAGGATAAAAGGACTTACAGAGTTTACAGACAAGATTTTCTGCCACTCTGAGTCACAGAGAAAACAGCACACTTCCCTTGTTTAATTCTGGGCAATGAGATGGGCTGTGCATTGCTTTCTTTGAAATCGCTCACCCCATCAGTTTGCTGCTTTATCTGTAAAGTACGTTTGCCTAGTTTCCAGCCTTTCCCATTCTCTCAGCCCTTGCTCTGAGTATACAGCTCCTCATGGTTTCCAGCTGATAACAGCCCTGAAGACAGCAGCAGGCAAAGGTCAAGCCTGTCCTGAAAATCTACCAAGGACAAGTTAATGCATAAAGAAACAATAAAACCCTTCTTTTCTATCCTGTGGTTTTCTTAGAAATAAGAGACTTATTAAAGCCAGAGGGGCTTCAAGAGAGTCATACAGCAAAAAAATTCCACGAGAAATCACTGCCTTGGGACCATCTACTTTTTCTGTCATGAAAAACACCAAATAATATTTGAGAACATCCACAAATCACTCAGCATTCAGAGGTGGGCAGAACCAGTGGGTACAAAAATTTTGGAAAGAGCCACATCCTTATTCCCAGGGTGAATATTTACTGACAAATAGAATTAATTTTCTTAAGCCCATCAGCATCCAAACAAAGGGACAATCTACATGGAACCAAGAGGTCTCACTAGCTAGAGGCTTCAGATGAGGTTTTTGGTTTTCAGAGAGAAATAGTCAACAAATAAACTAACATATCCTCCCCTCCTTCCCCTACATACATCACTGTATTATACTTGTAGACTTTGTGGATTTTGCTCTGCAAAAATGGAAAACAACAGATCTCTGTGGATAGTGAAGGATGGCAAAGTTCCTGTATTTCAGAAAGAGGCGCTTCGATCTGAGCACGAATTGGTTGCTTGTCTCTCTGGACATTTGGTAAAGATTGATAGCAGTTCTCTGGGTAATTACACCAGGCTTGGTCCGTATGTTTAACTGCACCGTCCAAATTCACATGTTCAAGTACTTATGGACCCTTCGCTCCTTCTCCACCTGGACTGCTCAAGGTCTCCCTCTTATCTCTTCTTTCTTGCCAGCTGTGTCTGCCCAGCACTCTGCTCCTCACTTTTTTGCGCTTGAGGCAACCAGCAATTATTTCTCCTGAGGCTCTTGACTGGACAGGGCAGTTTTGCTGCTCTCAGAACGGGTGCCCAGCAGCTGCAGACACACATATTGGCAGGAAAAACCCCCTTCAGCCCCTGGGTGCTGCAGTACCACAGGCTCCATCTATGCATGAGGCTGGCACTTCACGCAGTCTCATCACCAGCCTCGAAGCTGTCATGTTATAGGAAAACTGCAAACATGATCTTAAAAAAAGGAAACGATGATGTAACTTCCATAGCACATGCCAATCCCTCCTCAGATCTGCCAGCAGCAACTCTTCATAGCCGATTGTTTTAATTTCAACTTTTTTTTATATTTAAAAAGACACACAGAAAATCACTTATCATTCAGGAGTTTCACTTTTTTTTTTTAAAAAAACTTTAATCCTTTCTCTTACCTCTACTCTGTCATGCCTTTCTCCTTCCCCACCTGTAAGTAGCACCACACTAGCACATCTTCAAAAGTCTAATGATACTTTTCTGGGTTAAGTTGTCTGGTTGCTTCTTGTATTTTAGCCAGCTCAGATGAGAAAGCAGACAAACCATTCTTCCTTCCCTATATACAGTCTGTTTCACCATAGCATCCTCAGTTTCTTAACAGCTTTATTTTACCTGGCTTTCACAGAAGCAAATGAGTCTTTACATATTTTATGTGCATTTTTCTTGAGAATCATACAATCACTAAATTTTCAAATCTTAATGCTTTGATTAGCAAAACTGAACAAATGCCAAATAGAAAGGCATCGTTTTATTCAGGGGGTCTTGAACCTTTCAATCTTTACTTTTTGATTTTGGTTTGACTTTTTTTTTTTAATTTTCAGAAAAACAAAACCTTCTGTTTAAGTGTAAATTAATTGGCAAGACTCCTTTCAACATTCTCCAACTCTTCATGTAGCTCTCAGCTGGTAATGTATGTTCTACATCCTTTGGACTTCTATACTACCTTTCATCTGAAAATCTCAAAGTGCTTTGCAAAGGACTAATTAATAAGTTTCAGCATAGCTCTCAGTGAGGCAGGTAAACCTGACAACTAAAAGTGCTAACATTCTTGCAAGAATGAACACAGATAAATTCCCTAGACATCTTGGGCAATCATTAGACCCACAAGAGTTTTCATGCTCTTTGGTTTAACGTAGTATGTTTGACCTTGCTCTGTGGAATGCAGCACGAGGGCGGCCTGTCTCAACACACAGGTCTTTGCAGCTGTTTTGGTCTCTGAAATATCTGCATTAAACTATGTATTGAGCGATTCCCAAGGAGACAGACACTCTAACTGAACAAGCACACAAAATAGATGATTCTCTCAAGCCAAACAAAACATTTCCAGCTAATGTGAAGATTGACCCCAGCAGATTTTCCTGGACTTCTGCAGAACTTCCAGCCAAGAGCCTCACACACTCTTTTTTTATTTATGGGTCTTTTCTCTACCACACATTATTTTACCCCATGAAATACTGGATGTAGGAAACTCAAAATACTGAAAGAAAAAATATCAACATGCTTTGTTCAAATACTATTGACATTTGAATTTGATCAGTAAGGTGGGACTCAAACAGGATTGTCTGCAATGTGACTCCCTGAATGCAGACATCTACTCTATGAGAACACAACTGAGCTGCACTGACTACCCAAGCATTGGCTAGTCACTCAGAATCCCCCTTAGCACACGTCGAATTAGAGTAAAGCTATTTGTTATTCAAAATCTCAATACAAACACCACTGTTTCAAGTGTCAGGAAGATAATGAACAGGCACTAGCAAGCAAACATCTGATATCTGTGTGCTAAAAGTGCATATCCAAGAGACTTCTCTCCCTCCTCGTTATCCTGCTGACAGCTCTTTGCACATTTATCTAACCCTGTAGTCACCATTCCAGTTCTGGTACAAGTTCACATCCTTGGGTGGCACTCCCAGAGGAGGATCTAAGCTTAGGGGAATAAACTTGGTTTTATACCCAGCCTTTTTCTTGGGGAAATGCTCCCCAGAAGTAACGTTGCCCATGATCAAAGTGCATGGGCCCATTCTAGAACCAAGATAAAAAGGCTACACCTCCCATCACAGGGATGTATATTCCCTGTTTCACAACCCAAAGACATGAGATGGGCCCCTTTTATACAACCCTACACTTGGCGTAGGTTCCCTTTTACATGACCCTGTGCCTAGCCCAACTTCTTTTTCTCCAAAAGGCAAACTGGTCAGTTTATTTAAGACCACATCTGGAAACATGCTTGCACATAATACAGACAGTGGGAGAATGTGGATGAGTGCTCTCAGAAGCCCAAACGACTTGAGTGTAGATAGATGCTCTAGGACGATTACTGCCCTAAAACAGGAGGCCCCAGCTTACAGCGGCTGAAACCCATTAGCAAGTGTACTACAGTGAGTGCGTGCCTTGTGGCAGCAAACAGCCCTTCATCAGAGATGAAGGAGAGCACAACAATTTCTTGGTACTCTTTCACCAGCAAGACTTCCAGTCAACATCCCTATACTATAACCACCATCCTCAGCTCCAAGTCCTGACCCAGCAATCCGCCCTGGTTTTGGCTTACAAGCCTCCCTCATCCCCTTCACACCTCTGGAGTCTTTTCAGAATCAAACCTCACTTCCACTGTGCCCTTTGCACTGGTTGCAGTTTATGTGTTCTCACTGAAATCAGTTCATCAGAGACCTCACTGGTTTAAGCCAAATGGGGAGTGACAGCTCTGAGTCTGTTGAAGAAGCGGGGTTGTCATCTCTGAGCAGTCTGGCTTGCTGACAATGCCGTTGGCTAGAAGACGCTCCTGTCACTTTGAATTACCATCACCCATGCTCCACAGATGCAGAAGCTATTCACAAGAGATGACCCTTAAAGCCCTACTGTGGCAGGAGACGCTTCTCCAGTTGTTGAATGCATAAAGTCACTTTTGAGAAGCGACATGGCAAAGTGCAAAATAGCTTCACACATGCATACCCAGTCCCCCACACACACCCTCCTGTGTCCTCAGACATGAAGAGGAATTGCAGCTACTCACGCTCTGCCTGAACAGCCACCTGCCTCGCTGCTTGCTGCTTCCCTTTAAGAATGCCAATCCTTCCCCTGAAGGTTAGTTATAATTCACATTAATGTCTCCATCCTGGAGGGACTGCAAATGAGGAATACATGCTATACCCATCATTTAAAGAATAGCTGTTGTGTTTATAGGTTGATCCAATGTTCTTACATATGGCTCGACATGCACACTTGGGGTGGATGGAAATCTGTAGCATCACATTGTGTTCACACATTCCTGAGTGTCTCTGTCCATAGGTGGATAAGAACCAGTGTTTGTTTCCTGGGACCCCACAGCCAGAATGGCAGAACTGGGGTTTTGAAAGTAAACCTCTTGAAAACATGGGATTCCTATCCTGACATTTAAAGCTTTCCACATTTGCTTTAATCCCAGTGCAGGAGAGGTTCTGTGCAAATATGCTAAATTATGCTTGGCTTGCTTCCTCCTATACAGAGAATGCAGATACTATATGATAAAGCCAAAACATGCTCTCATGATTTCCCAGAGAATTTATGAATGTCAACATTGTGCCATGAAACGCAGTGCTGGTGTTTCTCTTACAGAAAATTGCTCCAATGGAATATTTCTGGCACACCTTTTTAAATACCTCAGGTTCTGCTAGGCAACCTGAGCAAAGTGAGGTTTGCTGTCTCTGGACCTGCAATGTCTCCCTGAATGAGCAGTTCTATTGAAACCAAGACAACTCCTATGAGCAGAATCCCCCGAATGAGCTGGCGGCTGGCAGGACTAGGCTTTGTGTTTTTCATGCAACAAAAAGGAATTAAGCTTTTTGTCATTAGTATCTGTCGGAGTCCGATAACTAAATCTCATGCTGGGCTTCGGATCTGAAGCTGTGTTTTCAAACCATAGATGATTTTTGCTGAGATGTGCTAGAAGACAGCACCAGGTATCCCTGCCCACAGCAGGGGGGTTGGAACTAGATGATATTTTAAGGTCCCTTCCAAACCAGACCATTCTATGATCTATGAAACTGTAGGCAAAGAGGGTGTCTTAATTTAGAAGCACCTGAACATTTATTACTTGAGAGGATTAAAACCTTTCATAGGATGTACCAAGACCTGCACATTTGTATTTTAATTTTGTCACCTTCTCCTTAATTATACATCCACAGAGGGTTAGAAGAATTATTGGATTTGGAAGTGCCTATTTCCACCAGTTCTGCAAACAGCATCATTCTGAGGTAGATGCCTTGCTGCTGGCATCTGAAGTGAGATGAGCTGAATTCCTTCCCCGCATTTAAATGCCATCATAAAAATGTTTCACAAGCAAAGCAACAATGTAAGCCTGATGCCCTACGGATGGGCATCCTACAAGCAGAGCCTCCTAGCAATCACAGAGCATACCTTCATGCAAGCTTTTTCCCCTTAAGAATCCTCTTGTGACTAATAAGTTAATTCATGTCATTGCTATCTCCTCAGTGGAGACACTTATGGAATCTCTTGCCTTTATCTAGCTTCTGATTTTCACAAAATTCAGAGAACCTTTATTATCTTTGAGACCTCTAATTCCTCATCAAATTCACTTGGACTTGACTGATGGTTCAAAACACACTACTGGAAAGAAACAGACAGACATGTGCACAGGGAGCCCAAACACATCAGCTTCATTTTCTTAGAAAACTAGGCTAGTGTATCTGAAAAGAGTCTTATGAAGTTCAGAATTCCTATTTCACCAGAAATTAACATCTGACAATTCATTTTCAAGATCTAATACTTCATTAAACAGAAATTCTGTAAGATATCAGCTTTCTAAAAATATTCCCTAGTTTCAGAAAAGGAATTATGTTCCAGTTTATATTACTTTTATTATTTCCCCATTATTTCATGAAACACACTGCTCCCACTGGCATAGATAATATGACATCATAAGAGTTAATGTAGTCTGTTTTTTAGGTTTTTTTCACATCATTAAGTGCTGCTGCTGTTCAGCACTGATTGAAATGTCTCATCTCTTTCTAGATGAAAATGTCTGCAGCTTGGTGTAATCAAACAGTTTGACACTTTGCAGTATAAACAGGAGATACTTGGATGTAGAAAAGATGAGATTTTCAATCAGCGCTAAGTAACTGCTGCACTTATGTGAAGTATTATACACTTTTTAAATAGTTGTATTGCATATTTGTTAATAGTAGCATCTGTTAAGGCCTCCTATTGACAAACAAGGAAATACAAAATAATATAAACAGGGAAATGCACAATATAAATGCTGGAAAAGTGGAAAAAATGTCAGACCATGCTTATATGAACATACACATTTATTAAATATTTTCTTATAGGAATTTTTCATCCAAATCAAAATAGGCTTTTACATTGGGAAAAAGCATTCAGCTAGCTATAGCTGCATGAAACACGATATTGTGCCCTGAACTGGACAACTGTGTCAGAGAAACTGGTCAGCTACTTGACCTTGTTTCTTCCTCACTTGTGGGAAACCTCCAAACATGTCTGGAGCTTGGGCTCCACTGACTATAGAGGAAGCTGACAGAAACAAAAGATCAAGGAAATAATTAAAGCAGACATCTAAAACAGGAATGTCCCCCAGAGACAGGAGCCATCAGTTTAACACCTCTAATTCAGTGCCAGTTCATTAGTCAGTACCTGTTCTGCTACCCATGTGTTAGGTTCATTTGTGCCCAATGAATATAAGGAGCTTTACAAGGAAACCTGCAAAGAATCTGAAGAAATATGAGCTGTGTAAATAAATACAGGTTCCCTTCTTATAGTCCCTGAAGCTGTTACAGCAAGCACCACTGATGCAACAACCCTTCTGCTGGCAGAAGACATCCAGACATTTCTTTGACATCTATCCCTTTGCAGCTGCTCTTAGCACTTTCCTCAAACACCCTTCACCTTCTACATTTCAAGGATCTTAAAGTCAGCACTGTTACCAGAGGCAAAATCATCAGCTCCTGTTGATTTGTTTCCCCCACACACTGAAGAAAATCCTTTCCTGAAAACCACATCTCTGTCAACATGCTGTGTCCCAGTCTCATAATAGCCAGATCCCTAGAGTCACAAAACACTGGCCAGGAAAAGGGGTGTTTTGTTCAGGGAGGGAGGGATTTTTGAAGGGAGAGAGAGGCAGTTACAAAGACACCTTAATCACTTGAAGCATGAAGAGCAGTCAATACAAAGGCAGCTCTAGGCCACTTGCAAAGGCCAGAGGAAGTGTTGGAAGGGAACTGCTGGTCACCCAAAAGGGACAGGAGCATCTTGGCATACACACAAGGGTGAGAAGAACCAGGTATGCATAGAAGGAGCCTTCTTACAGGGTTGAGGAACATGTTGGCAGGGGTCCTGTATTACTCAGAAGGATGAGGCTGGGCATATGGGGGAGTTTGTGGGTCAAACATTTGGGGAAGAGCAAGGTGCAGGTCTGGTGCTTGCTGAGAAAGGAAAGGCTTGTTCTGGAAAATCACAGCTGGCTGGGAAGAATCAGAATGATTGGGCAAACCTAACAAGAACCAAACACAGCAACCTGCAAGTCTCCTGCCTTTGTGCAGAGTCACTATGGAAACCAGCAGGCTAGGCCTGCTGAGGAGAAGATGAATATTCAGGGTGCTAAATCCCTCAAGGCTTCCCCTATGTGTCTAAGCACACCAGTCATATCTGCACATTGTCAAGCACACATGTCACCTGGAAGCAGGGGTATCCAGGTGAAGGATGAGACATGAAGTGTGCCTATGAATGCTCCACAGACTGCTCTTTCAGACAGGCGTAGATTATAGATGGATCTTACTTATGCTGCCTCCTGTAGTGACAGAGCAACTCGTCCTGGGCCCTTCTCGCAAGGACACCCAGCATTGCAGGACTGTTCATTTGGATGTGACCAGCGATCAGCATGCTGCTATCGGGGCCTCTCTCCCTGTGACACTACCCTACAGGTCTTCTGCAAACACAGCCCTTCATACATCCTGAGGAAGAAAAAGCACCTTCATCTTTGCACGCTTCAACAGAGGATGCCAACTTAATGCAGTAAATAGAGAGAGGAGAAAAATTACTGGCAGTTTTTACAACAGAAATGCATTGTTCCCGTATGAAACAAACCCAAAACTTTTCAGTACTTCAGAAATAAATTTTTAAAAATAGGTCAAATGAAAAATTTAAATTTTGTATGGTTTGTTCTTTTACAAACTTGCCAATTTTTCCTCTACTTTAGCATCTCTTTAAATAAGGATTTAGAAAGATTAAACTCAAAAGTTTTGGAATGAAAATGTAAGTTAAAATACCAAAATATTTGGATTAAAGATTTTACTGTTCAGTATTTCAGTTTACAAGTGCACATGCACTCCTCCCCTCCAAACATATTTCAAGCGAAAAGCAAAAAGCCATCCCCATAAAAGGGTAAGTTTACATTAATGAAAAGAGATTGCCATTTATCACTGTTAGCAAAATCAGCATCTTTGCCTGAAGTGATTCACATTCATGAGTTAGCAGTTTCTGGCTTAAGTTTCCAATCCGCTTTATGCACAGTTCGTAATACAGAGCTTTGCTGCAGTTGAGACAGGGTGCACAGAACCTGGGAAGGCTATGATGCAAGGAGTCTCTCTTTGAATTGCTTTTTAAAGGCTGAAGAGCAACACATACTCTGCCTGTGGAGTTATGAGTAGTCTGTTTAAATGTATCTCACAGTGAGAGAGCACATTATCCATGATGAATATGGAATAGTCAGGAGCACTTGCTAGAAGAAAGGCTTCTTTGGGGAAGCAAAGTTCACCATTCATTTGCTTTGCCAATAACGCACCTACTGTGTATATAATTGGAGTAAGAGGGTTAATGTTTTTTCTGACTGGTGTATTAGGCATTTCATAAAAGTAAGTGCAAGCTGAACTCCAACAATGGCAGGTTCAAGATGGCACAGAGTGTTTAGCAAAAAACCTGCTTATTGTGGAACATGTGTTGATATGGAGTGAAACCCTCGTCGATGATGAGGTAATCTAGTTAGACGAGCTGCTCCCTGACTCTCATAACAAGCCAAAGACTTATGGATTATCTCTGCTGAGTTTGTGGGAATGTCTTTGGTTGAGTTAAAAAAATATACTGATTGACATAATTCAAAACATCATCCTAAAGGCAAAGGGGAAGAGTTTATGACTGAAAAGTTGCCATAGGTGAGCGAAGAATTCATGTAGATCTAGAAAAAATAAAATAAAAAGTATCTACTCAGTCAAAAACTCAGACAGTACAGATTTGTTTGAATCCCAGAACTGGGGTATATCACTGTTTCGTGTGTATACATATATCTACAGACTGAAATGGACATTTCAAGCTTGTCTGCTTCACATGTCATAGTCTGAATGAGTCCAGCAGTGATCTGTGTTATCTTTCTGAAAGAGTTATTGCTTATGGGAGACTGTTCAAAAGCCAGGTGCCCTGATTTTTTGCAAATTGGACATTTTCTTCTCACTGGACTAAAGTCCTAAATGCACAGGCTGCATGATAAACTTCAAAAGGGGCTGTGAGAAGAAAGCCCATAGAAAACACAGTTTCCCTACATAACCAGCCAATCTCAATAGGAGAGAAATAACAGTTCAAACTACAAATCTCATAGGTAACAGCTGGCAAGGAAACACATTTCAAGTTCTGTCAAAGCAAGGCATACACTTCAGGGCAAAAAGGGATCACAATGAACATGCGATCTGATTTTCTGCATAGTACAAGTCATTGGCTTTGCCTGAATTATTTGGTATTTCAACTGGAAAATATGTTTCTGGGGGAAAAAAAGTGATTTTTTTTTTCTCTTTTTTTACTTAAAAATTGCTAGAGGTTGAGAATCCAACACTGCCCTTAGTGAATTGTTCCAAAGCTTGATTAACCCCTGCTAAACATTTATGTTTTACTTGTAGTCTAAATTTAGCAATTTAGCAATTGCATCATGCATCACTTGCTTTGTATATTCTATTACTATTTTATTTTATTTCAATTATTAAACTGTTCTTATCTCAACCCACAAGTTTTCTCACTTTTAGTCTTCTGATTCTCTCCCTCATCCCACTGTGGGGGGAGTGAGCAAGCGACTGGGTGGTGCTCAGTCACCAGCTGGGGTTGAACCACAACAACCTCAAAGATTTTTTTTCACTTTTGGTTTTAAGGTTCCCTTCCTCCATGGTGACACTCTCATGCCCTAAAGTTGTTCCTTCTGCATCTCAGCTGTTAAGGAGTACCTGAACCCCTTATCCAGCTGGAAAGCAGTGGGACTATGTCCATGTGCAACTGGTCTTAGGAACAGCTTAATTAGCTTAACAGCCTGGCAAGTGCTAAGCAGTACCCCAGTGAGGACAACCTGGCTGTGTCAAGCAAGGAAGTTTCCATATTCCTCTGATTCCACCTAAGGTTTTATCATTACCCAAGAATCCCACAACAACTATACAAACAACAGAAACTGCAAGCACCAGATAACTGAGCTTTGACTAAGCTGCAGTTTTAATAGCATTTACTAGAAAGGACTAAAGCTATCCGGAAAGCTCAATAAATACAAATCATTCTTTTCTTGGGCAGGTGTCAAATCAGGAAGGAAGGCGGTGCAAATAGGTTTGTTCTTAAAGTTACCGAGGTGCTGTGTCTTCCTGCAGCGGGAGCAAAAGCGCAATCCCCTATCTTTGTTTCTCAGGAAAGACAATACAAATGCACACAGCAAATAATTCCCTATATTCAATTACATCAGAGGCAATAAAGACAGTGCTCTAAACCCAAGCTATCTCCATCATATACACTCCCAGAGTGTAGCCACCAATCTCTCTTAATTACAGGGCACCAGTAAAGCAAAGTAACAACCCTACTTAGATTGCATAAAGCTTAGTCTGATCTCAGAAAGCTGAAGTCAGTATTAAGTAATGGCACCAAAAACACTTTTGAAACTTCAATCAATTTTCACTAGCTCTGCATCATGAAGAAATCATAAACCAGTCAATCACTTTGGGAAAAAATAAAATAAAATGAAGCTATATCACATTAGCATAAAAAAGAATAAAATAATCTGTGCCCTTATAAATCATTTGAATGGTCTTTATAAGACACTCAAGCACAGTTTAGGCTCATCAGTCAAGTTTTACTCCAAAGGTCTGAGTAAGAGCACAACTAAACACAACCAGTGCAAACTTTCCCACGGCCATTTCTCTTTGTATGCACCGACAAGTTTCTCAAAGGCTGCTCCAACACAAACCTGCCTGCAGCTGTGTGACAAGCATGCATAGGGATGCATGTGTGTATATATACACACACACATTATATATGTTTGTTTATATATATATATATTTATACACACACACAAGAGACCAGGGCCAAAGATAGCATGGCCATATATAAATTGACTAGAAGGATATCAGCAACTCTGCTTGTGCCTTATCACCAGAGTCAGATGGGCCACCTGGAATGTACTCCAGCACTGATAATTTAATGTTTTAACTGCTACAGAGGTAGTTTCATTTCTTCCAGCTTGGCCACCAGTGGAGGAAGAGCTGACTCTCCAGGGCATGATAGCTGTATAGCTATATATCAGCTCATGTAAAAGAGATGAGAAGTTGAGATGTTGATCATTTTCATCAGCTGAAAAGCCAAGAAAACACTGATTTGGTTCGTCTAAATATTTAGTTTTGATAATTTAGAAGTGTTGCATTTCATAATCAACTATTTTTCATGTAGCAAAAAATTAAACTCAAACACTAGCTTCAAAAATGAAAAATTGGGCCTGGTCAGTAAAAAATATCCACATTTTAACCATTTCAACCTCCCCTCTCCATCTTTTTTTCCTGTGTTGAGAAGGAACTTAGACTACTAGCCTAATTAACTATTTGGTTAGACTGAAACCATGTTGGTTTCAATGAATTCACTTTATTAAAGTGGAAGTTGGCACACCAAAAAATTACCAGCCACATCCAGTAATGTTGGTTTTTTTTCTAAACTCTTTGAAATCCACATATAAAATCTACCAGAAAGGCATGTTTTATGATCAAGAACAGGATTGTCCCTTTTCAGCCAAGCTTTGTCTCTTATTTTTAAAGTATATCTTAAAGTCAGAAATTTTAATTTATTTCAGGTCTTGGTCAAAATTCTCCAAAAGAACTCTAAATATTAAAAACAAAAATAAGGAGTCTTACAAAAAAAAAGGAAGAAAATAAGGGAAAGAAACCATAGAGGAAGTTGAGACATTCACTTTGAAACGTAATAAAGTTATAGTTCCTAAAATGTTAACATATTGCCCAAAAGCTACTTCTGTGAACAATTAGTTGTTATTAAGAGGTATGTATTAAGTGATCTGTAGGAGGTTTGAGCAGAAGTTTCTTTTGCTGCACAGAAGTTCCATCCCTGACTCTCAGAAGGATGCTTTGAAAATGCATCCTCCTGAATGTCTCCGAGTCTGCTTCTGATTTAACAAGACCCTAATTGCCTGATTATTGATTATCTCTTTGAAGTACAGTAATCATGATATTGCAGCAAATTTGCCATCTGCCTGTCTTGTTAACAACCCGTCTATTTTCACCACAAGCTGTCTTACCAAATGAAAACACATATGGTTTCATTGCAGTGCATGTCCTTAAAAGGGTTGCAAACACAGATGGCTTTGGAGAGAAACACAATGGGGTGACAGCTCAAGTTTGCCACTCCTCTGGAACTGTTGTGATCATCTGCCTCCTATCAGTGGGTCTCTGTCCTCCTCTTGTGGTGCCTGGGATGCCTATGGAGGTTGCTAAACTTCCAGGCTTGGTCACGAAGAGTAGGGAATTGTGGCTTCCACTGTAATTCTCATAGATCACATAAATATCCTGAGACCCCTTTTGAGGCAAGCAATTGACTTAGAAGGATTAGGCAGAATCCAGGCCTACCACCTATTTCAGACCTATGAAACTGAATTTCTTTTAGTACCCTAATGACACTCAGAAGAGCAATGATTTCCCTGGGATCACTGTCTTTGGCACGGGAGCCACCACCCTCATTTGTCAAGAATTATTTCAATAGAAAGAGAATATTTCCAGTAAATCTTATTCCTACATCCCAGCAGCTCCTCCAATTTAAAAGGCTTTTGCACCAATACAGTTGTCTTCATGCTGAGGCTGGGATTCCTCCCCATTAAGATTAGATGCCTAGAATATAGCCATCCATGTCAGAGTCCAGTAATTCCTGGACACAACTTACCTCATTCTAAGGTAGGTATCAAAGATACGCTCAGTTCTCAGTGTCTAGTTGTCCAAAATAGCTCTGGAAAATACCCTAGATAACACACCGAGGTGTTCCCAGCCCCAGAAAGACATATTCCACAACCAGTGCTTTTGCTGCTGCTACTACCAAAGTAATATACCTTGCACATGTAGATAAGCTTTCAAAGAAATTAAGACAGAAGCAGCAGGCTGATGATGAGCAACTAATAATTAGCAGAGTAATTAGAGCAGGTAGTGTAAGGAAAGAACTTGCCGGCTATGCTCATATGACCCTGAACGGTAAGGATCCTAGAACACAATTCAGGTAAAATGAGAAAGCAGAAGTGATCCATGTGCAAAGCAGAATGGAAACACTCCCAACCAGCAGAGCTGTTTCCCAACACCGACAGCAGAGCTGGGGCTGTGTATGCTGTTTCGGGCCCACCACCAGCCTCCTCAGGATGACATTTTGGGAGGGGTGGGAGAGATTTAATCTTCGTCTACAACATTTCTCCTCCTATTAGCAAGAATTACCTTGTGCCTCCATTTTCATTCTAGGTCCACTACAAAGCTTATTAAGGAGGGATCTGTTCAAGACACTGTTTTTACAATTACTCTGTGCTCCCTGCAGCTTTCCCCTTTTCCAAGAAGAAAGTCTTCGGAAGGATTAGTTCCACCACTGGCTTACTGTTCAGAGCTAGGTGGTGCTGAAATGTGTGTAAGAGAGATTAGCTTGCTCCAGGACTGAGCACTCTACCGGGAGATTCGAGTAGCTGCCCCCGACCTTAGGTGATGCCCAGGAGCAAGCAAAAGATGCCAAACTGAGGGTTTTGTTTTTATTACAGTTTTATCCAAATGTCAGATAAAAACTTAACAGTTCTGAAATGCAAGCTGCCAGGAAAAAAGTACGTAAGAGCAGAAACTGGTGGTCAGTGAGGTCAGCAGGACTTGTTACAGCCATCTGCAGAGCATGAGCTCAATGACTGTGTATGAGGCATTTCTCTATAACCAGAGCATGACTTTAGGAAGAAGGACTACCCAAAGTTGAGAACCGTGCCTATAATGATGGTGTTTTCCAAAGCAGGCATCAAACCTCTGTGCAACCAGATGATGCAGCTGGGATGCTGTTTTCATAGAAGTCCTAAAGATACACAGCTGAACCTCAGGCTATCCCCTTCCTAGATAAAATTTCTACCCTCAGAGTACATTGTTCACTGGGCTGGTTAAATCAGCCCCACTACCTCTCAGTTCATTTTTTCCTTATCTGCAAATTCAAAGAAAAAAGGTACCCTTGGATGTTCCTTAGAGAGCCCTGGCTGGATTCTTGCTCTAATAGTAGCAACAGGAATTTGGAGCTTATGACAATAACACATTGCTGTTGGCCACATCAGGAGAGATTAGACCCCTTCCCAGAATATGTACTTTTGCATTTTGGAAACATCTGGCTCTCTCCATTGACCACATGGGAAGAAGGGATACACTATTTCAGTTCTTTGGGTATAACTAATTTGGCAGAGCTCAAGCACTTGGGATCCTAAGTCATTTATCAAAGGTCACACAGAAACTTTTCACAGACACACACTGCAACCAAAGCACCAAGCCCATCAGGGCTTCAATCTCAAGACACTGTTCTCCCATCAACAAACCTCCTTCCTGCATCTCGTACTTGCTACCAGTACTTATGGTTACAGGAGAAAATGAAGTTGTCAAACTACACATGGACTTCCATTGTCTGAATGGATTTGCCAAAGCAGCTGCGCTGTTTGGAAACTCTCATAAAGTTTTAACATAATTGCCTCATTGAATAACAATTTCTCAAGCCCCAAACTGAATGTCAAATGCGATAGCCTAGATGTAGGCATAAACTGGGAAAGCACAATGCCCCAACACCAGTGGAACACAACACATGCCAAAACTCAACAGTTGGTCACTGACATAGGCACAGGAGGAATCACAACGCACACTGAATCAGTTTCTCACCGCTGGAATAATACATTTAGGTGGGTTTGCTACAAATACCTAGTTCTGTAGATATAGGAGGAGATCGGAGCCATGTGTAAGAGACCCAAATACTAATTACACACTGAGAAAAGTTTCAGCAATTGCAAACTGTACACAGGGGAAAGGTTTACACCAGCAGAGCTCCATACCCAGGACTGTCCCCTCACTCCACCCTCCACCACCTTTTCACTCCCGCCACACACGGATTACTAACCAGAAATCCAGCCATCCTCCTCTGTCAGCTTCAAGCCCTTGCACGAATAGCCAGTGGCTGGATGAACATACGTTACAGCCTGTAGCTTTAACTGGTCCTGAGGCGCCTTCTGCAGCTGGTAGCCTTCAAAACTAGGTTTCCTGCTGTTTATGTGAAATGATGCACTCTGGATCAGATTTAAAACACCAGCATATTGTGCTGTTTAGCCTTCAGAGAGAGGTGTCAAGTAATTGCTGCCCTCTTAAATCATCGCTGAGCACTTTCAATATACAGGAGATTAGCTTATGCATTTGAGACATGGGTTTTGGAAAATGCTGTGGAAAATGTCCATAATACAATTTGCCCTGTTAAACAGACACAGTTTTTCAGGCAAGAGAATCCAAAGACCCCAATTCTTGGAAGAGACAGCACAGAGAATGGAGCCCCAGTGCTCCAAGTGAGTTACTCCAGCCTTGAGCCTGCAAACAACTCGTTGAGGGAGGAAGCCTGTTCTGCAGAGCCCTGCGTATCCAGCGCACATCTCCAATGCAGACTGCAGTGGGGATACCCAAGCAAGCGTTCCATTTATTTTTGTAATTTTGTACCAGTTATGGTATGCAATGGCTTTTTTAGGGGTCTTCTGTGCATTCACATTCAGCCTGGAAGCTGCACATTACCAGAGCTCCTGCCTGGGCCTTGCTCCTTCTTGCTGTAGGTAGCCTGCTCCCATTCCTTGAGGCTTTTACATTAAAACTCTCCCCTATACGTTTCTGCAACACCAAGTATCCAGCATGATTACGCAGCTCACTTGAAACAGAGAAACCAATACATTTAGACCTTCAAACACTCTCTGATCTAAACACATCTTATCTCAGGTTCCCTCGATTTCTGGCCACCATGCCATGAGTGATAAATTAAGTATATTAGAAAATAAGTCGGACCAAAGTTCATTACAACTTCTCATTAGCTCTGGGGGAGAGCTGTAGTGAAAGACATGATGCCAGTGTACTTCAAACATTAGCATCTCCTTCCCACGTGGCCCCTTCATCTGCTATTAGCCAGCTGCTTCTCTGCATAGCTGGCAGCAGATTTGCAGATTTGCTTCTACTCAGAGAGCTCAGACACTTGCTAGAGGTTCTCTGCATTTAAGCAGATCAGGCACTTGCAATGAGTATTGTGAACTGTCTGTCCATTGTGAAGCTGAGAAGGGGAAAGACAATCAAATTTTTCAGGAGAGATCACTTGGCAGCAGGGAGGATATGTTGAGAAAAGACAAATGTCCTTCTGGTTATGCCAGTTAGCTGAAAAATCCTCTTTTAAGAGTGACAGGAGCACTGCACAGGAGTCAAAGCTGAGGAAAACTTTCCCCTCCATAAGTGTTTCAGTGGCCAAGAAAGCACTTGCTGGTCTTTTGAGAGGCATTTTACAACTCTGAGGCCAGACTCAGCCTCGAGTTGCACTTTCATTCAACAACAACAAAAAAAGGCCCAGAGAGAAAAGCCTAAGAGAGGGATTTCACACGAGGAAACTTCACGTGTTGTCTGTGAGGGCAGCGCGGGCTGCAGCACGGACGACGCTGAGGAGAGCCGTGACCAGGCGCTGAGGCAGCAGGGCCCGGCCTCATCCCGCCGCGGCTGGCACTGGGCGCGGCTCCCTCTCGCTGAGGCGGCGCTGCTCGGGGGCTGCCGCGGTCCGGAGCGGCGGGGACGGAACCGGGGGAGCTCTGGCAGCAGGGGACCGACCGTTGGCGGGGCGGTTCAAACGAGCGAGCGACCGTTGCCGGGGCGATTCAGATAGGCGTGGGGCGGTTCAAACAGGCGAGCGACGGTTGGCGGGCCGATTCAAACGAGCGAGCGACCGTTGCCGAAGCGATTCAAATAAGCGCGGGACGGTTCAAACGAGCGAGCGAGCAACCGTTGCCGCAGCGGTTCAGACAGGCGCGCGGCGGCTGGCGGGCCGGTTCAAACAAGCGAGCGACTGTTGGCGGGGCGGTTCAAATAGGCGCGCGGGGGTGGGCGGGGCCCCTTTCCGATAGGCGCGCGGCGGCGGGCGGGGCGGTTCAAACCGGCGCGCGGCGGTTCAAACAAGCAAGCGACCGTTGGCGGGGCGGTTCAAACCGGCGCGCGGGGCCCCTTGCCGCGGTCCCTCAGCGCGCGCGGCCGCCCCGGGCTCTGCTCTCCCTTCGCCTCAGGCCCCTTCGCGCCCGGCGGGGCGGAGCTGTTGTCGCAGGGCGCGGTGGCCGGCCTCCTGCGCGTCCCTGGGCGGGGCTGCTCGGGGGTCGCTCCCCTGTCACCTCCTTTTCTGGTTTAAGTGGGTGATAGCACGCTGAGGGGAGAGATCCGCGTGTTGGGGGACAGCTGGTGAACCAGGCTGAGCAGAACCTCATGAAGTTCAACGAGAGCAAGTGCGAGATCTTGTATCAGGGGAGGAATAACCCCCTGCAGCTGTACACACTGGGGGCGGACTGTCCAAGAAGCAGCTCCTCAGGAAAGGACTGGAGCTCTCAGCGAACAAAAAAAAGTGGAAAAAGAGCTTAAGAACAACCCTTAAACTGTAAACACACCATCAACATGAGAGGTGCTTCCCTCAGACTCTACATTGTTTCTGAAAGCACCCTGAAGGAGCTGGCGTGGTTGCTGCCAGAATTAGGTGAGACGTGAATGAAGTGGCTGCTGAGCTCTGCACCAGTGGGAGTGCCTGGAAAAACTCCATGAACATGGTAGCTCTCGCTCAAACCACAGTCGTCACACATCCGATCGGGGTGACAAGGTTTCAGACACACTATTTGTGTTGAAGAGTTGGGGTTATTTATGTTTCAAGGCATGGTGCTATTCATTTGCATAAAAGATTCCATGTAGGAGAGCACAGCTGCATGCAAAAATTGTAATTATGGAACTGCCAGATCATTATTCCTAACCTTAACATGGCTGCAGAATGAAGTCAGTATTATCACAGGTTGGAGGTTAATTGTCAGCATCCCTGCACCAAGAGTCATTACTGAGGAACTTCTGGGACATTTAATTGCCTAAGCAATTAATTACTGGGCAAAAATTGAGAGAGATATGTTCCCATGGGTGGCTCCCCGCAAGCGTTAAAAGTTATGGCAACTAACTACAAAATGAACCATAAATGTGAGCAGTCACCACCAGTTATTACACACCAGTACTGAGCAGGGAGTTCACAGGAGAGTTTGGAGAGAGCTAGCAGGGATTGCAGTGTGGAAAAAGTCTCTTCTAGGGCCGCCTCAGGGAGGAGAGACTAATGCTTGCTGCTCTGCCTCCTGCAGCCTGGATAGGAAAGACTGAAGCTGATGGCACAAGTTCTGCTATTCACAGGGAACACAAAGGAGACCTTTCTGAGCCCCTGCAAGCAGTGCTGGCTACTACTGGGAATGCTGCCTCCACGTATTCCCCAACACTAAGGTCAGCCAGAAACAAAAAACAGCCTTGGCCCTTCTCATTTAGTCTTAAGTGGTTACAACTCCAATGAGTCATTCCACAGCCTAGAAATGTCAAGTTATGGGGCTGTGCACTCATGCCCTCTGACATGAGCGTGCTGCTTTGGATAGGCACCACTCCTGTGGGTGGATTTGCAGAGGGTGAAATTCATAATGAGCCTGCTGCCTTGTGCTGCTCCAGCAGCTACAGAGGAAACCTGAGGCCAAATTCTCCATGGCCTCCAAGCATGCTGCGCTAAAGCTGGATAATCCACTCATGAAGAACATGCTGCATGGCTGTAAATAGCAGTAAATGCTCAAAGATCAGAACAGCCTCGGGAAGTAGCTAATGGGTAGTGTACAACAGAGATCCTCTCTGGCACAACTACGCTGTCAGACTCTCCTCACGTAGACTCAGTGTATGGCAGTTGCCAGCTTCATTATACAATCCCCCAAGTGCCATGAGTTGAGCTGACAAAAGTGGTCTGTTGCCAGTATAGCACCATCCATGCTGGGAGTTTTGCTGGCATCAGCAGGTTGATTTTTTTTTTTTTTTTAACATTTCTTAGCTAATGGAGTTAGGCCAGCCAAATTCTGCTGTAAATATCAATTCCTTGAATTCAGAATCACATCTAAAGTATCTAATCCTCTCCTCCCTGCAAACACAGCTCTCAGCGATTCATCCATACTTCACGCTCTTCCATTTATCAGCAACACCCCATCAGGGGACCAGGCATAAACACCACAGAAGGGAACTGGGCATTTCAGAGCCACTAGGCTTCAGTTTCAGAAACAAAAATTGGTGATAGTCATTCCTCATTTATTCCCAAATGCAGTGATTTACCATTCACAAGCTAGCAGTAAGCTAAACGAATATATTGGTGACAGTTATCCTAGCAGTCCCTGGTAACATTAAGGAAATTTGGCGCTTAGTAAAAAATGGTACCATATATGCCTATCGTGAAGGAAGAGCTGAACGCTGAATCCAAGCAGGTCTGGGTCAGACCCAAGTGCTATTCCCCCACCCCTACGACTTTCTCAGAGTTGATGTAAAGAGTTTCAAAGAAGTCATTTGTAGTAGGAAAAAAAAAAGAAGGATGTTTTCAGTTCTTTTAAAGCCTCAAGAACAGTTGTCTTCTTTTAATCACCATTTTCTAGCACCTTAGTTATTCGCTACTTAAACAAAAAGGCAGAAAACTCTTGTAACTTGTCTCAGCTCAATCAATTGGTTTGTGTTTCTTGGCAATCTGAAAATAAGGACTGAACAATACGCTTTTTGAAGTTTCTCTTCTGGTCATCCCTCTTCTGTGTGCTGTGCTTAAAAAAAAGAAACAAGAGAGAGAAAGAAAAAAGAGAGAGCATACAAGAGAAAGAACCCAGGTGTTGTATTTTACTTTAGTGAGAAGGGAAAAGGGGGGACAGCTTGTGAATGCAATTAAATCAGCTAGCAAAAAGCTGAAAATCAGCATGTGTGAAAAGAATTTGAAACAGTAAGTGTGGTTCTATATTTAGTGGAAAGTTTCCTTTTTCCTTTGCAGCTTTTGCATAAAGCCCAAAGGCACAAAGAGAATAGATCTGTCTATAGCAATCTGTAGCCCAAAGTGTCAGAAGTCTACAGTAAATATGTAATGCCACCAAAGGAGGCTTTTAAAAGATGAATGCCCCAAAGCCTCTGAATTCAAAGAAATGAAATCTTTGTAGTGCACAATACCACATCTGTACAACTCAGGGTAACATTGCCTAAAATAAATCTGTGTATGTGACTCACTAATTCCCTCCTACTTACACTAATGCGTTACCGATGCATAGGCTGCAGGAGCCCCATCTCCATAGATAATCAGATATTCCAGGAGCGCGCAGCATAAGCTCAGATTCAGAAGCAGACACTTGCTTTAATCCTGGGTCATTTCTTTTGCTGGTCGAGGACACAGCCCCAAGACCACTGCAGCATTCTTAATAGATGGTTATTGTAAGAATTTTCTTATGTACAGTTTCGTGTTAAATTGTTTTCTGAGGAAACCGCACCATAAGATTCCCCTGTCTATTTTAGGCAATATATCAGATTAGCTTATTACCTGGTCAAAAATAATTGTCCCACTGGTTAATGATATTTTTTGTAAACAGGAATTTATGGGAGAAACAGGACATCAGATTACAATAATGTTTCTGGCATTCTTACTAAAAGACTGTCAAACACAGGCTATGCCGTGTTTGTTTGATCGGGCAACTGTTACTCAAGGTCCAGGAGCTCACTGATTCATGTATCCTTTCAGCCTTGCAGCAGAGCAATGCTGTTACCCCCACTTTATGGGAAGACAGACAATCATAAGGAAACCTGCTATTATGGTGGTAATGAGCTTGCTTGATTTTGGCTGTCTAAAAGCTAGGAGTCTAGGTTAATCTAAGCTAGCCAGATATGCTACTTGGGAGAGAAAGATCCAGAAGGCATTTCATCACACCTTAAACATCTAACATAAGTGAGATGCAAGAGGCTGGAAAAGAGAGGTTATATAGTGCCTTCCCGTACCAGGATATTCTAAATACCCTGAGCCTACAAGGAGGAAGGCCCATGGCCATATACACACTGCATTTGAATGGCCAGACCTAAGGTCCCTCCCTGGATCCCCATCTGCTAGAGTCTGCTTTGAGATTTGCCGTAAAAGTGACCAGGAACCTGTCACCATGTGAGATGCAATGTGGTGGCAATGCAGCACCCCATGAAAGTGTATCATGGGGATTTATACAGTAAGCAGACCCAAATTCAAAGCCTTCAGTGCACCCCCAAACATTAAGGCAGTAAGGGAAGGCAGCAAATTCAGTTGGTAAGTGTGGGTTTGCAACTGTGGACGCAGGGCAAATGCTTTTATGGGCATCTTTTCAGGAACTCTGCCTGAGCTGTGTTTGAACCAGGGACCCTAAAGGATCTCGCCTGGTCACAGTAACACTCCTGAAAAACATTTATATCCCACCTTGAAAAAGGGTCTTTGAGCATGTGTATCTCTGGGAACAGACTGGCATTCTTCCTCTCACCCCGCACCTTTAAATGGCTCTGGCCTGCCCTGAAAGTTTGCTCGGTAGCCAGTCTCACACCTCTGATCTGGCAGGACTCAGGGAAGCTGTGAGCACCATCAGTGACTGCCAGGCATTGCAGGGCTTCATTTAAAATGCAATTAACAGGCTCTGCAGCTCTCCATAGAGGAGAGAGAAAAGGCTGCATTTAATTCTGCACACCTGGTGAGTGAAGAAGTTGTGAGTAGAAGCGAGTGCTGGTAGAAAAACTTCTTTCAGCTAAACTTCCTCCAGTTGGAGGAAGAGGGAGAATAACAAAACAGAATTTTATGAAATCCTATTCTTTCAATGAGAAATTCATAGGTAAGCTTTCTTTGGATACAGTGGGACTGAGCCTTGTAGCAGGAAACAGAAAGGAGGGCATGGAAGGATGGTAGGATCAGTGTGACAAGGCACAAGCCCCTCTTCCAGAGCCAAAATAAAAAAGGCAAGGCTTTATGGCAAGCTTACTGTTCGCTATTGCAAGCCTTAGCTATTCCACTCACTAGAAGGTGACTCACACTACCCAGCGCTGTCAGACTTATCCTTTCTTTTCTTGGAGGAATAGGGAGAGGAAGCTAAAACAACTGCACGCCGGACTACGCTAGCCAGGCAAACTGCAGCATCAGTCTCCAACTGCTTCCCCAGCTGCAAGGGTGACATTAGCAACGGGCTCCATGCAGTCCTTTCACTGCATTATTACTTATTTACTCACATGCAGCTCCCAGAAGACCCCAGTTCAATAAGTACCATTAAAGAAAAGAAGATTTGGGAAGAAAGCTCCTTCCCTACTTCTCATCAGCTCCCACTTCAGTCCAAGTTTTCTCCTTTTAATTCTTGAAATCAGACCCAAGTTTGTAGCATGGATAATATTTGCCTGGTTACACAGTCTCAAATTATTACAGTGACAAAATAGAATTAATTGCATGGGGGATTTTCAAATGAGCTTCTAAGGAAGAGTTCATAGCACAGTTTTAACCAGCTGTTCTCATCCTCCTGAGGCTATCTGAATGCTGTGTGCTTCTTCAAAAAGATAAAGGTCCCTTGTTCCTCCTATGTTTTTAGGAAGCATGGCTGTCATTTGATCTGAAAGAGCCCCTGCATTGAGCAGTGTGGGTATCAGCAGGCTGCTGCCACTTGGAAAACAGCTTGAAAAACACAATGGGAATTTTGAAGTGCTGAAGGATCTGAATTCCAGCGCCTTGTCCCAGGAAAGACAGAGGCCGCTTCAAGGGACATAGCCCCCAACTTCTGGAAGCTTTGGGTTGACTTCTCACAGCAGAAGGTCCTGGGCAGCTGACCCATAGCACCCCAGGGCTGTCACAGGGCAGCCGGGCTGACAGATTCAGCAGCTGAGGGAGCAGAGAGGGAGCCAAGCAGCCCAGCAAATAGATTAGGAAAACAAACAGGAGCTCATCTCTCAATTCTAACTCCCTTGCTGGAAGGGGAATGTGTTTGCTCATACCTGCCAGCAGAGCTGCTCTGGTGCCATCTCTGCCTGCCTGCAGAAAATGTCTATTGTCATTTTGCAGAAGCTGAAAAACGCCTTGCTGCTACATCACCCTGCATTCACGCCAGGTAAGTCTGGTACCTAGCTCTGTTCATCCTCCATGCTGTGATTTTGGGTTATCTGTCATTTCCAGACCAGCAGCCTAAAATATCCCTTCTTGCAGGAACCCTGCTTGCAAATCTAAGGGATTAAGTATTACCAGTGAGAGAAAGGAATTTAGAGCTACACCTGCTGCATTTCTGGTGCTTGCCAGCGAGCAGGGCTGCCTAGCCAGAGTCTGCAACGGTACCCTCCCAAGAGCAAACAAAAGTCTCCCAAGAGCAACTTTTTCAGAAAGCTCCAGGTTTTGGAGTCATGTGGCCATGGAAAACTTGAGAATCTGCTGTTAAAATAAAAAATAACCTAACAACGAAATAATTTTGCTGCAAAATTAATTTAGAGTAATTGTATACAGGGTGAAAGTCAAATCAAAAACTATACGAATGACATGAAATAATTTTACTCTGTTTAAACAGAACACTTTGATACTGTAAAGTCAAAGATAAAAGTTGGAATAATTTGTAATGATTTTTCCTTTAACAAATGGTTATGAAAAAACGAGTGTTCCCATGAAATTATTTGATTTAAATGAATCTATTTTCTAACAGAAAGACATTCTGTCAGTGTGTTTTCTAGGCACCTCTGACAACAATAATTAATGCAGTGCTGAAGAGAGGGATCTTATGACTGAGCACTACCGAGGGCTCATCGTTGGTGTATAGAATAAATGATATATATATATATAGAATAAAGAGGTACAGCGTCTTTACATTGCTTCAACTTCCGTGGTGCTTCCAAACTCTCAGGAGAGAACGTGACCAGGCTGTGACCACCACAAAACGATAGTCTCTACTTTCTACTTCTATGACTAATTCATTGCAGCCCATCCACAGGGACAAGTAGGAACAGTGGCAAATTTTAACCTACTGTAAAATCACAGCAGTGACACTTCTGTCCTGCTGCCACCCAAAACATTGCTTGAAAATCCAGGGCCAGGTCTCCAAGCTTAACACCGAGCCATTCAACCTGGAATCAAACCCTCACAGCGCTAGTGCTAGATCCTCACAGGAGCAACTGATGATCCCCAAAAGGGCTGAACTGCACATTTAAGAGTACTTTTGCTAAAGCCCTGGTAGCATTACTAAAGTGGTATAGACTGGAGCCCACTTTCAAAGTGCTACATGTTTTATGCATGGTGAATGATGCAGATAAAATCAAACATGACCATATATATAACTGTAATTGTTGCCCAGACACATAAGAAGTATTAGAAATAACAATTGTGATCATTTTAACTGAGGAATAGCATGAATGGTTTATTCACAGTCACAATATAAAAAGTCACTTACTTTCTCTGCAAGGAAGCTTGTCAGGCCAACAAGAGACTTGTAGCATAGACATGGTCCTTGTACAACTGCATAAAGCCAATGGAGATTTTTCTTCCTGCCTCTTGTGCACTACAGCAGACCATCTCTTGATGTCCCTCCCTGTTCTCTTCTCTATGATTCATACAATTTCTTCCAGCAATGCTTTCCTGAATTTATGCTTGAAATCCACTTGCATTTTCTTGCTAGGCATGAAAGAGTGTGGCCAAGTCAACAGCTTGTGGCCCAAAGGGTTCAAACACTAATGGACGTGGTCCTGCTTTGTTTTCTTTCTTTTTTACTTAGGAAATCCTGGCCCCACAAGCCCTGTCCTCCAGAGAGATCAAGTTTGATCTTCTTGTTACACACCAAAGAACAGCTTGGGGAGGGAAGGATAGCGTCGCTGAAGCTCAGAGGGTTGGTATAAACACCAAGCTGAGGGGCTGAGGGGACTGGATTCTCAGTTACAAATTATCATTTTATTGGGCTCAAGGAAGAACACAAACACATTTGACTATTCCCTTCATCTGAGAGAGAGAAAACTGTACTAGCAGCAGTGCAGGGAACTGGGCTGTCGTTAAATCCTCTTGAAATGTTCGGAAATGCAGGAGCATGAGGGACTTTCTGGGAACGTGGGACTGCTTTGTTGTGGGGAATGGAGTGGGAATTCACGTTGTTGCACAGAGCGTGCCAGTCTTTTCACTGAATTTAAACAGACTGGACTCCTACATCTTTGCTTAGCCTTGACATCTGGATCCATTAGGAATTTGCAATTCTAATTTGAATCAGCCACACTAATTGTGCTTTTTTTTAATTGGCTGCACTATTGATTTTACAAGATACATGATGCTCTTCCACCTGTGTGCAAGGCTCCTGCTGGGAGCTGCTAATGGAAAAAAACACCTCAATTAGCAAGAATTCCCTCTGAAATCCTTGAAAATCCAATATTGCTGATTAGTTTGTTAAAAAATCTTATTAAGAAATGCTTGGTGACTTCCCTAATAATATCAAGAAGCAGATCCTCATGCTGGGCTCCCTAGAAGACTAATCTCTCCCTCTCCTTTTTCCTTCCCTGCCTCCAGCAAGGTTCAGAATTTGCAGTATGCAGGAATTAATTTCCCAGCCCCTCCCTAGTGAACCATGGAGGAGGAGAAGTATGCTTCCTTTTTTAGCCCCATGCGGGAAATGTAGCTGTGTAAAGAAATGAAATGATGTTAATCCAGATTCAAGGAGAGTGGTGGAAAGTAACAGAAAAAAAGTCCCTTTCGTCCCTTTAGTGCTTCATCAGGCAAATTAGCTGTATCCCTTGCTTATCCCTTTCCTACTTCAGTCTTGAATTCATATTAGCTCAGTCGAGTATCTCCTCTTGACAAATGGAAAAGGTGCGATCTTCCTGCATCTTCTCTTGCCCATCACCTTAACACAAGAGGTGGCAGAACCCAGAGACAGCAAGGCAGGTTGTGTTTGGGACACAAGCTAGTGTTCGCTCAAAGCTTAATGATCTCTCTCCCACAGGCCTAAGTCTGGCTTCCTTTGCTTTAACTTGTGCCCATGGTATCAGGTAACAAGCAAATTAATACAATGCAGAATTAAGGCAATATATGCATCTGCACACAGTTTAGCCCATTCCTTTATTTTCAGATAATCATTGCAATTTCTGTGAGCCAGCCAGACTTTTAGCTTTCTTAGAAAAAAGACTTTTTCTCCCTTTGTATTTACTTTGGCCGTATCAACATTAAAGAGACATAGTTGGAGAAATGAGGGGATCACAAGTGGGGCCTTCCCCTTTGACTGCATATAACTGCAACCAGAGAGGTTTGGCTTCCCGTTGGTGCTCTCTACAGCTCCCTAATGTGGTTTGAACAAGTCTGTGTTGGTGCCCTCTTCTATTTCCAGAAGTATTACTAGGTGAAGAACTCAAACAAGCGAGCACAAGCAGTCCTTCCCTTCTTCCCCATCTTAGTTAACCTATCAACAGCTTACAGACATTCCTGTCATGCTGAAGACATATTCAAGTCCAAAGAGATCTGAAGCAGTGCCTCCTATCAGAAAGGCTATGCGTTAGCCTCAGTGCATTCCTCATTTCCTTAGCTGTGGAGTTTGGCTGAAACATTTCTACAAAGTTTCTACAAAATTACATTTTGTACAAACAATAAACCACCCAGAGTTTTGGGAAGGACTCCCTGACCAGCTCTAAAGTTTACAAAATACTATGCCTGTTGCAGTTGTGAGTTGTTTTGTTCATTTTGTTTTAAACGCAATATAGGCATGGTGAAAATGAAAATGGTAAGTCAACAGCTGGCTAGGAAGCAGTGAGACTGAACACAAAGGAGCCTTCCCTACCTTGGGGGAACCCAGGAGCTCTGAAAATGAGCGTGGAAACCTTCATCTTTTCTTAACTGTAAAGCCTACACTTTGTTGAGAAGACTTGCTCCTCCTATCAGTTAATGGGGAAGGAGGACACTGCCACAAGGTAATTTAGAGCAGGAGCCAACTTTTGGTCTTTCTTTTCTCATGTTATGCCTCTTGAAAAAGTACCAGCTCTGGCAAAAATTGTCCATATGGTGAAGTAACTGCTCTGCAGAGGGCGGGTAGGAGCAGCCACAGTGAGGACACTATTTCCCTTCCTCAGACTTGCCTTTCCTTGCTCCTTCTGAGCCTCTGGACTGGAGCTAGGGCCATCCAGCGTTCTCATTCAGCACATGCTAATTTTGACATTTCCGTAATGTCTGCTTGTCATCACCAACTCTTAATTTAACCTCACTGCAGAAATGCCTCCTGCATTTCAACCAGACAGGCTGGAGTTTAATTACACAGTCAGGCAGCTGGACTGTGTTGCAGTATATCCAGCCAGGCTCTGGTTTCATGTGTATAATTGCTGAAATACTTCATTTTCTACCCTCCTCTCCGCCCCCCCCCCCAATCTACTTTTTCATTTAGCAACCACAGTCACTTGAAAGTATTTTGCTAGCAAAACAAATTGCTGCTGAGTTCAAGCAGGGCTTTTTTCCCCCCTTGGATTTCTGTATCAGCCTGTTGACATGGAGAGGATGCTGCAGGAGTCATTGAGTTAATGGGGCCCAGAATCCTGTTTTTTCTCATACCCAGCTGATGCCATGCCTCAGCACTGAGCACTGTTCGTCTCTCACATCTCTTACTCCTTGACACAGCACAGCGCAGTTCTGAATTCCTCCTTTTGAGATGAGTGGGCACTTGTGCTGCTACAGTCTTTTTTTAAATTCTGCAGAGACTCCCCTGCCTCTTGAGAGCTTCATCTGTCTTTGAATTCCTGGCTCTGGGTGCCCCAAAGACACAACAGACTGCAGAACCAGGCATCCCCAGGAAGGCAAGCTGCTAAACAGCCAGAGACACAGGTAAGCATGAACCAGAGGAGTGCTGCCAGAGCTCAGCGTTACCCGAGGACTTCAGCCAAATCAAACCCTTCTGTGTGATGCTTTTTCCCTTTGCCACATTAGGAAGTCCCAAAACCCCAATGCTGTTCTAGGAAAAAAAAAAAAAAATCTTACTAGCTTTACCCAGTGACACTTTAGCAGAACAAACATCTAGCTCTTACTGAAAAGCAGTAGGAGTCTAGCTCCAGACTTTGCAAATACCACCACCCCAGACAGCTGCTTACATCTTTTGGTGGACTAAATCCATTCATAATTCTGGCTCCCACTTCACAGCTAGTCTGTCTAAATGACAGTCCAGAACATTTAAAAAAATGACATTAGTACTAAGCTGAACATTGTGGGGTTCAGTGCCTGTCTCACAAGATCAGCTGCCCTTGCAACAAGGGTGGAAATCTTGAAGGAAAGTGAAGGGCTAAACTGGCAGCAGGATCATATTTCTCTTAATTAATGCGTCAAAACCCAGACTGAGGACCTACTAAGTACCTAGCGAGGCTCTTAGGACCTGACCTTGTCCATGTGCAGAAGTTCCAGCACTCCCCTGTGAACCAAAGTCACTGCTGGCACAGGGCATGGAGAGAGCTTGATGTGGGATGCTTGAACATGATAGGACAAGGAAATAGTGAAATATACTGTACCCAAACTGTATCCAAATACAAGTTATCAACTGTGTCCGACTGACCTAGTGTGTGGAAATAATTACTTTTACACTCCCCTTGTACATCCCGTCCCAGATCACCTCTGTGTGACTCAGTACAGCCAGCTGCACCCATCAGGAGGCTATAACAAAGTGAAGGCAAGGATCAGGCCTATCTATTGTAAATAGGAGATTTCTGTATTATTATTCAAATCAGCCTCAATCAGCTGCTGCCATTCCTTTGATCTGCTCTGCTAAACAACAGCTAATGTCGTTAAGGCACATTCAGACTCCTTAGGATCCACAGCTAGAAGTACTAACACCTCTGAGTGGCAGCTGGAATCAAACTACTTAGGCAAAGGGGAGGAGGACAAAAAGACAGTAAATGGAAAAAAGCAGTTCTCCAAGCAAGCTGTACCGTTGAAATACCTGACTTCCCACTGCTCTGCCAGGCAGCAGAGAGGAACTGAAAAGGGAATTAAGCTGTCTCCTGTCATAATCTTAACTTGTGCTTTTGCATAATGAGCTGGAGTGACTATGTCTCTACTTTAACATTTTACTATGTTTAATCCCAAAATTTGACTCATTCCCTCTCGCTGCCAGGGATGAGAACGCCCCTTAGCGATGCATTTGCTTAGGGCTTCACTTATAAACATGTCCGTATTTCCAGGAGAGTCCTGTGAACCTGCAGCTGCCTCCAAAGAGAGCCTCAGAAATTTATTAAGGACAGCAAGCCTTTTGTCAAGTTATATGGGAAGTCATACTGCTGTGTGGATCCATTGGCATTTTCCCATGGCAAAGGAATTCCTTTAATTAATTCCTATTTAAACTAGAGCACTGATTTTCAGAGCTAGTATCAGCCAGTCCCTCTTGGCCTTACAGCCTGTTTCTGTATGAAGTCTTGAAATCGAGATTAAATGGCTTTCTAAAAGCTCTGTGGCCTAGAAGAGGAGAGCAATGGAATGGCATTTGCTGACCTGTGTTATTCAGCATTCCTCTAATGTTCATTTCTAGCTTTAAAGTATGTAGTTCTCTAAAACTGACTCGCTCCACATTCCACAGTTAGGAAGTTCATAAAGAAAAGATGGCTTTGCCCCAAGCATTCTGCACCTTTATCTACCGAGATGTCTGCTTTCACTTGCATGTTTGTAGGAGTGCTCAGTAAAATCCCCGAAGACCTCAGTGGAGGAAGCCTGTTCTAGAGAGAAATAATAGTCTTGTAATTGTTCTGCCGAATCCTGGAAAACATTTTGTTTCCATTTTCCTTTGCTAGTATTAAATTTTAATGCAGGAGTGTCCATTGATATTCATTATTCATCTGCCCCTGAATTTTTAACCAGCGTGTGCTCGAGATTATTTCAGAAATTCTGTATTTATAGAGAGCTGGGAGTGAACAGCTATTCAGCTGGGCTGATAACTTCTGTCACACTTCAGTATCCATTTTCAGCAAAAATAGGTGGCTGATAACCATAATCGGAAAAATTGTTAAATTTCACAAACGAAAGGATGCCAGGAGTCATCTGCTCAGTAAGAGTGAAATTCTTCTCTCCTGGGGATCTGTCTCAAGAGCTGTGTGATCTCCAACACCCCCAGTGTGAAGACTCTGTGATACATAGGCCTTGTGTTGGCTCTCAGCGTGATGATGAATTTCACTTTCTAAGAGCCAAGTTACATGATTCGTTACAGAGATTTTTGTTCCTCAAATATAGTTTATTTCTTCATTATTTTCCTCAGGAGTAATCCAAGTGCAAACTGCACCTTTCTCTAAAAGCATTTGGAATTCAGCTTTATTTTATCTTTCCTTTTTCACTCTATAAATAGTTTGCAAATCAGTATTCACATTTCAGTTGTGTTGACTTGATGTCTCTAGCACTCTTCACTTTTTAAATAAGAATCATGATGTTTAGAGCAGGCTTTTTTTCAGCCACAGCTCTTGGAATCACGTAAGTATGTGAGAATCTCAGTTTGCACTTAGAAGGGTATTTGTAGCTTTGTGTTGCAAAGGAAGTAGGAAAATATCACACAAATGTGCTGAGAAGGACTGACAACTGGAAAGCAAATAGAAGAATTTTACATTTATTCTCCAGAGAAAATCTGCACAACTTCTCCCTTCTCCTTTATTTATTGTTTCTGTGGGAGAAGGAAATAGAAAATACATCTCTCCTGAAAGCACCTAAGACAGGTGGGATTAATTTTCTTCTGGAGCTGCCTGTTGCCTTCCCCTGACTATGCAGAAAGGTTAAAGGATGGGATTCAACCTGCACAGCCTTGGGGGACCAGCCCAGATGCAGGAGCCTTTCCGTAGTCACCGGAGATCTAGTAAACAGGGTTTGGGTGTTGTGCAATTCACCAAATGTGGATGTTGACTTTGGTGATCCAAATCTGCTCCCTGTTGTAGTCGGCAGAGCATTAATGAACACAAAGTGACCTGGGGCAGATTGGTGGATTGGGTTACCTACTTTAATTGACTGAGTGGGTAAAACCCAGAGCTTGCAGGTGACAATTTGATCTCTAGGAGAGCAGAGCCATAGTAGAGATTAGAAGAAAGCTGACAGGTAAAGTTGAGTCTCCTTTCTTACCTCAGGCAAAAACACTGGATAAGATGATTTCTAATACTTCAACTTCTGATACTTCAGCACACTTGCCCGTCATATTCCTACCGTTTAAGGAGCAGATGTTAGACAGGGGCACAAGCCACCAGGTTACCCTGATTACAAACAACATTGCATTCCCTGAGTCCATCCAGCTTTAGCTCTTGCTAGAGACCTTTCTGAAAGGGTCACTGTGAAAATGCAGGAAAGGAGAAAGCCTTGCCCCAAACAAGGAACTGAGTGCATCCTTCCCTTAATGAGATTTACCGTAGCAGTCTGGCACACTAAACTGTGTACAGAGAAAATGACAGAGAGAAACAGTGCAAAGATGCAGATTCCACCTGAAGGGCAACAGAATTTAAGAGATACAGACAAAAAAAAATGAATGGGCAATTTGAACAAATATTTGCAAAGCTTTTATTTCAGAATTCATAGCATTATGGCCATTTTCTTCAGAAAATTCTGCTTTCTTCTCTTTGATAAAACCATTTGGTTGCTGCTGTGGGTCAATGAATAATAAAAACACAAAGATGTGGGCATGAATTTCTTGGGATGCTCTGTGAAGTCTACAGGCCAAGGATCTACTGTGGGATAAAGAGGAAACAGTCACCTTTGTGATTCAAAATGGAGACATCTGTTTATTTTCAAGTATTCCTGGGAGCCATCTGGTGAATAAGAGCAGATAAAATGAATTACCCTAAACTCAGATGCCAAAAGTCTGCTATGGCTAGGATTTAGACAGTACTACAGGCATTCTGAATCTCAGTCTCCATCTAAAGAGATACCCTGTTTACAAGGGAAATGTGTTTGCCTGTGAAATAGATAGCAGCAATGGAAACTAGAGCTCTTAATAGACCAAACAGTGCAAGTGCATGTCTCCAGACGCTTGTCTCATGCCTGTTGTTATTCACCAAAAGAACTATCCTTTCTCTGCCTGGCCAGTCTGAAACACTCCACATGCAGAAGCTAGCATAGCTTGGACCCAGGGCACTTTTAGCAAGGCACTGATTTGCAGAGGCTGTGAAAGCCAGGCTGTTTGTGAAAGTTTTTATGTATTGATTGGGCCTTGTCAACACATACAGTGTGCCAGGCTCAAGGATCAAAGAAAGCACTCTCCCTGAGTTAGAAATTCTCTGCAGCAGCAAAGAGGGTTCTGCCCAGGGATGTCCACACGATGCATTTGTAGAGCTTGGTGACTGGGCACTGTCCCCTGTGTTTTCACTAAAAGGCAGGCCACTGTGTCTCCCCTACAAGCTTGATGATTTCAGCCCTGACGTGGCTGCAGTCAAGTGGGAGAGAAAGAAGGGGAGTAAACATGATCAATAACTACTTCATAACAGCTCTGTTGCACCTCATTACCCCCTCATCAGGCACTGGTCTCCTCTCCCCAAGACCACTCAATCTCCCTCCATCTCCAAGGGGGTTCTTGGCCAGGCCAGTGATTTCCACTCACAGCTAATGCCCTGCCACACCATCATTTTATGACTCTTGAAGTGGTTTTGAGACAGCATTGCTGCCAAAAAAAGCTGCCCAGACCTCTGGGTGTTTGTTCCCAGTTTGTCCCTGTCCTGTGCTGGGGCTCACGTGGACACGGGATGGACAGAGGCTGGGAATGTGCGGCTGGGAACCAAGGGCACAGACTTCCATTTCCAGTGGTGGTGTTGGACACTGTCAGTGCGTGACCGGCGCTCACTGTAACCCTCGCTCCGCAGAGCAGGGACTCACAAGCCCTGTAGATCTCCCCAGGCTGATACTGGGGGTTACTACCACAGCAGCCTGAGACCCCTCCTCATTCTGGCTCATTTTCTACCAGGGCATAGCACATAAGGCAGCAGGCTGGAGAAACAGGGTCCGTAACTAGGATCCCAGCTCTAATAATCAGAGCCTGTGGGCCAGACCCTCCCTTGCAGGGAAAGGCCACTGCAGCCAGCAGACACTGGCCATCTTAATCATATCCCCACCACAGCTTCCTCCTCTTTCCAGGAACAGCTGCAGTATTGGCGTTGGTTTATAGAGCACCTTGCACAGCAGGTATCATATTCATGACTGGTCTTTCCCAGTGGGGCATAAACCACTGTCACCCCCTCAGCCTCTCTCCTTCCAGATCCTCTTTTCAGGAGGAATTCAGACTAATTCTAGCACATATTAATTTCATCTTCCTGCTATCCTGGACTTCCAGTCCCTTTTTGACTGCAGCAGCAGTTACAGAGCTTAGGTATATGCAGTGAGCATGGGTGACTTCCCACACTTTTTATATATTTTATATATTGCTTCTCCCAAGAAATATCAGGCAGGATTCTGTTGTAATGAACTCAGACGTGACCCTTTCTCAAGGCCCAAATACTCAGGCACAGATCCAAAAGAAGACTTTATCTAAGTCATACTAAAAATCAATGACAATTATGCATTTAAATACTTTGCAGAGTTGGTCTTCTGTGATGACAGCTATTGAGAAATATTTGTTTTTTAATGAAAATCTAAATTTTCCATAACCATGGCAATAAAAAGATGGATTGCAGCTAAAGTTTTCTGTTTTCTTTTTTCATTATTATTACTCCCCTGAGGTCAGAAACAGAGTTCTGAGTAAGGAGAGCCTTTTCCAGAAAAAGTTACAGATGTTTAAGCTGTGTGGAGAATGGAAGAGCTGTTCACAAAGGAATGTGAATCTCTGTGAAGTGACTGTATCATTTCTGACCAGAATGAAACGAGTTTCAAAAATGTGATCTGAAAGAATGTAGCGTATATGTTGCATATATTTATTAGCATGTGGTATATATTTTAGATCAACATTTCATTCTGAGAATTTTTTATTTTTATTGTTTTGTACAATAATACAAGGCACTTGGTTTGCAGTGAACTTTAATCCACAGACACCTGAGTATTTTACAAGATAAATGTGATCCAGCAGAAGTTCATTTTGTGTTGGCCTTCGTAGAGTATTTTCTAACATTGCCTAAACACACTATTTTACTGTGTGAAAATACTGTACAGATCTTGCTGAAAGAAATACTGTACAGATCTTGCTGAAAGAAAAGAAAAAATGTGAGGTAGACATATAGCATGAAAAATCTTTGCTGAAATGTAGAATCAGACACATTCCCAAGCAGCTGAAGGCTGGGTACTATAATGAAGAGCGTTAGGAAATATCAATATCATTACCAGAAGAGCACGCAAGAGATAGAGGGCATCAGTTAACATGGAACAAATTTGTTCCAGAGACTGTTCCATGAGTTTAGCAACAATCAATCTTATTCCTGTCAGTCTCTTGAATTTACTCGTATAGATACAGCCTTATTTTCACAGATAGTAGCTTTCAGTGCCCCTTGAAACGCCACTCTAAAATGGCTCCTTCTATTCACCTTGAAATAATAGTGGTTTGTAAATTCATTTGAAAAGCACAATGATTCCCATTTCCCTGACTTTAGGATTTGCATGTTAAACAAGACAGATTGTCTTCCCGGACCTTAGGGAACATCCATGTGTTCAACAGCAATAGGGGACCACAGTGACCCAGGAGAAGCAAAGTAAGAAGACAGCATTTTTCAACAGCTCACAGCTACTTCAAACATGAAGTGGTTTTCCTTGGACCAGCAAAACTGACTTTCTTGATGCCTGAATTATGTTAGAAGTGACAACTAAGTATCAAGATCCTTTTTCAAAGCTGTCTGTGACCTTCAAAATCAGTCAGAAAAATGGTCACTAGAAAGATTTATATCTTGGATTCCTGCTGATGTTTGAAGAGTTTTAACACCTCCACAGCTGATAACAAGCATTTAAAGCTGGCCTTTAGGAAAAGTCTGTGCTAAACCTGTAAAAAAATCTATTACTTATGCTTCTTATATGTACTCATGTGTAAGAGTACTCTGTTCCTAATTGTGTTGTTCTTTGAAACAGTCCAAACAAACATCAACTCATCCTTAATAGATTATTTTCTGAGCTTGGCTAAATAAGCAAAAGATAAATCTACTGGTAATGCAATTAAGTCATAATTATACAGAAATACATATGCAATTACTTTCCCATCCTCATTAAAGTTGAATGAATGCTTAGGGGTTTAACTACCTTTAAACTACAGAGCAAAAGAAAGTTAATTAGATAGTTGTGAAATTTTACGTTTTAACTTTTCCTAGTAGAAGTGTGACAATAACTGCCTTTGAAAAAAGTTGCTCTAGTTCTTGGAGAGAAAAATACAGCTAAACATTTTGTGCAAAGAATTTAGGAATGCAAGTAAAGTGTATTAATAAAAATTCAATTATACACTTATTGCATGTGCAATTTTCAACTAATTGCATTGTGGCAAGATTTCTCTCTTGGATATGCACTGCATTTCCACCAGAAAAAAACAGCTTCAGATGATATCTAACGAAGCTTTGTTAAAAGAGCGCGACAAAGGAGATTAAGTCTTGTTAAGGGCATACCAAACGAGGAGTTTCTGAGTGTCATGTGAGAAAGGTCCTGGAAGAACAGCAGTGTGTATACGTGGAAGTAAGCGTTACTGAGTTACATTCACCCGTGCAGACACAGGGGGCTCACACAAGTGTCACTAACATGGCTTTGACCAGCTCGCTCGTCCAGAAGCATGGAAGGAGTCCTGCTGCCAGGCCTGTGGGAACGAAAATAAATTCTGGTAACACCCCCAAATTACGCCCTACAGTTAGGGGTTTCTCTTGATCCACAGTTCTAAGTTTGTAGGTGCTCATCCCCTGCATACAGGTGGTAGATGATCAGGATGGTACATTGTGCTCCCAGTAAGAATTTTACAGGGATTAAATTAAATCCTCTTAAATCCCGTGTTAGAACAGCAGGAGCTAAAGGGCCTGCAGCAGGGAAGCTGGGGCTTCTCAACTCACTGCTGTTCTTTGGGCAGTCAATCTGCTGAGCTAAACCCAAGGAAGACTAGCTCCAGTGAGCCCCAGTCCAAAGGCCCTTGATGACAGGAAACACTGGACTCGGTGTGAGAGACACCTCTCACTTGCCAGGAGAGCCAATTAAATACCTGGTAAAGACTGGCATGATGGGCAGGGAGAGGAGGAGGAGACAAATTTGAAGCACCTGACAAGGCTGGCCACCACAGGAGTCTTCCCCAGAGGGAATGGTGTAATTAACTTATCTTAGAGACATGGTTTGTCACCGTATTATCTTTCCCTCAGGCAGAAAAATGCAGTACTTTATTATGCTTTCTCCCCTCCCCAGCTGGTTAGTTGGCTGATGAAATTACATGATCAATATGTCACACACAGACTAATCAAAAGTCTGGCTAGACAAAATCGGTTAGCATGCAATTACCTTTGGTGTATTAGGGGTAACACACTTCAGCAGGCCTTGCCTATGTTTTAAAAAAAAGGTTAACAGTATAGTGCCACCTTTGCTTTCTGCCAGTTACCATCCTGTGCAGTGGTGAGGACCCAGCTCCCCTCTAAGCCCACCTGAGATGCAGAGAGCAGGCTGCTCTCTCACTTGAAGCTGTTTTGCTCGCTGGGTGTGCAGTCTCAGCACTGCTAGAGCAGCAGCTTTCAGTCCACTTGACTTGCTTTCTGAGAAATGTATGGCACATCCTTTGACACCTAAGGAGCAACAACAGATTTGTAATGGTGCAACTGGGATAAGTGTCTGGCCCGTAAGTCCTGTTCTTTCTCTCCCCCACTGTCAAGTTCTCAGTCATCACCCCAGTCATCCACGGTGCAGGTTTGCAGTTGCCTGCACCATCAGTGTGTTCATTTTGCCATGTCCTTTGCCAGGAGAAGATAACTTACAAGTAAATCCAGAGAGGCAAGAAAAAAATCACAGCTCTTTGGAGAGGCTCTGCCGAAAGAAGCAGTAAGCGAACTGGGAGTTCCCTGTGTTAAATGTATACCCTCTGTGCCTTGATCTGGTGACTGTGTCTGCAGACAGGCGTGAGCAGCAAGCTGTCAAGCTCCTTTACTGGGATGACAGATGAGTCAGCCAAGCAGAGATGTACATTCCCTTACGGCATCTGAGGTGTGGCTTTTTCCAGAGCAAAGAAGCAGGCAACCTCCTTTCTTCCCTCCTGTGCCCCTGCCACTATCCCTGGCTAAAAGGCATCAGGCAACCTCTCCCAGCAAGCCTGGCATCAGTAAACAGCTTGCTGAGCAATTCCAGGTTGGAGCAGGATGCAGCTGTGATGGTGACAGAGGGCAGATAGGCTCACAAGGGTACAACATCCTTATCTCTGTTGCTCCTCACCCCCAGAATCTTGGGCTTATCCTCAGAGGAAAGAAGATCATTGGCCAAGAACACCAATCACTTTCGGTGACACTGAAAATAAGCCCAGAGGTATCCATGTTACTCTGTAGGGTCTAAGTCTTAATTTAAGAAATATAGAGGAAAAGCAGAGAAAGGCATTGAGTTCCCACAGGGGTAAGGACAGTCAGGAGCTTACTGTGAGTCCATCTGTCCTCATGGGGCCTCCAAGGCCATGATATGTGACTATTCCCTGGTCACAACTGCAGGAAAAGAGTAAAACACTAGCTTTGGCAGCCAGGTACTGTGATGATTGGCATTCCTGGGAGAAGGAGCTTCATAGATAGATAGCAATAAGTCAGACAGACAGACAGATTGCCAGGTAGGGGTGTCCAGCTAGACACACATGTACAGTCTCTCTCTCTCAGAGTCTTTCTGGATTCTAGCATATTGCAGCCACAAAGTCATGACCAAAGCAAGTTTCCATCCCACAGATAGCTGCCAACCAGGAAGGAAGTTCAGCACCATAATGACAGTCTGAATGTTGGCCATGAGAAAAATGCCCTTTATCAGATGTTCATTCCCGTCACTGGGAATTTATGGCTGAGAAATCATTCAAAGCAAAGCCTTCCAAAGGGTTTCAGGGAGGTGACGATCATGGTAAGGCCACAGCTTGGATACCATGGCTGTAACGGTAGGGACAAAAAAATGGGGTAGGTGTATGAGTATATTAAGATGGTGGACTAAGAAATATCTGGTGTATATGAAGCTTTTGTATCACCAGACAGAGTGGGATTTAAGTGGAAGCACAGGAATGGATGTCCCTGTAGAAGTGCCAGGGCCTGCCTGTGTAGATCTGGATGATCTCAAGAGTCAGGTAGATATTTATCCTTTTTGTTCTGTTGGGCTTTCTCTATTTTTTCACTTTTTGCTCTTAAACACCTCAACCCTCACAACAAAAGGTAACTAAAAGGCACTTGCCTAACACATTTTTGAATCTGCTAGTGATCCTTTGGGTGGAGTGCCTTCCTACTCCATCTGGCAGTACGAAGCATAAATAGGAAAGGCCAATCTAACTTCTTTACACTGGCATTATTTCATGCACTCCATTATTTTGTTTCCTCCTGAAGCTCACAATTTCAGCCTTTCAGGCTTTTGTAATTTCTACTGCCTGTCCTCAGCCAGAGTGACTTGACCTTGGACCAGAACAGCCTGGCAGAGTGAAATTAATCTATTGGTGGAGACAAAGAGCTAAACTGATTTGAGGGAAGGTAGATGATGGAAGCTAGTTCAGGAGATGTTTCTCTTGATTTTCTATAGAAGTAGCTTAGATGTTATGATGGGTAGCAGTAAAAGTCCTCAATGACAGGTATTTTCACGTGCATCTTTCATTAGTCCCTTGTATTACTGAAAGCTGCAATATTGCTATACTTTTATTAAAGCGAGTGAAAGCAAACAGAAGGAATAAATATCTTATTCTAACTCTTATCCACTCTCTGATCTGCCAGGAAATGGTTATTGCCTTTCGGAAGTTTTTCTGAGGCCACCTGCAGTCAGTTCAGAGGCTAAGAGCAAACCAGCTGCCGGGCCACAGATAGATCATAGTCACATGCGGCGTTAAACCGTCAGCCTTGCTACAAACTGAATTTAATGTATTGTCAAAAGCCACTTCCTACTTGCCCTCCTACTTCTCACATGCAAGTAGACATTTATCAGCGGTCACTGGTAGCTGTGAGCTTCAGTGGCCCATGCTAAAACAGCTCACACTGCTAAATGGCTTGTTTTATTCCAATAAAATAGCACTTTACTGGGCTGCTGCAAGGGTTTCGTCAACACCAACCTGCTCCCAGAAGCTTGTACTCCTACCACAGCTTACTGGTGGCACTTAACTGGTACCACTGCCTGGGCACGTACAACTAAGCAGTTACAAGGGCAGCCCCTGTGCACATTCATTGAGGTCTCAAGGACAGAGAAGTTTATTCCTACATTATTTAGATCCAGTAATATAACCCTTTTATATGAAGTCAAGGGATTGGTGTACATGTCTTCACTCAAGCTGTTAACCACTCCACGCCCACCCCCAAAAGATGTGTTACGTGGTTATCCTCTCGTTAGCATGCTCAGCAAGATTGAGGACAGATTCATCTAACTATGTCCCCAATAAAAGTATCTACAGCCCTGCTAAGAGTCACCTGAGACTCCTGTTATAGCCAGTGTATAAGATGGCTTTCTCCAGTGAAGGGCTTGGAGTGATATGGAGGAATTTTTTCTGCTCCTGTGGCCATTAATGCTCTGCTTAAAAACAGAGGGACTTGTTTTCCAGAGTTCTCAATCCTGTACTTAGAAGTGGATGGGGATTGTGTGTCAAGATGGGTTTGCATTTCAGGAGGAAAAAGGCTGACAGAAAATGTGGCTTTGCTCCATTTTCAATGTTTCAACATTTTTCCAGGGGAAATGATGTTTTTTTCATTTTTGGTTGGGGAAGTTGAAGCTAAACAATTTAGAGACCATAGAATCATAGAATCATAGAATCATTTAGGCTGGAAAAGACCTTTAAGATCATCAAGCCCAACCATTAACCCAGCATTGCCAAGTCCACCACTAAACCATGTCCCTAAGCACCACGTTTACCTGACTTTTAAATACCTCCAGGGATGGGGACTCAACCACTTCTCTGGGCAGCCTGGTCCAGTGTCTGGCTCCCCTTTTGGTGAAGAAACTTTTCCTAACATCCAACCTAACCCTGCCCTGGTGCAACTTGAGGCCATTTTCTCTCGTCCTATTGCTTGTTACTGGGGAGAAGAGACTGACCCCCCCCCCGCTCCAGCCTCCTTTCAGGCAGTTGCAGAGAGCGATGAGGGCTCCCCTCAGCCTCCTCTTCTCCAGGCTGAGCACCCCCAGCTCCCCCAGCCGCCCCTCCCCACCCTTGTGCTCCAGCCCCTTCCCCAGCCTCGCTGCCCTGCTCTGCCCACACTCCAGCCCCTCCATCTCCTTCCGGGGGTGAGGGGCCCAGCGCTGAGCACAGGATTTGAGGTGCAGCCTCACCAGTGCCCAGCACAGATGGGGCACTGGGGCTGATCCTGAGTCCATCAGATACCTCACGTGAATTTCAACATGAGTACCATGTGCTTCTCTTTTCAGACGTAATGCACCTTGGCAGTACAGGACTGATGCATCAGTCCAAAGAAGACCACAAGTTCAAGGCAGGAATGAGTGGGAATAAGGTGCAGAGTATCAATTCTAGAAGGAAACACTCACAAACAACTGAACTTACTAGTATGGAAAGTGTTCTGTGTGGTAGTGTGAAAAAGGTCTTTTTAATGCAAGTCTTTCGACATTTTCCATTTTTATCCTTTGCCCAAGTACAAACAAGGGAGAAAATATTGGTGCTTCCTGTGGTAGGAAAATTCCAATTTTCGATCAGCTGCTTCTGCTGCCTTTTACTCATACTCTGAGAGATGCCTGGGTTCCTGCTTTCCTTTGCAGATTGAACAAGGGATGAGATGCTTTGATCTTTCACATTCTAATGGATTAATTTGTTGCCTTTGTCTGAACCGCAATGAATAATTTGAATTACAATTAGCAAATCTCTGTGCAGAGTCAGCACCTGGCAAAGAACAACACTAGGAAAATAAAGGACCTTCTAGGTGAGACATGATGAAAATATAAAGAGACGGAGCAGCTGGGTACTCGGCACACTTCCCAAGGGATGCGGTGAAGGCATCATCACCACAAGGAGTTGTGACAAGCAAGCTAACATGCTAGTGTGATTGAGATCAGAGCTATAAATCCTGTATGTCATAACTCACGACTGATGCACATTTCTACTTAAGCCAGTCAGTTTGTCCGTCTCACTACTCATTTGGAGTATAGTCACTTCTAGGTGTCTATTAATGTGAGCAACACTATGAAACTGGTTCCATTTCTGGGACAACTTGAGGAGGATTTCACAAGGCTGCCTGCCGTTGAACGTTCATTAGTCTCATGGCTTCTCCCGCTGCACAGCCCATGTAGCAGCTCTGGCAGCTGACTGTAAAACCAGCTGTCATTTATTTCTCCCTCCAGCAGCCTGGAGCTGTGAGGAACAGAGTTAGCCCCGTGAGTGACCCTGGCCTTGGATAAACAAGCAGAAGGAATGACAGTGAGACATGCTTTTCAGCCAAGAGACCCCCCTTCTTCCTTCTGCTGTTAATCCAAAGCCTTTCCCTGGGGATTCTCCAGGGGATCCTTGCTATGCAGTGATGTCTGCAGAAACATACCACGATCACTATAATTTCGGATGCTGTCAGTAAGAAAGCTGGGACAAGACTATGCCCAGGCACATGGCTACTACCAGATGGATGCTCTGAGACCAGACTGGTATGTAAACTTGCCAGAAGACCATGGGGCCTGGAGAGGGAGGAGTTGTATTCCCCTTTAGGTGTTTATCATCTGTGTAGATCAGGGGTATATAAAGAGGTCACAACTGAGGCAACTGCAAGATCTCCTTTCCTGGAAACGCTGTACTCCAGAGTTTTCCTTTCTTAATACACTGTATCTAAATCAGATTTGAAAAGCTAAATTTCATCTAAAATAATATTTTCAAACAAGTGGATAATGAGTTAACAGTGACCATAATGTTCTTTTCCTGTGCCATTCCTCGTATGAAACTGTGATATGGTTCGCGAGAAAGCAGCCTCCACAAGTACCCTACATAATAAATCTCTCATTCAGAACAGCTCCTGAACCTGTGAATGAACTCTAAAAGGACTACAAAACTCACCAACGCAAGCAGATTCTCCAGCACAGGGTTGAATGAGAAACTTTTTTTTTTCTTAAAAGGGTTTGGTTTCAGCCTTAAATTCTGTGTCTGTTGCACAACAAAGAAGTCACTGAATCAGACAAAGAAAATTAATTCTGTCATTATCTGGGGACAGAATTTCACACATTTTCATGCATAAGCATTCAAAAAAGGTTACTGCAAGTGTTAAATTCAATTCAGTGTCCTGCAAGAGATGTGTATGTATGACTGCCTAATTATAATTAGAACCACAGAGTTAAAAAAAAAAAAAAGTCTTCATTATAAGAATGATGTAATTGTCTTTGTTAATTGCCATGAAGTTGCAGATCCTTCTCTTAGCTCTGGCCTCAGTGCTTCTTTTTTTGATTTTAAATAGAGGCATTGTACTCCAAAAGCTTTGTTTAAATGATGTGGGTTTTGTAAAGCATTTTTAATACTTTTCACAGTGACTACACATGAAAAAAATATAGATGCCAAGGTTATCAAGCATGCAAATTAATAGCATTACTGAAAGTTTTCTGTACTGTGATGCTGTGTGTGATGAGAGGTGTAGTTTGGAGGCCAAATTCCCCGTTTTCCTGTAGGCATGGGGCACCAAGCATTTCCCCTAATAAGCAAACTTGACTGCAGTCCAGGACGCTAGAGACAGATTCAACTCATGCGGCCTTTGGTCAAGGAACATGAGTACACACATCTGAGTGCTGATATCAAAGCAAAGCTATCAAAGCTATATAGGCTATGGTACAAGGACCTCATCAGAACCCAAATAAGCTCTTATCCATCTTTAACAGCTTTGCGAGATGCTTCAAATGTGCACCTAGGGATTCTAATCATCTAAATCCTATTTATTTAGCTTAGTACTTCAACATAAAATAGGACAGAAGACACCTAGAAATAAATTCAACCCAAACTGGAAAAAAAGAAAATTCTCTACACAGAAAAGGAGGGTAGACCTGGTGTGTCCTGCCACTGCCATGCAGAAAGCCTTCAATTTAAAGCAGCGTTTAACACAAAACTATGCCAAAGGCAAGCTGAAGATGTTCTGTCATATCTCATTTATGCTCTGATGCCACAATAAAAAGGAAGAATTCCCTGTCAGCACAGCAGTCCTTCTCTTTCAAAGGCTAAACAAAAATCACTGAGGAATTGAAGTCATCGATGAAGGCTATATGTGAAATATCCTTCTTTCTGACCCTGTGGAAAATGCCTTTCTTCGGACAGAAGAAAAATAATAACAGAAATGGTCAGGTTTTGCCACAGATGTCGGTGACTTTCGTGCCATGGGCAACGGCTAGCTTGCTAATTTGCTTTCACTTAGCAGGTTGGGGGACACTGGCTCATGGGTACTGACAAATTCAGCTCAGCATATGGTCGCACCTCCCCACTGCATGCTTGCACCACTCTCAGGCATTGCTGGAGCAGCAGAGGTGCACAGGGAGCTACTCCTGCCCCTCCACTTTATAGCTCATAATATTAAACTCATAAACGGGGAGACTGTGAACTACTGGAGTTCAGCAACACTGCGAGAAGGAATCACCACCTTGAGAAGGAATGAGCTATTCTCCAAGGTCCAGCTGCCATTTCCCTCCCAAATACCACATATAACTATTTTCTTCTTACCACCAAGGAAAGTTGTGCTGTACTTGCCTCTAAATATTTCAGCAGAAAGGATGTACTGCTTAGCTTCTGTCCACTTCATTTCCATCAGCCACCAGCCAGGATTTGGCTGAAAAATTGAAAACGGTGAACATAGGACAATGCAAATGCTAAGCTGAGCTAAACTCTGCTGTGTTTGAATAGTTGGGGCATCTGCCATGACTGTTAGATGGAACAATTATGTTAGTCCGCTAGAAAATATTTTGTATTGAAAATTATTCAAATGCTGTTGTGTTATCCATCAGGAACAAATCTGTGCCAACAGTGTAGATTTCTCCTACATCCCGAATCTTGCTGTTTGATGCATTGAGAAAACATGTGTACATGCATTAAGCTGCCAAGAGTACTTGTAAATGAGCAAGCAGACTTCGTGTTTCATCAGCATGTTTGTTGGCTGTCAGGGGAAAAGTCCTTTGAAAGGCTTTGGGAACAAAGAATTGGAGAACCTGCTGACGTTTTTAGGATGAGAGAGGAGAGATTATTGAAGACAAGGCCTGAATAAACAGTCTGGGTTTATACTCACATATATTTTTCTATAAGAACTCAACCATATCTTTTCTTGTCACTGCACTGATTAATTAGCCTGCCTTTTTTATGTCAAAACTGAGACTCTTTCAAAACAGTGTTGCTGATAATTTGGACCCTTCATTCCTTTGCAACAGTTAAGAACTGATGACAAGGATTATGAGAAATATCCCAAAGCAATCTCTTCTATGTTAGCTTCAAGAGAGGAGACAGTTAGGAGATTTTAAGGCAACAAAGGATGGTTTGGCTCATTCTACATAACCTTTAAAATTTTCTGACACTGACAACGTATCTTAGAATTTTGTGTTGGAAATGCTGATAGGGAAAATTCATGGTGGCCCTGAATGTAAATTCAATAACTATGGATCAGAATCTGGAAATTTGTCCCCTTACCTGTCTCCTCAGATGCTTGATCTCTGCCTGTGAGCAGGAATGGACCAAATGGGTTTGAGTAGTCTTCTCCTCTAGGCTTAGTTGTACACGAGTACTTCCAACATCTTCAGTTCCCTTCTCAATTCCTCACTTCTAATGGTGTCAAAATCAGGTTTGCATGATGTCACGGCTAAAAAGGCCATCCAGAAATCCCACTAGACTGCAATCAAAACATCCTGATTACAGCCAGATTTATTCTGCATTAATTATAATATAGTGCAAACTAACTTCCTACTGCTTTAGTCCTTTTTAAAAACTAATCATCACAACATCCAGCAATAACAATGCATACAATCATACAGCAGTTCAAGGGTCATTTCAGAGTCTGCCTGGCAGGCAGAATGACCACCATTGTTTTAATATATGCATTATATATCTGAAGAACAGATCCAAAAACCCCCTGAAATGAAAGGCGAAAAAATATTTTTTCAATATGATTAAATGACCAAAATGTCTGCATCAGAATTGGAGCTAACAGCATTAATAATGACATGAAATCCTAGCACAACTGTCTAACTGTAAATAGCCATTCTGTCTGCCAGACTTTTTAACAATGTGGTAACGAGCACTAGCAAGTTATTAAAACCGCATACTAGGCAAAATAAAATAATTTGGGTTTGCTCTGTCTTGTAAGCCTGTCAGGCTGCAAACGGCATACCCTGGTTCTCTAAGTGGCCAGTTCTCTCACAGGGTCTGGGCAAATGGCTATGGTGGCTTGTGTTCCCCCCCTCTGCCCTGCTACTGCCCTTGTCACCCATTTCTCCCTTTCTCACAGCAACAGTGCCCCGCAGTACGATTGGCAGAGCGAGCGTGTAACAGCGTCCTAGTCATTTCAGGGCAAAAATCACCTCCATGAGCACAGGGCTCTACTCAAGCTGGTAGTCACCCCACCTGAGAGGGATGGGGAGGGTGTGAGAAGAGGAAGGGCGTAAACCATCGTTTGCACATGGAGAGGAGACCTCATTTGGAATTGGAAAACAGACAATTACTTTTCTAAAAAGCTCAAACAAAGCACCTTTTTTTTATTTGTATTTTATTTTTTTCTTCTTTTTCTAAGTCCAAGAAGGTCCGTTTTCATGCTGGAAGTTTCTGAAAAGGAACTGCCTTATTACCAGAAAAGTGCTTGTCTTGCTCTTCTCCTTGACAATAAATCCTCTCAATGTGTTGTTCTCGAGATTTCCTAGAAGGGAATCTTGGAAAACTGATCTAAAACCTGATCTCTACCTTAGGAATCAGCTCCTTCCCTGTCACTCATACCTGACGTTGAGAGAGCATCAGACTGTACCTGCAGGCTTAATCACATTGATGAAGAGACCCCTCAGAGTTCCCCTGTCTTTCAGGACAAGATAAGCCCTTTTAATCTTTCAGATCCTGTCTCCGCTCAATCACATCTCATACCATAGGAAAGCCCATTCTGGGAGACTTTTCTTGAACATTAAAGAGACGGATCTCAATGTGACACAGATACTGTATGATTTTAAAAAATTAAGACCATTTAAATACTCTGAGAGAAACAGAAACACATTAAAGTGTGCTTGCAAAGTACCTATTTATGCCTGGCATACATACAATCAAAAATTGCTTTAGCTGGTGAATTACTTGCATTCCTTTTCTCCTACTGCAGTTCCTCTAAGCAGTAAACTTGGGTCTATTGAAGTTGTCCTTTCCATTTGACAACTACTTCGATACTCTGACTAATGTAATCAGATATATTCAGAGAACTACAGAATGTAAAGGCACTGCCATTACAGCCAAGCCTGTGGATGCATTTTTGCAAATTATATAGCAAAACCAAGCAGTAAATCAGTGTCTGATTAGCTCTGGGATTTGAGAAGGTTCTGATTTGAAAACTAATGAGAAAATTCCCCTCTGGAATGATAAATGGGCTAACTTGTAAGGTCTTTGTTAGTTTTTGGGCGAGCAGACTGTATTAAGTACCTTCCCAAATCACAGCTGTCCCATGGAGGTGGTTAGGGGCCAGAAGATCCTGTCATGTGTTTTAACTCTCAGGGGACATCGGGGCTGTGTTACACTGCAGCAAATACTGCAAGCATGGAGTAGACAAGGCAGGACCTAAAGCAGCAATCTTCCCCTATCACTGCAAGGTCGGTACCTAACTGACACCGCTCCCGGGCTCTGAGGATGTGCCCTTGCCTGAGCTTCGACTCTGGCGCTGAATGTGCCGGGGCTCAGCAGTCGGGCGTCTAAGATATGCTGGGCCTCTGCTCCTTCTTTCCAGCCCCGCGAGCTCCTGCCTGGTACTCAGACAGCAAACTCGTAGGACCTGACACCGTCTTTGTTTTCTGTTTATCCAGCATCCAAACACACTGGGATGCTGCTCCAGTACTGTAACACTGCTATTAATAATAATGAAAGATGCAAATTATCCCGTGGATTTCCCCGAAGCCAAAGCTTCCCTGCAGTCAGAGATCGCCTCACCTCTCACAATGAAGAGATGATTCACCGCTCTCCTTTAAAGATCACATACCGTTTAGTTTTCAGTCACTGACATTTTACCCTATCGATATTTTCTGATTAGTCCTCCCTGTTTGGTGTCCATGGCGACAACTGCTTTTCTTCTGCAGCCAGAATCCCAGTGCCAGCGTGGGAGTGCTGATGAGATCCCTGCGACTTAGCAGTCACTCACACTTACTAACAGGGGCTGATCTTCCCCGGTGCTCAGCACCTGGGGAACCATGCAAGATCAAGGGAAGGAAGGAGGAGGCACCCCGAGCCAGCTGGGCTTTCTCATTTAACAAACTGAGTTCAGCATTAACACCTCCGAGCACATTCAAACAGCCTTGAGCATGTTTTGGAAAAGCAGTGGAGATAAACAGTGTGTGTTCACTTTTACCTGCTGTCTGCTGTTAAATAGTTGATGGAAAGGAAGAGGGAGGACGAAGAAATCAAATATGAGCATTTTATGGTGTCCACTTTAGTTAATTGTACTGACAAAATTTCCACTTACACTGGACTTTAATTAATGGCAGTGGGTAAGTTAATATAACTTCACAACTGTCTTTTGTGTATTTTATTTAGTTATTTCAGTGCACCTCAGATGCTTACTGCTCAGAAAAAAACACACTTTGAAAACACGAACACCTCCTGCAATGACAAAAAGTTAAGAAGTGTTGATCAGAGGTGATCTGATCAACTCTGCAGGATCTCAGCCAGCCAGTCAGATGCTAAAGAAAAACATCAGCAGCATTTCTAGCTGTGCAAGGCTCCATAACCAAAGTATCTCAGTGCCTTGTCAGGAATACATTCATGTTCAGATGGGTAAACTGAGGCATCCAGAAACAAATGAATTCTTAAGTGAAGAACTGGACCCTGAAGCTGTGGTTCCCAGTGTCACGCTGTTTCATAAGACCGTTTTCCTGTCCAGCCAGGCATTCTTAGGGGATTTCTGAGATGTCAAGTACAGAGCAGCCACCACATATTAACATAAAAGATTTAAGGCATGTCTACAGTAAAGACAGTGATTATAAAATGCTGTTCTGTACATGTGCTCTATGAGCTGCAGATATGACTCTAGCAAATGCGTGACCATTTTACAAAGACTTGTTAGAATGCCAGTACACATTAAATGGAAATAACCTGATGGAGAGTACATGAGCCATACCCATGTCACTCTCAGCCATTCCTCCTGGATTCCCCTGCAGAAGGGGAAAGAAAGCAAGCAGTTCCATTTGTACGGCAATAATACTTGTCCTGCTACCTGGAACTGCTAGCAATATTTAGAATGTCTGAAAAGAATTGCTGCTAAGCATTCAAGGAGAATGAAAATATAAAGAGACATTTGTAAGAACAGAGGCAAGGGGAGTAAATGGTTTCTTTCCTCCTCTAACATGCTCTTCAAATGAATTTTGGATTTGAGGAATGAGTTTACAACTGCAACAGACAGCAGCCGGACCAGGGCAAAACTAAAATGCAGAGGTTGGTACAACGTGGAGCCACCCACCTCCAGCGTCCGAACGGGTGCACGCAGCGTGGGAAGTGCGCAGGAAGAGCTGGAAGGTTGTGCCAGCTGCAGAGCTACAGCCTGGCTGGGGTCACCGGGAGGTGCTTGCACGGCGGGAGGGCTGTAGTGGGTGGCTACACCTCCCTTCACCCATCTGATAAATCTCCTAATCTTGGATGAAGCAACACCAACTTGGGAGAAATGAGACTGGCCCAAAATCCAGGGAGGGGAAGGAATAGCAGAGACAAGCCCCCTGAAACCATCCAGGAAGGTGAATTCCACTGAAATCTGTTGTGAATCAGGGCCCCTGCCTCCTATTCTTGCTCTTGACTTTATAATACATGATGTCATTTTCGAGTTGATTTGATTTACCAGAGCATGTACAGTACTTCATAGCCCTGCAAGTGCTTTAATTCCAGAGCAAATACTGTGAGTGCTATAATCGCTCATCTGACTAGGTAATTATGCTTACAGGAGATAAAACAACACTTTTTATATTTATATGTCATGCCCAACACAGCAAAGCTTTTTGCTGGCTTCCAAATCCTCATCTGTTACTGAACCAGGGACTTCATGCAATAGTTCCAGTCTTCAAAGAGCTAAATGAGGCAATCAATTAGCTCAGTTCTGCTGATCGCAGAGTCCTCATATGCCCTGCTGTGAAAATCAAGAGAGTAACAGTGCTACCAGAAATCTGAGAAACCAGCAAGTTGTGGGGGTTTGGGTAGCACCAGGGAATCGACACAAAATGAACAAATGGGAAACCAGGTGCAGAGTGGCATGAGAAAACATAGGAAGGTTTCTAATTTAAGGGAAGATAACAAGGATGGCCAGAAACAATAATATTTTCAGGGGTAATTGATATTTGTTGCAACTTGGGATGAAAACAAGCTTCGAAAAGTCAATATTTCTCATTTCCTGAGGAAGAGGTGTGAACTACGTAAATATTTTTGTTTAATTTCAAACTTTGTTCAAACCGGAAAGTTTTATGGCAATATTTACATGTCACAGTATTGCTTTGCATTATAAATGCTCACAGTGACTATGCAACGTTCACCATCAATAATAACATTCAGGTTTTAACAGGATGCAAGCCGTTTTAGCAAAAGTGAAAATAAAGCCTTTTAGCTTGTCACAGTGAACTGGCAGCAAGGGGAAACCAAAAGGTTAGAGTGCGCGTTTCAGTATGCTGCAAACAGCCAAAATCTAAACATCCCCACAAAATGTTAATTTATTTATGATTTTAATGGAAATCAATTGGAGGGATTTGAAAGGGAAAAACAAAACAAAAGAACACAGAGTTTTCACCAGACTCTTGGTGAGCAGAAATTACCCCAAATCTTCCAGTGCTCGTCTGAACCAGTGAACACAAAGCAGTTGAGAGCTGCCAGTCTTCCAGAGGGATATAAGGAGCACAATGAAATCTTAACTCTTATCTATAGCCATTATTTTCCATAGCTGACGTATTTCAGGAGGGTCAGACCCCACACTCCTGCCAGGTCTTGCAAACCTCTGCTCTCCTCTATGGGAGTCACTGTTCAGGACTTTTAAGTCAGGACTGAAATGTGGCACCTAAAAGTTCCCCCAAAGCCATGCTCTGTCCTCAGCAGCAGCAACATTAGGAAGCCACAGAAAGCAATAAATAAGCATTGATGCCAGCCCATCACATTCTGCTATTACAACTAATTCAGTCCTTTAATGTTTATATTGTTGCTGAAATTAACTTAATGAATGTTCACTTCACTAGAGGCGTAATCAAATATTAACAGCTGAATGGGATGAAACTCCCTGCCAGGGCTCACCATCGAGAAAGAAATGGGTCTGTAAGCCAGAAGGATCAGACGAGCCCCAGCGGGTGGGCAGAGCTGGCTAACGGAGGCAGCGAGGAGCCTGCAGGAGCTGGAGCCGGTGGCAGCAGGAAAGCCTTACCCAAGGGAAGCTTTCTGCTGCTTATCCTCATGCTGCAGCCTGGTGCCTTCGTTCCCTGTGTTGCTTTGAGGCAATGGGGCTGTTCCCCAAGCAGCCGGCTAGTGAAATCCGAGGGACAGGAGGAAGAGGCAGTGGTGTTTCTCCTCCATTCCCTTGGCTGCCCAGTGAATCTGGGGTTCCCGGCAGAGAGAGATGACTGAGTAGAGACCGGCTGAAGCAGTCCTCACCCCATTTCAGCATAACGCTGTGTTTGCCAAACCTGACACCCGCCTTTGCTTCTGTTTCTGACTTGTCTTGCTGATTTTCTGAAGCTCAGCTGCAAAGAAGGTGGGAACTTTTGCTTCGTGTGGAGTAATTCCTTTTCATTATTTTTACCTACTGTGAATAAAACATGATCTGCTGAAGGCAACGTGGTTTAATACAAAAAAAGAGAAAAACTAATTAAGTAAGCGAAGGTGCATATCAACTTTTGCTGAAAGGACAGAGAGTGCAAAGCAAACAGGACCATTTACGGGCTGTGCAGGTCAAATAGGGGTGCTTGCTCTTGCATTACAGAAATGCAACTGCTTTAAAAAAAGAAACTTTTATTTCAGTCTGAGCATCCCTTCCTCATCTGGGAATGAAATAACTATAGCGTACCAGCATCTTCTGTTTCTTAGTAACCATGGAGCCAGGCTAATGCATTTAATTTCTGTTATGTCCACATGTTTCTGCTCCCGTTAGACAAAGACCACAGCTCTATTAGTAATTCAAACACACATGCAGCATTTAATTTCCACAAGGATGTTTTGTCTGGTCTCATAACAATGGCAAATATGGAAGAATCTCTTTGCTCCTGGAACAGTTTGTTAACTGGATGTACACGTGAGCCTTTCATAAAGCAGAACGGATTGGCAGGGACTGACCATTGTGTCCAACTGAGAAGGAGACCCTTCCTGCATTAGAAAGCCGCATCCGGCAGCCCTTCAGGAGCAGGGCTGCGAAAACCAGGAGACTGTTGAAAATCAGGAACGGACGTCACAGCTGACATCCCTAAACATCACAAGGTGAAGGTTTATCCGCCAGGACCTGGGCAGGCAGCACCTCACCAGCAGCAGCAGCAGCATGGGCACGGGCAGAGGCACGGTCTTTGCACCACCTCTCATTTATCCATGGAGAGTGTGGGAGGAGACAGGACACTTACAGATCCAAAGTAAGCAAGAAGCAAATCCCTAGTAAGAAACCCAGCTATCCCACTGAAAAGATTGATGACACACTCCAAGAATCTTGCATGGCTGGAAAAGATGAATTGTGAAGCTATTTGAGGTTTGCACATTTGTTTTCATTTTGCATCAGAACAGTCAGAAGCTTTTGAAAAGTTTCATTAAGAACAGAAAAAGACCAATCCATCCTGGAATGATGAACAGCCTGAGCACCGGCGCGCTCAGCTGGGGTACGGGAGATTCCACTGTGAGCCCTTGCTCTGGATGCATGGAGAGCACACAATCCTTGGAGTACTGGGTGGTTTGAACATGGTGCCATCCCCTCCCGGCTGCAAGCCCCACATGCTGCAGCATTAGTTGTACAGCTGTGGGAATCTTTTGTCGCTTTGACCACAGACCTCTTCCAAGGATAGGTTAAGTGAAAAGAATTATGCAAGAAAATTTTTCATGTCAATTAACAGAGCTTTCTCTATAGAACACACAAGATCCAGGCTTTTAGTTAATTTATCTCTTTTCAGCTTACATTTGTCTTTGTCTCCATCCCCACACAGTCGTCTATTTGCTTGCTGCAAAGAAATCTCAATTTTATGATCCTTATATAAATATGAAACCTGTACTGAACTGAGTCCTTTTTTTAAAAACAAAACAAGAACCCCACAATTTTTACAAAGGTTTTTCATGTCACAAGATCTTCAAGATATCTGGATTTTTGTCCGATTGTTCTCCTTTATACAAATACTAACAGAGAATTTAGAGATAACCTTAAACTGCATTGCAAAATCTAAATTACATGAGTGAATGAGGCTTGTGTGTGCATTTTCCTACTGATCTGTGGCCAAAAATTGAAAATTCTGTGAATAGTATGAGAGGAGTAATTCAGAACTGAGTGGTTCAGGCCAGACGTCATCTGTGCAAGTGAGATACCCCAGGCACTAGGATTCCCAAACCCCCATTTTTAAGGCTAGGACTTGACCTGACCTTAGGCAAAGTCGGCAGCTGCCTGGAGAGGCAAAGTGGCCCCCAGGACCCCTTGGTTTACTTATGCCCAAGGAAGTGGTGGCCAAATATTCATACAGAATAATTCATTTATGTGCTTCAGATCAGACCAGGGCACAGACACGCAGCTCTCTGATGACGGCTGCCACTAAGGCAAAGACTGGGTGCAAGGCACGGAGGCGTGATGTTTTTCCCAGCAGCTCCACTTCTGCTTCTCTGCTGGCAGAAAATCCAGTTCTCCACAGCTCATCCTGCCTTGTTATCCTAGAGGATTTTTGTCTTCCTCTGTGCAGATCCAAAATTTATTTTGCCTACAGAGCCAAAAACCCTGTCACCAGCTTTCTATGAGCAGAGACTTTGTGTTTCATAAGGTTATAAAATGCAAAAGCAGGCCCCTGCGTGGACTTCCAGGCTTCCGAAGCCTTAAATTTGTCATCAGGTTGATAAGGCTCATTTAGATGTCCTGACCTCTCGCCTCCCCTCCTATTAAAACCAGTAACTGATGAATCTCCAAGGAGCTTTTGGGTATATGGGGAGGACAAGGCATGGCTCTGCCAGCTACATAACATTTCAGTTAAAACCTAACATATGATGCTGACCTCCTTGCATGTAAATCTTCTTGATTTATAAAGATTAAAAGGCAAAACAAACTTTCTGTGAACAAATGAAACATTTCAACTACTACAAACCGCATCAGCTTCTTGGACCTCATGCATTGGTGAGGGAATGTCACACACCTCATCGGTTTTGAATCACTGATGCAAAGAAATAAAGAAATCAAGGACTGAGGGGTGGCAACTGGCTGCTTCCCCTATTTTAGGAACTATTTCAGTCTTCTCACCTTTTGCAAACTACAGAACAGGGAGGAGGCCAGAGACTGTCTGTCTCTGACAGCCTGGCTCTCACCTCTGTTCCTTTTTTTCATGTTACCCCGGTGCTTTTTAACCTGCGAAGCACTACAGTTGTTATCACTAGCAGCTCCAGAGCCAGGAGTCTGTGAGGCAGGTTAAAGCATCCTGCAAGAAGCTACTTCCATGCCAGTTACCCAGGCAGCCCCGGCCAGTGTTAAATGGTTAATTAATGCAGGTCTTTCCTTCTGAGATGGTCACCCTGGGCTCTGTTGAGGGTTAGTGAAGAGAAATAGGTAGTTCAGCTTATTTTACCAGGGACTAGCAAGACCTTGGGGAATTTGCCCAGGACTATGAAGGAAGCATGGATTGCTAGCCCAAATGGGAGGGTTGCTGCTGGCGGCATGGGCCAAAGCCCAGGACGAGCCATAGTTCTGTACTAAAGAATATGAAAGGCACAGGGTGAGATAAGGCTGAAATAGGTACTAGGTGACCAGGTTTCACTTGGTCTGCATGAAATGGCTTGTACCATAGGAAAAGTAGGTGGCAGGATAGCCATTCCCATGATACAATGGAAAAGGAGACATGAATAGTAAGATGGACAGTATCATTTCTAAAACATCAATAATTGGTGGCCTATAGCAATATGCGGTTCCAGCAGAACACAGAAAAAAAATATCTCTATTGCAACTTATCTTCCTCCTATCCATCAGAAAGAAGCCACAAAATGAATGCACGTGAAGACAGAAGTCTCCCCCAGAGTGAAGCTCTTTGGTTCGGGTAGAAGAGCCTTTGTCAAGAACATGCCTATGGCAAGAGCATTTGCGTGTATGTAAGCCCTGCTCTGAGCCCTGCTTTCAGCAGGGGGTTAGACTAGATGGATCTCCAAAGTGGCCCTCCAACCTAAATCTTTGTTTGATTTTAAGTTAATTGCAGGTAAAGAAACAACAGATGGCACTCTAGAATATATCACAAAGCTCCTGGGTTTCAGGACCACTAAAGCAGGCAGCCCTGTGCAGTCTTTTCCTATTACTTTTTAACAAGATTTCAGCCAAAAAGGGCCCTACAGACTGTCCATGAAACAAACTCAAGGCTGAGCCAGACTCTCCAGGGCATCAATCTCGAATTATTCAGCCACATCAAAACACACAATAAAATAATAATAAAAAAAGATTTCAAATAAAATGTTAGGTGAAATGCAAGTGTAATTGTACCCTCCCCTTCTGTGGCATTAATGGGTATTGAAATCCACGGATTAGCAATGTTGTATAACAGCTTGATATTACCATATTACCAATACCCTAAACCACCTTGTCTCCTTTTAGAAGGAAATGCTGACTCAATTCTCTATGGGGTTAGAATAACATAAATTTGGTCTAAGTGGAAAATCAGGCAGCATTTTCTTTCAAACACAGTATCTCGCACGTAATTCCGTATCACCTTCTTTGCCAAAGTCTAAGCGTGTGAAACAAGACCACGTTGACTTTGCCCATTATGGTTACAAGTGATGTTCAACTGGGCTACGTGCTACTCCCTTTCATAACAGCCTAGAATTATTTGGTTATTTAAGTCATTAAACATTCAAACATTTTTGCCAGGGGTCAGACCGCCTGCTTCGGATTCCTACCAGATGGAGATTGTTGCTAAGGTAACAGCCAACATCAGCTCCCTCTGTATCCTCTGTGTCCCCCCCCCAGCAGCGTACTCAGAGGCTTATTTCTTTCTGAGTGAGCTATTTGCATCTTTAGAGATATGGGTGCCTGATGTGAGTGATCTATTTGCTACTAAACTGTTGTGACAGGACATCAGAGTCAAAAGGGCGGTGGATTTTGGTCTTACTATTGCTAGAGTCTGGGGAAATTCAGTCATCAGGTTCAGAAGGACCAGACTCTGGTGATTTTTTTTCCCTAAACCATCATTAGCAGAGCAGAGCCAGACGAGCTGCTGACAAATGATGATGTGTGACCACAGACTTGGGCTCAGCCATTGCTCTGCAACCGTGTGAGGCACTTCAGTTAAATCCCACCCTGAGTCATCTGCAAAATATGTATTGACATCTCAGCTAGCCACGTTAACTCCTTTTATAGCCAAAGGATACATTAGTCATCCTCTCTTTCAAACATCTGAGGATGAGTTGTCTCTGTTGAGGAAGAAAAAAGTCTAGATGCCTTGGCTCAGCTGTTGACATCCACTCTCTGGACACCTAAAGCGTGATGAGATGAATCTCACCCCTTAGACACCCTGGTCTGATATTCTTTGTCCAAATGTATATGTCCTCAGTGTTGACATCTCCATCTAAACAAGTGATCTGGACTCCCTTGACAGTTAATGGAGAAAAACAGGCGCCCACAGGACAAAATTCAACACATTGCAAGGGAGATGTGTAAAAATAGGTTAGACAAAGCAGGCAAGAAGTGCCTAGTGCTGTATAGGAGATAAAGACGGGAGAATTATAGGAGCCAAAATCAGCTGCTGGAGCATTCTTCTCTTGTCACCCATTGTATTTTGGAGGGGAAATTTAGTAAATTGGAGGAAGGATTGGAGAAAGAGGGTTGGATTTCCAGAAAAACCTAGTTAGCAGTGGTACGAGCCACAGGCATGGAGGCTAATGGTCAACCTGTAAGGGAGGAGACACGTTCCCTTCTGTTACAGCAGCTCCCACAGGCGTTCAAGGACCCTTCCTACAGCTCTGGGTGACCAATCTTTGAAGGTGATACAGAAAAATAGTAAAGGCCTCTACCAACTCACTTTTGATTCCCTTTTGGTTTGGTCTCCATCTGCAGGAGGTGCTGGTTGAAGACACAGAATAAACAGCCAAAGTCCATTGGAGTTGGTTGTATCATTTTTTCAGGGATGTTCCTGCCAGAATGTGTTTCCTTGGGCAGTGAAAGAAGATCAAATTGTTTTGCACAAAGACGAGATTCTTCCAAAGTTTTTAAAACTTGAGTGGGAGGCAGTCAGAGGGTCTGCTTCCAGCAAAGGCTGCTGGAGATGGAAATGGAAATGAAAATGTCAGCAAGGTTTATGTAGTGGCACTTGGCCAGAGCTGGACTGAATTAACTCAGTCAGGATAACACCAAACACGATGTACTAATAGGCTCTCAGAGTATATTTCAGACAGATAAAAGCAATTGTCCCTTGACCTTATGCACCACAATTCACCTATGGCATTTACAATAGCCCAGTAATATGCGTTTTGGAGGAAGATTTTGCTACCTTGGCAAAACTATTTCACTCTATCCAGACCTCTTTATAAACTCCACAACACAATGGACTTCTCTTGATAAACCCTGGATGAAGCTTCTCTGTGCTGAAGACATCACACCCCATGTGGGACATCTAAACATCATCCTGCTAACTCGTTAGGCTCTTTCCACGGTCTATGGAGGAAAATGAGATGAATTCTGCACCTCTGTCTGTTCTGTCCCCTAAAGGTTAACTGCTGGACACACCACAGAAGAAATGCAACCAGAGGAAAGGAAAGTCTTGGGTTGTTTTTCTACTTGTGCAAATCCCCGACCTACCCTTCAAGACTTGTGGCCAGTAACATGTTTCAGCTGTGCAATATTTTATTGGCTGCTCACAGCTCAGTGCCATTTCTCCATTATTCCCTAGGGAACTATCAGTGATTTCCAGGTCTTCCCTGGTGATGAAAGCCCTCCGCAGAATCACTCAGGGGGATAAAAGACAGAACCTCTTTGAAGCATGCAGGAACCCATGGCCTCCATTTATTTACCTGCTCTTGTGATGGTTGTTACTTTGACATTACCTGGTGGAGCATATTTACAGCTAATATTAACAGAGTGGATTTGGAGTGGACTCGAAAGTGGTAGTAGGCATGATACATTTTTACAGTGAAGACTCTAAGAAACTCGAAGACAGTCTGCAAGAACTGCCTGTTTGGAAAGGATGTTGTTCTGCTCATTTATCCTAACAACGAAGCAGCCATCACAGGTACAGATTCATGTTCAGTCTCCGGCTCAATTACAGAACTTTCCTCAGGAGACACTCCACGAGCTCGGGAATCACTCTGACCAGGACAGAGGGTTGGGAGTCTTTCTCAGCACAGCCACTCCCTGGATTTTAACCCTCTACACATTCATTAACATTTGGCAAACTTGACCAACATGGACTGAGGCCAGTGAGAAAAACAGCTGTGAAAGTCTAGCACTGTGAGCAATTTCTGCGGGCCTGGAAGGTACCTGCTTTGCAAACTCAGTGCTGGGGCAGTGCAGAAAGGTGGAGGCCCTCAGGTGCTGCCCTGAGCTGACATGTAATTGCAGAAGACTCTTCTGGCTCGTTATAGTAGCTCCTCGCCGGGATCAGAATCAGAGCTACTGGCTCAATTAAATTGAGACAGCCTTACTGCTGCCTTCTAGCCTCCAATGGCCAGCACAGCCCTGGGAGAGGGACCCCACTGGAAGTTCAGGGGTGTTGGAAGCAATGCCACAAGAGAGACTTGAAGTTTGAAAGAGCAGTTAAACAAAAGCAGGATCGATGGGATACTGCAGGCACCGGGGCTCTTGTGCTGCCTGGTCTCTAATCCTGTCACAGCACAGAACTCCTGCATTTCCCACAAAGACTCCTGAATGCATCGTTGGTCTCTGTACCTTTTGGGGTTTTCCTTGAAAAATACTACAGCTTGCAAGTCTCCATGAGAAAATAAGCCCAGAGGGGTATATTGGCAGTTGGCATTTCTGATCAGCTCCTGCTGGCCTTGAAATTGATTTCATGATGGCAAAGTTAGGAATAAAAATAAGAACTCTAATAATCAGTCATTCTGTAAGACTCTTTGGTTGAATGGACCTATATAGCTGACATATTCAAGAAGCAGGAAAAAAATTACAAAATTGCAGAAGTCTTACAAAAACAGCCAGGGACAAACCTTGCCCCATTCAGGCATTACACAGGTCTGGCTAAGGGCTCAGGCATCATTTAATTTCTAAGACCCAGAAAATATAGGTTAGTATATCCAAACCTCTGTGAGAAAGGGTACATCAGAGATCTCATGCCAATGCGTTAACTGAGCAACTCATGCAAACAGGGCACCTTGAGATGTTTCACCACTATGGCAAAAATTCAGCATAATTTCTATGTAATATATGGCTTTAGCACCTCCCTGTGCATCCCAGACCCAGCAGGGAACGTGCACACGCCCTACTTTGAATATGCAGGAGGTTTACCTTGTGCTAAGTGGACCTCAGGTATTCTGCAAGGATAAAGTCTGCTGAAATCCTTCAGAGTACAGATCAGCCAACAAAGACATTCATAGATATTTGTTTTGCTAGGACAGCTTTTCTTGGCCGTGCTTTCAGATGGTTTCAATCCTGGAAGCAGGGAGCTAACAGACAACCTAATCTATGCCTGAACAGCAATTCCCATGTAACACTTTTCATGGCTACAGCTCCCAGAAAGTTATAGAGGAACACAGCACTTATCTCCATTTCACAGATGGAGCAGTTGAGGCATCAGATCAAGTCATTCAGCTTGGCACATGGCAGATTTAGGAACAGAAGCCTCCGCAGTGGCTGCTTGGCCTGTCTTGCGTCGTGCAGCAGCAGAGGACAAACTCTCACAAAGCAATTACTCAGCTGAAGGGAAGCACAGAGAAAAACAACTTTCTGTGCAGATCTGGCAGGATGACCCAGACACATTGGCTCAGTCTTTGAGCACGATGCAGTACTCCATCACACAGCCATCACCCCGCAGTGGCCCGCAGCTGCATTGACACTAGCAAAGCAGTCATGTCCCAGACTGTCCTCTGGCACCCATGGCAGGGGATGCCGAGCAGCCCAGGTCACTACAATTTAACTCTTACTCTCCACAGCATGGTGGGAATTGTTCCTTGAACTGCACTAGGGATTTCTATGAGAAGAACCCATTGGGACTGGTGCAAAACCAAGCTGGGGACCGGGTCTAAATCCACCACTGGGTATACTTGAGTCCTTATGCCCAGGATTGTTCCTTGACATTGTAAGTCAGTAGTTCAGATGTTGGAAGTGCCACAGAAAAGCACAAGAAAGCCCTCATGGGTAATGAGAGCAGGAGTCCTTCCTGCCAGCTCGCCCTTTTCACCAGCACTGGGCAGATGATGATGACTGAGGAATTTACAGCCCTGATTCATTTTGCATCCTCCTCTCCAGAAGGAGTTTATTATTCTGCTGGATTGACTTTTTCAGCCTCCTCCTTTTCCTGACTCCTCTCTCCTGGGTCACTTCTCCCAGCACTGCTCATTGCAGTTGGGGTGTCTGCAGTTAATTAACGGAGTGTTTGTTTGTTTGCTTTTGAGAGGACAGGGAAGGTGAGAGGCTGGAGTTCACTGGCTTTGCAGTGTCTGCTCTGCAGCTCCCACACTGAGGGCAGCTCAAGGCTAAAGCACCAATTTAATTCCACTTAATCCCTCTAATAATACTAAGAAAAAAAAAAAAGGACTTCACCCTCTCACCATGCACCACGTTGGGGGAATTTAACCCCGTCCTTCATGCTCTGTGGCTATCTGTCACTTTTAGCCTCCCGCACCCACCTCCCAGCTGCTGCGTAAAAGCCAACTCCACCTCTGCCCGTGTTGTTTGGCTGGACCAGCCCTCTCGATTACGAAGTGAAGATGCTGGAGCAACCACTCTGCCATGCTCATGGCTCAGGCTGAGCCCAGCCACACAATGAGCCTCTCCTGCCCGGTGAGCAAGCCCTTCTACAGACTGCTGCCACGACAGAGCATCTTTCCCTCTCCAGAAGAAGAAAAATAACCCTGGGGCTCAGAATGGGGGAAAAAAAAGAGAGACAAGTCAGAACAAAAATGAGCCAAGAGCTGGCACTTGCACACAGGCTGTACAGCACCTGCTTCCACCCGCAGCTGCAGACTTATTACTGCATGTGCAGCATTTGGATTGCCATCATGGTGTGATCTTACATACCAGGATGCACTGAACAGATGCAAATGGATGCTGAAACAAGCAGAGAGCAGCCAAAACCAAACCCCAGTGTCTATGCAAAGACATATAAACCCCCATGCATCCAAATATTTATGCTTTATATTTGTATTGGATTGTTTTGATACATGGAATTGTTCTTAACCCTTCAAGGTCCTCTCTATAACGCCCAGACCATCAGTCCCTCGTGTTACTCCAGCAGAGGCTGAATCTGCCTGTGTAAGTTGGCAGTGGGTTTATGCAGGACTCATTATACTCAGACTGAGCAAAACATGCTTTTTCTCCTACTGAAAAAATATTTGGGGAAATGTATTTTGTGCAGGACATTCTGGAAGTTTAATGCATGTGAACACCAACACAATTTTCACTCGAGTATTATTTATATACAAACATTCATCAGCTGCCCCATTAATAACATCGCAAGCTGCTTTCCTGGAAAGAAATATAAGTTTTATATAAGTGTAGAATGTTTTTCCCATATACATTTGAATTTCCAGGAAGTGGCCCATAAACTGCTGTGTGTTTTGCCCAGCACACACAGAAGGACATCAACCCGCCCCATGAGAGAAGCTGCACCAGCCCGAGTCCTCCCTGGCGAGTCCACCCTGACCCGCACAAAACTGCTGAAACGTGGAAGCTTTGACCTTCCCGAGGAGTTCTGGCAAGTCAGGGCCTGGCACTTGGATCACTTGGAAAAAAACAGCCCTCGTTTTGTCAAAGTGCCGTCTTTCCCCTGCAGAGAGCAGTAATCATATTTCTCATCTGAATTTCCCCTAAACAGGAGTTATTGCCCATACGTTTGATTTGTGAGGCAATTAAGCAGGTTGGGATTCTCTCCTCATACTTTTCCCATTTTCAGGCTCGACTGCTGACTCCGGTAGACGCAGCTTATTTGTTCTTGCAGATAATGTCATTTATACTGCTAAAAAAATAATTTCTGAGCACATGGATTCAATGGCCCATAAGCTCTGATTGTATTTTCACAGATGCATTTTTTTAAGGCCAGAAGGAAATGTTATCATCGCTCTCTAGCCTGACCTCCAGCATAACACGGGACATAGAAATTCACCCCGTAATTCTTGTGTTGAGCCTCGTAATTCCTGCTTCAGCTAGAGACGTGAAGAAACATCCATCCTTCCCTTCATTTTTTGCAGTAAGAGTATACCATGTCACTAAGCAAGGTAATTCAACCACTTTGATATTGAAAGAATTTGATTGACATGTGTGAGTATATTTATATCAGATATATTACCTCAAACTTTTTTTGACATATATGGTGCTTTTCTGTGACGGATGAAGATTCAGTGTAATTTTTTTTTTCCTCCAGCGAATTTATTACATTGAAATTACTAAGTTAGAGCTGGTCAGAAAATAGTTGCATTTGTTTTGCAGACATGATGGCTTGTTCTGCTGCTTGTAACTGAAAAAAGTCTGGGTTGTGAAATCAAGTTCAACATTTTTCATTTCTCCTGCTGGAACTTTCCAATCAATATGAAATGAGGAGTTTTATATAACAAGGATTTTTCTCTTGGTGTGACATTTTGATTTGTAATTGCCAACATTTGAACGTGTTTATTCTCACCTTTAAGAAAGGGAGGAGGTGGACGTTTACACCAACACGAGCCGTTCCCCCCTCTGACCAGGACCCAGTGAGCCCGGCAGATGTGCTTAGCAGGGTTGGGATTTCTGGCAAAAGCAGCCGTTGAGCATTTTGCTTTAAGGTAAAAAGGTGCAGTGATTCTGAAGTCTGCAGATGGCAATATGCCAATACACACAGGATTTAAGTTTGGTAGGATTATTTTGTCTTCCTACAAAATATTTTAATTACGCTGCAGCTATAATTACTTGAGTTAAAATGGGATTTATAATGCATTTAAAAGGTCTTTTCCTGCCTTCTCACATTTGCCTAGACTTCTCAGGTGCCTGAAAAAAAAGCAAAAATCAAGACAACTTAGTACGTGTGTACACTTAATGAAGCCAGCGCAGTCCCACAAGCAGTGCTGCGGGGTCTGGATCCATTGCATCTAAGCTGCAGAGTAACATGCAGTCAGAAAAACAGATCCAGAGGAGCCAGTTAAAACACTGCCGTACAAGGCATTTTATTGCTCTTACACGGATTCCAATTCATCTCAGCCTGAAAAGCTCTTGAGTCCATATCAGAGGTGAACAAGGGAGCTTTTTAAATTAACAGCAGCTTAAAGACTGAAAGTCAATGAGAGAATATATGACATGCCAAGGCAGAAAAGATCACAGTCATAATACTGTATCCAGCTAGCAGGAGGCTGCTAAGGTACCATCATGTAATCAGTGTCCCTGTCTTGCAGATAAATTGCATGGGATTGTTTGTCTCAGGTACTTTTCCACCTCTAGCTACTATGAGCTTCCAAACATTTGATCTCTGATGGACTTATTTCAGCCCATCATCTGTCTTATGGAAGTGCAAACATACACCCAAGCGCACCAAGACTTGAGTCCATCTTGCTTTCAGCATGGACAGCTCCTGCAGCCCTAAATATTCCCTCTGATGTAGCATGTTGCCCAGCATTGCCTCTTAAAAGCGTCACTGCCCTGAAAACTACAGGAGCCCAAGCATGCCTGAACATGGCATAGTTGAGAGCCATGGGGTAACTGAAGCAGAGAGGTGGATCTTTGAGAAGATGACAGAGACCATCTGTCCCTGTGAAACACAGGCAATTAGAAAGAGGAGAACTGGTACTATGGTCAAGTAATTGCTAAAAACGTCTTATGAGACTGGGTCCCAACCCTAGACTGGCTCAAGTCTATGTGAAATGCAAGTTCTTTGGAGCTCTTCAACTCAATTTCTAAATGTCCCTTTTGTGACCAAGGCTCCCAAATCACCTTCTGAGGAATCTACCTGCAGTACCTCTTCATGCTTCAGTTATCCAACTTCAGATAGGGCTAATGCACTTTCCTTTGCACCCTAGGGTGGCATGAAGAGCCCTAAACCTTACAATGACAAGGTGCAGACAAAACCCTTGCAACTGAGTTGAAAACCAGAACCTTTTCAGACAACAGGACAATGCCTCTGACTCATTTGTGGTACTTTTTCAACAGTCTTTGATCTTCATTGTTTTGGAGCAAATGGTGGAGATTTTAACTGCTGCTGCAATGGCAATTATAACAATGATGTGTCACTTTTAGATTTACTGGTTAAAATCATGCTAGCTGACACTGGCAATTTCTTGTGCGATAAATTCTAAAAAAGCATCTAAAACAAGCTTCTAATTATGTACAGATCCTGCTTTGGTGTTGATTATAATTTCCAGTCCTGCAGAGCAGGGTGTAATTATTATTTTCTCATACTTTGACAGGGGAATAAAATATTAGAAATGTTGAATACATTCCTGTTTATCAGAAAGGAAAAATAGCGCAACTCTTCTGTGCCAAGAATGCGAGCCCATGGCCATGGTGGCAGGGTACTGAGATTTACAATGATGGGCCTCATTTGAGATGATACTTCCAGGAGCCAACAGCCGAGACAGCCTGAGTGCATGGATGGCCATATGGAGTGGGACCTGAGACCGGAAAATGGTTGCTGTAAAGAAGAAGAAATGAAACTGATGTTTTGAGAAGTTGAAATGGACCCTGGAGAATCTCATTTACAGTTTATCAGAAAGACTGTACAAAAGCAGCAAACTTGGTTTTCATTAAAAGTTTTTTGGTTTCTTGCCAGAACTTTGTGATGTCGTTAAAAGAAATCTGTGTCCTTGAGGATTTTTGTCTGAAGAAAATAAAATAAAGGCAAGTCAGGCTCATTCCATGAACATCTCTGCCTCATTAAAACTCCTGGCTTTCTCCTGAGAAACATCATTCTGCTTTGAGTAATGTCAATTTGAAGTCCTTCTTAGAATCAGGTCTCCATCGAGTCAATCAACTTTGGGCAACAGCTTTGGCCATCAGACCATCCAGAACCTGCATCCAGAACATCAGCTGCATTAGTAGCACTAAATGGTGTTTCTGACAAGGTTCCCTGGCTTCCCAATGAAATAATCCTCAGTCTGTCCTGAATTTTTAAACTGGAAAACAGGTCAGAAATGTCCAGCCCTGGCATAGCCCAGCTGAAACACTTTCACCAGTGATGAGTATTTTCTTTTTCAGAACCCTGTTTGGCACAAAAGTATGAATAGTCCTAACTGAAAAGAAAGCATTTCTTATCTCTGGCTCTGAAAGAATCAAAGGATTTTCTCCCCCAGACAAGTAAAATCACCAAATTCACAGATCTTTGCATTATTCAATGTTTTCCATCTTCAAACTGCAATCACTTATCTCTGCTATTTTAACAAGCATTAAAGAGCCCTCATCCACTGGAGTGGAAAGCTGAAATACTAAGCTATGCATGAAGATAATTTATTGACCTGAAATATCTAGCAAGGTTACCAGGTTTAGATTTCACTCATTTATGCTTTTGCTTGCTACTTCAAAGAAAAAATTAAGACAAATTATTATTTGTAAAAACAGTAAACTAGGTCATTGCAAATGTCATAGAGGAAGCATTACAGCAAAATATCCACCATTAAGCTGCCAGAAGGAATTATTTAGGATAACTTTAGACTTAAGCGGAGTGGAATGTACTTTTAAACTGGACCTCTGGGAATTCATTTGTACATTTTTAGCCCTTTTACTCAATGTCATGCATAGGATTGGGGGGGTTTTTTGCTTAATTATACGGGTGGAGGCACTCATCTGCTCTGACTAAGCCAAACAAAAAACCATCTAGGTCTGAGCAGCCACCTTTGTAGTTAACAGAGAAGGAGGCAGCCCTGAAGGACAAGAGATGCCTCTCTTGGGACGTGGATGTAGGACAGGGAACATGAATTGCCCTCTAGGAGCATCCGTCTCCTCAATAACTACAAAGCAAGCCCAGAATGACTACTTCAGACTTACACATCTGCATCTAGAGGAGATGAAACCAGTACTCAAGAAAAGAAAGTCTGTGAGAGTCAGGGCAAGGCAGGATCAAAGCAGGAAGGCAACAGCTCAACTGCGTAGTCTGCTTCTAAAATACTGGTGACTGTGATCTAGTGCAGAAGAAGAAAACACTGGCAAAGCGGGTATGCTGTGGTATTTTTGAGTAGTGCAAGCTGGCTTTGCTTCTTAGAAGTGTTTTTTGGTTGGGATAAAAGTGATGTTCTCACTCAGCAAACAGGGTACGTATTGAAGAGACAAAACCTGAACACCTATCAGCTTTGAAGCTCCTCCAGGCATGAACAAGGTTGTTTGGCGAGGAGACCTGCAAAATCCGGAGCAGCAAAAGAGCTCTGACAGGATTAAACAGAGCACGGGCTCAGGAGGGACAGGGGGTTGTGGTGAAGCTGACAGACAAAGCAACACAATAACAAGGATTCCAGCTTGCAAGCAGTTTTGAAGTTGGTTATTTTTCTTACTCTTAGGAACTATACATCTCTATAAGCACAAGAGGTAAAGCCTGCATTCCTACCCGTCTGTCTCCTGGGCAGGAGACATTAGCATGTACTATGATACATCCCTGCTTTTTCACCAGCTGCCAAACAGAATGGACAACCATTAAATTTGTGCCAAAGCTTTTTTTTTCCCAGCAGAGAAAAGGTCTCTCCTAAAAACCTAGATGGGTAGCTACATAGGAAAGACAGACAATATTGCAAAAGACTTCTGCAAAAAAAACCCCACCTAATCTAAGAAAACTCAAATAAAATTAATTCAAACACCGATATTTTGAACCCATTTTTCAGCAGTTTCACTGGGCTCCTTTATAGCCTGGCTGATTACAGCAGATCTAGCTTGGCTGGACCAGGGAGGCTCAGACACAAATCTCATCATTGTGCAAAGGCACATGAAGATCAAGCTTGCTCCTTTCAGCCAAAAGTTAACAAGGGATGGAGCTTGCCCACACCATGGACGGAAAGATAGAGTCAGAATGAAATTCTTTTGGACACTGTAGAAATAGAAGAATAGATCTGCCCTTTGTAGATGGGTAGACAGAGGGACAGTGAGTTAAATGGACAGAGAGTTGACTTACAAGCAGAGAGCCTGCGGAACCGATCTTTAGCTCTCATGACATTTATTACTAACCACGACGGCAAGTGATGATGACACTAATTGAAAAAAGACCCAGCTGCAGTGGGGGAAGCTGTCACCTGTCACACCCAAGGGCACCCTGTTTCAGGCTCAACGTGACAGTCGGTAGAGTCCTAAAGCAAGCAATCTACCATAGCACTTTCTTTGCAGCCACTGAAAGAGGGTGTCAAACCTGAAGGAGGACTCTTTGCAAGTATCAGCTTGCGAACATCCCTCAATTTCATTATGCCCCACCAGCCTCGTTGCCCTCAGCTCTCCTTCCCTCCCAATAAATCTTCTTGCCAGAGCTATTTTTTCCCTTTAATCTATGGATGATTCAGGAGTCTTTTCTGATAACCAAAACCCTCCAATTGTAACTTTTATTCATGAAAATAGAGACTTAACCTTCAGGTGCCTGCATTGTCTTGACAAAGTTCCAGTCATAAAAATCTCTCGTGCAACTCGGGCGCTGATGGATTGGAAGCCATAAATCTTGCTGTTATTAGAGCCACAGTTCTCCATGCTCATTGCAACAAGTACTCATCAGCCATAAATCCTTGTCTTCTTTTCTAAAAGAGCCCATTTTGAATGCTTCAGTGAGATCTGGATTATTCTTTAGCTATTTGGGTGCTTTTTAAAAAAGACATTAGAGGCAGTCTCAGAGAGGAAACGAGTCTCCTGGTGAAGGTTTCAAAGGAATCCCAACATTAACACAAACACCATTCCTGAAGCTGCAAGGGAAGCAGGTGAAGAATTTTCTTCCTTAAAATATTTTCCTTGTTCTCTAAACACCAATTGAACAGAACTGGAGATCAGACACTTAGAGATTCATTGCTTATTTTCAAATGAAGACACCCAGAAATAACAAACAAACAAACAAATAATTTTGACCAGATGTAGAGTGACATTTAGATGTAGAGATGAAAAGGTGAGATTGTCTTCAGATCAGGGTAGAAATATACTCCTGGAGTGATTTTCAAACCCCAAAGCATTCTGTGAAAAAATCCCTGTAAAGCAGCATTTCCTTATCTTTTGTAGGCAGTACCAGAATGATAACCAATTTCTCCGTAAAGCAGATAGGGCAAGTTATTTTTTCCAGTAGAAGTATCAAAAGAGAATTAATTCAGTTTCTGAATTGAGAAATGCATTGATCACTTTTGAAATCTGGCTTGTTGCACAGAGTAAAAAAACATTTTTAAACCTTTACAGAGCCTGAATGATGCTTGCTTCCAACTCCGTGTCCCTGAAGAGATACCACACATCCCAGGGTGCTCCCAAGGCCAGAGCTCTGTAAAAACTGTGTGAATAAACCCTTCAAGACAGACAGCAGAGGCGGAAGGAATGAGCAGCAGGAGCGCTGACATCAAGCCACATGTTCAGGTATCCTCCTTAAATATCTCAATCAGACCTTCAACGAAACCCAGGAGCACTCTGCCTAGATAAATGGTGATGGAAGACCTCCATCTCCTGTCTGTATGCATACAGCTTTGAATGTAGAAACATTTATGAACACACATCTGCTCACACCTGTGCAAGTTCACGCAGGTATATTCACACACTATACACTCTGAAACATCAGAAAATTCCATGCCAGAGACCTAGGCTCAACCTCACCAAGATGAACCTTCTCATTTGAAAGGTGATTCACTGGGACCAAAACCAGGGAAAGAAAAGAGACTCTGTCATCTGCTCCCCGAGGTAAGCTTCCCTTGTACAGAAGAAAGAAGAATCCAGCCCTAAGTCAAGGCAAGAACTTGGACGACTCTGCTGACAAAAATATGGGAATTTTTGTTGCACTGTCAACACATTGCTTTGTTAAATGGCAACTGAGAGTCTTTGCCAATTCCTGGATGTGTTTGGGTCTTCATCAAGCAATTCTGGGATGTCAGCTCTGGTGGACACAGGTCCATATTGCAGATCCAAGTATGGTGATCTCTAACATCTTCAGTAAGAGTCTCACTGGAGACACCAAGAGCAAAGTCATGCTGTGCCCAGAAGGTCAGGGTTGGTGCATGGCAATGAGGTCAGGAGAAGGACAGCGACTAGGGAACCACCTTACCTCTGCCACAAGGACATAATTACAGGGAAGGAAACCACTCACCCAGAAAATTTCAAGTGTGATTTAATTGGAAACATTAATGTCTCTAAGCTCAAAGTGCTTTCAGACAAACAGACGCACGCCCCCAAAATAGCCATTACAAGTATTTTCCTCCTACTCAGCAGGAAAAGGCACCAGGGATAATTTAATGGCTTGAGTCATTAGTTGCATATTGATGACAGGGGATGACGCCAAATCCAGAAGCTTGGCAAGGAGACGGAGATCACATTATAGTTTCTGTTACACTTGCAAGACCAGAGTGTGAAAGCTCCTTACTATAGCATTAAAAAAGGTTTCTTGTCCCCAGAGAAAGCTCTTGCTGACCAAAATAACATCTTCAGCTAGTATATTCCTTTTTTTTAGAGCAATGTATATGCAGCCTCCTGGTGCAAGTCACATAGCAAACCCAGTGATCCCCTTGCACTGAGCAATCGGCAGCTCAGCCCTTGCCTTTTGCACCGAGCGTGGTCAGCAGATCTCCTCGTTCCCAAGGCTCTGGGACATCGGGCAAAGAGACGGTCAGGGCATGGCCCTACAGCAACAGTCTTGTCCCCAGCACACAAGACTGTTGAAGAAGTATTGGTTTCTTTTACTTGTTTTCTGGTGCTTGAACTTTCAGGTCATTCTTGGGTCTCAGTTTCAAGCTTCCCCTAGCAACCAAGTCAGTGGAAAACTCACTGTTGAACAAAAAGCAGCATTTCTCACTGATTCACAAAAGCATCCAGAAAATCACCAATTATCACAAGCCAATAAAACCATGAGAGCCAGCAAGGGAAGTGTTGCTGTAGGATATTGCCTGGAACCCATCACCGGGGACTATTTTCAATGACCATGATTTTAACCCTGCATGAAAAGAAAGCCCCTCACCTAAGCCATATCAGATCGATACCCAGGACTCAAATTAAGCCCTTATTCATTGATAAACACAGATTACTAAGCAGGTGGTATCTGAGGAAGAAAATTCTCTGTTGATAGCATATGTGGAACTGCCTGCGACCCCAGCCATATCGAGAAGGAAGCAGATTTTCTCTCCAGATGGCAAGCTTTACTTATTCTAATTACAGATATGTCCACAAACACCTGAACACTCTTCACATACACACTGAAACATCCTTTACAGGCTGGTGATTTGAAGTAAAATTTATTTAGTTTAAGAATCAAAATTTCAGCTCTCTTTGGTGCCTGCTGTCTTTCTCCAAACAGCCTTTTGCAGTCAGCGTGCTGTACAGGTCTCCTTGGCCGCAGCATAAGGCATCTCTGGAATAAAAACTTTCAGAAAGAGGGAAATAAGCTTTAAAATTAATCCTGGGATTAATTAGGAGGGAGATAGAAGTATAGAGTTCCAAACTGCCTTACTTCCTAATTAAAGACTGCTCACTTCACATCCTCATGATCCTGAAGCAGTAAAGATAGGGCCAGGTACTTAGCAGTACAAGTCGATATATCCCCATTGACTTTGCAAAGTCAATTTATGCCTCTTCTACCCAACCTGGCATACTCGGAAATCAGTGATGAGACTCGCAATGACTTCCATGGCACTTTGGGTCAGGCCAATAAAAATGATCCATACTTATTAATTCTTACAGTGTTTGCCTGGTCATTAGGAGATTTTCCCCCTTGCCTCCCCGGCTTCCCTGTTCAAAGTCCACAGAGGCAAATTCTACTTTTTCTCAGCACTGGGCTGTTTAAAGGAACACGTTTCATTTTAATTCATCCCACCGTTTGACAGGATGAGCCAATATACAGCCTTATTTCTCTGTCAAATAACTGCTTTATTCAATTCACAGGAAAAGTCCAAGGTTTGCTGAAAAAAAAAGAGTTATCATCTCAGGCTGCATGGTATCTGATAGAGGTGCACAGAGAAGAAGGAAATGCCTTCCCTGCTCGAAAGGATGCTTGAGATGTCACAGCAGATTTTTTTTCCCTGTTTACAAAGCAGCAACTAAACTTGGAAATCTTAAAAAGTGTTGTGAATCCAGCAAGCCCAAACATTTTCCGGGACATGGTGCCTCAGGCTGTGATTTCAAACTGTGTGAAATGTAAGTTCTGCCTAAATCAGTGGCTGTGAGTTCAAACTGAGGCGACTTTTTTTTTGATCAGGACAATGATGATTTCATTACATCTCTAAAGGTGCTCTCGGTTGCCTTTTCCAGAGGTGGAGACAAGTGGAATTCATCAGTCACAGTTCCCAACCACTCTGACAGCTCTGAAGATGATAGACACAAAAAGCCAATACCTGAAGTGTATCCAAATGAGATAAAAATCAAGGATTTTTGTTATAACCCAATGCATGCACATACCCCTCTGCATGTCTAATGCCAGGCATTACTTTGTGGTGACTTGAAATCCAGCAGCAGTTTTTATTGACTGAACATATGCCAGAAAATCATTTCACAAACGTCAATGGGCTTGAAAGAGAAAATGAAAAATTCATCTAGGGAAAGAGACAAATGAGCTTAACTCATTTCTTCTCCCAGAGTTAACAAGTGTTTAAAGGATTTTATTCACCATTGCCAGTGTTAAATCTGTGCAATGTGCTGTAATGCAAATGTACCTTCCTTGGAAAGCTGTTTTACAATTATGGGACCTGTCTGGGAGTTCAATGAAATACTTGGTCAGAAAGTGGTCAAGCGCAGAACTCAAAATTACTTTCATGCATGAAGCAGTTACGGTGAAAATGAAGTGGGGATGCGGAAACTGCTGAAATGGAATATTTGCAACATTCATTTTAAATCAAAATGTTTCATTTCAGACTTAAAAGAACTTTTCTGTGAAGCATTTTGGAAATGAAATATAATTTCAAACCCAGATCAAGGTGCTCTCCGTGTCTAGGTATGTGAACCAAATTCCTCCATCTTCCTCTTCATTTGAAGTTGAAAGTGAAAGCTTCAGAGTGATTTAAGCAAAAAGTTTCATTGTGGATGAAGAGAAAGTTAATTTCATGAAGAATGTTGGTTTTCATGTTTTCTTGTCTGCTCAGAATGGGAAAAGTATTTGATCTCTCTAGCAAAAACTGTTTCTACATCCAACAAAGGTCTTGGGTGCAAAGCATTTATGTTCTATAATCAGTCATGGAGGGCCAATGGGTTTTACCTCTTTAGGGCAGTTCCGCTTTATGTATCCAGTCCTGGCCTCCTGACTAAAGGTAGCTTGACTATAATGAGTTTTTCAAAATATGGCTCTTGTGCTTCACTAAGGCAGAAAACTGAATTATTAGGGTCAAGTACAGTGCAGTTCATTATCCATCGCTGCACTGCTATGGCCTTCATGATGCTAAAGAGTGACAAGCATGGATTGGCCTCACGACAAATTTAAAGCAATAATGGTGTTGCTGATTTTAGGGCTGATGACATTTTCCACTTGAGCCTGGAAGGATTGTCTGGCCTGATTGGAAAGCAGCACTATTAGCTGTGGCCCACAAAAGCAGAAGCATGAGATCATCTGATTCTATAAGAAATATGATTTTCCGTACTGTCACCAGCTATGTTTGTCTATGGGTGAGTTATTTACTATCTCTGAGCTTCAGCTGAAGCGTTTCTAGGAAGTTGGGAATTATCTAACCTTGACAAATGCTGCTAGTCCAAACCCTCATCTCTGACCCTGGCACATATCTGTTCTTCAGAAGGCTGAAAACACAGTTGTATGCACATCTGGGGTTTTTTAAAGTGTCTCTCTTTAATTTTCAGAAAGTCCCCTTGTTCTTAGGATCTGACCAAGGCAGAGCAGAAGTTCCTGTTTCCCAAGGCTGCAGCACACATTTGCAGACCCATAAAGGAGCTATATTCACATTTAGCAACTCTGCAGGGTCTTAAAAGTGTTGGTTAGCTAATGGATATGAAAGGTTTCGAGGCACCCAGGATAGTGGTTTGTTATTTTTGAGCTCCATGGAGCTAACAAAGGTGCAAAGATGTATAAAAGCACAAGGGTAGCCCATGGTAACGTCATCTCTTAAATGCAGGAGAAACACCAAGATGCAATGGCTCCTGGTGATCCTCAGATTATTGCTCTGTCCATGGAGACCCAACTATTTCTACCACTCCTACTAAGAGCAAAACTTTTGCCATCAGGACAAATATATTTTTGTGTAATCAAGGTTTTCTTAGGAAGCTTCTCAGTTTGGAGAGCAGGGGGAAAGGACTACAGCCAACTGTAGTTCATAGCATTAAGTTTACTAAAACTGGATTGTTCTTTTATTCTTGCTTATGTCATAAAAGGCAGAAAAAAAACCCTGAAAGAATATACTTCCAGAGCATTTACATGACTCTCATACTTAGGTTGAAAGTTGTGATTTTTAACCTTGGAATCACAGGATTGCTGAAACTTCTTCCAATCCCAGTTGTCAAAGCCAGCTTGAGCACGTTGTGCCCGGAGGGTATGGCACCAGTGGGCAAAGATCTAAAAGCAATTGTCTGTAAATACCATCTGGATCTACTCACTTGGCAGCCAAAATTTAAGACCCATCCCCTCTGTGCACCACCCTCATCTCCCTCCCTCTCTAGTGATGAAGGTCCCCAGGTGTTTTTGGAGGTCAGCTCCCCTCCTGCAGCTGGGGTTGGCAGAAAACACTGAGCTTCCCTCTCTGTAATTACCAGATCTCAGCCTGCCTCAGCGAATGCTTTTAATTCCCGTTCCTGGATGTGCTATGCATCAAATTCTTCTGGTAATCATGGTTTAAAATGCTTAGAGTTGGAGATTAAAGGAGAGCGTGCTCTCTCACAAAGGGACATTGAACCCTGGAAGGGTTGTGGTCATGCTCATGGAGGCCCAGGGGTGGCTATCGGTGCAGGAAAACGTGGAGGTGAGCTTCAGAAAAAAAAAAAAAAAACTAAGTAATGGGAGTGGAACAGGATAAAACTCATAAACTAGATATGACCAGGGCACCTGCTTCCCAAATGCAACATCAGAGGGGTCAGGGAATGGCCCCAGAGGTCTTTCTAAGATAGCGGCAACCCTTTCATCCAGCGCATAATCAAGCTGCAGCACTCATTGACACAGGATGTGAAGGGTCCAAAGTTGTCTCAGGAGGGGATTAGATAGGCTCAGAGGCTCCTGGATGGGACTGAGCAATAGTCCAGTGTCAGCTCCAGCAGAACTGTCTGAGCTGGGGTACTGGGGGGATGACAGACCACCTCCTCCTTGTGCTCTACCCCAAAAAGCTCATGGCTTGCAAGTGTATGATTCCTGCCCATGCTGGTGACCTAACAAACCAGGAAGGATCCAGATAACTACAGGTGACACCACCTGGAAAAAGGAAGGCATATATGGGAATGAAGGGGTCAAAGCACAGAGGGGAGGACTAGCAGTTGTCATTGACGACTGATCTAGATCGTGCCAAGATCTGACCCTGCCCAGACATCCTTATGTGCTCAAGGGTAGGTGAGGAGTGGTTCTCCTTGAGGATGGGGCAGATCTTCGGGAGCTGCTGAGCCTCGAAACTGCTAAACCCAGCAGCTATAGGATGTTCCTTGGTCCTAACCCACCACCCAGTTCAGAGGATGAGCAGAGGAGGCTGGGATCGGGTCACTACATAGACTGAGCTCACTTCTGCCCACAAAATAGCACATGGACACCATGCAAGGCACAACATCGCCTGGAGCATGTTGCATGGAGGAAAAACCCTTCAGCTCTACCTACCCCCTCCACTGTCAATGCTCCCTTGCGGTCTGCTCTCCCCCTCCCAGTCCCAGCTTTCCCATTCTCTTGGCCAGATGAGCTCACAGCTCAGCTCACTCACTGCAGTTACACTGGATTAACCTGACACCAAAATATACAGGACATCTGGAGATAAAGCATCATCTAACCCAACCTGGGCTGCACGCTGGAGTCTCACGTGCAGGTGGGCTCCATTTCATCTGGCACGGCAGAGCATTTGGGGGTTGTTTGCTTTTGGGAAGGGAACTGGGCAATGGAAAGCATCTAAAAATCATCAAAGTGCTGCAACTTGAATGCAGCTGTAAAAGCGTTAAGAAGAGAAAAGCAACTTCCCCTCCCAGCTCAGCTATGGGACAGGGGTTTTGCATCACCTTCAGCATTTAACTTCTTGGCAGCTGTTTAGACTGAATAAAAAACCCACCCTTCCCCCATATGATTACAGGACCCTTTCCTGGGGTTTCTATGGAAACCCAGCTGCTTTTAAAAATATCTGCTCCTGGAAAAGACTCAAACAGCTAATTTCCTCCTGACCAGTTCTCCCCTTTGGATGGGCTGCTTGCTCATTGACCCACCAGATCAAGGGCTCTCCCTCACTCCGGCTTGATGGTTGCTTTGCTACAGGTTAAAGCAGCAGCTAAATTCAAAAAGCCATCACAGGACACAACCACTGGAAACCTGGACCATGAAGAGCCCCAGCTCCCAGGAGGCAAAAACCAGGAGCTGCTTCCATAGTTCTGCAGCGCTCGGTGAGGCCATGGGCTGAAGATCCCTTATCCTGGCCAGTCCCACACCCACATGGCAGCTCAGCTTCGTTCACCGTACAGTCCAGTCACTGGGCAAAGTCTGAAGGAGTTTGGGGTCTGGCCCAAGCGCATCTTTGCAGCTCTTCTGCATGAAAGCCTGCCAGAAAAATACCCTGACGTGTCCACGCCTGGTGCACTGGCGTTGGATGCAGACCGGACAGGCAGCATCCCTGCCTCTCCCAGGCCACGCACAGCCTCTGGCCCCGCTGGATTCGGCATCAGGAAGGAAACTGCCCCCCAAGCCCGCTGCCTTCCTGATGCTCATTACTTGTGGCAGGCACCGCTGCCTGCCCCTGTTTGCCATAACAACCGTTTCCAGGCAGTCGTGCATCCTGGAAGCACAAGTCCTGGTGCTTTAAATCAGTCTAAACAGTTTCACAGACAAAACATCTTGTCAGCATCTACACAATCTCTCCTGATTGAACCAGTGATGGATGTGACACATCAAAAACACAGGGCTTATACTTTTTCTCTGCTTGCTAAAGCTCTCTTGGAGGGGCCAGGGAAGCAGCTTAGGGAAGCACAGGGCAGAGGACCCTTGCTTTGCTGACATACAAAGCACATTCAGACGACATCCTGTGATTACTAGCTTGCATTAAAGCACAAATTGTTACTTATCCTCCCAGCTTCTCGTGCAGCCCTCACAGTTTCTCTAAATAGCACCAGAGATGATTTAGAGAGGGCTGCAGTGCTTGGCAGAGGCTGGGGGTAGTGGGCTTTGCAGGTGTTTGCATTATGTTTTGCCAAATATTTGCTCTGTCTGGCTCTCCAAATATCTGGGACAGAGTGAAAAGAGAACCCCGGGACAGCAAAATCTCTAGGGATGAACATCAGCTTTTGCATCATTTAGGTTAGGACATCTGGAGCCAGCAACATTGCAATGAGGATTTTGCTCAGAGATCTGATCTCAGCCCTGCAGAGACTCAGTGAGCTGCTTGCAGGGAGTGGAGGGGTGAGCAGCTCTCAGGCGAGGGCTTGAGGAGCAGCAGAGGATTTGGCATGCTGTAAGGGGCTTGTGGGCAAGCAGCACGCTAGCCCTACCCCTCTCTCCTGCTAACAGCTCACTATGCTCACGCGTTTGCAAGTGCATGTGTACGTATGTACCTCTGCATTTATCTGGGTAGGTACTGGGCTCTCTGCCCCTCCAGAAGCCCTGCTCTAACCGAGCTAGCTAGTTATCTACAAAATAATGAGATTTGGCTTTAAAGTAAGGAGATTTAAATGGAAGAACATGAGTACTTTTCATTTACTGGCTGGCTTTTCAGTCATACTTGCAACCTTTTCCCTGCAACTCGGAGCCCAGAGCCATGTTCTCTAATGACATCGGTGCACAAGTTCACATTTCATAAGAGCTGAAGCTTTAAGGAAAACATTATGTTTTGCACGATTCATAATAAAATCACCAGGGCTGGCAACCACGTAATCTGAAGTGTACATTTCCAGCCCTTTTCCCTGGCAAAGACAGCTGTCAAGCTGATAACTCACTGCCAAAGCTAAAGTTTGTCCAGATTATTTAGCAAATACACACAAGTACTTCAGGAGAGAATCCACAAACAAGTCACTAATCCAAAAAAACTGAATTCAGAAGGATCACTGCAAGTTTGCTATTCCTGGCGTGCTTAGAGCATAGAGATACGAGTAATTCTAGTGGTAGGATTAAACACAATTTATGCTTTCAATCATAGATAGAAAAGCATATCAGGTCAGCGAGAAAAACAACATGGCTGAGGGTTTTTTCCATTTTAATAGCATGGGACTTTCACCTAATGTTTTACCCTTTCAGTTGGCAGCCTTCCTGCCAACCCCTTGTAGGATAGGAACGTCGCATTTAGCCAAATGGGGCAGAAAAAGGTTATTTGCTGTAAGGACAAGGCACTGTTGTAAATAATTCCTGATGAGCTGAATCACAGGGGAGCCCAGGGAGTGGGGCCAAAGCATGGTACCTGTTGCATGGCCCATTATATATTGCTTTAATATGTCATTCATATGCACCTCCCCAAGGCATTCCTGTATTTTCTCATGAAAGATTAAAGAGAAGGTAATTTCTACTAATCACACAATTTTTCTAGATTGCTTTCTCACATTTTGCTGAAGGGGAAAGAGAGGATTGCCTCTTCTCTCTCCAAACATCCCGCGGATGGGGTTTATTTCCCAGTGAAACCATCCGGCAGCCAGGCATTCCCGTGATGCACCAAGGGAGCGACCCAGCTGCCTCTGGGATGGCAGGCGGGTGCTGCCACGGTCTGCGGGCAACCCCTCTGCTCCTGCCTGCTTTTCTAAATCTCTCTACTTCAGAGCCCCCCCAGGCAGTGTGTTCAGGGTGGAAAATCCTCCTTCAGCCTGTTAATACAGCACTGAGCTTTCCCGTCATAGCTCTCAGCTCTTGGTGAGGATACTCGAGGCTTCTTATTGGGAGGAATAAAGGCAGCAAAACCAATTTTTTGGTATTAACCTGTTAAAAGCTGTTTCATGGACTACATGAAATGATACCTGAGGAGAGGGACCCCAATGCATGTGGGTGCAACCAGCTCTGGATGTGAGCAAAATGTCAAGTCATCAAAACCAAGCTTTTTTACATCATAAGGACAGCGTCTGGTGCCCAAGGGAGGATTTCTTTTAAATTGAAGCAAACAATTTTTTTCAAGCTCTATAAACAAGAAACATATCCTTTTTTTCCTTTTGAATCAGAGTAACTTTTTATTTAGCCTAAGTGAATGATTACATCAAAGATGTAATGATGGCACCTGCAATCCCAATCCAGCCAACTTGAGGCCTCTCAAGTCCATACCCCAAGACCCCAAGATGGCAACACCATGCTCAGGACCAGGATCAGTATTTTCTGCTGCATTGCTTGGTAGGCACAAACTCCCCAGACAAGGAGGTTTTTGCACATCATTCCTCTTTCTGCAACAAGCAGGAGGTGCTTCTGCTTCAGGCACGAGAGCCCTGCCTGGGGCAGAGTGCAACCCAAGGGGGAAAGCCCTTATCTTCAGTGAGCACCATCCCCTAAGGATCCAGACAGAAAATCAACAGGAGTGCAGAGATTTGCTGGCTCTGAAGTGCTAAGGAGATAGGAGCCCATCATGCATGCTTAGATATGCTGATTATCTGCTGATTTTTAGCAGAGGGATTCCCTTAGCCGTTGCCTCTGGCTCCTCTATCCTTCATCTGTCCTTCTCTGCCTCTGCTGTCACCTTTCTTGGGTCAGTACCAGGTGTGGTTCCCTGTTTTCACACATCCCTGAGCTCTGGGACCTTGTGCAAGAGTCTGCTTGTGTTTCTAGAGAGAGCGAGGGAGCACAGAGGAGGGGTGGGTGCTCCTGAAAAGGTCCCATTTTGTTTTCCCTCCTGGGATGCCACCTCTTACTGCAAATTTTGCACCCATGTCAAAATCCAACAGTAAAGGCAAACTGAACTAGTCCATTTTAAACTGTCCGGGATTCTTGTTCCTTGCTATTTGGGATGCTCTACCAAGTTTCACCGTACTCAAGTTTAAGCTGCTTCTCAGACTAGTATTTAGGATTTCCCCGAGTCAAGATTACAAGGTTGCCTCATGGCAAGTTATGGCCATGATAAAGCTAACAAAGATTCCCCTTGCAGGACAGGTTTTTCTAGTGACCAAAGCAATGGCAATAATTGACAGCAGCATGGAGCTCCACAGCTGGTTGATGCAAGTAGTCCTCTACTTCCTAAATGGAAGCTATTAGCATATGTGAATGTTCATTTGCATATGTAAACACTGTCTCTACGTGGGCTCTGCAATCAGTTGGGTGCAGCTACCATGCACAGTGGACAGAGTTTTGGTTTCTACAAGTTGAGTAAGATGCCTGGAACAGTATTGCAGTCAGATTTTCAGGAGCTTATCATGCTTCCAACCAGGCAAAGCTCCAAGGTCTTCCAGAGGATCTGCAAAGGAGGAGAAGTGTCTCCTGGCATAGAGTTGCTCATTACGTGGTGCTTGAGGACATGGTTTAGTGGTGGACTTGGCAGTGCTGGGTTAACGGTTGGACTCGATGATCTTAAGGGTCTTTTCCAACCTTAACGATTCTATGATTCTATGATTACCTTTCCAGCCTTTATCTCATCCTGAGACAGTTGCTGATTTTACACAATCTTTAGAGAATAGGAATAGTAAATGCTCTGAATAGGAAAAGAGGGAGTTATAAAAATTATGTATCTTAACAGCTAACAACAACATGATTTCAATTGTCTTTAAGCTTAATAAATTCCCTCTCTCGACATGCTGGGGACACTGGAAAGAATGTGGCGTCAAGTGATTAGACAGAGCAATCCACTTAAGCCTTCCAGCTGGGCTCTCCTCTTGGCTGTATCACGGACTCGCGGTACAGCCCTGCAGCTTGTCTGAACTCCCCTTGTCCCCGTTCTCCTTCTGCAGCACGTGGTTGGTAGCAGTTAATCAATCCCCATCTTTTTCTTGCCTTCTCTACTTAGGCTGCAAGATGTTGGGCAAGAGGCTGCTGTGGTCCATATTTAGTACAGCTGTGTTCTGCCCTTCAACAGGGCTGCCAAACATTTTAATGCAAATATCAGGGAATCTATAATTAGATCTGCAATCATTCCTAATAGTGGCTCATAAAGGCATTTTGTGTTTCCATCACTTTTGTTGCAGTGCTTAGCATTGGACTAAAAGCAGTGGGTATGGTAGATAGATAGCAAAGCATTTCACTGCCAATCAGAGGTGAGAAAGAGGAGGAAAACAGTGAATTTTGCTTTTATTTCTTCTGCAGTCCATCTACTCTTAAGTATTAGCATGAGCAGGTACAATCTGAGTACAGTGCTCCAACGCTTTTGTCTTTATGATGTTTACAGCTGTAAACCAGCCAAGTATGACATGCAATTTCCCTAAAGAGCTTAAACACTTGCAAGCCTAGTCACATCCACACGAGCCTCAGCTTTACAGAGTAAGGCAATTCTGCTAGAACATTTCTACCGAACCCCAAAACCATTGCCCAGGACCAACCTCTGGAAGAAGCAAGAGACTCATTGCAGGAGGAATAGAAAATGCATGCCCTCAGCTGAGCTGTTAATCCTGGCTCTGTTTTTTAGGCTAAAGGAATTGATTTGGTTTTTTTTCGTTCTGGAAAGGCAGGAGTGCTGTGTGGCTCACAGTACTTAGGAGATTGGACAGCAGAGGTCCCTACTTCAGTATCCAACTCCTTTACCACTGTTGTAGCCAATAAATAGAAGGTGGCACTGCCTAGCAGTTTAGGTGAGAAGGAAGCTCAGAAGGAATAGTTACAGGTACCTACAATGATTATCTTAAATACAGGTATCTAGCACTAAAAAAATCGAAGTTGACCCTAAGGAAGAGCTTAGATATAAACTTCTAGAGCTGGATTCATGGATATAAGAAAGAGGAGAGAAATCAGAACCTGCAGCTGAAACCCTGAGCCCCAGGAGGGAAAGGACCCTGCCAGCACCCTCCCTGTCAACCCTGAGCATCCCCAAACTCCATCACCTGCCTCAAAGGAATGAAACACGCCCCTGCTCGAGTCTAATATATCCTGGGAGCAACGTTGTGCCTCATGGGAAAATATTGGGAGAAAAGTAGGAAGGACTAAGAGGTCTCATTAGCAGTTTAATTGCATAAAGAAAGTCCCTAGGATTACTGAAAGAACTTTTGCCTGGTGAATAGCTTTTCTTTTCAATTGTGGGGGAAATATCTACCTTCTCAGATAAGGTTTGTGCCAATGGGATGCTCATTAACCTAGATGTATTTGCTTTGTTGGACTTGGCTGATAATTAAGGTCTTTCCTTTTGCTTCCCTTGGGAATGAAAGGGTCTTACTGTCTCTGCATAGCTCTGTCATGAATAATCCTTGAGGCAACAGACTTGTCTGGAAGAATGTATCTGTAACAGGCAAATTGCATTTCTGCAGAGGAGCCTAAGCTGGGACCTGCCGTGGGCAGCGCTCCTCGAAGCTGAGCCTGGGTGAGAGCCGAAGGAGAGGTTGGAAGGAAAGCCTTCCCTAGGTTGTGTTAGCAGGGGCTTTAGGATCTCTGGCCTGGCTCTAGATGCTCTGCACGAAGAGGTGGCATCCTTCTGCGCAGGGACACTGGGAAGGGGGAGGTTCAAGGCTCTCACTTGATAAGCCAGGCTTGCAGCTCCCTCTTGCAAGAGCTGTGGAGCGGCAATTGGTTTATGAGGGCTTGAAGCGGTGCAGCCCTCGGTGTGATGGCGGAGGAGGTACAGATCAGCCGAAGGACTGGAGCAGGTTCCTCCAGCATCCCCACCTTGCGTGCGGGCACAGCCGGGCTGCCTGAGCCACGCGCGTGGGGTTGTCGCTCCCTGGGTCAAAGCGCCCAGCCTGGCTGAGCCGTCCCCATCCTACCCCAGCCCTGGGACAAGGAGTAAGGGCTCCTCCCTTGCTGCACCCCCTTCCTGCCATCAAGGGGGTACTGTCCCTGTCCTGCTAGGGAAACCTGGTCTTCAGAAAGGAGAAAACACCCCCTGTTCCTCCTCCCCTTTCTCAAATTGGGTGGAACTTTCTCCTTTCTTTTTGCCTGTTTGCTGGCTCTGCAGGTCCAATGCTTATTTGTCCTGACAGTTATTAGCCGAAATCTCTAGCATAAACCACCCCCCCAAGACAGAGCATGAAAGGCTGCCAAAGAAAACAGCTGGGGTTTTACCCTGGGAGTGTGAGTGGGCTCCCACACTGCGGGGCAGGCAGCAGGCAGGGCGTTTGAGCGTTCCCTGTGTCCTTTAAACCTCAGACTGTGCAGAAAGAAATGATTCAACAGTCTCTGGGAGAGGAAGACTCCTGTTTCCCTCCAAAGCAAGAGGCCTTCACCTGCATTCAGACACCCTCATGCTACATGGGGATCACTGATGAGACAGCCCCATAAATTCGTAAGCCTTCAGGGCAGTGCCTCTGCATTCACTGATTCAGCAACCCCTCAATTAGAAACTTCTCTGCTACTCTTGGGCCCCACTGAGACACAACTCCCTATTTATGGGTGAGACTCTTCTGCTTTTAACACAGCACCGATAGCTGCAGTTGGGCTTTGCTGCTGTAGCTCAGCACCATCCTGCGAGCTAAGGGTGGCTGCGTTGCTCATGCAATGATTAATGAAGCCTAAGTGGACCTGGGATGGGAGTGAGGGCCCGTAAGTTCAGCCAAGCTCTCTTGGGTCTGATTACCCCAGGTGTAAAGTGGGAGTGTCAGCATTCTGCTGCCATGGGGAGGAGGTGCTAACGGGGCTAAATCAATTAAAGGCTGCAAATGGCTCCAGTCCTGCTGTGGGTTGGTGGCTGGCAGAGGTGAGCTTGAGGCCAGAGGCAGTCTTTCTTTCCTGCATCCCTGGAGGCACCTGCCTGTGCTGGTTTTTTTGGTAAGTATTTTAAAGACTATATTCTCTGAGTACTTCTTTAGCTGGCAGACCCCTCATACCAAGATGACTGAGCAAATTCATCAAAGACCAGCATCCCATAACTCTGAGATACCAGGTTTTTCATTCCCTTGAACAGTCCTTCCTCTTCCAAGCTTTCCAGAGGCACCGAACCGGGGAGTCCGGCACTGCCTCTGCCTGCTCTTGCTGCAGTGAGAAAGAGGGAGCAGCCCCAGAGAGATTTCCCGTGTGTTTGCTCAGAACCGGCGCTCCTGCGGGCGCGCTGCTTTCCAGCTCAAGGACTAATGCTGAGAAAGGCACTTTGAGCACAAAGTTCGCTAGATAGCTTTCGTGCCAAACTTGTGACTTATACGCGAGATTAATCCTTACCTCCCAAATCTTTTCATGTTAAGGAGGAAAAGAAATGTTCTGTCAATGTCCAATAAATGACTTTAGAGATGAGCTTTCCACTGGAGGGAAACAGAAATAAAATACAGCAGCCCAGGATTTCAGTGTCAAACATTTAACTCCTTCAGAGCTGGACGGCTCAGCAGCCATCAGAGGCATCGCTTGCTTACACCCAGAGTAGCTCAGCACCTCCTGGTCGCAAATGCCACCTGGGTGACAGCGCAGACCCCTTGGCAGGGCAGAGCAGCCCCCATTAACCTCCAGAGGTGGAAACATCTCTGTCATTTGATCAACATCAAGCTGCCTCTAGCTGCTGAGCACCTTCAGCCTGATGCTGAAGTGTGGCACAGCCAGCTCAGCTCTCCAGAAAGCCCTGCTCACACGGAGATGTGTGTTATCGCACAGATGTGCCTGTTGTAGTGCCCATGGGTGCATGGAGCCGCTGGGTGCTTGCGCAGGATCTGGTGGCCTGTGTGTTGCTTGCTCTGGCTCAAATTGTATGGAAAAGGTTGCTGGATGTTTTTGCAGAGGTACCTGCATGCTGCAGGCTCTGCAACGCAGTGGGTTAACCCTTCCTCTCCTCTTCCACTTGCTCTTCAGGAGCAAGACACCTTTCTGCTCTGGATTTTAACCCATCCCTCACCCAAAGCTAGGGAAAAGGCTAATAGGCATCCACACACAACCCCCCCTACTTGTCTGAGCTTTGCTTGAGCCCATGCCCTGGGCTGAACCAGGGGAGCCAAAGAGTTACCAGAAATTTGTAGGTGTAGCAAAAAACCTGTCTCTGCCCTCTCCTGTTGGGATTCAGTGCTGGCGAAGCTTAGACAAAAGTGGCATTTTGCTCACCTCCTTGTAAACGCGAGGGCAGGCACTGCTGCTTGGCAAGGAGGTGAACAAGCCCCAGGTGAGCAGCCTCTGGGCTACTTCTCTGCTTTTTCCCCCATCAGTGTGTAGGGTTCAAAGCCCGGCCTCCTTGCTGCCCTCCCAGCACGGCCAGAGCTCCGCGGGGCTGTGCAGGGTCCTGCTAGCGAACGCTCCTCAGCGTTTCACTCCTTCCCTGCCATGCCTTAGCCTCTCTGAGGGCATCTCTGAGCCATCGGGTCAGACCAGGGAGCTCTCTATGCCCACGTCTGTGCTGATCCCAGCTTCTGGGCCGTGTTGTTTCTCAGGCACCTGCTATTCTGAAGGGATTTAATGTCAAAATCCCAAGGAATTCAGAGCAATTCAGACTTCAAAAGCTCTGAAAAAGTGATCTCCAGGCACGCATGAGTTCAGAGTGATAAGGCATGGCTAAACAAGCTGTAAACTCTGCCCCATGCCCAGACTGTGAGTACATTTTGCATGCATCTTGCTGAGGTCCCACATGTGCTGACTCCAGTTTTTCCTGGTTCCTTTCTATCGCTCTCCTTCTCTTGACACAGCACCTTCGGAGCAGGGATGAGGGAGCATCTGCAATTCCTCTGCACTGCCACTTGTTTCTAAACCTATAAGTGGTTTCCTGTTGAAGAGTGGGAAAAGGCATAGGAAGAGTGGGGTGAAACGTCATCCCCAGCTATTTCAAAGCAAGACTGGGTTGAAGGCACTTACCAGGTGCCTGTTACCCAGTCCCTCAGTCTTCCACACAAAAACATGAAAGCGGAGCCTGTAGGATCTCACCCCCCGGCAGGCTCAGCTCTCCCCAAAACCACTTCAGATGTTTGTCTAACATATTGTTATAAACCTGAAGTGATGGAGACTCCACTTCCCAGGCCACCTATCACAGGGTTTCATTTTCCTTTCCATTAGGAAGCTTTTCTTAATGTCTACCCTAAATCTTTCTTCCTACAACTTAAACCCATTATTTCTCATGTTATCCCCCATGGACAAGGAGAACTCGTTATTGCCTTCCTCTTTGCAGTTCTCTCTTGAAGGCTATATTTATCTTTACAACATCTCTGGAAAATAGAACATTGCCATTATCTCTAGCAAACAGATGGGAGCAGAGGAGCTACGGGTGGAGTTCCTTGCTTAGTTTTAGATATCCAGAAGTTAGAAGTCTAAACTAGTTGGGCGATGCTCGCTGTTGTACGTAGCATAGACTTCTCCAGCTGGGACCAGCCTGAAAGGGCTTCCCCGTGCCACCCCTCAATCCCACCGCTTTAGTGCTGTGGTCTTTAGCTTCCCCATCACAAAAATTTTTGTTTCAGGATAGGACAAGGGGAATGCAGGGTGCTGCTTTCCATAACAGATCTCAATTTCTGTAGCCCCAAAGCACCCATCACTACTAACGCAGGTGGAGCAGGGGGTCTGCTGAAGGGGTGCGGGCACAGCAGTGTTGTGGCAGCGAGTGCCCCGTGTGCTGCACAGCGTCTGGGAGAGACGTCCTTAGGTGAAATATCCATTTTGAGGCATGTCTCAGGAAAAAATGTTATTTTCAAGTTTACTTATAATGCTGTCTTTCATGTGCAAAACAACTGTCTCACTTCATCAGAACAAACAGCATATATTGGTTGCTCCTTCCTTTTGATTACTTTTTAATGCTAAGTTTGTGTTATGTTTGAATTTTGGCAGGAGCATAAGACTGTAACAAGTAGGAGGTAAAGCTCAGTTAGATTGGAGAAAGGGAAATGTTAATCATTTTTTCCAGTTTAAAAAAAAATAGTTTGATACTAATACATGTTGTAAATTCAAGCTGTTAATTGGAAAAAATGAGAACATAAACATTTCAGTCTGTTTAGTGTTTGTGTCAATCTGGCACTTTGAGAAGAAACAAGCTTTGATTATTTTTCATTTGAAGTGATGTTTCATTTCAAAACTTCCTTCAGTTGGACTTTGTATTAACTGAAAAATCACTCAAGAAATGCTAGAATTGTAAGAGATGTATTCAGTTCGTTTCTAAATTATTTTTAAAATTATTCTTTCTATTCATTAATACTTTGAAGGTCAGCTTTGTTCCCCTCTTCCTCTGGAATCACCAGCCTACCATCCCATTGCTTCTTTCCTCTGCTCAGTGCAGGGGTGGGTTGAAAGGGAATTTCAGCCCCTGGCAAGGGGGGAGCAGGAGAGCCGGGGCTGGGGTTTTTCGCTGCCTGAGCTTGCAGAGAGCTGCTGCATTTTGGCTTATGAAACCTTACCACCCCTCTCTGAAAGATCCCAGCATTTTGCCAGTTGCTTTTTGCCAAGCTTGAACAAAGTAAAACCAAACCCAAATTAAAAAAGAAAAAAAAAAGTGGGGGGAGAGAGAGAATTCTTTGAGATGGAATATTTTGTTTTGAGATACTTTATTCTGAGTAGGGCCTTTCTTAAAATAAAAAGGAGGTTAATTTAAAAAAAAGGAAAAAAATCTCACTTAACCTCGCAGTAAACCAAAGCCATCAAGGTTTTGCTGTACTAATGGCAAATAGAATATTCCTATTCTTACACTTATTTTCTGAAGAACAGTTTTCACAGACAACACCACATTGCAGTTTAGCCCCAAATCCCGATAAAACAGACAAAAACTAATCGAGCTGGAAAACTCTGAGCCAGCTCTGCTTGTGAACCGGAGGACCTTTGCCAATGAAAGCTGTGCAGGATGACAGCTCCAGAGCCCAAATAGCTCATGTGGTTTTCTCTATTGGCACATGATAATCTCTGAATCGCAGAACTGCTAGCTTTTGCTGTGCAACGTTAAGATGGTTTTGTCTGAGAGCGGTGGTGTATCCCTTCCCCAGAGCCTTGCCAGGGCTGCCTGTCCCATGTTGTCTCTGGCAAGCTGCCCCGGGAGGAGATGGGCCTGTGTCTGTTGGTGCCGTGGGATGTTAACACTTGCCGCCATCTGCTAACATTGACCCTCTGCCTCCCTCCAAGTCTCCTGCCCATGCATGCAAAGCTTTGCAATGCTTCAAGTACCAAACAAATCTGGTTTAGCAGGGAAGCTTGCAAACCCACTTAATGGGCCCTTGTTACCCAGCCGACCTGCTTCCCTGGGAAGTTTGCCAAGGAACCGGGATCAGGGTAGTGCATTTCAATGACTGAGTGACAGCTCAGCATCCCACCAAGCATAACAATTTGTGGTGTTCACGTCTCCTGACTGCGCTAGCTGTGAGTACTGTGGAACCAGGACTTGTTAGCAAGAGTTTATGGTGCTCTTTGGCTCACTTCCCAGATCCGGTCCAGCTAACGCAAAGACCACTGCCATGGCAGGACATCTTTTTTGATATGAGTTCTATGTAGTTACTAAAATAATTGGGATGAAAAGCAGAACAGTATCTTTCTCTTCCAGAACCAGGCACAGAGTGCTTGGATGATGCCTCCCTTTCTCTGGGAACAGGAAGTCTCTTCAGCACCTTCTAGCAAGTGTAGTCCTTGGCCTGGGTCCATGCGAACATTGGCCTGGCTGGTTGGGTCAACATAAAGTAAATCTAGGAGGAAAACGGCCCCCTGAGATCTGTATCTTCTGGGATGGATTGCGATGAGCTTCAGAGCCTGCATCATCTCCTCTCATACCACACTGACAAATAGCAGGGTTGGGAAATGTCTGTCCTCTGCAGCAGAATCCCTCCAGATGATCATGGGACAAAAGAACCACGCTCCTGATTTCCACAGCTTCCTAAAATATTAGGTGGTTATGAGAAATATCTTCAGTGTTTCCCATCCTGGTATCGAAGATCTGTCCTCCTTTGGTTCTGTGTCTGGCAGTTGGAGGGACGTTCCCAAAGAGTCATGAAGGGCAGACATCTGGATCCAAAGAGGCACCATGCTCCCCGTTTCCAGGTGGTGCTGCAAATGACAGCAGACTGTGGGAATCAATTCATTGCTCACAATGAAAAAGCAGATAATGTGTGGTGGGGAGAAACACAAGCATCATCCAGGAGAGAGAATTTTTAGTGAAGTCCTCTGCAGTTATCATCAGTGTTCATTCACAGCAAGTATCATTTGCAAAAGACCTAGATAAATATTCTGTTTCCAGCCTATTCTGTATTGAAGCAGGGGAAACTAAATTGCTCCCTTTTAGCACATACCACAGGTGTCTGAGCAGAACTGAAAGCAGATTGCACCCTAACATCCCTAAAGAGGAGTCTGAGCCACCTTTACGAGCTAATTCTGCGGGCTACATGCTCAACCCAGACAGGAACATGGTCCCACAGAGTAAAAGGACAGTCTGAACTGGAGAACCTGAACAAGAACCAGGTACGCCTGCAACCATTGGTCAAATCTTGCAGCCATCAGTCAAATATCACCACCTAGAAGCAACACAGATGTCTCATGGGTGACCAGTTTCTCCTATGCACACTGCACCTGAAGCACACATGCTATGATATTGTCAACCCAGTGTATAATAACAATGCAAGAGATCCTACTACGACCACTGAAATGAGGAACAGAAGGATGCATTCAGGAGTATTTCAGTGTCTGCAATTTGGAGGTCATGTGGACCAGAAAAAATGGTGCTGAGGAGCTGTGTTTGGGAAAAGTTTTCAAATGAAGATTTAAGTCTGTCGTGCAGCAGCTGGGTCTTCTTGAAGCTGGTGCAGGAGGTCTTGCTTTTGACATTGTATTTTTTTAGTCATCTCTTAACCTAGAGATGACAACTGTTTCAGGGAGTAGGGAAAGATGACATCCAAAGGCTGTCTCAAATCCAAAATTGGGTCGAATGTTCTCTCCTTAAAACACAGGCTGTGAAATGACTCTTCACAAGACCATGAGGTATTCAGTGTTGTGGATGCTCTCCTCCTCATGCAGTCACTCCTGAACCACTGTCCTCTTCTTATGGGCAATGACTGAGTAGGTGGCACCTCCTGGACAGTGCCTATGGTAGAGACACCCATAGTGACATCCCTCTTTGGGATGGCTGGTCCAAGCTTGGGATGGTGACAAGTATCGGGTTCAATGCTGCTTCTCCCTGCATGGCCACACCACATAGCTGTGGTGTTTGGTGATTCATGTTACTCCCATCCAGTGGCAGCTGTGGAGAAAGGAAACACATGACACTGACATAATCCTTGCTCCTCCCATGCCAACATCCCGTTCTGCCTGGCTTGGGGGTATCCATAGTTAAAGGGTCATGATCTCCTTTTCCTTTGGCATAAAGAACTTTAGCACTCTTCCCTTCCATCTCTTCTACCTCACCGCCCCCTTTCCCTCCAGAGCAAACAACATTCAAAAGATTCGAGCTGATCTTATTAGTGCTTTGACGCTACCACAGCGTTCCAGTCTAACACATCAAGGACAGCCTGCAACTGCGTCCCTGAGACGCGTCATCGAGAGAATGTCAAACACATCAAGACTTAACTCCTCCTAGGATATACGTTACCACACGCACTCTGCCTTTCACCTCCTCAGTGGGCGTCAGGACCTCACTTATGGACCTCAAGCTGCAGAATAGCTGAACCTTCAGAAGGAAGTGGAGAGGTTGGCTGCCTACTGGCTCTAGCATTTGCTGAGGGGGTGTTTGGCTGTTCCTGCCAGAAGCAAAAGCTGCTCTGCATGGACCTGTTAAAAAAGAGTAAGTCTGGCTGTAAATAGGCATTTCACCATGATCACGCTGCTTACAAACGTAATTGAGGAGAGGGGACTTCTCACCAACACACATGCAGAAAGAAGAGAACTATCCTAATGTAAACCCAAAAGGGATAAAACTTATTCCCAATCAATTATTTGCCCCAAATGAACACGATAAGATAGTGAAGCTGTAACAGTGTGTACTACATCAAGAACAATCCAAACCAGTGTTACTTCAATGAGAAGGTCCTACCACCAAAGCTCAGGGTAGAGCCTGCCAGCCATCTCTGAGGCAGCGGGTTATGTCCTCCGCTGCTGCAGTTACTTCAACACGGCTGAGGAAGACCTGTTGTGACACCCCTTGAAAGGTTCCCAGGTTCCCACCACCTGTGCTTGTGGTCACTATGGTATCAGAGAGGAGGAGAGCAGTATGAACTCTCTTGGATCATCAGCCACGATCGGTGTTTGTGGCCAATTGAAACAAGGCTGAAAAGGTGTCGTTGTTTTTCTATAGCTCATTAGCTTCAGAGGTTGTGAAGCTGCCTTCCTGTTCTTCCTGGCAGGCTGCTGACATCATCCAGTTTGACGTTATGTGGCAGAGGTCCAAAAGAGGGTGAAAGACTCCCAAATGTGCCCAGAGCCCTGAAGCATCCTCCTCTGTTGGGGATCAAGTAATCCAGATGTTGATATGACTGTAGACAGTGAGATGGAGGAGGTGGGAAGGCATTCAAAATATCAGTAGCTATCATTGCCGAGAGCAGAGTCTTGTCTCAAGAACATAATGGCCCATCTGCCACCTCACCTGGAAACGTGACATTGGTGGCAAGTCAGGTGGGTCCCAGGCTAAAGAGCTGGAAGTGGGTGAATTGACCTGGTAGAATGGATTGGTCATGGAGTTAGGTATAAAAGTTGGCTTAAGCGTGGCATATTTGTCACCTTCCCTTCCCTTTAGTAATCATGATAGGTATGAATCCCTTTGCCCTCCCTAGCCAACCTTTCTTTGGGCAGGCTTGTCAGGTACTTATCCTAAACCAAAATCTGGTCATAGCCAGTGACATGGGTGAGTGATTTTAATATATTCTTGTGCTCATTCTACAGACAGCAGTCTCAATGGCTGGTCACCAGAACTGACACAAGATGGCTGTGGCCCACCCAGCTGCACCAGCTATGGCCACCACGAAGCTCCCCAACCTGTGACACTACAGGGACCCCGCCTCAGATTTTAACTGCAATCAAAATCGTGTGGCACAGCTCCTCTGTCTGGGTTCCTCATGTCACTCAGGTGAATCAGAAGGGATGGAGGTGGTAGCTAAAGCGTTTCTTTCCCCCTGGGGCACAGAGGCCATGTGCTTCCTGCCGAACATTATGCTCCCAACAGAGGCACCTCTGAGGTTCAATTTGCCCTCTCAGATCTTGCATGCAATATCTGTAGGCTCTGGGCCAACCCTGTTCTTCATGATACTCCAAAGTAGCTGATGCTGCTCATTGCTTCTGTCATTTATGCCCGTTGGTCATGTACAACTACCCAAATGAGAGCTTTGCCCATGAAACTTCATAATATCCCCACTCCCCAGACTCAGATTCTTCCTGCTTGCCAACTGTGAAAGAAATGTTTCTACTTTTAGCTTTGGGGTGTTGGCAAGAAACGCAGTGTATGGATCTGCATTACAAACAGGTAATAGCACAGCTCCTAATCCTGGGCCTTCGTTTCATTCTGCCTATACCAAGGATTGCAAACCTTGGTGCTTAATCTAGTGCCCTACTCGCCTGTCAGCCACTCTCCCAAATGCAAATAAGATGGAAAAATAGGTAAGGATTTTCATGAGAATGTGCATGAGGAATTGAGAAAGCTTTATGTAGGCTGTGTTCAATAATGTCTGTTTAAAGTCTGGAGCGCTTATTCTGTCAATTTTCTCCTTTCTCCCCTCTGAATTTTATTTTCAAACAGGGAAAAATCTTTTTCAAGGTCACAGAGAGGTTATGTTTTATGACGTTTCAGTGCATAGCTTCAGGCTAGGTTAAAATTCCCTTAATGATCGTAGCCCATCTTGACTGGGATTCATTTCTTCTGCTATCTTTATCTTATACCTTCCTGAATCCTGTTAGAGCGATGATGCTGCTAACATGGCATGACACCAAGGACAGAAGACACTTTTCTCCCTCTTTTTTTTTTTTTTAAACCTACAATAGTGGTTTGTTCTCTCTCTTTGTCTTCCTCCTTCTGCTTTCTCATGGCTTCCAGTTGACAGAAATGAGCTGCTTAGCTCTGTGGTCAGGATACTGGCAAAAATGCAGCAATTCTCTTTATTCTAGAGGAAACTGGGTATGTTCTCTCTGTATTAGGAAACCTGTTCCTTTTTTGCAGTATAACAGATTCCTTGGTACTGGCTCACTGTGTGCCACCTGTGTCATCTTTTAAGTTATAACCCCAAAATGGGGCAAAAGCATCACACTACCCCTTTTGTGGGATGCAACCTCAAAGACTTGACTATATTCAGGAATTAAAGGCCTGTGGCTTTGTGCTGTGGGAAAATTAACTGCAAATGTGGAGCAAACACATGGAGCTTTCCTCCATGGTGCCTGCAGCTCCAACCCAACCTTCATCTCCCATCAAAAACTGCTTTGATTACAGACCTGCAGTCTGTCTAGCTGGTGAAATGCCTTTGGAGAGGAGAAAGATGCTGCACACTAACAAATAATGATAAGTGATGATCCTATCTGGGGGCTAGCAGGAAGGTAGAGCAACAAATTCAATGAACAGGTGCAATTTGCGTCCCCAGAGCCAAGGACATGAAACAGCCTACAACTAAATTACTACTGAAAGGCCAGGGCCTCTCATGGGACAACCAGGGATACACTTTGGCTTCTATCTACATTTAAGGCCTTGACTTAAGAGACTTTGTGTCCACTCTCATGCTTATAACAGGGGCAGATGACCCTATATTTGCAAGGACAGAATATAGCACAGATGAATTCCTCATATATTAGCTAAGCAAAATACTGGATAATAGGCTGTCATGGCCATTCATTGCACGGGACAGCTGCCGAAGCCCTGCTCGAGGTCCCTTAAGCATTGTCACCTCTGGGTCTGCATTAAGTGCCGTCCATCAGCGGAGCTCCCACCCAGCGTGGAGCAGCCCCAGCCAGAAATTACTTGCGAGCACTGCTGAGAGCTCCCCAAACAGGCTCTTGCTCCTCCCACAGCAACGCCAAACGCTTTGTCCATCTTCCCTCTCTGCCCATGCTTAAGTTAATCCTCTGCTGGGATACTCTCTTGGGCTTTGGGTCCCTTCCAAACTGTGGTGAGCATCAGGGGCATCTCTCTAACGTGTTTTTTAGTAGCAGTCCCAGCTTTCATCCCACTAGTTTTGTTTGGACACAGTTGCAAGTGATTTATATGCCTAAAGGCTCTCCTAACTTTCCTGTTTAAGATTATGCTTCCCTCCCACGACCTTTGCCTTTGGCCAGTCTGTCCCAGCAGCAACCCGCTGTGTGCAGAGGAACTGCTGGGTCGATAATTATCCATTCATGGGCAAACAACCCCTACCAGGAAAATGGTCATTTTGCTCACTGGTCTTGTGTTGCCATTGCTAAGGATTTACTGCTACTGCCAGGACAGTGTATTCTGGGTGTTGCCAGAGGAACAGGCAACCTAAGGAAGGTCAAGGGAAATCCACTTCTTCTATGATTTCTGGTTCGTGTGACCAGAATTTCTTCATGTACAAGAGCATTAATATTCTTCTATCCCTATCTGAAATGCTTTGCCCTGTTCTGCCTTGCCTTTGTCCTCGCTCAATCACAAGTGGTGCCCTACACTTGTCCCTAGGCCAGTGATAACCCCTGTTTCTTCCTCCTCTCTTTTCTAACTGGTGTTCTTATCACATAGCAGAAATAACATAAACATAAGCACAGTCATAAAATACAAATGAAGAGGATAATGCGATCAAGACTATATTGGTAATACTGTGGTGTTCTATATCTCAATTGTTATGTAGCTACCATTACCTCTGGTATTGAATATTGTCCCGCTCCTGTAGTACAGGAGGGAATTTATACCTAGACCTGTGCTACCACATCAATTTACAGTGTGTACATAGCCTGCCCTTCAGTTACTTGCACTCTGCAGCTCTAGTAAATTCAGTGAATGAATAAAAAACACAGGAGAATCAAGGTACCTGATTCCCCTACATGATGCATCTATGCTGTGCTCCAAAATAAAAGCAGAAAGTAGCCTTGTTAGTCTTCAGTTTTCCGGAATGCAGTACAATGTCTCTATCTTTAACACTTTCCCTCCCACGAGCAAAAAAACCCCTATTAACAGATTCCTTGTTCTTTGACATGCTTATACTTCTGTTTGTTACAATCCTTATGCTCTGCTGTGACTAGAAGCAAAACTGTAACCAGCTCATGCTGGGTCAGTGACACCAGTACCACAAGAGAGCGTGAAGGCGATCACGAAGAGCAGAGCAAGCATCGACACATTTTGAGATGGGCTGTTATGCAATGTCTGTAGGAGCTGGCATACCTCATTTCCCAGGGTGAAGGAGAGGACTGTATCTGCACTGCAAAATAGCTGTATTATAACTTGTTAACTGCAGGACAGCATCCAAATTATGTCAAGACAATGATATTAGCTAGTTAAATGCCAGTATCAGCAACAGAGATTGCATAAGGATACAGAAAGAGCCAAACATGCCAAAAAATCCTGCTGAAACGGTGTTAACAGTTACAGAGCCCTAGGGCTGATGGGACCTGGGCATATTTTAAACAAAACACTGTAGTGGGGCAACGCAGATCACCACTGGGTAGCTGACTAACCTCAATACACGGTTAACTGTCCTCAGTACAAGTAAGAATTGTCTCAGATACTGGGGGTCATCTGCAGCATATCCTCCTCTCCTGGAGAGTCTGTGTTTTGATGCAGAAGTGGCTTAAAAGAGTTACAGGCCACAGCAGAAGTAGGCTGTATTCTCCAGGTTTCCCAGCTTTGAGAACAGTGAACTTAAACAGGACTGAGACACACACACAAACGTGCTCCCTGAACCTTCTCCATGGGACATGGTCACCATGGGTGCACAAGAGAGAAAGAAAATTTAAACCTTAGACCTATATGGAGAAGGGAGAAACAGCCCCGTTTGTGCAAAAGTAAATTGGGAAACAATTACATGGTGCAGAGGAAAAATTACAGTAGTAGCCAGTAAGGAAGACTGCTCTTAATCATCGCGTATTAGCTCAGTGAATCGGAAAATCGTGGCAAGTCTGCCAGAGAATATACTGCCCAAACCTCGTATCAACTGCCGAGCTACATAATATTTAGCTGCTTGGACAGGAAAATACATTGCTTCCCATAAAGCATGCCTCCCAGAGAATTACAATCCCTTATTTGTCATGCCAAGGTGGGTGTGTGGGGGGAGAGGGCTGGAAATAAATGCTGCAAACACTCTCTGTTGCAAGTAGGGAGTTAGTTTATCTCTTCAGCCCAGAACGTAAAGCCCACAGCTGCGAGTGGAAACAAGGGTTATTTACAGTGCACCTTTTTTGATGAAAGCCTCCTAGAAGGGGTGAGGAAGGTGTTTCTTCTTCATCACAAGTCCAACCCTTGTCTTGTGTGGATATGGGAGGAATAAAAAGTGTGAGATCCTTGCAGGGAGAGGAAAAATAGTGTTTTCCTATGAGATGCCTTCCCAGGGCCATGCTGACAAATCTGCAGCGCTTTTCATTTTGGTGCCATGGAGCCCTTAACGAATGCACCCAGGAAAATGAATTCCTCCACGGCTCCAAAGCCACAGGGGTCCCTGTGGTTGAGAAGCCACCAGCAGTTCAGGAGAGGAGCCTTCCAGGTGCTTGGACCGAGCTCTGACACCTACCTGCCCCCCTCATCTGTGCCAGTATATCCAGCTCAGCCAGGTGTTTATCTCTGCATTGGAAGCCACAGTGGTTTCTTTGGTTGTACACCCCCATGGTAGCTCATAACCAGGGGCTTTTGCAGTGGTTAACCATCAAGCTGGGATTCAGGGGACAGTTTGCTCTGTCGCAGGTGGGCTGCAGAGCCAAAAGAAATCTCTTCTCTCTTTCATACTTTCCCCATTAAAAAAAAAAGGAGAAATCACCCCTTGGGGAGGAGGGAGGTTTATGGTCCACTGATTAGGAACTCACGTTCACATTAATCCTATTTTAATAATGACAATAAATATTCAGAGTTTCCCCTTCCACTTGGGGAACCTCCACTTTAAGGTAAGGAGCTCAGAAATCAAGCACTTCCTTGAAGCAGTCTCAGACCTGCTGGCCCAGAATTGCTTCTCATGCTGGCTTGTCTGCTTTCACAAATGCTTGTCACTAGAGGAGCCAAGAGTGGGGCCTCGATGTATGCGACACCTCGTCGCATGTAACCGCCAGATGAACCCAACCGTGAGAATCGGTCTGTGGGCAGGATGAATAGTGCTGGTGTACAAGAAAAAGGAAGCTTTTGGCAATTGCTCTTGAGTTTGTGGGTGTTCTTGCTTGGGCTTCCTGCTGGGCACCTTCAAGAGCATTCACAGTTCCTCCTTGCACCACGTGTGCATGGGATTGCAGAGAGAACCGCTGCCCAACGAGTTGAAGTATGAGAGGTCCCAGGCACTGAAAGGCTGCCGAGCCTTGCCACCTCTTGACGTTGCCTTCCATCCAGGAGCACATTCACCCAGCCCGTATGCACGTGCAGCTGGGATTAGGATCTGTTCAGCTGAAAACACTTCGCTTTGGAAAAAAGAGCCCTTTTTCTGCACAGGGATAAGACCTGAAAGAGAATCAAGCTCACACACATCTGGTTTATGGGAAAGCAATTCACTGTGTCTTTGCATCTGTGAGCTAGGAAACACAATGCTATATCTCACGCCAAGTTACTCTTTAAAACTAGCTGAAGCATACTCGAAACAAGTTTTTTTCATTTTTTTTTTAATATGCAAGATTGTAAGAGAGAAGCTATTTGATATTTAACTTTGCAAGAGCTAAAAGAATGTCTTTAGCAATACTTAGCCAGCTCCTCTCATGAGAGCGTCTCGGCTCCTAAAAAAGGTCTAAAAATCTTTTCTAGAGAACACCTGCCTTTAAAGAACAACTTCAGAAATGCTTTTCTTGAGTGTAAAGAGCTGAGCTTTGTGGATGGTAATGGACTTGTAAGGGTAACTCACAAAGCTGGTGAAAGAGTGAGATTTGGGGAATATGCACAAAGGCGTCAACACTCCATAGTCTTTGAATGGAGCCAGCTATTTTTGCAGATTTCCCCCACCAGCCTGGTAATAAGCAGCAATAAACTGTAGCAGGAGAGCCTGGAGATCCCCACTCATTTCAACACAAGACTTAAGCTTCTTCCTGCTCCCAGGCCGTGGCACTGCGGAACCAGCTCTCGGCTTCTTTCTGTGCTAATTTACCAGCTCAGGGAACAGTTTACGGAGTGGGTTTGATGTTAATGGATGGTTGCATCCTGCTACTCTCCAGGAAACTTCTCTTTGCTGCAGCCCCATGCTGGGTTTTCAGAGTTGCTTAGGGCAAGTTAAAAGAGGGGGAGAATGCAGGATGTCCCCTCCTCCGTGCAAGGGAGGGGATGAGCAGAAGGGATGCTGACCCACCACAGCTACTGATGCTTTCAGCTGTTTTTACAGCACAGATGCACCTGCGTGAGTGTGAGAGACGCCAGAGCTCCTGCTTCGCTCCCACCTCGCTCCTCCCATAGCTTTGGCCATCTCTCCTGTATAGGCTGTGAAACTTGGGGACCTCCCACTCCCTCCCTCCATGGATGCTGGAGGAGAAAACAGCCCCGGGCACTGCCCGCTCCCCCAGCAGGGCTTGGGAGAGCAGGGGTCCATGGGCAGGCATGAGTCCCTGCTGCAGCCCACATCTCTCTCTGATGAACCCAGCACAATTTCTAGCCCAGGAGGTGGGCGCCGGGAGCAAACAAACTGGAGGGGTTTGTAGGGCCTTTTTACTGCATCCCTTGAAGGACATACTTGGAAGATCTGCTGGGCTAGCTGAGCCGAAGCCTGTCATGATCTGGCTAGGAAAGTCTTCATGGCTCCTTGAGCAACCCTCCTCTTCCTCCTGCTGGAAGCCATCGCAGCACAGAGAGATGCCTGCTGCCTCTCAACACTTCACACTCCTTGCTTTGCTGCTAATTTTTCCTTAGGCTTCCCCTGGGGCCGTGTCTTGCCCGATAAACAGAGACATCAGCAGCAGCCCTGCAGACACCAGGGACAGCAGAGCAGATTGCGCAGGGTTTTCCATATGGCTCTCACTTTCAGCTGGCAGAGACAGCCCTCACCGCTGTGGCGTTTGCGACCACATCTCAACCCAAAACTCCTTCAGAGAGGTTTGCTAGAGCTGAATCAGGCCAGATGCGCCTCGTGGAGGTTTTTCCAGGGAGGGAATATAGCTACCTGTCTCCCCGAGTTTCTCTCTGCTCCATTTACTCAGGCTCTCCAAAGTTCAGCAAAATCCCTCAGCTCTTCTGAAATCAAACATCCAGAGACAAAGCTAAGGCAACTAAATTCCTCCTGTCCCAGGCTGTCACTCTGAGTGGTTTATACCAACAAGGAAGGCATTAGTCACTAATACCACAGGGTCTATAAGTATGCTTGTGTATTTTATGGCACGTTTTTCCACTTGTGTGCCCATGGTGGCTGTGTATCAGGAGGCTCAGGTGGCTACCAGCTAATGCAGGGGCTTTCAGGACGCCTGTACTCATGGAGAGCCCTTCTCTACCTGCATGCGCATACACAAACGCGCAGCCGTGCACACTCACACGCACTCCCCTGCTGCTCTCCAGCTGCTGCCTGGGGAATGCCAATAGCACGGAAAGCCCAAGAGATGAGACCACGCTAGAGGAGGCAGAGGAATAATCCCACACCTGGCCGTTTTTCCCAAGGTGCTGAGCATTTTCCTCTGCAAACACTCAAAACCTTGCTCTGGTGGCTCCCGCTTTCCCACCAGCCCTGGCTTGAAGGCCGCTCACTCCCAAGGCTGGGATGGGGCAGGCGCTGAGTGCAGAAATGATCAGAACACACTTGAGAGGAAAATGTGGTCTCATCTCATTTCTAACATTTCACAGCAAAATGTCAATTTGATTCACTTGAATCCACTTCAGGACAAAAGTCTAAATGAATCACTTGGACTTTCTTGTTTAGTTTCAGAAATGCTCAAGTATTTTATTTTAGGTAGGCAACAGACAGTTCCAACTTATCACTTTAATCCCTTTTATTTTGAACATGTTGTTGTACTGAAATATTGATGGCATTTTATAATAACAAAACCACCTAATTTGTACTAAATATCCACTTAATAATATATGTACGTAGAAACCTATTTAATACAAACTCTCGATAATATATGAAGCCTAGTATAACACAATATAAAAACCTATCATGTTATAATATAGTTTCATATTTTATGGTAATAAAGAAGGAAAATGCAAACAAGCCCACATCAGAGTTACCTTCATGTTGCTCTGACTTTTATTCTCATTTATTTTACATGCACCATGGAGCAAAACAGCAGGAATTGGTGCTGGCACACTTTGAAAAGCAGGTTTGACTGGGCTCCGGTCCGGCAGGACAGGAGCAGCAGCATTTCCAAGGGAAGCCATCGGTGGGGCTGTGAAACGAACCTACCCCAGCTGGAAGATCTCGACTCAGAAGCACCATTTCCAGGGCCTGTCTAGACAGGGGGAATACAGGGCTAATTGCTGCCTGGCTCAGCAGAGCTCTGCTGGTTCGAATCGAGCTGGTGAGGGCACCGACAGCAAACCCTGCCCGGGGAAGACGTGCTCTCGGGGTCGTGGGTCCACATCCCACGCACGGCTGGTCTGACAAATCCTTCTAGCTGCTCTCACCTGGGGAGATGAAGGGAATGCAGCTACGCATTCGTGTCCTACAGTCTCAGCTCAGTGGAAAAAAGAGGGATTGGGGTTTAAACTGTCTGTTAAGAGCATCTCTCTGAACAAGAAAACTTGCTCATCCAGTGGGGGATAGCATACAGCACAGAGAGCCATAAATAATGCATAGATCCCTCACATGGAGTTTGCTTCAGCCTCGCATTCCTCGGAGAGTCAGTAAATATTATTTTTCTATTCTCTTTTGTGTTTCTCTTGAATGGTGGGTGGCTCTGGGAGAAGGGAAAGTCGCTCAGAGTTGCTGTGCTGATCTGCTTTTACATCTTCCTCCTCCTCTCTGTTCCTCTTCACTGCCTTCCCAAAAAGCCCACGTACCCGAGCGCCGCCGGCGAGCGGTGTCAGATCAGCAGCGCTGCCAAGCTCCCCCGGAGGGCTGTAGTTGCAGCTGGGTTTGGAAACAGATTGGCTTAATGTGTTAAACTAAATGCAGATTTTAGAGCAGATAGCAAACAGGGCAAACTGCAGCTCAGCAGTCGCGGTGCCTGGGACTGCTGCCTCCCAGGAAAATGAAGCAGAAGGATTTGGCTGCTGGGGAATAACAGGAGACAAACACGTGAATTTCTCTCCAGGCTAATGGAAACGCTTCCCTGACAACAGGTTTGAAACTCCCTGGGACTGCAAACAGGGGGGATCCAAAACTCCCAGCTGCTGAGCAGGTGTCTGAAATCATGAGTCACTGGTGTCGCCTTCCTGATTCCCAAAATGCTAACAAGCTGTTCAGAACCCTAAACTGCTAATTATGTGTCTGAGACCTAAAAGGAGCGTCCAGGATGCCTTCATGCTATTAAAATAGTCCAGACTGAATTGCTGACAGACTATCCCAAAATATCTGGGATTACTTAATGAGACACTAGAGTCTGAGTGGATAACTAGGGTTTTGGGACACCAAATCTGCTAAAAAGGTGCTTCTCCAAGTTGTCCATTTGTCTGGAAGCAGCTTGAGAATTTGAACCTCCGCTCCCATGTCTCTCTCGTGCTGTCCTCGTCTCTGCTTGAGTCCATCCCTTCGGGTGGGATGTGTGACCCATGGGTTGTCCCAGCTGGATGCAGCATTTCTTCTGTGTTACAGCCACCGTCTGAATCACATGGATCAGTAAATGGAGAGCAACTCTATTAAAAGCCACTGTACAGAATGGTGTCACACTGACATGCATTTCTTCTTCTACAGAGCATCCTGAGATGTCTTCAGTTCTACACAGTCTGACCTACTTTAAAGCCAGGCTGATTTTGTCCAAGCAGCAGCTGCATCTGAGGGCAAAGAGATAAAATTAAAAGCTTCTGAAATCTGAGTCCAGTTTCCCGGTCACAGGCTCATGACTCCAGCAAGATTCAGAGCTGCTCGACTTTGGCGTCCGCTCTTCTGTCTGCTCCTTGGCTTTCCTGACACGTCCTTCCCAAGCACGTGCTGGAGCCTTGGCTTTTGCAGCAAAGAAGAAAGGAAAGCAGTCTCTATTAGTCATTGCATCATTTGCACAGCCATCAAATGGGAGAAGTAATTAACTTGAACATGTTTATCTACAGTAATTATGAATTTGCATTGCTCTCTCTATCAACAAAGTGGATTGGGCTCCCAACACTCTCTGAAGTATTCACATAGCCCATGCATTCCCTTTTTTGCATGAGTCCTGGATCTTTAGAAGAATCACATTCAGCCCTGGCTCTGTCTGTATCCTTTCTATCTCTGAATACCCTCCTGAAGATCTGGGGCTCCTGGGATGTTTCTCAAAGGCCACTCATCACCATGCAATTAAATAGACCATGGTTTGCTTCCATTCTCCACCTGGATGATGGGAAGAGCAACCCAGATAACAAACCTTGCGGTGGGAACAGAAAATGGTGAAGTGCTTCAGTGTGGCAGTGACTGAGACTATGTTTGGATTTTAAGGGAATTTCAGCAGGGCCATGATTATCCCTGGGATTTTCCACTGCATTGGCAAGAAGCATTCAATCTGCATGGCTGCTAGGACTTTCTTGCAAGACTCCTGTTCACAGAGTCCCCCTCCGTCTCACACCGCAGGCGGCGCGTGTCACATAATATATTCTTGATTTGTTTCCGAGCTTGATTCCTCGCCTTGGATTGTGTTGGAGGCTGCTGGGATGTGGGCTGGCTCGGTGCACCACGCACGCTTCCTGGAAAATGCTCCAGTGAACAAACATTCATTAGAAAACAGCAAATGTGAATTATAACTGACTGCGTAAAGGTGCTGGTGAATTGACAACATATGCACACAGTCAAAGCAAATGATCTGGAACACAACAGCGAGAGATGGAAAACTCTCTCACATCCCAGTCTGACACGTATCATCTCAGGGGTGGTGCGGAGCTGCTGGCTAGGACAGATCCTTCACGCTTCTGTCCTGCTGCATTTTCACCAGCATGAACCTTTTACTGCTGACCAGGAGAGGCGATTTCAACGTCCAAGGGAGCTCCACCCATTCAAATAGCTTCATTGTACTTTGTACCAAACAACCAGTATAGATTTACTTTTTAGTCTTTCTCCTTGCTGGCTGCATTGGTTGAGCAGAGCATCCCTCCTTTTGCAGCAGGACCAGCCGAGATCTAGCCAGCCTGATCCGTAGTTCTCCTTTACATCAGGGCAATCCCTGAGATGGGTCGTAGGTGAATCTAGGAAAGCACCAAGCGGTTTCAATAGTACTAGCTCTGACTGCAGCACAAAGTGGTGTCAGCAGGGTCATTGCTGTCCTCGCTCCAAGTGGAGCTTTCAAGCACAAAATTTAGGATTCAAAAGGGGACAAAATGGACTCAGAGCAAAATCCCAGTGCTGGCACTAAAATCAAGAAGAAAGGAGGTTGAACTGCACGTTCAGCACAAAGCTGGGATGCCAGTCCCAGATTTGTTAGGTCATATCCCCTAAATCAACAGAAAGTGTGTCTTAATTAGCCCACATCTGGACCTAGGTTTGTCCTAAATGCATTCCCGCATCACTTGATGTCAGATCTCCAGCTCCCTCCCTCCCTCCCTCCCTTTAGGCATCGCAGTGCATCTTTCAAGGGAGTTGATTTGCAATTTAAGCCTGTAACACAACCCTGCAAGGCATGTTTGACATGGCTCCAGGTTTGCCTGTGAATGTTTCCATACAGCTCTAATTAAGAGCAACAACAATCACTTTTTAGCCATGGGAGGGAAACCCCGGTGGGCAGAGCAAATCTTTCTCTAACTGCTACCACAGCCTTGTCTCTCTAGGAAACCTGACGGCAAACTTCCAAATTTCTTTCCTATTCTGCAGTATATTCCAGCGCGTGCAGCAGCTCTGCAGGGGAGCCATGCTTTGTAATGAAAACACAGTGCATTTGCTCTCGCTTATTTATGGGATAATAGACCAGGTGCTCTGTTTCATGAGACAATAATCAGAGTTCCCAGGTGGATAAAATCAAGACGAACTAACTCATTTCTGCAGAGGGGGCGTATTATTGTCTTTTCAAATAAGGTTTGTATTTCTCTCTCTCTTGCATTATGAGTACTGGAAAGCTCTTGGTCAGAATCAGTCTAGCCAATGCTTTCCCCTCTTTTTCTCCCTTGCTGCTCAGAGACCCCTTAAATCAGAGAGAACATTATATTATTTTTAAGCAATAGAGAGATCATCTTTCTGACCCATTTTTGTACAACGTCTAATACAACAGCATTCCAGGGGCTCACAGATGCTATAGCGATACAGATGATAAACAAAAATCCCACCACACCTAGTGCCTTGATTTCAGTCAGATGATTGGCCATTAGCAAACCCCCCAGGACGTTCTTACCACCCCTTGAAGGTGCAAACATTGAATAACACTCAGGGATGTCCTCAACTTGACATTAACATGTAAGTTTGTGAGATTGTCTGACCGGAGATGGCCCGCAGTTCGGGTGTCTTGCACTCATGTTTTGGGCAGATGCTCATAGCAAGCAACATGAACACCCTCAACCACAGAAACCACTTCAGCCTCCACATGGGATCTTCACACAGCACTGGACAGGGTTAAGCACCCAAGGGACTTGCACCCTGATGGACTAAATATTAACATCTCCATCCAGATATAGACAGGGTCTGAGTTAATGAAATTTCCAGATCTGAGAAGCTGTGTATTAAAATCTTCCCATGATCAAGAAACACAGCATTCACACTGTGTGTCTCCAAGAACTGAGGGGAAGGAGCTTTCCAGGACATGACTAGGTTTTTCCAGGCACTCCACCACCTTGCGGAACCCAGGTCGGATGTGCCTAACACCCACGATCCAGGTGTACACCCAATCCATTCCTTCAGTAAAGGAAAATTTTGGTGTGCATCAAATCGAAGAGGTCCTTGAATGCAGCCTCCTGTTACTGGCAACCACATCATATAATCCCATCCGCAAGGGATGATCCTGTTTTAAAACCTGCTAGGCTTTTTATCCCCATTATTCCCACCAAGCAGTGACTTCAGGATTTCATTCCTTCAAGCATTAAAAAAAAACCTTTCTAACTTCCAGCATAAAGTTATCTATGACCAATTTATACCATTTGCTCCAAAGCCAGCATCATCATTTAGCTGAAATAGCTCCATTTCCCTCTCAGTGCTTATCCCCTTGACGTATTTTCTACAGAGCAATCACAGCCCTTCACACAGCCTTTGCCTTGCTGGCTTAAACAAGCTAAATTCTCATAATCTTCCCTCCTAGAACAGGTGTCTCTTTTCCTTAATCCTCCTTGTAGTCTCTCTGTACCTGTTTCAGTCTGGGTTCAGCTGCTTTTGAACGCATGAGACTGACTGTTCCCTCTGCACTAGCATTTACCACTGCGTTCTCCAATGGCATTAACATATCCTGACCTCCATAAGAAATAGCTTGGTAAAGACCCTTGGCAAGGTACATAAAGTTAAAGCAGCCACTTAAATAAAACAAACTAGTCAGGACCTCTGCCTTATCATTCTGGGGTATGGACTACTCTGAGCCACTGCGTGTATCGGCTGGGAGCAACGTGGGCAAAACAAACAGGCAAGGAGGGAGCACTGAGAAGGTCTTTGCTCAGTGGTATTTGAGATCTGTGATCTTCAAACTATTTTTTGTTAATGCTCTGTGAAGGTGCAATCTTTCCCTACATTGCAGAGTCCACAGCCCCTGCTGAAGATTTATCCAACCCACAGGGAAGACAAAGCTTTGGCAGGATCGATGAGGAGAAAAGCCACCAGTTGGCTTAGGGGCAGATGATGGTTTCATGAAGACAGGTCTGGCAATAGCAGCTCCCTGCTATCAGCTCCAAAATGCTGTCGTAGACGTAACTCCACAAACCAACAGAAACCTCCTCCCTGGAGCTGAGCCTGAGCCGCTCCACATGGCTCATGCAGGGGAATTTGGTTTCTGAAGAGGAAACCTTTTACATTGCACTCTGAGGTCTTAAATATTATTGTTCCCTGTCGAGTGTGGGTTAAGGGAGGAAAATAGTGGTACTTTTCTCTTTGGCTCTTTTGCAGCTCTCATAAAGGCATATAAAAACAATAATGAGCCACTCCACCACTTTAAGCAGTCAGGCAATGATGAATGAGACCCACTAAAACACTTCTGTCTTTGCCAAGGGCACTCTGGATTATGCTTGAACCTGTTTTAACCTTAGCACTTAACCTCCTTTTCCACGAAGTTGCCATTGCATGGCAACAACCATGATGGAACTCAAAATAACAAGGCAAAGAAATGGTTCCCTGAGAGGAAAGGAATAGTTGCTTCACAGCTGGGGCTGGGTTTTTAAGAAGTGTAATTTATCTACTTGCTAAACCTCAGAATTTTAAAGAAACAGGAAGGTAATTCTGTGTTACTGGTAAAGAGGTACTCCCGCAAGTAGCAAGCACCATATGCATAAAACTGGGGTTTGGTGCATCGCTGCTGTAATTGATAAAAAAATCATCATCTGCATCACTGAATCACCACCATCCTCAACAATCCAGTGAGACAGGAGCCAACATCTTGGCTAAAAAACATCATATATTGATGTGGCCAGAGGGGGACCCCTGGTCGCACACCCAATAGCTGGAAAATGTCAAGCCTGGATGTGCCTGGACAGAAAACAGAGAAACTATTCCAAGTGGGACCATGAAACGCGGCAGGGAGATGGAGCTGCCTGGGCATCCAGCTTAGAGGAGGGGCAGACCGAAGCAAAGAAGCTGCTTGCTGTTTTCTGGTGGTATTGTGGTTAATAAAAGTGTGCGTGTCTTTTTTGAAAGACAAGTGTGATTACAAGAACATACCTGACTCACATTTATTTCTCCTCCTGATAGGAAAAAAGCATGGAAGGAATACACAAGCTAAAAGGGCTAACAATAACAGTGTTAGCAATTCACTTACACCTCTTCCCCAGCTTCCGAGATTACCTTGCAAATGGGGACTGTGTACGTACCTACCTGATTTGCAATAAAATAAATGCACAACACATTTCCCTATCCCTGGTGACAAAATTGTCCTTGCTTGATCTCTAGAAATAGTTTGCCACATGAATTCATGTGTGGTAGCTGCGCTTTACTTCAGCCCTCTGCAAGGGGTACCATTACAGATTGTTTTGAAGCATGGGAGGAAAATATTCTGCAATTAATTGTACCAACAAAGAGCCAATGGCACACGAAATGGAGGCGTAATCTTAGGCTTAGAAGTACTCTTCCACGTTTAACAGCATGCCAAAGCGGAAGGCAGGCAGACGTTTTACTTAGGGATGCTGTTTAGCCTGCAGGCGCTTGCAGAAGCTATCTGGGGTTTGCAGAGCTGGGAATAGCTATGGGCGCTCAGGTACGCTGTGTACCTGACTTGAAAATGTAGTAAGCAAGGCTATCAAAATGTATTTTGAGTGAAGACATTCATAGAAAAATCTGTTTCATTTTAATTCCTTCCAAATGGGAATGATGGATATTCTTGTCTCTGCACAAAAATCACAACCCACGTCATTCTCTGAGGCAGGCTAAAACAAATCCCCTCCCTTATTTAATTTTTAATCAATTTTAAAAATAAATGTTTGATAATAAACATAAACCAGGAAGACAGTCCTTGCCCCAAGGAGCTGACAATTTTATTGTCAAGCCGAACAGAGGCGTGCAAATGCAGTACCGACGTGGTATTACGGAGGCGCAGAGCCGGGCGGACAGCTGTTCCTCCCCATGCCCCGAGGAGTGCAATGCAAAGCTGCGGGCAGCTCGTGAATCCTGAGTCCTGCAGCACAGGTTCACAGCAGCGCCGTGGGCTGGGAATTAGGCCGACTCAGAGCTAGTTGGTTGGAGGGGGAAAGCTGTTGCCCACAGAGTTAAGCTGGGAGTGGATCTTGGTGATCCAAAGCAGCAGCACCCCATATGGGTTTTGGGGTTTTCTTCTTTTTTCCCCAAGGCTCAGTGTTGGGGCCGGTCCTGTTCAATACCTTTATCGACGATCTGGATGAGGGGATCGAGTGCACCCTCAGTAAGTTTGCAGATGACACCAAGTTGGGTGGGAGTGTCGATCTGCTGGAGGGTAGAAGGCCCTGCAGAGGGACCTGGCCAGGCTGGATTGTTGGGCCGGGGCCAACTGTATGAGGTTCAACAAGGCCAAGTGCCGGGTCCTGCACTTCGGCCATAACAACCCCAGGCAACACTACCGGCTTGGGGAGAAGTGGCTGGAAAGCAGCCTGGCTGAAAAGGACCTGGGGGTGATGGTTGACAGCCGCCTAAACATGAGCCAGCAGTGTGCCCAGGTGGCCAAGAGGGCCAATGGCATCCTGGCTTGTATCAGGAATAGCGTGGCCAGCAGGACCAGGGAGGTGATGGTGCCCCTGTATTCAGCACTGGTGAGGCCGCACCTCGAATCCTGTGTCCAGTTTTGGGCCCCTCACTTCAAGAAGGACATCGAGGTGCTGGAGCGTGTCCAGAGAAGGGCAACGAGGTTGGTGAAGGGTCTAGAGAACAAGTGTTATGAGGAGCAGCTGAGGGAGCTGGGGTTGTTTAGTTTGGAGAAGAGGAGGCTGAGGGGAGACCTCATCGCTCTCTACAACTGCCTGAAAGGAGGCTGTAGTGAGGTGGGGGTCTTCACCCCAGTAACAAGCGATAGGACGAGAGGAAATGGCCTCAAGCTGTGCCAGGGTAAGTTTAGGTTGGATATTAAGAAAACCTTCTTTACTGAAAGAGTGGTCAGGCCCTGGCACAGGCTGCCCAGGGAAGTGGTTGAGTCCCCATCCCTGGAGGGATTTAAAAGACGGGGAGATGTGGTGCTTGAGGACATGGTTTAGTGGTGGACTTGGCGGTGCTAGGTTAACGGTTGGACCTGATGATCCTAAGGGTCTTTTCCAACCTTAACAATTCTATGATTCGATTCTATGATTCTATGATTCTAGTCCTCCTCAGTGTGGCCACACGTACATCGTCTTTGGTGATGAGTATCGCGGAGAGCGGTCTGGTCCCTGGGAGGAGGCGTGCAGGGCAGCTCCCAGCCATGCCATCTGCCCTGTGCATGCCATGGGGCAAGACATCAGCACCTGTGTTTTCAACCTATTAATTGGCTGCTGGCTCACTGCAGGTTGAGACCAAGAGCTAACCACTGTGGCTGTAACGGGACCAAATGGATAACCTGGCTGTTGAAGTGAAATGGCAGTATTTCTGCTCACGGACTCCTGTTCGCGGGGTGGAGCAGAGGGCACAGCAGGAGCAAGGCTGGAGGGCTCCATACAGGAGCTCTCTGCCTTTTCCTACCTCTTTTGGAGAGCCATGAGCCACAGATGCAAAAGAAGTCACACCAGGGTGGTTGAGGACTAATCAGAATGGCAAAGCCCAGCAAGAGAAGGTGTTAAAATGGTTTAAACTTGGACTTTTCCCACTCTTTCCCAAGCTCAGGAGGGAAGAATCAGATCCATACCATTTGTCTGGGCCTTAGCTTAAAAAAAGAAAAGATGTCTCCACTCTCCCAGTCCCTCTTCCACATTCCCACTTTCTTTCTGAGAGATGGGGTGTGGGCATTTACTACATAAACCACCTAGCACCATGAGGCTCTGGTCCCCCCAAATCCTCTCTGTCTGTGTAGCCCATATTGTATATACAGCACTGTATTCCAAAGCCATGCCTCAATAATAAACCAGCATGAGCATCTCTGACTTTCTGGACAACATGGTGGTTAAAAAATCAGGATGCAGCACCTGTGCTCCCAGCAGGAACTGCAGTGACAGCCCAGCAGGTCAGTTCATGCGTATATAGGTAGACACACGCGTGCGCATGTTCAATGACCCACACATTCAGCAGAAGAGAACCTCTTCAGCAAATGCAAGGGGAGAAATGAATGCTTTACATAATCTGTGACAAACCAAATCCACTATAAAACAAGTTGTTCTTGAAACAGAAGAATTAATGAAGTTTGTTTTCCTAAGGATGAGGATATTTTGTCTTCTAACCTCTCCCTGCTCTGTCCCAGGTCCCTTAGGATTCCCACCAGGCAAAAGCAGAGTTAGCCAGGAGCAGCTAACATCCACATCCATGTACCTATTTTCACATGCACACAGATCGACCTCTGGGTTGTTTCTCCATGTCCCATGGGTAGCACAGCACTATGCGTACTGATTTTTTCTTGGTTGTACTGTCTGTACTGTCAGAAAAGTGTAAGCTGTCTTGTTATTGCCAGGCTGCTTTTGGAGAAAGTGGGGCACATATGTTTGTTGGGCAGCTGGTCGCTGTCAGACAAAATGTATCATATCATCATTGGCCCTGCTTCTCCTTGGTGGACTTGGGTTTGGGTCTCTTGCTGCTGCCAGTTTTCATGAAACTTGTAGAAACCAAGTGTTTTTGAGACCTCTCCTGCTCTTTCAAATGGAGACGAAATTGCTGAAACCTTCTATTACCAGGAAATAAGACTAAAACTGAACCATCTCCAGAAAGCTCAGAAGGTGGTCTATCAGAAAACATCTTGCCCTGAAACATGCCCTTTGAAAGAGGGGACTCCTTTGAAAGTAGAGTATGAAATCTCCCTCTCCAAGGAAAGCCAGATATGAGTATATAACTCAGGGTTCACCCTTACTAACATCAGATGATACCAGGTTTTGCCCCAAACCCATGTAAAATAGAGTCTGGGGTGCACCTGGCCTACAAGTGCATGATGTAGAGACTCCACATGGTGGAAAGTTCCCCAGCTCCAGGTGACTTTTTCCATTACTTAATTCATAGAATCGTTTAGGTTGGAAAAGACCTTTAAGATCATTGAGTCCAACCGTTAAGCCAGCACTGCCAAGTCCACCACTAACCCATGTCCCTAAGCACCACATCTCCCCGGCTTTTAACTACCTCCAGGGATGGGGACTCAACCCCTTCCCTGGGCAGCCTGTTCCAGTGCCTGAAATTCAGAACTAGCTGAAAATCAGGCCGTCCACTTAATGAGACATCCCAGGGTTTCAAGATTTTATTTTGCTCTAAGATTTTTTTAATTAATTTCATGGAAAATAGAAATGCTTTAAGACAAAAAGCTTTCATTTTTCTCAAGGGAAAATCTCATCCCATTCAGTGTAACTTTAGGAAAGCAATTTTTTTTGCATTCAGAAAGCATTTTCTGATGGAAAATTTTCAATGGAAATGTTCAGACCAATTCCACACTCATCAATCTGTGTTTCAAAAACCCATGCTTGCTTCTGATCTGAATTTGTTTTTCTTTGAGCCAACTTCAGGGCTCTGCTTCTTCATGCCATAAACAGTTTTCTCCCATTTCTGTCTCACCATCCCTCTTCCTCTGTTGCTCTCCCCTGTTCCTTTTTCCCACCTCATGTAACCTGCCACTTCACACCCTGCACAGCCCCTCAAGATACACAACACAGACTGAGAACAAGGAGCTGGGAGCCATGGCTCAACCTGACACAACGCACCAATGGAAGCAGAGATGTAACACAAGTTTCTGAACACATACCCAGCAGAGAAACAGGTTTTAGAAACTTTACAGTCCTATAGGCACATTTTTCTAGTATCATGCATGAACACCGTAGAAAAATCCTTTCCCTCTTGATCTGTTTTTCCCTGGAGAGATGCAAATGTACAGAGACATCATCATAGGACTGACCTCTAAGGATCTTTTTGTACTACCAGGTGATAATGAGAAGAGAATGATTTTTTCAGGGATGGATGCAGTTGTGGGGGCTAACAGCATGATTTCACTCTCATTAACGTCTTTAGGAGGCAAACTCCACTGGGGTTCAATAGAAATAGGATTGGTTTGTCAGCCTGGGACTTGCTTTTTCCCACAGCTCATCCTTAACAGCCATCTATACCATTGCGCCTTCCCACTCACAGCATCCCTCCGCTGTCATCTCTGTCCCTGTAATTACATGCACCCTACAAGGAACTCGTTACAGTTGGTGTAGAGCGGCAAACAGCACTCATGTTAATTCAACAGCAATCCGTTGTCATTGCCTTGACAGAAACAAATTCATTTGTTATTCATGTGGATGTCACATGTATTTCAGGAGATGCTCCATCATAATTTAGCATTAGGTAATGGCCACTTAGAGTGTTCCTGGAGTATCTGTAGAAGAGATGGTGGCTGTCGGATTCATTACCAGGGTGGAGTACCAAAAATGCGGTTCAATCAACAAGTATGAAGCTTAATATCTGGCACAGCAACTCCTTCTCTTAATGAGGGCGTGATATCCACACCCTGTCTGGTCGTGCTACTCATGAAAACTCGTTCAGTTTTTTTACATAAAGATTGGTTTAGATGGGAATGTTGTTTGAGAATCTACCACAGCAGCAGTTTTCACAAAACCTTTTGGAAAAAAACTCTGTTTCATTTCATTAAAAAAAAAGGAAGAATCTCCAAACATGAAATGCTTCAAAGAAAAAAATTCATCAGGATTGTGTGACTGCTGTAACCAGCCATCACCTCACTAGCAAAAGAGGAGACACCGTGTTATGTTTTGGGAGATATAGTCATAGAATCATAGAATTGTTAAGGTTGGAAAAGACCCTTAAGATCATCAGGTCCAACCGTTAACCTAGCACCGCCAAGTCCGCCACTAAACCATGTCCTCAGTCCAACCAGTGTGTCCAGAGAAAAATGGCAGTATGATGAACTGAAACTGCAGTTCCCAGCAGACTTCACAGTAACATTTCTGGTTCTTATTTTCAGTGAAAAAACAAGGAATGTGGTGGCAAAAACTGTGTTCTAATCCAAGCCCCCCCCCCGCCCCAATAAATCATCACTTTCCAGGAGGCTTAGAGTCCCTCCTGTCTCCAAAAACATAATGCTATCACACATTTGAGGTCAAGCTGAAGCGTCTCTGATATCCTCGTTCAGCTCTCACAGGTTTCTCCATCACTGGAAAACTGCTGATGAATTAACAGCTCTACTGACACTGCCGTTTCATGCATGGTAGGCAAAGATGGATCACACATGCTGCTCTTCCAAAGCATAGCAGGTGGCGTGGAAGAAATACAGAGGCTCTAATGGATGTCTCTATATAAACCATCCATTTTAGTGCCAGGGAGCAGTGGAGCGTGGTGTTGAAAGTTTAGCTAATTAAGGGTTAACCTTACATTAATTCCTCCCACTGGTCATTAACTCTCCTTTGCAATTAATTTAGTCCTTTATTGTTCTGCCTATGGCATACTGCGATGATGTTTTCTTGCCTGCCATTGAGCCATCCCACATTGCAATTATACTCTCCTCTCTGCTGTACCAGGGCTTCGGCTCATCATTTTGGACTTGAACTGGGCGAAGTAAGTCACTCATCACGGCGGCAGAGATTTGAGCCCTTAAATTATGCTGCTCACAGTACATGCAGTTATGTCACCAGAGAGCATTTGCTAGGGTTTATTTATTTTCTTCTCCTGGCCTAAGATTAATTTCCCTCAAATGTTCAGGTGAACAAACAGTTTGAATCACTGTTATGGGATTCAGCCCCATGAAGTGAAGTCCTTGCCTGACTGTCCTCCACTACATGAGCATGGGATTTCAGAAAGCTTGGAAAGAACACGGATGAAACATGAAACAAGAAAAATGTCTAAATGCGTTGTTTTGACTTGCTTCCTCCAATAATGTCAAAACCTTTAAAAGGCAAACATATTTTTAATTATTTTAATTTCATGCCCATCTTTATATTACATTCATTTATATCAGTCTTTCAACATCGTTGAAACAGCATCATGAAGATTCAGATTTATAAAGCAGCTAAAATTTCATCCCACTAAAATTTTTGGCCCTCAACCTGTTTTTTTTGGGTGGGTTTTTTTCCAGATATGGAGGGAGGACAGACTCAGAACTATTGTTTCCCTCAGGACAAACTCCGTTTCCCAACAAACTCACACTGGAAGTGAGATCTGAACAACCTTTGGACTGACTGAAAGGGAAGCCCAAAGGCTTGGTGTGAAGCTCCCACCACTTGGGCAGAGCCTAGAATCACCTTCTCCTGCAAGGTCAAACTGGCTGAAGAAGCACCTGATGAGGAGATTGAATTTGGCGGAGTCTTTCTCACTTCTGATTTTCTTTTCAAAGTCCAGTCTCTGAGGAAATCACAGCACAGAACTGGCTCATCTGACAGGAGCAGACAACTGAGCAACTTCTATTGCACGTGAAAACGCCCTGATGGCCCAGGTTCCCCTGTGATGGGCTCTTCTCTGGAAATCTAACCAAATGCAGATTAAACCTCCTTTCATCTATCGCACCCTGAGCGAATATGTGCATTTTCCATTACCATTCACTTCTTCACTTCACGCTCCCTGACTTAACACACAGGCTAAATCCTTTCTTCAACAGCAACAACAACAAATGATCAAAACAATTCAGCTTTTCTTCAAATAATGGAATGTGCTTCAGTTGTAAATATTCATGGCTGGATGGAAATTGTTTCTTGATGGGCCCTGAGCATACTGATGTCAATCTGTTTAAATGACTCACGGTCTCTTTTACCTCCAAGGGGCAGTTTTGTTTTTCTGGTATTGGTCTCATAGCTAATCTGTGGCAGATGGGAGTCAGACATGTCCACCTCATCTAGCTCATTTTCCATCTTCGCTTGTTGAGCTTGTGATCCCTAAGAGGTTTCCTCACAGCCATTCACAGGACTGGAAATCCTGACGAGCTTTTAGAAGACCACTCACGTTATGCTCGTCCCTCAGTAAAGGAAATACATGTAAGGCTTTTTTTTTCTTAACCTCTCAGCAGATTCAGGTGGCAAAATAGCTGCTGACTTTTGCAACCTGCAAATATAGCCACAGTTCATGTTTTCCTCCCTCTGGAAGACCTGCGTTCTCCCTCCCACCCAGCTCTCTCATAGCTGTGCTCATCTTGTAGGCAAGAAAGTTTTTCATGGATCTGATGTTCCCAAAGAGCTCTTCGTATGGAAACCTGCATGAATGGACACATCAGCCCAGTAGGCAAAATACTTTATCTTTTGAGTACTATATACAGTTTGTATAGCTGTGGCAGCAACACGTGCATCTGGCGCCCTGCTCGGACCTACCTTATCATGGTACCTGAGCAATAGAATGCCTTTTATTGCCCTGAACACTCATCCCCCCTGACAGCCAATTAATGAGTAATTCTGCTGCACCGGCCAAGCTGAGTCTGGCTGGCGCTCCAGATATAAATTCCTTTCACAAATGCTTTTGTGAAGGCGTAGGAGGGACTCACAGACGCCGGGCTCTGCCAGAGGAGATGGAGATGCCTCAGATGACCTCGCTGTCCCCGCTGCTGCGCAGCCAGCTGCGCTCCTTGGGAGCTGCGAGGCACATTTTCTCAGTCAAGAGGAGCTGAATGATGGATTTGAGGTTTTTATCAGGGAATCTCCGCTCTCTCCTCCTAAAGCAAACGGGGACGGTTCCAGGAGATGGAAAAGGCCAGGGGCTTGCTCAGAGAACCTGTGACAGGTTCATTATGGAATCAGAGCTGTGAATGCCTCAGATGCTCAACGCAGACAGAGTTGTCAAAAACTGTGTGGTTTAGGCCAATTTATTTCCTTAGGTCAGTAATGTGAACTTGAACTTGTATGCAAGGCTCACAGAGGGGAAGGTAACCATCTTCCCAAACTGGCTTTCATTTTTCATGCTCTCATTGAAGACTGAGAGTGAATTGAGCATGAAAAAATGAGACTCCCAAAAAACAGCAAAAGGGGATAAGATCCAGCAGGTATGAACCTGATTTTTATTATAGAATCATAAAATAATTTGGGTTGGGAGGGACCTCAAAAGGCCACCCAAGCCATCACTGAAGTCAGACCTGGTTTCTCCTTTAATCAAGTGACAACTCCTCCTGCTTCACTTTATGACCACTGGTTTCGATTTGTGCCCGTTGGCTTCCATGGGGATCATGGACACTGGACCATAGTGGTCAGGACTTTGCAAGGAGTGTTTAGAGTAAACCCACAGAGTGGTTTACAGCAGTCACATCATGTTTTTTCACATGGCATCACTGCACTGGGTCAGGTAAGCACAAAGATTCTGCAGGAGAGAACATCTGGGAGGTTATTTATTATTTGTCAGGAAGTCTCCAAGGGGCACTTGCATGAGGTGTATGGAAGAAGGTCAGGACAAGCTATGTTGTTCCAATTTACCTCTCCAGATGGAAACCATGCTGTTTTTTTCATAAGTTTCTGATCTTTCCTGGCCTTCACTTACAGTTTTGGGCATGACTAGATTTAAGTCTAGTTCATGTAGAAAGAGCACAAGTACATTTGAATGCTTCCCATGGTTTCACCCTTCATCCACTGCAGACAGAGGGCTGTACCCAGGAGACCTCTGTCCAAGACCAGTTGTCAGAGAGACCCTGTGAGATGAAATGTTAGTCGCAGAGAGCCACGGGCTAAGGAAACACAAGGACATGGTGGCTGAAAGACGTTTATCATCCTTGTTCTCTGTTTTTTACAACTTTGCCTCTCCACAGCTTTCCAGCACTTTAGTTCTCAGTGTCTCACTGGGAGAAAGGCTGTTTCCCCCCATTTTGCAGGTAGGAGAGCTGAGGTGCAAGAAGCTGGACTCAGAGGTATTTCCAATGCAAAGGAAAGCCTCATGCAGTTCCCAGGAAAATTCTGATAAAGCCTTGCAGCCCTCAAATATCTCCTCTGTCCTTGCAACTCTAATGACATCCTTGCTCAGCATTTCTTCCTCCTGTCGAGGGCGGTGTTTGCATTTTGCCTCAGGTCCAGCTGCTGTTTTGAGTGCAAACCCCTCAGCAAGTGTGGTACGGATGGGGGACAGAGGAGCTCTCACTTGGCCTCCTGATGAATAACTGTGATGAATGGGAACCACTTAGAAGACAAGAGTGGTTCTTGCTCTCCCTCAAACGAAGCAGCCAGGTGCACGGCATAAGCCGAGGCCACAGGCAAGGGAAGGCTGAGCCCACAGCTGGCTCTCATGCACAGAAGTGCTTTGTCTTTCCTCCTCCAGGGCCCCCCTGTGCCTCATCTCCCTTTGCACTCACAACCCTCTGATCTCCAGCTGTCTCTGATACTTTGGCTGTGCTCATTTCTGAGATATCTCAAACCTTTGATGATTTCCCATCTCAAACCCCTAGTGAGGGAGGGGAGTGCGCTTGGTCAAGAAACAGCTCAAACCAGAACAAAACACAGACCTTTTAAAAGAAAATTAGGGAAGAGTTTATCACCATGCTGCTCAGGTCTTGAGTCAGACCAAAGTCTCAAACATGGATCACCCACGTCCCAAGTAAATGACCTACAGCCGCACTTCTGAATTTTCTGTCCTATGGGAGTTGTTTCATCCATAGAATCATAGAATCATTCAGGTTGGAAAAGACCCTTAATATCATCGAGTCCAACCAGTGTGAATACTTTTAGTACTAAAGGACTTAAAACTGGGTTTGCCATGAGGTTGGGTTTTACCCCCCTGAGGTTCTACAGCCTTCTCTTCGTTAGATTTTAACTCTAGTAACGATTCAAGACCCAGGAAACTTTTTTCATGAACAGAGGTTCATCACAACTGGCGTCCTCCCATGAAACATTCTGGTGAATTTTAAAGCATTATCCTACCATTTCGTAATAAATAAAGGAAATACAAACCCCATCAGCTCCATGGGGAAGCACTACCACACTCATTTTACAGCTAAATGCTTAAGGGACAGAGAAACTTAGTCCAGGCAAACATTGGGTAGAATGAGGGTCTGCATTTCTCAAGGGCATGGTTTGAACGTCAGCCAGATACATGACCCAGGAGCAACCCACTTCATTTTAGACACCCAACTGAGACACCAACAACAGCAACACAACCCTGCACTCCCTCCTGTGCCTATGCCCATGCACTGAAACTCAGCAGCATGTGCAAACTCAAGATGTTATACTGCAGATTGAGAAGGCTGCACAAAGATTTGGTCTCCTAGTGCAAGAACTATCTATTTGTGTAAAAGGTATCACAGAATTGCAGTTCTTATTATGGCATCTCAGATTCTGGAGCGAACTTTGGAAAAAGTTGTGATTTTTCAAGAAAAATTGTTAAATAGAAAGAAGTAATGCTTTTCCAAATCAAGCAGCCACCAACCTGATTTTTTTTTTCTTGAGGAAAGTGGAAGTTGTATAATAGGAGATGAGAATGGACTAATTAGTCTAAAAAGCAAAAGCTATTTACTCAATACTGGCCTCATGGGCACACTAGAAAGAATGGGAGGAAAAATATGCATGGAGAAAGACAGATAGGTTGACAGAAACTTGTGTCTCAAAATAGAAATATTCACATGAGATACTCTCCATTATGCGGACACTGTCTGTCAGTAAGAATGTGTATTGAAAATAAATGAGTTATATCCTTCGATTGTCATGGCCACTGAAAATAAACAGACATCTGGCAACGAAGGCATAGCAGGCACAAGCTAAGTTATTGTGTTACCTCTGAAATGAATTGGATGTGTGAGGAAGCACACGCTACACATTCCATTTAGCAAATGACCGGACTGAAAAACATGCTCACACACCAGGCTGCACACCCCCTGCCATCGTCTGAATGTGTCTGGCAGGGCTTGGCTGCTGGGGCTAATTTTCTCAGCAAGGTGGGACTGAGATAGCCCGTTCCCCTGCTGCTCGTATTCTCGGTATCTACACCCAGGTCATCCCATCAGTCAGTCTGTTTGCCCCATGGGCTGAAAGGGTTTTCACAGACTTTTCTGCCCTCTTGCTCCATGAATTTGCTGTGCCACACACAAAAATCTCCTGCAAGGCTCCCCTGCCATTGCTTAGTTCATCCCATGCTGGACCAGCAAAGGACCATGAGCCGCACCACCAGGCCCAGGAAAGAGGCTTTGCTCCAGGACGCCCACAGGGATACCCAGAAAATCACAGCGGTGTGTCTAGGGCTGACGAGCCACAGCTTTACCATGCTCAGCAGCATTAGGATGGGAAGACCTTAATGTCATGCCGAGCAGCATGAGCACAGCTCCTCCAGAAAAATGCCATCTGCGAGGTCATTTTCAACTGAGACCTCCTGGGAGGAGCAATGCAGAAAAAAAGGAGGGGATTTCCTCAGCTGCTGCTGTTATCAGGCTTCCCTCCTCCAAATACTCTAATGGAATGGGTTTGCTAAAGCGTATTCTGCCAATTTTCTATTCTTCAATGCTTTGCCTACAGCAGAGGTCTGCATTATCTTATCTGCTGCTCAGTGCATTGCAGTGCCAGCTCAGGAATCAGCACATATTCTGCTAAGACCTTGCTGTTCCCTTTGGATGTATCTCTGCAGAAAAGCTTAGGGGACTCACTCCTCTGATCAGACCATAATAGGGGGAAACGTTGTCTGAGAGGCATTAGACATTATCCTGGGGAGAAGGAACAGAGAGTGTAAGGAAAGCACAGCTCAAAGCCTGGTAATAAAGCAGCAACAGAGAATTGAAACAGGGAAGTGCAGGAGGAAGGAGGGTAAAATCATGTTTTCAAAGTGCCAAGACACTGCCATTCCAGCTTCTGCTTTCCCATGCGGCAAAAGCAACGTGTGCTTTGTTCAGGGGACACACTGCACACAGCACCCCCGATGCATCAAAAGGGGCGGCTGACCAGCTGGCAGTACTGCCCTAACTTCTTTGGCAGCACCTTATTGCAGAGTCAACTGCTTTGATGCAGCCTCCTGCTGCAAAACTCCTGCTTCTTCTGCTCCCAGATGCATGAATTTGGGGAGTATAGAAAAGCCGGAGTTCGTCACCATGATGATGTATTACAAAACTGCTCGGGGATTTACACCCTCCGTTTCCTGACAGGAAAGAAATCAGGCTCCAGTGATGATGCTTCTCCTCTTTTTCCAACTGGTAATGCAGCAGGATGGATGGGCTGTCACAGAGTCTATATGCACTTGCAACAGGTCGTTGGTGATTAAATGCAAAATTCATCCAGGACATGAGGTTCTGATTCAGCCCGGAGGCAGTTCAAAGACCTTTACAGCATGCTCCCTGTGGAAAGACCTGCTCAGCTTTCAAGCAGACACTTTTTTCTGCCTTTTATCTCTGAGAGGTAAAGTCTGGAAGGAAAACAGGGTTGTGTCCCTTTTGAGTGCTGCTCCCTGGGTTTCCATGGCCTGAGGGATTACCTGGAGCCAGTGAGACTGAAACACTGGCCTCTGTTAGAAAGGCACGGCAGGCGGTGCTGGGAAGATGTCTTCGGATCATCTAGGAGCTGCTTTCCAGAGTGGACTGAAGTATTTCACTGCCCTGTTTCTGAATCTCTACACTACTTTGACAAGGACAAGCACTGTCAGTCCGTAATATCCTATCTGTTTCTAGCTGGCCCTAACCTGGTTTAGCAGAGCAAGGATTTACTCAGCGACAGGGAATGTTTAGTCTTTCTGGAAACTACTGTAGACCCCATGAAAAAAAAAAAAATCATTGTTTCAGAAGCAGCTACCTCAAAAAACTAAATGGCCAGGGAGGTGACACCCCACCATGTCCCAGGGAGGCTGCCAAAAGCTCCCGTCCTGTCTGAGAACAAGACCTGCTTTTTTAAGTCCTGCAGATGTTTTGAATGTGCTGTTTGCTTGCTGGCTTTGAGGCTGCTGCTTTTGGCTGGTGTTTCCTGCATTACTGGAAAGCCCACGGGCAGAATACCTCCCTCTCCCCACACCCTCGCGATGTTTAAGGGAGGTCTGTCCATCCTATTGGGATCTGCCCTCACCCTCGAACTCTTCTGTCCCCTGGATTTTTGCATCTGTTTCTCCTTTCTATCCCATTCTCCAGACTTGGGCACACATGGCTTTTCCTTAGCAAGCTCTTCTCCTAGTGAGTTTCTTGATACCTTCCTACGACTCGCATGGCCCAACTTCTGCCCAAGGAGCAGCAGCAAAGGAGCGGTTTGCCTGGATATCCAGTTTGAAATGGGCAAGGCATCGGGGTTATGCACAGGCAATAACTGAGGCATAAAATTATATGTTCCTGCTCAGACATTTAAAGAGAGCACAGTCCAGGTGATGGCAATGACTTGTAGCATGAGTCAGGTGGACTTATTTGCTGGGAGATCCAAAAGCAGCAGAAACAGAAACTATTCCCTTCTCCTAAAACCAGACAAAAGTCCTGCTGACAAACCAGACCATCACAAAACCTGACATGGCACCTGCCTGTCTGCCGGACAGAGAGTAGTGAGCAGAACAAGCAGCATCGCTCCCAGAGAAACAACCAGCTGAAAGCTGTAGCGTTACTGATTCCAGGATCACCGACCTGCCTGAATCGGTGCAGAGACTGGCCAGCAAAGCTTGAGAGCAAAGTACAACTTAGCCCAGTCCCCAGCCCGCACGCCCGCATCTCTGCCAGGACAGGACCCAAACCACCAGCCTGGGGGGAGCAGACCCCTCTGAGCCCCTCGCCCAGCCCAGCACCCGCACCTGCCCCGGCAGCACATGGAGGGCATCACTTCTTCCAGGCAACCTACTTTTTATTTTTATTTTAAGCAGATACTTTTTGTCAGCCAAACTACCCAGGCCAGCCTGCACTGCCGTCAGGGTGTCATCCAGAAGCTGTAAACTGAGCAGCGTCTGCTTCCTTCAGGATCCTCAGGCTACCCAGCTCGCCCCGCCTCCCCGACAGCCTAAGAGCAGACTGGGATCAGAGCTGAGCCTGATTTCTTTTCCTCCTCTTTCCCCCGACCCTTCTTTCTAACACAGCACCAGGAAGGGCCCCAGCTGCTGCCCACACTGCGCAGCAAACCAGGATTTATGAGCCATGACCACCAGGAACAAGCAGAAAAATTTCCCCTTCCAAGATTTCAGCAAGGCTACAAACACCCAGGGAAATACAACTGGCTGATGGATGTCACTCAGACCATCCCCAAACGCCTGCCTTTCTTGCTGGCCTCTTGCCAGCCCTCTCTACTTTCTTCAGCTGGCTAACATTCACTGGCCATAGCAAGAGACCCCCAAGCCCCCTCTGACGCTCAGCAGGACCCATCTGACGCCCTGGTCTGACACCAAGCAGTCGCCTGGGAGCCGTGGGCCTTACGCAGGATGGAGGCTGGACCTGCTGCAAGCCCCTTGCAGGGCTGGCCCCACGAAACCCCCCGTTAGGACTCCAGCAAACAAACTTCAACTCAACAGGCTGCCTCCTCCTCCTCTGCCGTGCCAGAGCCCAGCAGACACCATTCACTCATCACACCATGCCCACACAGGTTGGCCAGTGACCTCCAGTGCTGTCCTGGTGCTGCAACACCACCACCGTCCGCACACCCAGAGAAGAGAAAAGAAGAGTGTCTGCTCATACTCACAGTTTTGAAGTCTTCGTGGTTGCATTCTTGGCCTTTGAATTTGCAGTACAGCATCATATCCTTCAGGTCATGGCCAACCCGTGCCAGGAACTCTTGCATGTTGAAAACTTTTGGTTTATACTGCTTAAAGTTGGCCTTTTCTTGGAGGATGGCTAAGACGGCCGGGTCAGCCAGGTGAGGGTTGGGGATCTGCAGGTTGACGTCAAGCAGAGCCAGGAGCTCCCCAGCGTGGTACAGGTCGTTGGTGGTGAGCCGGGAAAAGCGAAACTCGTTGAGGTTACAGATGGTGACAGCAGGGAAGACCAGGCTGTTTGCCACGACCTCGTCCACTTTGGTCACATGCTGGTAGGAGAAGTAGAAAGCCACCCGGTCTGAACTCTCAACCAGGAGGAGACCCAGCGAGCCCACAAAGGCCAAGGTCCAGAGCAGGCGCCGGATGGTCACTGGCCCGTAGACAAAGACGTGACGGATCCCGTGGAGCGTGGAGGTGTTGGCAAAAATCTGGATGCTGGAAGGCTGTAGGCTGCCCATGCTGCCCTCGCTGGTGCTGTCTTTCAGATCCATCAGGGTTAGTTAGTTAAATCCTGGCACTGCTTTTTGGGTCAGTCGGTAGCTGGAACTGGGATCCGGATCTCTCCCCTCCCCTCTTGAAAGTAATTAAACCCTTTTAGGGGTGGGAGAGAGGAGGAGAGTCTCAGGCCAGCTGCTGCGAGTTTATCCCACAAGCTCAGCAGTAGCTTCGTAGGGGTAAATATTTATATAAAATCCATTCAAACTCTCGCTCTTGATTTCCTCGGTGCGATAAGAAGGGCTGGTTTTATTTAGGGAGACACCAAGGTGATGTGGAAGAGATGTGGGTGGGCAGCGAAAGCTGAGCCAATGGAAAAAAAGTCCTCCCCCTACACACACACACATGCACACACACACGCGCCGAGCGGAGAGGAGATTAAGCGAGAGAGCGAGCTTAAAACAAGTCGAGGCAGCTCGCAGCCTGATAACTAGTGCGTAAAGCCCAAGGATGCCGCTTCCCAGAGCTGATGGCTTGCAGAGCAGCGGGGCTTTCAGACCGATCGGGTGATGCTCCCTGTGCTCCGGGGATGCGAGCTGCTGGAGTTAGGCATCTCTCCTCTTCCCCACCCCTCCATTTTGGGCAGGGCTCCAAGAAATAACACCCCAAAAACCCACCCTGTCCTGCTGGTGTTATTTCCGAGGGCTTCTCTCAGGGAAAGGTGGGCAGCTAATTCAGCAGGAGAAGTAGGAGAGGAAAAGGGGGAGGGAAAAGGAAAGGCTAAAAAAAAAGGGGGGGAAATTGCTGCTCAGCTCCATGCACACACATAGATGCACACTGAGCAGGGGAGAAAGCAATAGCATGAAGCCTCTCCTCTGTCACACAGCAGCTCAGAGCAAAAAATCAGAGAGGGCAGGAGTCGGTGGGGAGAGGCAGCGGGAGGAGAGAGGCTGCGGCATCGCTCATCTCTTCTTTCTCTGTCTCAGAGCTTCCCTTCACTTCAGGACTCTCGACAGGGTGAAGCGCTGAGAGCTGTGAGTCACGCATCGATCCGGAGCCCCGCGGCAGGGCGAGAGCCGGGAGAGGGGGCTGCGATCCGAGACCCCCAGCTCCTGCTGGGGGGTGAGTCCATAAGCGGCCGTGCCTCGGTGGGGCCCGGGGGGCTGTGCCGAGCAGCTCCTGTAGCCCCCGGGCTCAGCCCCCGGAAGACTCGGAAGACTTTCGGCTAGCAGGATCTCCAGATGTTTTGTTTGCTGCTGAAAGGCAGCTGTGACGGATGCGTTTGGGGAAGATGCTCCCAGATGTGCATTCAGCCAGGAGGTTTGGAAGGAGGAGGTGGGGGGAAGGCAAACAGGGAAAGGTTTCCTACCCAAGAAATACTGCAAAATCCTGTAATGATACCTCCATACGGGAGCGCATCCTTAGCGCGTGCTGCAGGAGATGGGAATGAGCAGGGTTCAGCCCAGAGATGAAAGGTGCTGGGGTCTGAGCAGGGGCTGGGGTAACTCCCCTCCGTATTGTCTCAGGGCACAGCAGTATTTTTGCCTCCTTTTGTTCAGATCCAGAAGAAAAAATCAGTTTCTTTCTCTCTACAGCACCCAGCACTATGGTAGGTGAGGGTGCCAGGGGCCATGGTAGCACCCAGGAGGTGACATTCCCAGCTTGGATGAGGTGGGAGCAGAAGGTCAAAGCACAGACAGAGCCTGTCACGGTCTGTGGTGCGATGCCCAGTGACTCTCAGCCACTCATGACGTTACCAAAGATTATCTGGGACAAAATGAGCCCAGTTTTTGAATTTATAACCCCAAGTGTTGTTTTCATGAGAGCAGACCCTGAAAGAGCCTTTGCAGCATTTGGCCCCTTCAGCACTTCGGGTGCTTCTCCCCCACTGATGGACCCGAGTCTCCCCAGGGACACCAGCTGGCATGGCCGTGAGCCACCCTGTCCTCCCCTGTCACTTTGAGCCCTGAGATGAGGCAGTTTCAGCTTTTGCTACCTCCAGAGCCACGTTTGGCACTGGCAGCCAAAGGCAAGCCCAGCTGTGGCATCCTCCAGCACAGAGCATCCTATGGGAGCATCTCGCAAGCTGAGCTACTCATCCCAGCCCCGCTATATGGCAGCGCAGTGCTGTTCTCTCCATTTTACACCAGGGAAACTGAGGCAAAGAGACGCCAAAGGACCAAGAGCAGTCACGCAGAAAGCTTGCAGCGTAGCCATGAGTTGAATTTACCAGGAGGTCTCTCAGCGTACCAGGTTGCTGCCCTAAAGCTGAACCCTGCTTCCATAACCAGAAAGCTCCAGGACTGTGCCGAGACCACGGCCGGTCCTCACGGACAGCTGGGATGCAGAGGGAGCAGGAGCTGCCACCAGAGGCTGCTTTCCTCTTTGTACAAATCCACATCAGCACTCAAATACAAAAAGTGGTCCCTCCTCCTGCGTCTCTGCTCGTGACTGAAAGCCAGGCTCTCCATGCAAGCCCATTTGTGGCTAAAGAGAGCTGTGCCCCTTCTTTATTAAGCAGAAATTCAGCCAAGGTGAGGCCTTACAAACCTCCTGCATCTTGTCATGCCCTTCCCAGGAGGGATGGAGAAGACAGTGCTGAGCAGATCCAAACAACATGTGAACCAGAATTATAGCAGCTGAGGACAGGGTGGCCACAGCACCCTTGTTCCTGGGCTCCAGACCTCGCTGCCTGTCTACCCTTGTGCTCACCACCTCCCCCCAGCTGGGGACAAGACCATTCCCCTCCTAAAAATTTCCTGGCAGGAATGGGCTCCCTTTCCCACTTATGACCAACCCATCTGCAAATCTCCCTCGTCTCCCCCCGTCTGCATTATTTGGCCTGGTGCGTTAATGCTTTCATTTGTTCACCACGCGCGCTGCCTTTACAATCCTGTTTTCTGTAATTCATACCATATACCATCTGCTGCCTTTTATTATTTAACTATGTAGAGTGCTTTGGCTGCAGTCTGGAGGAAAAAGCGCCATGCCCAGCAGGGCTGCCTGGCACCGGTGCCAGCTCACCAGGCTCCGCTCCACTGTTCATGGGGTTGGGGACAAACCAGGGGGACAAATGCTCTCCGGTGAGTGCCCGTGGCTCAGGTTGTGCCCAAAAGCTGGCCAGGGTGTCCTGAGAGCTGAGGAAAACAGCTCTGGTCATGCCTGGGGCTGCACTATGGGATGACACCAGCAAGGATGGGGTAGATGGGTTGCGAGGGATGGTAAGGGGTGTTGGCACCTCTCGCCACCCCTTGTAAACGGCCTCTCTGCAGGTGGATGTACGTACTAAGGACAAAGCAGCCTGGCCAGTCCCATAAAAGCCCCCGGGATGGCAGACCTCACCTAAGGAAACCTGCACTCCCCTTCCTTGGGGACACCCAGGGAAGGGCGACGCATCCCTGGGGGGTGAAGTAGCTGCTTTGGGAGCTCACAGCCCAACCTCAGCCCCTGAATATTCTTCGCAGACCTCACGGCTTCAAATCTCCTTCAGAAAGAAGGACAGAGGAGCCAGGCAGGGCCAGAAGACACGTACCTCAGGAAACAAAATCCCTTTTTTCCCCCCTTACAGGGATGCGGTGGTGGTGGTGGGCAGCAGGGCCAGGGTGGCTGAGGGACCCAGGGAGCAGAGCTGGAGCCCGCTCTCGTTTGCACAGCCTCTGCCTGCCCTCTTGTGTCTCAAGCCCGTGCTGCACTGCTCAGGGTGAGGGAATCCAGCCCTGAAACACCTGGGAAATGGGTTTATTCGGGGAAGGAGAAGAGATGGAGAGGGGTCCCCCACCTTTGTGAGCCCCTCTGATTCCTCAGCCCCACCTGAGCCCTCCTAGAAGCATGTCCCAAGCAAAGGGTTTGCACTGGGAAAGTCAGGACTGGCCTTACAGGCAGAGCAACGGGTTGTTTTAAAAAGAAAAGGTGCTTCTTTGGCACCCTGTGTGGTTGAGCACACCGTCCCCGCTGCCCTGGGCCGGAGCCCTCTCCTTAGCACTGGATATTGCTGTGTTTTCTGCCAATTTGTTGGTTTTATCTTTCCCTCTGGGCTTTATCCGGAAAAGAAAAAAGAAGAAAAGAAAAAGCAGTGATGGTTGCAGTCTGGGAGAGTGGTTCCTCTTCCCTGGCCCAGCTGCAGATCATTTGTGTGATTGCACTGAGCACCAGGAAAACGTCCCCATCGGTGTCCCCCTCTGTTTTCAGGTTCAGGGGACGCTGCTTTTGCCGCATCTCCGTGGGCTTTGCAGAAAAGGAGGACAAGAGGCATTTGGAAGGGAAGCCAGGGAGCACGTGGCCCATGATGATGACACCTGGAAAAAGAAGGACTTTGTTCAAGATGATCATGGTCCTACAAGTCTCCCTCCATTTCTCAGCCTTCCCCCAATCTTTTTGGACCCTCTTCTCACCTAACTGCTTATTGCCAGTATCTTCAAACTGTTGGGGACCCAGAGCTCCACTTAGCAGAGAGAGCTCGGCTGCTTAAATGAGTCTGCCTTTCCAAATGGGAACATAATGCTGAATGCTGATGTTTCCCCTGAAATTAAAACCCGTCCTTTCCAAAGTAGCTTTCACTCTGTTAAATGGCTTTTTAATATATATAGAAAACTGAAATTTTGATTGGATTTCAATGTATTTAATATTACGCTTGGATTTATAATGGGGTATAAAATGAAAGCAATTAAGGCAATTAAAGAGGAAAAAAAGTCTCCTTGAAAGAAAACCAAAAATATTCAAATGGCTGCATATTGGCAAACACCTTCTAAAGGAAGGTGTTGGAAGACAACATTTTGATACCCCTGCCCCCCAAAGAAAGGTGCTGATAAAAAGATCATATTGACAGAGAGTTGTATCAGCATTTTCCAGTGGAAGAACTATTTTGGGGGAGAGATCTCTCCACCAGCTGCGCCTGGCATCCCCCAGCAGCAGAGAGGATGCTCTGGGATGCCTTCATCGTCCTCCTCCTCTGCCTGCAGAAACATTATAGCACATTAAAAACTCAGTGGTGGCAGAGCCGAGCCTCCAGCCTCCAAATCTGGCTGGTGATGGGGGGAGAGGCTTCTCTGGGGCATAAAGATTACTCTCAGCCCTAATCAGCCCAGAGTCTGCAGACAGAGTTACATCTACAGATTTTATTACAGAAAGGGAATATTGGATTTGCAGTCGTGGTTTTCAGCAGTCGGAGCCTGTCCCGCTCACTCTGACATTCCCAGCTTCTCTGCAATAACTTAGATTTATCAGCCCTCTCTCCGGGGCCGTGTTTATCAGCCAGGGTTCGAAGATGTTCGCATTAGCGGTGACTCGCATGGCACCTGCTTGGCGTGCAAAGCGAGCTGGCGGGATTGCAGGGGCCTCCGGCTCCCGCCTCGTGTGCCATTGCTTCGCTGCATGGCCCTGAGCAAGCCACAGTGTTTTCTTGTTCTATGCAAAGTTAATGGTGCTTCTGTCCCGTGTCTTGGGCTTAGAGATTTGGGGATGAAAAATGCAATAGAAGAATGACATTTTCCTTTGGTGCCTCCCTATTTAAACAGCTCTTGAAATCATACTTGTTCTCTGTTAAGCTTTACACAATTTTATTTTGACTTAAATGCGTTAATTCTGCCTGATATTCTTGTTCCTCAGAAAGTCTATGAAAGCACTTTGAATTACTCATGAATAATTCAAGTTTAGGACCCATTCCAGGCCATGGTTTCTGGATAATGCCAGCCATTTGTTCTTGTCGACAGATGAAACAGGCCAGGAAAATTCACCAAAATACATATTTTTTCATTCTTTTGCCCAAAAATGTCTTCATCAACTTTTCTTTCTTTTTAACTTCTCCTTCAGTGCCAGTACAGCTCCCAAATGACATTCTCCAAAGAAGGCAGTTTTCATGGGATTACAATTCTCAGAATAATTAAGAGAAAGAATCCCACAAATTAAGAAGTTATCCTTTCATTGCTATGACAACCCTGACTGTCCTTCCTCAAGTGGCTGAACTGAGAAAACAAGAAAAAAAAAAATCTAAAAGCTAATTGCTATCCTACTGCCAAAGGAGCAAAACTGGGAGGTGAGATGGGACAGACGGTCCTCGGTGCTCCCCGCGGGGACCTCTCTGTGCCATTTCCATTTGACCTCAGCATGGTACAAGGCCTTTCTTTTAGCTCTCACAAGCAAGGGGTAAAACCCTGGTGGCAAGGATCTGCTTCAGGATGAGCTGAGTTGCCCTCTGGGCTCCCCAGGTTGGGTTGACCCAGTGCCCAGTGACTGCTGGGGGAGCGGAGACACCCAGCACATGGGGACATAGTCATGTTTGGGGGGTCCTGATGAGGACACCCCCCATCAGGACATCCCCCATGCTGATGGAGCATTTGCTTAGGGAAGTGCTATCCATAGGAAACTCAGATGAACAGGTCAGGCAAAGAGGGATTTACCCCACTGACATGCTCCTGCCAGAAGAGAAGAGAAGACGCTGCTACCCTCATGGAAAAGCTTATCCTTAGGAGATTTCCAGCCTGAAAGTGGGATAGTTTGAGCAGAGAGAGGGACTCAGCTCTGCTGCTGGCACACCACAGTCCCAAGCAGCTTTCAGATCCAGCTCTAACCCCTGCCAAGTGCCACAAGGACACAGCAGGGTTTCCCAGCCCTGACTGACTTTGCAAAGCCAGCAGGTAGAAAACTTTTGTTTGCATTTGTATCAAGAGCAAATCCCAGCTTGAATTAATTAGAGTGCAATCATGAGGCTGCCTGGGGCTGTCGTCACAGAGGTGCGATCCTCACTGCTCCGTCACAGGGGCTGCACTCCCATCCGCTTCCCGTCCCCGGTGCTGGGTCGCCCCAGGCTGTGACTCTGGCAATGCCAGTGGTGCGGCGGTGCTCAGCCCCAACCGATGCACAAACAGGAGCTTGGCCACATTATGGCACGCGTTGTGCTGGCCTCTGCCCCTCCAGATGTCTCTGGAGCTTGGTTTAAGTTAGCTGGTGATGCACTGGCGGGCAAGTGTGAACCTGAGACCACGCCAGCCCTGGGGTGTTTATTTTAAGCCTGTTTCAACTACATTTGACTAAAATTGTTTACTTCCATTTCCATAAATCAGCAGAGATCTCCTCAATGAGGTTTTGGGGGACTGCAGCTGATATGAAGTGACCTGACTTAAAGAAGCCCTAGAAAGCCTCCCAGAAACACTGTATTTTGTGGGGACAGACTGCTACGCCAAGGCTGTTCCCTGTGACATCATTAGACCTTTCGTTATGGATATCAGAGCCATGGATAAGGAAGGGGCAAAGTTTGCTGTAGGCCAGCCAGGGCACATGGTGTCTGGAAACACATCGGTTAATTTGTTTGTGCTCCCCAGTGTGCCGAATGGGCCTAATCCTTTCCCCTCCTCGGGGAGGCTGGATGGGTTAGTTAATGTTTATTCAATGGTCTGAGAAGCAGCAGGGATAGGAACTCGACCAGATTATGGTATTTACTCTTCAGTAAGATTATATCCACTCAAGAGAGGAGCTGTTCCTGCACTGATAGAACAAGCCTCATCTTAAATCCTTGCCCTTTCTGAGGAGGAAGTATATATGAAATTTCTGTATTCCTTTGGGATATAATTTAAGTTAGTGCAAAGCAACACAGTAATAACTGCAGAGTTTTTCCTTTGCAGAATTGAGCAGCACAGGCTTTGTTGCTCTGCGGAGCTGCCCAGGCTAAACAGAACCCTTCAAATTATCTAAGATGTGACAGAAGATGGTTTTACCATGAGCCATTTGCTCCTGTGGAGAGACATCACAGGTTTTCTGAGATGGTACCTGAGATGTTGGGTGAGAAAAAAGGCCCAGAAAAGCTAAAAGAGAGTTTTGCCTTCTTTCAGTGGGGAAAAAATGCAGACTGGGCTCAACAGATTTTTTTTTCCAAGCTCATCTCTGTCTTTTCAAATATTGTGTGTCCAAGTTTACAAAAAAAAACCCTTTACAAATTAAACCCAAAGGAGAAGGACCCAAGACCCAAATTGAAATACTCTGTTCCATCTGCAGTTGACCCTTCCTGCTTGATATTCAGACTTCCCAAAGAAGCAAAACCCAACTCTCTTTGGCATCAGTTATTAAAAACTACTTGTGCAATCTGGGCTTCGTGACCCAGCAGTAAAAGCTTTGAGAGTTTACTCTTACCTGACCAGATAGCAGCACTCACCCTCACCATGATGAGCCCATCGCTGGCATTACATATTAAGGATGGGCTGTGTTGATCATTCTCAGGTGCTCATCCAGCCGGGATCCTCCCTCCCTGCTTCCCCAGGCCCCAGGACCTGCAGGCACAGACCCCTGCCAAGCCCAGGGGGAAGCAGGGCTGCAGAAGCTGATCTCCTGCCAGCGTCTGAAGCTCCTGCCCTCCTCTCCCTTTGGTTGGTTTGCAAAAGGAAAGGCAGAGCCATAGGTGTATGCCTGCATGAAGACATTCCCTGCAAGCACATCCTTGCTCATTCCCATCTGCAAATGCATCCCCAGTTCTCTACCCTAGTTCCTTTGGTGGTCTCTTGTCTATAGGAGAATAGAAAGTTCATTCCAGAAGATGAAGGAGGGATCATTTTTCCCTGGTTTAAAGGCATCAGAGGGAAAAAAAAACCCCATGCTGAGCACTCTCTGGCTGTGGGTGTGAGCTTTGCTGGCCTGGCTGGTGAAGCAGGCTGTTACCAGGTTTGTAGAGACGTGAGTGACTCACTGCTCTCACTTGGCAGAGCATTTAAGATGAATTATCTGATCAGTGGAAAAGCATTTTCAGGTCAGCCAGAGCTATTTGTAGTGAAGCTGATGAGTGATATCTAGGCAAAAAAAAGGCTGCCAGAAGGATCAAATGCAAAAACATAAACCTTGTGTAACGACAACAAAAAATCCAAACAAACCCAAAACATTGGGGTTTTTCTTGTGTTTTGAAACAAAGAATTAAAATTAGGTCAGCCTAAACATAATAGAAGATTAATATCCCCTTTCCCCCAGCACCTTCCCTGCAGTCCTTCCAGCCATGTCTCAGCAAGAGCAACATTTCTGCGTTAGGGTTTTATGGACAGAGAAAACTCACTTGAAGGTGGGTTTCTGCAGTACCAATATCCACACCTAAGAAGTCCATCACTTGATCTACGGTTGAAGGAGATCTGGGCAGCACAGCAAGGCAAGGGCACAGCCCAATTACCTCTCCACCGCCTTCTCTCCGCTGGTCTGAATTACAGCAGAGCTGCCCTTTAGGAGGGGGGGTCTCTGAGTCTTTTTCCTACACGACCCTGTTGTGGTGGCTTGTAACATTGCAAACTGCAAACTGGCAGCTTCAGGAAAAGCCAGGTGCTTTATTAGCGTTGCTGAGAGTGCTTGCATCCTCCGTCAGAGACAAAAGAGGCCAATTCCCCACTTTCATTTGCGAAGGTAACAAAGATGGCTCTGTAGGCAATCTGATTTAGAGTTTTAATAACAGCGAGCGAGGAACAGTCCCATCTTTGCTTTCTCGGTTATTCGTGTTTTAATACAGCAACAAATCAACTTTTAATGGAAGAACAAAACAAGCGCTGCTCATTTCACTGCTGTCGCTCTGCGGCTGGCCGTGATTTTGACCAGGCGGGATGTGATGGGAGGTTTGCTGCTAACCTAAAGTGAGCCAGGACTCAGATCCCATAAGCTGGTCAGGGTAGTGAGGAAGCAGCTCTCTAGGGCAGATGGGAAACTTCAGAATCAGGTCCCCAACTAGCTAAAAATTGGCCATCGTTCATCTTCACTTGGAAGCCAGATGTGATAGCAGTTATCACCAGAACAGCAGCTCATGCTTTTAAGAATGGAAGAGCATTTCAAGGCTCTTGTCTCTAACAAAGTGGCCAGGAAAGCCCTCGCTTACCCAGTGCTTAGTGAAGGTCAGCATGAGTGGGGCAGAGCCGAGCAAGTGGGCAGGGTCCCCACTGCAGCCGCTGTAGCTGACCTGGCCGAAGCATCTCCTGAAAGCATCTTCCTGAAAGCCTCTCGCGTGATGGCACCAGTGCAAGCCTTCAGAGACCCACCCTTGCAATTATCATTTCTGCTGTGGCACCAACAGGGAACCTCCATCCCCAGGAGCCTGGCAGGGAAGGAGCTGTAAATACAAGACAGACAAGTTTGCAAGCGGCAAAAACCCTTAAATAGAAAACTGTGATTCAGTTGAGCGAACCTTGCCAAAAACTGCTTTGTTTCCTCCTCTCGGGAAAATTGCTGATAACTGCAGGATAGATGCAGGGCTGACACCCATTAATCAAAACCAGGACACAGCAATGCAACCCATCCTCTTCCAGAGCTCAACATGTCAGAGTCAATCATTTACATTTACTTGTCATTACATGCTCATCATTTACAGCACTCAGGCAATGCCTGATATGGGGATGGCCCCAGGCAGTGGGGGAAATCATCTCCAGCATGTCGTAATTTTTGGCTGACTTTCCAGAGGAGGGCTGCTCCGCGGTGGTGTATCTTAGGTATTTAGGAAGCCGAAGCATTTCTGTGTCCCCTCCTCTGCCCAAGTTTTACAAAACCAGTCTAGTTGGAGCAGTGTGATCTGCTCTCCGGATGAATCTGTCCGAATGGCACATTTCCGTTTACCTTGTTTCAAACCAGTTTAAGAGGAATTGACACAAAACCACTTGAAAGCAAAGTCAGAGTCCTTGCAAAGCCCTCTGATGATGATTCACATCCCCTCTATTAAATCATTGTCTTCCGGCAGAGACCAGGTGTAAAAATCCCTGATAGGGATTTCACCGGGGTTCCTGAGGCACAAAAACTTTGGGCGGTCATGTCATTCTGTCAGTCATTCATTCAAAGATTGCTTTTTATTTGATAAATATCAAATGCAGAAATCAATGAAGATCAGTACACAGAGTGTATGTCTTTGCCAGACAGCAGGGGATGCTCGTGGTATTCATTAGTCAGCACACCCTGTTGCCACTACACACTTGTTCATGTTACACTGAGACCAAATTTAAAGTGCGTAGTAATTGTAGAATAACTCTGTGTGTGAATACATTTCTTCCAGAATATAAACAGCTTGCTCTGGGGAAGGTTAATTTGGTTTCAAAGGTTAAACCAGAACAAGACCCTGCTGCAGTTCAAGAGCATCCAAACCGAGTTATTCGAAGACCATTTATTTTTCAGACAGACATACTTGGGGCTGTTTGGTAGCAAAGCCAATGCCAGCAAAATGACAGAAGTCTTTGGTCTCTGATTAACGCACCGCCATTTAGCAAAGAGGACTTTAGTCATCTGCTGAACGGGAGGTTTAAAAAGAGAAGTCAAGTCCTTTCCAAGAGTCCCATAGGTTTTTGTGGACTTGCTGAGTTCAGCTCAAAAGAAAATGGGTAGAAAGACTTCGGAAAAGTCAAGACTCTTCATCTTGACACTTACAAAATGAAATGTCTTGATTTCTCATTGCAGTGCTTTCATCTCAAAGACTGCCACAATGCAATATTGGGAAAACCAGACAAAAATAGAATTCAAAGGCCTTTTAAAGTAAATAGAAACATTTATTTTTTCTTGAATGCAACTTGCTGTTTCACTTACCATTACTCCTATTTTTAAGGTGGTTAATAGTCTTACTCATCATTTTTTTAGTTCACCTTTTAGGACGAAATGATGCATTTCAAGAAAAAGCAAAGCAAAACAGTAATTCCTGAGCCCACATCATAAATAAATGAATATTCTAGTGTTTTCATATGATTCACATTTTCCTCAGGAGCAGGAAACATTACTTTAGTTTCATTTTAGGCGAAGGGTTAAAGTCCATTAATTCAGTCCCTGCAAGAGATTTCAAGTCTCTCAAACCTTTCATGTTCACTCCCCTCTCGTGCCAGTTCTTCCTAAGTTTTGAGAATAGATGGCTTCTAATTAAATCTGGCAGAAACCAATATATTTTCACTGAAGCCGTGGAAAGAGAATGCATTTTTCATGAAATCAGCTCTGCCTGGAATAATGTCATTTTATTTCCACTACTTGAAACTTCTGCTTGGCTGAGAGCAAACGGCAGGGATGGAGGGCTGCCCCAGACAGCTCAGGACCAATGCTGCCAGCAGGCTCGGAGCGCTCTGCCCCACGCTTCACTCCCCCAAAGCATGTCAGCCCATCACTACCCCATGCTCAGGTTGTGACCGTGAGCAGGCTGCCATGGGATGGGGAGAAACAGGGCACATGCCACAGCTTTAGATCATGCTTTACCGGGTAATTCTCCCCAGACTCCAGAGTTGGAAGCCTCTCCGTCTTCTTATCTGGGAAAATCAACTTCCATTTGAAACCGGTGTTGGAGAAGTATCTCAAGGCAAACAAAAATATAAACCTACTTAATCTGCAGGTGAGTAACAGTCACATTGCTCCCTCTTTACCTAATTTTGGGGGAAGTGCCAGCACACCGGGGGGAAAAGCAGGTCCTCCAGCTTAGCCTGTAGACCTTGCAGGTATTAGATCCAAAGGTCCTTAGTTAAAGTCATGGTGTGATCCACTCAAACACTGAGGCATTTCTCAGGAAAGGAAAAGTCAGCCTGGCTCTAACAAACCTCTCCATTTGCACCTTCCAGCTTCACTTTCTACAGCCGATCCAGCAATGGGGCTCTGGGAGCAGAAGGTGGCTTAGCAGCAGAGACCTCCTGCACCATCATGCCAGTGTTGCAGCCTTTTGTAGAAATTCATATGAAAAATGAGCCAGAATGTAGAAATATGGAGAGCTTTTAAGAGTAAATAGGTAGGGTACGAAGCATCAAAGGAGAGGGCTTGTCCAGGTGGAAGGTTCTGACCCTGTGCACCTCACCAGCTCTCTTGAGAAATGTCCACGCCCTTGACTTGCTTGGTGTGCGGTTCACACACAAGCCTCCCAAGAGGTGATGATTTTCCCTTTCCCTCGCCCTTGCTCACGGCTATCCTGCCTGCCTTGGTCGTGCAGACAGGGACTGGGTCAACTTCAAAATCCAGAAAATGCCCCTCCTTTGAGAGCAGCCAGGGTGATCACTTTGCAAATTCCATTTTAGAGATAATGAATCCAGCAGCAACTGTTCCCATCAGCATGGCTGTAGAAATCATGCCCACTTTGAGAACTGTTTGCAATGGCTGAGAAGAACAAACAGCTCCGTGCTGTGGCTAATTTATTGAGCACCAATTATTCCACCGGCTCCAACAATTGATTGCAATTGCAGAATAAAATCCAAGGGGAAAACCTGAAGTTCCAGTGCGCTGCACTAGATGGTGGTGCCTGCAAAAAAAAAAAAAATCCCAGAGTGGCTATCTCGGGGATGCTCAGCACTGGGCAGCACGTCTATGCACCTCCAGGTCACTGCCCCAAATTCAGGGTGAGGTACGCAAGAGAAGCACATTCCTCCAAGCACTGCAAGGGGACAGGATTTGGCCCTTTCTGCTATAGACAAATTTGCCAGCATCATTCAGAAAGCAAACAGCACTTTGCATCTAAGGAGAAGGCAACAGAAACCTTCTAAGAAAAAAATCTTCACCCTGCAAAGCGATGAACAACCAAGAAATAATCATCGCTAGCTGAAAGTACGCACCTTTCAGCAGCAAACCTCCTAGGGCTTCAGAAAGCACCACAGCAGCATGAGCTTTGTTGTACGAATGAGGAAGGAAGATATAGCGGGGCGGGGGGGGATATCTTTCTCCAGATTACCTCCCTGGCAATGAAATGATCTCCTCTGTCCCAGGAGACGCAGATGATGACAAAGCTGCAGATGGAAAAACTCAGTTGGTTTTAGTTACTGGCACTCTCTGGGTTGTGCTGGTGTTTTCTCCAAATGCAATTACAGGAGACCCAGGTACATCCATCCATCCTCTGCTGAAGACGTAGGGGTATCGATGCTGTCACACAGGCCAGCATGAACTCTGCAAACTTCTGTCACCAGCCATGATTCACAAAGGAAGAGAGCGGCTGGACTCCGGCAGCACAGGCTGAGTTTTTGGAGATGGGAGTTAATGAAAGGAGAAATTCTCTTGTAAACTGTGAGCTTGTTTGCTCTGGAGTCACTGTCCAACAGCAAATACTGCTGCCTTTCAGCCTAAACCCACCATCTGAGAGCTGTGGTATGGGGTGGGAAGAAACAGGAGTTATTGCTGTAATACCCAGTTCCCAAGGAATATCCCCTCCTGTGTCAACATTAATAATTTACCTGGAGAACAATATTTTACTGTCAACTTTGCCACATTTCCCTACAAAGGGATCCCAGTCACCCCATGTTACCATCTTTTTTTCCTGTGACAGCCAAAACGCAGTTAAAAAAGTCTCTATTTCTTAACTCTGTGTCATCAGCTGTAGCCGTGGGGCCTCTGGTGAGGGCAGAAATGAAAGAAAAAACAACCAAACATATCCATTTTCTTTGTAAGCTGCTCATTTAACTCTGACCCGCTGAGCCCAGGTGTGCTGCCCCACAGAGATGGGGTAGAAGAAGCAGGTGGGGCAATGGGGGGGTTCACACCTGATGTTCCTGGCCCCCAGCGATGGAGCTGAATGGACATCCTCACCCTGTTCCCCAAAACAGCCATCTGGGAAGGCCTGGAAAAGACCAGCGCTTGTACTGGGCAGGAGTTTTCATGAGCAATAAATGGGTATTAACATGCTTCAGGGTCTAAGTATCTCATAAACAAACCAGCTGATGCATTTAGCCAGCTTATTTCCCTTCTCTTTACACAAATGACCCAAAAGCAATTTTGCTGGGATGCAGCAATTTGGAAGCATTTGGAAGAAATGAAGGAAAGTGCTCATGTTTGCTTCTGAGCAGGCCAGCAAACGGATCCACCAGAAATGCCCTTATAGCAAGTTATGGGCAATTCCCATGGTCACGATCAGAGCAGAAGGGTCTTCTGCTATGAAGGTCTCAAACCTCTGCTCTGGCTTTTCGCCCTCAATTGAAATTACATTTCTGGAATTTTTAAATTCCTGGCATTTGCCTCAGAAATATCACACTGTTTTGTTTTAATAATGTCTAAAGGTTTGGGTAAAGAAAAAAAAGCAAGACATTCAGTGCTCTTAAACATCTGAGTATATTAAAAAGCACTTTGGTACATCCTACAAAATGTATCAAAAATACCAGCGTCAATATAACAGTGTAAAAATGTAAATGGAACAAGGAGGGCAAGGATTTTAATTCTGTGGGAGGGAGTCTACACAATCTATTTTAAACTTTTTCCCCTGTGCTGTTATCCAACCCAGTGTGTTACTATAAAACATTTCTATCAGATTTGCACTTGGAAATGGGGCAACTCCAGTTAATTTTGCATTTACTGAGGACATGATACAGAATTTGGCATTTGTAGATAACCAACTGGGCAAAGTATGGGGAGCAAAGTCATATCTTTTATTAGACTAGCTAGCATAGTTGGAATTAAAAAAAAAAAGATTTGAGAACAGAAACACAACTGTCACTTAAGAAATGACATTGCTGTCTTGCTTAATTTTATATGATTGAGCCAGTAAGTTCACTAAGTTCATATCTTTCCTTCCTCTGCAAGAGTCTGTTTTTCATATTCAACTCCTACTCAAGGCTAGTTCGTTGTGACTTCTCATCTGCTGAAAGTTAAACAGGAGAATTGCTCAAAAAAGGATTTTTTTTTCACTCCAGAAAAATTCAACTGTGTGAAAACCAACCTGCTCAAGTTTCTTCAAATCACGACAGATTCTAGACCAATCCACAGCATTTTCAGACCAGAGCTATCGAAAAAATAGAACTGTCCTCAGAGAAAATGCTTTGATGTTCCCTCCAGGGGACTACATGGGGTGCAGAAGCATGTTGGTCTTGGTGTTTCCCAACATAGTGAAAGAAAGCATGGTGTTGAAAACCTCCTTTTCCACCAATTTTGATAGAAATTTTCAAGATCCAGGTAGAAACGATTCATGTGCTGCTCTAAGAAATCAAGACCCATGAGTTACAGAGCCTGGGAACAATTCTGCTTGGTTTCCCCCTGCCTGTGTGACACCCAAGGGGTTATCAGCAGCTCCACCCACTCAATACCACCAGGTCCAGGCATCTCGTGTCCCATCGCTGGATCTGCCCTGGAGCCAGCTGCGCTGGGGGAGAGCAAGAGGCCGTCTCCCAGGTGAGGACTGTGCTGTTGAGGTCTTCAGTCCTTCAAATGTGGGCAATCCAGTTCTGTTCCTTCACCAAGAGCATGAAAGCCTTGTTACCTGCATTGTTGGATGGCGGTGGCTTGGCATTCATTTCTCTCCCTTGACTTTAATTCCTGCAGGGAGCATCCTTTACAGCCTCGTAGCCAGGAAAACAGTTGCTTGTATGGCTGTAAAGAGACATATAACATTGATAGACCTGAAGAAGAGGGGTGTGTGCCAAAAGCTTTTCCATTTCCTAACTATATCTGTCGGTCCAATAAAAGATATTATCCCTCTGAACGTACTCCACCTTTGTCACAACATTTATGGTCTTACCATGAAAGACTGCATATTCCATAGCGTCAGGCACGAGCGCTGCCCCAGCGACTGCTCTGCAGAGATGCAATTCTCAGCAACACAAAGGCAATCTTACACAGCTCCTGCCTGGAAGCTAGTATAAATTTGCACCCCCTTCAATGCTCCCTAGCCTGACAAGTAATATAAAGCTATCTTGTTGTCAACAGGAATCAGGGCTAGACATTAAGTAAACCCCTGACCATGAAATCGGCTCTGGGATTAGGGATTTGTTGAGCCACAGGAAATGAAACTCTGCAGCTTGCGAGCAGAGGGACCGGGGAGCTGGGAGGGACGATGGGATGGTTTGAACTGTCACCAAGGTGCAGCTTTTCCCACCATCAGAAGACCTGCCCCTTTTCTTCTATGCAGCATACATTTGCAAAGCCCTCAAGTGATTTTTCTCTGAGTTTTCTTTTTATTCCTGCCTCAGCTGGAGGTGAGTAGTCAAAAGTCCAAAATCTTTCATAAATGAGGAACACGCATAAAAGTGCCGAAATTTGAGTGCTATCAAAGTGCTGTATTCTCTCATCATTATTTTTTAATATTTTAAACTTCTGCTTTATATAAATTCCCAGATTGAAAGCAAATTTGAACCAAAATGGAAATTATTATTTTGATGATATCAAAGCAAATAGTAGACAGTCTCAGAGTTTCTTTTTTCCCAGCTTTTATTATAAATATGACCTTTTCCCTCAAGTAGCTGTAAATCCACAGAGGTGGCATTTGGGGAAAAGACTTTCATCAACCTAATTCCCAGCCAGCTATTACTCCAGATTTGGAAGCAACATCACATCATGTATCCAACTGCCCATTCAGCCCTGCTGTAAGAAATCACACCGCTGTGTGCCCCATTTCCTGCATTAATCCAACAGCTTTTCCAATCTGTTGTAGTCCAGCATGAGTTACCGTAGCATTACATTTAACACCAGGTGATCGCAATAAGGCTCAGACCTTGATAAGCAGAAGTATTGGCCAGGCCAAGACATGAATCCTTTATTTTATTTTTGCACATGGCAATCTCCAGCGCTTTTTTTCTTCTTTTTCAGCAGCAAGGCTGCAGTTTCAACAGCAAAGGGCGCAGGGATTTATTACAAGCAGAACAAAAACTGAGTAGCAAAGGGAAGATTAACAGCAGCCCGCTCGCTGAGTCCTGCTATCGGGGACCTTATAATTCACTGGCTTCTCTCAACTTTATGCCTTTAGTGGGATACAGTGAAGCAACACGACAGAAACCAAGCCTAGAGCAAGCATAATAGATGGGTTTGCTGCAAACAAGTATTGCAGAAATTGTGTAGTGGAGGCAGGAAGGTGCAAAAATGTCCTCTGTGTACCCTATGGGGCATTGCTGGCGGGGCGCAGGACAGCAATGCCCACAGATCCATTTTCAGGTGGTCCCCAATGTGTCCTTGAGTTTTTCCTTGAAGATCAGACACGCTGCAGAGCAAATCATGTGTCCTTCTTGCAGATTCCTTGGGAAGGCATCCTTGGAATGGATTTTGGTGAGAGCCAAGGGGGTGCTTTGGCCATCAGACCACTCCACCATGGGTTTGTGTTGCTGGAACAGGGAGCTGGGAGTGGAATGGACTGGTGGGACTGGCCCCCGCTGGGGAGGGTTTCCAGCCAAGTTGCAAAGGTATTTGCTGAATGCAGACTCATGAGATTTTCCTAGAGTGAAACCAGCCTAAACTGACTTGAGCAGCTGGGCTGTTCCCAGTCCCGGCTTTCTCTTTATCTTTTATTCAGCAGGCTAAATGTTCTTGCCAGTGGCACGTCTCACGTTGCAGCATTTGCTTGGCCACTCTGTGGCTCATCAGCCCTTATGATAAAAAAAAGAGTAAGCAAACCAACCTTTCCCCCCAGTCTCCAGGCAATTTGCTATTCTGATTCAGCAGTTTGTTTGGGTTTAATTGCAATTATGTTCTTGTGTATTTAATTAACCTGGTGCTTTTGTTGCCAGGCTTACAGCAGCACCAAGACACTGCAGAACCAAATGTCTTCCTGGGGAGAAGTTCTGGCAGGTGGAAAGGAGGGCAGCTGGGCTGTGCCAGCCACACAGAGATGCCAGCAGAAGAGTTTCTGCCTGGCTGTAGGCACAGTCGCACCATGCCCTCTTCCCACAGCAACTCCAACCTACCTTGATTTCCAGCTGTCCTATGCTGGACCTCCACAACCATGCAAAAGCTGTGCCTCCCTCCTGCCTTTCTCCAGAGCAGCAGAGGGACCAATGCAGGCAGCACTGATGGAGGAGGTAGAGGAGCAAAGGGCTCCCAACAGCAATGCACCCCTTGGGCTCATTTGCACCCAGGATGGTTTCATAGAGTTGTGCTCAGCCAAGCTCCCAACAGATCCACAAATGGGGTTTCCACCCTTTCCTAGCAGTAACAAGTCCGGGGCCATGAGTACATGGATACAGGGATAAGAGAGAAAGCACTATGGGTGCAGACGAAAGTGGGGACAAGGAAAGGGTAGACAGCATCATCGTGGGATGGACCTTCAGGTGTGGGCATGCAGCACTCAGCACCAGCCATCAAAGCTCTGCTCACCCAAAGTCTGGCTGCTGCGTTTTCTGATGCTCTCCAGCTCACGCGTCCAGTAACATCTTGTAACTTTCCAGCACTGAGGACAAGTTGAAATTTCTCACTAAACAAAGCCTCTGAAAAACGTGATCAGTATTGACAAACCTTGAAATGCTTCACTTTGACGTGGTCAGCTGGGTCTGTTCCAGCAGCAGCCGTTAGGTTCTCCACCTGAATTTTATAAAAACGGAAGGAAAGGCTTCAATTCTCACGCCAATCTTTTTCTTGACAAAATCAGGCCATTCAGGGACACATTCTAGTTTCTTTAAATCCTTGTTTTCAGCTGAAAAACTGAACCTGTGAGGGACTTCTAGCCCGTGGCATAAATTGGAAGAAACTCCTTTGGAAAGCAGAGGAAAGCTGCCTTTTTTGTACCCAGCAAGTTCGGAAATGTTCCACACGACAAAAATGTGCATGTTTCATGGTTCCCTGCCAGGTTCACAGCAATGCTCAGGTCTAACATTTGTGTATTTTGACCCATTTTTTCCCAAGGACATTGATTTTCAATTGTCCCTAAACCACCTTTTGGTCTGGCCAAGGGAATGAAAAATTGAACGTTCTTTCTTTCTTTTTTTTCTCTTTTCCTTTTTTTGGTCTGTAACGTTTGGTCTTTAATACCTTTATTTCCAGTGTTCATGCATGTGTTTAGCTTCTTGAGACTGCTTTCCCAAGAAAGTCACCAAGTTGCAACAGTTCAACACGCATGTGGTGGTTCCATCCCATTGTGTATATGCTAATAGAAATGCAGTCACCCAGAGACAGGCTTTAAATCAAATCAAAGAAATAAGTAACTAAAGGCTATTAGCCTGGTAATGATGCACAAAGTCCATGGAAATTCATCACAGGAAGCAAGAGTTCTCAGAGGTGGAGACCCTTGGTGGGAGGGTTGTCAGTGTTTTCAAAAGCGTTGGTGGAACACAAGGACGTGAGAATCTGGCAGTGAACAAACACTCGCATGAAGCTTTTCATTAGAAAGCATTGAGTTTCTACTTCCTCATCCCTCCAGCTATCAAAAAAAAAAAAAAAGCTTCATATTAATCACACTCTGAGTTATTAATTTCTCCAATTGTCTTCTGGCTTATAGTTTAATAAATTAAAGACTTTTAAAATACACCCCTACCTGTTTCTGCTTCTAGATAACATTTCTTAGCTTAAAGAGTATATTCAAGAGCAGAAATAACCAGCTGGCAGGAAGGGACTGGCTTTGCAATTGAAGCAAAACTGTATCAGAAACTTTTTTGCATGGTCGTATGGGCATGACCTGCTGCGCTTGTTCCCCCACTGCTTAAAAAAGGCAATGGGAGGAAAAGGCTATTTCCTACATCTGAGACAAATTGTGACCATTAGTACATTGACATTTATGGGCAGGCAGATAAGAGAACAATTCACAATGTAGAAAAGTCTTTTAATTATGTTTAATATTCAAATTGGGACTTAACATGGCTTTCTCTAGCTGTACTTAGAATAATTACTGTGAAAATAATGGATCTTTCTTTTCATGGATCAAATAAAAAAGATGAGGAAAGAATAAATAACCTTTGGACAGGTGCCATGCCAAATCCTTGTACAGTCCATAACAACAAAAAAAAAAAAACAAAAAAAAGAAAAAGAAAACTGTTTACTTTGGGTTGATTAAAGCATTTTTATCAAGCTGATGTGAAATGTTTTCTCCTCATTTTCAGGCTCACCTTTTGTTTCAATTTATCCAGAGAAAGGATAAATCGATTTCTGAGTCAACATTTTTGTTCCAAAAATAACAAAATAAAACGCTCCAACTGCTTCCATGCAAATCCAGAGAGAGGCTGCAGATACACGTGCACGCACGCCTTGTTTTCCTCCTTCGTTATTAACAAAAGTCATTTTACTTCAAGGGTCACAGCTAAGACTGTAGGTGTGACTTTCTCGTTCCTGACTGCAGCGTTTACCTACTGTATCTTCCTAATGAGCCAGAGTCATCATTATTGCTTATACTGATAACACAGATCCTTTATATAAGGAACCGTGCAGGCGCACAAGACGAAAATGAATCTTCAACCTGTTCTGCCGTTCCCTTGTCTGCCCTTCCCATATATTTATTGCCATATTTTTCTCTCCCTCTTCTCCTGGAACACTCTTTGGCACAATTAGTAGCATTCAAATAACTGTAAACACTTTTTATTTGGTTTCTTTTATCTTCTCTCATTAAGTCAATGAGCTAATTGCATTCATAAATTGTGCAGCGAGGAAGAATCATTCTCCTCTGCCTCACACTTTTTGCACAAAACACAAGCTTGGGTCAGACAATGACTTTCACGAAGGCTCATTAACTTCCACAAACTGTTTTCTACCAGGGAAAGAGTGGAAACCTTTTAAAGATGCCAGGGAACAAAAATCTTTCCTCCCCACCCCCCAATTAAAAAATCATTTTCCAAGCAAAAATGACATTTTCTTTGGAACATTCTTTTATCAGAAACCACTGAGGAAAAAACTAGAAGAGGTGCCAGAAGAATTGTCTGAGCTGAGGTCCAAAAAACACTTGTTCAAGCCAAAGTAAAGTCTCATTAAACTCCGGATCAACAAGTATGTTTTAAGTAATCATTCTAGGCAAAATACAAACAAAAATCAAGATGACGATAGTGGTGTCAGAACTGTCACTCAAGTGAGGCCACTGGTTTTGACCCAGCCCTATCCCTGCCCCAGCACCAGTAGCCTTCTGCTATGTTTTCATCCATCTAAGATTTTCCTGCTCTGTAGCTCTTGCTGGCCCTGGTACCCACTGCTGGCTCTTCCTTGCTTTGAAAAGCCCAACAAGGGATCCGTTCTGCTATGGGTTCCCAAGTAAACCCATTGGGATGAGGCCATCACTGCCCTGCAGAAGGGCGGTGTGCCCAAAGCCCGTCTTCTCCAGCTCCATCGGGTCCTTCAATAAGAGCAAACCCTCGTCCCATTGCTGTTGTCTCGGCTGGACCTGACGCCTGACATTTTGATGACTAAATTTTATTGAGTTTAATTCCATTTCAGTGACTTAGACTGCAAGAAAGTCATGTACTTTTTAATGCATGAATAATTCCATACAAAATACTTTAAAATTAGCCACTTTGCAAATCCCAGGCACTCAATGATTAGGGGATAGCAGACTTCACTGTTCATTAAATATTAATCTGCCCGGCTCATACATATCCATTCTGATACAGCCTCTCATTATACCAACGCACTCTACTTTTTTCCAGAGTCCCTGCCTGGAATTGCTATTCCCAAAGAACAGCCCTGAAAGACATTAGGTCTGCCAAGAAACTCCTCGTGATATTTCATTTTCATACAAAATGTATTGTAATGCCCCTTCCTAATCCAGCCCTTTAAATCTGTCTTGACGATAACATGGCTTGCTTTACAGAAAATAAATCTTGTTGTGCCCTTAATAATAACGACAATAAAAAAAAATAATAATCCTAGGAGAGAGGAGGAAAAGCTGCAGCAGCAGTTTTGTCAGCTAACTTGCTTATATAGAAAATGGTGGGGAATAAAAGAAATGTGAGTGTGAGCTCGTCTGCTCCACAAAAAGCTTTTCTAAGTGCGTCTCCACGATGGAGGGAGCAGCCCCAGATGTGCCTTCTGCCTTTCTCCTGTACTGCTCTCTGTTTTGATGACATTAATTGAGAAAGGCTTCAAGTAGAAAGCAATCCTTGAGACTCTTAACGTTCCGTAGTACTATGTGCAACACCAGCCTGTCTCTCGTAAAAGTGCACTGTAGAAAGGCTTGGTGTTTTGATCCATTTGCAGTTTGAAGACAAAAAGGGGGAAAAAAGGTATAATTCAGTTTTAACTTCAAACACCTAAGTTCTCTGAAGGCCTTCTTAGACATTGAGAACTGTGTTTGTCTACTTCAAGCTTCCCATATAATCGCATGGCCGTGGTTCATAAGGCCTGTCCTAGTCTTAGGTCTGATATCCAGCTACAACCATGATGCTGGAGCAGGTAATAAGAAGCATTCGCAAGGCAGAACCAGAGACGCCACCCTATTTCATGGTGACCAGCATGGGCTATGCAGTCTGTGCCTCAGCAGGGAGCTCAGCCCCTGGCCGTGCCCCAGCCCCTCCCGCAGGCACCGTGCTCTTCAGCCTCAGTCTGATGCTGGAGAGTCACAGGATAGAAAGCATCATTGATATTTAGCACCTACAAAATGATATAGCAATTGACTGTTCTGCACAGAAACATCCACATTCAGGTCTCCAGGACCCCCAGCAAGCCAGAAACCCACGGGCATGAATAGCTCTCCTCCAAGTTGCAGCGACGAGCTGCATGGCCACAGCCCTTTTCCAGGATAATTCAAAGGGGCAGACCAAGCTAGCCTGGCAGCCAGAACAAAGCTGGCTAATTCGACATTCCCATCAGAAATAGCTCGGTCTTTTCCCAGGTAGGCGAGAAAGAGTTAATCTGCCTCCACCGCGAAGGGTTGTGGGGAGCAAGAGACAAAACTTTCCAGTATCAGGCAAAGCAGCTCATTTCAAGGGGCTCTCTCCCAAGAATTCAATTCACAGGTGCCAACTGCTTCCTCCATAACGTCGGCTAGAGATAATTAGAGATCATTTAAAGCAGAGCCTCTGACTCCCCTGAGCTCACGTGGTGCTCTGACCCAGGATAGCAATTCTGCAATTTCCATAGGTAGGTACTTGCTTGGAGGCTAACGAAGTCAAGACAGCATTATTGAAACCACAGGGCATTAGTTACAGGGCTAAGGAAACAAATCTCACAGCATAATCCTGAGGTGTCTTTCATGTTCTAATTAAACCTATATATAGAAGCTGCAGGCAGGAAAAATTGTGTGAAAAGTTTCTCATCTGCTGAGTATTTTTCCATCCTTTCCCCCCCTACCCCTACCTCCATTAACCTGAAGAGGGGCTGAAAAACATCCTTTGCATTGATTTTGTTGGAGAAAGACAGAGAGAAATGCCAGGCAGATAGAGATCAGCAGCATTTCCATTCCCTGAGCCCTGTCTGAAAGACACAGCCCTGCCGACACTCGCCGATAAGACCGACTTCTGCCCTGATAAGGCAAGGCCAGCCCAAGCCGCTCACAAGGGGTCGAGCACAGCATTGTGGGCATCGGTTTTTTCTCCATCTCTAATCGCAAGGTGAGGCTGGAGGTGGGACAATAAACCTGAGGAGCTGGGGAAATCACGACGGCTGTCCGGGAGAATTAGTGTTCAGCAAAGGATGGGAGGGGGACAGGGCGAACTGCACTGCCTTTCAATTTAGGAAGGGTCACAGGAGACAGATGAAGAAGGAGGGCAAAAGCCTGCTGTATCTTTTGCCACTTAGCGGAGCCATCAAAGTGATGGATGACGAGTTTGGGAGATAGGAGACACTTTGCATCAGCCGAGGCTATTTCATTGGGGTGAGCGCTGCTGGGACAGCAAGGCCGCCCTGGCATCCCGGTGCCTGCAAGGGCTTGGTGTTGCTCAAGCTGTTAAACTTCTACATCTTGCACAAATGGTCCTTTTTCATGTAATTTACCATCTGTGTTTTGAGCAGCATACACATAGGGTCTCATGGAAGGCGCCCAGGGACATGCAGCGAGGTTGCGCTTCCAGGTTCATGTGACGTGGGGAGGCCAAAGTTAGTTTAAAGTGCAAATCCTGAAGAAAACCATCACAGCGCTAGCTGAAACCTCTTCTAATCATGCCAAACATTATCCAAACCCAGTTTTGTGTCACTTGTAAGAAACGTATCTGCTTTAGCAGAGCTTTCACTAATAGTCACAACCCAGTTTGGGGTCTAGCTTCATTTGGGAGCTCCCTGGGTTATCCATGCTGTGACAGACATGGCAGTGAGATCCTGTTTCGTCATGCCAGGGCTGTCTGAGACTACTTACTGCTTTCTTTTATTTCCCTTCACGGGGTCCACTTTGGAGCTAACAGCCAGGGGTATCTTTACCCAGGCAGCGGAATGAAGGACTGAGCCTGCTGACAAGGAGGCGGACTGAGATGTTCATTACCACCCTCTCCACGCCAAAGGAGCCCCTCCCACAGCAGGAATTATTCTATAATTAGCTTAGAGAATAAAGTACTTTTAATTAAGGACTGAAATTCAGCAGGCCATCTGCCTGGTTTTATTTGCAAGCAATAGGCATCTTCTGCTGGCGGCAACATTTTTCCTGGTTTCTCTCTCTAACCCTCCAAGGCTCGCTCTTGGGCTGAGACCAGGACTGAGCATGTGGGCTGGAGCCAGGACATCACATCCACACTGCCCAAGACAGTGCACTGCAATTTGTTGGTTATTACATTGCAAAGCCACTCTCAGAGACAAGCATGGCAGCAGGGCGGGCATCTTGCTCTCCTTACAGTCTTGCTGCCACCGCTTCTGAGCTCTGTGACAGTGCCTGCTGCAAGAAACCCATCCAGAAAATCTCAGCAGATGATCTTGCCATTAGTTCCTGGACGAGCCCTTTAGTCTGCTCTGTAAATATTCAGTGCTTCAGAAAGGCCAGAAGCACAATTCCTGAAACTTGGCTGTCTTGCACAATTGTGGGAGGTAAAGCGAGTTGGATATCTGCTGATTTGGAGGCCACCTTGACCAACCTGCAAAAAGATGCAGGAGCCAAAGGGCCTCCAGCAATTGCACATCGCCTTTAACCCCTCGTTGCATTCCCCCAGATACTCCATGGGATTTCCGACTCACATGGAATAAGCCATTTCTCTTTTTTAGTACCCTTTCTGTACCTGCCACCTCGTACTTCTTACTCACTTGACCAGAGGTGAAACAGCATTTCACGGTCTTGCAACGAACACAAAAGAGACATTTCCATTTTGACAATGCTGAGATCTTTCACATCAATCAAAAACTGTTAAAATATTTTGACATTTCCAAAATTACTATTTTTTTTCCAGTCCCCTCCCTTTATCATGCTTGTAGAAATAAGGCATATTCAGCTCAGCTGTGAAGGAAAGAGAAGAGAGAAATGCTAGAGTAAATCCTCAGTTTGAAGTTCGGATCCCACGGGAATGCCCATGGACACCTTACAGCCAGGAAAGACCTCATTAACAGATGCTTTCCTGGTCCTGCGACATCCACCTTGACACAGCTTCAGTCCTTGCAACACAGCAGCCAACACTGCGATATTTTGGGGGAGTAGAAAAGAAAATTGCAGACTCTCTCCTCTCTCCATACCATCACTCTCTGCCTTTTGGTTCTTTCTCCAAGAGGAGAAGGGCTCAGAGTGGGGCAGGGGAATAATCATCATCCAAGGCTGAATTAGGTTGAATTAGGATGTTTTGAGCTGTCAGCTGAGCCACAGGGCCTGGTCACACACAGCCATGAAGACTGGTTAAATGGACCTACTGTATTTCTTACCTGGCCTGATTAAGAAGGGGCAAACAGTTGATTGATGTGTCTTAATAAAAGGAGAAAAGCTGCTAATTTGATAAACTGAGACTTTGACTATTCCCAGAATGAAAACCAGCTCATTTGTAGCAGACATTGGATCAAGTCCACACACAAGCTGTTAACCAGGGCATCCAAAACACCTCCGATATTCATTCATTCATTCTATTCACGTGAATTTATCCAGATCCATTCAGCAGCTACAGTCGCCTACACAAGGAGCAGTCCCTTGACAAGAAACCTGCACCAGGTCGTACTGCCAAGCCCCACCACCCAGCCTCATCCCTCCTCTTTGCCCTGCTCCTCATGTCTCGCATCCAGACTCTGCCATTCTGGAGATTTCTCCTGGGGATGAAGTGAAGCATCCCAGATCTGAACCATCTCTGAAACTCTTCGTAATATCTGTCATCCGGACTTAGAGGCATCAAGCAGCTTTTCAGTGCCAAAAGCTAAAAACAAGAATCAGTCTGCCAGTGATGCCTGAACTGAAATTCAGGCATCTGAAGTAGGTTCATAAATATATTCAACCAATTTCAGATGGCTAACTAATGCACAGGAAACGCGCTCTGCTTATTGTGTGAAGAGAGAGGTATGGAGCAAATCCATCTGACAAATTATCTCCACCGACCACTCGAACAGCTCACAAAAACATCTATCTCACCAGGCAGACTTTCAGGCAAGCACTAGTATTTTGTGTGTTTTAGTAGCACAGCTGCTAATCTCTATTCATTTATTTATTTTCTTTAGAAAGGAGAACGATTAATTTTTAACCAGCCCATTATTAGCTTTCAGCACCTAATCCTCAGATCGAAAACTGCTTCCAGAGTAAAATGAGGGAGGAATTATGAAACACACAATAATGAGAAAATCAGATAGTCAGTGACTTAGGCTTGAAACAAGTGATCCCCCTCCTGAATTGAAGAACTGGTACCAAAAAGACAGTGAAGGTATGAAAATAAAAATTAAACAAAAAATTAAAAGGCAGCTGAAAGCTTTCCCTGTTGAGGGGGGTGTTTGCAGAGCACTTTCCACTGTCTGTCACGGTGACAGCTTCAAGAATCAATAGGAGAAAGGAGAAAATAACATGTCAAGATATTTTTGGAGACTGGTGAGGCTTACAGGGAAATTCCTTTGCAAGCAAAGAACAAATATTTATTGCCCTTGCTTTACTTCTTCTGCCCACTCCAAGACACAAAGGGCTTTTGCTCAGATCTGAATAAACAAGAGCTGACATACCTCCTCTGATCTTTTGCCCAGGTTTAGATCCATGCTGAAAGCCACCAGGAACATAAAAATTATTCTAATTTTAATTTGGGGGGCATCAGTGGAAAATACTATCATTAAAATCCAGGGAAAAATGTAATTGGGTTCTGTCACAAAGTTTGATGAGATTCTCAACCAGGGACATTAAGTGCCAAAGATGCAAATGCTGGTCTATCCCAAACTAAACGTCCAGCCTGAGAATTTGCTCCAAACCAAGACATGGAGAGATGCTGTGCAGATCTGGTCCAACCTGAAGGTTGCTGTTCTGACAACCCAATAATTTCTTCTCCTCTTACAGTGGAAAACTCAGCAAAATTCAGTGGCCAAATTGAGTTTTACTTGTATTTAAGTCCACAGGTGTAGTGTGAAACTGGAGACCCATAGGAGCTGACATGAAAGGGAGATCTCTCTTGTGTTCATACGGCCCTTGGAAGGGTGTAAGACGAGTTGGTCTCACACTGGAAGACCATGGATTACCGTCCCTAATCCAACACTGCCCAGCTCACTCCACACGTGGCCAGACACACAAACAGACCCAGCCGCAGATCCATCAATTGGGTTTCTCTGTCAGGTAGCAAATAGCAAGTGTAACCTTCTTCTGCCGTCAGCTGATAACAGCAGGGCAGCGTAAGCTATCTGATAACATACCTGTAACCTGCATCTTCCCTTTGTGTACATTAAACCTGTCCCTCAGACATAGTACCAAGCTGCTTATCTTTTGTCGTCTATCTATCTGTTTAATAATCTGTATATCAAATGCACAAGCAATAAGGCTTGCATTGAATTCATGCTAATCCTCCTTAAAAGCTACATTTGGACATTTCACAGTGTCCACATCCTTCTCCACACGACATAGCACAGGGTCTTTAGAGACCTGTGTTATTCCTTTGACAGTTTATAGGTGTGTTGTTTGCTAATCTAGTATCTAATTGCTTATTACTCACTCTCAGCTCCCTTGTTATTCCAGTTGCACAGCCACAGCCAGCATTTCTCAGACCATTGCACAGCTTTGCCGAAAGGAGCCAGGGTATTTGTTCCAGTCACAGGAACTGGAAGAAAGCCCATGACGTTGCTGGAGAGGGATGAAGACACCTTTGAAGACCTCAGGGACATGGCACCAGGAGCAGAGAGACAACCCAGAGGGCAACGCACTGAGCTCTCCCCCAGAGACCTTTGGAGAAGGGGTCATGCTTGTTCATCCCTGGATGAACTGATGTCTCGCACCATGGTTCACTTGGTATTTGAGGATCCTGGGCTGCAGAGCATTAGGGACAAGGAAATTCCTGGAAACTAGAAGAAGCTTTTTCTCCCCACAATCCATAGCTGCTGAGTTCCTGCCCTGTTCTGGTGAGATCTGTAAGCAGGAGCTCAGCCTTGTGGCGGCTGCTCTTTGAACTTCTTGATAAGGTGCAAATCCTGAGTACCACCTAGACACACACTTGTAACTTGGATGCTCGGTACGGGCAAGTCTATCTATGCTTCAAACATTTATGGCTTCCTCCTTTTGCTTCTGGCCAGTATGACCCCTGTTCCTGATTGCTCCTCACAGCTGTGTCTGATAAGCTTTGCTTCTTTCTTCCCGCCAGGTTCCCTCAACACTCCTTTGTTTCTCTTTGCAGCCACACTCATTTTGCAGGGACACTCATGGGCACCGGAAAGCATAAGTTTCTTTTTGTTGTTGTTGATTTCCCAAGGGGAGGGAAATCTCTGGGGGATCAAGCAGGGACTGGAAAAGTCACAGCTCGGTGGGTTCCTTTCACAAATGTAGAGGTATAATGAGATAATGACTTGCCAAATGCATTGAACCAGTCCTCCCGTTTGCTGAGCCTCTCCTCCTTATGACAGGCGGGAAAGCAGTTACCGCTTCCCACTCTTTGTCTAATTTGGAATATGCTGTCTGTTATCAGCTTCCTATATCTGCTTTGACCTCTCAGCATGGCCACAACATGATGTCTCCCATGATGATGCAGATGAGGTAGGGAGAAAGAAGCGTTTCTGTATTGGGACTGCAGCCTCGTGGTGTGTGGAGTGGGACTTTGGTTTAGGAGGACAAGTGTGTTTGATGAGAAAATGTCTTAGTTTGATAAGCCAGATGTCTTTTCCATTTCTTTCACCTGCAGATGACTGATTTAGGGGAGAAGATGAGGCAACAGGGGTTTTCTTGCAGTGGGGAGTAGCCTTGTCAAATGCTTAGAGCTCATCAGGTGACGAGTCACATCTGTCCTCCAAGCAGAGTACATCAGCCCTTTGCTCCAGAGCTCAATTTCAGGTGCAGTTCTACCAGAACAACGTTTGTCTCATTGGCACCTTGCTAATTTGCAGGACTTCTAGCACCTCCCCCACCTGCCAGACCACCACTACAGCTCAAACCCCCCATCCCAATTAGGCTGGCAAAGACCTGTGAACAGCCCTGATAAGAAACTGCTGTTGGAGTACTGTTTATTCCACTGCAAAACCCACCCTTGCTTTCACGGCACATTCGGCAGCACAGCTTTCAGCAGCTCTGCAGCAGGCAGAGTTTCCTCCACGTACTGGAATAAATATGAGAAGTGCACTCAGGAACAGGACCTGCGTCCCAGCGTGTTTTGCTGCATTTGCTCGTGTCACAAATTCAGGCACTTGAAAGCTGGAAGGGCTGAGTCATCCTCCTCATCTTGGCTGCCAAACACAAGCCGAGGGATTTCGTCCACTTGTTTCTCCTATAAACTCCTGGTGATTTTTTTTTTTTTTTTTCCTCTGGGAGCCTCCTTCAGAGGGTGTGTTCATCGCAGGTTCAACGCTGGTAGCTGGTGCGAGGTGCCTGCGTGTGTGTCAGCACATGGGGCTGGTGTCTAAGCTTCAGCGGTAGAAAGGCAGTGAATGGAGCAAGAGGAGTGAGGCAGCTCACCAGCCACGTGGGCTTGTCGTGGTTTCCTAGATGGAGATGTCTAGCCCCAGGTTAGATGCAACAAGGTGCTCAGGCTGTCTCTTCGAAGGGTGTAATATTTCCACTGGTCCTATATTATATTTTCCAGCCCCAGGGACCTCACAGATAGCTTGCAGCAGCTCAGACAGCAATAGCCACCTGTGTTTGGGCAACTGAACTCAAGCTGTCTCTTTAGACAACCTCGATTGAAGCCACGTGGCACCAAGGAAGCATGCCTGACCCAAAACAATTGGAGGTTGTGCTGAAATATTTCCATTTTCTGCCAGATACTCTAGTTCCACAATTGGCACCCTTCCAATCTCAAAATATGGCATGGGAAAACACTTTGTTGCCCTGGCTCCAGGCATTTCTCCCCACTTTCCAGCAATCCTCTGGTCGCATTCTGATCCTCGCGTTCAGCTGTGCCTCAGATGAGGCCACAGGAGGAAAGTGATGGCCGATGGGACAGTTGTCTTTTTGGTTTGTGCTCCATGGCTTCTGAGCTGCCAAACTTTGTGGTTGTCATGCGAGGAACATCATCGCGCTCAGTGGCTGGTGGGCGGCTGTCTGGAAGCGGAGTGGAAGTTGTTTGTGGAATATGTAATGAGGATTATGTATGTATGCAGTTCACCCAGAGATTGGCTGAGCTTGGCATCTCGCGAAGATGCAACCTCCTTCTTCACTCATGTTGGTTTTCTTAAGCGCAGGAGGGCCCTTCCTCCACCAAACTGCAAAATCAGGATTCATCCTTCCCCTCTCCACCCTCTTCATCAAGTTGAGGTGAGTGATTCAAGTCACAATATTTTAGAAATGATAATCGACTCTAGGTGTCTTTTCAAGTTGCTTCTTGATTTTCTGACACAGGAAAAGTAAAAATTTCAAACTAAACCGCAAGCACAAATTATAACCCTCCCTGCTTCAAACTGTACTGGATTTCTAGCACCATCCCCAATTGGTTTTTGATGGGACCATCGAGATTTGTGAAGGGAGTAGATTTCATTTCATTGTCAGATTTCATTTTATTGTCTGTTCCCGGTGCTGCAGTCTGACATATCAGAGCAGCCTTACAAGAAAGACAGCGATGGCAGAGAGACACGTGAGGCTTGGGGCTCCAGGCTAGCAGGGTTAAGGCATGCCTGCGCCCATCGTCCAGGGTTTCTGAAGAGCACTTTGCTTCCCGTGACTACCTGCGCAGGTAGCTGACAGGAAGAGGAAAGTAATTTTTTCCTCAAATCTGGAAATCAGTCTGAACTTGCGGAGCTGGACTGGGACACCTGAGCCATCCTGCCCCTAAACTTCACAATGCACTTTTTTGGGCAAAATTCCATTTTATTTTGGAGCTGTTTTATTCCTATATCCGTGTGTGTATTTGTTATTAGGAAGGGGCACAGTATCTGCCCTACTCCCTTCCTTACAGCCCGGATGGCGCTCACCCCCACCCTCACTCCACGTACCTGAGCCCATACTCTGTGCAAGGACCCCTGCTCCCTACTGTCTCCCATCCTGCCTCGCAAATCCTTCATCCCTCCTTCTTTGAACTGGGCTTCTAGGCAAGTGCTTGCTACAGAAGTGTTGGCTCAGGACGGAGAGGTGGGGAGGGTGAGGAGGGTCAGCCTTCACTGGGGAGGACATGGGGATGGGATGTCAGCAAGGGGGTGGAGGGGAGAGAAAGGTAGTAGAAGGGCAAGGTAGGAAGGATGTATTTGTACTTTCTCCTGCAAGTTTCTTTTATTGACCATGAAGACCCTGTCAATAGAAAGATAAGAGACTAAGTTTTTGCCAGTAGATCAGCTGCATATCTACTACAGCCCAGGAGTCCAAGTTCCCATTCACACAGCTCTGCTGACCCTCAGCAAAGCATTTCTACCGACAGACACTGAGATGTCCAGGAGAACCAGAAATGTAGCTGTACTCCCATCCTTAGCCCTTAAATCTGACTCTAGTCAGCAACGGAGGCAGAGAGGAAACCTCTGAGGTGTCTGGGAAAACTTCGATTCATATTTCAAACAACCTTTCTGGCTGAAAGGTGGCTCAGAGATGAAGCAAGTCTCACTACCCAAGGCACAGGAATTATTTTGGCAGCCTGGGGTATGAGGAACGCTCACCCCTTCCACCACTTCAGCTGCTTGCTGGGGAGGGAGGGCAGCTGGTAGGTGTCCGAGATGTGCAATGTCCCCCAACAGAAACACGTGAATAGTGGGATAGTTGCTCCATCACTTGTTTCCTTCTTCCTTTTCATTTAGCTTTTCCTGGAGGCTCCGGTTTCTCACATCGTGTGCTATAAATGATCACTTGAGGATTTAATGTGCTCTGTGTAATTGTATTATTTCCAGAACAAGAGTCAGAGGTTGCCTTTGGTTTTTCTTTTAAAGTCTTTTAAGAAATAGCTTCCTCTTTTACAAAAACAGTGGTCATTTTTTCCCCCTAAGAACATTAACTGGCTTATTTCCAGACTCATCCTTTGATGAGGTTTCATTCCTCTGTACATCTCTGAGGAACGGATATCGGCAGTCTTGAAAAGATCTCCAATAATATTTGTTTTTTATATTTGCGAAGGAGCAGAAAAACATGTATGTATGATGAGAGAAATAAAATACTTTTCAGTCCATTAGTAACTAAGGAGGTTGTTAAGCAACACCTGATAGGAATAAAACTATATTTATACAATTTCAAATTGATAATCCGAGATAATTTTCATTCAGGAGTCTTCAAAAAGCTGGTCAAGGAGTTCTCCAGCATGCTGATATTAAATGCTAATGAGTGAGAAATCTTCTTATGGGGGAACTTGCAGAAGTTGATGGAGCATTGTGCAGAGAAGACAAGCAGGATGTCCCAGACCACAACACATTTGCTGAACAGGCATCAGTCAAGGGCAAAATAATAGGAAAGTTGACCATGGGATTCAGTTAATTGGGAACTAAAGGCTGGGAATGTCCTGCCACGGATTGATTGAAGCTGTCTTTGTCAAGTGGATTTTCAGTCTCACACTTACGGTTGATAAAAGCACCTGCTCTGATACAGTAGATTTTTATTTCTGAAAGGCCCTTGGCTTCATACTGATTAAACGATTAGCACTAAGCCCCAAAATGACTTTGTCTGCCCAACTGGACTAAGAAAAGATATTACCTCTCCTGACAAAGCCTGGCTTGCCAGTGTTAATGAAGCTGCCAGGAGGAAATCGCCTTTGGGTGGGATGTTTCTGGTGGAGTGCTGCAACCAGACACTTCCCTACCGTTTCATCACCACTGTTGAAACAGAAAATCACATGCAATAAAGGCATGTGCAAAGCTTGATAAATTGGTGAATAGCAAAGAAGAGAAGACAGGCCAGTGATTACAAGTGTCCTATACAGTAAGCCTGTTCTAATCCGTCTGTTTATACCTCTTCCTTGCCTTCATCTCTCCCCACAAGCAAAGCTCTGCATCAAAGGACAAGCCAGGCTTACTTATGGGGGTCTGTATCCTGGAATTTGACAGCTCAGAAAATGAACCAGGCTACATAAACACCAAACACCAGCCTTGCTGGACGGGCTGAAGGCAATACGTATCTGTGTTAGAGCCAGAAATGCCCAACTAATAAATATGTACTTCCCTGGCTCTGCCTACATGGACAGCTCAGGTGTTGCCAGCATTTGTGGACTTTAAGAGAAGGTGAAAAATCAGAAGGGACTGAGAGCAGGGACCAGGTGTGATTGGAGACCTAGAGAAAATGCCATACCGTGGGAGATTTAAAGAGCTCAATCTGGTTAGCTGATCAAAAAGAAAAAAAAAGAAGCCAGATTGAGAGGTGATTTGATCACAGTGAATAAGTGTCTCCCTGCAGAGAAAATACAAGGTACTCGAGTGCTCTTGAATGTAGAGGACAAGGAATGAGTGGTGAGCATCTGAACCCCAGCAGCTTTGCATTGGAAATGAGGCACAAGGGTTTTTTCTGCAACGAGCATGACTAATCCATGCAACAAGGCACTAGCCATCCTTCTGTTGTTTCCAGCGCAAAGTTGGATGCCTTTCTAGCAAACAGGCTGTGTCCAGCAAAAATTATCAGGCTCAAGAGCTTAGTGATGTGAAAACTGAATAGTGACTTTGCAATCCTATCTGCCTGTAATGAGCAGCGGGACTGGAAATCGTGGGCTCAGCTATGAGAATGAGCCTGTGGCTAGAGCAGCCCAGAGCTGGAGTTTGTCCAGCAGAAAGGCAGGGTCCTCAATACACGCTCTTTATCCAAATTTAGGCTTTCTGCAGAAAATGGAAAAAAATTTAAACACAAAAAGGTTGTGTTTTTTTTCCTCCAGGCAAGCAGGAGTGTCATATTAGGCCATTAACCTGTGCTGCAGTGGTCCAGGTACGGGGAACTGGATGTAGATGTGTGCACCTACTCCAAAAACTCTGCAGAGAGCAGAATGAGCCCAGCTCCTGCCTTTAGCTTCCTCCTCTCAGAAACACGGGGTTATTCCCAGATTTATACTCAACTAATACACACGCCAGGTTAACTCCTGCTGAGCGAGTGCCATCCTGGTGGGGAATACACCGCAGCCGGGCGGCTGTGAGTGACTCAGCCTGAGTGGGAGAACGTGCTGAGTAAATGGCATTGGGGGGGGATGACTCACAGCGCAGGAACGGGGAGGGGGGTGTTTGCGGCAAAGGAATACGCCATCCCCGGCACTGGTGGATTATATGACTCAGGCACAACTTTACCTTTTTCATCTATTAATGAAAAGTAAAAGTGGGCCAGGTTTGAAATACCTGGAAATTGAAGCCCTCCTTGGGCAGGGCTGACTCAAACGCTGATTGTTGTGGTTTAACCCCAGCTGGCAACTAAGCCCCACACAGCCTCTTGCTCACTCCCCCCGGTGGGATGGGGGAGAGAATCAGAAGAGTAAAAGTGAGAAAACTCATGGGTTCAGATAAAGGCAGTTTAATAGGGAAAGCAAAAGCCGCGCGCACAAGCAAAGCAAAACAAGGGATTCATTCCCTCCTTCCCATGGGCAGGCAGGTGCTCAGCCATCCCCAGGAAAGCAGGGCTCCATCACGCGTAACAGTTGCTTGGGAAGACAAACAGCATCACTCCAAACGTCCCCCCCTTCCTTCTTCTTCCCCCAGTTTCTATACTGGGCATGACGCCATACGGTATGGAACAGCCCTGTGGCCAGGCTGGGCCAGCTGTCCTGGCTGTGCCCCCTCCCAGCTCCTTGTGCATGGGCAGAGCATGGGGAGCTGGAAAGTCCTTGACCAGTGTAAGCACTGCTTAGCAACAACTAAACCATCAGTGTGTTATCAACATTATTCTCATCCTAAATCCAAAACCTACCACTATACCAGCTACTAGGAAGAAAATTAACTCTATCCCAGCTGAAACCAGCACACTGATTTAGCTCACTATTGCAGCTGTGTTCTTTGCTGCTGCTGAGAGCATTTCCCTCCACCCCTTTGGAAGTGGCATCTATGATGAGGGAGAAATTCCTGCAGCCTCTACCCGGGACAGCTGCCAGACAGCACCAGCCTCCTGCCATTTCGAGGAAAAGCATTGCTTCTCTCCACGCATCGCTTCCCCAGCACTGCCCGCCGCACACCGGGGACCACCCAACAGCCTCTCTGAGTCCTGAGGACTCCTAACGTGGTTAAAAAAAGATGCGTGCCACTCCTGCAGTGAAAGCAAGTTCATCAGATACATGCTAGAAACAGCATAAAACTTCACAAAGGAGCTAATATACCCCCTTCCGGAGTGCCGTGCAGTTTAAATGAAATCTTGCCGACTAATTAAAATCCCTTCATCCATCTCATAAACATCCTGGAATCGTTTTTCTCCCTGACTGAATTATTTAATAGTTCATTCTCTCAGGATTCAAAATGATTGTTTTAGTGTTGCGTTACTGCAAGTTCAGTGCGGTGAAAACCCTTTGGCCTCTAAGGAACTTCATTTGTATAATAAACCAATAAAGAGGCACTGTTGCTCTGCATTCAGACAACTTTCTTCGGTGAAACCTGCCACTGGTCCTGGAAACCAATAAGGCAGAGCCTTTAGGGACACCTCTCGTGCTGGCAGAAGTACATGAAAGAAAATGAAAGAAGCGGGTAACTCAAAGCTTCAGTCGGTTCCCCCATCCACTTGACTAAGCAAACCCAGAAATTGCACCTCCAGCCCAACTGAGAGCCTCATATGGGACTGGGAGCGAGGAACGGGGTGAGGAGGAGGCAGGAGCTGCTTAATTAGGCACTGTCACCACGGAAAATAACCCTGGCATCACGACCAAATGGGTCACCAGAGACAGCTGAGGGGACTTGCAGGTTATAACTGCAGAGTCGAACAGGGGACCCTCTGCTAAACTGCCCCAATGGACTCCCAGGTTGGTCTCTTCTGCATCTCCAGTTGAATTTCAACCATTTAGAAGGTGGCAGCTGGCCACAGTAGGACACTGAGGACTGTTAGGGCTGGCTGAAGCCCCCAGCAAGCCTGTTTTGGAGGTCTGGAGTCCAGCCACACTTGCTGGTATGTGATGGTACCATCGGTACCATGCAGCCTGCTCAGGGGGTGCCTCCCTCTCCTGGGGCAGAGCCCTCATGGAAGGCTTTTCAGCCTGCTGGTGCAGACCCATCCACGGGGAAAGAAACGTCTACACTTATGGCTTCAGCTGTATCTTTACTTTGGGTAAACTTCTTGCTAGCCCAGTCTTTCAAAATCCTCCCCTATTCCTTTTTGTGACCCTTTTGGTAGGTCTTGACCCATCAGTAGACAGACCAAGGCTTTCAATTCAGGCAAAGCTCCACAGCCACAGCAAGAGACAGGCTTACTCACAGAAAAGAGCAAAGCACTTCCCGTCCGCTTAGCTTTTTGGCCCATGAATGATGTCTTCAGAGCACACATTTCCTGGGTCAGGCAAGTCTGTGCCAATGGCAAGGAATGATGCTTCCAAATGGCTTTAATAATGTGGAGAAGTGATTGAACAAGGCATTTCACATGAGCACTATCACTTTGCCTGTCTCACATTCACTCTGGAATTGCTAATCATGGTACATCCAATGCAATTTAATTTCAATTACAATCTCTGATAAAGCTTATGGCTTCTTTCCCCATCCCCCTGCGCACACCCTCATGCACTCCTGCTCTCACACACACAACACAGCACAGAGCACTTTCAGAAGGGAGAGGATCCAATATATTTCTGTTGCATTAACAAAGCCTTTGTGCTGGCATTGTCTCCCCTCCATGCATATATGGCATATTGAGAAAATAGAAACCTTATTAACCGAACATTGCTCATAACATTAGGAGTTAATAGATTCCCATGGGAAGGAGACACTGTTCTGACTTCAGTCTGACACTTGGGAGGAATCAGAAGGAAGAACATTCCTTTCTTTGACTGGCACTCAGCTTGGAAAGCTGCAGAAAATTGTATTGATTTCACTGAGGCTGTAGAATCATTACGAAGGCTCTGGCTAGAACATATAATGGGCATTTATCTATTCTGCAAATGACATCTGCAAGCCTTCATATGTTCAAGAGAAGCTGGGAAAGTCAAGGAAAGAAAGAAGCATTAGGCATCTGCACAGCTCCATGGTAGCCAGGAGCTGGAAGCCCGAGGAGCTGTAGGCAGGAGTGGGGTACACGGTGAGCGAGGGCAGGTAAAGGATGGAGAACTGAGAGGGAAAACCCTGCCTGGGAACTACCCTCAAAAGTGGAGGCACTGGAGAAAGCCTGGAAAAGACCAGAGGGGACAAGGCCATGGCCAATGGCAACAAGATGTCATTTTTTTCTTGGCCTTGGTGTGCATGGCCTACTTTTTTTAATGGTCAGACAAACATCCAGATGATGGATCTCACTTGCAATCCCCTTCCCTCTATCCTAGGCCCGACACATGTACACACATGTATGTGTGAATTTTATAACTAATCCCTACACTTAGCCCAATGGGGCTTTGACTCTAGCACTTACGCTTTTCCTTTTTTTTTTTTTAAATTTCAATTTTGCAGCTGCTCCTGTCTGCTCTAGAAACCTAGTTCACTTTGGAATAGAACATGACATGTGGCGAAGACAAAAGCAGCGATTAGCCACACAGCCCTGTACACGATCATTAGACCATGGGGAATCAGAGCCTCTCTCCAAAGAGCAAATTACGGTTGGTGGCTTCGTGGGGGCAGAGACTCAGGCAGCTTCCAAGGAATGTCACATTCAGGGTTATTTTCATTTCAGTTCCTTTTCAATTTATTGCAGTTGACCCTGCTTTGGAAGATGCTGTTTAAAAGAATAATACATGGGAAACCCTAAGTTTGCAGTCACTGCAAGGGAAATGCTAAAAACTAAGTCTCCAGGGCTGGAGGCAAGCTCAGCTAGCTCAGGGCTGTGTGCTTATGGGCTACCTGAACCCAACAGGCTGAGCAGGGAGACCACCACCAAGAATAGCCTTCACCCTTCTCCACTGGACAGGGGCAGGAGAGTGTGGGCTGCACCCTGGCTGGATCCCCCCCAGTGCGAAAGGATGGATCTGACTATATTGCATGCCAGCAGAGCACTAGAGCCTTAAGACTCTTCAAAAACACCCGAAGCTCTCCAGAGGTGACGGCCAGGAGGACAACCTTATAATTTGTCTCTCTTCCCTCCTGTAAAACAGAAAGATTTGCATTTCTCTTGCAAGGGATTGAAGGGAAGAGAGGGATTGCAGCTCACAGCTTTCTCTCTCACTCCTGCATCTGTCTCTTTTTCACCCTTGCTTGTTGTTTTCTCTCTATTCCCCCTCCCCAACACACCTTTTTCCTTCTTCCTCCCCCCCAACACAGGTGATCCCAGCTTTCAGGACTTGGCCCTAACTGGTTGCAACCCTTTGACACTTCTCCCTGAAGTAAGACTTTATTTCATATGCAAATACTTTTCAAATTGCAGCAAAGCCAGGAATCTGCCTCCAATTGAAAGAGCTTTTCAGAAATGTGTCTTAAGCTGAAGTGTGAGCCTCACTGGAGCCCTGCGCAAGTGAAAATGGAAGTTGTCAGGAGACAAAGAGATTAAATCTTCTTGAAGTGTGAATAGCAAATGACCAGGCTGCTATGAAAAAGCGAGGGTTGAAGATACAAATTGCTTCTAAATACCGTTTCTATAGATGTTGAAGATGAGCTATAATGTAAAAAAGAAATGAAAGGAAAAAGGGAAAGGGAAAGGGAAAGGGAAAGGGAAAAAGAAAATCAAGGGTGGCAGGAGAAGCATTGACCCTTTGGATGGAGAAGGCAGTCTAGCTGTCTCCAGCCAGTTGCAGGCCAGGTGGCTCTTTGACAGGGGCCACTGGGGTCACCCTCCTTGCTGAGGTCCCCAGTAGCACAGTGTGCATGGAGCTGGTGAACCCAAACCCGCCTGTGTCTGAGCTGAGGAGGGGACGGCCTGGGTGTCCCCAGATACCATCCTCAGTGCAGAGATGTGAGCTCTCCTGGGGACATCCTTTAGCCTGTCTCAGGATCCAGCCCTAGGACAAGATGAAATGTGACCCAGAAGTCCCCCAGCCATCCCTTCCAACTTAAATTACTCTGTGATTCCTCTCGCTTAATGCTTTTAGCTAAATTCTTACAGCAACGTCTGTCTTATTCAGCACCTGGGTGTTTTACCAGCTCACCCTTGTCCAGAAGAGAGTGGACTGGTGCTGGAAGAGGACTCGAGTAGGAATAAATCGTGACCTGTGAGTTTGTGGGAGTTTGCTGTGAATGAAACCAAAGCTTTCCTCCTGTAATGAAAGCTGGGTAATGAACCTGTTCATTGGCTTCCACAAGTTCCCCTTTTTTAGCAAAGAGCACCTTAAATCAGGGCGGTGATGCTTGAGCATGGGTGGTGGTGCCAGCGGGGTGCAGTGAACGGCACCCTGCTGCTCTCTCCGCATGCTTGAGCGCATTGGTGAGCTCTGGCACCGAGCTAACCCACACATCCTTTTCGAGAAGCTAAAGGAAAGCATTGGAAAGAGAGCATGTGGGACCTGGCTGGTCATGCATATAAGGGCATCAGAAATTACTTGGCTGGAGACGCTGCCCAGAGCAAGGTCTGGGGCAGCCGCAGCAGCCAGGGCAAGGGCGATGGCGCTTTCTCTGCTACTCCTGGGACTCTCTCATGTCCTCCGGCATGTCATGCTTTTGTCAAGTCAATTAGGTGCAGCAATGCTCCGCTTTCTAATCCAGCAAAGGTCCCCCCAGGCAGTTCCCTGTGGAGCAGAGCAGTTATCACAGCTGGTCCCAGGCTGCAGACAGGCAGGGCTCTCCTCTGCAGATCTGCCTCCCCCAGGCGCTGCCGCTGGACCCGGGCGCTCTGCCTGCCCGTCTGGAACTGCTCAGTGTTTTCCGTCTGATCCTCTAGATTTGCTCTTTGCCTCCGGCAATTCCCTCTGCAGCAGCTGCTCTGCTGTCAGCCTGGCTGAGACGAACAGGTCTCCACACTCTTTGCAAGGCAGCTGCAGCCACCTGGAAAAGTCCCCCCGTCCCAGCCCCTCTTGGGGGACAGCCCTGCGCGGTGAAGCCTGACAGTGTCCCGTCACCATCGGGGGACCATTTGGCATCCAGCGATGTGTGCTGGTTTACAACGCCCGCTGCGTGTAGGGTACAAGTGGGGTTCAGTCCTTGCAAATGCCGGCTGTGGCTTTAGGTGCTGAAAACAGCGTTGGGAGCCTGTCCCATCCTCATCCCCTCCACCAGCAGCACTGCTGGGGGTGTAGGAGGGGACAAACTCAGCCTTGTCCACCTTTGCTTTCAGAGGTGGGTTGGACTCTGCCTCACAGATAATCTCTGTGATGAGTAGAGCTGCATTCAGTTGATCCTTGGGCCCTCTGAGTCATTCCCCAAGTCTGCATTTCGTCTGATCCGGTCAGCCCAGGTGGACGAAGGATGTCCCCTCCTCGGTCTGTTGGCTCCAATGACGTGCCAGTTGCGAGGCATCTTCCTTGTGCACACACAGTGCCCCTCCAAACCCTCACAAACACAACCACAAACCTCTGCAAATCATAGTGGCACGAAAGTCTGCTTTTTTCCAGTTCACATATCACACTGTGCTATGCGAGAGCCTTTTTTCCCCTGCTGGTACCAACTCTTACATCCCCAGGGAAAAGCTGTTATTGAAATAGTGGAGCTGGGGAAATAAGTTCATACATACCGAGATACATACAGGCAGAGAGAGAGAGATCTAATTACTTTTTTAGGACCAGCTCTTTCGCTGGTAGGCTCTGACTAAGATTTATTGGCTTCCAGGTTATACCAAAGAGCCCGACAATGTGCTGTAGCTCGCCAGCATCCCCGTGACCAGGGTTTGATCCTGCTTGGCTGGTTTCCTTCACCTCCAATATTTGTGAAGCATCAAAGCTGGACACCCACCACCCCCACCCGCACCCACCCCCCAGTTTCAGAGCAAATGATGATCCAAAGTATTTACTGACACAGCCAGGCTGTCTCCTGCCATGGGTCAGTGCCGGTGACTCTGGTTGTCTTTTTTCCCCTCTCTGAGGTATCTCGGTGTCACGGCTGAGCACAGGGAACCTCTCTCTAGCTCTCACTCATTCACGCTCTCTGCTGCTGCATTTAAGTGGGGACCTAATGCATTGCAGCAGGGAGCTTGTCACAACATATTAGCAGGGTAACTCTGGATAATTCCCTTCCATCAGCTCAACTACATCTCATTTTCCAGGAAGATTTTAGGGAATTTTTGTATGTGTTATACAAGGCTCAGCAAATATCGCTGACTTGCTTTGCAGAGCTTTCACGCAGCCTGGCGGGTCCTTCACTGGATGCTTTTCATGCATTCTTTGAGGTGATTTTTTTTTCCCCTGTATCATCTGATTACTTTCTTCCCTCTTCTGGCTTTGCCTTGCTGAGGGCTTGATCCATCTGACCTAACGCATATGTCTTGTTTGGGGTGGGAAGAAGGGAGCTTAAGGTGACCGGCCCCAGCATGGAGACCTCCATGGTGACAGATGACAACCTTCCCCCACCAAGCAATATGAAAGTTAAAACAAAATGAACTGAAAGAACAAAGGTGAAAGATGTGGGTTTGCTTTACAAAATATTTCAGTGCCTTAAAAAAACTCTCCCAGGCTCAATACCGGGATGCCCTTAGGCCTTTTCCCCAATGAACCCATCGTTGTTTCCCAGCCCCTGAATAATTTTGTGTTAAATAATCCCAGTCACCTTTCCAGGGCTGGTTTAATGGCAGGCAAACACCCATAGATCAGTCTGTCTCATCCTTCTGGCACGCTGATTACATGGAAGATGTATCGGCTGGGTAATATCCACAGAGCAGCCATTAAGCTGACTGGGGGCTGATCCAGGTCCTTTGGCTGGAATAACGAGGTTAATCACACAAACTCGTTTCACGACTGTTACTTCTGCGGCTCAAGCTCCCCACGCACCTTCATCACAGCAGCATAAGCACGGTAGAGAAGCCACTGGGCATGGCATGGGGGAGATCCAGGCTCTGGGCTCCCGGACACCGGGTTTAGGGGTGGAAATGTGGTTGAGCCATTGCCATAGTCCCAGCATCCCACAGCGAAACCCTGGTGTGCATCAGCAGGGTCTCCCTTCCTGACCTCTGATGGGAGCTGCAGCCCTATAAAGCACATGTTAGAGTAAAACCTAAGGCACAGTCAAGCTCTTACAGAGATTCACATGAAATAAAAGCAGCTTGAAGGGACCAGAGCAACCCCAGGATCTAATGGGATCACAGGAAAGAAGGGCTGATCTCAAACAAGATGCACAGGCTCCTTCTCCCCACCACGCTAAGCCAAGTGCTTCTGGTCCCTGGCTAACTGAGCATGTTAAATGATGATCACAGAGTGAGAATAGGAAAAAGAAGCACACTGAAGACTGGAAGAAAAACCACAGCTCATCAAAGTATCTCTGGCCCAGGCAATGCTTAAAACCCGCGTAGAGTTTGACAATATTAACATTTTTCTGGGCACCCGAGGGCCCTGGCAGAGGTCAAACCAGAGCTTTTTGGTTTGCGGTGGTGGACCTCTGCTCTGAGAACAAACATCCACTCTCTGGTGTCTGTCACTGAGAAGCAATTTGCCTCTGCAACCCCTTGAGCTTGAAAAAGCCGACAAAGGTCCTGGATTGCCTCAGGTTAGACAGGATTGTATCAACGATGCTATCTCATTGCAGCATAAACATAATGGCTGTGCGCATTAGTTATATTCCTGAATGTTTTTCTTTTTCCCTTGCTAAAAAATTATGTGTGCAGAGAGCAGAGCCATGTCTCAGCAGCCGAGAGGCTATTTACTCATCTGTGTTTCTGTACTCCTTCATCCCCTGAATGCGGCAGGACATCTCCATCACGGCAGCCTGTGCCATTCCTGCCAGCCACGGTAATACCCAAGCCCAGACGAAACCTGCTTAGCAGCAGGTATAGCCTGAAATACAGAAAATTTATCAAAAGACTCATGGACCAGCAACGAGCTCTTGTCTGCCAGCTGAGCACCCGCGTGAAAACTGGTGGTTGTTTCTGGGCCCCCTGTTTTGGTCCATCTGGGATTTATTTATAATATTTATAATAATCCTGGAGTTTGTCCTCTCCCCTGCCAGAGGAGGTCATAAGGATGGAGGTGCCTCAGAGAAGCAGCTCTCTGACCTACATCGCTTTGCTGAAGAGCGGGATGTTGTCTCCAACGTGCTGCCTATAGAGCACACGTGTGAATTTGCTTGGGAGGCAGTTCACCCCCTGGGAAGGGACGGGGTGCAGCAGGCTCCAGCACTGGCTCAGCACGTTGGCAGTGTGACATAAATCACCGCTGCTCTCCCTGCCCATGCTGTTTTGTCTGCTGAGAGTGCAGGACGCACGTTCGCTATAGGTGCACCATGCGGGATAATAAATGTCCGAGCTCTGCCTGGAGGCAGTGACAGATCAGCGATTCATTTAGCTCTGACCTCCTTGCACCACTCAGGAGCTGGGGATTCAGCCCTGGTGGAAGCCATTTGGACGTAACTCGGCCAAGGACAAGGACACATCCCTCCTCTTTCAAAAAATTTTACCTTGCTAAGGAATTTCTTGGATCCTTGTTACTAAGCACCTAAGGACACCAAGACGTTAGAGCATCCCTCTGAGGCTGGAATGGGCTCCCATCCGCTTGCAGAGCCTTGGCTATAAATGCCCAGCAGCTCAGCGTGCCCATCTAAAACCCCAGCAGCCCAGAGAGGCTTTTACGCTGGTCCCTGCAAGCGTGGCTCAGTTCACGGGAGCAAAATGAATCTGTGGAGGACACCCTGACCTGAGCTGCTTGTACATGGGGAGGAAAAGAGACCTCTTGGCAAACCCACCACTTTACAAAATTACTGAACCTGCAACCAAGCCGAGCTTGAGGAGACAGGGCAGGTGATGCTGAAAGAGCTGGTGCACTTCTGGGCTGGGATTAGCTGTCAGAAAGATTAACCAGCACTAGAAATTCCAAGAACGGAGGAGAACCACAAATGATGTTACTGGAGACCTGAGTGAGCAGCTCGAGCAGCCGCTGCACTCATGGTCTGACCTGCTTCCCCCACCCGCTCCCCTGCCTGCTGCTCCACAACTAATTTTAGGTTAAAGGCCTTTTATCAGCTGCCAAGCCTCCAGCATGCTCCAGGCACTCTGTAAGAACCAAGTCTCCTCCCCGTGGCTTTCCGAAAGGAAATATTCGGGGGGTTTTGAGGGTGGCAGAAGTGACAGCTTCCCACGAAGCAGCCAGAGCTCCTGCGATCTGCCCTTGGAAGTGCCCAGGAAAAATATCTCCTGGACCAGAACTTCTCAAAGGGCATTTCTGTGCCTCACTCGACCTGTTTTGGCACCTTCAGCTTCAGGGGAGCCCCTCACCTGATACTAAAGAGTCACTCCCGCTGACTGGAACGCCCCAGCCATTAAAAAGCCTAAATTTCCAGGTGATTTATGAAAAAAAAGAGTTCTTACCCTCCTAGACTGGGTGCCTTTGGGTCACGTTTTCTAGCCTTCATTTCCTAATTTTCCTGTTTGAATGGAAGGTGACCATTCCTGCAGGATCAGGATCTCGAGCCTGAACACAGACCAATATTTTGGGACTCACAGTAAACCTAAGCAGCACAAACTCCTCGAGTTTGCCTAGAAAGCAAACAGAGCCAGTTCCTTCCCATGGGGGAGGAATTCATGGACACGATGATGACTTCCTTAGCAGCTGGAAAGCTTTCAAAGTGCCAAGTGCTTTCAAAGGCAGCAGCTCACTCAGCCTTAAATGGGGCAAATTCTGCATTGTGCATCTTGCTGGGCACACCTTCTGGCTGGAGGTAGCTTTGAGCAGACCAGTGCACTGAAGTGCCAAGCTGGAGTCAAACCTTGCAAAATTAGTTAATTTACATGCTTATGCTCAAGTTAATGGGAATGTGGAGCCTTTAGCTGTGTTGAATCATCCTGTGTAGCAACAAAACCCCAAGTAGAAAAAGACCTATGAGAGTACGTCCCTGCTCCGGAGTGGATGTGATTGCCCTTCTGTAAAGCTCACAAGCCGGGACGACGGACTGTGCCTGGCAGAGCTAAGCATAGCTTTCATCTCCTCGCAGGTAAGAGCGCTGCCAATGCACCTTCTGCTGGCACACGACCAAAGAGGCAGCTCCAGCTGCTGCCCATTTTCTTCCTGTGCTTAAGATGTAAACCTGCAGTTATCTGTGCTGCTATCACAGCTGGTTTCTGAGCTGCTTCTCTGGATAATTGGCAAAACACAAGCCGCAAGATTGATTGTAGAATTGAATTAGATGCTGAGACTGCTAGCTGTACGTCCTGGCCCTGCTCCGGGGTCCCAGCACCCTGGAGGCTGTCATCTCTGCAGCAGGCAGGAAAAAGCAGGGGAGATGGATGGGGAGAGAGGAATGAGCAGACATCTGTCAGTGCATCCGCAAGGCTCTGCTGCTGGATTCAGTCCCACTGGATTGCAGCGCTGAGAGCTTTGGGGATGGTGTCCTGTCTTGCGGTTCCTGTCTCTGCCCTTCCCCAGTGCACACCTGCACCACAGCGTGGTCTGGTGACCTCGCACAGTCTGGGGCTGATGATGGTGAATTGGGAGATTAGGCTTCTCTGCAGCCCGGCATCAGCGCAGATGGAGCCTGACCCAGGCTGCTTTTTCACTAGTGAGCATCATTCCTGCCAGCGGGCATCCCCTGGTAGTCCAAGGTCAAAAACTGCCCATGCAGAAGCCTGGATGTGAAAGATGCCTCTAGCTTCATACCTGGCTCTGTCCCAGATAGCCTAGGGCATGCACAAGAGGAGGTGGAGGAGTCAGGCTGCAAGGAAGAGAGATCTTCTGCAAGTGGGATATGCTGCTTTGCAGAGGGGTGGGAAAGGAGGAAAAACAGAGCTTTTTTCTTCTTCTCTTCTCTTCTCTTCTCTTCTCTTCTCTTCTCTTCTCTTCTCTTCTCTTCTCTTCTCTTTTCTCTTCTCTTCTCTTGTTTTAGTTTTTCTTCTTCATCCGGAAAAGGGAATGCACTGCTCCGAAGGCAGCTCTGCCCTGTTATTAACTGCTCTGCAGAAGCAATTACTGCAGTTGCCACAGCAATGCTCTGTGTGCGTGGCGGGAGGCGCGGGCTGCCACGCACAACTTTCCCATTCGCACATGATGCCCATCACAAAGACATTCAAGAACATCTGCAGAAGGGATAAATACATCCCTGTCCAAACTGGATCCCTTTCTGCAGACCAGCTTTGTGATTTCCTCTTTCCCCCTGTAATAAACTGCAGTCCTTTGGTTGACCCTCACTCAGCACTTCATTATTCCTAATGAAGGAAAAATCCTGGTTGAGCAATGATGGAGTAAAACATACATGAGAAGCACAGTTAGCAAACTGCCAAGGACCTTAAACTCCGCAGAATGGAGCACTTGAACAGGCTGCCCAGGGAAGTGGTTGAGTCCCCATCCCTGGAGGTATTTAAAAGATGTGTAGATGTGGTACTTAGGGACATGGTTTAGTGGTGGCCTTGGTAATGTTAGGTTAACAGTTGGACTCAATGATCTTAAAGGTCTTTTCCAACCTAAATGATTCTATGATTCTATGATTATAGGTGTATTAATAATCTCTGTGTTTCTCATGGACTGAGGGACTTTATAAAACAAGAGAACAGACCAAAGGAAATGCCCTGTAAATGATTATCCTTTTTTATAGTTCCCCAGCTGAAGCAGTGAGGACCTACAGGATCATAGTTAATATGTGCCTGGAGAAAAATGTTTGGTAGAAAGAGCATTTTTACCTATGTGGCCAAATTATTTTATCACTGCAACTAGTAGGCAAGCTAGCTTTCCCATCGCTTCCCACGATAACCACCTCATCTGTACACAGGCCACAGCTGCAGAAACAGAGAGTGAAAAGTTGTTGGGCTCATCAAATACCAGGAGATTGTGAGATTATTGTAAGGAAAAGATGTGCCAGCATCCCCAAACACGCAAAGAAAATGGGCTGCGAGGATACAAAACTGGACAACACTTTGCCAGACTTTTTTTGGCTGCACTTGCAAACCATTTTGTACCAGCACCATCCACAGTAGCCATGAATATTTTCCAGGAGCCATGTTCTTGGGCTTAGAAAGGTGGAGGAGCATGGCTTTGAGGACATAGTCGTGCAGAACACCTCAAACAATGGCTGAGTCCATTTTCAGGTTGCATTACCCTGAAAGCAGATGGAGATGGGGCCTTGTATCAGCCTTGAGCTTTGAAGGGAGACATCTCATATCAAAGCTCTTCCCCGCGAGACTGCCAGTCGCCGTCATGCCAAACGGCGCGGTTGCTACGAGTAACAGCCGGCACCACCTCCAACACATCCACCGTCTGGCTTCCTCCCATCTCCAAGCGCAATGGCCCAAGCTGGCTGGTGTCTTGGCACGAACCCACCCTCTAATTAAGGCATAAGAGAAGGAAGGGGAAACCTTCAAAGAAATCCCACCAACAGCCCTTACAGGAAAGCTTAAGACCTGCCCGAACAATCGCCTGATCGGAGTCCTCTTCATCCCCTTCCCAGTATGGTCCTGCTCAGCCTCCCAAGCCCATCTGCCGTGAGGGCACCGGGCCACTTCATCTCTGCCCTTCGTGCCACAACAGAGATGCTTGTTATAGAATTTTACATTAGGTTAGGATTTTTATTTTATTTTTATTTTCCTGCTTTTTGCTCTCTGCATTGAGGCACTATGCATCATTCCTTCTGGGTTTTATTTGATTGCTTTTTGAAGATGAGAAGATTGATATTTCCTCAAATGTACGGGAAAAAAATAACCAGATTTGAAAGACATCCAGAATCTCTTCTGCCTTGACTGGCATTAATAGACCTGATGAGTGGGGAGGTATTTTTGCCACAAGCCATTTCTGAGGAAGTCACAATCCTTGCCGTGATCTCTGCAGGATATTTCCATCGCCTATGACATGTCCATGCCCATGATGCCCATGACGACATGTCATGCCCAAAGGAAGGGTGTATCGATCGGTTGCAATATGTGCAACACTGCGGATGTGGCCACACCACTGCCAGGTCCCCAGAGGCACAGGCATGTCCCTGCATCAGCAGAGCTGCACCAGCCCCCATCCATGCAACAGCATCGCGTACACCCACGCAGCTTGTGCACATCCATGCAACAGCATTGTGTGCACCCATGCAACTCATGCACCTCCATGCAACAGCATCGTGTGCACCCATGCAACTCATGGACACCCATGCAACAGCATCATGTGCACCCATGCAACTCATGCACATCCGTGCAACAGCATCGCGTGCAATGCAACAGCACCTTGCAAGGGAGGATGGGTCCCTGCGCTGCTAACGGAGACACAGCCATGAACAGGATGGCTCGATGCTGGCAGGGTCGTGCAGCTCTCCGTCACACGGTGCATGAGAGCAGAGCGCTTTCGGCTGGTGGATTGATGGGATCAGTCTCCAGAGTAAAACCGTGGAGTTTTTCCCAACCATAAACTGGGGCATTTTGTTTGATCAGAAATGCCAATCTGCTGATTGGCAAATTTCAGTTGACTTAACTAAAAGCATTTTAATTGAGAAAAATAATAATTATGACTATTATTATGATTAGTTTAACATTCTGCCTTGAGGTTTAATTAGCAGTAAAACAAAAGCTTTTGTGTTTCTGTTCTATTCAAAATTGACACTTCCTTCCAAAAGAAATTTGAAAAATATGACAAGCTATTTTAAGAAACTCAGAAATCAAATGAGACGTTCAGCTAGAGCCCAGATCTTTGTGGGTTTCCCAGCTTCCTTGAGTTTACTTGTTTTAATTTGCAGTTTCGGTGGGTTTGTTAACATGGTATCTCCTATTGACACATGCAATCTGGGGAAGGGAGAAAGGGCAGGAGGGAATTATCCATGTACTGAAGGAATCGGTCACTTGCTGCATGGGGCCGGCCCAACGCATGTTTTGTTGGGTTTTCCTTCTCCTAGGAGGACACTGGTTTCTCTCCCTGCATGACTGCATGGATAACTTCTGCATCTCCAGCAGCGTTTGATGGGATGAACAGGGGTCTGAAGCGTCCAGAGGCCACCCAAGTCTTTTGCAAGGTCTTCATGACCAAGAAACCTTTCTGCAAGCCCAGCTCTAAGGTAATAACCGTTAAAGGAGGTTGGTGATTGAGTAACAAGCCTTTGACTTCCCTCCCTGCAACGTACTCAGCGGGTCTGTGGTTTAAGATTTCCTGCTCTTCATTTCAGAGCAGCTGTAAGGCTTGCAGGGGTGAGGCAGGCTATACAGAGCGGTCAAATACAACGGGGCAACCTGAATTTGGGGCACAATTATATCATGTGGTGACTTGGAATGAGGGAAACCTGGTCCCAGCAACCGCTTTCTTTTGTCAGGCAGAATTTGAGAGCATGTTCTTCCCCTTGCTGCAGGTCTAGGAGGGGGGAAAAGGGTCAGACACAGGACAGAAAGCTTGAAACTGGATTTTAAAGCCAGGGCAAAAAGCAAGTCCCCCAGGAGAAACTTGATGTGTTGTGTTGGTTTTTTTTCTCAGGCCACAGTTGAGCAGCTTCACCAAGCACCACACTGGAAAGCATCCTCTGCTTCACTCGATTTATGCAGGGAAGAAACAGTCCCAAGCCACTGGCAGGGAAACCAAGGCAAGTTGCTGATCTCAGCCTTGGTTTCAGCTGAGAAGCCAAAATCCACTCTTCCACCGACCTGATCTATATGTCCATGACACTGAAGATTATATTTTTTCTACAGACGTCCCGCTTGGAAGCAAAGCCCCATGGCCCAGGCTGCTACCGATGCCCCGTGCGGGAAGCAGGGACACGTGTGCCGGCTTCCCCCGGTGCAGGGACCGGTCCCAGTCTCGTCCCCTTTGTGCAGGATGGACACGTGCATCAGCATGTTTTTCCCAAGGGAGGGGATGGCGGCAGGGGACAAGGCAGGAGCACTGCAGTGGTGTAAGTCACACAAACAGCCCCATAGAGCAGCCGTTGTGGAGCTGCTCAGGAACAGGAGCATCAAACCATGTGCAGCTACATAAAATAATAATAATATACCAAAGGCAGATAAAGTCAGGCTAAATCGTTCCTCTCCCTCCTTCCCGAAGATCTGATATTTCTCTTCATTCTCCCCATCCCTAATACCCATCTCCCACGTTTGTCTCTGCGCCGCGCCAAGGAGTTTGAGATTAACCATGACGAATGGACTGATTTCCTTGTCTCAGGGACTGTTTTATTTTTCTTTTGCCACATCTGACAAGTTGCATTTTACTATAAATCCCCTCAATTAGGCCTTTCAGATAGCACTGCAGCCATTTCCCTGATATATGGGGAAGGAATTATCTTCATGTCCCTGGCAACCAGTTCCTTGACTAAAAATAGTTGATGTTCACTTTTGCTTTCCTCCCGTCTGAGGAGAGGCACCTGAGAAGAGCGTGGCCATTGCACATGTCCCACTTGGTGGCCATGGGCAGGCTGAGATGGCCAAGGACGAGCCCCACGGGCTTGGCATGGAAATGGGGTCCCCAGGGCTCCCAGCTGCAAGGTGCCTTCTGTGCCCTGGGGTGCACAAAGCCCTGAGCAGCCCCCCAACACCAGGGCGCAGAGCTGTGTCCTATGATGCACTCAGTGAGCGGGCTGAATCCAGGCTGCTCGAGGGCGCGGGAGCTTTCTCAAGCCTCTTTTAGAAAATTTTACATTTTGAAGTGGGCTTATTGAAGTGAAAGGTGACGCAGACTCTGGAGCGTGTCTCATCCTGTCACTTGTCAGGGGTAGGGATGTTAGGAGATCTAAGAAACAAAGAATTTCCTGAATTTACTAGAGCTTTACATATTTTCAAACTTCTTTGCCAAAGCAATGACAGTTGGTTAAATCCAGCTAATGCTAGGAGATTTTTGTCTGTGTTGTTTATTCCCTTTAATTACTGGGCCAGGAGCATTTACCCTTTGGGGCCTGGGATGGGTCATTGGCTGCACCCAGCATTGGCTGGGGTGCAACCGTGGCCAGCCGCTTGTGCCTTGGTCCAGCAGGTGCAGGAAGGACCTTGATCACCTCCTGCCCTCTCTCATGCTTCAGAGACAGAAAGCAGCTCAGCAAAGATGGATGGAGGCTTCAGCCATGAATCCATCAAGGGACACTGCCCTCCTATTGATCTGTCTGCGATACGCCATGGTCTGCAGCTGTTCCCAGAGGTGGAGGCTGTGGTTGGGTCAAAGAGGGGAGCGTGGCCCAGCACCCCGTGAGAGGCTGTTGGTGGATGCACCAGCATCAAGTAGGGGAAACATCTTTGGTCCCCCCAGGATGGTGACCCCAATGGCAATGTCTCCCGTCATCCCCTTCGCAGCAGCACACCTTGGCTCTCTTTATTTGCTCAAGGAAAGAAGAAACCGTACCTTGCTGCCTGGCTTTCTGCTGCCAGCTCACCGCGGGCAGGTGGAGCCTGGCTTACTCCCCGGGGTGGGCGCAGCAGCCACGGCTGGTGACGACCCCCCCCAAGCCTGAGGCGGGTACAGAAAGGATGTCCTGAAACTGCCCTGGCACGGGGGGAGCAGGTTTCACCCAGAGAGAGATTGATCCAGCTGAGAGATGGACCCAAGCCTGGCCATGGCATCCCCAAGAGACAGGGGATGTGGAGGACCCCTCCCCAGGAGCCCAGGGTGGTGGCTGCCAGGGAGGTGAGACAGAGAGGCACGACAGAGAGCCCTTAACGTCTGAGGTGGGTGGGGGGATCATTAGCCAAGGCCCCAGGAGCACCATCCAGTCTCTCCTGCACCACCCACTGCTGCTCCCCTCCCTCCCCAGAACACACATCCCCCAAACCAGTGCCCCTCTCCTCTGTCAGCTCAAGCCCCGCTGCTCCTGCCCCATCGCCTCTGCCCCTTCCACCACCCATCCTAGGAGAAAACCCACCCTCCCAGCAGCACCCGCACCTCCTCCGTGACTCAGTTTCCCCTGTTATGATCAAGTGCCCCCAGCACAGCCCCACTGCGCGGAAAGACACACGCGCCACGTCCCCTCCTTGTCTCAGGTGCATCTCCCTCACGAGAAAGGTCTGAAGCCCATTCCACCCCATCCCAATGGGAAGGGGAAAGGGGCTCTCGCCTTCCTCTGCCTTCACCAGCCCGTTTGCAAAGGGGCTGCAAAGGGTGGTGGCAGGAGGGGAAACCACCCCTTCTCCCAGTCCCTCTGCCAGAGCCCTGGAGCCAAATCTCCGAATACATAAACCCTCCTGCAAATTGCAGCCCCAAGCCCTTTGCATACACAAGCGGGAGCCCACGGCCTCCGCAGGAGAGCCCGCAGCAGCGGCTGCAAAATGGGAGTGCGAGGGGCCGAGAGGGGAGAGCCTGGTCCAGGGGGGCCGGGGGGGCAGGTGGGGGTCCCTGGGCCGGTGGGAAGCTTCTGCTGCTAAAGATGCTGAGGAAGGGAAGGAGAAAGGAAAAAAAAATAGAGTTGGAAGGCACTAGGGAGGTGGAGGAAGGAAAAGGGGAGGAGGAAGAGGAGGAGGGAGAGAAGGGGGAGTGGGAGGCTGGTGAGGAGGGATGTAGCCCATCGCCAGGCGAGCTGGAAGGTGGGAAGCCGGAGGACCGGCTCCGGGGGAGGTTATAAAAGGCAGGAGCGGGTCGCTGAGCAGAGGGGAGGGCGAAGGGTTCCTGCCCGCCTCCGAGCAGCCCCGCCGGGACCCGGCCGCGCTCCTTTGCCCGCAGGATTTTCTGCCCGACGGCAGAAGGAGCCCAGCAGGAGCGGGGGCCGCTGCCAGCCATGCCCCGGCCAGCTGGGCGCAGCGGGGGTTAAGGATGGTGCCCAGCCTACGTCCTGCCCTCCTCCTCCTCCTGCAGGTAAGATGCTTTTAAGTCCTCTTCTCCTAGAAGGGCCCTTCTGCCTTCCTCCCCATCACCCCTCCGCACCCTGCACTGCTTGCTTTCTCCGCAATGACTTTTCCATTTCTTTGAAGGAAGGGAAAAGTAAAAGGAGAAACCGCTACACAAAGAGCCCTCGGGAGAATTCCTCCAGCCGAGGCATGGGGGCTTGGCCAGAGCTCAGGATGCCCCAAAACTAGCGGGGAGGGGGCTGGAGTCCGCGAAAGGATCATTAAAGGCGGGGAGACTTGCAGCCAGGTCCTTCCGAGCGCAGCCCAGTTCTCCCAGCGGCTCCCTGCCTCACACCTCCCAGTGACACCAGCTGCCACCAGTTTCCCTTAGGCTGCTGGGAGGGGGCGGCCGCTCTGGGGGTGTGATGGATGGGGACAACACAAATGCAATGCCTAATTGTACCCCCCTTAATTGATTTTCTAAAGCAACCTCTCCTTTTCCCCCCACCCGCAAAGCACAAGACTTTCCTCTCTAAATTGCTCGCAGTGGAACTGTAGCCACTGCTAATTTTGCAGCTCTGCACAAAATGCAAATGCTTTGTCAGAAGCAATATTCCTCCTCCCCGAGGGCTCATCAAGAAAGGAAATTTTCCCAGCCCAAAGCATGTTTAAATCCCAGACCCTGGGGAAACAAGGAGATGAAAAGCTTTCCAGTGAAATCTTGAATGTTATCTGAGCAAATGTATGTAGGTAGTTAAACAAAATGATCAGGTTTTTGATTAAACCTCTGTGTCAAGAGGGTTAAAAGAAAAAAATCGCCTGGCTCTCTGCAAAATGCTGTCTCAGTAGCCCAGTTGTGACTGCAGAGTTAAAACGGCAGAAAAAGCGGAGGGTCAGCCTTTCCCGTTAGCACCGTTGTGGTCCGTGGACCGCGGGCTGGTTTCTCCCTGTGCATCGCCGGTGGTAAGATCGGGGAGCAGTATTCAGCTGCACCTTTGGGATACGAAAGTTCTCACCTAAGCGATGAGAAGAGCTGATATGTGCCTGGCGACCTCCTTGCCAAGTTGGTGTTCCTTTTAAAAGCTCCTCTTCTGAGCAGCTGCTTTCTCCTATAACTGCACACCCCTAATCCTGTTTTATAGGAGCTCTTTTGTGGTTATATTGCCCAGTTCAGGTTTTGTTTGGTTCCGATATATGAAATGAAGGTGAGACAGGGCAGGATCTCTTCCCCCCAGCCCAGGTCCTCCTTGGCCAATATGTGGGGACACCGTTGGCAAAGCTGCAGACGTGGTGCAATAGGGGCAGGGTCTGAGGTGGGGACAGCCAAGCGAGCATGACAGCTCCCGCTAACTACTGTACGAGCAAAAAGTGGTCAGAAAAAAAGCTTAAAGGTGCTGAGACACAGCATCCATCCTCTGCTAAACCTCCTCAGGCTCAGGGGTTTCCCTAGCTGTCCCTAGGTGTTCCCCAAGGATGGTCTCCTTGTGACGATGGGGTGCCAAATCCTCAAAAAGCTTCCAGAGTTTGAAAGCAAAACCACCCCTGCGCTGGGGCTGGGACCAGGAGGGGGTCACAAAAACCAGCCCAAGCAAAGAGAAGCCTCACCCAGCCAGCTCCAAAAAGAAACACCCAATCTACAAAACACCCCTTTGCAGTCAAACTATCTATTTTTTCTTATAAATATATGCATTCAAAATTCAGACCCTTTTCCAGCACAATCCCAACCCTCTGCTGGGAACAGCATGGGCTAAAGGACCATGAAACTCCAGCCTTAAGTGAGCGCGTCCCTGCAGCCAGGCGTACCCCCAGCAGCATCCAGCCTGCGCGTGCAGAGACCTGCAGCGGTCCAGCTCCAACGGAGAGCTCAGCAGGGGCAAATCTCCCCTGCTTGGGCAAATTTTGCAGCCTGCAGATCCCTGGGCTAGCACGGCTAAGGTGTTCCCCATGCATCTGGCCAGAAGCTCCAGTTTAGCATCAATTTGTCCACCTTGCCTTGCTGGGTAGACATCCCTCAGGGGGCTGGATAGATAGACCAGGAGACAGGCAGCCAAACTTGCTGCAGAATGCTCTCTGGCACCCTGCAAGTCATTTAAACAAACTAAAGAAGTGGGTAAAAAGAAACAGTTCACCTGCAGCTTTGTCAGGAACTGATGACATTTCTGGGGCTGATAAAACTGTTTGCATTTTATGAAAAAACAGAGTCTGATGCTGGGGGTGGGGTAGTTTCTCTTCGCCCTTGATCAGCTCCAGCAGCAATAAGCCCCCAAACCAGCCCCCTACCCCTTCGCTGCTCAAATCCTTGCGTAAGACGCAGAGCTGCAGTAGCAGGACACGCTGACCCTGGGATCTCTCCCAGTCCTCGCTTTCCTTAAAAGCCGGAGTTGATTCAGTGTGTATGAAATCATCCCCGCGATTTCGCATCTCTAGTGAAGAAGTGAATGGAAATGGCACAGCCTGTTCCCAGAATAGCTGCTCTACCGCCATAGGATGAATATATAGAAATACGATGAGAATAGCCTGCACAGCCGGCTCAACCCTACCCTGAAATACAGCTCTGCTCACCAGAAATCCTGCACAGGGCTCACCCAGAAGTTTGTTGTGAGCGACAAGCTCAAGCTGAGGTCCGAGTCTGCAACATTTAGAGAGGCTGCATCCGTGGTTTTGTCTTGGAGAGCAGTATCTGGACCCAAAGGCAAGCACAAATCATTAGCACGGGGTTCCCTCAACAAACACAGCCCAGGAGCCGTTGTCCAACGCTTGAGAGCTGTCATTCACGAGCGGGTGGCTCTTTCTGAAGATGGTATAACATACCCTGAGGCCCATCTGTTGTTTTTCCTTTTTTCCCTAACTGTATTTTAAGCTAATAGAAGAGACCCTCCTTCTCTGCAGAGTGTCCTGCTTTAGCGATGAGTCGCCCACTCAGAAGCAGTCGCCTCCATTCAGATGGCAGAGGGCAAAGGGTGTTGGCCTTTTGCAGATCATAGTCCCTCTTCCACCCTGAAATCCTGCACTATTTGCCCCGGAAAGGCAATGGCAATGCAGCTTTGGTGTGGCCAAGCTTTCCCTAGCTGTGACTGCAGATAGACTGGAGGAAAATGATAGGTGAATTAAACGGTGGATGTTCAGCCCAGAGTATGACCCTAAAAAGGTGATGGGTGAAGGAGGGGGCTTGGGGCAGCCGAGATGTGGGTCTTGGGAGGAAGCTGGGGAAAACAAATCTCCAAGCCCCGAATGAAAATATCTGTGAATGCACACAGGTCCCACATGTACAATCTGCAGGAGAGTTTAATACAACTACCTTAGAAAAACAGCCCTCCCGTGTGCTTGTGTCCATCGCTCCAACTCTTCTTTAGCAGCCTTTGCTCTGGCAAATCCAGGTGCCATAGGAGCTGCTTTGATTCACGCAGTGTCCCCTTCCCCAGCTTGTTTGTGCCTTTAGCTTCCACTATCCGAATGCCATTATTCTTTTTTTCACTTGTCCCCAAAAATCCATGCCTCTTTTGTTAGATAAATGAAGTCGGAATTATTTATGGCAAGCAAGAGAGACCAGACCTTAATCCAGGAAAACCTTTAATTGCTCATAAATCAGGTTTTACAGGGCATTCATTTAGCCCTGATTGATATTCTTTTGTTAGGGTCTGCATCCAGCACGCTCAGAGAGAGATTCCAAACAGAATAAACACTCACACTAAAGCCTCTGTCTACACAATGACAGGGGCTAGCCCTCTAATATGGCTAAATTCATAAATTCACAGATTTTAATGCCAGATGGAGGCATTCTTGCTGCCTGCTCTTCCCCCCCGAGTAACATCAGCCACAGAAAATCCCCCTGTGGTTCTTGCTTTGAGCCGCGGTCTGCTGCCTGTGCTTTGCCTTAATGCCTTGACGCTAGCAGGGCTTCTGATGTGGCTTTGCACGAACGCAAGTGAAGGGGCACCGGGGTGGTTGTTAATAAAGTGGGGGTCTCGGAGAAACCTTGAACTCAGGGGGTGGGAAAGCAGGTCGCTGTCAGGGCTAAGGCAAGAGGTTGGAGAGGGGGTCTTTCATGGGTGAGAGGCTCCTTCAGGGTTTCATTCGTGGCTTGGACTGGGGACAGGACTTTTCCAAGTGAAAGCCCTCAAGGTGGAGGTGGTAAGAAGCTCACCAGCTGCAGAAGACGGTGCCTGGAAGTCAGAGGAGACAAGGGTAAAGAGATCCTCCACAGCGGAGCGAAGGCAGGGGACAGGAGGACTGGGCAGCAGGGGCTGGAGGCACGGTGGCCACCTCCAAGCACATTTGAGGGGGCAGCTCTTTCGGTCAGGCTTTTCAAGGCCACCTCCAGCCTACGGCTGCAGTGTTGGCAAGATGTGCTGCTCCGTGCCCTCCCTTCCCGCGCCGCTGATGTTGCACTGCCATCCGAGGTTGGCATCCAGCTCCTTTAACTCTCACTGTATTTAACACCCAAAGTCTGGCACATTTTCCTGCAGGCTCAGAGCCAAGAGCAGGCTCGATCCCAGCCTGAAACCCCAGGGAACCTCAGTGAAGGTCCAGTGCAGAGAGACTGTGCTCAGCCCTTCCCCTGCCCATGTGTCCCAGGAGGTCTTTCTTCTTCCACATCAAGTATCTCAGGGGGCAGCAAGCCCAGCCAAGCTGGGGAGCAGAACCAAGGGGTGAGAAAGGCCCGTACAGCAAGGACGACTCCAGGGCGGCTCATGTTGACCACCCCTCCTGGAGGGTCTCAGTGGCCATCACCATCCATCGGTCCCGCTGACCTCTCCAGCTTGGTGCAAAGCCACTGGCTCGCACTGCTTCATCCTGCTAATTGCTCCGCTCTCCAATTACAGCCCTGTCGGCAGTGGAAAACCCAAACCCCTTCTTAGATTGCTAATTAGGCTATGAGCCATCTATCTCGCTGCTCAGAACTGTCAGCCCTTCCTGCCACGCAGATCCGATCTTGTTTGAGGCAATAAGATATCAAGGGGGGACAAGCCTGTCTCTGGGTAGTATGGGGCGGGGGGGTTGATGCTTGACTCAGATGTGAATATATTAATTAATATCTATGGATTGCTTTGGAGAGGGAAAGCACTGCAGGGGGACATTAATTCCTAATTGTTATTAATTGAATTTTGCTGCTAGGTCAGTGGCGGGTCAGAGAGATTGATGCCGTGTGTGTGTGTGTAATTTTGCTGCTCACACCCATACCAGCAGTGAGATCCCCAGCCTCCTCGTGCCGAAGAGCTGACACCATCTCAGCCTGATGTGCTGCACCTCCTGGCCCAGGGGACCGGCCACCCTGTGCCCCTCATGGGCTCCAAAAAACCCATCCGATCATGGCATCGCATCAGGGCACGGCTGGTGGGTCCAGAGAGGAGCAACCTGCCCCATGTGGTGCAGCACAGCCTGAGTGACCTTAGGCAAGTGATACTCAGTGCCTCAGTTTCCCCTCTGGGACAGCCTTGACTTGGTGGGTGGTGGGCCACCGACTGCAGCTGGTGTTTGCTGTGTGTGGGATGCAGTAAGCACTGGAGCAGCGTCAGGTTTTGGTGTCTGAGCCGTGCAGTGAGGACTGGTGGGGGCTGGCTGATCCCGCTGCAGGAAACGTGGGGGAGAAAGGAAGGAGCCTGCTGCTCCGTGAGGTCCGAGGTTAACCCAGCGCCATCGGCTTCTACTGTGATGCCTCCCCATGTGTGAAAAGGAGACATTAGCAGAGCCTGGAAGGGAGCTGGGTGGATGCTGAGGCAATAGCAGTGGAGCCATTAGTGTCTTCTGATGGAGGAGAAGCTGCTGCCAGTGTGGGGCCCCATGGGGCCCATGCAGCTCCCAGCAGAACCATCGTCCCCGTGGGAGCAACTCCCCAGGCTGCCTGGGACCTCTGTGCAAAGCAGCTGCTTCTGGAAAAGCAAATTGCTTTTCTTTCCCTGTGCAGCTGAACGCTCAGCTGAAGCTCTCCAGGATTTTGGCAGTCTGAGAGAGGTCGCAGAGTTGTTCTTCACTGCAGAGCATGATTTTCCGTAGCCTATGTCAAAGCAGGGCCGGAAGGGCAGAGGGACACGGCCCCTCTCTGGCCTGAGCACGACCCACCGCCGTTTCAGGGCTGCTGAGGTATGCTTAGCTCCAGCCTGGCCAGGCTGGGACCTGCTGGGCACCATGTGGCATCTTACGGCAGCAATGCTCTGGCAGGCGAAGCTCTTCAAGGACGGAGCTTTGACCCAGGCTCTCTGCAAAGCCTGGGGAGGGGTTAAAGCAACACGCACAGGACAAAACATAGAAGAGAGCCTGACTGTCAGGGTACCAGATCAGGATGCTTTTGGCTTGTGCACATCCACCTGGAGCTGCCACCTTCCCCAGCTTGTCCCCCTCGAGCTGGGGCTGACGAGAGTGGAAAAAAACCTCTGCCTCTGTTGAGAGCATTGGCTACATTGCAGTGAGGCAAGACTCAGAGCCTGGTAAAAAAGCTGTTAGGGTTTGTTGTGTTTTGGGGAACCTTTTTCTTTCCTTCTTTCTTCCTTCTGTAGCAGTTTCAGCTCATTTACAAAGCCTGCAAAGAGCCAGAGACTGCACTCCATCCATACCCGCCTCTAGCTGTAGCTTGGACACTGTTGCTGCTCAGTGCCAAGACCTCTCCCTGTGTCTGGAAGGAGAACGGGCACTGCCAGGCTGGAGCAGGCTGCGATTAGGAGAAACACATCCAATTAACACTTGAGAGCCTGTTCAGGTAGACAAACCATCCCGGCCCCTTTTGGGAGGAACTCTTTTGTCCAGCTGCCCATGCAAAGAGCCACCAGCTCTGGTGGGCACCAGCTGTGGGCATCAACGCAGAGGGGAGCTGACCCCGCAACACCCCGCTTACCCCATGTCTGGAGTTTGGGTGGTCTCAGCCTTCGGCAGGGAGACCCAGGAGGTGCCCGGCTCCTGCAGGACCAGCACACCAGGAGCCCCACACAGCTCTCGGGGCAGGGTTTAGCTGCCGGATGCCCTGTGCCATCTGGAGCAGTCATAACAAGGAAGCTATTCTCAGCTCCATTTATACGTCTGCCTGACATCTCTCTTGCTGTCAAAGCCAGCTTCCCAAGGCAGTAAATAGTTGTTTGGAAAAGAGCAAGTGGGTGCTGAGCTTGTCTCTGTGTCTGAATAAATCCTGCTAATGCTTTGGTAAGGCGCAGGGGATTGCTGGGTGTGCCAGCAAGAGCAGCCAGTGTTTATATGGCTAGCAGGTAAGAGGAGGACCCTCTCCTCCCTACCCAGAGCAGTTTTGAAGGTAAATGGCACTCAGGAAGGGAGATCAGGCACTAGGGACCGCAGTTTTGAAGGTAAATGGCACTCAGGAAGGGAGATCAGGCACTAGGGACCAGCCTGGCCGGTGGGGAAGGCAGAGGTTGTTGTTCATTGCATTGGCTCAGCACAGGACGGTGTCCGAGCCCACCGCCCTGGGGAGCTGGGAGCTTGCGTGCAAGCAGAGGAGGCTGCAGCCTTTTCTGCCTCCAGGCTCAGGTTTGAGTGTCCCAAGGGATCTGCATGTGCTTGTATTTCAGGGCACAGCTCTACCGTTCAGTCAGCAGTGAGCTTTCCTCCAAGGGGTTTGGTCAGTCCTTGCAGAGCAGGACTGGGGTGAGAGAAGTGGAGTTCAGCCTCATCCACCGCTGGCATCCATCCCCTGAGCAGAGGGGATCAGCCCGTGTCACTGTGTCACCCTCTCTGAGCTGGAGGAGAAAATGGGCAGCTGCTCTGGTAGAAACCTGGGTGTTTTGCAAAACAGCAGGTTCCTTCCTTCTCCCATCTGTCTCCCTGGTGAGCCTCGGGTCTAACAGCACCGTCCCTCTGCCGTCTTCCACTTGCAATTGCCTTCCTCGGTTTTAGTGTCCCCAAACTCCTGCAAAGGCACCATAAGTTAGAAGTAGCTGTTCCAAAATAGCTCCCCACGTAGATGGAGTCGATGGTTTTCACTTCCAGCAGAGCTGCAGAGCCGCCTGGGAGCTGCTCTGGAGAAGGGATGGGATAGATCCTGGTCAATGCTTCTGAAGGCAGTGGGAATGGCAGTGCCTGCAGATAAGCCCTTCATGAAAAAAGGCTTTAGCCAGATCTGGTTGACTGTGGATCAGATCTTCTTAAGGAGGTGTATTAACGTCGTCCCACTGACAGCTTACAAGGCTGTGATTTTAATAAGGTATTGAAAATCTGAGCGTGGTGTCAGGCTCATCATGTTTCCCCTGTCTGCTCTCAGGATGCAAAGATGTTAAAACTAAAAGTGTTGATTAAATTGCTAAATAGCAGAAGCTCCGTGGCCTGGCAGGAACTGTGCAGGGCTGCAGTATGGTTTGCTGAGGGGATATTTGGGGCAGGAGACGATCGGTGGGTGGGAAACAGAGCAGAGAGCATCACTCTGACAGCCCCAGGCTGGATATGCCCAGCTCCTCTGGGCTGGGAAACTTGTCCTGCAAACGGGTACGTGTCCATCGTGCAGTTTTGGGGGTGGCATCCACCGAGACATGGACAAGCTGACCCACCTGCTGCCATGTCCAAGGAGGGATCGGGGGCTGGGGAAGTGGCATATTGCACATATAACCCTGCCTGTGGTCTGCTCTCTCCCCGTGCAGGCGTTTCTCCTCTGGGAAAGCCCAGTTGCAGCCTCCATCCAAGAGCAGTACTGCGAGAGCCTGCCGCCTGTCACAAACCACACGGGTGAGTGCCCTGCGTCCCCAGCCCACCCTACTCATCCCCAGGGGACCCCGGTGGCAGGGAGGGCTGGAAGAGGGGCAGGGGGGTGTCTCCGGGCTGATCTGCAGCTGCCTGGCTCCTTTTCGGGGGGAGGTGGGATGTGCTGAGGCTGCATTGCAGTCCCGTGCTGGCTGCTGCAGCAACCTCTTTGCAGGGTGACAGTTGAGGCAGGTAGAAGATGCAGAGCTCAGGAGAGCTAAAAATAGAGAAAATAAATGTCTGTTGGGCTGGGCTCAAGGGGGAGGTGGGCAAAGAGACATCTGCCCGGCCCCTGCTCCCATGCTGCCCATTCTCTGCCATGCCCAGGGACACCAGGACCTTTGTCCCCTATGTCCACCCTGCTCCGCCATCCCCCTGCCCAGGGGTGGCAACTGGAGATTGTGACTTTCTGCGGAGACCACATCACTAATGCAGTGTGGCCACCATGTGCACAGGGCTCGGCCACCCTCCGTCCCCCAGCGCTCCTAGATGTGTGCCATTAAGCACTTCAGGAGGCCACCAGCCGTGAGGAGCTTCTGGGGATGTGGCCATGGCCAGGGCTGGCTCAGCCAGGCTGAGCGAGACCAGCAGGGTCATGGGCAGCTCACTCCCACTCAACACCCATACATGGGTTTGCATCCAACCGGGTCAGGCCCAAGATGTGTTTGTGCCAAAACTGGCTTTTAGCCTATATTCAATCGTGACTTGGATGTCACCTCAGCAGTCACGGGTCTGGTTCAGTGACAGGTTTTGGGGGAGGAAAGGTGGCTGAGGGAGAGGAAAGGAGCTCACAGGGACAAGGAGAAAAGTCCTCCCCAGCTCAGGGATGCTGCCGAGTTCATTTTCCCATGATTGAATGAAGAGCAGAGCAGGTGCCGAGCAACTGCCTGGCTTTGCCCCGGTCCCTGCTGCTCAGAGCAGCTCTCTCCATCAGGGTGATGGATGGCCGCGGAGGCCCGGCGCTGACGGATGGCTGCCCGCAACCCGGCTCCCATTAGCAGCAGCGTTAAAAACTCCTTTTTAAAAAATTACAGCTTGGCACTGGCTGATTCAGTGCCTGGTAGAGCCCAGGCCACCACGGTGCTGCAAGGAGCATCCCCAGCCCAAGAAATGGAGGCAGAAAGCCGAGGGAGAGCAAGGCTGCCAGTGGAAATGGAAATGCCTGTGTGTCTCTGGCCTGGGCACGGTGCAGACAGGAAACCTTGTCATCACTCATGTGCTTTGCTCCCTGAAGGCTTCATCACTCTGCTCAGCAAGGTGATTGTCCTTGGCCATGTTAGGCTGTGATAAAATGGCATTTGTTTTCTTCTTACGCATCTTCCCTGGTGCAACCTGTGTCCATCTCTGTGGGTTCTGACCCACAGAAGCACCAGTTAACCACCACAGGGCCCTCTTGTGATGCACAGACCAGCTGGTGGCACAACCCAGGGCAGCAGGCAGGTCCCAGAGCCTCCTCGTGCCCAGCTCATGGCCTTTGCCACCCACTGCTGGAATCTCCTGACCCCAGGGGAGAGGGCAGGGAGGGGGGAGAATTTCTGCCATGGCTTTGCAGATGGATATGCCCTGCAATCGCCACCACCTTCAAGCAGTGGGTGCTGCTTTCTGCAAGGATTGGGCTTTGCTCAGTAGGGATTTATTAGTGTGAATCCAAGCAGGATTTAGTGCATCTCAGTGCCCATCACCCTGGGACAGGGAAGCACATGTCAGACTTCAGATTTGCAAAATCTCCAGCACCTCCATGCATCCAACCTGTCGTCCCTGAGTAATTCATTAATTTGGGATGGGGCTGGCACATGTGAGAGCTGCTTCCAGCTCAAGGAGGAGGCTTAGAACAAGGGATAGAGATGAAATTAATTGTCTTATCTCTGCTGCTTGGTAAGTGGAGCTCAGTGCCAGCCCTCATCCTTGGGGTCCATTTAAGCCCTGCCTGATTCACGCAGCAATTCCTACGGAGGGATATTTACAAAACTGAAAACTTTGTTTCGAGGCTATTTAACATGGAGAGTTGTTAGGATGACGCTAATGAGAATTGCAGCAAGGCCGTGAGACTTAATTTGTTAATGTCTACATAACCCTTGGGAAATGGCACATGCTGATAACACGAGCCCAGCGGTCCTCCAGCACGCGGCTCAGCAGGGCATCAGCTGGATGCACGGAGGGGGCCTGCCTCGTGCCCATGTGCAGCATCCCGCCTCCGAAAAATAGCCCAGCATGGGCTCTCCTCCTCTCTCGGGTCACCAGTCCCTTCATTATTTAATCTCACAGTTTTTAATGAGGATGCATGGCTGGACAGTAATATCACCAGCGTGCCAGCAGTCCCCGAGGCGCGTGCACTGAGCTGGAAAGGTCTCTGTGTGGTGGAGACAGACCCGGGGTGATGCTCACCAGGCTCATGGGGTGCAGGCATTGTAAGCAAACCTTCATCCCAGGAAGCAGAGCAGCTGAGCCCCACAGAGCTCCCTTGTCCTGCCCTCTTATCAGCATTGATTTACTCATCTTCCTCAAAGCACACTGTCCCCAAGACAGGGCGATGTCCCTTGGCATTCGGGCTCCCTGCACAGGTGTGATGGTCCAACCTGATATTTTAGGTACGTGTCAAAAATACCTCTCAGTGAGCCCCTGATTCTGGCCAGTGCTGAGACACATGGGCATCCACGCACAATTGGCCACTCCATCAGAAAGGCTGCTTTCCTCAGTAGCAGTGACTGTTTTCTCCTCCAGGCAGAAATCATATCGGGCTGGACTTGAGGTCAATGTGGTGCAGTAGGAAAGTCGGGTCAGCTGCACCCCCAAACATCTGGAAGCCAAGAAATTCCCAATCAGGCTTGAAAAGGAATGCAGCGAGGCTCAGCATCCCTTGCCAGGGGTGGAGAGGTGCCTGTCCCGAGGGCTGCCAGCCTACAGATCGCCTCAGACCGCAAATTTGTCTTCCTGATGATTTCAGCTCCCCGGGGTCTGTGCGCAGCTGCTTCTCGCCTCGCCCTGCCATGAACCCTGTCAGGGAGGGACAAGGTCATGCACCCATCGGGGCAAAGCGTCCCCCTGCAGCTGCAGGATCGCTTCCCATCGTGGCACTTCCCTGGGGAAGGAAGGGGGAATCGGAGCAGATGGGAAAGCCTCTTCCTAATTAATAGATGAGGCTTTCCCAAAGCAGCCCAGCAGAAAGCACTCGAGCGGAGTGAGCTCGGAGCGCTCACGGGGTTGTTTAACCGTTCGTAGCATTCATGCTTGGATCAGCCCAAGGAGTTGGCACCCAATTGCTAATAGCCGCGGCTGGTCCTGGCTGCATGATTCACTCCTTTAAACTGTTAAACTGTTACCACAATCAATTGTTATCCCCAATCCCGTGTGTGTGCTCAGGAGAGAGGGGAGCACAGCTGATTCCTTCCCAGGGAAGAAATGTTTCCTGCCACTGCAAGTTCACCTAAAGCAAAGGAAAATGACACCAAAACCAGGCAGAAATGAATAGAAATGTCTTTTTTTTTTTTTTTTTTTTTAAACTGGAGGTTTTTTCAAGGAGGGGAAGGGAGCGTAGTTTTGCATTTAAATAAAGCAAATCAAGTTGGTCCAGATATCGCAAAAGCCTGTGGCTGAGAAGCACAGGAGAGCAGCGAGCATGAGAGCACTTCCTTCGCAGGCACTCTATCAGACAGGTTTGGAAACACGTTTCACAGAGGGTGACAGTTTGACCAAGAGACTTTCCACCTGCTCCAGCTCAGCTCCCCGAACCGCTGACGCTGCTCCAGCAGCCCTTTCTCGTGCCGCTGCTGTTTCATTCACTCTCTGACTTTCCTGGGAAGACACTCAAATTTAAATTTATAAAGGTCAAATTAACAACATCAGCACCTCTTTTCCCTTCAGCCTCGTTGGCATCTCTCCCACCAAGGCAGAAATACTAATAAAAGAGCTGAACAGGGGCTAAAGAGGCAGCAATGAGTCCTGGCAGAGACTTAGCACCGAGGGAGAGCAGTGATGCTGGGGCAGGTTTGGGAACCAAAAGATGTGCACTCACCTATATGGAAAATCATAGTGGTTTAAGTGTATACTAGTGTCGATAAAGCCATTGTGCTCCATCATCTAGGAAACAGGGATGGCAATAGAAAATTTCTTATATTCATAGATTTTATTGTAGTGGAGGAGGGAAGAAGATGATGAGGTTTTCTGGTAGGAAACAGTGTCCTGGCACATCTCAGCGTGAGCAGCAGCTACGGCAGTTAAACTGCACTTTGGACTGGATGCCGTAAAATCGTTGCCAGCTACTCTGTTCAGTTGTAGCCAAAGTAGAAGTCTTTTCTAGGAAAACTCTGCCAGCAAGGGATTATGCTTCTTTGCTCACCCACCAGCAAAGCCCAGCCAATACAAGGGAATAAACCACTTGCTGCTACGCTTGGTAATAACACAACTCCAACCACTCTACGGGTCATATCAGGAGAACAAGATATGCCCCAAACCCAGCCCACTACATTATATATTCAGTAAATATACATGCTCCACAGAAGCTGTACATAGAACAGTCTTAAGTGACGACATTGAGCAGATGCATCAAATACCAATGGCAGAAGCTAGGTTTGATGCCTCCTATTTATTCTCCAGAATAGCCACAAGGGGATAGTAAATGATGGTGAATAGCAACAAGCTGAAAATTCATTACAAAGACACTTAGCTATCATAATGCGTAATTAGCCTGGTAATTATTTTACATTGAGGGTCATGGAACTTGAATGCTAGGGAGGATTGCTGGGGATTTTTTTTAAGGACTGGACTCTTACAAAGATAAATAGAAACACCCAATGCCACCGAAAGCAGTGCTGGAGGTAGGGTGTGAGCAAGGATCGAAGTATTTCGAGACAACCACAGTTGCTCCCAGCCCTATTGAGTACCCAGCCCTGACTCAGAGGGAAGGCAAGCAGCTCCACCACCCCAATTTCAACCTCGTGTTAACATAAATTTAGCACCTGAGTGGCTCCAGAGCTGGGAGCCACCATTGGCACATCAGCACCTTGAAATAAGAGCATCCCCCCCAAAGGCCCTTGTTTTGGGGCCATAAGGTGTGAAATGGCTCCTTCTGCCTCACCAGTGTGGTGGAGCTGTCTGGGAGAGATGAACGACCTTTTGCGTGCTGGCTGCAGTGAGTATGTTTTGATTAGATGTGGAGATGAAGCCCTGATTACCAAATGCAAATGCTGCAGCAGGGACACCCTCAAGGAGCCAGAGGCTTCAGCCTGCTCAAGAGGCAGCAGGAGCAATGCAGTCACTGAGGACATCAGGGATGGAGAGATAATTGTGGTTGAGTAAGAGAGGACAGGTAGAGATATGAGCTAACACCTTTCAGCTGTTACTCAGCCTCCTGGGACACCTTAGATAAATAACCCCATCACTCCTAACCACGGGAATGAGCCTGTGATTCAGATTTCCATCGACTCTCCCGGCTCCTTTGCATTGCGCAAGGGGAGAGAGGCTTCGCCCTTCGAGCAGCCGTTGTGTCGCTGGGGCCACAGCAGCAAGGTAGGAAGCTGCGCTGGTGCATAGCTTTGCCCAGTGTGAGACGAGGACATGTTTACCAGCACGGTTATATCAGCACAACCTTTGCTTTAGTCCTCTCCATACCATCCTAGCAATGGTTTGATGGTACAATAACACCTCAGACCTCCTGGCATCAGCTCAAGAGCACCGTGGCCACACGTCTGGTGGTGCTGGCCCAGGACAAACATGCTCCATCCTCTTTAAATTTGCTCAAAATCTTTTGGCAGATTAGCTGGGACTGGGGAGCTTTACCCTGCCAGGCTTCACACGGGTGTGTGGCTTTAACTTGGAGCCACTCAGGGGCCTCTGCGAGTGGTGGAAGCAGGCTGGAGAAGGATGTTTTATATAAACAGAAGGGATATTGCTATAGTTATCCTGAGACAGTTATTGTGATATAGTCATCTCAGTGTAAGTCCCCGGACAGGCACTTTTTTCCTTCAGAAGAAGGGAGATGCTTTATATTGCTTCAAAGCAGCACAGCCCAAAAGAAATAGGGTGAGAAGGGATTTGAGTGACTTCCCCTGTGCCACATTCCCCATCTCAAAGCAGGACCAGCTCCTTCCTACCCCAAATGTCATGTTTCTGTGTGGGAGGGAGCCAAATCAGGGGGACTGGGTGCAGGTAGGAAGTTCATTGACCTTTCTTGCTGTAAAGCTGCAAAGACCAAAACTGTCTGTGCAGCCAATGGTGCTGAGAAAGCTGGAGCAGATGTCTGCAGAACCTGGGAGAATAATCCCCCTGCAAATACGGATGGGCCACAAAGCAGATAGGAAAGTGTTTAGCACTGATACGTATAATTTCCATGCTAAACAGTGCTCTAAATGCTGGGAGCTGCATGCCACTGGGGAGCAGCTGGAGCAGACGGTCATGCTGGGCGAACAGGACGGCAAACCCCTCACAGCACTCTTCTTCACTGTTTTACTTAACCCCTCCCCAGCAGGAGATTTTTTTTTCTTCCCTGTATGCTGGAGAGAGCAGAAAGAGCAGCATCTGCTTTCTGCAGCTTTTCTTCATCTAGCATTTCTCAGTGTGAGCCCAGGAACAATACTACAGCCACCCACTAGATTAAAAACTGATGGACAGACCTCAAAATGGTGCCTACAGTGGTGCTGGGGCAAAGCCTGCTGTGCACAGGGTGAAGTCCCAGGAGCCTCCGACAGCCTGGCCGAGCCTGACCTCCGCTCACCCGACTGCAGCCCCCGAGCTCGAATGTCACCCCACACCACAACCCCGACCCACGCGGCGAGGAGGGGGCTGAGCTCCTGGTGATGCTGCTCCACCTTCACCCTGCATCCCGGCCGTGGCGGGACCGCAAGACCCATCCTCTCGGTTTGTCAGCAAGTGGGTGGCATAGCACTTTAATGGCAGTGCCAAGCAGCATTAAATCAAGTGCCTTGGAGAAATGTGGAGATCTTAAATCCAGACTTGAGCAGACATAGAACAGAACAATGCCACCTTTGTCTGACCACATCACTTCCATGAACTTATCTTGGTTTTGGTTATTAATGGCATTGCTGTGGTTTTGTTTTGCTGATGGAGAGTACCATTGCTGCCGTTCTCCGTGTCTGCTGACTTTTAATTGCTGAGTCTTCCTGCTTGTCCTCCCTGAGGAGTCTGCGTCTGTGCCCCAGCACAGCCCCTGGGATGCAGGAGGGAAACTGAGGCACGAGGGGATGGGGGGGAAATGGAGACTGTGCTCAGCCCCACTGGTCACAGGGAGGGTTTTCAAGGACTGTACGAGCTGCTCTGGGCATTGGCACTATGCAAGCGCCATGTTCCTGTGCCGGGTTGTTCCAAGTGAAGCTTTTCCTATTCCACATATTCATGTGCCTTCTGACCCGGGTGGATTCCCAGGTGGCTAACAGGGAGAGCACTTGCAATTTAACTTTGTCCTTAGTTGGAGCAATTACCGGTTCTCTTTTCTCCACCTAGATGCATATTATTATAAAATTTTAAACAGGGACTTCATTTTCTATGACCCTCTATTTCTCTGTCAAATTTGGGTCAAAACAACTAAGGAGCTCAACAAATGCTAATGAATGCAGCTAAGCACAGACACGCACACTACACATGATTAAATGCACCTTGTTTCCTAAGAAATACAGGCTGAAAACAGTTAACTTAAAGTGAAGGTTGCTGCAGCAACCATACACATTAGCAAAGCTAAAAGCAAAGGTCATCGTTAAAATTAATTTCTCACTACAAGCCACAGAAGGCAGAAGGTAACGCTCACCACGCCCTGATGCTTCCCCAGCTTACACGCTTGGAAGTTGTTTTCCCTTGCAAAGATGTTTGAAGAAAACCCTCCTTTTCTTTGCACTGAAAATTTGCTCTGAGAACCTCCCAAGAAACCAATTTTTTAGATAAGCAATGAAAACAAGTATTCCCCCATGAAAACTTTGATCATATTAATAACAAAATATTTTGCTTGTTTGTTGTTCAGTCGCTCTTTGGCCAGCTCTATCCATAGGAAGCCTCGGGAAAGGCATTCAAATAACAACCCTTGAGTCCGGGGGGAGAGGAAACGCTGTGTTCCTGCACCCAGAAAGCTGTGAATTGGGTTTTTTTTGTCTTAGGAAATGGCAATGCCTGTCTCTGTGCCAGCGGCACAAACATCTCCAGTACCCAGGAGTGGTTTGCACTGAACTCTGCCCCTTCCAGGCTCTGCTGCCCATCTATCTGCCGCCTGTCAAGGATTGTATTATATGGATATTACAGCCGTTGTTCTTCCTACCTCACTTTGAGATGTAGCTAGGACATATTTAGCTACAGTACATGTTGTTCTAAATATACACAAATTATACATAAAAAAGCCTGCAATCTGGCCTACCTAATGCCTACGTTAGCACACTTGTGTAGCTGGGAAAAGCACATAACTCCAGCTTTAAATCTGAAATAGCAGCAGCAGACTTGGAGTTTTCTTCCCAGGAAAGGCTGGAAGAGACCAACGGGAACAGCTAGGAAGGAGATCGTGCAGCCAGGAGGTGTGAGCGGGTTGGAGGGGCTTTGAGGAGCGTCCCACCAGCACCAGGCTGGAGTCACCACTGGGAAAGAGAAAATCTGGCTTATTGCTGGCTGTTGCAAGGTTGGATGCCAAAGTCATGGTTGAAGAAAGGAGCAGGGCTGGAAGACCACAGCCAGGGAACTCCAAACTGACTTGGGAAGCCAGATCAGAAAACAAGGCTTGTGCCAGAACTGGGCTTAACCCAGGTGCTCAGACAGGACCAGGGCAACAGTCATGGCCAGGATGGATCAACCAGCCCTTGGGGAGTCTTGGCACAGACCCCGTTTGGTGTCTGCCATGAGGCTCTTCTGGGGCCTGAGCTTGCAGCGACCCATCAGCTCAGCCAGAACTACAGCCCCAGCTCTCCAGGCAAACCTTGACCCTTCAACAGCCTGGAGGTGCCCCACGGCGGCCCACAGACCTCCACTAACCCTCTACCCTTTTTCCCTGCAGGTCCCCAGTGCAACGCCTCGGTAGACCTGATTGGCACGTGTTGGCCGCGGAGTGCAGTGGGACTGCTGGTAGCTCGCCCCTGCCCTGAATATTTCTATGGCGTGCGGTACAATACCACGAGTAAGATGAGCAGCACTGGTGGGAACATGGTGGACGAGGGATGGGGGAGTTCAGAGAGCCACATGCATCAGGGACTGTAGGGGCACGAGTGACAATACACCTCTGTGTACAGAGCTCGTTGTAGGGTTTGGTGGGATCCATCAGCCAAAAATGAAAAAAGCCCTCATATCCCAGATTTCAGGGAGGGTGGTTTCACAGCAGCAGCTTCATAAGCAGGTCCTCCTGGACACGCCCCTGTGAAGGGGGAGAGGGCTGATGTCCCCATCTTGGGGACGGGGAAGAGGAGCGAGCCTGCCCTGCTGTTGGAGGTGGCACAGAGGTCTGCAACCCCCAGCTGAGCAAGGACTGGGCGACCTTGCACCTCATCCCCTCCCGGCACGGGTGACTGCATTGTCACTGCCAATGAGGTGCTGGGAGCAGGAGATGAAGTGAAGGCACTTGAAAAGTGCCCAAAGCCATTCCTAGCACACGGTTGAGTTTCTGACCACCCAAGTGCTGCTTTTGATGAAAGAAACATCCCACAGAAAACATCAATTTTTCTGTCCCACATGTTTTTGCAGCAGTGGAAGATTGCATGCATATGGCTCCTGCTTTGTGGTGCCTCTCATGCTGTTGCAGGAGTCTCTTTGCGTTAATCCATACTTGTGCCTGCCTAAGAGCCATTCCCATCCCTGTCCCATCCCATCGCCCTGATGAGGCGCATGGTCTCTCCTGTTAATAGCAGAAGCCCAGCATCGCCCCAGTGCTGGCATCACCCCGCTGCTGACGCTAATCAGAGACTGCTCTGGGGCTGTCATGGCCATTCCTTCCCAATTAGCCTTGCTGCTCGCCGTCCTTGCTGGGAGTCCAAAAAAGCTCCTAATGCAGGGAGAGAAGTGAAAACTTCACACTGCTGTTGCAGCAGGACGGCATGTGATCGCTCGAGCAAACGGCGCAGAGGAGGGGAAAAGGAGAGTCGAACTCATGCTGCTCCCATTGCATCTTGGTGGTGGGAGGCATCGGGGTCCCCCAGTGCCGAGGGGCAGAGCTGGTGCAGACCCAAAGCCCTTGAGTGGGTCTGAAGCATTCTGGGGATTTTGGTCCTGCAATTGCAACCAAGGCAGCATCTGAGCTGGCTTCAAAGCAAAAGATGCCACTGGCTTGACGCCAGTGACCCCTGCATTAGTGACAATCATCAGGTCACATCTTTGTGCCCATCCTCATGCACTGTTAACCCTTTGACATGCACCCTCTCTTTCAGATAATGGCTACAGGGAGTGCCTCGCTAACGGGAGCTGGGCAGCGCGGGTCAACTATTCCCAGTGCCAGGAGATCCTCAGCGAAGAGGTGGGCCCTTGGTAGCCCCTCAGCCAGGCTCTTGGCAGGAGGGTGAGGGACAGACAATGGGCTTTTGAATGGCAACCACATCCAGGTCAGGAATGGCCCAATGACCCAGATATAAGGTTGCACACAGCATATATGACCCCCTTCTTGATTTGCATTTTCATTCCCTGCCAAAAATAAAGCCACAGCTGTTTCCTTCCCTATTAGAAATCCAAGCAGATTTGCAGCGTGAGATCTCCTGGCCCCAGGGCTGCTGGGTGCAGGTCAGCATGCCCTCCAGCCCCGTCACCCTCCTCCAGCTCCCTCCTGACACAAGCACTCAGTGCAAACCCCATCCCTCCCCGCTGGCAATGAAATAAAGGAGATGTTTAGGAAGTGGAAAGGGATAAAAAAATGGAGACCAAGAATTACAAGCCCCTGAGTAGGTCAAGCCACCCCTCAGAGCAGAGGAGAAGAGATATGGGCAGTTCATTTACAGTTGATACCACCTCTGGTATTTAAGATGTTGATATCTTTTGCCAGGAATGGTTTTCTCACTCAGTTAATTGCTAATTCACAGGTTGGATGAGTGCCTAACAGGAGGAGCAATCAATTAATTTAATTACCACTCACACCTTCCCGAGATCCTCTGCTCCCTCTACCCAAATTCATCCCAGCCTCTCAGCTGCCCCCAGGGCAACAGGGAATGAACTGAGACATCAGATGGCACATTGCCAGCGAGCTCGGCTGAATTACAGCAGGATTTCCCCAGGCAATGGGTTGGGGATATCCCAGCACTGAGCAGGGTAGGATGTGAAACCCCTGAGCCCTTTGCAGGGCCAGGCTGGTGCCTATCCTGTCCACATTAGCCCCATCTCCGCTGCCCCACACCAGGTGGGCTCCAGTCGCTTTCTGAAAAAGGGCCTAAAATTTGCGGTGCAGCTCTTGGAGGTGATGTGGTGGAGGAGGTGGGTTTGTGGTGGTATCTGGGGCTGCTGCTGACCCCCTCCCCGTCTCCCCCCACCAGAAGAAGAGCAAGCTGCACTACCACATCGCCGTCATCATCAACTACCTGGGGCACTGCGTCTCGCTGGGGGCCCTCCTCGTGGCCTTCGTCCTCTTCATGCGCCTGCGGTGAGTGACCGGACCCGCTGCTGTGCTCCTGCTGAGGGGACGAGCCCAGGGAGGTCACCCCACGGCCCTCAGTCTGGGGATGTACCCAGCCCCTGTGTTTTGCCATATCCTCCAGCGTGGTCATTGCTCTCCAGTCTGGAGGGATCATACCTATCTCAGGGTTATTTTCCTCCTGTTGCTTTTTTAAAGCACTGGGTTATGGAGGCAGAGGGTGCTCCTCAGTGTCTTCTACCTCCTGGCCTTGGTTCTGCCCACCTCACCCAGGGCATGGCCCCAGCAGCTCACCCTCGGCATCCCAACAAAGACATTCAGCTCCACAAACAGCTCAGTCGCCCAGCCCACACGTGGCCGGCCCCCAGACACCACCACGCTCTGATGGTCCCTTGTCCCCTCTTCTCCAGGAGCATCCGATGCCTGAGGAACATCATCCACTGGAACCTGATCACAGCCTTCATCCTACGCAATGCCACGTGGTTCGTGGTGCAGCTCACAATGAACCCAGAGGTGCACGAGAGCAACGTGGTAGGTGCAGCTCTGCCAGGCAGCTGGCCTGAGCCCGGCCCCGAGCGGCTGGGGTGTGTGGGGAGTTTGAGGATGCTAGATACAAGGCCACAAAAGCAGCTTGAGGGCCCAAATAGGGCTGCCTGGTGGTTGGTGGACAACCCAGGCTTATGAGAAACATGGGTTCAATTGCTCTGCTGGGGCCTGTGTTGCTCTGTGCATCAGTTTCATCGCTGTAACACAGAGCGCTGCTCTTCACCCTCCATGTCTCCTCCCAACCCCCTCGGCAGGTCTGGTGCCGCTTGGTCACTGCTGCCTACAATTACTTCCATGTCACCAACTTTTTCTGGATGTTCGGCGAGGGCTGCTACCTGCACACGGCCATCGTGCTCACCTACTCCACAGACAAGCTCCGCAAGTGGATGTTCATCTGCATCGGCTGGTGTAAGTACCAGGATTTCTTCTTCACCCACAGGGTACCCAGGGTTTTGGTGATGGGTGACGCCCACCTCCATCCTCTGCTCCAGCTCTTCTTGCACCCAAATAGCTGCAAAAAGGCTGCCAAGAGCAGGAGGACGGGATTTGCATGGCCATATCATCTCACCCAGTGGTTTGCCCTGTGTGAGAAAATCCCTGTTACAGCATAATTTTGTGGCAACGCTGCACCCCTGAAACTCATCTGTGTGTTCACCTGCAGGTATCCCTTTCCCTATCATCGTCGCCTGGGCCATCGGGAAGCTGTACTACGACAACGAGAAGTGAGCCTGATTGCTCTCATTCCCCATTCTCCTTTCTATCCCAATTCCCCGGAGATCAGTTGTGCCAGGGGCTGTGGCAGGCACGGATCCTGCCTGGAAGGGCTGATACGAGGCAGGGTACATGGAAAAGGTGAAAGAAAAAAAGATAATGTTCTTCCATTCTTTCTTTTATCCCGCCTTTAGGCTTTCTGCTGCAGGAGCCCTGCCTGCAGCTGCCTGCCACTGCATTTTTCTCTTCAAAGGGCAAATGAGATTTTTTAAGGGGGAAAAGGTGAGATTAAGTCAGAGCTCCTACAATGTGTTTGCTAAATGGAGCTGGGATTTAATCTACCAGCAGAGAGATAAGATACCACCACCTGAGCCATTTTCACAGAGACTTGCTAATCCAAGACTTAACAGGCACCTGAGAGTTCATCATGCAGACTGGGAAGTTAAAAGGAGTCTGTTTCGATGAATGGCAGCTTGTCTTGTTTTTCAGTGCTAGTTTTGCCCCCTGACTTCAGCAACCCTGTGCTACCCACGCAGACACAGCACTGATTTAACAAAACCCAACAAGGTGCTCCCAGGACACGGGTACACCTGTGTGAGCTCCCGCAGGGTTTGCTGGGGACAGAGCCAACCCGGACCTGTGTGCGTGTAAGGTTGTCCCTGCTCGTCCTACAACAGCCAGTTCCCACATCCATACAGGGCCCATAAACACCCCCACAAGCCCCCACGCTCCTCCATATACCAGGTTCCCGGGGAAGTTATTCCATAGTGGCTACAGTGATTTAAGTTGTAGTGCTTTCACCCCATGGACAGCGACTTACAGAGATTGGTCAAGGACAGGAGCAAATCCAGGTCACTCACACTGCAGGCTTGTCGCCGACACCAGATGTCCCTGACACCGCTTGTCCTTGCCTTGCAGGTGCTGGTTTGGGAAGCGAGCGGGAGTTTATACCGACTACATTTACCAAGGCCCCATGATCCTAGTGCTTCTGGTAAGAGCAAAGCGACCTTGTTTGCTAAATATAGGGTCCTTCACATCTGCAGACGGGATAAGGCTGTTCCTGAACAGGGTCTCACCCCCTCCTTCGGCATCACCCCGCTGCAGCTGGCTATGCAGCCCCACAGCAGCAATGCTGCCTGCCCTGCAAGCCCAGCTTCCCACACCCAAACTGCACCTTGAGCAAATTTGGGCACCCAACCCACAATGAGAAATAGCGTGCATGGATCCTGCTGGCTTGGGGTGGGCTAGAAAGGGAGCCTGGGGACCTCAGTCTGATAAGGATGCTCCCATCGGCAGACTCCCACATGCATCAGTAAGTCCCTCCATCCCTGCCCTGGCACTATTGGGGTGCAGGTGGGTGCTTTGCCAAGCATTCACAGCAGCCTGGAGACCTCAACCCCATTCCCTGATCCACATCAATTTGCTCCTGGCCCTCGGCTGAGCAGTGATGATAGAACCAGGGGTCATATGGACCATAATTTGCTGGGGCTTTGCCCTTTTGGGAAGGGACAAAGAGGGGCAGAGGTGGCACGTCACAAGCAGCAGTGCCAGGGTCCAACCTGTGTTTGTAGCGAGAAAACTGCACAAGGTCCCACAGCTTTTCCTCCCTCCTTGCTCAACGCTGGGAAAGCCCGAGGAGGTACTAATCACCGACATCAACCAGCCTCACTGAATAATTGAGCCTGCTTCTCATTTCCCAGCCCGTCAGGTAGCCAGGCCATTTGTGTCAATTGTGCTCAGCTCCCAGAGCTGCCTTCCCGTGCCCTCATTAGCCGTTCGGCAGCCAGGAGAGCAGCCAAGCAGCTCCTTGCTGTGATGGCAGCCACTCTCCGAAAATCCCTTCGGCCGCCTTATATTCCTCCTCCCCCTCCAACTTTTTCACTTTCAGCCCTTTCTCTAACACTTGCCCCTCCTCACCAACCTCCTGGTGTGCCCTGCTGCCCCGCTACCTTGAACAAACTCCTAAATCTTATTGCTAAAGTGCTTTAAAAATGATAAATGCAGATGTCCTGTTCCAGTGCATGGAAGGCAATAGATCAGGTTGAGGAAACATTCCTGTTTCCCCTGGCACAGCCCATTGCCTCTGCTGAGGAAATGGGAGGAAACGTTGGGGGAGCAGACGCCAACCAGGTGCCCTCTTCCTTCCAGATCAACTTCATCTTTCTGTTCAACATCGTCCGAATCCTCATGACAAAGCTCCGAGCTTCAACCACATCAGAGACGATCCAGTACAGGTAAAAGCATGAGCCACCCTGCAGAAAGCAGACCTAGAAACTGCATTAGCGTGATTGGAGGGGATAGGAACAGCCCCATCAGCCAAGTATCAAGGGGATGGGAGCATGGAGAGACATCTAAGAGCACCTCAAATGCTTTGTGGAGACACATGGCTGTTGCATCTGGGGTTGTTGAAAAATCCTGGCCAGTGAGAGCTTTGTGATGGAGAACATGGATGGCTGGATCTGCGTTTGAAGGGAGCCGCTGGGAGCTGGGTCTCTCTGCAAAAGCCTGTTCTGGTGGGACCCGATCAGCTCACCGGCCTTGGAGCTGCAAATCCTGGCACGGAGGTGAGAATTTAATCGCCGCTTGGCAGCAAAGCAAAGGGCAAGGAAGGAGTAATGAATCGATGCCACCCCAAACACCTCCACGTGAAGCTGCAAGAAGGCAATGCTCTCGGCAGCATGCAGCAGGAGGATTTAACCCTTCCCTGCTGTGGAATGTTGTGCAGACAACTTGGGAGGTGCGAGGTCAGAGCAGCTCTCCGAAGTACCTGGAACAGGAGAAGACACCTTGGTCTTTATCAATGCTTCTCTCTGGATCATTTTCTGGGCAGGAATCAGGGAATCTCACTGTGTGCTGAGAAGCAGGTTTGGGGTGGAGGGTGACTTTTTCAGCTGAGAATGGAAAAATTCAGATGCTATCATTGAGAAATATCAGCTTTCCTCATCACGGAGTATTGAGCCAGGATGAACAATTCAGCTTGGGGTGAGCAAAGATAAAGGTTATTGAAATAGGCTGGTTGGCCTCCGTCAGCAATTTTGAGAGACTTTTGGTTTTCCAGTATTTTCCTGATTTTGACAGGGAAGGTTTTTCACCTTTGGGCAGAAGAACATTTTCATTGCCCAGAAATATTTTGTGGGACAGGAAAAATGGGAGAGTTTGGTAGGTTATAGACTGCAGTCCTGCTTAAACCAGGCCTGGAGGGCTCCTGCTCACCTTAGACAGTGGCTTTTGGTAAAAAGCTGATGGATGCCCCACTACTATGGCTGCTCCCCTGGGGAAGCTACACCGGTGCATGTGCTGTCCCATGGTCTGCCAGCCTGAAGATGCTCACGTCCTCAGTTATTTCCAGCTCCTCTGTGCCATCTGCCAGTTTGTGTCGGTGGCTGTGGCTCTCCTCCAGGTCAGCAATGCAGCAGAGGTCCCAGGCCCCATCCCTGCCCAGCCCAGACCTGCCAGGGATAACTTTTCCTGTTTTCAGCCAATGTTGGAATCTGTCCATTAACAGGGTTTTTAAGCAAAAAGTGTTGACTTGGCATTGTTCTTGTCCCCTAATCCAAACGAATGAGATGCCAAGCCCCGATCCTTCCTCTTGTATCAGCACTATGACTTTTCACAAACCGCACTCGTAATCTCATCAAGAAAAGATATGAAATTAATTAGCTGAGATATGTTTTTCATAAACCCATGTTGAAGGGTGTGAATTATTTTACGCTCCTTAATTCCTTTTTAATCGAGCCTTAGATCAGCCAAGCAATCATTTCACGCCAGCTCAAGGTCAGGCCTCCACTATCCACTGCCCTTTTCTGGATGGAGAAACCACAGAAGGTGCCCAGTGCTCAAACCAGCCCAGTCACTTGGGGATTGCATTGGAAAACAGCTCAACACTGCTCCGTCCTCCCCCGGTCACTGGTTTGCCCAGACCCAGTCAGACTCGTCCCAGCCGTACTAGTGCTGGGAGTGGGATGGGAAGAGTCCTTGTGCTCAGGGCTGCATTGCAGCAACTCAGGTCCATGTTTTCTCCCCAGGAAAGCAGTCAAGGCCACGCTGGTGCTGCTGCCCTTGCTGGGAATCACCTACATGCTGTTCTTTGTCAACCCAGGGGAGGATGAGATCTCCAGGATCGTCTTCATCTACTTCAACTCCTTTCTGGAGTCCTTCCAGGTATGGTCCTCAGCACTAGATTCCATCCCAGTCCCGCCACTGAGGGATGTGGAGGAGCCCATCCTGGCTGATGCCTTGCCCCGTTTCTGCCGCCTCCCAAAAACAGACATCCCAAACCCCAGGGTTGCTCCAAAGCTCCTGAGCCTGGGGTTTCCTGCTGGCCGTAGCTCCATGGTGACTCTGCTGCTTGTCTCCTTCCAGGGCTTCTTCGTCTCTGTCTTCTACTGCTTCCTGAACAGCGAGGTGAGCACTGGGGGGTGCTCGGGGGGTCTGCACCCTTCCTTGCAAGCAGACACAAGCTCAGCCCAAGCCTCTGTCCCTGCACAGAGCTTAGAGGGTGCTGGCACCCAATTCCCAGCTGAAGGTGTTTGCTGATCAGAGTTGATGCTTTACCTCCAGCTCCAGGCACATCTGCAGCCACAGGTTGTGCCCAGATGGGAATGGCTACTGTCAGCCACCTCCTTTGGAGGAGGAAAATCAGCCCCTGAGAACAGATGCTCTGGGGGCACACCCATGTGATTTGGTGCAGCAGAAGAGCCAAGGGTCCCCCCATCCCTGGGAAGGGTCCCCCCATCCCTAGGAAATCCTTCCCCAGGGTGATCCCCATACACACGTGGGTACCCCGCACACGGACGAGGGCACCTCCCAGGCAGAAAGCAAAGGAGGGGAGAGTAGAGGCCAATCCTGGGGCCGATCATTTGGGTAACTCTTTCTTCTGCCTCCTCCCAAATGTTCTTGCACCTTTGCTGGCTCAGGAGAGTTTGTCCCAGACAAGCTTGCTTTGTTACCAAATCATATAAAATTGATGCAGGAGGAAAAGGGACTGGAGCAGGGCTAGCTGGTGACCCAGGAGCATGGCACACCATGTAATTCATGGTCCTTCATCTCTTGATCCCAGCTGGGCTGGCTGGGGATTCCGGTGTTCACCCAGCCACACCATCTCAGCCGCCCGCATCCAGTGCCCATCTCCCAGGGCCATCCCGCACTGCAGTTGATGAAAAGGCATTTCTTCTCTAGTTACCTGCCACACAAAGCACCTGGGCTGTTGTAGGGTGGAATTAATGTTGAAGGAATGCTACTATCATGAACCAGACAAGCCATAAAACCTCCCCGACTGTCACTCGCACCTCTCCCAGCCCCTTGCAGCATCCAATGCAGAGTGTAAGGTGCTGGCTCTCCTGCAGAGCCCCCGCTCAGATTTATTTCTCCCTCTTGTTTCCATTTTGTGCTCTGAGGCACCGTTGGTCGGGTTCATCTCTCTTCACAGCTGCCAGGGCTGAGTTTCACTGGCATCACATCAAACAAGGCTGGGTGTCCTGGGAGGTGACAGGGGCTCCTGGGACCCTCCCTGCCCGCAGGGGGCTGAGCAGAGTTTCGGTAGCATTTTTGGTTGAAAGACTGAGGATGAGGATGGCTGGTGCCTCTGAACAACTTTGGACACCTGCATGGTGACTAAATGTCCCCTCTTCTGTCTCACACCCCCAGGTCCGATCAGCTGTACGGAAGCGGTGGCATCGATGGCAGGACAAGCACTCCATCCGCGCCCGCGTGGCTCGTGCCATGTCCATCCCCACCTCCCCGACCCGGGTCAGCTTCCACAGCATCAAGCAGTCCACAGCCGTCTGAGCTGGGAGCAAGCTGCCGTATGGGATGGGGGAGCCGGCGTCCCTGCTGCGTGGGACCCCTGACATGGCACAGCACAGGAGCCAGGTCCTGCCTGCACCCACCAGTCTTGCAGAGGGTGCACAAACTCGCTGCAGCTATGGGAAACCCTACAGAAGCTCCTGTCCACCTTGCTGCGGCAGACCCATAGGATAGGACAGCTGAGATGCTGCTTTGTCATCTCCCTGGCAGTGGTGTGACCTGCTGGGGTGGCAGAAGGAGCCAGAGGAGCCCAGAGAGGTTGCAGCAGCCTCCCTGCCTGCCTCCGTCCTGGGCACGATGCCCCATGTCCCATCGTTGCCTCTCTCGAGTTTTTCACTGTTTTGGGGTGACAGGACACAAGGACGTTGCTGGGACAGCTTATGGGGCTAATCCCGTGGGAAGCTGGGTCAGCCTTCCAGTGAGTGCATGCTGGGATGCTGCTGGGAGGGGGTGCAAAACCTTCAGGAGGGGCCAAAGCCCTCTGGGTTGATGGGGGATGGATGGAGACTGGACTGACTGCAGACGTTGCTTTATGTGGCTGTGTTTTTGTACCACTGGGGTTATCTGAGCCCTTCCCCTGCCCCGTGCTAGGTCCCCGGGATGTCCTGTAACTGCTGTTTGGTTTGACCAGGTCATTTCTCATCTCGACACCGAGGATGTGAGGCAGAGCAATGAGGTGGGAGAGGGGAGGGAAGCATGCAGGGGATGGGGATGGGTCCCAGAGGCGCTGAACAGCCACACGGAGGGGGCTTGGTCTGAAGGGAGGCATGAGGTTTAGTTAATCCTGTGGTCCAGCCCAGCCCAGAAGGGTCTACAGGTCTTTGCAAAGCACCTGGACCCCAGGCTGACTCCGTGCCCATGCTTGGGGGGTGGAAAGGTGAGAGAGCACTGCAGTGAAGTGGTGGCTGAGCTCCCTGAAGGCAGCTGCCGTGGGGACATGCCATGGCTTTGCTTCCCTCCTCCCTGCCCTGCTTTTACCCGTGCCGGCTTGGTGCCAAAGCTGCTCCTTGCTCTTACGCAGGGGATGAGGCCAAATCATTCCCGTGCTGGGGTTAAGTGCCTTGGAGGAGCAGCAGCCTCCCTCCCCATGCTGGGGACCCAGATCATCTCCCATGCAGCTGCCAAGTCCCTGACCCGCCCCCAATACCCTGTTTCACGTGGTCACCAAAAGCAGCTGAGCAGAGAGGTCCATGCAAGGTGGCGGGTTTTGCCCTGACCTCCTCGGAGCCATGTTTTCCTCGCCCCATATGAGGTCTGGGGATGCTTGGGCAGGGGGAGGATGCCAGAGGGGTTACGGGCTGAGTCTGCTCTCTGCATCCCAGGGATTTTGCCACTGGGGCTCTACAGCGTCTGGTATGAGTCCCTTCACACTTCCGTGCCTCAGTTTCCCCACTATAAAGAACAGGCATAAGTATTTCCTGCCCTGGGGACATGTAAGCATCTTTGAAATTGTGGTACTCTGTGATTTCCTCAGGATACACCAACCAGAAAGGAATAAAAGCTTTCTTTTTTTCTTTAAAGTGAGGCATAGGCAAAAACCTTCAGGTTCTTTCTTTAAACATTTGAGAAGTTCAATAGTTTGAAGCAAATTCCTCCCATTTCCCTCCCGTTGAGATTTCCTACCTGCATGTCTACTGTGTAGCCAAAACCAGAACTACCCCATTGCCTCCAATAACATGCTGGGAGCAGCGACAGCTCCCAGTATGACACAGTGACCACAGCGAGGACCATACCCTGCACGTGGGGCAGGTTTTGGTCCTTGTACAAGCCTGTCCATCACCAACAGTCCCAGAAACTGCCCCTTATCCAATATATGGGTGAGAAAAAGACACCCAGAGTTATGCAATGGGAAAACTGGCAGCTCCCAGCTTTACAGACCCTTTCTGCTGATGCCCGACAAGGAGTAGACTTGTGTGTCCCTGCCATGGGTCAGTTTGATTTCTCTGCCGAGCGCTTTGGCAGGAGCTAATAAAGATCTGCTGGCTACGGAGAAGGGGAAATGCCCCAGGGAGCTTTTTTCATCATACATACAAGTGATGTTACCAAAAAGTGATGCGCTACATGTTCAATTTGGATTTTTCTAAAGCAGGGTCATTTTTGGTGGAAAAGAAGCTGGAAATTGAAAAACCAAAGAAAGAAACCCAAACTGAAGCATCTGTGTTCACATCACTGTTTTTTTTTTCCTTCTCCTCTTGGTGGTCTGCTCCAACTGACATGACTTTGCTTTCTGTAGCTGGAGAAGTGTGTGTATTCTCAGCCTTGTTTGATTAAAATTACTTCAATTCCTCTCACAAGGACTTTTGGGGCATGTTTATCTTTTGGAAAAGACAACCCCAGCATGGCCCCTCCCCACTTTCCATGGGAGCATCCTCGTGCTGCAGTGGGCTCAGCATCCCAATGGCCACAGAGGCACCTGGGGCAGCTGGTGGCTTTTCTGTCTCCTCTCTATCTCAGTCCACATGCCCATAGCATGGAGGTGGGATACAGGCTCTCCATGAAGGTATCAACACCATCTCATCTAAAGGGGGTGAGGGCCACCCCATGTGGGTCTCCCACGCAATTACCACCACGGCTAGAGAAACTCCGCCGAGTTTTCCGTGATGCTCCCTCTCCCCAGCTGAGCTAAATCAGAATAAAAATGTAATGTGCTTCACAGCAGGAGGGGGGGCCAGTTAAACTCGAATTTCATTTCATATATCAATGTTTATGAGTGAAATTCAGACACAAACATCTCTTTCTGGTCAAGCTCTTCCGTTGCAGAATTAATTTGTTCATCACACAGAGCCTTGGAGAGCACTGTAATTTGGTAAGCACCATGCACATAAATAATAATTACAGGTTCCTGCTGATTACATGATTGTATTTAAAGTTATCAAGTAATTCTGAGATTAATGATCTGCCAATCCTGTGCTCTTGACGAGGTTGTAGCCTCTTGAGATAATCCCGCATTAACCCTTGATGTTATCCTGGCACCTCTTGGGGCTGGGAGAAGCAAAATCTGCCCCTGAGGGTGGGACCTCGTGGTGCTCTGGGACATCCCAGGCTGGGAGCAAGGCAGACTCACGGGAGCCTCTCCAGCACACAGAAATGGAATTAAATTTAGCTTCTTCATTTGATTAACACGTGAAACCTACTATGGAGCTTGCCTCCAGCCCTGAGTCGCTCCCCAGCCTCAGCCCTACCACCTGGGGTCAAAGCTCAGGGGTCCTGACTGCCCCGCGCTACATCTCCAACACGCCAAGAGCTGGCAAAGGAGAAAACCTGCTGTCCAGAGCCTGAACAGAGGGAGAGAGAGGAAAGCTCACGATCCTGACCCTCTGTGAAGGACCTAAGCTTTCATCCCACCTTCCAGCCAGGCTGCCCTGGGCAACCAACCCCATTGCCAGAGCCAGGACCTCCCAATTCCTGCTCCACCACCATGGGCATGAGGCACTGTCCATCAGCTGGAGTGTTTAGCACTTGTATTTAAAGCCAAGCTGGGACTATCATTCTCCTTCCTCCATCCTGGCTCAGACACCGCATTTCTGTCTGGTTGACCACAGCTTTGGGCCATTCCTGGATGTTTAACCCTCTCTGTACCTTCCCAGGCTGGCAACGATCCTGGAAGGGGTGGGAGGTGGGGAGGGAGAGGACATCTCGTGACAGTTTATAGCCCAATGGGCTCATTCGTGGCTTTCAGCATTGTCCGCCCCAAGATGCCTCTCGCCTGTGATGTGTCATCCTTCCAGCACTGCCAACCCCCCAAATAAATATTTCATCCTTTAATTCCAATGCCCTCTCGCTCGCTGCTCTCCCCCAGTGCGAGCCTCCTGCTGACATTTGTCACTGCAGTCACAGTTAAATGCCTTTCAAAAGCGCGTGGTGGTGAGAGACAGGCAGCTCTCTGCTACCCTCATGAAATTTTTAAAGGGCTGTATTTTTCCAGTTTAGAGGAAATCTAAAGATCAGAGACGTAAGCACAGCTCCCCCGATCCCATCTGAGAGCATGTCTGCTCAGCCCTGGAGAAAAGGCTTTTCTGGCCATTCCTTGAGGAGCCCCAGGGCCGTGCCGAAGGCCGCAGAGGTGTGTGCATCACAACGTGCTGGAGATGGGCATCTGCAAGGAGCAGTGATGGATCGGTCCCACGACCAAGAGTCACTCATGCTTGTGGCTCTGGATCTATCCACAGTGGTCACCCACACCCGAGTCCATCCTCCCGGCTGGAGCCCTCAGCGATGCTCCCATGGGGATGTGCACCAAGGGTTGTCCAGGTTTTCCAGGTTTGTTTGGAAATAGCTTGGTACCTTGCAGTCCCCAACAGCCTGCTCCCATCGCAGCACCAGCAGAGCCCCTGCAAGCACCGTGGCCGGGCTCCCTTGCCCTGCCCTCCTCCCTGCCGGGCAAAAGTTCCCATGGGAAACTATTGCTTTTAGGCTGCTCGAATCTGCTGCTGAGCCTCCTGCTAGTAGGGGAACTGAGGCATGGATCTGAACCGTCTTGCTTAAGGAGATGCTGGGCTCTGCCTGCTGAGCACCATCCTGCCAGACACCTCTGCTGCAGAGCATCCTCCAGCCCCAGTCATCCAGGTCTGAGACCTGCTTCAGGAGACATCAATGTGATGGGGGGCTTGGGACCCTCCTCAGCAGCCCGCAGCCTCCTTCTGCTCCCAGCAGGACATACCCCATCCTGACCCGACCAGCAATCCCTCAGACATGATTGCTTTCTGCTCCGACAGCAGCATCCATTTCCAGCCAGCTTGCTGATATATTGAGCTGCCCTTCCTGGCCCTCACAGCAGGAGGCCCTAATTTTGGGTGCAGCAGGGAAAGGATCACAACTTCCCTCGCTCAGCGCTGTGCCCATGGGGACCAATGCCCAGTGGTGTCCCCCAGAAATGCCAGTGGCAAATGCTTGAGATCCAGAGGTCCATCTCCTCTCGCGGTCCCTGGCTGCTTCATTTGCTGCCTCCCCATTTTTGCGTTGAGGCAAATCACGAACGACTGGTCCTCACCTGCCCTTTCCAGCACATGGTGTCGGTGACACGGCTGTCCCAGCTCAGCCGGCACAAACTTCGGGGTTTGTCTGCAGAGTGTGGCTGAGCTGTGATCACAAGGTGTCAGGGCTCGTGGCTTGGTCCCAAAAGATCGCCTCTGACTGCCAGAGACTATTAGCATCTCTGCTTCCAGAAGGGCTTCAGCTTTGCTTGGGATGAAACCAGCCTTCGGGAGAGCAGAGGATCCAGCTGTGTTGCAACTAGGAGGGTTTCCTGTTCCATGCTTGTAGCTCCGGGGGGGCTGGGTGAGGTCTTGGAGGCTGGATGAGGTCCTTCATGCAGGAGCATGACTTCAGCGGGGTGGCTGGAGAGTTCCAAGGAGCTGGTGGCTCTGGAGAAGCCTGTGGGTACATGAAATAGGGGACAAAAAGGGAGCCCTGGCTTAAGCGCTTGCAGCATTCCTGATTGCAGAGGGGCTGTCGGCACAGCAGGAGCCAGAGACCTGGAGGAACACAAACAAGGAAAACCGCAGCCTGAGAAGCACATGTAAATTAAATACGCTGCAAACACAGAAGCAGCATCTCAGTACAAGCCAGGAAAAAGCAGTGTGACTGCGCCTGCTGGTTCAAAAGGAAAATAAGATGAGATATTCAGGAAAAGCCTTGGATTATAGGCTAGAATGATTACGTCCTTATTGAAGTTTGACTGGTGCTGCATCACTAACCCAAAGCCATGATAACAGAAATGCTTTTGATTCTGCTGAAAATTATTTGGGTGGCTAATGGGAACTATATTGTAATGCATTAATATGGTTAAGATGTGCTTAGAGACCGCAGATTGACTAAGCAGATAAAATAGCCCTTTTTCTGCTCAACGGGGAATGGCTCGTTCCATAGAGCTTTCCACACAGGGATCTTTCTGGCTGCTGCCTTTGTGCCAGGCGGTGGTGAGGGAAACTCATCCGATTACTAGTGATAAAAAAAACTGCAAGCTGAAACCAAGCAAGCTCGCACACAGTGACAGGGAGATGAGCTGAGCTGCTATAGCTTGTCACCTGCGTGCCAGCCTGGTCGAGAGCAGCCCCTGACCACGATTTCAGGGCAGCCTCCAACCTGCGTTAATGTGTCCTGTGCAGGTCCAGCCTTGAATTAGCTGCTGCCTCCCCTTCCTGCTGCACGGGTGCTGCTGCGACTGCCGGTCCCTCGCTGTGAGAGCTGGGAGAGGCCACCATGTGCTTCTTCCCATTCACCCTCAGCATCCCCAGGGATGGCTGGGATCGTCAGGCAGATTCCAGCATTTCTGTGTTTCTGGTCCATCTCCCCAGGCCAGTTGAGACCCAACACATGCATAAGTGCATCTCACCACCTCTGGGAGCAGCCCTCCTGCTTCCACCCAGCATCAGGTGCTCCCAACACGATTGAGCCCACCTGGGTGCTCGTCCCCAGCTCGTTACTGAAACTCTTTTCAGCTGCTCTGTTTCAGTGGCAGGGAGACATTTAACCCCTTCCCTCCTTGGTGTCAGCCCTTGCACACAAACCCCCCCCTGAAGACAGGCCAAACCCACATATTTTAATTCAGATCAGCCTACAGATGCTTCATCCATCTCTTTTGCCTCCTGGGGGAAAGTGTTTTTGCTTGAATCCTAAATTCTGTTTGGTCGTTATATTTTTTTTTAAAGAAGGTGTGTTTCCTGCCCCTAAAATTTCCCATCTGTGTGTAATTCCCGTGCTTTTCTATTTCTTTTTCTGAAAGCAGTGCCCCAATACACTGTGTGATAGCAAGGAACAAAGCCTAGCCCAGTCCCCAGAGATTTTCTCCTATAAAAGCTGCATCTCAGGCACATTACACCTAAATTGTGTGGAGAGATTTGAAGGCCCCAACACAACCCAAGGCATCACAAATCCCAGCCTGGCAAAACAAGACGCGAGTCAGGCACCGCTGGAGAGGAGGAAGTGTGGAGGCAATGCCATGGCAATCGAGGAAAATCTATGCAAAATGGGTAGCAATTAAATGAGAATTAACCGGGTTGCAAGAGGAGAAAATTGCTTCTTTCAAACCCTCTTGATTATAGAGCTGAAACAGCCCAGAGCTCCCATGGCTTATCACTGGTGTGAACAGACGAAGAGGCTGTTAATCAAGATTGTCAGAAGCTTTCCCAAAGCCAAACATCCTCGCTGGAGCGAGGGCTCGGCAGGGACCTTCGCTTTGCCGCAGCCTCGTCTGCTCAGCTATTAACCACAGAAGCGCTGGTGGAGAAGGCGGATGGCTTGTTGGTTTCTCCAGAAAAGGGCTGGCAATTTCACACTGGTGGGCGGGAAGGTGACACCTCTGGTAGGGCGGGATGGAAATGGACCCTCCGCAGCTCGTCCCCATCCTGCGCAGCCCTTCTCCTTCCTGAAAGGCCAACGGTGTTTGCCGTCGGTGCTGGGGAGCAGCAGGCAAACAGGGTGATTTGTCAGACTGTCTCACCAAAAGCCAAGCCTTGACGTGGGCTGATAACCTGCCAAGACGGGCTGGGAGCCAGGGAATGGCTAGGGGTGGGCAGATGTGTGATTCCTCTCCCTGTCCACCCTCACCCCCCCCGGCACAGCAACCAGACGGACAGTCACCTCTGACATCTGCACGGCCCCGGGGAATAAAAGGCTTTGGGAGAGGACCTGCATCCAGCCAAGGTCCGATCTGCTCCTCTGACCCCCTAAAAGGACAAACCCCAGCTCCCCCAGTCCTGCAGCTCTGGGAAGCAGCTGGGACACCTCTCATCAGCCCCCCTAAACAGCTCTGGGGGTTTGAAGCAAGGACAGAGGGTGAAAAATTGCTTTGCATTGAGGCTGAAGCAAGCAGGGAGCATGTGTGGGTGCACAGCCAGGGATTCACACAAAAACCAGCCCATTCTGCGCTTGGAGAGGTGACCACCAGCCGTCCCTTCTCACCGTGCTCAGATAAACCCCAAAATAGGGGCCACTGTGCGTTCAGGAGTTGAGCTGCAGCTGCCTTCTGTGCCAATTACATACTTACGCTAACGCCGCAGCGCTAATTGCATTAATAGGAGACTAATCGCACACCTAACAGATATAAATGGGAGCTAATTACCCAACAGCGACACGGTGCTCCAGGCAGAGCTGTCCATCTTAGTGAAGCACGGCCGCTCCCGGGAGCATCCCGTCGGCAGCCCCGGGGTTCTCCAGGTGCCTGAGCCGCAGCCCCGGGGTGAGCGGTGGTGAATCACAGCGTGGCTCTTGGGACACAGCTGCTCCTAACCCCCAGCAGGAATAGCTCCCTCACACCTCATCTGATTCTTTCCGGGGCAAATTAAGCCTGTTGCATTGACTAGGAGGTGTATTTAGGTGGAGAGCACCTATAGGCAGAGGTCTTTGACCATATATCCAGATCACCCATGATGAAGGGTGCTGCCAGTGTCCATCAGGGTCTTACCCTTGTCCCGGGCCACCAGCACCCTTGGTATGACCAGAGGCAGTCGGTCCACCCTGGGGACACCCGGTATGCCTGGCAGGAGGGTAGGAAATGGGTTATTCCTGCCTGGAAGGAGCAAGCAGGAGCTGGGGAAGGCGCTGACCCAGCTCAGGGGCTGCTCAGGTGCTGCAAGGGTTTTGCACCACGTTCCCGTTCCTGATGTCCGGCCCCGTGCTCCCCGTGCTTTGCAGCCACTTGCTAATACCCATCCCTCGGGCTCCTCCAGCTCCGTGCCTCCGGCACATGAAAACTGAGCCGGAAACCTTGCACGCCCCCAGCCACGGTTCCTCTTCCTGGGGAGCATCACAGCCCGGTGCTAAGCAGGCAGCAAGCAGGACGGTGATGCAGGCTCCTTCCCCACGGGCTCTGTGCCCCTCTCCCCCTTGCTGGAGGGTGATTAGTGCCTCTTGGCTTGATGGTGTGATAAACCAGCAGCAGCAGCAGCAGCGGCTCTTTGCTGGCACAGCAAGGGCAGCAGAGGGGGAGCGGGAAGCAGCCGGGTGTCAGGATGCCTGGCTTCGAAATCCAGCCTCAAGCGATTGAGTCACCCTCTCGGGGTTTCGGATGAGTTTAAGCGTGTTTACCCACCCATAGCACTGTGCTAACGAAGAGCAGGTCACTCGGGGGATGTTCGTCGCTTGTTTAGACACCGTTATCAGCCTGCCAAAGCAATGTGCTCCTCCAAATACCCTTAACTCTGCCGCTGTGATGCTGTGCAGGAACCAGAGTGTTCGAGAAAGTAAAATGCGTTTGGGAAGGAGGAAAAAAAATGGATTTAGAGGTAAAATTTTCAGATAACTGGAGAGCCTGTTTAGCAGGTGAGCTCAAATCTACTGGAGCTGTTGGGCCAAGGCAAAGATGCGTCGAGGAAGAGACAGAACAAGGCGTGCCAGGGCACGCGGCATAATTAAGGTTGGGATGTACTCTAGCACACCATGAGCAGGAGGAGCGTAATCACCCACGCCGTTACAAACAGGAGAGGTGGCTCCTCCACCAAACATATATTGTTCTTTGCAATCTTCCCACAGCCAAGCCTGAGCAAGCAGCTCTGCACCACTGCAAGCAGAGCGCGCCAGTGCAGCTCGCCGCAAGCTCTCCCGTGCTGCAAAGCGATTGCAGAGAAAACCCTGGCTGGGCTCTCACCACATTTGGACAGGGCAATCGCACGGCGTGAGAGGAATCCTAATGGGACGGTGGGCGGCTGCGGCAGCCTTTGTCGTCTCAGCAGTCCCTCCCAGGCAGCACAGGACTGCGCTGGCACCGAAGGCATTTGGGGCACTGCAGGAAGGGGCGCAGGCAGGGCTCTCAGGGCGTGGATGGCGCAGAGAGGCAGCATCTTTTTTTTCATCGTGATGCTCAGTGCATGAATGGTGTTATGGGCTCCTTAAAATGAGTAAGGAAGATGCTGGGTTCCCTGTTTTTGCTGCAAGAGGAGTCCAGTGCTGCCCTGCATTGATCTGGCAAACCTGGCCACCCAAGCCACACTCTGGAGCTGCACACTTGCCCACGTCAAGAATAGACCTGGGATTTAGAAGAGGGGTGGAAGTCAAGTAAAGCATTTCTTTCCCCTTCCCCAGCACTGACTTTGGTTTGGGGTTAGGAGTTCCTCAGTGGATGAAAGCAGCTGTCCAAAAAAAAAAAAAAACCAAACCTAAAAAAGGCTTTGAAAGCAAATTTCCACCCAAATCAGTATCCTGGGAGGGATCCGCATCATGTAATTTTGAAATATCACAGCAAAACATTTTGAGCTTGAAGGAGAAAAAAAGTCATTCTGGATTTTAAGAGAGTCCGACAAATTCCACCAGAAGCCCTACACACCCTGGTGTGTGCCAGCACTGCTCATAACACAAAATACTTCTGTCTGAATTCATATTTCCAGCCTCAAACAGATATTTTCCAGTGGGTACAGACCTGGGCAGACCAGCTGCATTTTCCTCTTGGAGGAACATTATTTATTTTCCCACCCAGTTAGACCTTTGCGGCTACGCCGCGCTGCCGACCTCTCTCTAAAGAAGGGGCTGTATTTCATTAGCCAGGGGAAAGCATACAGCTTGCAAAGGCAAATCAATACCTGTCATCTGTATTTACGTATGAGCTTTTATTAATGTGGACTTTGGAGTTTGCCTGATGTTCTCTGTATCTGTCCCTAATACCCGCTGCTCCGCGCGCTCGCCCCACTCCAGTCAATAGCCATTCCTGTTTCCAAAGAGATGCACTTTAAAAATCATCTGCGCCGCTTACTTTACCCAAAGGAGTGGGATTTTTTCAGCAGTTCAATAATATTCATGTACAATATAAATGAATACAATATCCTTTGATGCCCTGGCCAGGTTGATGGTGTTTCTCTCTTTTCTCCATCATCTCTTTCCTACAGTAAAGGGGAAAAATTAGTGAGGGCTCATCAAATGCTCTCAGTCAAAAATATTTTTTTTCTTGAAAAGCACTTGGGGATTGATTACTGTCTTTTTCTTTAATAAAGTACCTATTTCTTTTTTGTTTCTCTTTCCCACTGGAAGATCAAAACGCCAAGCATTATTTTATTGGCAAAGCTTTCAGCTTTCAGTTGCTGAAAACCTAAGGTGTTTTGGTCTGGAAACAAAATCATGAAAGTCTTTCCAAGGAACATTTTAAAACCTCGAAACTCTTCTTAGTTTTGTAGGTTTTCAGTTAAGATTTATTTTTAACAAGTCCTGGAACAGATGTAGTCTGGGAGGGGGTTGTGGATTCATCACCTCTGTCTACAGGTTGTGTCTTCCACCATGTGCCCGGCCATGGCAGGAGGAGAGCTGAGGATGCCCTGGCACGTCCCTCCCCATCCCAGTTCCTCCTGCACAGACACTTCTGGGTTAATTGGGAGCTCTGAGCTGGTTTCACCTCCCCTAAGCCCAAGCAGGGATCCCAAGATGGGACATATTGGCAAGGCAGCCGTTTTGGGTAGCAGCAATGCGCTAGCAGAGGCAGCTTTCTAACTTGGCATCTCTCCACAGCAGCAGCAAAAAATAATCCAAAAAAATGAAATGGGAGAAGAGAAATCCTGAGACTTGAGTGCCTTCTGCCTGTGGCTGAGCCGGACCTGCCTTTTCCCCACGGCTCCAGAGGATGCTTTGAAGTCCCGGACCCTCCCTGCCACATCTGGATCCTCCTTCTCTCTTTCTTCACCTCATTCACTGCCCAAGAGTGGATTTAACATGTGGAGTTGCTGGTTTCCCTTTGAATAATTATTTGATTTAAGCACCCTCGTCCCCCGATCCTCCCCATCCCTCCAATCCTCCTCCTGTAAAAAGAAAGCGATAGCTGGAAATCACCCGATTGGCACTGCTGGCACCTGCCTTGGCATGCATGGCACGGCACGGAGCAACGGGCCACAGCAGCGCTGGGAAGCTTGATTGCCTTCAAATTGAAAACTAATGACTGAACATTGGTGTCTCAGTGCTGGAGAGGTTTCCTCCTTTACTCAAAAACAAAAAGGAGAGGCAGGGTGAGCTTCGCTTGCACAGGTCCTCGATGAAACCAGAGAACAACGGGCTTCTCTTCACTGTGTCACACTCCATAAAAGGGGTTTCTTCAGCAAATATTGAATGCTGGAAAGGTTGTGTGGGTGTGACTCCATTCCCTTTTTTTTCCTATTAAATTGCTTTCACCTCCCAGTGCAATTCTTACAAAATTAGTTCTGTTTAATTCACCTGGAAAACTCCCTTCTGCTCCTTTCACCTGAAGGGACATTGCTGGCAAAGCCTCACATCTGCGGAGGAAAGGCTGGGGGCAGACCCAAGGCTCCCCAGGGGCTCCTCGGGGGCATTGGCATGCCACGTATCTCCACCTCTCGTTGCAAAGAGGGATTCCTGAGCTGGTGGAGCAGCTCTGCTCCACTGGGACCTGCGCTGCTCTGCAGCAGCTCCTGCGTGTGGTGGGAAGGGTCCTGCAGCTCCTGGCTGGTCCTTGAATGTCATCTGAGTTCAAAGCTCCCGTTGAAATAGCAGCAGCCAGAACAACACATGGATGATGCGTGCCTTCACAGGCAACTGCTTGAGGATCCAGGACAGGAATAAATAGAAGAAAACACCTTCCTGGTGCAAGCTGCACAACCTGGGTTGAAGTCCCCATGCTGCCAGGCTCTCCCGGCCGTGACAGCTCCAGGGAGATGGATCCACAGAAAAGCAACAGCACCGTGACCCTTTTATCGCCAGGGCAGAGCCTCTGATGCCTGCTGGGACCCCCACGCCTGGGGACCGGCTGGCTCTGAGAGCCACAAAACTGATGGCTGGCTCAAAATGAAAAAGGAGAGACCGGGCAGGCTGCTGACCTGCAGCAGCTGAACAGAAGCAGCTGGGCTCCTGCCAAAGGAGATGGAGACCTGCTCATTTTTAAAGCATCGGATAGATCGACACGTCTCAGTGAGCTCAAACAGCTCCTCTCTCTGTATTTTGGGGAGAGAAGAGCAGAGGTAAAGCGGACTCCTGGTCCTGGAGTCCCCGCACTGTAATTTCATCACACAGACAGGACGAGCGTTAATCGGTTGGAGGTGAACACCCGGCATATTTATTGCTGTCTGGGCCAGACGCACGCTGCGCGGAACATCTTTCCTCCCAACGCGGTGCTCTGAAACGCCTGGCTGATTAACAGAGTAAACAGCCGAGCGAGGAGAGAGGCCTGGAGATGGGATCTAAACTTAGAAGGGGCGGCAGCAAAGCCGAGAGGCGGTTGCAGATGACAGGAGCTGCATAGGAAAAGGAGCTGAAAAGGAGCCAAAAAGGAGACTTGTGGAGAGGTGGAGGTGGCATCAGATGGAAATTCCCCCTAGGATTGCAACCAGCCGTGATTTTATCCAGCTCCTGCTGCCTCCCCAGGTAACCCATTAACTCTGTGAGGAATAATCAGGTTTTCTAGTTTCATTAACATGCAAAGACAATCTCCATGAACTCACTCCTGCTCTGCAGCAAGCTCCTGGGGGAGCTGTGCTTGCACACCTGCAAAATTAAAGGTATCACATTAATTCAGCATCCCAAGTGCTGGGGAGGGGGGCGTGCAGATGCCTGCACCCGCATCCAGCCTAGTGCAGTGTAAGAGCCTCTGCATGGCACAGCAGCATCGGTTCAGGCAACTTGGTTTGCTCTTACTGGTGGCCTTCTGAGGATGATGCCTCCAAGGAAGCCCAGCGTGGTCCCGAGTGGGATGGGGTGGGGAGGGCAGTTGGACCCTTGCCACCCCAGCCCCGTGGCATGGTTGTCACCAGCAAAGGTGTCAAGGTTATTTCAGAGCATCTCTGCCCGCAAGAAAAGCAGGGCTTTGGCGGGTGGGTTTCTTGGTACTTCCAGGCTGAAGCTGCCGCAACGAATCTCCGTGCTGTGGGAAGAGCCCTGTAATGTTTCCTCCCGGCTTAGACCAGCCACGGGTGCTGCGTTCAACCCCCTGAGCGTGTTTGCACCTCTCTGCCAAACCCGGCGGCTGCTGAACACTGCTGTGTCAAACACGCAGCCACAAGCAGAGCCATCCTTATCCCCCCTGCACTCCCAGGATGCTGGGGATGCTCTGGGATGCAGGGCTGTGAGCAGGGAGAGAGAGAGAGAAATTACCTTGTTGCTCTGCCAGGAAGGAGTTCGGCAGGGGAATCCGTGACAACTTTGCTGACAGCTGAGAAAAAATGCTGCTGCAGTCAGTCGTCCTGTTGTTTGCACAGGGACAATATAGTGTTTATTGTTGGGCTGGTTTTTATTGGCTTCTCCCCTTCCTTCAGGCAGGAGAATGCCAGCGATGTAAAGATGCTGCAGGGTCTTTAACAGCCGGTTAAATATAACAAATTGCAGGGATCTTCAAATGAAGCCATGCCAATGCTTGAAACCAAAACCTGTGAAAATCCATTTGGGAATTTATGTTATATGGGTAGAGAATTTCTTGGCCAGCATAGAGATATGGGTGAGTGTGACAGAGCATTAAAACACCTCTTAGATGGGTGATAAATAGGAGCTGGAGCAGAAAGCCAGACTCAGCACGCGGAGCGTGATCCTAAGGACATTTTACTGCTACCTTTAGCTTCCTCTAGTAATTGCTGAATTTATTAACTTGTTACCCCTGCTCATTTTCAATTCCCCGTTCTCCCTTTCTTACAGATGAAGTTTATCTTTAAAACATCCTAAACCGGACCATTCAGGCAGACATTAATGCAGGAGGAGAAGGAGCAGGACCACTGGCCATCGCAGCGTGGCCAGAGGAACGCTCTTCCCGAGGCTGCTCCCCCTTTCCTGCCTGGGATGCAAATGATTTAGACCCAAGCATGAACTTTTTTCTGACTTACACTCTTCCATGGGAATTTTTTTGCCGTTTGGCCCTTTGTTCACAGTTACAAACCCAGAAAAACACTTAATCTGCTGCAACCCCCAAAAAATGTGTTGAATGCGGTGCCTTTTTCAGCAGGTGATCAGCAGCAGCAGGTCGCAGAGATTTCATTTACCTTTATCTACCTCTCTGTTATGACTGTGCTTCACTGGGTGTACTTTATGTGTTAATTACAATAACTGCTCCTACCTAATTTTTGCTCTATTATCTATTTATCACTGGGGCTACAAAGAGACCACCAGCTGCTAACAAATTGGATTAAACTGGAATTGATTCCACAAGTGTAATCAGAAATACGAGAAACTCCCAAAGGTCTATGAAGGAATCCCGCAGCAGTAAATACCCCGTAGTTCATAGTATGGGGGTGCACATCCATGCTGATGCTCTGTCAGACCTGGGATGCTGCTTAGGTTGAGGTGCCCAGTACTGTCCCACGTTCATCACCAGTTCTCCGTGGCTAGAGGAAGCTGCTGCTTGAAGACAGTGCTCCTATCGTGCTACCAAATGGGGCTGCTGCTCTTCTGTGCCCGTACTTGGGACAGGCGTAACTTCAGAAAACATTGCATTTAAAATCCATATGGAAGCTGCCTTTACCACCAGGACAGCCCTGGGGGTGTTGAACCCTTGTGCAACGGCACAGAGCCATCCCCTCATCCATGGGATGGGGCACCGGAGCCCAGCATCTGAACAGATGCGGGCTGAGCTTTCAGGGGCTGTTTTTAAACAATTGCTTCAAAATACCTTCCTACAGCCGAGCTACGTTGAAAGAGTCACATGTGCAGGTGTTTGACTCCAAACAGCTGCCTTGGCTTATTTCCCAGTATTCTGGGAATTTCAGTGGGAACTGATTTCAAAGCCGTGGGATTTGCCTCTGAGAAGGGCTCCAGTTCCCAGCGCTCAGCTCCAAAATCAACTGAATGCTTCTGAAAACCTCCTGCCTTTCCCTATTCAGTAAGAATTTGCTGGTTTGAGGTTGGATCACCTGCCAACCCTGGCAGTCACCTTCTGTCCCCCTGGGGCTTTCCAGTCCCCTGTTCGTCTGCATGCGGAACAGTTAGTCCACCCTGCTTAAGGCTTAATCTGCGGGCTCGACTTTCCTTTACCCAAAACAACATTAGCAGTGGGAAGCAGCATTGAAGGGAGAGGTGTCTTTGCTCAAAAGCCTCTCAGAACTGCCAGCTGGGTCCAAAAACCGGAGTCAGCCCTGGTCGGGCTCAGCCGCCGGTGCTCCCACTCCGTGTTGGCTGCTTCCCGGCAATCACAGCCAGAGGGAATTTGCTGTGGGTCTGAATTAAGTATTTTGTTAACACAGCTAATCTTAGCTAAATCCCTGCCTACCCCGGCTCCTACCTGATTTTATTGCCTTATAGGCTAATTGACAGGAGCCTGTTTCTGTCTGCTTTAGCAAACGGCTCCTGCTCAGCTGCTGCAAAGGGATGGGCGCAGAGAGCGGCCAGGAGTGACCAGGGTTTGGCTTGTTGCCTCTGATGGAAAATGAGAGTTTTCCCAGATAGGAACACTGGTGCCTCTCATGCCAAAGCCTTGCATAGAGGTTAAGCCCAGTCTTATCTAATAAAAGCTGTGTCATAGCTTGTGCAGTCTGCCGATGTGGGGGAGGTCAGGAAGGTACTTGGTGTTCTCAAGAGCTTGTGGCAAGGAGATCCAGCTACATCTGAGGGAGGATAAGGGGGACCGGATAACCGTGTGGAAGGGAAATTCAGAGTTATTACACAGAGAAACCACCTCTGTCTCACAAACTCCCTAAGCCACGAGTGGCTGGAGGCTGGGAACACACCTCTGTGTGCTTCTCCTGTTCTTTCCCTAACACTTGCCATTGGCCATTGGCGATGTGCTCTGTGGTGCGAAGGACCTCTACTGCGACCCGTGAGGCTGCTCTTACACTGGGCAGGAGCACGACTGTGACGTGGGGACCTGAGCTCATGGCTCAGCCATCTGCTCAATCCCAGGGCCAAGCTCGAGCTGCTTGTGTGGCTGCGGGAGTTGCCGTAGCCTGGGTTTGCTGGAGGAAGGCGATGCAGGAGCATCCCTGACAGCAACGTAGAGACTCACAGATAACAGCAGCATCTCCATCCAGGTGTTAATAGGCCTTCAGGCATCAGGGTAATAACTCAGACAGACGGGATCAATCTTTCTTCTCTTGCTGGAAATGGTGAGGAGCAGGAACAGAAAGATCCTGAGCCTGCATTTGACATCAATCAAATATGCACGGAAATAGTTTGGTGGCAGTAACAAAGCAGCGGGGAGGAGGAGAGCAGGGAGGTGCTCATGAATCACAAGCCAAGCACCAGGGGGGTGGTTGGCTGTGCGGCTGAAAGCAGCAGCCTGAAACCTGCTCCCTGCTCAGCCCTGGAGCCTTGCGTGGGGCTGGGCTGTTGCCCACAGCGTCCATGTGTCCTGCCCAGCGTTGTTCTGCCAGCCTAAACCCGAGTGCTGGTGAGAAGCAGGGTGAGAAGCCTGGAGGCAGACAACGTGCAAATGGGCAGGAATGAGCACCTCCTCGCAGCTGCCTAACGGGTGGTGCCTGAGCTGAGAGGGAACCGCGTTGGACACCCCAAGGGAGCGAGCAGATGCTGTGGATGAAGTGACCAAATGCACCTGATTTAATCCTGAAACTCTCTGGGCAGGCTCTGAACAAGGAGAGCTTGGCAGCACCATCCTCATCCTCAGGCTTTGCAGGGCCACTCTGCACGGGTGACTTCAGGAGCTGCCCCAGTGTGACACCGGGAACTGAGGCAGAAAAACAGTGGGTCAAGCAAACCAGCTCAGCACGGACGAGTCTCCCTCCAGCCTTTCCCACTCTGGCCCTATCGATCTCCAGCCGGGCATAACCTCCATGCTCTCCCTGGCTTCTCTCACATGAGTTTCACACCATAGCTTCTGCCTCCAGCTCTGCCACCACTTTGCACATGGGTTGCAGCATCACTGCGTGTCCGTGTGCTTTCTGCTCTCTGCCTGCTCCCATGTACAGCTGCAGAGGAACTGCAGGATCGGGAGCTGGTGGAGAAGTCTTCACCAGAGCGTGCACCGGTGACAGCTCCTTAATAAACCAAATGGGTTAACAGGGATTCGAAATAAGAGCTTCTGTCGGTGGGAAGCGATTCTGGGTCCCTCCATCAGGCAAAACTGGCACCCATGGCCCTGAGCTGACTCCGCTCCAGTTCATCTGCAGTCCTGCTGCTGGGACTCTACTCAAAATGAACATTTTCCTTCTGATTAGGAAGAAAAAAAGCTGCAAAGTTCACAGAAGTCTTGCAGTTGCAAAATCTTCAATCTCCATTGAACAGTCATTTAGGTGTAAACACCCTCCTGTGGATCCAGAGCTGCTTACAACAGACAGTTGGTGGGGACTGGGCTCTTTATGGCATAAGGCTGTGTTTTATTTACCTGCCTTGGCAATAAAGTCTGGAGGTTGTTCAGCAGCAACAGTTCAGCAGCAGTTTCTCGTTAAAACTGCCGCACTCACCTTTAATTTTATTTTTTTGTGTGCGTGCTTTCCTCCCCACACCCCTGTAAAGCCACCAGCTCGGATGCAATAAATCAGTGTTTCCCAGGTGATGTCAATGGTGCAGGGCTGATTCCCATCAGCTACGGATCTGTCCTGCCCCATGCATTTGGCTTCCTGGCACAAAACAATAAGACTGATAACTTCTGAAGGAAGCAGTTATCGAATGAGGGCAGAATTTGTTATCAAACAAGGGGATTTTTGCGATGCGCATGAAGAATGACCTCTCTGACTTCCTCAGTGCAAGGACACTGCCAAGGTCACCAAATCAAACCCACATCAGGGACCTCTCCTCTTTATGTCTGCAGAGGCCTCTGCAGCCGTATGCAGCAAGGGAGCGTACATCTACCAGGAACATTTCAGTTCATCACTTTCCATTAAGAAAAACCACACGCAGAGAGAGTCGCAGTACCTCTTCAGTAACAAATCCGCTGATGCAATCAAGTCCTCCTAAGTAATATTGTGATCATAAACCTTCATCTAGATTTCACTGCTCCTGCGCCACCAGACAACAATGAGGATGAGTGGCCAAACACCCACCAGCACAAAGAGCCCAAAGAACCACCCTTTGCAGCTTGATGCTCTCAAGCATCTGACGCTAATGCACAGCACCTGCAAACCAGCACGCATTCAAAATGCTGCAGCAAAAAGGAAAAGTTTGACATGACCCCGTGCAGCCATGGAGAGGGGTAAAGGGAAAGAGAGATGGAGAATTGCCTCCAACCATCAACTCCACTCCCCAAGGAGGGATCACGAACACAAAAACCACCACGACTGGGGAATCTCCATATACGTGTAGGCACAAGGATGGATCACTCGTGTAATGATCGTTTCTTGGCTTTCCGTGTCCTCCAGTCCTCAGTTTCTCTCCTTCGGTGTTTGTGGGTATATTTTTCTCTCAGTGATGGTTTGTTGAACCATTTCCAGCTGCCGCGGAGCAGGTCTGAGCACACAGCACCTGACACACGGGGCACAACCTGGTACCCCCAGAGAGTCCCCGCTGGCCATCACCCTGTGCTGTGCAAGGCTTAATGCTGCAGCGGCTCTTTGCGTACTGCCCAGGAGCTCATTTAAAAGGGTACTGAGCTCCAGCAAACTCTTTTCATGCAGGTGTGTCGTGGTTTAACCCCAGCTAGCAACTAAGCACCACGCAGCCGCTCACTCACTCCCCCCCGGTGGGATGGGGGAGAGAATCGGAAGGGTAAAAGGGAGAGAACTCGTGGGTTGAGATAAGAACAGTTTAATAATTGAAGTAAAATAAAATAGAACAGTTAAATAGGTAAAGCAAAAGCTGCGCACGCAAACAAGGCAAAACAAGGAATTAATTCACTACTTCCCATCGGCAGGCAGGTGTTCGGCCATCCCCAGGAAAGCAGGGCTCCATCACGCGTAACGGTTACCTGGGAAGACAAACGCCATCACGCCAGATGTCCCCCCCTTCCTTCTTCTTCCCCCAGCTTATATACTGAGCATGACGTCATATGGTATGGAATAGCCCTTTGGCCAGTCTGGGTCAGCTGTCCTGGCTGTGCTCCCTCCCAGCCCCACCCCGTGCACCGGGCAGAGCGCGGGAAGCTGAAAAGTCCTTGACCAATGTAAGTGCTACTTAGCGACTATTTAGCGGTACTTAGCATCGCCATTGTTCTCGTCCTAAACCCAAAACACAGCCCCATACCGGCTACCAAGAAGAAAATTAACTCTATCCCAGCTGAAACCAGGACAGTATCCACCCCTTATTCCATACCATTTATGTCATGCACAGGTCCCACATTATCCAATACATCCTCATTAACCACCACCCCCCTTCCCATCCTTTGATACAATACACAGGTATCATTCCCTTAGTCTATGGACCACCCCTGGGAAATGTTTGTAGTTCATTTAGTCCATGACTTTGGGCTCCATCGGTGACGGTGGTCACTCAGGACAGGAGAGGCAGTGTGTTGTGCGGATTTATTGGGCACCAAAGCCGGCTCAGGTCGGGTCACTGCTGCACTTGCACTGCTTCTCGTAAGGCTTCTCCTCCATTGGTTCAGGTAGTCCCCGCTACGGTAATTCCTATAACATGCAACTCAGATCATGGGTTACAACAATTTAAAGGTATTTCCATTACAATCTCCACCCCTGGCCCCTTGGGGCCAGGTTATAGGGTTTAACATCACAATGAACTCCTCCCCTTGCTGCTAGCCTGGCTAGCAACAAGGGGTTCCTGCTATAGTAATTCCCACAGCATGCAACTCAAATCCCAGGTCACAACAATTTAAAGGTATATCCACTACAAGGTGAGAAGGCATTTGCAGGTGGCAATAACTTTCTGTCACTGTTGGCCTAGATGGGGCTGAATCTGGACTCCCACCCTATCCCATGTGCCACAGCGTGGACACAGAAGGCCAAAGACCCCATGTCCCTGTTCGGGGTGGCTCAGAGGCTTGCAATGAGCAGATGCTGGTCCCAGCCATCCATCCCTTGTAATTCCCCATGTCCTCATCTTTCAGCCATCTCCAAAAGAGATTTTAAGGCAGACCCTGCTCCTGTTATAACGTTACAGAATTGGTGTTCTCATGGATTCGGTGCTTTACGCAACAGCAGAGTGTGGCTGCACATCTCTCCTCCCCACCACCACTAATATCACCCAGGATGCAGTCAGGTTTTCCACAGTACAAGCAGGCTGCCTGAGGATAGCCTTTCCCTACCTCCTGAACTGAGGATGATTCAATTATTTACAGGAAGAGGTTACAAAAATGTACTGAAAATTACTCGAGATTAGGTGAGACTTTATTCAATAACAGGGGCTCTCTTTCTCTGCCTCTATTGATTCTGCAGTGAAAAAGTAAAAATGAAGTTTACAAAAAGTTTTCAGCTGTTTTTTTCTCAAGCTTCTGAAAACTTCAGCTCCAGGGAGGAAGAGATGTGAGCCACAGCTTGAAAAGCAAATGGGGCTGACAGGTGTGAGTATGGGTCTTGGCAAAGCTGCGGAACGATGCCCCATGGCCCCACGTGGCAACTGTTTGCCCTTCCAGCGGCTGCTCAGCCACAGCCTCCCAGCGATGCGGGAGGTGTTACACCGCCCTGGCCACCCTTGGCAAGCAGCAGCTGCTTTGCTGGGCTAAACCAGGACAATGACTTGGAGCAGCCCTTATGGAGGGGGTGGTGGTGCTCTATCGCTCATCTCACCGACAACAGACACGAGAAGGAAGATCTTAGAGGGGTTTTTTTCAAATACTGACTCCTGGCATTGGAGACTAGGTGGTCACTGGCCCAGGAGCCCTGCAGAGAACGCAGGAGTCCTGCTGGTCCACCACCAGTGATTGCAGCTTGGGGATGTGGTTTTCAGTGCAAACTTTCAGCTAAAGGTTATTTAAACTTTTTTTTAGCAAACAAATCCTCCAAGGAGGGGATTTTTTTTTTCTGCCACTGTTCTGCAGGGAGAAAATATCCCTGGGGGAGTTTGCCTCCCCATCCCACTGGGAAGCTGGCTCAGCTGCCAGTTTTGCCATCCTCTGGGTGTCTACGAGCTAAAAATACCCTGGGTACAACCAACCTGCCACCCGTTAGCCCCCGGCGATGGGACTGACAGGTGCTCACGAGCTGCAGCAATTTAAATGAGAGCTCCACAAACAAAAATGAGTGAGATTTCAGATGTCTCGCTGTGCTGCACTGCGAAATTCCTCTGCAGCGGGCAGGAAAGGGCTTTCAAAGCACCTGGGAAGTTAATGCCAAGCAAACAGATGTTATGCAGAGTGGGGTGCGCTGGTAGACGGCTGGTGCTGGGCTCTTCTCCACTGCAGGACCTGGATTTATTTGTGCTGCTTGGCCCTGAGGGCTGGCTCTGCTCTGTGCACAGGAGTTCGTGGACGATCATGGTGAGCACAGCTTTTTGCATATAACACTTCTTGTAGCAAAATGAGGGTGATTCAGGGAGATACCATGACCCTGATCCTCCAAGTTATCAGCACTGAAGGCAATTGCAGGGTCCCCACATCCTGAGGATCCCTTTACAACAGGTCCATAGCACTTTTGTGCTCCTCTGACCTAGTTTAGGTGACTTCTGGGGTGGAGGTAAAATCTCGGGGGAATGAGAGTGCTCCATTAACTGGATCTGCTCTGACAGCAGAGGGGTTTGGGACACCAGGTTGTCTGTGGCTGCTATCATGGGTCAGATGAATCCCATCCCACCCAGAGTACCAGCAGTCACCCATTGGGATTTTTCCTTTTCCATGGGAAAAAAAAAGGAGTCTTTTAAATCCATGCTGCTGGACAGAGGAGCTGACTGCGGCAGCCAGCAAAAGCAGTACTGCTCACTGCATAATGATGGGCTGGCACCACTTTCCATGTCACAGTCACTCCTGTTGTCACCCACTTAAAACAGTAACAAGTACTGACAAAAAGAGATGCTCAAAGTTCATAAAATACTGTATTTTGCCTGGCTTTTACTTTATTAGCAGACAAACTGCCCAGAATATCTGCACACCCCCAAGGGTCCATCTGCCCCAACTCTTCCCAGCTCTGCCTGGGCTGACAAACCTCCAGACCCCAGCGAGGAGGCAGCCAAGGAAGATCATCAAACCAGGGCTGTGGAATAAGCTACAGATGAGACCCAGCACATCATGGATCTGTTGTCACGCAATTGCCCCTGTGAGAGCTCGTCAGTATGGGAGAGCAATGGGTCTGTAGGTGGGGCCAGTTCTGTTGAATATCTTTATCAATGATCTGGACGAGGGGATCGAGTGCACCCTCAGTAGGTGACACCAAGTCTGTAGATGACACCAAGTTGGGCAGGAGTGTTGATCTGCTGGAGGGTAGGAAGGCTCCACAGGGGGATCTGGACAGGCTGGATCGATGGGCCGAGGCCAATTGTATAAGATTCAACAAGGCCAAGTGCCACGTCCTGCACTTGGGACACAACAACCCCATGCAATGCTACAGGCCTGCGGAAGAGTGACTGGAGAGCTGCCCGGCGGGAAAGGACCCGGGGGTGTTGGTCAACAGACGGCTGAACATGAGCCAGCAGTGTGCCCAGGTGGCCAAGAAGGCCAACGGCACCCTGGCTTGTATCAGGAACGGTGTGGCCAGCAGGAGCAGGGCAGGGATCGTCCCCCTGTGCTGGGCACTGGTGAGGCCGCCCCTCGAATCCTGTGCTCAGCGCTGGGCCCCTCACCCCCAGAAGGAGATGGAGGGGCTGGAGCGTGGGCAGAGCAGGGCAGCGAGGCTGGGGAAGGGGCTGGAGCCCAAGGGTGGGGAGGGGCGGCTGGGGGAGCTGGGGGTGCTCAGCCTGGAGAAGAGGAGGCTGAGGGGAGCCCTCATCGCTCTCTGCAACTGCCTGAAAGGAGGCTGGAGCCGGGGGGGTCGGTCTCTTCTCCCCAGGAACAAGCGATGGGACGAGAGGGAACGGCCTCAAGCTGCGCCAGGGCAGGGTTAGGTTGGGGATTGGGAAAACTCCTTCCCCAAAGGGCTGTCAGGGCCTGGCACAGGCTGCCCAGGGCAGGGGCTGAGTCCCCATCCCTGGGGGGATTTAAAAGCCGGGGAGATGTGGTCCTTAGGGCCATGGGTTAGTGGTGGCCTTGGCTGTGGTGGTTAACGGTTGGACTTGATGATCTTAAAGGTCTTTTCCAACCTTAACGATTCTATGATTCTATGTTGTTGTGAACAGAAGTGCTTTGGTTCCAGGCATTGTGGTTTAGACAATTTAGTTGTCACAGAAGATAAAGACGTGATTTGCATACCGTGGATGAGCATCTTCAAAGGTGAAAATACCAGATTCTGAAAAGCTTTTCCTTCCAGTAGAGAAAAGGCATAGCAAGATGTCAAATGGCTGGAAGGTAGGCAGACACACTGCCATTAGAAACCAGACATGAGTTTCAAGAGGTTCCCATCAGGGGCTTTGCCAGGCCTGGCAGTGACCTGTAAAGAGACCTGCTGCCCTCCAGAGAGCCCCAGGGGCTTGGCCGGGGTCCGCAGTGGCCCCGCTGCCCTTCAGGGACTCGTTAACTGGAGCAGTGCTGGACTTATCCCTTTTTGCTGTCGTCAGATGGAAGCCAGCGGTGGTCCTGGCGGTGATGGTTTCATGCAGTACACCACGGGCTTGTATCAGGGGACAAGCTGCCATTCCCTGCTCTGTGTTCATCACAAAGTCAATTAGAAGAACTGATGTGCTCTTGTAAGGTGTAACATGTAGGAGTACCTCTGTGGGTTGAACAGCTTTGGAGTTGGTCATCTGAAAATTCTTGCCAAAAATTATAGGATAACCTCTGCCAGAGGGAAGCTGCAACAGAAACCACATGCCTGAGATCTGCTGTGAGCTTACCCGGTTCCAAAGGTCACAGCGGAGCATGTAGGAAAAGCCCCAAGGTCCCCAAGGACCATCACCTGTTTGTCCAGTTCTCAGCCCACCCCTTGAGATGGACATCAGAGTCACTGAGATGAGCAGGGAGAGGCTGGAAGCCAAACCACTCTGCACTGGGTATCTTGGCTTGTTTTTCTTCTCTGCTTTGCTTTGACTCACTGAACAATCCTATCTGGCTTTTCTGAACAGCAGTGTTACTCACCTCACACTTTATGCTTTCCTGGGGATCAGTAATAAACACCGCTTCAGTCGATAATAAAATAGCAAGGAAAATTAGTAGCACTTCTGCCACAAGCTCAGAGCCAGTAGATCCCAGAGAAATGCCATGGCACGCACATAGGGTTCAGACACCTGCTGGGACTGATCCCCACGTCTCCCTTCTTCATCTTTATCTCTTTACCGTAGCTAATCTTCTACTTGTGATGCTGAAGGATGTCCCCATTGTAATACCGGAGCTGCAGCAAAATCCTTCTCAAGCGGCCCAGCAGCAGCGGTTGTGTCCCCAGCCCTCCCTGCCAGGATGAACGTGATCCATTTCAGACCAGTGGCTCCACAGGAAATCTATTATTTCCTGTTCTTCCAGTGAGTGATGTTGCTCCCGCTAAATTGAAGCTTTTCACAGGAGCGGATGGCTCCTCCATGTATTTCTCACCTCAAGGAGACATTTGGCAAAGCTTTAAAATCATCCAAGTATTTGGTTTCGCCTGCTTTGGAGTGAAAAGCTAGCTTTCTGGTTCAAAAGATGTTTTGGCGCTAATGGCTAATGATGGTAAAATAAAATAAATATTTAGATGCAAATGGTCCAAGGCAAAATGAGACATCATGAATCACTGAACTGTTTGGCCTGATTTAATTTTCTTTTTTTTCTTCCCAGTTTGAGAAAAGTTCTGCCTTCCCATCCCGATTTGGAGCATTAACACACTTTGAACGTCCAAACTGGTCTACTATTTTCCACCCAGCCTTGGAATTAGTCCATTGCTGTAATGCGCCATGGTTTCTACTACAGCTACAGTGTCTTACTCAACAGTTACGTAGAGGAGGAACGAATATTAGGTGACTTAACTCCTCCATCCCGTGGGGCAATGAATGGACACCAGCAGCAGGACTGTGAGAGTTTTAGTCTCAGTTACTGACACAGTGGAGGGAGCTTAAAGCTTAAAACTGAGAGCAGGGAAAATCTCTAGGAGGGAGCCACGTCGAGCCGCAGCGAGGCAGATCCAGCTGCCTTTGTGATGACTCAGCTTCAGGAGATAATTGCAATCTCCAAATATCAAGGGATATTACTGCCAAGGAAGGAAAGGAAATATTTATGGTGGAAGAGAGTTCAAAGGCAGTATGGCTGAGCTGCATGTGTGAAAACAGAGGTGGGATGATCCAGGCTGAGCAGTAAGGAAAAGTATTAGCCTGTGAAATCAGCCTCCTGAGTGTGGAAGAGTTAGGAACTCCATCATTTGGGATGCTCAAAATTACACCGAACAACATCTGAGCAAGTTCCCTCCGGGGAGCAATCATGCACCAGCTGAGACAGATCTCTCCTGCCTCCCCACCTCTGCATTTTACTACATTTTCTCATATAACTGCAGTAAGGAAATTATTAGATCCATGTCCCCAGCGGTCCCCTGATGCCTTCCCTCAATCAGACCTACAAGCTCCTACACCCTCCTGCCGACAGGCTGTGAGATGGCCCTGCCAGACAGGTGGGATTTGTTTCCCCGGGGCTGTTTGACCTCTGCAAGAAGGGAAATTGGATGCACAGCCTCTGCATCCCTCGCCAGGCTCGCAGCGCTCAGGCTGCCCCGCGTCCTGTCCCTGGGGCACAGTTATCACAACACTGCCAATGACTGCAGCCACCTCCAAAACCAACGCTTTGAGGACAAGCGAGGCAGTTTGGCACCACCCTTGGCCTGGCACCACCAGTCTCTGCACTGCGTTGTCAGGGGAATGGATAAAAAAGAGCAGGAAAGGAAAGGGAGAGCCAGAGGTTCCCAGAGGAGCTTGGCAAGATGCCCGTCAGGAGCCAGAAAATAAACCTAAAGGCTTTCCCTGAATTAAATCATCTGCCCTGGGGCGGGCAGCAGGAAGGCTGGCAAAGGTTGGGCACTGCCTGATGTGAAAAATCTCTGTAGAGGAAAAGCCTCACCATCCGGAGAGAGGGAAACAAGAGCCTCAGCTCTTGACTGATGTGTCTGCAGTGAGCAGCAGAGGAGAAGGTGCCCTTTGCTTTCGCTGCTCCAGAAAAAGCAACAGAAAGAAGAAAGCTTCGCTGCAACACTGCTGAGATGGACAGAGGTCAGACTGCACCCAGATCTACCCAGCAGCTCCCTCCTACGAAAAACAGAGACTGTTCGCCATCCCTGTGCTATAAAAGCCTGCTGCCACTTTGGTGTGGCTCCTGCCCACCTCTAACTTGATGTCCCTGGGCTGCGCCACATTCTCCGCACCTTCCAGATGCTCTCCTGCAGCTGGGATGGTTGCATGACCTCCCTGCTGTAGCTGGGCCCAGTGTTTTGGGTGCTGCCTGGTGGGTGGTAGCGTGGGAGGACACTCAACACTTTCTGTTAAGAGAACCGAGCGCATCAATGCCGCAGCCTTCTGCACCATCTGGTCTCCTGGGGCCAAAGTCTTCCTCTCTCCATGCTCCCTAGGGGCTGCTACACTGTGTACTGGCATCGAGGCCGGTATTTGGTACATGACTTTGGCAGAAGATAGGATCCTTATCCCCATCTTATAGAGGCAAAACTGAGATGTAAGAGAAGTGACTTGACTGGACTCATCCAGATCATCTCAAGCAGAGCAGAGATGGAAAACCACGCTTTCCAGCTCTGAGCAAATAACCCAGGTCACAGATCCAACATCCCACCCTGTTTGCCAACCACTATATTTTTGTTTGCTCTCACTTTCAGAGAAAGGCTAAATTACCCCTAATTACAATTCAAATTGGAAGAACTATGGCTTCTTCAGCCATCAGCACGGGGAAAATCAGCTGGAAAGGAAAAGGTGCTATCAGCTATGTCCAGGGATTCAGACTGATTTTCTCCCTATGTTCCAGAATATTTTGACATCAGAATCAGACCAAGTGAGGAGAAATTTTCATCCCAGAAGAGCAATTGTTTGCTTTAAAAAGGTATAAAGCTGCTGGAAAAGAGACTTAAATTTGAAGTGACCATTTAGCCATAACTGCAACTTTGCCAGCAATTTGCTATAATGTGGAATGACTCAGAAATACAAAACCAAGGGGAAAATCTCGTCCTCTGTTCAAGGGGAAAAAGAGATGTATCCTTCTTTAAAACAGAACTGAAAGCTCTGCAATATTAGGTTGAATTCAGAGTAAAAACTGCAGAGAAAATACTACTGAGTACCCAGTCCCAATCCTATCACTGTCTCCCTCTAACTGTTAATACTCGGTCCTGGTATTCACAACAGAGGGGTGTAAAATGTGGTGTGTAAATCAGTAAAGAGCCAGATAAATCAGCTCTGAAAATCACCTGCACACTGTTATTTTCCTGTATCAAGTGATGTTTCAAGATGCCACTTTTCCAGTTGGGCAGAAAGCGCTGTATCCCGTGGCCAGGGGAATGTGTTTGGCTTGTGGGCTCCTGTCCAAGGAGGGCAGGATGGTAAGTCTTGGGCCTAAATGGGGAATATGGACCCTAGAAGCCCAAAAATCCATCTCCCGGTTGCTCTCTGGTTCGTGACTTCTCTCCTGCTCCATGTGCCTGCTGTCATGGTTTAACCCCAGCCAGCAACTAAGCACCACCCAGCCACTCGCTCACTCCCCCCACGGTGGGATGGGGAGAGAATCGGAAAGGTGAAAGTGAGAAAACTCATGGGTTGAGATAAAGACAAAAGGTAAAGATAAAGATAATATGTAAAACAAAAGCCGCACATGCAAACAAAGCAAAGCAAGGAATTCCTTCCCTCCTTCCCATGGGCAGGCAGGTGCTCAGCCATCCCCAGGAAGGCAGGGCTCCATCACGCGTAACGGTTCCTTGGGAAGACAAATGCCATCACTCCAAACATCCCCCCCCTTCCTTCTTCTTCCCCCAGTTTATATGCCGAGCATGACGCCATATGGTGTGGAACAGCCCTTTGGGCAGCTGGGGTCAGCCGTCCCAGCCGTGTCCCCTCCCTACTCACTGGTGGGACGGTGTGGGGAGCAGAAAAGGCCTTGGCCCTGTGTAAGCACTGCTCAGCAATAACTAAACCATCCCTGTGTTATCAACACTTTCCAGCACAAATCCAAACCATAGCCCCATCCTAGCTACTATGAAGAAAATTAACTCTATCCCAGCCAAAACCAGCACACACGCCAGACCCCGTGGCCATGGGCCAAAATTTAAGCAGAGCCTTGTAGTCATGCAAGAGGCATGTAAGAGGTTTCCTCCCAAATGCTCCTCTACCGTCTGTAACCCACTTACTGTGTTAAAGACTCATTATAGCAATAAGCAATGGGGATCTCATTAAGTGCCACCTATGAACACTGAAGATGTTGCTCTTGTATCTCTGCAAGAGCCTCTTTGGCAGATGACACAAGCCTGAAAACTGATTTCACCAAACTAAATATGCCTCAGTGAGAAAGCTCCACTCCTTCATACTTGGCAGAGTCATCTACAGTCATCATAAAAATAACTCAGTGAGGATTTAAAAGATTTTCTGTGAAGAGCGGGGAACAGCCTTAACTCTGTCCAGGGATACCCCAGGTGCCACCACACCAGGACCGGCTGCTGCTGCTGTTCCCCACAGCACCCAGGGCTCTGTGCCCTTCTCCACCACCTAAAAATCATAGCAACCCCCCAGCCAGAGCCTGGGAACGGGCTGGCACACATGGCCCTGCCTGGCCAGCTCTCTCATGAAGATGAATGATCCTATTTGATGTGATGACATGAGCCAGTAGCTGGGGCCATCTCCCAGCTGCTTTAAGGGCAAAGTAAAGCACTGAGTCTGACATGGATCATCTGCATCTGCAGGGAAGGAAGGAGATAGATTGCCCAATAATTAGCCCTGGGGTGCTAATGACATTTACAGCATTTATAATCATCCCCCTGCCCAGTCCCCTGCATTAAATGGGGAAGCTGCAGCATGCAAAGGGCAGCAGGAGACCTCGACATGCCCGAGGTGAAGTCTCAGCAGGACCAGTTGTGCTGGTTCGCAGTGGCAAGATGGTGAGTGGGATTTAGGCACAGGGGATGGCTTTAGGTCCTCCAATACGAGTGCAAAGTACGGCTGCGCTTTTGAGTTGTACTTGGCTGGCTGTGTCTGGAAGCATGAAGGAAACCTGCTTCCTCTCTGAACCAGTGAGACCAGTTGTGGCCTTTGGATTCCCAGGGAAGGGAACGGGGGATCTCCATCCTTGCAATCCACAGGCACAACACCACAGCAGAGCTGGGCAAAGCTCAGACCTTAAAAGTCAGGAAGAATCTGCACAAATAGCAACCAAGATGCGACGTTGCTACTGTTCCTGGGAAATGAAATCCCCACGCAGAGAAGTTTCTTTTCTTTTGGTCAAAACCTTCCACTCTGATTATAATCAAAGCATCACATTCTGCCTCGCCTTCTCCCTGGCAGTGATGGGGTCACTGGGGATATCTCAGCAGGAAATTTCTAAAGGAAATGTCTTTCAAAACAAGCCTTTGCAATAAGAACATATCCATCTTATCAAAACGCCTTGTTCTCTGATTTATTTTTAAACAAAATCTGCCCAGATGTGCTCTGTGAATCTGTACCAGGCTGCATCACCCAGCCGTGTTTGTGGCTTACACCAGCCCTGCAAGGCCAGGAGAGGAATTCAGGCGTTTGCTACCCTCTGCTGTCCTCCTCCTGCTATTTCACCTCCCTCTAGCATAAGCCACTGCTATTTTCCTCTCTCCTTTATGTCCCTATGTCACCTGCCATAGGTGACATCATCTGCCATAGGCATCATCATCCTTCACATCAGCAGACACTGAGCCTTTCCAGGTGCCTTTGGGCTGAGCCTGCTGCCCCCCCCACCCATCTGCTCCCCCAGACCACCCAGACCCATCTCCCAAACATTATCACCTCCACACGCAGAGTAGCTGTGCTTCCCTCCATCCCCAGCCTGCTTTTTCACACTGTCCTTTCTGCTTCCCAGCTGGTCCCCCTGCCCCTAACCCTACCCTTGTGCCGCTCCTCCCTCTGCATCGCTCGCAGATATGAAACATCTCACGGGAGAGCTGGACTCTGACCTGCCGAGGACTGAAAGCCCTTCTGCAGGTCTCAGAGAACAGCCTGGCATCACCAGGGTTAATTCTGAGGTGCTATCAGTGCAGCTCCTGCCTTTATGAACAACCCTTGACCCTTCACAGAGGAAAACAAGCCAAGAGATAAATGCCAGCCTTGTTGCGTTGGTGCCTACATTGAATATTTATCGCCACAAAAATTATTTATCGCAGGAAGAGAGATCAGGGCACGACGCCTTCCTAATGAGCCATGTTCAACCAACTCCTGATAGGATCTGAAGCATGGAGTCCCTTTCTCTGAAATGGGTTGTTTTCTGCGGCTGCCGAGCTGCGCCGTTCTCCCCTGGGAAGCCCCACGCCGCTGCCTGCCCCAAGGGCTGGGGGTTTCACAGGGAGATAAATGTTGACCCTGCGCTGCTAACACAACTTGTTGATTGCTTATGATAACCAGTGTTGCTGTCTTTAGCAGACAGTGCTCCTGGAGCAGAATATAGTCACCAAATCATCGGTCCCAGTCTGAAACCAAGAGACCTAGCAGTTATGGTGACGCTCCTTGGATCCAGGCTACGTGTTGCTCCGGAACAGTGGGAGCCCAAAGGATCCCTTCAGGAGGCATCACGATCTCAAGAGATCCAGCTCTGGCTTCCATGGGCCCTCAAGGGCTGCAGCAAGGGGCATGTTCCCTTTGTGCTAAACAGCACAGAGGGATCAGGGCCTCGTGGCTAGGAGCCAGCCACGGCCATAAAGCACTTGTTCCTCCTGTAGCCCTGCAGTATTTTCCTGGATGCTCCTGGGGAGTCCCCAAGGGACCGGGGCACCTTCTCCTTCAGTGCTGAAGCTGGTGACTGTTTTCTTTGACAAGTTTAATCCCCACCAGAGACCAAACTTGGGCACCTCTGTCTCCTTGTGAATCTGGACTTAGATGTACCCCAGCCTCAGCCAGATTTAAGTTCATTTCTGGCAATCCAGGTCTCCCCAGTCAAACAAAGCCAATTTTAGGGGACCGATGTGGGGACATACAGACCGTGAGATCCTGCGAGATCTGCCAGCAGGGCACAGGGAGGGACAGCAGGACCAGTGCCAGAGGTAGCAAGAGGGTCTGTGTTTGTACAGCACAACAGGATGCTCTGCCATCCCTGGGCGCTGCTGCAGTTCATACAAGCCAAGGAAAAACAAAACTTCCTTGATGCAAAACGCCCACAAATCCAGTGTCCGTCCCTTCCAGCCAGGTAGGGATGCAGAAACTACCGAGATGCTCCGGTATCAACTCTTATTTATAAATGGAGTTTGTATCTGAGTCCCATTGCTCTTTTGGAGGGAGGGAGGAAGGTTAATTCCTAGTCAAAACAATACAGGGGATGATCTTTCTATGTACTTAGTAAGTGGTTGTGCTTTCTCCAAGATAAGCAAATGAGTAACAAATGCTATAAGATGGTAAGAAAGCGAATCTGTATTCTTGGCATTTTACTATGGATGACCCAAGTTCAGCTCCATACATGAGCCTGGATTTTGCATTTCAAGCAGGGATCCAAGCTCTTTGCTATGGAAGAAGGGCATCCCTTCTCCCGACGCCGCAGCCCACGTTTGGTGACTGCTAAACACATTTTCTGAGAACTCACAAACAAATCCCTTAATGAGCTGATGAGTTAAAATGCATGCAAAAATAGGAAATTTCAGCAGTCACACCTGCCTCAGATCATATACATTTTTCACCTGGTTCCCTCAGGAAATGAGATCCATGGAGTCACTCGGAGCCTGGCCTGGCTGGCTGCCCTCTTCGTAATAACGTCTGAACACGAGTTTCACTCAAATTGGACAGAGTGGAGATCTCAGAGATGCTATCAAGCTCCTACAGATTTAGGAAAAAGAGGCGATCAGGGAGAAAAGCCACAGCCGTGCCACGGCTCAGCCTGCACCAGGCAGGAGGCAACGCACAGCCCCGTACCATAAATCAAAAGGAAACCTTCATTCACTCCGCTGCTCGCACAAGTCTGTGTGTTTATCCTAAGTGATTTCAGGCCAGACTTGGTTTATTTATGCTCAAACTGTCAGAGAAACTTGAGAGCTGGGGTGTAGGGGGATTATATTTTTCTTTTTAAAGAACAACTCAGGATTCATTCATCCCATTATTCACCAGGGCGAAGCTTTCTCCGTAGGCACAGCCTGAAAACAAACAGCCTCCGGAGACGCCTGCTCAGCCCTGCCCTTTCCTTCGGCTCTCGCCAGGACGGCGGGGTGAGGCTCCCTCACTGGATCTGGCCCCCACCTCTCCCAGCCACGGGGCTGGGAAGTGTAAGGTTTTTCACGGATTTTCTCATTATTTCGTCATTCTGGAGGACAGGGAGGGAGGGCCGCCTTCGCCTGACGTGATTTTCCCCAAGAATAATTGCTGCTGCTTTCTACTGTCTCTAAGTTGTTGTGTGCTCTGTATTTCTGTTGTGTCTTAAATGAAGTGGTGGGTGTTCTCTAATTTCTCATTTTTTATTTAACTTGTGCTGTTTTCTCATATATACATTTTTTTCACAAGCCAGTAGGATGATTTGAACTTATTTACCCTAAAAGGACTTCTCCCCCCGCTACACCTCGCCTCCAGAAACCCTGGTACAAGCGAGAAGGAGTTTTTAGCTTTACTCGTCCCAGGTTTCTGGCTGTCCGTATATTTTAACTGCTCACTTTTAGTTCTCAACGGACAATCATAGGAACCTAAATCTCATTTCCAGGTCAAACAGAACATTAAGAAAACACACCCTTTTTAAGAGGTTCCGATCTGAACCAAGAGATTGCCTGAAGTGTCCCAGGCTTGGATCCAAACCTCCTGCTGGGAGCTGCGGGCTAACCTCTTGCTTAGGATGCACCCAAGCTGGCAGAAAGAAAGTCCCCTCGGTACATGGCCACATCTTGCTCTCCTTTGCCCAGCAACTTCTGTCATTTCTCCCTCTGAGACCTTTGGTATGTGTAATTTCCCCTCAAAACCACAATTTTCTTTTTTCTTCAACGTTATTTTTTTTATCCTCCACAGCCAGTTCTAGGTACGCTCCATAGCTGGAGGCCCTGCAGTCTCCCTCTTGAGTTATGGGGCAAACACACCCTCAATCTGGGCTTTCTGGGTTTTCCCTGCCTCTTGGTTTGCTAGGATTTCCACCAAAAGAGCCTTGCATAGCACTCTCATCATCTATCTCCTCCTCCTTCCCTCTGATCATCTCTCCTGCCATGTCTCTTCTCCTAGGATGGCTCTGGCTGTATTTCCTCTAGTGCAGCCTGCCCAGATGGTCCCCAGAAGAAGGACCATGTTTCCCACAAAGCCCAGACCTGGTGAGTGTGACCAAGGCGGGCAGGAGATGTGACGCTGCCCAGCCTGTGAGCCATCACTAAGGTGACAGGGAGAAGCAGCAGATTCCTCATTGCCATGGTAACAAGATGTCCCACAATGCGCAGCAGGGCAGGATGCTCTCTGCTCCACGCGTCTGGCCAGACCTTGGGGGACCCGGGGTGCTGGGCACTGTGGGGATCCTGACTTTGGTGCTTTGTAGCTGCTTAGGTAAAGTCCAGTGTGGAGGTGGATATATTCTGCTCTGACTCCTTGGAGGGCCAGCAGGAGCCTTGGAGAGGAGACGAGAGTGAGGTGAGCACCCTCCAAGCTGAGCCTGAGTGCTGCCCCTCTGCTTTCCTCCTAGGACAGCCAGCGTCCCGGCCTTGGGACCTGCCAGCCAGCTCCAGCTGGGAACACCAAGGAGGTGAGATCTGCAAAGCTCTCCTGCTGGACCTCCCTGACCCAGGCGCTCCTCTTTCCTGGGTGAAGTAGTCTCCCCATCCAGCCTGTGTCCAGGTGTTGGTGAGGGCAGCCTCTCCTCTCTGCCCACTCTGCCAATGACCTGGGCAGAGGATGTGGCTTCCCAGTCACAGCCAACACGAGTAGAGATGGCCCAGTTGGATTCTGTGGTCTCCACCAGCTCTGCTCACCACAACCTCACTTCTGGCCACTTATTCCTACAGCTCCTGGCGTTTTCTCTCCTCTAAGCACATGAACAACCTCAGATCTCCCTGCAGGATGGTCCCCAGTGGGGCTGGGTCCCTCCATGTGCCACACAGGTTCCCAGCCTCCTCCAGTGGCTTCCCAACCCTCCTCTCTCCTCGGCTCCAGGCCTGTTTTTTGCAATGCCCTGAAATTCCTCAAATGTGTCCCCAGCTTTTGTCTCTCTCTCTCTGGCCTAGGCCTTGTCTTCATCCACATGGAGAGCAGCCTGTATTCACTGCCCTGCAGCCCTATTGAGATGGAGGTAGCTGATCCCACCTACCGCTGGGTGCAGGACAGGGCAGGTAAGGTCAGGAGCAAGCGGTTGCGATGGGCTCTGCCACCGCGAGGCAAGAGAGGGGTAGGAGGGGAAACAGCCACCCAAGGAGGGAGCAGGCCTGTGGAGCAGGTGAGGGGCACATGAAGACCGGGATCTCATGAGATTGCATGTGTTGGGAGGTGCTGAACTGCAAAAAGGACATGAGGTTATGGGGTAATTCTGTACGGGGTAATACTTACTGCTTTTCTGTCCTAATAAGGTCTGAGAGGTTTTGTTAAGAAAGTTTTCAGGCATTCGAATGGTTCTTTTGCAGATAGCAACATTTCTGGCAGAGAAGAGGGCACTGGGTTTCTTAATTTCTTCTTCCCTCTCCCTCAATAACTTATCAGAGAAGGAAGGGGAAGAGCAGCTTTGGGAGACCTTGTAGAGTCTCAGCAGTGGTTTAAGGAGCCCAAATCTGGGGCAGTCCAGGAGAGCATGACACAGCCACCCAAGAACTGGGCCAGCTCAGCACAGGACAGCCAGCTCCTGGCAATCACCATCAACCCTTCTGTCTCCTGCACTAGCCCCCAGGTTGTTCTCAGTCACCAAAGAGGGACATCTCCTCTTCCAACACTTCCAAGCAGGCGACAGCGGGAAGTACTCCTGCACCATCTCCTACATGAAGCATGGGATCCCTGTGTCCCAAACGTTTCACTACAGCATCTTTGGTGAGTCCAGCACCATGCTAACAAGCAGGGGGCCAACCCAACAAGGGTGGGGAGGCCATGGGGTAAGAGGAGGGGTGGGACCATACTCAGCTCTCTGGACGAGGGAGCTGTCTCTTGGCAAAGGGGAAGAACCAGGCACCTTTCAGGGTTTTCTCCCACAGGCTACCATGTGCTCGGAGGCCTGGACACTGTGCTGCTCTTCCACAGCAAGTTCTGTAAGGATGAGCGGACCAAAAGATTCCTGTGGGGTCTACAGGATAAGCTGAAGCTGTTGGAGACCGAGCAGCACTGCAAATTCCAGCTCACCGCCACTTTCTGCTTCCCCTCGCTCAACAACCCTTCAGATGAGTCCATCATCCAAGTACAGCTGGAAGGTAGAGCCCCAGGCAGAAACACCACAGCAGAGTCCCCAGGGGACAACGGAGGCTGTGGGGTGGAGTGAGAGGAGTTCAGGCATCGCAGTTTGTGCTTGCGGGGGGAAGAGGGAGGCAGCACAGGGCTGAAGGGGCTGTAGTGAGATTAAGGGCTCTCAGAAGACAGAGGTGTCTAATGGCTAGATTTGTTCAGGGCTTTGCCCATCTCCTGCGGGAGCTGGGGCGGCCTGAGCTGCACCGGTGACTCTCTGTACTCTAGTTTCCCTCTTTGGGCCCCACTGGGACAAACACTGCAACTCCCAGGACATGGAGACGATCACAGACTGCTACCGCAGAACAGTCCAGCACAACCTCGGGCAGGTAAGCCCTGGGGCCAGCGTACCGGCAAAGGAGGGAGCATGGCAGCGGGGGGGTGTGGAACCGGGATGCTCTCTCCAGGCCCAGGTATCTTCAGCAGTGCTGGAGTGAAGAGGAGCACCCCTGAGGGTTTGCCCCGTCTCCCTGGGGGCCGGCGAGAGCTCCCACTCAGGCTGGTGTGCAGGGCCTGTCCCCCTTGGCTCACACACCACAGCTCCCACACTGTGGCGCTGGGAGGACGTTTTCTGTGCAACAAGGTCTCAGCTTCCCTCTTGGACCCCAACATTGCCTGCTCTGTCCTCCCCAGGTCCAGCTCGCCCTTACCAGGTTCTTCAAGGAGCACAAGTCCTTCCACATCACTGGGGCTGATATCCCCAGCATCAACTTCACCAACGAGTTTGTCGGCTTCTTAAAGACTGAGCAGTGCAGCGGTGGCTATGGGCAGACCAAGCAGCTGCAAAGATGTCTCGACTGTTGCAGTGAGCCAAGCGTCCACAGCCCCTTGGTCCCCTCTCTGCTCTCCCCCACTTGCCTCTTTCCCTCCCCACGCACAGCTCCGTGTTTCCAGGCCCTTGCTGCTCTCCCCACGCACACCCAGCCCAGGGAATGTAGCGGACACCATAATTCTGAGCCCTTAAGCACAGGGCTCAGGTTCCCTGACTCTTTGTTGAATATACCTTTATCAAGCAGCCATGCCATTGCTCAGAAAGGCCTTTCTACACGTCCTCTCCTCAGTTGTATGCGCACCAGGGATGTTCAGCCCTCCCAAGAACAGTCAGTGCTCCCCGTGCCCTCTTGGGACCTACAGCCTGACCTACGGAGTGGCGTTGTGCACTACCTGCAAGGATGGCATGATCACCAGGGTGCCAGGGGCCAGCTCCATGACGGACTGTGTCGAGAAGGAAAGGACCAAGCAGGGTACACAGATCATCTGCTACTGAAGCAGGGCGGGGAGGGGACCGGGGGACTCTGAGGGCAGGCACTACAGTGGGACCCCAGAGCAGCTGCCCCAAGTATGTTGGCCATGGCAATTTCTGCAGCCCTTAGAGGTCCCTTTGGAGACAGGTAGCTCTTGTTTCTTCCATCACCATCCCTAAAGAGATCACAGCTCCCTCTCTGCTCCTCACACCAGGCCAATGCTGAACAATGATTTCTCTTTCTCCACCCTGGTGTCCCCAACTTGCCTTGAGCTCTGACAGCCTCACTGCTAGGAGTAGTGTAGGTCACAACATCCCTGCCTGTCTCTGGGGCTGGGCAGAATTAGCATCAGGATTACCTCTAGGGCCTTTACCAGTGGGACTTCTCCCTTTGAGTCAGTCCTACCCATTTCTCTCCCCCCAGCTGTCTCCATCGTGCACAGGATCCCAGTCCTGCTTCTTATCATCTTGCCAGCATTACTAGCCATCAATCTTATCTTCATCCTGTAAGTCTGAGCTCCTTCTCTCAACATGGGACATTTTGGGGCCAGATTATTGGTGCTGAGTCCCCCAGCTCTACATTCCTCCTTGGAGCAGGAGATGAAGGAAAACCTGAGCCCACCACTGTGACACGAGCAGGAGGTGGCATGCCAGAACAAGGGTGCAGGACACCAACAGCTGGGATAATCCTTGGCAATAGCTTACACAGCCCTGGGGAATCCTGGCCCTGAGGGCTGGTGCTGGGTGGCTGCAAGGCACTGGTGCTGGTTCCTGGCCCTAAGTTCCTGTTTTTCACTATGGGCTTCTGTCTCTCTGTAGCAGCTCTTGTTACTGGTTCTATCAAGAGTACCAGGTGGGATCTCCAAGGGCTTCCAAGAAGACAGGAAGCACCACAAAGATGGAGACGGTGACCGGATTCTTCTTCAGGATCCCCAGGCAGGGCCCCCAGGCTGGCCCTGATGCCAGACCTGCCAGTGACAGCAGTCATCTGGACACCAGCGCATCTCAGGGGAGCGATGAGGAGCACACACATGGAGCGCCATCCCCTGCCGTCACCTTGAACCTTGCTACTGTGACTGATGAGACAACTCCTGTGCTGACACTGGAGGACAGAAAGGACGCTTTTTGAGATTCCTTCCATGTGCACAACAACATTGAGGGACAGCATCTCTCCAGCCACCGCTGTCCATTTTGTTTGCGTCCCCAACCACCTCACCCTGTCTGAAATATCCAGCAACGGAGAAGAGGGATACCCTTCTCCTCTCGGAATTTTTCTTCCCAAATAGCTTCGACTACAACCACTCCTTTTGCTAATAAAGATTGGCTTCTATTTGCATCTCTCCGCAACACTTGATGATCCAGACACAGCGGGACTTGGGGGTTACAAGGAGGGGACCTATCACACAGGCTGAACCAAGTGTTTGTCTTTAGTCGTGGAAGGCATCATTCCCAGTCAGTCTTGCACGAAGGACTGACTCAGTTTCCTTCCTATACCACTTTTTTATACACCCCTGAAAAAGCAGCCCCTGGGAAGAGCTTAAGCCGGAGCATTTGCTGGGGTTAAGGTTATATAGGACAGGGCAGGAGAAAGCTCAGCTTCAAATCTCTTCATTTTCAGAGCCGGGCCTTGCCACAGGGCTTTGGGAAGGATTCCCACCGACAGAGAAAGAGGGGGACTTGGAGAACGAGAGAGGGAGAGGTGCAGAGAAGCAAAAAAAAATTCTAGCAGTGAGAGAAAGAGAAGGGGGGAGCAGGGAGGGACCAGGATGCAGAAGAGGGATCACACAGCCCCAGGGGTCCAGGACTCACCGCAGCTCCCACTCTCAAAGCTGCTGGGAGAATTTGACAGTTTGGACGCATCTCTCTCTCTCTCTCTGATGATGGTGACGGTGGGGCCATCACCATCACCCTCACTGGCTCCCGCAGGGCTTCTTCAGCCCCAGCCCACAGCTGCAGCCATGGCCCCTGGCACCCACTGTGTAACCCGCTCCCCTGGACTCTCTGACAGCCACTCACCAAGCACAAAGGACCACAAACACAGCCACGAGTGCAAAGGAGAGAGCAAGTGTTTATTCATTAATGCGTGTAAGTCCCAGGAGTGAGTCTGCTATGGGGCTCGGTGCCTGTACACTCACCCTGCCCCTGGGAGAAGTTGGCAGTCGTTGCTGGAGCAGCAGACACAGAAAACGAAAATACAGCAACGGGGAGCAGGACAGAGGAACAGAAAGGAAAAAAAATAAAATGAGGGAGAAGGACTGAGGAGCAGAGAAAGAAATGTACAGGGAAAAGGACAGTGAGATGGATAAGTCAATAAAAAAGATAAGGAGCCCCGCAGAGACATGGTGGAAGAAAAACAGGGTCAGGGAGCAGGATAGATGGAAAGAGAGAAAAAACGATGAGCGGAGAGCAGAACAGATGGATCGAGAGCGAAACTGAATGAGAGGAATAAGGGAGGGAGGGAGACAAAAAGACAGGGAACAAGCCAGAGGGATTGAGGAAAAGAGAGACACAGATCAGGAGAAAGAGAGAGAGAAAGAAAAACTGGCACTGGGCTGCAGTATGAGAAAAAAAGGCCAGGGAGCAGGACAGAGGGGAATAATGGGACAGCGAGCTGGGCCGGGGGGGGACAGCGAGAAACAATGGGACAGGCAGTGGTATGCAGATATACAGACAAAAAGTTAGGGGGGAGGATGGAGGACAGAGAGAAGACAAGAAAAGGGACAGGGAGCGGGGCAGAGATGGAGGAAAAAACATTAGAGACAGAGAGAGGAGAGTGACAGGACCAAGGCAGAGAGAAGGAGAAAGAAAGAACAAACCAGTGATGCAGGCCAGAGGGACAAGGAAAGACAGGAGGAAGGACAGAGCGATACAGAAAACAGGTGAGGGGCAGCCAGAAAGTGGGATAGTGTGAAAGAGAGAGGGACAGGGAGCAGGATGCTGAGACAGAGAGCAAAGGAGAGCAACAGAGAGAATGACAGAGAGGTGGAGCATGAGAACAAACAGGGACAGAGAGGCGAAGCAATAAATAATAGGGACAGGGAGCAGCAAAAAGGGTCAGAGAGCTTAAGAGGTGAACAGGAAGGAGGACAGGGACAGTGAGATACAGAATGAAAAAAAAACCAGTGACAGTGAGCAAGAGAAAGGGATAGAGAGAGAAAGAGAAGGAAGGAAGGAGAGAGAGAGGAAGGCAGGGACAGGGAGCGGCACGTACAGGTGCAGAGAGGAAAAGGACGCCAGGGACCAGGCCAGAGAAATTGGGGGGTTAAAAAAGAGGTGGATGCAGATCAGGACAAAGAGATGGAAAAAGAAAACACAGCGATTGGCTGCAGGACAGAGACGGAGGATGAAAAAATGGAGGGAGAGGGAGCAGGACAAAAGCACAGAAAGAAAAGGGAGTGGAAGAACAAGAGAGATAAAGGGAAAGAGCACAGAAGAACAGAGAGGAGAGGTACGGGGCGGGGGGGGCAGGGAAATCACAGCAGCATGGGAAAGAGAGGGGGCCAGAGGAGGGGCAGGGAGGGCCTGGGACGCAGAAGAGGGGCGACAGGGCCCTAAGGGCCCGGGACTCACCGCAGCTCTCGCTCTCAGCGCTGCAGGAGAATTTGACAGTTCAGACACTTCTTCCTCCTTCTCTCCTGCCTGCCTCTTCTGTAACTCCGGTCACTTGGCTGTCCTCCACCTAAGAGAATACATGGGTGTCTCACAGTTCTTAGGAGACGAGGCCTCCTAGACACGTAGCCTCGCTCGCTCATGCACTACGCAGCCGTACCGCGCTTTGCGTTACGCACACAGACCCTGCGGTGCACTACGACGAGGGATCCCTTCCCACCCGGAGGGGCAGGCTCGCTCTTGCCTGCAGCGGGAGGCAGCTGCTGTCCAGATGCCCTTCCATTTCTTCTTTACCCTTCTCCGCTTCAGCCGCAGCAGCTCCTGTCCGCAGCCAGTAAGTGCTCTGCCCGTCCCATTTTACCCCCACGCCGCGAGGAGCGCGAGGCCGGGCAGCAACAACTCACGCCAGCCTGAGGCGGGTGCAGTCAACGGCATCCCCGGGGCAGGAACGGACAACTGCATCCTCAGTGCGGCCTCTGGGACAGGGAAAGAAGAAGTGGCTACCGTTATTATTACTACACATCACCCCTGGCCACAGCCTCTCCCTCCGCAGGGGCTCCTGGAGACGCCGCTCTGCCCCCGAACCAGGTAACAGCAGCCGCGCTGGGGAGAGCCCAGCGCACCCGAGGGCCGGCTTGCGGCCTTCACACGGGGCTTGGGGGCGATGGGGGGCTACGGGAGAGGCTCCAGGGGAGCGGGGCAACTGCACGGGGCGAGCGGGGCCGGGGAGCTCTGGGGGGTGCCCGCCTGCTTCCCCTCCTCCTTCCGCCAGCTCCGGGGTCGCTCCCCGGGCTGCCCCGGCCCCGCTCGCCCCCAGCAGCCGGCGGCAGCGGGCGGCCGAAGCCTCCCGTCCCGCCACGCCCGGGCGGGCAGCACAGAGCCCTGCACCCCCCGAGGGGCTCGCTCGCCTCCCTGGCGGTCCCGGCCCTCACCCACCGCCCCGCAGCGCAGCAGGCCCGGGGGCGGCACCGCCGCTGCCGGCCGCGTTTTGCGCGCCGAGCCCCCGCCGACAGCGCGCCCGCAGGGGGGGAGCGGCGTTTCCTTACCGGGAGGCAGCGCCGAGCGCGGCGGCATCGCAGTGGCAGCCCGCAGCAGCCCCGCAGCAGCCCGCAGCAGGCGGGAGCGGCCTGCAGCAGCCGGGAGGAGCCCAGGGCAGGCGGGAGCAGGCCCGCAGCAGCCCACAGCAGGCGGGAGCAGCCCGGGGCAGGCCCGCAGCAGCCGGGAGCAGCCCGCAGCAGGCCCGGAGCAGCCCGCAGCAGCCGGGAGCAGCCCGGGGCAGGCCCGCAGCAGCCGGGAGCAGTCCGCAGCAGGCCCGGCGCAGCCCGCAGCAGCCGGGAGGAGCCCGGAGCAGCCTGCAGCAGCCCGCAGCAGCCGGGAGGAGCCCGGAGCAGCCTGCAGCAGCCCACGGCAGGCCCGCAGCAGCCCGCAGCAGGCCCGCAGGAGCCGGGAGGGGCCCGGCGCAGCCCGCGGCAGGCGGGCGCATGCGCGGCAGCGCCCCCTCCGCTCGCCGGGCGGCAGCAGCGAGCGCGGCCCCAAACTGCAATGGGAGTTTTGGTCGCCGGGCTGCAGCATCGCCCTGCTTATCCTGTGCCGAGGATTCGGTGGGATCAGCGGTGACTGCCGCCTCGGCCCAGGTTATACCATCCACAGACGGGAACTGCTGCCTAGGGGCTTAGATTTCTCTGCCCTTTTCCCGCCCGCAGCCCAGGCAGCAACATCCATTGCCTCTGTACCGAAAAGCATCCAAGCGGCTCGAGCATTTCGGTCCTTTGCATTTGGCTGCTTCAAAAGCCTGGTGGTTGTTTGTGCCCGTGCCCCCCACCCCATTCCCTAGGGAGGGGAAGCAGCACGGGGACCTGTGGAACAGGGGGTTTCCCCCAGAGTAAGCGCAATTACTTTGGGCCAAAAGCCCAATTACTTTGCCCAAGTTGGTGCTGTGTGGGTCTGCGCTGGGCGCAGGGCTGCCCCTTGGTCTGCCCCTTGGCGTCAGGGCTGTGAGAGTGTCAGCAGCCAGGCAACAGACGCTGGGGAGAGATTTTAAAAAAAATAAGGCAACACAAATGGCACCCTGAAGGCAGGCGAGAAGAGACCGAAAGCGGCTTTGTGTGCGAGGGGCAGCCAGGTTTGTCAGGAAACGGCGCGGCCGAGCGGACCAGATGCAAGCGGCTGGTCTGCAAACAAGTGACACGCTGTGATCCTTGGGCTTCGTTGTGCTGGTCGCACTGTTCCTCACCTCTGTGCTATCAGCACTCCGCTCTCCCAGTCCTGCACACGCACAAGGCTTCTGTCCAGGGCTTGTCACTTAGACACTGCATGCTGTTGCTTACCACCCTGCCCTCCGGCATGCAAAGTAATTAGACCTGAATCACGGAAAGCAAAGAGGCGTTGGTATGCTAGATGTCCTCAGCAGATGACCACAGAGCCCATCTTTGCTCTGTACGGGAGCGTAGCTCTGCACTCCCCGCCGCTCCCGCCAGCGAGCATCGCAGTTGCAGTTTGCTGCCTGGAACAGGCAATACTGGGGAGGCTGGAGGGGCTGCTCCGCCCGTGTCTTGGGTGAGCAGCTCAGGTCCTTTGGCTGCCTAATTTGCCTCCTTAAAACAATCACTTCAACACTCGGTTTCTTTATTTCAGACCTGTCTAAGTATCTCCTGGCCTGCAAGCCATTTTCAGCTAGCAACACAGCTGAAATACAGCACTGGTAGAAATCTAGCTGTCATCTTGCTTTGATGTCAAAAGGCTTTTGTAACTTGAACCCCCGATTTTGGCATCAAGACTGCAAGGCAAGAAATACGCCTCTATTTCACCAAGCAAGACACCTGCCAAATAGCTGTGCACAGTGATACGTGGCTGCCTGTGACACCTTTTTCTGCTAAAACCAGAGCACGGTTCCCTTGGGAAGAGCCACTGGCAGCACAGGTAGTACCTCAGCGTTTTGGCAGTTACTTCCCAGAGGCCAAGAGACAGGTATGCTTGCACAGCATGAGCACTGCTGCTTACGGAGCAAAAGGAACTACAAAGCAGCAATGAAGAACAAGGCTGGCCAAGGAATAACAAGGAGAGCCTAAGGCATTGGCCAGGCAGGGCTTGGGATTGACCTTGTGTCGTGGTTTTACCCCAGGCAGCAGCTGAGCCCCACCCAGCCGCTCGCTCCCTCCCCCGCGGTGGGATGGGGAGAGAATCATCGGAAGGGTAAAAGTGAGAAAACTCGTGGGTTGAGATAAGAACAGTTCAACAACAACAACCACCCACCAGTAAGAAAAAGAGGAAAACAAACCAAAAAAAAAAACAAAAGAGAGAAAAATAAAACCCAAGAAAGACAAGTGACACAAATGAAAATAATTGCTCACAACCAACCGATGCCCAGCCAGTCCCTGAGCAGCAGCCCCCCCCCCAGCCTCCCCTCTCGTTTTATCAACGAACACGACATCGTATGGTGCGGGATAGCCTTGGGCAGTTGGGGTCCGCTGGCCCGCTGTGTCCCCTCCCGGCTTTCTGCGCCCCCCCCCCAGCCTGCTCGCTGGTGGGGCGGTGGGAGGAGCGGAAAAGGCCTTGACTCCGTGCAAGCACTGCTCAGCAATAACTAAACCATCTCTGTATTATCAACACTGCTTCCAGCAGAAATCCAAAATGTAGGAGGAGGGAAAGTGGGGTGGGAGTGGGGTGCGGGGGGGGGGGGGCAATGGGCAGGTGGGGGGTGCAGGCAGCGCCCTGGGGGTCCAGAAGCAGAGGGGTTATGGGGGGACAGTGCTGAATTTGGGGGGCTGGAGCAGGGGTGGAGGGGGGAGAGGAGGGAAGAGGGGAGTGGGGGCATGAGATAGGCGGGCAGGGGATGCGGGGGGCATGTCACGGGGAAAAATCTCACATGGGGGAAAACCTCGCGCAGGGGGACGGTTCGGTGGAATTGGGAGGTTGGAGGGACACACAGAGGCACTTTTCTACAATATAAAAACTGGTGATTTTTGCTTTCAGTTTTGTGCTTTTTTTGCCTTCCCGCTGCACAAGTCCAGGCAGATTTGGCTTTCCCGGGAGCCCCAAATTGTGGGATTTTTTTCCTCCAAATTGTTTTTTTTTTTTCCCCATTGCAGACCCAGAATCATGGTTTTGGGGGTATTTGGCCACAACTGCAATTTTAAAAGATCAGTTGCCTCTCTTTTTAAACATTTAGAACAAATACCTAACTACTTAAATACACCTAATCAATTGTATGCTACAGCTATTTGGCAGTTGCCGTTTAAACAATGCAAGTCAGTTTGTAAATTATACAATTTTAACTTTCTTTTTTAAAGTTTCATATATGATAGAAAAATCAGTGAGGTAAGAGATGCCCCATATGGTTTTACTTTCGGGGAGGGGGGGCAGGGAACCAAATCCCCAGTGCTGCAATACATAAGGCTACCAAAAGCAACTGGCAGATTTGCTAATGCTTTTGGCTGCACTGAAGCATGCAGAGGAACACGTTTTTATGATATCTCGACTGTTACAACTGAGAACCAAAGATCAGCAATGCCATCAACTTTTGGAAGACGTGCTGCGCTCGGGTCTTTGGAAGGAAATGGACTTTTTTTTTCTTTCGTTTGTTTGGTTTTTTTTAAAGAGAGTGAAGAGTCAGGTTGCTCATGACTTCTACTGCCAAATCCATCATCTCTGAAGATCCACTCTGATGGGGAGTTCGTAAAATGCAACTTCTTTGAATGAGAAAGATTTCCGTTCTGGAAAATCTCTTTCCAGCTGAAGTCAAAACTTACACACTGTAGGTTAAGGAAAAAGGACATTACTGAAGCAATAACGCACCAAAACCACATCAGGACTCCCTGTCACTAGTTACAAGGCTGGTGATGCTTCTTGGGAAAGCCGGGAAAACACACAGAAGCGACGCCGATTTGTCCATGTCTCTTCTTTGACCTCGATTGCTTTTAGTACAGGTGCTAGATTCTCAGTAAGGTTTTCAAGTACTGCTATAAAATATTTTAAAAACTTATTGACTGAAAAAGCATAGAGCTTTTATCATGAAAATAGTCTGTTTCTTCTGAACATCTGAACTCTTAGGAACAGTTTCTTTCCTCTTTTAGTACAAAACTATTTTCACAGTATCATTTAATAGTAAGCGCACAGAAACAGAAGATTATGTTTTCAGGAAGAGAAAATAAATAGAGGGAAGTAAGTTCTGCATAGGCGTAACATGCTCCAGCACAGACCTTATTTTATTTTTAGTATTTGTGTTAGAATGTTTCGTAGAAAAACTATAGAAGGAGAGTTGGCACATTCTTAATGTTAACTTTGAAGTCCATACTACAAGTACCTTAGGAAAACTGCAGACACACATCATAGATGTACCTTGTACTTGCAGACCACTCTGGATCCTTTCCATCTGTCTTGCACTTTCATGGCAGAAGAAAGGGCGACCACGGTGAAATGGTGGCAGCTGACATTCTGCTGAGAGAGGAAAAAAGCCTTTAGCATAAAGCTGGGTAGGAATCTAAAGCTTCCTTTTTTTGTGAGGGTTTGTGAAGACCACAATGGAGTAGTAGGAAAAGTATTTTGCATCATCTTTGGTACAGTTGTTGACACAGGCCACTAAAGCTTTTGTGGGTTTTTTTGACTCCTTGGCAGCTTTAGTTTCACTAGAACCACTTCCATAGGTCACGCAGGTGACAGACACGGGTACCTACATACATTTTCTCAAGCCTACATATAGCCAAGACTTCCTCACCCTATACGTCCCAAGTTGAATATTTTTGTTAGAGAGTCCAGCAAGCCATCTGTCCTTGTGAATGCCTCCTTGCAAAAAAGGAACAATTTTTTTCAGGCCATTTCTCCCAACGGTCAAGGTCTTTTAAAACAGCAGTTGTGCCACCAAACCTGCTTAGGGTCCCTCCCAGCCTTTGGCTGTCCTTGCATTTAACAGGCACACTCTCTGTGCCATCTTCCAACAGCAAAAGCACATAACGCTGTCAGACCCCGAGCACAACCCTACCGATGTCCCCACACACCTCGCTGTTTTGCCGAGGAGCCGCTGAGCATCCCTGCGAGCACAGCTCCACGCACAAGATCTGATTCACCTACGCTGACTTCAGTGAATGTAGTTTCTGAAGCTTTAAACTGAAAACCGCATCTCGACACTTCGCCACAGTAGAAGCGATCTGTAACTAGAACTCCACGAAAACATAGTAACACAAATTGCAAACACACAGCAGCAACAACTTCAGAAATATTTAGACCAGGAACAAGGGAGAAAAATAAGACAGCTTCATCGCCTGCACAGGAAAGTAGCAGACAGAGAAAAAGGTCAGCATTCATAGCCCTTACAGAAAACAGGCATTCTCCTTCCATTCCTAAACCCATCCGTTAGGTCTAAGTATCACAGCACTGCTGTGGCAATATTGAGAGCAGGAAACAACAGAGAAACCGGCCGGTCAGAGCTCTCGGGGTGCCGGCCGGGCCCCGCACGGCCCCTCTGGCAGAATCCTCCCTGTGTTTTCACCCTTGGCTGGGTGTGACAAACAGGTTCGGTTTTTGCCTCCTCTTTTCCCAGTGTCACCTTCTGCATCACCTGACGAGAATCCTGCGTGGTTGATTCCACTTGCTGCTCAGGTAATCACACGTATGGGGCTGGGGGAGTGGGGAGAAACAGTTCAAAGGTATTTCCATTACGGTCTCCACCCCTGGTCTCTTTGGACCAGACCATCGGGTTTAACACTGCAATGGACTCCTCCCCTTGCCCCTGCTCCGGCTTGGACTTATCCACAGACTGCAGTCCCTTAGGGGCGTACCTGCTCCAAGTGGAGCCTTATCTATGAGCCACAGTCTCTCCAGGGCCATACCTGCTGCGGCATGGACTTACCCACAGCCACCGTCGCTGTGAGGTGCACCTCTTCCAGCGTGGCCTTCTGTCGTGGTTTAACCCCAGCCGGCAGCTAAGCACCACGCAACCGCTCGCTCACGCAACCGCTCGCTCACTCCCCCCCGGTGGGATGGGGGAGAGAATGGGAAGAGTAAAAGTGAGAAAACTCGTGAGTTGAGATTAAGGCAGTTTAATAGGGAAAGCAAAAGCCGCGTGCACAAGCAAAGTAAAACAAGGAATTCATTCCCTCCTTCCCATTGGCAGGCAGGTGCTCAGCCATCCCCAGGAAAGCAGGGCTCCATCACACGTAACGGTTACTTGGGAAGCCAAACGCCATCATGCTGAATGTCCCCCCCTTCCTTCTTCTTCCCCCAGTTTCTATACTGAGCATGATGTCATATGGTGTGGAATGGCCCTTGGGCCAGTCTGGGTCAGCTGTCCTGGCTGTGCCCCCTCCCAGCTTCTTGTGCCCCTGGCAGAGCATGGGGAGCTGAAAAGTCCTTGACTGGTGTAAACTCTACTCAGCAAGAAACAAAACATCACTGTGTTATCGACATTATTCTCATCCTAAATCCAAAACACAGCACTCTACTAGCTACTAAGAAGAAAATTAACTCTATCCCAGCTGAAACCAGGACACCTTCTCCATGAGCCACAATGCCTTCAGAGACAGACCTGCTCCAACATGGCCTTCCCCATGGCCGCAGTCCCTCCAGGAGCGTACCTGCTCTGTCGTGGGCTTATCCATTGCCACGTGCTTTGGGGTGCTCCACCACGACCTCATGCACAGCCACTGATACTTCAAGGTGTCCCTGCTGCAGCATGGACTTATCCACAGCCACAGATGCTTCTCCAGCGTGGACTCAAGGATCACTCAAATGCACATAATTTTGTTAGGTCACTGCCATTTTGATGAAAAGATGTGAGAATACTCCATCCAAATAAGCTCAAGAGAAACTGAGTCTCAATATTAGATGAATTAGTATTTAAACTTCATTTTTCAGAAGAAATCCTGACCTCAGACATTCAAATGTGCTCTGCTATTGATAGCCACAACACAACAAACTTCAGTGTCTCAATAATTTTCAACACAAGCATATCTGACAAAGTAATCAGCTAGTTTGAGCTGTTTGAGGGAAATATAAAATAACTGTTTCAGGGAACATTTATCACGGTCAGAAATCTGCTACAGTCGCACAAATATCCATCTCAATGACAGCTCTCCAAACTGCCTTTCTATAGTAGCCTGAAGAGAAATTACTATTATGCCTGCATACACTGCAATGTTATTCTTGGCTTTTACTTTTGTTAATCAGAAATCATTCTAGATTGAGAATCCCAAATTCTCAAATCCTAAATAAAGCGTTAAGGCTTGCAAAGCCTAATTTTCAAGTGTGCAATCATTAAGCGTGGACTTACTCTTGGGCCACAGTCCCGTCAGAGTATACCTACTGTGGCACAGACGTGACCACGGCCACAGACGCTTCGAGATGTGCCTGCTCTGGCATGGCCTTATCCACAGCCACAGACGCTTCGGGGTGTCCTGCTCCCACGTGGGCTCATCCACAGGTCACAGTCCCTTCGACTCGAGTTCACAGTGGAGTTCCAGCCTGTCCCGTACAGCGGCACGGTACTGCAGCCCAGGCGCACGGCCGTGGCTGTTATCAAAGCGTTCCCAGGCCCAGCAGAGTAAGATGATGAGCAGTGCAGCAAGCAGCGAAAGCAAAAAGCAGCCACTAACGAGCACTAGACTCGAATATACAGGAAGGCAAGCAAGCCTCATGGCAAGCACAGAAGCCTGCCTATTAATAGCTAAACAGCAATAACAGCTATAAATTCGATCTAGCACATTCCAATCAAATCTGTCGTTATCTCAAACCCTTTGAGCCCCACGTTGGGTGCCAAAAAAGACTGTTGTGGTTTAACCCCAGCTGGCAACTAAGCCCCACGCAGCCGCTCGCTCACTCCCCCACAATGGGATGGGGGAGAGAATCAGAAGGGTAAAAGTGAGAAAACTCGTGGGTTGAGATGAAGGCAGTTTAATAGGGAAAGCAAAAGCCGCGCGCACAAGCAAAGCAAAACAAGGAATTCATTCCCTCCTTCCCATGGGCAGGCAGGTGCTCAGCCATCCCCAGGAAAGCAGGGCTCCATCACGTGTAATGGTTCCTTGGGAAGACAAACGCCATCGCTCCAAACGTCCCCCCCCTTCCTTCTTCTTCCCCCAGTTTATATGCCGAGCACGATGCCATATGGTGTGGAACAGCCCTTTGGTCACTGGGGCCAGCTGTCCCAGCCGTGTCCCCTCCCAGCTCCTTGTGCCCCCCCAGCCTCCTCGCTGGTGGGGAGGTGAGAGGCAGAAAAGGCCTTGGCCCTGTGTAAGCCCTGCTCAGCAGGAACTAAACCATCCCTGTGTTATCAATACTGTTTCCAGCACAAATCCAAACCATAGCCCCATCCTAGCTACTGTGAAGAAAATTAACTCTAACCCCCCCCAAAACCAGCACAGCTATATGCATTCTTACTGATTTTTTTTTCCCAAAACAGTTTTTATTACATGAATCTGTTGGCTTGAATTTTTAGGGCCTGTAAAATGTCCTTTCTTGAGCTAAAAGGCAGGGTGGTAACGGAAGCCTCGTGCTTGTGTGGAAATGCAAAAGAAAGTTGTGGTGTGTCTAATACAAATAAAGGTTATTTGTTGCTCATCAGTCGTATTGTTTCTTCGGTGGCAAGACCAGATCTGTGCTTTGGAGGAGAGGAAGGCAGGTAGCGGTGTGCCATTTTCTGTGCTTCAGCTTAGGGGCCAGTTTAAGTGTTGCAGCAGTCATCAAAATACCCTGCAACGTCCCTTGTGCTGCTATTAAAGCCGCTGTTCTTGAGCTCTCGCTGCATTGCCTCGGAGCCCAAGAGAGCCGTAGCATCCTCTGCTTTGGCTGCAGCTTTTGCTGCTGGGGATATTCTCCTCTGGAGCTGCTGCACTGCTTTCGCTGGGCTGGAGCAGCAGAAAGAAGCCCCAACAGGGACCAGGTCATGACTTGAAAGGAACTTTAAGTAGCTCATCTCAGCACAACTGGGTGCAAGCTCTGTGCAGCATCCTCGAGTAGGCTGCAGGCAGTATCTATCTCCCCAGCTCCTGCTTTGCTTGCCAGATGCTGCAGGCCTCCCTCTGAACCCAGCTGTCTGGACAGCTTCTGTCTCGATAGCGCTTTGAAACATCTTTGTCCCAGGCTGGCGTGAGGTGCCGCTGTGCAACGCTGCTCAGCCGCAGCGGGGGGAGCGCAGAAAGCTTCCCCCCACCACTCAAAGGTGACGGCTGGCTTCTGGCCACTCAGAAATTTCCAATAAAAAGCTGTTATAATGATTGGCATGCTGGGAACCTGTGATCCTCCTTCTCTTCATGGGTATTTACACCGTAAAATCTTACAGCCAACTGTGGGCTCTGAACATCCCGAATCCTGGTGGCTCCATGCACGCAGATTGCTGGCTTAGACTGCTGGTCCAGGGAGGCTGCTGGCAGCTGGAATGAGAAAACACAGCCCTTGTGCTTAAAGATGGAGATTTGAAGCGAGGGTGTTGCAGTAAGAAGTCGCAGTGTCTGCTCAGAAAGAGGATTTTTGCACGTGTTGCCCCAAAGGTATGCTAAGGGCGTGGGTGATTCAGAAAGGAGGTTTCCAGTCCCAGTGGAGTGAGACTAGCTCTCATCATAAAATCAGCTGGATTTTAGCTACACATTAGGGACAAAGAGACAATGTTTGGGCCTTTTTTTTTTAATCTATTTTACAGAAACCTCACAGCCAGAGACATTTTAACCTGGGGTTTCTGTAGCGCTGCTTCTTCTGGTACGCCCTGGGAAAGTGTGAACTGTCATTTGTGCGGTGCACCACCGTTGAAATGTATCAGGCAGATAAGCTAAGCTCAAAGCGTTTAAAATATCTTCCCACATGTGTTACCACTAGGGTTTCCCTGCGTGCAGAGCCTGGCATGTTAATCAGGGAAGCCGGAGTTTGCCGTTCCCTGCTTTGTGTGCAGCAGCCATTCTGTGAAACGTCGCTGTATCGACCGTCTCTTCCCCCCACGTGAATCTGATGCTCATCAGATTCGTTCCCCTCCCCTGAACTGTGGTGCCTGTGTCAGGCTGCTGCAGCCCGTTTCGGTAATATATAGCCTGGTCGTTGGTCCCTGCTCTCAAAATCAGAAAAAGGGACTGTGCAGAACGCGATCATGTAGCAGGCTGGAGATCTCGCACCTCTTGAGCTTGCAGATGCTCTCTCCGTTTCTGCCACATCGATGAGAGTTTTCTGTGCCCATATGAGAAGGGGGTAGGCAGAAAATGGTGAGTGCTACTGTCTTCAGACAAAATCCCAAATTTCAATTTTGGGGAGGGAAGGAGAGAAATGGAACATCATTGTTCTTCTTGCTTAATGTTCTCTTTTTAACTGAAAGCCCAACATCAAAAAGCTGAGGTTTTTTCCCCCTCCCCTACCCCAAAATCATCTGGTATAATGAAAAATGCTTTGTATCTGATTGCCCTGGGGTGCAGAAAAGAGCAGCGGCCTGGCGAGGTGAGGGAAAGGGGAAGCGAGGCCAGCAAGAGACAAGAAGCGAAACCACGGAGTCTGCTTTCGTTTTCTAAGCCAGCCCTAGGACGGAAGGGGCCAGAACCCGAACAGCATCGCGAGACCCTCGCCGCAGAGCAGCGACCGCTCGGTTGCTGGTTTATGACGACGAAAGCTGCGGGGCTGCTCAGGAAGAGGCTTCTGTCGTGGTGGAAATCTGCTGCCTGCGTGCCGGCGTGAGGAGGAGCTGGCAGCACCTGCGTGATGGGGACGGCTAAAGCCCTTGGTGAGGCTGAAACTCGCTTGGAGCCTGGCCAGGGTCTCTGTATGCAGCCCCTGCTGTGGTGGCAGTGCAAATCTCCAGGCAGCCCCCACCCAGAAGAGCTGGCAGCCCTGCCCTTTAAAAAGCCCTTAACTAAAAAGGAGAAATAGCTTGTCCAACAGGAGGGACGTCAGGGGCCTGGGGTCATCCAACACGTATCTTCCCCGAGATCGGGCGTGACTGCAGCCAGCTTTGCCAGCGAAGGAGAGCCGCCGAGCCGCTGCCTGGCTGCTGGTGCACACCCAGAGCCCCAGAAGGACTCGTGGTGAGGGAGGAGTACCGCAGTGACCCGGGTTAAGGAGGCATCTCCGTACATACCATCTGTTCCTCCGGGGACTCCTATGGACTACCCATACCCATCTTTTTCCCTCTTCAATCCTTCGCTCCCGTTTCCATGGCTGTGTCTGGGTTCTCCCAGACAGGACGTGCTCAGCGGGAGCTGATGTTATCAGGCAGTGATGGAACAGGGGCTCTTGCTGTTGATATCAAAGGCTGTTGCTCTGCTGTGTGGGCTCTGCTGGTTTCTGCACCGTGTGGGCTCTGAAAAGCCTAATTCCCGTAGCATTCGAAAGACATGGGGTTCCTGAATGCTTACTCTTTCAAGATAGTCTTACAAATGGTGTGTGGAGGAAGGAGGTAAATAATAATTAAAAACAGACTCACCTGCTTTCCCTGGTTTCACTGCATTAGGCTCTCCAGCCCGGCAGGTCTTGTTGGGCTCATTCATGTGTATGGACTATGCTGCCCAAACATCACAGCTCAGCAGATGGGGTTGATCCAAACCAGACCTTGTATTGCACCAGCCAGCCCGGCTCTGATGCCTGCCCTGCCCGTTGCGCCGGCTGCAGAGTGAATTGAGCCAGCATCTGCTTGCAGAGGCAGGGCACAATGTTTATTGATACAGAGGGGAAGGAGAGTAAGCCACAAAATGTATGCAGGGCAAAGGGGTGGATCTAGTGCGCAGGACGGCGAATTCCCCTCGAGGGTGGTCTGGGCTCCACGCGGAAGCTGGGCGTGCGGTTACAGCTGGGGTGTGCAGCTCACAGGGCAGTAATGCTGGCGTGCAGTTTGAAATCCGGGGCTCCATCCCCAAAGGGCATCCCCAGTCTGCCCCAGTCATACCATTACACACATGTATCCACTTTCTTGCATGGGCAGAGGCTCTTTCCACAGTAACTGGGCAGTAAGAGGCAGACCTGACTGCTGCTCCCACCTCCCCAGACCCCTGGGAACACAGGACAAGACAGGGAAGGCTCGGAAACCTTGTATTACAAAAATAAAAGAGCACGTGGCACAGTGTCACGCATGAAGCTGCCGTGCCAGGCTCCAGTGCGGAACGTACCAATCAAAGGCAAATATAAAAAAGACAAACACTGTTAAACAGTCGCAGGGCAACATCCTTAAGGCTGAACAATCCCAGCTGAACTGAGCTGATGTAAACCAAGGATCCTCCTTATTCGGAGCCCCAGCAAGGCAGGATTGGTGTGGCAGGAGCTGGGAGCTCTGCTGTGACTTATAGGCTAGGTAAAGCCCCCAGATCATCTCCTTTTCCATGCTGGCAGGCCTGAAACGTATGAACGGGGCTGGGGTTCCCATGGGGGCAAGTGCTTCTGATCTGATCTCATCAGGGAGAGGGGCCTGCAGAGAGAGAGCTTCAGGTCTGGGGGCTCTGCCCCAGTCACCTCTGCCCTGTCGTTATGGCCCGTAGGACCCCTCAAAGCATCCTCCGAAGAGGGCTGGGCTGCCTCCCTTCCCTTACCGCCCACAGGCCCTTGGGTCCCCTTTGCTTTACATCAGCTCAGTTAGCCGCTGGCTCAGCACTGCTCCGTGCCGTCTCTGCTGGGCTCCAGGGAAGGGTAGGCTGGCCCCGCTCACGCCGACTTGGTCCCGCTCTCCACCTCCTTGTGCACCCACAGCTCCTTGTGCTGCTTGCGCCCGAAGCCCTCGTCGTAGTTGCCTTTACTCTTGAAGAGCTGCTGGAAGTGGGGCTTGCAGTAGAACTCGCCGTGGAGCGCCGCGTAGCTGCCCAGGCTGGGGAAGGAGGGCAGGGTTAGCTGGGCACGGGGACTCAGCTGCAGGCTGGCGGGGAGGTGTGAGGCTTGGGGGCACCGGGACAGCGGAGGAGGGAACACGCAGGAGGGGACCTTAGAGAGGGCCAGCTGCTCCCTCCAGCCAGCTCAGGATCTTAGGCGCTGCTGTGAGCAGCATTAAAGGTCTGTAAAGAGGGGGGTCCCGCAGGGCAGCTCAGCCTTGGCTCTGCGTCATCTAGGAGGAAGCTGCGGCTCAGCTCTGCGTTACCTTGGAGCTCTCTCCCTGCACGTGAGGGATAAAACTATTTTTCCATGCCAGGTGGGATTTAGCTGAGGCTTGGGACCAGGTGGGCAGATAAGCCCTTTTTTTGCTGTGATGAGTGGGTTGGGGGTCTTCAGCTACCCCACAAGACGAGGAAGGGCTGTGGTGGGTGGGTGGGTGCACTGTTTGGAAGGGCCTCCCCCACCCAGGCTAGGCAGAGCCGCGGTGACACCCATCCACCTTGCCGTCAGCAAGCGCTGCGGCAGCCTCCCAGCCCGGCTCACCTGAGCTTGGTGTGGCAGTGCTTGCAGCAGAAGCAGGCGTTGTGGAAGACGAATTTATCTGCCACCAGCCGCTCCATGGGATAGACGGTTTTCTGGCAGGCAGTGCACATCTCCTTCACTTGCGCCTTCAGGCTGAAGGACTGGGCAAGGGGAGACCAAAGGGAGAGAGGATGAGGAAGGGGTTTGGGATATTCTGTGCCTGGCTCCCACCACAGCCCTCTTCCCTCATATCCATGCTGCCAGTTGCTGGAGCATTGGTTAGCGTGACGCAGCCCCATCTCCCCTCGCCCTCCCTGCACCGCTCCACTGATGCTGGGCTGGATCGGTGCTTGGACCTTAGGCTTTCGGTCCTTCCCCCCTTGCCGTGAATCAGTAGGATGTGGGAAAATTGCAGGTACCTTGGAGCGCTGCACCGTGCTGCCTCCTGAGTTGTTCTTTGCCTCCTAAGAAGGGAAGAAATCAAAATGAGAGCCTGGACTGACAAGCCTGGCGCTGAGTTGTGCTTAAGGAGGAGCAGCAGAGGATCGGTACAGGCAGGTGAGCTGCAGGACCTTGGGGCACGCCAGCAGCCTCTGCCTGGCTGCCACGGGCACGCGGTGACCGCCTCTGAACTCACTTGCCCAGGGGCCACGACCTCCATCAGGTCTCGTGTGCGAGTTACTTCCTGCACTGTGGTGCTTCTCCCAAAGAGAGGAGAAGGAAGAGAGGAAAATAGAAAAAAAGACATGTACGTATTGCAGAGAAGGAACTCTGGGCACCAGGAGGCCGTGGTACTTGCCCGGGGCTGTGGGGGCAGAGCAACCAGCTCTCTCATCCAGCACCGCTCACTGAGGCCTCTGTCTCGGGCATAGGAGCACGGCACGGCTTTGTTTCTTCCATGACCAAGGTACAGCAGACCTCTTTTGTGGTGGCAGCACCCAAGCACAGATCCAGGAGATGTCACGGCGTAGGCATTGCAGAGCACAACCCCAGGGTGACAGCTCTCCCACTGATGGGCAGCTCTCACCGTCTGCAGGCACCGCTTACTGTCCATGGCTACCCAGTGCAACCACCATGCATGTCTTGGGACCCACACCACCGCATTACCCCTCAGGAATAACAACAGCAAAGCAGAGGACCCCTGGGGGGTCCCTGGGGCCAGTTTGGCCCTGTGGCAGGCAGGGAGGAGAAGAGGGCTTGCTGAGCTGCTGCAGCACAAGCCCCTGGCAAAACCCCTCTGTGACCTGCACCGGCAAATCCTCACCTGCTGGCTTACGCATCTACTAACAGCAGCTCTGCTTTGGTGCGAGATGCTGCTCATGCTCCTTCTGGCCCGCAATCATTTACCCCACAGGGCCGGAGAGTAATAATTAACCCTCCTCTTGCTGGAGGTGCACAGGGCTCTAGCAATGTAGCCAGTGTGGGGCTTTGCCTGCAGCCGGAGGGTGGTAGGCTGCCAGTTCCTCCAGGGCGTAACTGGGGTGGCCCTCGCTCTCATGGAGCACGCTGTGTGGGTTCCCCCCCAGCGGATGTTTTGTTTCTGAGTTCCTCACAGCCCGGTTATCAGCCCGTCACGCTGCTGCGCCGCACAGGAAACGCCTGCGCCATAAGCGAGAGCGAAAAGCCTGCCCGGGTCCCTGCAGGCTCTGCCTGTGCGGGGGGCAGGAGGGGCAGCGGGACACGGGCAGGGTTGAAGACGGGCTCCATGGCGCTCTGCAGCTTGGCCGGGGCAGATGTCACTCGGACCCTGCAGCTGCGGGAGGAGCAACAGGGCAGAGAGATCCAGACAGTGAGGTGCCTGTACCTCTGCCCCCAGGATTTCAGAGCAGGGGCTCAGCGCATGCTCTCCCAGCTGCAGCTGCAACAACTCATCTCCTCCCAAATCCCCCTCGCTCGCCCCACTGTGTGGTCCCACAGTCCTGCACCCTCCCCAAGCCGACCGTTTGCGCAGGCACCCACTGGGTCCCAGTCAGCCACCTGCAAGTATTTTAGCTTGCCTTTGCACTGATGAAAATGCTCTCTTCTTCTTTCCAACAGTCAGGATCAATGGGGTAAACACACTTCTAGCAAGGTGGACCAGCCAGGACCGCTTTACAGCAGACTGGCTCACCCTCTGCACTGTTTGTTCCCAGGGTCGGGGCAGCGTGACCCCAGGACATCACCCCGCTGCCGCCTTGTCCTTCCTCTTGCTGCTGGTTTGGCTCTGCTTGGCCAGCACTGCCCCTTCTCTCTGCCCCCAGGCCGATCGTCCGTCCCCATTCCTCCTGCTTTATCCTTCCCCATCGTTTCTCCTTTGTAATTTTGGAAGCAGTTTCTCTAAGAGATGCACAGGAATCTCTCACTTAGCTGAGCTGCCTCTTCAGATGATTCTCAGCTGCTGTCACTGGCTGAGGTCAGGGCCGTGATTTTCCTCTCACTCCCCCAAGGCTGGAAGAGTAAGCCAAAGTCAACAGCGGGACATGGGCAGCGAGGAGACTCAGGCTGTGTAAAACCAGTTGCATCCCTCGGCACTGGTAAAACAACCGCAGGTGCTCTCCTGGGGTTAGGATTTAACATACTGTTTCCAGGCTCAGCTGAGCAGAGCTAAGGAAAATGCTGCCTCTTTGGAGCTGGAATACCTCCATTCCCAAGGCTACAGGCAATCCACCGTTGCTCGTCACTTCTCGGCAGCCTTCTGGCTCCGATCAGGCACACTATCTATTTCATATCTGATATATCCTCCCTCGGGGAAGGGCCATATCCTGTCCCAGCAGGAGATGTTCTTGAGCCTTTATGTTTTTCCATCTCCAATCACTCCAATCCTAAGCAGCTTGCACGCTCTCAGATGTGATCACAGAAAGCCATGGAAACACAAACAAACAGTCAGCAACTTGAGACGGGAGCAGGGTGAGCAGCTCTGTTCAGACCAGAGCCTAGAGGCCGGCGTTGCAATGTGCTCAGCAAACAGCACCTTCTGCTGGAACATTCCTGTCCCCAGTTTTGTTGTTTGAGTAGCAGTGACTGTGCCTTTGATCACCCTAAAATGTCAAATCTGGAATACAGCTTTTGTACACAACCCCCCATCCCTGAGAACCGAAACCCAGGTTGAAATTCTCATACAAACCGCAGGGAATGCTACGTACATGAGTTGGGGGTGGGCTGGCAGGTCCCGTGGCCTGGAACATGGTTCCTTCCCCTCCTCCGTCTATTTAATCCTGAGCTTGAAGTTTGTGGGCCGATGTTCCCTGGGGAGATGTCTAAGACAGACCTCTTGCAACACCTGGAAAGGAAATGTCAACAGGAGTGCGGCTGGTTTCATCACCCCAACGCCGGCAGCTGCGCAGCTCTGCAGGAGCTGGTGCGTGACAGCCGCAAGCTCAAAGCTGTCTCCGTGGGGTCCGTGCAGCCTCTTTGGTCTAGGGATTTCTTGAGGGATCCGAGAGATTTAGGCACACCAGGCTGGACTGGCAGACAGGAGATGCAGGTCTGGAATACTGCTCGGTTTTAGGAAGCTGGCAGGTGATCAAGGGCACTGAGGTGAGGCTGGCGTGCAGCTCGGTGGCTCTAGTCCCCTTTCCCATATAAAGATACTGAGCTAGGATGGGAGAGGGCTGCTGGAAACATGAGCAGAAGGTGATGTGGTGGCTTCTGCTCCAAACCCACGCGTGGAAGGCAATTGCCAGGCAATGGCCAAGCTGTTAGCAGCAAGGCTACGACTCCCAGCCAGAGCCGCTGTCCTGCCGAGGCAGCGAAACCAGCACCCAGTGTTTCACTAATGTAGCCACTAAAGGGCTGGTGTTGCTGGAGCAAGGACTGTGATTTTAGTCTAATTTTAGCCCAGAAAAGCCTTGCTGAACAGAGCGGATCACAGCTCAGCAGAGCAAGTGATGGGGATTTTGTCTTCTCTGGGGAGCCCACGTTGCCTTTAGGCTGAGACCCGTAATCTGTGGCCTCTGCGTGACGTGCTGAGTGCCCAGCAGGATGAGTTTGACAGGTCCCGGACCAATTTTAATGCAGCACAAAAAAAAGAAAACAGCATTGCAGATCACCCTTTTTGGTAAAAATTAGCTGAAAAGGCACTGACAGATAGATCCTCAGGGGTTTTTCCCCATTGCACCTTGCCTTCAAAACACCCATAAAAGGTCAGGCTTGATGAGCCCTCTTTTGCATATGCAAGACAGAGATGTGGGGTTGAGCAAATGATGCAGAGGGAGGAGCAGAGCAGGGAACAGGAGGGCGAAGGGGTGGCTGTGCAGCTCTGCCGTGATGGGGATGTGCTGGGGGCTGGCAAACCAGCACCCCCCCACTCCTGTCTGGGGTTTTTTTCCTCTCCTCCTGAAACCTCTCGTTCTCATATTGGCACCCCAGAAACTTTCCTGCTGCCCAAGGGCTAGGGTAGACTCTGAGAAAGCCCCAGGGCAGGAGATGTGCCCGGGTGGAGGGCTTGGGCCGGGAGATGTCTCCGCAATGCCAATCTCACAGTGACATTTGCAAACCTGCCCTCGGTTTTGGGGGCTCTTTGGCTGCCTACAAAGTCCCAACACCCAGCAGCTAACACCGGGCTTGCGTTGTGCCCAGCCGAGCACCCAAAATGAGTGACTGCTTTCAGAACTGAGAGGTCTTTGCTCCAGGTCCTGAGCGGCAGCGGGTGAGCTGGGCTCCCCTCGCAGGCCTGGGGGGCTGGACAGCCCTCATCGCAAACATTTCACAGCCTTGTCTGAGAATACGGCTCCAATTTTACCTAAATCATTTCCCGTCTCCTCTGCGGTTTGCTTGTTATTTCCTGCTCGCCGAGCGGGGCGGATGGCAGCACGCAGGCAGCTGCTGCGTACCGGCGTGTGCCGGGGGCCCAAGCCCACAGCCTGCCCCCCATTCCCTGGGACAGGGCCTTCCCTCGCACGTCTCCGGGGTCGGTACGGTGCCTAGAGCCCAGCGCAGACCCCGAGGGGCACCCCTCTGGTCCCCACCCCACGCACGCCTCTGATGCGGATGCACAACCCTCCCCCTTTTCACCTGCCTTTCACCCTCTCCTCTGCCTTTCCCACAAGCATCTCTCCACCCCCAGCTTCCCTCCCTGTTCTCTCACACCTCATCTTCCTCCCCTACCCCAGCCACCTTCTTTCCCTCAGTTTCCCCAGTCTCTCTGTCATCCCCCTCTTGCCCTTCCCCATACGCACACGCTCCCTGGCTCCTTCCACCTCCCATTTGTTCCTTTGCTTCTCTTGCCCCCAAACCCTGTTCCCTTCAATGCCAGCCCACTTATCCTACCCCATGGCTTGATGTTCTCCATCCAGCCCCATCCCCAGGTCTCTCCTTCCTCTTAACATCCCTTTTCCCCTCCACGCACATACCCTGCTTGCAGCCTCGTGCCTACGCTCTCCCAGCCTTCGTTTCAAATGAGACGTCCCCTCGGTGTAGCTGCCCTACAGGCATGTGAGTAGAAGTTGCTAAATGTCCTTCCTGCCGAAGGACAGGAGGCAAGAGTAGAAATCTCAAAGGGGAAGGGTGTGCTGAAGTGATAAGGGAAACAGAACAAGTTAGAAACTGCAGGAGGGTTTCTAGGAGGCTCTCAGCTGCTGTCATCGCTCTTCCAAGGAGGCATTAGTCTGCGCAGGATGGGATTTGAGCCCCAGGCAGTCAACACAAGCCTCCATGAGCGGAGGAACACCAGTGGCACAGGCTTTGCTTAAGGACATGCTGCCACACTGATGTTGTGAAGCCTTCACGATTGCTAGGGCAACCCTCCAGCATGCAGGGGGGGCTCGCTGATTTTCTGAGGAGCGCAGAGGGCATCTGTGACAAAGCAAGAAAGCCAAGTCCAGGTCACCACCGTGGAGGCTGGCACCGTAACCGCTAGACCTGACTTCTCCAAACCTCTGTTCCCTAAGGCTCTTGGCCATCTACGCAGCAGGGCTGAGGACTGTCCCTCTCCTAGTCATGCAGCCAGCAATTTCAGGCATCTGGCTCAGGACAAGGTGAGAACCCCTTTGCTTCTACAGCCTCCGCTCTTCCTGCCCCTGCTGGGAGCATCCGATGGCCAGTGTAGGCAAAAAAAACCCTTTCTCCAACGGATCTGGGCTTGTGCTGTCTGCCCAGGGAGACAGAGCAGCTTCCGATGGCAGCACTGGTGGCCACAGCATGGCAGACACAGAGGGAGGTGGATGTCGGTGTGCTCCAGAGACATGGCACCACAGCCAGCAGGATGCACTTGGTGCCTGAGCTGCCAGCTCTGCCTGCCCACAGGTCATCGCAGGCAGCTGCCGGTCCTGCTCTGGGGGCTTTTTTGGAGATCTTGGCAAGCTGGTGTTCGACTGAGGACCTTGGGGTTGGAGCTTGTCTGGCAGCCGCAGGGGACGTGTGCCTGCTGCCGTGTAAGAGCAGATGGAGAGGTGCTACAGCTCTGTCTTCTAGCACCGAATGGGGAGCAGTGTGGGGTGAGGAAGGCAACGTTCATCCCAGAAGCTGCTCGGTCGCAGAGCTTTTGCCTAGCAGCCTCTCCCACCCCCTCTCGCCTTCCTGCCTGACCCTGGGGGCAGATGTAGGGAGAGGGAAGCAGCCGGGGTGGCCCCTCAAGGACATTTCCCAATCCCCCTGACCTGCCTCTGAAGCATCATATTTCCCGCAGCCAGGAGGGTGCGGGGAGCCTTTCCCCCCTTCCCCTCACCAGCGGGGCTGCCCTCGCAGCCGAGCCAGCCTGCTCCCAGCGGGCCCCAGCCCGGCGCAGCCCGGTGCAACCCGGCGCTGGCTAATGGCCTCTCTGAAAGCCGATGGGTTTCCAGCACAGGAAAGCAGCGTGACTGCGGAGGGCGAGAGGCCCCTCTCTGCCATATGGTTCCCATTAGCAGCCCTGTGAAGTGTATGTTTACTGCTGGGATCACTGTACCATTGCAAGGGGCTTTCCCAAAGGCAAAGCACGGCATGGGGGATCCGGGCCCCTTCCTCCTCCATCCTGGGAGGATGCGGAGTATCCCCGGCAGCACGGCGAGGCATGGGCAGGGGCTCAACACCTTGGAGAGGCTGTCAAGCCTCTCCCCCAGGAAATCAGAAGCTGAATGCTGTGGGGACTGCTGTCCCCGAGATCACGTGCAGGATTAGTGCTGCCTACACACCCGGGACAGCCGCTGACCCCCCAGCTCCATGGACCGCTCAGCCCATGGTCTCTGTCAGCAGGACTGCGTGGGGAGGAGGTGAAGAAGGGCTGGAAGAGCCTGTCTGCCGAGCCTGGGAATCACCCAGCTCACTGCCCAGCTGGCCCCTGTTTCTGCAGCCTTGGGGCCTCGCGGCCAGTCCACACCATGAAACAAAGCGTGGTGCAGAGTTGGCATCAAACAGGCCAGCGCCAGAACCGGGCAGAGTGCTGCCGGGGAAGGGGGGACAGTGACCCCAGTGCTGCTTCAGCTTCTCAAGCGTGGAAAGAAACAGCGAGCTGCAGCGTGGGGGGGATGATGGAGCGAGCCTGGTGGTCGTGGCTCCAGCTTTAGCCATGGAGGACCCTAATTCAGCTTCAGATCTTGGCTCCTTGTGTGGCTTCGAGCCAACCACTCGACCTCACCGGTATTTGCGACCCAGGGCAGGTCCCTGCTGGCTTGACGCAGGGTGGAGGGCTCCAGGGAGCAGCAGCCACGCCACTGCTGTGGCCACCACTACCCTGCTCATCAGGTTTCTGGAGAGCAGCCCCACCACGCGGACCTGCCCCTGCCCCTGCCCACAGCCCACGGCACAGAGCTACCTTCCACCAGCCTGCCCCACTAATCTGCTTTCCATCCACGTTCTGCGCCCGGGCTGCCTCTTGAAAGGCTGCCAGTGGGCAGAAAATCTGCAGCCGAAATCCTGAGGGATGCTGACAAGGAATAGTTGTGGGGAGGAACAGGGCTGCCTTTGTCAGGGCAACAATGGAGGACCCGCATGAGCGAGGAGGGAGCCCGAGGGAAGCCCCTGCCCACCCGCTCTGCTCTCCCACCTTCGTCCCTGCCTTGGCTCGCCTCCCCTGAGGAGGAGGAGCAGGGCCCTGGAAGGACCAGGGGTGAGGGGGACCAGGCTGGTTCCCAGCCCCTGCCTCTCAGCAAGGAGGCAGACGGGGCAGGAGGATGCTGCTGGGATTCATCTGTTTTCCAGAAGTGGAAAGTGAAGCACGGAGCAGCCCATTCCTGGGACCGTGGCCATGTTTAATGGCATCCATTAAAAATCATGGTCTGAAGGGAGTCTCTGCTCCCTGGGATCTCCTACCTTGCTAGGAGCTCAGATACAGCAAATACAGCAGAAAGCCTGCTGGGAGGATGAGAAGAGCCTCTTTTCCAGGCAGAGACAAATCCTTCGCAGCGGTGCCAGATGACAGAGCAAACAGCAATGGCCAAAAATTGCAAGTTGGGAGGTTCAGGTTGGACATTAGGCAAAACCGCTTCACTGGGAGAAAGACTTGGAGGCTCTGAGGCTCTGCAGCATGGTACTAATTAAGTGTAATATAAACCTGGTGCAAACAAGCACGATAGGCAAATAGCAGTTCATGCTCCCTCCCTCCCCTTTTCAGTTTTTCCATAGTCTCTTCTATAAACCAGGCTCCACCTGGAAACCTCACCTTCTGGTTTCTTACATAAATGTATATCCATTCACCGTTATACTGGCATTATGTTCCTAGTTCTTCTCCCACTATAATATTTGCCTCCCAAAGGGATTCATAAAGAGTAATCACAATCCTTATCAGTCTTTTTTTAGAAGGAGAAGCCAATTCCTTTTATTCTGTTCTCATAAGGTGGGTTCTCCATTCCTACAGCCACTTTGGCGGCCCGCTGCAAGTAGGTGAGCTGGCCTGGATGCACCGCACTAAAGGAGATCTTAGACCTTTGTATTCTGGTACAAATACTTCTCTGGCACCCCTGAAAACATCTGGCCTGATGTGTTCTTCCTTTGTCACCTCTGCCAGAAGTCCTAGATGCTCTTTCTTCTTCAGCACCCTCCATATGCTGAGGTCCCTTCAGGCTACGGCAGCTTCGTGTTGCAGCTCCCGAAGCGCCTGCTCCGGCACAACTCTACTTTAGCCATTTCTAGGACTCCGGTCTCATCTTCCCGTTTGCTGATCTGTTTTTTCTCACCATGGGCAGATCTCCTGACTTCTAAAGGGGCTGTTAACAAGTTCAGTGCCTAGATCTCTCCTTGTGGAAGGATCCAAGCGTCCTTCCATTTTACTCTCTCTTCCCTATCCCCTTTCATATCTCCACCTAAAATAATCATTTCCTTGGGACACTTCATCAAGTGCTTTCCTTAAATCCAGATTCATGAGGCCCTGTTGTTTCAGAAGTCAGTTATCATACCCAGGGAAGATCCTGAGCCAACTTGACATGATCTGTGTTAAAACCACACTGCATTTTGTTCTGCTTCCCAACACCATCTCTTTGATTGCTCTTCCAAAACCTATTCTAGAAACTCATTTTTTATTGTACTCCAATTAATGGACCTGTAATTGCCTGTAATTTCCTCTTTCCCCAAACATAGCCTGTAAATGTTATGTTGGCTAATCTCCTCTCGTGGAATATCACCTGTAAAACACCAGACTTTGGAGTGGCATCTCCTATGTGGGTTAGCCCGTATCTTCACGGGCCTGCCAGTCCCTCCTGAGAGCTTCTGCTGTTTCGCCATCTGCAGATGCAGCAAAGAGCAGGAGTGAGTCCTGTTCCAGGCACCCCAAAACACAGCACAACCCCTTCCCATGGTCCCTGCCTCCACACCACCCCTGTGAGAGCTGCCATGTCCTCCTGCATTTGCTGTCCAAATGCAGATTGTGTCCAAAAAAAAAAAAAAGCCACCAAAATCATCTTCATAGGTTAAATCTCTCAAAAGATGGTTCTTTTTGAGCTGCCCTGTCCATTTTCAGCCTTCGCCTCCATCGTCCCTTTTAGGATCCAAGATGCCAGATCCAGTATAGGATCTGCTGCTCTGCAAGGCCACGGGATCTCGGTGGAGCGCCGAGTGTGCTGGGAAAAGCAAGCCCTGGAGAGGCACATCAGAGGTTGCTGAGGCTCCTTGTGTCTGAAAACCCTCGAGCTGGCCATACGGAGAGGGTTATGGGCACACCAGAGGAGGGAGAAATATGTGTAAAGCATGCTTAATATTGATTGCAATAATCCCTTCACCCAGATTTAATGTTTTCCATCGCAGAGCTTTTGCTACCAGCTAGGTAAGCTCTGCAACACCCCCAGATGGCAGATAAAAATGACTTAACTGGAAAGTGAAAGGCAGACACCTCTGGGGCAACACGGCAGCTGCCTGCCAATGGACAACAACCCTGCAAAAGCTGAGGGTGGGCGAAAAGGAAAAGAAAAACTCCATCGCCGTGTAGGACCGGAGGGGGTGGTTGTAGGCTCACAGGACTGACTCGCTGAAGGAAACCAGAAGAGGAACTCCCTTCTCTAATGAGAAGTCTCGTGGGATTTTTGTTGACCAAAAAAGGTCAGGAACCTAATTTTGAGCTGTATGAAAAAGAAGATGCATCCAGTCACTTTGCAAAGCCCAAGAGGCTGGTTCTGACAGACCCCCACTTCTTAACTGGGAATTGCTTCTTGCAGGGCTCCCATTTAAAAAGGACGTTAACATTGGAGCCGTTTCGGGCTAGGCTTGATCAGTTGACCTGCAATTATTTTGTAATCTACGTTAATAATGCTGCAGATGTGCGACTCCTGGCCTTAAATACACGACAGCTCAGCTGGGGCACCAGATGTCTTCCCTGCGAGAGCCCTCACACGATGTCTTTGGTGGACAAAGCCCAGCTTCCAAAGCATGATCCAGGCTGCTGGATTATCATGTTCTTTCAAAACTGATGCCCACCCCATGAACAAAAATCCGTGGAAAATTGATCAAAAATATGATCTACGAGGTAGCTTAGCTGGTCCCAAGTGATCCAAGGGGATTAGACAACCAGACTGGCTTAAAATGTGGTAGTTACAGCACTGGACTGGGACTTGGGAGACCTGGGATTGATTCACAGCTCTGCTGCTAATTTTTGGGTGATAGTGGACAAATAATTTCATTTTTTTCGGTTCCCTTTCCCCCCCCAATGAAAACAGAGCAGCTCTCTTTTGTGAAGCCCTGGGAGATCCCTGGCTGTATAAGGGTTATGCCAGAGCTCAGGGTATTTTTATTGTTATTAAATCTCACAGTCGTGCAACAGCCTCCCCAGGGAAGCAATGAAAGACCTGTCTCTGGAAAGGTTTAAAGACAGGCTGGATGAGGCGGTAGGAGACACACCATCGAGAATCAGCAGGCATTAACGAAGGGGGATAAGGGAGTTGGGATCTAACAGGTTTTCTTCCATCTCTGCTCTTTCTGATCAGCTTAATAAAATGGATCTGTCCAGCCCCCCTCCGGCACGTACTGCAGCACACAACAAAGGGGAATTACAGCCCAAACGGGGAGCAGGAGCCCCAAAACGCTGCACCCCAAGATGCCCGCTGCAGCGGATCCAGTGTACACAGGCCCCCGCTCACCCTTGTCCCCATGATGTGCTGGCTGCAAGCCCCTTGGCCCCTCAGCTCCCGCAGGGCACGGGGTGCTCACCCCCCCTTCAGCAGCATCGCTCCCCAACAGGCTCCTGGAGCTCAGACAGTGTCTCCTTGCCCCTGCCTGACCCCGGCGAGGCCACCACGAGCCGAGAACAGACCCCCTTGTGTTTCCCCCCACCCTGGATCTGCTTCCCGCGACCACCTCGGCCGAGCCTCCTCCCAAAGCAAAAAAGTTCCCGGTGCATCTGGGTGGGACCTCCTCCCGGGGGGGCTGCGCAGGGGGAGGATGAACCCCCCATCTGCTGGGTGGCTCCTGGCCAGCGGCGCTGCTTCCCGACGCTCTCCCTGTCTTTGCATTCCTCCCTCCTCTCCATCCCTTTCTCCCTGGGTGCTTGCCTCTCTCTCCCTCCCCACCGCTCGGTCTTGCTTTCTCCCCCCCAGCATCTCCCTCTCTTCCCACCGCTGAGCAGGGCCGCAGTTGGCGGCCATCCCTGGGATGGATGAACCCCCTCGCTCCCCACATCTCGGGGACCATCATTGTCTCCCGCCGAGCCGCCCGCTGCCTCTCAGCCCTGTTGTTCTCGACGAGCGAATGCTCACCATATGCCTGGGCTCCTCACGGTGATGCCGAGCGGGAGGGTTTCACCCCGGTAGGGTGGGTCTGTCCGGCGGTGGGTCCGTCCGGCCGTCCCTGATGGCAGGGTGTTCTCACTCCCTTTCTCCCCGTTGCAGAGGCCGGGGCTGTGGGAGCGAGAGCCGTTTCCTGCGAGCTCCCACGGCTGCCTCGCGAGCCCTTTTATCGCCGGGCTGCCGCGGTGATTGGCTCTCGCCGTTGTACCGTCTTCCAGCCGCTTGCTCCTTTGTGTGAAGCCAACCTCTAACCCCAAACCTTCCCCAGCCCCTCTTTTCCCGGGCTCCCTCTCCCCAGCTGCCCCCGGACCCCCACAGCCTTCTCGACCCAGCCGCTGACCCCAAGAACTTCCCTCCGCTTTCCTCCCTGCTGGCAGCGTGCCCCCCCCGGCGTAATTAGCTTTTGCCCAGCCTCTCCCCCCACTCCTTGCCCTGTTCTGTGTGTGCAGATGGGCTTCGCGCGAGACTTTGGACATGGCCTTGGGCTCTCTCCATGTGGCACTAACCCACTCGTGTGAGATTTCCTGCAAGCATCCTGGAGGATCCCATCCCTCCAGGGTCTGCAAAAGCCAAACTTGCCCCCCCCAGCCTCAGCAAACTGTTTGCAGAGGAAGGGTCATGTCAGGCAGCTGCAGGAAAGGGGAATCCCAATGCCCCCAGCTCCTCACCCCTCCAGGGGGGCAAAACTGAGACCTGATGGTTTCAGAAATCCAGGTTTTACTCCACGAGAGCTGATGAGCCGTGCGTGGGAGCGGTGCTGTGTAAGGTGGTCAGTAGATCTGCCAGGGCAGGTTCTCGTAGGGCGAGCAAAATCGCTGCCTGGACGATAAGGCCAGCTTCCCCCACGCCGCTCCTGGGGTTTGGGACCAGGTGGCTGAAGTTTGGAGGGCTGGGATTTCCCCAGGAACAGGGCAAAATGTTAGGAATAAATAGGTTAAATGTTAATAGTTAAAACCTGAAGGGAACTTGGAAGCGGTTTGAGACAAGCCAGGATGGCCGAGAGCCGGCAGAAAGGCAGAGGGACCCTGTGGCTCTGAGGACTTTAACCTCCCAAACCCCTCCAATGGGGGATAAATGAAGGCAAAATATGCAATGGAGTGGTGAAAAGAGCTTTGATAATGATGATGCAGGAACAAATACTCTTGTTTGGGCTCCTCAACACAGCGTGGTGCCGCTGGCAAGAGCTGAACGTTGGCTGGAGATGGCCCCGAGTCTGAGCCCAGCGCTGAGCCCAGCGGCTGAGGCAGGTGATCTTTGTGTGCAGAGTTTGTCTGTAATTCCCCATACAAAAAATACGATTAAGGAATTTATGGCGGTGTTTACTGGATGAGGAGACAGCAGTGATGTGATTTATCACCTCTGTCACTCTGCATTGCCCAAATAGCATCTGTGATGAAAAGGCTTGCTGCCACCGAGAGCAAATAAAAGAGTAATTTGACTCGATAGTAAAATTAGCTGTTGCTGAGCAGATCCAGACCCAGTGACAGGGATGGTCATACGCATCACACAGCAGGAGGCTGGCAGGGCTGCAAAAGCCAGTGTCCATCTGGGCATGGGGAAGAGCAGAAGAGTGTCCAAGGCATTGCCACGCCGCCCTGAAAACAAGGGCAGGCGTGCGGGAGCCTGCAGTGAACGAGCCCCGCTGAGGGCATGGCACCTGCGTGCTGCCCTGGGCATAAATGCACTGGCAAACGGGTCCAGTCTTCAGGCTGGGTCTGCCCCCCTTTCCCACGGCATCGCTCTGTGGGGACGGGGTCTGGAGGAGGAGAGGGCTGGGGGCTCATCCTGGCACCCACTGTGGGGGATGCAGGGTGCGGAGCTGGGGCCTGAGCCCATGTCCCACGGGGGCTCCGCTGGCACCAGAGTCCTTCCTGCAGCTGCTGTGAGAAACGCTGCAGGTCTGCTCTGCGTGCGTGCACAGGCACGTGCATGCACAGATGTGTATGTATGCGGGCATACAAACACATAGAATTATGGAATCGTTTAGGTTGGAAAAGACCTTTAAGATCATCAAGTCCAACCGTTAACCACCACAGCCAAGGCCACCACTAACCCATGTCCCTAAGCACCACATCTCCCCGGCTTTTAAATCCCCCCAGGGATGGGGACTCAGCCCCTGCCCTGGGCAGCCTGTGCCAGGCCCTGACAGCCCTTTGGGGAAGGAGTTTTTCCCAATCCCCAACCTAACCCTGCCCTGGCGCAGCTTGAGGCCGTTCCCTCTCGTCCCATCGCTTGTTAGGGGCATGCACATGCACATACATGCACATGCACACATGCATGCATCCCCACATGCGTCCGTACATACCCACGCATGCACACACACGAGCACACGCTCACACGCTCTCACACGCGTGCACGCTGATGCACACACACACACCACGGCCTGTGCAGGGGCTGGGGTCCGCCGGCCTGCGCCCACCCCGGGGTGGGCCCGTGCGGGGGTGCTGGGGCTCAGCTCCTTTTCCCGCTGCTATGGCGGCGCGGACGGCCCCAGCAGCCCGCCAGGCCTGGAGAAGACGGAGGGGGAACGGGCCCAGGGGCCGGGGGCAGGGGCCGAGCTCAGGGGCCGGGGTGCCGGAGGGGCCGGGGGCTCGGGCAGCGGGGGCGGCGCGGGGCTGCCCCGGGGCTCCAGCGGCCCGGGACCCCCGGCCCCGCTCCCCGCCCTCCCCCGCCGGCAGGGGGCGCCCTCCCGCGGCGGCGCCGCTCTCCCGGGGCCCCGCCCTCCGCTCAGCGGCTCCCCCCCCAAGTCCTCCTCGCCCGCAGGGGGCGCTGTGCCGCGCCAGCCCCCCCCCTCCGGTGCCGCTCTAGCCGGCGGCGGCGGGCGGCGGCGCAAGATGGCGGAGGAGGGCTCTGTGTGCAGCTTCGTTTTCAAGAAGCGGGGCCTGGCGGCGGGCAGGGGCCGGCGCAAGCGACCCAGCAGCGACCAGGAGCAGGGTGAGGGATTGGCGGGGGCTCGCGGAGGGCCCCGGCAGGGTGCGCGGAGCCGGGCCGTTACGATGCGCTGGGGAGACGAAGGAGGGCCTGGTGCCACCCTGGAGCGCAGCCCCCACACGGAGGGGCCTCGCTGCCCTCCCCAGCCGTGCCGCTGTCTGTGTGGTGGAGGGGGTGAGGGGCTCCTCCCCGGCTGTGCCATCGCCCTCGGGGGTTCCGCCGACCTCCCGCACCTTCCCATGGGCGTCCCCAGCCCGCGGGATGGGGGAGGCTGCCAGCAGAGCCTGCCCCCGGGCTGGGGTCCTGCGCTCGGGCTGGGGTCCTGCCCCCGGGTGCGCCCTTACCCCTGGACTTTACCTCTCAGAGAGCAGCGGTGAAGAGGGCAGCACGGTGGTGCGGAAGGAGCGGCGGCGGGAGACCCCCAACCCCATGATCCAGAAGGTAAAGGGAGCTACAGCAGGGCACTGCTCCATCCGAGGTCCATCCGCAGTGGCCTGCTAATCTCAAGCTAGACACAGTCGTGGCGCCTTCATACCTGCTGTCTTCTTGCCCCTCAGACCAGGAGATGCATGAAGGAGAAGCCCGCGTACGCGCTGAGCAGCAGTGATGATGACGATCCATCAAAGGAGATTGGAGTCACTTACAAATCGACAAGGTCGGCGGTAAGGACTGGGCAAGAATGTGGTTCTGGGGTGCGAGGTCAGGTGGGACTGGCAGACCCTGCCCTTGATAGAGAGAATTTGCCTCTGTGAATGTGGGATCAGCTGTTCCTTCTTCTTTATCCATAGATGCACCCCCTTGTCTCTTCCCTCTTAATAGACAAGCACCTTGTGCTAGGTTTGTTCTGATACCCCCTGCATCCTCAGGAGGCCGTTTAAGGTTGGCCTGTCCCTCTTAGAGTTGGGAATTAAAACCCCAAGATGCCACTGGACTTGCCCAACATCGCACAAAACTTTCAGGAGAGGGAGCACTTGAATAAGGTTTGCCCTCCTGTTGGGTTTGTGTTTTCAGTTTTAGACCATCTCCCTCCACAAAGAATTGAGGGTGACTTAGAAGGTGCTCCCATCTTTATCCTTGTGACTAGCGATGGGGTAAGAGCTACAGAGAGAGGTCATCGTTTTTCTTGGGATTGATGGGTGGGGTGTCCTGGTAACATCTGGAGTGGAGAGAAATCAGCTGTGAAGGTTTGGGCACAGCTCAAATTGCTCTTCCCACTGCATTTTCGCTTAACTCTCCTCTTGATCCAGTGAAGTTTTGCCCATCAGTATGAGCCTGGGCAGGATATAAGTAGGATTAAAAGCAGGTATCAACACATGTTCCTCTTCAGACCTATTTCCTTATTGACTGTGCCTCTCTCTAAAATAGGAATAATGCCTAACTGTCCCCAGTCAGTTTCAGGGTCAGACCAAGGTCTCCTTGTCACATTAGAGATTAATATGAACATAACCTAGTGCTGTAATTATTTACCACTTTGGCTGCTGCCAAGGGGGGCAGCATATTGTTAGCCCTGCTTGCTGTAGGAGAATGGGAAGGGAGCAGGAGATGACAGCTCCAGAAGCTTTTGGTACGTAAGTTGGATTTCGTTTTAATTGAGGTTGGCTGTAATTATTCTTCCGTTTCTGTGCAGCTGTTCCTGAAGATCTGATAAAACCTAGGAATAGGCTTCTGTTCAGTCCATTAAAGAGGAATCTAAACCAGACCATTGTGTTAAAACTGAATGTAAGCCACCCACAGCTGGGTTAAAAGTTCAGACATAACATCCTGTGTGTAGGTGGGATGGTCTCATGGTTGAAGTGTTGGACATGGGAGACCTGAGGTCAGCTTCCAGCTAAGCCGAGGCTGAGTGTGAAGGAGTAAAGTAAGGACAAGTGTTTCCTGCAAGCACTAGGCTGGATCCAGCCCATGGGGGGTTTTCCCTGGAGGTGCTAAGGGAAGGAAGGCAAAGCAGGCCATGGCCAGTACTTGCTCTGTGACCGACACTTCAGGTAGCCAAGGAGCTCTCTGTCTTGTACAGGTTTTCTCTTCACTGTTGTCCCAAGTTCTTCTTGCTTTTCAGAAACCTGTTGGCCCAGAAGACATGGGAGCCACAGCAGTGTATGAACTGGACACAGAGAAGGAGAAAGATGCCCAGGCCATCTTCGAGCGCAGCCAGAAAATCCAGGAGGTGAGTCAGCCTTGCTCTGTAAGAGCTAGTGCTCTACAGCAGGAGTACATGTGCTTTACTCATCCCCTTCTGCACACCGAGAAGAGTGTGAGTCTCTTCCTCCCTGGAAATTTGAGAAGCCAAGAGTGTAACCCTTGCAAACAGGGGAATTTTCTGGCTTTATTGGCATCTTGGTGTTAAGGAAGGCAGGGCTGGGAAGGGAGGCTGGTGTTGGAGCGGTGAAAGCTAATCTGTGTCTTGAAGCTTTCCTGATCCTTAATCACCTTTCTTTTTGCTTTCCTAGGAGCTGAGAGGAAAGGAAGATGATAAAATTTACCGTGGTATTAACAACTACCAGAAGTATGTGAAGCCCAAGGACACATCAATGGGAAATGCCTCTTCAGGAATGGTCAGGTAGGTTGGGATGAGCCTCAGAGGACTGGGACCACAGAGGAGCTCAGGCACCATCCCCAAAGGCACCTGTTTGGGGCTTAAACTTCGCTGTTACTGCCAGCTTCTTTCTGTCTAACGAGTCCAGTGTCCGGTTCTGACCAGGCCCCCAGGGGCTTTCTCCACTGCAGCTGCGCAGCCGGCCTGAGCCTTCTCCCACCCTTTCAGAAAAGGACCCATCCGTGCTCCAGAGCACTTGCGGGCCACGGTGCGATGGGACTACCAGCCCGACATCTGCAAGGACTACAAAGAAACTGGGTTCTGCGGCTTTGGAGGTGAGCGGATCTCGCCTGCAGCTGAGCACGTGCTGTGCCAGATCTGCGAAGGGATTCAGTCCAGCTTATGATCCCGTGTTTGTGGGGCTAAGATGTGCGCTTACTGATTTACAGGCACTTGTTTGCAGAGCTGGTGTGTGATGCTGTTGCAAAGTTGTTTTATGTAACGTTCTTGTCATTTGTGTCGGCCCTTCTGAAAGCTGATGGCCTCTAATCAGTGGTTGTAAGAGTCCTGGGAGGGACACCTGGGGTGTTCCAGTGACCCACGTTCCCACAGGTATTCTGGCCGCTGAGGCCACATGAGGGATGGGATTTCCTGTTCCTTATCCCACTTCCCATGTGTGTAAATGCTGGAACTGTCGCTGTGGCACACAGAGCATGATCCTCGTGGCCTGTCAACCCTGAGAGGGATCCTGTGCCTGCTCCAGGAGCTTGGCGCTGTCCCGGAGCACAGGCAGGCAGGGAGGCAATCAGGTTTCACCTTCTGCTGGGCAAAGCTCAAGCTGGCCCTGCATGAGGTGTCCCTTTAACACTCTACCCGCACAGCCTGGCTGTTAATTCCTCTTTCTTTGTGCTGCTTAGATAGCTGCAAATTCCTCCACGACCGCTCGGACTACAAGCACGGCTGGCAGATTGAACGGGAACTGGATGAAGGCCGATACGGAGTCAATGGTACGGCACCACCCCTCTGCTCTCCCTCTCCCTAAGCCGCTGGTGGATGAGGCTACCAGGTCCTGCCTTCTCTCATGCCCTAGGGTGTGACTTAGGGATATTGGGTCACTATGAATGAAACGGGTCCTTGTTGTCTCAAACTGGTCATGGGTTGAATTAATATTGGACAGAAAGGACTCTATTCCAAAGCTGTGGAACTCCCTGCTGCAGGATAACCTTAGGGCCAGTAACCACTGCCAGTGCTGAGCAAATCTGCTTTCAGATAACCACCGACTGCCACCGGAGAGAATGATTTCCTCTGGCTCTCTATAAAAGGATAGCAGTGCTGTTGTGTGGGTCCCGGCAGCGAGCCGTGTGGCGCTGGGGAGATGTGACCACCTCCTGCCCCCCAGGTGCCCAGGAGGTGCGCTGCTTTCATGCTGCGTCACAGCATTATTTCTCACTCACAGTGTCCATAGCTGCGGCCCAAGGCTCATGAGTGTTGCTCCTGAACCGCTGTGCAGCTGGGGGGAAGAGGGTGTTCTCTGTTCAGTTGGAGCCAAAGAGTTTGGTGGCAGCTGGTTTGGAAGAAAATCTGAAAAACAGGAGGGGGCTGGAGGCTATGTCTCTTTATAGCAGTGAGTGGGCGAGGTAGGAAAGAATTTGCTCTTGTGAGATGAGCAACAAGCACGCTGGCTCATTAGACCTAATTATATCTCAGTCCCACATGTGTTACTGACATCAGCACCACCCAGATGCCAGAGCTCTATTGTTTCCAACAGAGATGGAATCCCACCTGCTGTGCTCTCTCCATATTTAATATTTCACGCACCGTGCATGGGCTGGGCTGGCCGCCTCTGCTCTTGCTCCAGTCTGGTTATCTTTCTCTCCTGCAGATGAGGAAAACTATGAGGTGAGCAGCGATGAGGAGGATATGCCTTTCAAATGCTTCATCTGCAGAAGTTCCTTCAAGAACCCCGTGGTCACCAAGTAAGCGATTGTTTTGGCATGAGGTGCCAAGCGTCTGCTGTCGATCCAGTTCACAACTCCTTCACTGTCAGGCAAATACAAACACTGCCCACAGGCTGGTGGGTGGAACCTGCTTGGCTGCCGTGGCTTTCTGGTGGGTGGGGAAATCCTCTGATAACCAGGGAGTCTCATAACTGCAGCTGGAGCATCTCCTTGGAAGGGATCTCACGCCTTTGTTGCCCAAGCACCTTTTTGATTTCCACAAATGCTGCCTCATTACATCATCTTCCCCCTTAATCTTGAGATTTTGTTTTCATGCCTTCGTTCCTCCCAGACACTGAATGGCACGCTGCATTCTGTAGGCAAACAGAAGCATGGGGAAGCCAAGAGCTTGCCAAAGCTGAGGAGCAGGCTGGGGCAGCCAGCCCTCTCCCATGCTGCTGGCTGTCTCGCTGGGTACCTGGTGTCTGGAAGAGCTCACTGGTGGCTCTGTGCCATCCCTCCACATCAGCGAAGCAATGCTGAAACGCCTTCCGTGGGGACAGCGCTGCAGAGGAAGCTCTGCATGCAGCTCATTTTTGCATCCCCCAGGGACCAGTAGTCAATAATTTCTAACTCCTGACACAGCGATTGTGACTTGCAGTGGTGTCTGTGTCTCGACAGGTGTAGGCACTACTTCTGTGAGGGTTGTGCCCTCCAGCACTATCGCAAATCCCAGCGCTGCTACGTCTGCGACAAGCAAACCAATGGAGTCTTCAACCCGGCAAAAGGTAACGGGCACCCGTGGGAGAGGGCTTCCAGTGGCAGCATCTGGAGCAGCAGAGGCACCGGCTCCTGAGGTGTCTTCTTGGTGTCGGGCCTGCCCCAAAGCTGGAGCTCGCAGCTCTTGGCTGCCAGCAGAGCTCTCTTTAGTGCCAGGAGACACTAAGTCATGGCCTGGGTGGCTCCGTAGGTGCAAAATGAGCGTCTGTGCTTGCCCAGATGGGGAGCTCGGGGAGCGTGGCTTCTGGTGAGGGGAGGGGGACGTGCTGCGGGGCGGAGGCAGCGGCTTGGCTGATGACAGTTGGCAGGTCAGTAACACACTGGCGGACTCTCCGACTGTAACATCTGACGCCCTGGACTCAGCGGATGGCGGTAGCTCCTAGCTGAGCCTTTGCGTAGGCAAGCAGTTCTCGGTAGCTGCCCTGGTTCTTGCGGAGATGGATACCCGCTTACAGCACCCAGGCACCTGGCTTTGGTGTGGGACAGCCCCTGCGCCTGAAGTTTCATCCTGCCTATTCCTGTTTTTCAGAGCTCATGGCAAAACTGGAAAAACACAAAGGGGAGGAAGAAGAGGGGGAAGAGCAGCAGCATTCAGACCATGGAGAGGATCCACAATAGCAGAGCACCCTGTTTTGTATCTAGCTGAATAAAGCTTTTATGGGGGGAAAGAAAAAAGCTCGCAGCAGTTGCCTTGGGGCCAGCAGCTGTAGCCAGTGCTTGCGTGCCCAACCAGCAGCTACTAAAAGTGTCCCGAGCGTGCCGGACTCCCTGTTCGCTGCTCTGTGAAGGCACAAGACAGAACAGGTAAGGTCAGACTCAAGAGTCGTGGCTGAGTAGAGCTGTCTGCTACCGCCATGCTGCCCGCGGGGCCCCAAACAGTTGCCTCTCAGTGCAGCAGGGCACCTGGGGAAGGAGGGGTTGAAGACTACGCTCAGTTACTTCATAACTTCTGTTTTTGACCGAGGCACTGCTGTTTCACTCCTAACTGCACTGATCCTGCTCGCTTCCTGCTGCTGTGTAAGCATAAAACTATCTCTAAGTCCATAATCTTTGAGCATGTAGCAAGCTGAAAGCATGGAAGCAGATGAGAAATATTAGCTTGCATCAAGTTCATCCTTCACCCTAAAAATGCTAACTCATGGGAAAGCAGGCTGGAGCCCTGCAGTTATTTGTGATTTATTATAGCTCTGTGTATGCCCTCCCGTCTTTCTGCCTGCTTAGAACTTCAGGGGGCAACACAGCTCCTGAATCACCCCTCTTCTGTGAGGAAACCCACCTCCTCCAAGCCATCGCTAACTCGGTGCCAAAGGTTTTATGCTGAGCGGTACTGTGCTTTTTCTTGCTGTAAGTGCCAGCGATTCAGTCCCTGTCCAGGCTTGAGGGAGAGGGATAAGCATTTTTGCAAGCTGCAGACTTCATAACAAACTAGGAAATTAAGATCTATAATAAAATTAAATCAGGAGCCAAACCTGATCCTAGGGAGGGAGTAGAAGGGGCCTGTCCGATCTGTCGTAGCCTGCCCTTACAAACACCCAGCTGGGGGAGAATGCATTCTACTGAAACGTTCGGAAAAGAGCAAGAGCAGTTGTTGGCAGCTTCTTGCTTTAGTTGAAATATGTTTTTGAAAGATGAAGGCAGTTGCAGCTATCTGGGGTGAGCTTATGAAAGTAAGGAAATGAGAAGAGTAAGCATGCACAGCCAGCTGATGACATCATTTGTGAGCCACTCCATCATCGTGCAGAAACAGCAGACAAAAAAAAAAACTTCAGAAATATTTTATTTGTTTTGGCAAAAAACTAGAGTAACAAACTTTTTCTGGGTTCAAGTACAGTTTATAAACACAAGAAGGACCTGTTGCCAGCACCACTACTCCCATCAACCACACCTACAGGACTGGATTCAGTGCTTCATTAAAGAGTAGAAAGACCTCCAGCACCCGTGGTCCTTGGGAAGGTCAAACTAAGCCTTCAATACACCTCCAAAACCCAAACACCGTAGAATGGGGGGGAGCTGCCACAGCAGCAGGTCAGAGTCACGCAGCCATCAATCACGGGAGCCACGGGAAAAGCAAGCTTTTGCCCGTCAGTCAGTCAGGGAAGGCAGAACAGCAATGGGAAGGGAAGGCTCAAGATCAATTCTGTACATGATGTTCAAAGAGGAGTTGCGAGCAAGAGGATTTAGCATGAAAGTCAACTTTTCCTCTGTGCCAGGGTAAATCACTGAGAACAAGCTGGTCGGAGTGTTACGTGCTGTGAAACCAGCCCAGCTCAGCTAGATGTGCTGTGGGGGTAAAAAAGCTGGTAGACTGCAGAGGCGTACACACTCGCTTTGGTGAGCCAGGCAGCCACGGGAGGAGAGGCCGGGATGCCCTGTCTGCCCTGGAGTTCAGGGTGCTCAGCATTGAGCAAGAGGAGTCTCTTCAAAAGCTCTCTCCAGAACGGGAAGAGAAGAATCCAGTGCTGCACAGGAGTGCCCGACGCAGCGAGCGGGCCTGGAATGGAATCGGGTTGTCTTCGCTCTCCCGTTTTCCATCGCAAAGCAGTGACTGGATTTAAGAACATAATCCCTTTTTTCCCCACCCTCAGAAGTTACCCTGTGACAACACTGTAACAGTAATCTGACTAGCGCTAAGAGAATGCCCAAAACTAAGAGCTGCCTGCCTCCCCTTAACTCTAAGGCACCCTTAAAAGAGAAAACCACAGAGGGTAGGGACACGCAGCCTTCAACTGTGATACGTCAAAGCCAGTGATTTTCAGAAACACAAATAGAGGCTGAACAGACTCACTCAACCCCTTTGAGTGATCTACCAGCGCTCAGCTGCGAGAACTGGGGCTCTGGGCACTGCGCCATCTGGAATACTCCGCAGCTCCTTGGGGTTGATCCTTTTCCAGCTCAGGTCTGCCCATTTGTTTCCAGGCTCCTTCCTAAGTAAACAGGCAGTTGAAATTCCTGCCCAAGGACCTGTAAACTCTTCTATGTGTAACATTCATCACCTGTTATGAACAGGACCAATAAATTACAATGTCCAGAAAGCTCTGCCAGAACCAGGTATAGTCCCTGTTTTTCTAGAATTCCCAGTCATCCACATCCAGCTGCTCCAGGTTTGATACCAGCCCAAAAATACCACTGGGATCCTGGGGCCGCGTTCCTTCAAAATTGGTGATTGGGGTGACGGGGCGCAGAAGTTCAGGGAGTGCTTCAGAAGCACGGCGCTTGATCTGCACAGAAAGGAGAGAACTCGGCTGCTGAAACGCTTCCCCGCGCTCGCGCGTCGCAGTCAAGCAGCAACAATGCGCGGTTATAGGCAGAAAGTAGGAACGCAGTATCATCCTCCTGCCTGGACCGAGAGACGTGCAGGGCTTTCGCACTGCATCTTGTAACAAAAAGTGCTTTGCATGCTGCCTTTTCAGCAGCACTTGGGTGCCGTGGTCCTGATGCTCCCCTCAGTGAAGCACCACCCTAACCCTCAGCTCAGAGCAAGCCAGGCAAATCATTTCAGGGGCAGGAGAGCCTCTGCCTCGTCCCACGCCAGGGCTGGAGCTCAGCAGCCTGCCGCACAGCTGTAAGCAACGCACGCGTCACCTCAGCTCGGTCTCATTAGGACTGCCTTGCCCCAGTACTCAACAGCCTGTAGGTGAAAACTGTTCTGGCATACAGGACAGGATTTACATCCTCTGTGTAGGTAAGGAAGAGATGCTCTGAGAACAGTCCATCCACCTGCGAGGACAACGCGAGGATCACCAAGCTGCACTACAACTCATCAAACTAACTTAATCCTTTCAGATCACGGAAAAATCAGCAACTCAACCTTCCCACCCTCAGGTTCAGTGACACAGCAAGACAACAGCTACAGAAAAGCCACTGTTCTTTATCTGCGGATTAAATGAGTTCCTTACCTGCTTGAAAAAGGGATGATTAAGCAGAGTGCCTGCGCTTGGCCTGTAGAAAGGAGTTAGAATAAAGTAAGCACACAAGAAAATGCATCGGTGTTTAAAGTCAGGTAGTGGAAGAAAGAAAAGACCAGGGTCCTTCCTGCCTCTCATTTCTCAGCTATAGGATACCTCCCTTTTGAACCAGTAGCACTGTTTGTTATGTTCACGTGATGCTTTATGCAAGCAGTTCACCCTTCTGTGCAAGTCACCTACTTGCGCACCCCAACATTTGGTCAAGGGAAAGTTTCTGAACAGCGTGGTACGCTAGAGAAGTTTGTCACGGCTAAAGATGACCTTGCGCTCACTACAGAGGAAAACACAGTTCTTGACCGCTTCCCATTGTTATTCTCTGCTGTCTGCACAGACATTTGCAGTGATGGGAACTGAGTAAACACAGGGACCAGAAATTCAAGTTGTTCAGTTTGTTTTCCTGACGTGTAGCACCACTCTGCCCCCCAAAGAAGGCTGCAGAGTCATTCTACAGACTCTCTTATAGAAAGTGCTCCAAGTGTTAACACTGCTCGTTCTACATACTTGGACCGCTCTTCTCAATGTACGGAGCGCATCCTCACTCCACTACGCCTTTGGAAAGAAAACTTTGGAAAACCTCTGCTGGCGCTCTCAGTTTAATCTGCCCTAGAATAGCGCAGTCTGCGAAGAGCAGCTTTCACCCGGCTTTACCTGAAATCGGGGTTCCGCTGGAGGCACTGCTCTACAAAGTTATGGAAGTAGGTGGAGAAGGTCCGAAGATAAGGGTGCAGGGTTGGCTCTCCGTTGGCCGCTCTCACGTTGCTAATAGCCATGCTCTCCCCCATCCCGTAGTTAGCGCTCGAATGGGAGGTTTTCATAGTCAGCTCATCAGCAGGAATTGTGGTGGTGTCGAGCAGGCAGGGAACAGTTCCATTCAGCTTTTCCAAGAGCATCTGGAAGAGAAGGGGCATAAGCAACATCACACACAGAAGGACTAGAGTTAAGATTTCTCTTTCAGGTAGGCACAGAACCCTTCTGTCCTCACATCCCAGTGCAGCAAAGCAGTTCCATGTGCCGGGATGAAGGATGAGAAGGAACCGCTTTTAAACCTTACCTGAGTAGAAGGCATGTCTTTAAATGGTACGTGTCCGTTTGCCAGCTCGCAGGCTGTTATCCCTATGCTGTAAATGTCAGATTTTGCATCATAACCCTGAAGATTCTAGATGAAAAGGAAAAGAAAAGTTAGCCTTGTGGACTTGACGTGTGATCGCACGGGCAATACCCGTGATTCGATATGCAGGGCAGCAAGCCCAAATGATTAGAGCAGAAATAGCACAACCCACATATAGGCTGGGTTATTGTGGTGGTGGTTTTGTTTGTTAAAACACACAGTTAAGGGCAACGTTTATTTAACTGAAATCAGCTAGCTCGTAGGGATGGCACCTGCTTTAGGGTAACTGGCATCTAATGTAGCACTTTGCTAATGGGAGAATCTGTAGAGGTACCTACAAGAACACTATTTAGTCAAATAGATCAGATCAAATTCTACCCTCCCACCCTGCGCCCGCCCCAAATCTGTTTCCTCTAGCCTCTCCCCTTCCTTTTCCTTGCATTCGCACACCTTCCTCTGGAGGGAGAGAAAAGACAATGTTGTAACGTGGGCTTCTCAGCAATTGCCCCTTTTGACAGGAATACAGGTTTCCCCTTGCTAGGGGTCATTGGTTTTAAGGTAAAAAGGGTAGAAAAAAAAAGGATAGAGCTCATCATGAGAAAAAGTAACCCTGTGGCTTTTGTCGTGTCCCCCCCACCCCCCGAACATGCCATAAGAACTCAGAAAATCATAGAGAGATACCATATATCACTAAAAACTAGCAGGTTTTTTTTTTTAAAACACACCTGCTGCAAGACTTCTGGACTGAGCCAAGGCAGGACTTTGATGCTGTATTTGGGAAAGTCATGAACAACTTTGAGGCGCTGCCCATGGTTGATCATACTGAGATTACTTCGCAGGCCAGAGAGGTACACCTTCCCGTCTACAGAGATCAGGATATGGCTGGCTTTAACACTCCTGAAAAAAAAGTAGAAATAGTCAGGTTCTCTGGCCTCAAAGGAGTTATGCTCCTTACAGCCTTCCCAGGAAGACTCAGTGCGGAAGGGCACTGTAAAGGATTTAAGGCAGGCATAGGTAAGCTGAATTTCTTTTACAGTACATACAATAAAAGTAGTAACCACTAATAACCTAGAACTGTCAGCATTTGACATTTACTCTCACAACAGAAGGATGTATCGGAAAAGAGGAAAAATATGCTAAGGGATGGAGACAGTAATTTAGAAAGAGATTAAGGAAGTTGTAGTACTAAAGAGAAATTCATCCTTAGTGAGCACCTATGGGAAGGATAAAAGCCTACTCGACCAGACAGCTCAATGCGCAGGGCAATACTTGATGACTTGAGACTCCTAACGATCATCCTGAATGCTGTGCAAAACTACTTCTATGAACATTAACAGGATTCTATTCACCCTCTTTGCAGGCTCCCAGAGAATGTTTCTGTGGCAAGGAGAAAGGCAGGACTAAAGGTTATGGACCCAGGACCTTCAACAGTAACTGGGTCAATCCCCCCACCACCACTGTCAGTCTCGGTTTGGAGACTATCAACAGTATGTGAACAGAGCCTTAAGAAGTCAGCCTGTCAACGTGAGCTGCAGTTATGATTTTAGATACACAGTGGTCTTTGGGATAAGTTTGTTCCACAGTGACACCTTCATGCAGTTTAGAAAGATCAATGATGTAATTTCCCACGAGTATCAAACTGGCTTGCTCTGACAGCAAAGTAATACAAAACTTGACAATGCGTTCCGCCTCTCTTGAGCTATCCACTCTGCTCTCACCATGAGTACGGTTTCTGAAAACTTCCAACAGAAGGAAAATGGATTGCGGGTTTTTTTAAATACCTATGTACATAGCCCATATGGTGGATGTAGTCAAGTGCTTTCAATACGCCCTGGAGGATATATGCAATAGCCAGTTCACTCATCCCATCCATAAAATGGGTACAGATTAAATCTTTTGCAGAACCTAAAAAGAAACAAAGCACCTCTTAATTGGTCAGGAAAAAAACCCCAAGGATACTTCACCTCTTAAATTTCATTTCACAGAATATGATGGTCAGACAAAGGTATTCCCTCTGCACCTACCATAGGCCATGAAAGACGTCACTACCCATAGCTCATTGTCAGCTATGAAAGTTGCTTTGTATGGCACGATGTTAGGGTGGTTGAAGAGCTTGGAAACATGAAGTTCCCCCTAAAATAAAAAAAAAAGATATTTTGATTCAATTTAGTAAATGCAGAAATATGAATACAGTACTGATAAGCACTGCTCTTGCTGTCTGTCCTCTCCTAAACTTGCATTATGGCCAAAGTGGATTCACGTTACCTGCAAGAATGTGACCATTTCATTTGTGCAGGCCTCCAAGTTCACTCTTCTGACTGTGACATACTCTCCTGTGGGTTTATACCTGGCCAGGTTCACAACCATCAAGTCTTCAAAGCCTCTGCCTGAAAGAAAAGGCATTAAAGCTTCAGCAATATTTCTGGAACCACGCACTTCTGGAGAACTCCTCCAGTCCTTGACTCTTAAATAATCTTTACACTCATTTACTGAAGCTATTTTCGGCTTTGTGAAAAAGAGTAATCGTTCCATCAGATACCACCTTCCTTGGCACGTATCCCATCGAGAGAAATCGTCCTGGCCAGTAATATTATCCTGTCTTTCAAGTTCAGAACTGAGGTAGAAATAAAATGATTTTTGGCAGCCCCACCAAGGACAGGGACAGGTTTCAGGCTGCTTCTGCTGACTTTGTACTTCACTCAGTGTCATTAACCCACCACACACCTCTTCCAGTTGAAAGCCTTTAGGATTGGCATCTCATTTTTTTATTAAAGTGATTTTAAAATCAAAGAGGACAGGCATCTAATGTCAAAAATAAGCAATCGATCAAGAAAAGGCCAACAAATCTGCAGAAGTTATTTTCTTTGCAAAGCAGAGTTCCGATCCTCCAGCCCACTAGTAGCATTACCTATGATAGTGAGCAACTCATAACAGCTGCTGTCTGGTAGGAAGTTGCTCATGGTGTCCCTTTTAGGGGAAGAAGCTATCGACTCGGAGCTCGCCTCATTTGTCTGGGGGGGGGAAAATAAAGTCAGGTCAAAAGAAATAAAGATCACGTGCTAGAAAAATCATCTGCTCCTTATATTATCATACACCTCAAAATAATAAGACAGTACTGAATATAGAAGAGAGAATTTAATTGCTGTTAAAATAATTTTAAATAGTTATTTATCAATTGAAATCCAGGAGATGCCTCATTTCAGAAGATCCAGATATCTGTGTTTCAAAACATGTAACCGTAACAGGTAGGTTCTTAATTACTATAAGCTAGAATTTCTTTAGGAATATTTGGATAAAGCCAATTACTATTCCCCAGGACAGCTTAAGCACTGCTTGATAGTAACTACCTCTCTCCCATTCATTAGAACCTTCTGTGCCACCATCCTGTTGCCCGAGCAAAGGCCAAAGGAAAGCTTGTTTATAGCACTTCTCTGCGCTGTGGCAGTCAGCATTCCTGTCTGATGCTGGGGCTTCTGGTTTTCAGCTGCTCACCTGTGATAAGACCAGCGCAGCTGAAGCTGCTCAGCTGAATGGCAGCAGGGATGAACCAACTTAGCTCAAGATATGAAGATCAGACACACATGAAAAGAGAAGCTCCAAATGAAAGCAAAAACTTAACTGCAAAGCATTAGTGCTTACGGGGGGGGGGGAGGAAAAGAAAAAGACCCCACACCACACGGGGAAGCAGCACTCCCAAGCCTGCCAGCTTTTCTTCACTACATCTGACAGAAAGCTATCTGCTTTATTTACATACACATAAATCTTTCCCAGCAGGATTTTGCACAAGACAAACTTCAATGTTCTTGCAACTCCCTCAAATTTCCAAAGTCACAAGGACAGCATCCTAATGGGGAACCAAATTTATTTGGTGTCTAAGATCAGATTTAGTTATCTCAAATTTCCAGCACATTAACTCCTCCTGACATTTGGAACTCCAGCTCATTTTTTCCACCTCATTCTTCATCAACTGCAAATGCCCTTTATCAGACCTTTACTCACGGTACATGAAGCAGAAAGGGCTTGTGCACTTTCCTAGAGTGACAGCAAATACTCTTTTTTCCATCACTGAAAGATGGAAACAACGCAGTGACACCTGAAGAACAAGGCACTTGCTGTTCTACACTCAGTCCAGGGTAAATGTAGTGCAATGAGCACAGCTGTAAATCACCTTTGGGTCCCTAAGTATACTTTGGGAGTAAACCAATAGTCATGCTTCCCAAGTTCCACCTTTTCAACTGACTTTGACCAGCGCACATTTTACCTCTCTCTGCCTACCTTTGAAATAGGTACAGTTTTCAGTTAAGGGAAAAGGCAAAACTTAAGATTTGTCAACAGCTCAAACAACTCTAGCACAGCAGCTCAGTCCTGTTTCAGGATAGCTAACCCCTGAGACCTCAGCAGTCCCAAATCCTTTATTCCAGTCATAACACTACACAGTGCTGTTCCTTGGCTGAGAATAAGCAGCAACTTTCCATTCACAATTTCAAACTTCTGTTAAAGATGCCTGTCAATTCTGATCTCAATTGTATCATTCATTACTTCTTCCAGCAATTTCACACAGTCCTGTCAACAGCAAGATTGCCAGGAGAGACACACAGGCAGATGGAAACCTCTGAAGCAGAAAGGCACCACCCAGGAAATGAAAGCAGGAGGCTCTGATAAGCAGCGTTATGGAGCAATGACAGCTGGTGAAACACTGAGCAATATGTAAGTGGTTTGCTTTATTAAAGTCCACTCCAGATAGAGCATAAGCCAACAAAACAGATGCAAAAAAAATTAAATAAATTTAATCTTATTAATGGTGTAGGCCGTTTCAACAGTAATGGAAAAATACTGTAAATTCCCTTTTTAAAAGTCTTCCAGTACATCAGAGGTCTTCGCTCACCTCTCTTCATGTTAGCAGTGACCAATAACTCAGAGTTAATGCAAAAGGAGCTCTACCAGAAATTTATCAACATCATACAAAAGTTTTTTAAAAAAAAAAAATGTTAAACTGAAATGCCATTTATGAAATACTGCAAAAAAGCTCCTCAGTGGTTTCACACAGGACAACTTTTGGTGTATGGTCAAAAGCAAAAGCAGCTGCAAAATGAAGTCACATATGACTAGCTTTATGGCATGACATTCATTAAGAGCTGGCTTTCTGGCTTGTTGATCTGATTTTAATTTGAGATACGTTTAAGGAAATTAATCTTTGAAAGGCAACTCCTGTTATAAATGCCATAAGAAAATCAGCTATGGGATGCTAGCAAGGATCTGCGTTTGCCAAATGATGTTTATCTGACTTAGGAAGAAGGAATGTCGTTTTTGTTCTGCTGCCTTCCTCTCCACCTCCTCATTCCCTCACTCACTTTCAGCACGAGCAACAAAAATTTTCCTCCCATCCCTCTCCCCAAATTATTTACCTTTTTCTATAGCCCTGCTGGAAAAAGTAAGCTTTTATTTAGATGTAAAAATCAAAATAAGAGTCAGCAATACCACCGCAGAGGTGACCAAACCCCAAGTGAATACTTTAACAAAAACAAAACAGATGCTAATCTCAATTTGCCTCCAGCCCAGCATTTGTGTAATGCTCAGCAATTTAAAAAAAAGTTGTGAATTTACTTGACTTTATACAAAACATTCCATATACATCTCATTTTCAGCTTTGTTTGTGCCAGTAAATTACAGACACTGGCACAAAAATCAATTCTAAGCAGCTTGAACTGACACAGTTACAATCAAATCACACTTAATTCATGTTTGTAATTAGCTTAAACTAGAGCAACACCTGCACACAGAAACCCTTCAATACGGTGTGGGTAGGTGGGAAATCATTTAGACAAATATATTCTGTTGTAAGTTGTGTTATTCTATGAGCATCGGTCACTATAAACCAGATAGTGTGCGGTCAGGGCCTGCAGAACAAAAAGCATCAAGGTAAAGTTTTCAACTGCCACATTTTGGCTGTACGTTTTTGAACAGACATTCCATGTTTGCAAGTGATTTCAGTTCTTAAGAGGCAAAGCTCTCCAAGCACGCACAGAATTGGCTCTGAAGACGACCAGACAGCAGGAGGTAAAGTCACCTCAAACTGAAAACTGCATTATGTTTGGTTTTGATGTTGGAGCCTCTGTTGTGGCTGCTCTACAGGGGAGAGAAAGGAAATCAGAATCAATGAGTTCAGAAGGGAATACTGGTTTTGAATGGCCAACATAAAATTTTTTGGGGCCTAGTTTTCAGAAGTCCCATAAACTAACCTCTTCCTTTTAATCTAAAAAGAGAGTTATAAGAGATTAGCATCTCTGAAGAGTCAGATCTAAATAATCTCAAAAAAGAGACCCTTGGGGGTTGGGGGGAGTGGGGATGATGACACAAATACAAATCCAAAAGATTAAGTTTGAAGTTTTGACTTGTCACACATAGTTTGAAAACCACACACCAAAATCTCCACTCCAGGGTGAAACCTATTTCCACACTTGTAGAGCTAAATATAGAGATGAAGTATATAAGTAAGATAAAAAGAAAAAATCAAACTTCCACAAGGAATAATCTTCATGCAATGAACCACAGCACCACAGCCTGCAAAAGTCACTTACTTTTCTCCGAGAGTCACCCGGAGGCTGCTCTGGAGTAAAGAAATTAATTGTTCACCATGTTGTGTTCAACAGATACCCATTAAAAATATAGTTGGAAAAGTGAATAAATAACCCTGCATGATGCTTTCTGGTACCAAATATATACAATTTTTTTTTTCTAGACAAAGACATTTAATTTACACATAAGGTTGCAGCTCTAAAAATAATCAAACTGTAGTACAAGTATGGGAATTAGAGAGATTCAAATAGTGCTACCGTTAATATATTCAGGATAAATGTAAGGTGACAATTTTTTTATTATACCTCTAAACACATTCAAAAATGACATATCTACTTTGCTTAAACACAGAAGAAACTATCTAAAGTTTATTTAAAGTAGTGAAAATTCTTCTACTCCACCTGGAAGCTCAAGATCTAGACATCTTCCCTATGCTCTGAGCACCTTCTATGTCACTGATCCAGAATTCTGCCATTTTGCTCGTTATGCATGAAGCAGAAGAGTAACCAATCAGCTCTCCTGCAGGCACACCGGGGAGCTATCATCAGAGTTTCAAAATCCATTTTTACTCGGAAAATTACAATTAACCTTCCCAAACCTCAAATCTATCTTTTGCATAAGAAAAAAGTGGTTATGCTAAGAAATACAGAATGCAGGGTCTGAAAATAGTACTGCCATCAACACGAAATTGATTTCCAAATAGCTTGCTAGATCTTGGACACTCCATATTACCTTTATAGGGTTAGCCAGCTTGAATAACCAGATCTGGTGCTACAACCAGATTTATTAATCTCTTTTACTGTTAAGATACATATTTACAACCAAATTAACAGACCTTGCAGCTAAAATAAAACATTTCTAACAATGTCATCTAAGGAGAGGAAAAAACTTACCTCCGAACAGTTCAAACTCTCTTAAGCCCTCAACAATGAACTTTTCAGACACCCACCGCTGAAAGAAAAAAAAAAATCCCCCAGATAATTAGTTATTCCATCTAGAGACAAGTTTCTTTTCCCTCTCCCCCACAAAAAACATAACAGAATCATAACACTTCAAGGATTCTGCTGTGGTCTGAAACCGATTAGCTGCAACATCAGAGTTACATCCTTACTTTGGAGAAGGATATTCTCTTCTTGTGCCACTACAATGGCATGCAGCCAGCAACCACACGGGTGTTACTGCTTCTCCTGACCAGCATGCACTTACAATAATGTTAACATATTTTTAGATCATTCAAACAAGAACCTTTATACATGCACATACAGCAAAAATAATAAGCATGCTACAACCCCCTTATATAGGCAAATAAAATTTGTTTGTTTGGGTGTAACGTGTAAAAAAAGCTTGAACTATTTACAACAAGGTGAAGTCTTAGAGAACTTATATATTTGGGCTACATATCTATTGACTGAATGCAAAATTAGAACATAAATATTACAAGGCTGGTTGTTCTCTTCCAGAATTCACGCTTAAAATTCACAGCAAGCATTAGGTTGTACAGAGAAATATTTCTACCACTCTATTCAACTCTGTGATTCAAGGAAAAATATATATACATGCACACATAACACACGATAGGATATGCAATTTTAGGCTTGCAGAGTGTTGTTTATTTGATGCTAACTTCACGATCAATCACAAACACTCCCACTTTAGAATTTGTCTACTTGGTAAAATAACTGAAAAAATAGCTTATGATGTTTAGTGCAAGGGAAGCCAGTCCTAGAAAGCACCAACGAGTCTTCAGGCAACAATAACTCAAAACTCGTATGTAACAATACCATTTTAAGGTGTTAAAAGTGGTTAACTCGCATGAAACTTCCTCACTTCAAAATGGAGAATTAAACAAAGCTGTTGTGTTTAGCTTTCCAAGCTAAGTTAAGTTTAGGAAAGAAAAAAAAAAAAACCCACAAACAGAATCTGTCGGTGGTGCGACACAGGTGAGGCAGTAACTTCTTAAAGAAATAATCAGCATTTCCCCACTTTTTCTTAATTGCAACGCTCATTACAAACCCTTTGCACCGCACACAAAGGAGATACGGGTGTGCAAGCAATAAATACTTCAGCACAGATTTTTTTTGTTTGTTTTAACTAGCACCCAGCTTGCACATCGACGCCCTGCCGTATAATTAGCACGTTTTAACGTGACTTTAAGGTGCTTTCCAGGAGGCCGGCCCCGCCGCGGCTGCTCCACAAGCGCAAGGCAGGCTCTACCGACAGGCCGGCGTCTGAGGGAACTGGAAGGTGTTCAACACTCACCCTAATCCGTTCGGGTTTACTTACAAGAAAAGACATGGAATCCGCGTTTGCGTTACCACACGCAGCTCCTGAAAGGACGGGCAACCTGCAGGCACAAGAGCGGGTCACCCCCTCCCGCCTCGCCCCGGGCCCGAGCGCCGGGCAGCGCTCACGCTGGGCCCGGCAGCCCCCGGCCGGGAGGGCCCTACCGGAGCGCAGCAGGCCCCGCCCGGGCCCCGCGGCGGCCCCAACCCCCCCCGGGCCCCGCGGCCCCTCACCCGCTCCTCAGGCTGCGGCCGCCGCTTACCGGCAGGAGACGCTGCGCGTGTGACGCCAGCACGCCGCCACGTGATGCGGGCGCTCGCAGGCCGCGGCGCCGTGCGTGACGTCGTCCCCGAGGTTCCCGCGCGTACGCGGCAGGGGAAGGAGCCGGCGCCATCTTGGCTGCCGCCGAAAGCGGCCGGGCCGCCGCGGCCCGCTCCTCGGGCACGGGGGAAGGCGCCCCGCCCGCCCGCGGGGCTGCTGCCGTGCCTGCGCGGCCCCCTCCTCGACCTCGGGGGGGCAAATCCTGCCTCTCCACCCCCCGGCCCACACGCGGGGAGGGACGCCCGCTCCCCCAGCCACCACCGCCCTCACGGGGAGCAGCTCCCGGCGGGGAAGGATCACTTCCAGCAGGGAACGCCAGACGCTCCGTGTTTAACACCTACGCTAACACCTACCCAGGACGAACGAGGCTTCGAGATTCTACTAGATGAAAGGAACAGAGTCCAGCCAAGTAAAGTAGGCAGGTGGAGTGTTTCAGTTATATTTTACTCTTCATTAGATTGTTCATTTGAATGTTCATATTACAAAATTAGCTGCCACGGCCCACAAACGTATGGGACTTCAGGAAAGCTGTCCACTTACTCAAAAGAGCACAAACTAGTATTTCGTTTTGAAGAACCGTATTAATCTTTAAAGCTAAATAGTGCTAAAATTTCACATCATCTACATTAGTTTTGGTTTTAAATAATTTTACCAACCATTATAAAATTAATGTATTTGCATGTATCAGGTTACAGACATTTGCATTTAAATCAGCGTGAAGTATCCCATGCTGGAAGAAGAAGTTTAAGCAATTGCTGTTTCAACAGCAGCTCATTCTTATTGCCTCAGAACCAAGTCTGCAGAAAGTACCGAACAAGAAAATGCAGGACATTGTTTCCCCACAAAACTTAAAAGTCTGTTACAAGCAACAATAAAATGCCTTCTAGACAGGAAGCATTTATAAAATGCAGAGCTCTCAGTTAGCGAAGTGCTCGCACAGGGTCATTCGCTTCATTCTCCCCATTTATATTCAAAAACCTGAAGTGATCATTTACCAGATGAAGAGGATACAAGTCCTCTGAAACGTTTTCACTTGCTTGGGGAAATTGGCAATTGCAGATACTTCACTGAGTCTAGCTTCTGGCTGAAGCGAACTAGGCAGCAGCTGCTGAGATCAGGAGAAAAGTTTTTGAGGCAAACTTGTACAGTTCAAAATGTTCAAGGAAAGCTAGTTGAAGCTGCTAACTCACCATGCGCTCACTCCTGAAGAAACCACGCTGACATTACAGACTTCACATTGTATTAAGCTTGCAGCATTCAAAACCACAAGTAGGAAACTCTTCATGTATTCCATTCCCTTGTATCTAACCCCTCTGTATGTTTTACACGTACACCAATCATGCCCACAGGTGACCTAACACTGTTTCAGTCCCTTGTTTGTAAAAAAAAAGAAAATAAAAATCACTTCTATTCTACCAGGCTTAAATCCCTGAAGAATCCATACTGCGTATGGAAGGCTCTAAGTTTTGTGCCTTTACAAGCTTGATGCAAATAAATGCACAGTAAATGTTTATTGTGCAGTTTTCCTCCCCTTAAGTTTTATCCCCTTCCCTCCCAATAACTAAAACCAAAGTTTAAAACCAAAGCATGAATATGTTACCAGCACACGTGGACAGGTTTACAATCTTCTGTTTTTAAAGAACAAATGACAAAGAGCATTCAAGAATATTGCGATTTTTTTTTTTAAAACAGACAAGTAGCAAAAATTCATACCACCTGGCATAAAACGGCTGAGACAAAGCTCTCTACACACACCTGCATGTTGCTGTAATACTTAAATAAGTAACACCAATGCAAGGAACATTTCTCTCAATGGCTACTAGTGTTCAAAGAAGTGTAGGATTATGGAGTTAAGTAGGTCTTTGTACCCTGTGAATTAAAATTCTGCAGGTGGCACTGAGACACTCCTCACAATGGAATCACATAGCTTTCACTTTGATTTGCTTCATCTTCATCTGCTTCTTCTCAAGTTTCTTCTGCTCACGCCGCAAAGCAGCTTCCTGTAGGCAAGGACATAGAGATCTGAAGGAACATCGGTGATCTCTTCAAAGAGCAAGCTGATCATTTCAGAAGGGCCAAACAAAAAAGACCTCCAGTACTTGGGCGCACATCTCTACCCACGTGAGCTGGCTCCTCGCTGGGGGCCTTCGCATGTTTCAGAAAGCAACAGCATATACCCTGAAAGTTGTTTGCCTTCCAGCAAATAAGAACTCAAAGTTGGCCGTTGCTGGAATACCTACAGGCAGCCCTGGAGATATCGTAGGAGAAATCTGCCAGTAGCTTGTAACAATCTGAAAATCCATCTCACCTCCAGCCGACGCTGTTTTTCAGGATCCTCTTCGTTCATGATTCGCTCCTTTTCTGCCCGTTTTTTCTCTTCTCGACGGGACTGGGCAGCCTCCTGTCTTTGCACGTGAGTCAGTTTAAGGAAGTTCTCTTCCACACGAGCCCTGTTCTTGTCAGCTTTTTGTTTACCCTTTTCACAGAGAAAAGCAAATGCAGTTAATATGGATTTCCCCATGAGCAGGATGCAGTATCTCTGGTAGTCATATTAGAAACATAAGGCTCCCGGTCTTAAGAATCCACTGGTGATGGTTGCAATTCCATACAACAGTCAGAAGACACAAACATATACACTACTTACTTCTCTGTTCAGACGGAACTTCTTTGCTTTGTCAATAGAGTAGATAACCATGCTCATCAGAGGCAGCAAAGACTCCATGTCCTTTGGGGAAGTGTTGCCTGAACCAGGCACTGAAATAAAGAGTTTCTTGTCAATTCAGAGAGGTTGGCCGGATTTTTCTACTTGATGTAACACTCTTTCCTTATTGCTCACACCATTCATGAAAGATGTTCTTATCCTCCTCTTTAGGAAGGACATAACTAACTAAAAGAGGCATTTAGCTTTGGAGATCACATTTAGATTCCTTACACAGTGACACGCACATTTCCCCCACACAATCCTTAGTTTTATTAGTACGGAATACCAACATAAGGGTTGAATTCAGGCTCTGACATTAGCTTCACTTGGAGCTATGGCCTTGAATTTTGAAGAGAACTATGGGCCTTTTCTAGAAGACACTCCCAACGTGCTGTTTTTATTTCAAACCAGGGTTAACCAAGTAACTCTGTGCAAGCTCAAACTGCAAGGCGTGTGGCTTAAAAACAAGCCGTCTTCCACTGGTGACCTAATACAACCACCAGCAGGGACACGAGTATGAACTAAGATCAATAATAGCAAGATTGAGTATCTTGTAACGATACGCCACCCGCTCCCCAGGGTTATTACTGCCTTCTGTTAACCGATCAATGATCCTGTTACATGCACTGAAGTCGTTCATCATACATTCTCTTCCATAGATGACAGAACTTGAGCATGTGACTTGCACAAATAAAGCACAACACCCCCCGGATACACATACACACATGTACACCAGTTCTCTTACCATTAAATGTAAACAAAAGTGTCTTTTTAGTTTCGGGCAGTTTTGTAAGCTGACCCTCCCTGTTAGGAAAGAAAAAAGTGGCTGGAATGAGTGAAGAAAAATACGGGCATACAAAATACCCAACGTTGTTAGGGAAAACCTCATCAAGAACCAAGACGCGCTTGCAAACTACTCAAATAAAATAAACAAGATTAAAAGCATGGCTGTAACCCAAATGTAAGTTTCAAACTATTCAGATTCCTGAAGTGTTTTACTCAAAAGCACGCAGTGAGAAGGCATTAATGTAAAAACAGCATTACATTATATTACAATATTACAATACATTACATTAATGTAACGGCACCATCCAATTGGATTGTCAGAGGTCATCTGAGCCCTAAGAAGGCCTGTATATTTTTAATGACATTCAGTTTTACATATGCCCTGTTGTTTATACTACTACAGATCTTATATAAAGATCAGTTAAGGAAAAAAAAACAGAAACATTTTCTAAAGAATTCAAGTCTTCACTGCCCAAAACCCCACAGTATTCTAATGTAAGAAAGTCAGACCTACATTTCACAGATCCTCCAAAGCTTAGCAATTTCAGTACAAGGTACACATACTGCTGTCTTATAATTAAATCAAAGTATGTTCCTTTTTTTTTTGGAGGGCAGTTTCAAATTTTGATATGGATCATTTATTTATATGCCTGTGAGCATAATACACCCTTGCAAAAGCCTACACGGTAATTCAGATAAGATATCACCCACCACTTGGCAATTCTGAAGCAGCAGCTAGAAGCACCTCAAGACTAGGAGGCTTAGAGAAACAGAAGAGAGACTGCATCTGTGTATTTCTGAAGCACAGCTGAGAATCACCCTGAGCAAAAGTACCCAAGCGATGGATTCAACAGCAGCATGTTTACCCGTATCAGCTAGGGAACAGCAAGCAGCCTTGATGGGTTTTTTTGTTTGGTTGGTTTTTTTTTTACACTGCAGACTTCGCTTAAACCTAGTTCTCGATGCATTCAAATAGCATCCGAGTTAATGCGTTGAGTTCTCCTCCTACAGCATTATTTCTCGGCCCTTAGACTCTAACATGCCGTGTACCTTTAGTGGGATTACTCAGTTGTTTTCCATGCAGCTGTGTACACTGTAGCTGCCAGGTGTTACCTGAAATTTGTAGCTGCCCAAACTACAGCATAACCAGCACACAAAAATAAGTATTAAGGTAATACAGCACCTTGACCTTCTAAACTAATGCAGCATTTGGAAGCATTTGGTGTGTATTTATTCACCTGTTTCACCATTGCTCCCAATTTCTCTTTGTGTGCATTCCAGCAGGCTTCACACTGCAAACAAGTTTGTCAGCCTCTATTTTGCTTAGCATTACAATAGCTACCGGGAGGAGAGATCTAGCTTTATACGTACTCTTGCATAAGTTTTGGACCGGAGAACTGGTCCGAGAATTGGACGGACTCAATCTTGTCAGCATAGTGCGTGAGGAAATGTATCATCTAGAAGAGAAACTGGGGTTAGTTTTTCCCAACACCAATCCATCTGCAGCCTACCCACTCCATATGGGTTTGCCAAAGTGTCCATATATCACTCAGAAAAGTGCTCTGCTCAGCTTCCCACAACGACACTGAAATTTAAACTGTCAATTTTTTTTAGCTTTTGCTAGAAGGGGCCTCAATACATGGAATTAACGTGAGCAACTCAGATATTAGATATATAACTCTCATTGGGGATTTTCCAATTCATTTGATAACAGATGTCAGCTTTGAGGACCTGCAGACACACCATCAACACCCTCCTTCGAACTGGCTGTTGAAGCTAACTTCCAGGCTTTGAAAGGCTGTTTTAAGTCTGCAGTTCACGTTAGACTAACAGTTGCTAGGTAAAAGGAATAAAGATGTGAAAATTACATCCTTCTTCCAGCCCTTAAGCTTCCTTAGGGTCTTGATTTCTCTAGATCTCACGAGGGCCATTTGGCTCTCCTGTTGTGATGTTTACAGGAGATAAAGATTAGAACTTCTTTGCATAGGCTGTAAGTGCCAGGGTTATCAAGGAAGATTTTTACTAATTCATTCAAGATTACCTTAGCGTCCATCATTCCCTCTGTGACCTCCCCCATCTCCGACAAGATGGCCAGCGAATCTGGAAGCCCGTATTTTGCACCAGACTTAGGTTTATCACTGCAGAACTCACTCTGTTTCAAAGAAAACAAGGGGAAAGAAAGAAAAATAAACACAAGCTTGTAGGTATCTTATCAGACTGAACTGTTCCAGCACAGTGGGACCCCTAGAAGTACCTGATAAGAAACAATAACGATACACTAACTCAGTCACTCAGTCTAGCTGGGGACATTTCAAGCATAAAGTAAAGCATGCAGTAGCAACAGTGTTTAAGTTAGTATTTCCCTTCAATAGTGAGGGCTTTAAGGAAAAAGATAAAACAATTGTAATACATCCATGCTGGAACGCTCAGAGTGGATTAAGGCATTTTGCTTATCTTGTTTGGTAACGGAACAAAAACAACTGGCATCATACCAACTTTAGTGCTCTTACTCGAAACAAGTTATGAGAGAAAAGATTTGCAGACCACTGCTTGTTATCACTGGATTCTTTGCAAGCTTCAGGGCTTGAACATATGGAAAGTTTTAATTTCAGATCACATAAAAGCAGATGACTTGGACCCAAACTTTCCACATCACATATCACTAATTAAGTTTACTTTTCAATCCTTGAAAAAGTAATTTGTGCAAATTAAATGAGGTGAAGTGACACTCGTGTGTATCCTCACAATATACTTCAGCCTCCTCCTAAATGAGCTATACACCAAAAGGAAGACATAAGCTGCTTTCGATTGCCTCTTTCCCCGCAGTTCTGACAGCAGCTGGCTAGCACTTCAGATGTTTGATGGCATTAGACTTTCACCCATTACATGAAAACGTCTTTTCCCCACACACCAATTCCAACAAGCCAGTCACGAGTTTTCAGCTGTTGCCAAGTAAATAAGCGATCTACAGATCACAGGTTCTTATATCCCATTATTTATCATGTTAGTGTTCCCAACGTGAACATACGTACCAGGTCCTGCATTTCTTTCTGAAGTCGCACCAGTGCTTTTCTCGTTCCGACAGCGAACACATAGGTGTCCATATCCTCATCATTCATTGTTACTTTTATTTGCTGTGGGACAGAATGTTATTAGCCTTGATCAGATTTATACGATGTACTCTGCCTTCAGACTACTGGCCAAATCGAGGCCTACGTCTTCTATGACTTCAATGTTTGTCTGACACTTTGATTCATAAGAACAAAGACTAAGCGAGGCCATACGCAGCTAAGATAAAGGTTGTTGACTTAAAGCTTCTCGGTGTGTCCTAAGGTAAGGTAGCTTTTTAATTTTATTGAGTACTCAGTTCAGTATTCTGGTATAACGCTACAGTGTAATGATACTGACTGGAACAGCAGAGTTGTAAGACTTACTTGCAGTGCAGATATCTATTGCTTATGAGCAACTGCCCACATCTAAATTAAAATATTTTAATAGATATAAGTAAATATAATTATAGATACATGGAAAGAGTATTCACAGTGCACACGGCCACTGTTCTTCCAAAATGTAATCTCTCTTGGCATTTATGCGGTTAGAGATTCCCCTCATCTCCAAGAGCAAGGGCCAGGCAAAAAGTAACGTTACAGGATATAATATCCAGGCCAGCATATGCATTAAGCAGCTCTGTTCAGGCAGACTGAACAGACAGAAGAACAATCATTAAGTACTTCAGATTGTAAAACCACTTTTTATCAAGATGAGGTCTTGAAGTGTGATAGACTGTTCACAAAACCACTCAAACAATAAAACCCATAGATAAAACAACTTCCAGTCATCAGCAGTTTGCATTTCACAGGCAGAAAAGAAATACGAATTATTCTTTCGGATTGCTTCGACAGTTACTGAACTGGAAGATGTGGAATACTTTACAAGGACACCTAGCAGTTCACTTGTGTGTCATGAGAACAACCAAAAGCAGCAGAGCAGAACCCAAGCAATGCAACAATTTATCACAGCTCATCTGAAGGGCTGAGTACATACCACTTGGTCAGAAGCTGGCCTCATCATGCGCGCAAGAACGTTCAGCAGGTCTTGTCTCTTGAGAAACTGAAAACACAAGTTTGTAAACACAGAAGATAGCTAAATATACCTCAAGTGCAGCACTCCATTGGCAGATAGCAGTGGGGCTCAAGGAAAAAGAGGACAGTTATAAGTAGATGTTCTTCATAGAATAATTTAGCTTTGAAGGGCCCTTTGGAAGTCACCTATCCTGCTCAAAAGCAGGCCTGCTTTCTGCATTAGATGAGTTTCTCAGGGCCTTGCACCCTCAAGTCATGAGCTGAACCAATGTGTGGGGCTGTTCCATCCCAGGTGCTGCAGGACTTTGTATTTGTCTGTTGTACTTCATTGGAATTCCTGTTGATCCATTCCTCCAACATGCTAAAGTCCCTCTAAACGGCAGCTGCTGGGCTCTTCAGCATCCAGTTACCGCTGTTTACGCTATACTCCTGGTTTCTATACTCCTTCTGTAAGCATTCACTCTTACCCACTTTGATGGGCAGAATACAGGCCTGTACTTCAGTCCGACCAGTCTTCCCTTCACATATGCATATTCAGAACCCTGTTTCTGAATCTGAGTGAAAGAGTCGAGCTAGGACTCCTTGTTGCTCACACAGGAATGGAAAAGCCTCTAGAACCTGAAAACCGGTGACAGGTAAACAGTGCTACAAACTCACTCATCCTTACCTTTAGCTGGATGAGCATTCCTTCACAGCACACCCTTCCAGAGCACCACAAGTTATATATGTGTTCATTTTCTTGATTTAGTTTCCCAGTGCTTGTAGCTTCTTTATTAGTGCCATCATCCCCTGAAGAAAACAACAGTGAAAGAGAACTGCAATCTAAAAATCACAAATTTGAACACCAAAGTTCATCGGTAGGCTTAGAGCTCAGTTGTTGCTGGATTACTTCAGTATCACCGTGACATTTCTGAATAATTCATACTACACCACCATAACCTAATTTCAGGTCTGGAAGACTGGCACACTATTTGTCTACACACAGAGCTGTCATTAGTGCTATCACGCATCTGCATAGACAAGGTTACTCTTCTCTATAGCCTCCAGGCAGGTCTAAAACAGCTTTATTCAAATAAACTAAAAATGGATCCATAGTCACTACGGAACTCACCAACAAGAGCAAAGTTACTTTCCAGCAGCTCCCTGTGAGTATTAAACCATGCATGAGCCAGACGGTTGTTTTTGTTCTTCCCAATGATGTAATTCATGATGTAAGCAAGAAGACCTGTTACCATCAGGATCTCCATGTAATAACTCTCCCAGCTGTTTTGAAGGTGAGCAGGGACCTATAGTTAAGTGAATGGAGACTGGGGTTTATGTATTGAATGAGTGGATTCCATATAGACAAACAATTTGGAAAACGCAGAGTACTGGAGAAGCTTCATCTCAAACACAGCAATGAGCTTCACAAATGCGACAGGACAGAGCTAAGCCTATGTAATGAATTTGGCTCTACTGGGACACAGTAACCATACAGGAAACAACTGATAATAGCATTCCCAAAAAAAATGGCTAATACAAACAAAATACTTCTCTCTTCCAAGTGAGCCCGTGCTAGCATGTATCCCTCAGAGTAGCCAACAGCCCAGCATTTCAACCCACTGATCATTTGAGCTTGATGCCCTGCCCATCACAGCATTAGCTGATCATCATGTAACTTCTGTTGAAATCTAAAGTAACACCCAACGTCCAGGAGTGTTCTCAGGACACCACCAAGAGCCACAGACTGCGTGGGGGAGCAGGGAAGCCTGCCTGACCTTGCCATCTGCAGAGAATAATTAGCCATTCTGCTAGCACTGACCTTTCAGTCATAAAAGTACCCAAACCTTAAATTTTCACTACCAAGGTCAGACATAATACTTAAAAAAAGAATCTTAGGGATAATAAAAATGCAGGCCTCAAGCACCTGATCATTCTGTGAAAGACTCTCTTGGGAGGCAACAAGAGGGTAATGCAGGGTGGACAGAGAGATTGGCTTCAAAACCATCAGAGGAGTCAATTTCTATTCTGAAACTTTAGCCATAGACAAGCTAAAAATACACTATGTTTACTGTCAGCATATCATCAGTGCAACCTCTTCTTTAAGTGTTGACAAAGCACTCAGACATTCTGGGATGTATGGTTTTCCTCTGGATTAAATGAAGCTCATCACTGTAGCTCCTCCACTATAGTTCCCCATAGTCATATGGGTAAAAGAAGCTAAGTCATAAAATGCTTTGGTCAAAACTCTGCTTCAAAAGGTCTGTTTTAATGAAGAATTTCCTGATCTATATTCCAATTACGATTCTCAGTTTGAGTACAGAATAGAGTATTGATCCAAGGATGGCAATTCTAGCAGCTTAAAATAGAGATCAACAGACCAAAGGCACCTGCCCTGGAAGTTTTACTTCAACAGTTGCTATTTGAAGTAGCGTAAACCAATGCAGAAGAGCATGGAATTCAGAGCTGGCACATCTGGATCATATTCTGCCGCTATCCTGTCGCAATATTTCAGGTATTTCTTGTCTCCACACTTCTTCCCATTTCTGCACTGTCCCTTGTTAATTCAAATAGCAAATTCTTTAGAACAGATTCTCTCTTATGTGTACGTTTGTACACCAGCGACATTATTGGCATACCACCTTAAAAAAATAAGTGATGAAACACCAAATAGAAAGCAGATCAACATTTATACCTACATTAACTATTGTTATGGGGTCTTTATTTTTGCTAGGAGATGCATCTGGTTTCTCTTCATAGCCTTCAAACTCCTCATCATCATATGGTTCACTCTCGGTATCACCTTCCTAAAGGACAAAATCACCAACAGTGTGAAAATCCAAAGCCCAGTAAGCAAAATCCAAAAAGATACGGTGAGAAAGAAAGGTGTAGAGATACTATAAGGAAACACATAGAGGAAGGAGATGAGGCATTACCTGTGCATCTGCATCATCAAAGTCTTCCTGATTCTCATCCTGACCTTCAAGCTCTACAGTGGCTTCTTCTTCATCATCTTCTGTAGTGATGATCCTCTGAGGAGACTCTGTGACTGCATCTTCATTAACATCTTCAAATTCAGCAAAGTCATTATCATCATATTCCATAATGTCATCTCCATCCTCAAAGTCATCATATTTTGCCAAAGAAAAACTCCATGGGAGGAACAGGACAGCAATAAAAATATATAACTTCTTCATTTTCGCTGCAAAAAAATCAAACGTTGCAAAAAATCCTTATCGATTCTGTTACATCACACCTCCAGTAATGCCCAACTTCCATGAACGATTTAAAAATACTATCGGGGGTCAGAGCAGAGAGAGAAATAAACCCCTGCCTGCTCTTGTCATCTTCTGTATAAAGAAGGTGAATACTCTTACAAGAAAAAATAACTTTGAAGGTGAGGTTCTAGACTCTCTTGCTCGTAGCCGGAGCAGCTGAGGCAGCAGCAAGTGCACATCTGGCCCAGCTGTTCAGACGAGCAAGTTCTGGAAGCAGAGATGTTCCGCTATAAAACTGACTCTGCAATAGCATCTCTCAGTCAGTCAGCATTGCCGGCTCATTTCAAAGACCACATACTGTGCCTACAGTTGTTACTCATTAGCAATTAGACACAGATCAGTGAATGTGTAACAAGAGCAATCTTAAACTTAATTCATTTACTTTAAACAGCAATGCTCCGAGAGCCTCTGCTAGTTTAAAACTGCTCATCTTTGATTTTCTAGACTGCATGCTCAGAATCAGGTCCCACAGCATCCCTGCGCTATTTCTGTTTAGAGACCTTTGGTTGTAAGGTCTACAAAAAAAAAAAAAAGGCACGAAGGAGATGGATATTGCACCAGTCCCCAAAACAACAGAGCAAACTGGGGCTCGTGAGGCTAAAGCTCGCTCCGCAGATCTGCCAGAAACGTGCAGACAGTTTGTCAGTTCACCTTGTTTTGCCCTCAGCTTCCTCTGTCTTTTCTGCTCGATCTCAAAACAGTCCCAGTCTCCCACTCAGACTGTGCATCACGGAGAATTATAGTTACCAAGGTCCGAACTACGAGCCTCAAAAGGCAGTAGTAACCCTACTACTGCATTTCACAAATAGCTACGGGGGATCGGCTGCAGCAGACTTGGCAGCAAGACTCGTTTTACTCCCTCCCGCAATCAGATCTGAGTGGGAACTTGAATGTTAATGAGATTGTTCTGTTAAAAACTTGAAATAGAAACAATTTGTTTCTAAATTAGACCAGCACTCCTCTGAGCACTACATGCAGGGAACCCACTGCTAGGAATGACAAGAACAGCTAAAATAAACGCCTCTGTCAAAGACTTCTCACTCTAGCAAAAACCTGAACAGAACATTTTCACAAGAACACTAAACAAGATGGGAAGCACAGCAAGGCAGAGCCCAGGAATCTAGCACATCGTTTGGGTATGTCACAATTTCATGTGAATTTAAACAGAAAAACAAAACACTATTTACATAGGACAGAATTTGCATTCAGAGGTTAAAAACGCCAGGACAAGAGAGCCACCTGCTCAACCAAACCTCAAGAGTTTCACAATAAGAATTTCGAGACTATTGGAGTAGATCCACTTTCAAAAGACCCTACAACTCCATAAAGCCTTATGCAAAATAAACTTCTGCAGCTGGTTCCACAGAGACAGCTGAACTAGAGATGGGTGAAAACTAGAACGCGCTCCTCACGCAGCCGTCTCTGCCACAGGGCAGAGCGGGTTCTAAGTACGAACTGGAGGAAGCAGACTGCGCTCCGGCAGGCCCTCCGCGATCCGCATGGCACCGGCGTTCCCTTGCAAGAGGAGCCGATGCACCCCCCCATCTCCACAGGGGCGGGAGGGAAGGGAGCGGCGCGGGGCGCCAGCCGGTCCGGCCCCCGCCCTGACCCACCAGCCCAAAGCCGGGACCGCACCGCGGGTGCTGCTCCAGGCCCGCGCCTCGGCTCCCCGCTCCTTCCAGGGGCACAAGTCAAGGTTAGCGAGGCTAAAATGAGCTCCCTGCTTCCCCACCGCCCCGCTCCCGGCCCCAGAGCGGTGCTGGGGGCCCCGCTGCCAGCCCCTCCTGCCCCCGCGGGGCACAGCACAGGCCCCGCACGCCCGGTGCCCTCGGAGCCAGGCCGCCCCTCTCGGGGGCACGGCGGGGCGGAGGGCGGCTGGTAACGGGGAGCGGGAAAGGGGAGGGGGTGAGGCCGGCCCCGCCGCCCCGGGGAGGCGGGAGCGGGGTGCCCCATCGCGGGAGGGCGCGGAGCTGCCGCCGCGGGGCCGCGTTACCTGAGTCACGCGGCGCCGCCGCCGCTTAGGCCCGGCCCTCGCCCTCCGCTCGGCGCCCGCCGCCGCGGCCGCAAGCGGCGCAGCCTGCGTGCTTTGCGTAGCGGGGGGCATGCGCACTGCGGGCCGCCCGGCCGCCGGTGCGCGGGGCTGTGCGTACGCGTACACGCGTGGGCAGGGGAAGCCTCGGCCTCGCCGCTGAGGAAGCAGCCGGGCCCCGGCACCGCCTGCGCGGCCCCGGGGCTGCTGGCGAGAGCGGCGAGGGCGGCCCGGGACGCCGACGCCTTGCCCGGTTCTACCGCCCTCCTCCCGCGGCTTCACCCGCCGCTAACGCGCATGCTCCGCGAGGCGCGCTGACCTCAGCGCGTCACGCACGTTGGTGCGTATGTACGTCGCATCTCCACCCCCCCCCGCCCCGGTAACCGGGGAAGCGGCGGCCGGCGGCTGCGGTGCCTGAGGGGTGAGTGAGGGGGCTGCGGGACCGGACCGGGCGGGGCGGCGCGGGGCGGGGCTCCGGCTCCTCCCCCGCCGGCCGGCGGCGCCCCCCGCGGGCGGGAGCTGGCGGGACCGCGGCCTAGTGCGGGCTCGGGCAGCCTCGGCCTGGCCCACACAAAGGGCCCGCCCCCGTGCCGGGGCCCCGCGGGCGGGAAGGGCGGTGAGGGGCCCCGCTGCCGGCCCCCCGCAGGGCCCGGTGTGCCGGGAGGGCGCGCCGCGCTGAGGGCGAGCCGCGCTGAGGGCGAGCTGCGGCCCCCTGCGCTGCGCCTGCCCTGGGGCAGGGGGCTCTCCGCGGCGCTGGGGCCGCCTGTCTCCTTCCCTGCGGTGCCCAGGGAAGGGCCGCCTCGGCGGGCGGCGGGTCGCTCCTCTCCTCAGCAACCGCCAGAAACGGGAGCGGCTAAGACATATTGCTGCGTTTCCCTCAGATCCAGGGGATCCGTAGAAAGGGTCCGCGCCTTCACGTTTCCTCCCTCGGAACGGCGTTGGCAGGGAAGCAAAGCCTCGGCAGTCAACCTGCGGTCTCTGCGTTTCATCGCTGTCCTGTAGGAACCCCCTCGGTGTTCGCTCACTACTGGGCTCCGTGGGCAAACAGACCAAATTTTGTACTTTTGCAGCTGTATGACAGAATAAAAGAATGATTCTTTTCATTTTCTGGGGTGGTGGAAGGAAAAAAAATAGTCAATAAGTACAGTGAGGAAGAATCCTTAAAATCAGATAGGATAACTTAAAAGATTGCCCACTGTGCTGTCAGCAGCAGAAGTGCAAAGTTACACGTTTCATCCGTTTACTGTACATTTTGATCTCTTATCTGCCACGCATCTTCAGGTGTGAAAGCTGCAAGGTGTGTCAGTGCTAATGGGAGAACAGGACAGCAGAGTCAGCTGCTGCCATGGAGAACTGGACAGCAGAGTTTTCCCCAAAGTCTCCTAGTGAGCTCTGGTCTAGACTTGAGATTTACTGAGCAAGTCCCAAGCTGGGAAATGTTCTGCACAGGGAGCAGTAGCAGGATTTACTCACAGATTAATTTGAAGTTGTTTCTCTTCCCAGTGAATTCTGATCTCATTGGAGGATTCTCACTGAATGTGAGGATTTGTTTAATAAGACTTGTAGCCTTTAGGCCATCTAATTGTAATGCTCTTGAAAGCAGTGGGCGTCATACTCTTGGCTGCCTTAAAGGTATAACTTACTTGACCATGGAGATGAAATAATTAAATTATTTGGAATGGAAATTGTACATCTTAGTATATCAGTTCAGTCTTCATCTAACTTAGAAAGCTGGGTTCTGGGCAGGCGTGTTATGTGGAGTATTTAAAATGTGGTTTGAAAAATGTAGGCTGGGGAGCATATATATGGCTAAAGATGCTTTCTTAAGAAGAAGAGGGAGTTGGCTTTTTGGCAGAAGTGTGCTGTGTCTCATAACGGAGTGGTGTGCTGCTTTGGGCCTGCTGTTCTAGAGATGTCTGGATTGCAGTAGCGTGGTATTTACAAAGCCCTGAAACACTCGAGGATGGGACTGTACGGAGATGCAAAATATGCACCGAGTTGACTTTTCATCTCCTTCCTCCTGATGTTCAAAGTTCTGGTCTTGCGTTTGTTTGTCTTAGATTGCAAAACAGACAAGACAAGCAATATCTTAAATACGCTTAAGTAATCATTGAGGGACATGATCTGTATTGGAAGACCTTTTTTTGAATTGTGGATACATTGATACTTACAAGAAAAGAAGAAAGCCCAATCCTTTTTGGGAAACAGATCAAACTCGTCAGTCACATTTCCACAAATCTCTTTATCACGACTGAAGTAATCCACTTACAAGAAAAATCGTGACAATTTTATATAACTGCCTAAAGCAGAAAGGGCATTGATTTGTCTTTTCTGATTTTAACAGATACATTGAGGACATCATGAATTGGAATAAAGGTGGACCTGGTACTAAGAGAGGCTTTGGTTTTGGGGGATTTGCCATAACACCTGGAAAGAAAGAGGAGCCTAAGCTCTCTCAACAGTCTCATAGTGCTTTTGGAACAGCCGGTTCTTCTGCATTTGCGAAATCAGGACCTCCTCAGCTGCCTTCTTTCTACAAAATTGGGTCAAAGCGAGCAAATTTTGACGAAGAGAATGCGTAAGTAGGGTTATTTCTTGTGTTTATCTAGCTCTAGATTTTAGCGTTTCAAAGTTTCCAAGGTCAGGGAAAGTACCTGTGACATTTATGAGGTTTAGTTATTTAGAAACACCTGCTCAAGGATAAATACCCTAACACTGCATTACAGTGTAACAGCACACTGGTAGCTTTACAGCAATAGTATCAAGAAAAACTGAGCTAGTCACCTGCAGGAACTCCAGTCCCTGCTCTGCAGCAGACTTTTGGTGTCACCCTGGACCAGTTATTTACCCTTTCTCTGGGTGTCAGCCCATCATCTGTAAAATGAGAAGAACAATACATCCTTGCCTTTAAATATATTTAAGAGACTGTGAGATACTACAGTAGCCCATGGAGAGCTCTCCTTCTCTAGCTTTCCCGTCCCTAAGAACAGATCTCAGCTGAGCCTCCGTCAGCTCCATCTTATTCACACTCTGGTGTGTTCAGAATTGGAGCCAAGCAGGATAAATTTGGATGTCTTTTGCATAGGGAGACATTCAACTCCACATTTCTTTACTAAGCCTTCTATTAGCTGCATAAATGTGTTGAATAGGAGGGAGGTCAGAAAACCATCCTATATTCACCAGCCTGGGAGAATCACTCAAGAAGATCAGTTTCATAACATCTATTTGCCCTACCACCACTTTTAGCTTAGAACATGAATAATTGTAAATAAATAAATCTCAACATCTTTTCCCTGTGTACATACTGACTTTTATTATCCATCTCTGTGTGGGAAACTTGACTCAGAAACCGTGAACGAAAGCGTGCTGCTGTAGACTACGTGCTGACTGGGCCATTGTTTGTTTCTTTTCAGGTACTTTGAGGATGAAGAGGAAGATTCCAGCAATGTCGAATTGCCGTACATTCCTGCAGAGAATTCCCCCACTCGCCAGCAGTTTCATTCCAAATCAGCAGACTCTGACAGCGATGATGATCCTCTGGAAGCATTCATGGCTGAAGTGGAGGCAAGACCCGGCTCGTGAAATGTTTATTAATTTATGTGGCTGTACTTCTCTCCAGTCAGGAGCAGCAAATGTCACTCATGGCTTTGGCAGCTGTACTCAATGTCACTTACCTTTTGTTTTTTATATAAGATGCTGTGTTAATTAGAACTCAAAGGTGGATTAGATAGGGAGAGGGTGGATATGATTTACAATAGCTTAACTATTTAAGTGTTTTGAGCATGTCAAGGCAATAGAACAAAGAGCTTTGTGTGTCTCTGAATATGTAATTAAGGTTTTGTGCATTTTTCACTACCTGAATTGAAATGATTTGTATTTATCATGAGCTGTTCCTTAGCTACAGTTCTGTTATTAGCTGGATTCTATCACAGTGTTTTCAGGAGGAATGTGGAGAATGTATTTTTTCAACAACATTGCCGCAAAGTTACGATATATAAATTTCAAAGGTATTAGTAGGAGAATTTATTTAGCATAATAGGATATGGAACAAGAGAAAGTTTAGTCCAAAAAGTATTGTCTCTGTGGCATGATGGTCTAGTTGTGTAGGAACGTTTTTCCCTTCCGTGTTTTATCATCTTGGGTTTTTTAACGTCATAATTTTATGACCTATTAGGATCAAGCTGCTCGAGACATGAAGAGACTTGAAGATAAAGACAAAGAAAAAAAGAATGTTAAGTAAGTTCTCTTTTATAATTCCCATGCCTGCCTGTCTCTTGTATGGTGCTAAGAGAATTCCAATGCATTTTGTTGATGATGATTGTTCTGTAGACAATATAATATATATCTAGTAAACAGCATTAACCAGCGCCTGATATTCCCCACGGGTAAAGTTCTGTGCAATGAAAATTGAGTAATAGGAGGGAAGAATCCATGGCGGCATCCTACAGTAAAGTGTAACAACACTGAGAGTTCTCTCATGTGAGAAGCCTTTCTAGGCCACGCAAATTGGGGCAGCACATTGTACTGTTACCACCTTCCAGATCGGCCTGAATAGTTTTTTGTCTTTCCCCATCCCTGCAGTGATCAGGGTGGTTTGGTTTAAAATTGCGTTTATGTCAGCAAAATAACTCGGTGCTGCTGTACGGGTAGTACTGGAGATTCTTCCAAACTTGAACTAGGTTTGTAAAGCTGATATATTAGGTAGCATGTGACAATTGGGATACTAAATTTGGAGTTTAAAAACACTTTACATTTTTGCAACTTCTGTATCTGTTTTGACCAAGGGAAATAATTACGCTGTTGATTCTTGACATTAATGTCAGATACATTGGTACAACTTGCATTGCATGGGGTTGATCAGATTATACATGGTCCTGAAACAGAACACCGGATCCAAAGCACCACCTGGGGAAGTTCTGAACTGGATTTGCACTTCCTGGCTCATATTCCTCTTCAGTTGTGGGACTTCTGTAGCATCGAGAGCTTAGACCAGGATGATCTTTGATGTGGCTTCTACGGGGAAGACGGAGTCCTAACCTTTCAGTCTCATTAATAGAAGTAAACAGAAGTCTTTGCAGGGTCGCTGTTATGGTTGGCACCCAATATGAAAACTCCATGGGTTGGGATTATAAATGTTACTGAGTTGTTAGTGTTGTGTCTTCCACGAAATATGGAGCTCAGCACTAATCAAATGAAAGTATGGAGCTGAGTATGTGGAACACTTGCAGGGAAGTTTTTTTTCTCCGCTTGTTTTTCCAGGGGTATTCGAGATGACATTGAAGAGGAAGATGACCAAGTGAGTTCCTATGCAGTCTTTCTATTTTCTTTTTTGTTTTTGTTTTTTACCTTCCCTCCCCAAATATATAACTACTAGGTACAAACAAAACTCCAGTACCATGCGCAGTATCCGGACAATTCAGCGGGAAGCTGTAGTGGTTACCCTGCTGCCTCTACCCTTCTAGGTGTTTCACTAAAAAAAGGAAGAATATTAGGAGACAATTCCATTCTTTTTCACTCTGTTTAAGAAGATTTTTTTCAGTCAATTTGAATTTCAACTTCCTGTACAGGTTTTTCAGTATTTGAGGGTCTCATCAAATTTGAAATTAGCAGCATCAACTAACATGGAGCACCAGTGAGAGGCTGTTAAACTGTGGAGGCTATTTGCAGTGAAATTTCATGTCTGTTAAGGGCGAGAATCAGGCTTTTTGCTCTTTATTTTCAGAGGAGCTCCAGTTCCAATTGAGGATTATAAGCATCACTGTAACAGAAACAATAAACAAAGAGGAAAGACTTTATTTCAAAATGTACCTTACCACTAAGTTATAATTAATAACTGTTGTGTTACTCGCAGTAATGCAGAGCATGGAAGGGTTGTCTGGCCTCTAGGCCTTTGCTTCCAGTTTGGTGAGTGTAGCTGTGCTAAAGTTTGAGCAAAGGTGACTTACACTTGTAGACAGCTGTTGTTCAAGTGTATTGTATGCATATCTATGTGACTGAGTGATAATTGGCCATGCAGATGAAAAAGCCAGATGAGTATATGCATGTCTTTGTAATTGAACCTTGCTTTAAAAATCTGATCTGAAATATTTGCCTGAAAGTCAAGTGAAACTGGTGTTTTCTCCATGGGAATGTCTTGGTGTGCCAGTGAGGTTCTGTAAGACACATACATATTTGAGAGCTGTAAGGATGGCATGTGACAGTGGTGACAGTGACTTCTAACTTGGGCTTGTGTTGAAGGACTCTTCTGAAATAGTTTCTTTCCTGTTTGCTGTTGACTCTCTCAATGAAAAAGAGATATGTTTTCATTTCTTAGAGTCTAGTTAGGGGAAGTGGAGAAACTATCTTTGGCATAGTGTGTTTAAAAAAAATGTAAACATCATATGCTTAGTAACAGTGTGTTCTTTGTTTAAAAACCTGCAGCGTTTGTACTTTGTTCATGTGATTCATAGATTCTTCTATTGTTAAAGCAGAACAAGTCTTGGTAGAAGGAGTTGTTAAGCAGACATATAAGAGAAGTTTGGGTTTTAAAAGTATTTTGTGGTCTAACTGACACTATAGTTATTTTCTTCATTTGTACTTATTGTCCTTCCGGACATAACTGTTGGTATTTATTAGAAGAACCAGTTCTAGTGGACTTTTTTTTTCCCTCAATGGCGGGTGTGAAAGCAAACAGCCATCTAGCATATACATCATTTAAACAAAGGTAGTAGTATTTTTGCATTCTATTGTATGTGATTTTACTGATATGTTTTGCTGCAGGAAGCTTATTTTCGCTACATGGCTGAAAACCCCACTGCTGGTGTGGTCCAAGAAGAGGAAGAGGATAACCTGGAGTATGATAGTGATGGGAATCCAATTGCACCATCCAAAAAAATCATTGATCCTCTTCCACCTATTGACCATTCAGAGGTAGGAAGCTTATTCCATTCTGTTCTGAGGCATTCTAGAAGGCAGGTGCTAAAAAGTAGATTGAAATATGGTTCTGTCCCTGTACATCAATGTCGGCAGGTAATATTTCAGTGCTGTGCCACTTGGGTCATACTGAAGATCCTTCAGATGACTTCATATGAAAATAGTGTTCTCAAAAGGACCCTTGCTCTCCAAAACTAAGTGTACAGAGAATCTTGAGTCCTGGACTAACTGAGTAATTACCCTTGCAGATTGAATATCCACCGTTTGAGAAAAATTTCTATGATGAGCATGAGGAGATCACCAGTCTCACCCCGCAGCAAGTGGTGGAGTTACGTCATAAGCTAAATCTTCGGGTAAGCCAGCCACAAAACTATCCTCCTAGGATCTTCTTACTCCCGTTTTTTTGGACTATCTTAGTAGTTTTCATGAAGATTTTCACAGGAAGCTCCAGCTTTTGAATACCAAGCTTCTTGGATACCTTCAGTGATTTTGATTTAAGGGAGCTTGGTTTTCCTCAGCAGTTCTTGAAAGTCTTCTCTGGACTTGTCAAAGTGGGCACCCAAGATTGCCAGTTGCATGGTTGCACTTCGACTAATTGAAACTGGAAATATTATATGCAAGAATTAGTTCTTTGCTGTTTGTGACATGTTAGTGTGGTGTCTTTCTATGAAGGGAATTATTTGAGGAAGAAGGAGACCAATTATACAAGGAGGTAGATATGATGTTTAGTAGATTATGTTGATTGACAGTTTATCTAGGTTTTTATACCTGAAAGTCCTATTTACACAGCACATCTGGAATTTGCACCTGGTTAAACTTATGTCTATTAAAAAAATAAAAAGCTGTTTTCAGAGGGGGACACTTTTTTTTCATTTTTGTACAAATTGCTCTTTGTTTTTCTCTTACTGTTCATGAACAAAGATACGTTTCTGTTTCTAAGGTCTCCGGTGCTGCTCCTCCAAGGCCTGGCAGTAGTTTTGCTCATTTTGGGTTTGATGAGCAACTTATGCATCAAATTAGGAAATCCGAGTACACCCAGCCCACTCCTATACAATGTCAGGTGAGTGTTGTTACTTCTCTAACATCTAAACGGAACTAATAGAACACATGCCAAGGTCCCTAGTCCATCTGAGGGTGTATACAATTGTAGTTTCCTATACAGAGCTGTCACGGAGAAGAATAATTTGTAGTTTTCTAGAAAAATAGCTTTGATATTTTTTATGTAGAAGTTTACCCACTTTTTTTCTTGTTAAATGACCGCTGTAAATATATCCGTATTCTTTTCTTCATTTGTCTCTTGGTGAAGACTGAAGCACATGCAAGTGGCATCTCTTGCTTATAGAAATGTATGAAAGCTTATTTTTTTTTTTTTTAGAAATTCTATTAAAAATAACCATAGCAGTAGCTGAGTGAAGAGCCATACATTGACAACCTTATTCCTTTAAACAGCTTATATTTGAATGTCTTGGCAGTAGAAGAGGTATGCAACAAGGCATTTTTTTAATTTCTTTTGGCAGTTAGAATAAATGCCCTACGAGCTGGACCATTTAACTGGTCATTCCTTGGAGAGCCGTGTATGCAAAAGGGATTGTACTGCATATGTAGATTGATTACCATAAGTAATTAAGGTTATCATTAATGTGATTATAACTACACCACTTCAGATGCTTTTCTTGAAGTATAAACAATGACACGGTGCTGTGTCCAAGGGATGTGTATTAGGACCTTAGTCCATACTATTTGTAAAAAGCTGTGGTTGAGAGGGCCTTATAGCAACAGCAGGGATGAACTGAGGACTTTAGCACTCGGAATGTTTACAGAAAGAATAGGCTCAGAGAATTTGTTTTTAGCATTCTTACAGCTGGACAAAGATACCTTTGTGGACATGTAAATATATCCTTGGGATGTTGTACTGTGCCCAAATATTGATTTCATATAGGACATCAACAGTCATAACACGATAATTGCTTCCAGCCCTTAAAACAAACTAGTTCAGATCTGAACTTAGCAATAAAACTGTGTTAGCATCAACATATGTTGCTATGAGTCCTCTGTAACGTGCTTTTATATGAGTTTTCATGTAATATCTAGCACAAGAATACGCTGAGGTAGGCATAATATGGGTTTAGAATCTCCTTATTTTTAGGGTGTTCCAGTTGCACTGAGTGGCAGAGATATGATTGGGATAGCTAAGACTGGAAGCGGAAAGACAGCAGCCTTCATCTGGCCAATGTTGATTCACATCATGGATCAAAAGGAGCTTGAACCAGGGGATGGTCCCATTGCAGTGATTGTATGCCCGACCAGAGAGCTTTGCCAACAGGTAGGCATATAGTAAGATATATGTGCTATATAGTGTTCTTATAGAAGAAGATGAAATTCTGGGCAGAAATTATCAGAGAACCTCAGTAAACTATTTGAAAAAAACTACTCTGTGCATTAGTAGCGAGCCTCCAACGTAAGCTCACAGTTCTCACTTACACCTCTGAAGGATCATGACAAATCTGAAACTGTACGTTTTTGCACAGAGCTCCCATATTATTTCTAAGTATTAAGAATACTGTGGATGCATTGCCACAAATTGTATGTGTAAAAGGATAGAGCCTGCAGGTTAAATTATGGTTGGATGCCTAAATAGGTTTCTCAAATTATTGGAAATAATCCACAAGTATTGAATTATTCAGCCCTGGGGATTTCTGAATAATTTCATTAAGTTATTAGCTTAAAAGTGGATTTCAGAAGCTGGGCTATATTTCCAAGGTCGGTATATTTTCTCAGATCTGTCTAATGTGAACTGTGATGCGCTTTGTTTAAAATTCTCAGATCCATTCTGAATGTAAGCGCTTTGGTAAGGCGTATAATCTGCGCTCTGTAGCTGTGTATGGAGGAGGAAGCATGTGGGAGCAAGCCAAAGCCCTCCAGGAGGGGGCAGAGATAGTTGTCTGCACACCAGTAAGTACCTGTATGCACACAGTACAATTTTTTGTTGCTTAAATGAAGCTGAGACAGATTTTTAATACCATTGGGGATGCAGAATTTGTTCTCTGATCAGTGAAATCTAGGTTCCTCACAGGTTATCAGATGTCGAGAGCAAATGTGCTGGGATTATTTGTGTCCCAAGAGAAACTGAAAGAGATTAGGTATGACTTCCAAGAGAAGACAGAGTAGCAAGCAAGATCTGCTTGAATCAGTGTCAGTTGTGTGCAATACCAGCTTCTGATTGCTGAGCTTTAAATTCATAAAATTCCCAGAATGTCATGAACTTGAATGCCATCTTACTGAATCAGTGTAGAGCCTGTGGCAGTATACTGAAGGGTTGAAACATTGAATCGGAATGGGTGTTGATGCTGAACCAGTGATTTAAATGAGCACCGTTGTCAACGGACTGCTTATTGCAAAAACTAGTTACGAACTTGGGCAAAACTGAGCAACTAATGGTTGGAGGAAGTTTTATTGTGGCTATTCATTGGGGTACTAGGCAAGAAAACAAAGCATGAAGAACTCCTGTGTGAAGTATTATGGGATTAAATAGCCGGTTCACAATTAAAATTTAATTGTAATGAAGACTAGGGAATTTTAGGATCTCAGCACTGTTAACCTTGAAAATCCAGTCCTAAAATTCAGCTAATCAAGGATAGTTGATGAGAGTTTCAGGAATCTGTTTCTGTGACTCGAATACTGACACTTAATTCCAGAGTGAAACCTTGAGATATTTTCTGTTCTAAGTCTCTTGTAAGTGAGGATAAAAAGCAGTTAAGTGCTTGAAGGTTGCATATATTGACATTTTTTTAAATATGCTTTAAAAACTTGGCTTTTTTTTTTTTTTTAATAGGGTCGCTTAATTGATCATGTGAAAAAGAAAGCTACAAACCTTCAAAGAGTCACTTACCTTGTGTTTGATGAAGCCGACAGAATGTTTGATATGGGGTTTGGTATGTAATGAGCAAAGGTCACTGTTCTGGAAAACAGTGGTGTCTAGTTCCCAGCTTAGCAGGACTGTTTATAACCCCTGTAGCTTCATGTACTTGAAAATACATTAAGGAAATACTTTATAGACAAAAGTCATATTTCAAGGTCTAATATCTGTTGCTATAAAGAGATCAGCGAAGTCCTGCTGAAGTCCAAAAACCCTGATTTTTATCCTAGAGTTGCTGAATAACTTTTGGGCAAGTCACTTCTGTGCTTTGCTTCTGTACGTACAAACTAGTGGTGTTAAAAGAACTTTCTACGTTATTGGAAGAGGTTTGGTCATTCAGATCTGGATGATTTTGAATATGTGCTCAAGCATCACGGGACAGCAGAGATCTGACAGTACTATACTACCGCAAACGGAGGGAGACACTTGTAAGACATACAGCATATGCGCAGACTCGGCTAGGATCCTCCCTTGCGGAACTTTTTGCTGAAGGACCTTCCAAAAGTTTCTTTGTACAGCAAACAAACTTCTGCTGTGCAGCAAAGAGCACCTGGAAGTCGTGGTATAACATTAAATACTGAATGAGAGGCACTGGTTCATTCTATGGTTGTTTGTTAAATAAAGCAACAAAGTTGCATTTTGAGTTATTCTACTAAATAATGAGCATACAGTGTTGATTAGAACATTTTCCCTCTCCTTTCCAGAATATCAGGTCAGATCAATTGCAAGCCACGTGCGTCCTGACAGACAGAGTAAGTATAAGCCTGTTTCCAACTAACCTCCGGAGAGTCGAGGGAGGCTGTATGGTGGGCTGCCAGTTACCGATCTGGAACAGAGCCTGGGTTTCCTGTTCTTGACACAGCCACGCAGTGAGACTTTTGCGAGAGTCCACTGGTGTTAATTCTCAGTGTGGGCTGTTGGGAGGGAGCGCTTGTGAGTGTGGTTAAATACCCATACTTGTTCGTCAGTCTGTAATCCCTCCACAGACCTTTACTCAGGGAAAAGATGATTAACTGAATTAATATTAGTATCCTTTGAGATCCTGTGTTCTAAGCTGCCATGAAAGAACATTCACAGCAGTGCTGCTTACTATCCACATCTTGTTTCAGATGCCACGAAATGTGTTTCCACTTGCAGGTATTCTAATAGTGTGATTGATAATTTTCATTAGAACCGGTAAAACAGACTGTAGCTTCAGATCACTGACATCTAGTGCAGTTGTGCAGGTCCTCATTTGCAAGATCTGTGCAGTGTTAAAGAAAATGGAGTTTTTCGAGGACTTCAAATACTGTTTTTCTTTTAGCCCTCTTGTTCAGTGCCACTTTCCGTAAGAAGATTGAGAAATTGGCTCGAGATATTCTGATCGACCCGATTCGAGTTGTGCAGGGAGACATTGGAGAGGTAATTCCACATGACTTCTGAGACAGTTGGAGAAATGAACCGTTCTGTTTCTGTTGTCTGAAATTTATGTTAAACTGTAGTAGTCATCATTTATATTTAAGAGTAAGTACTTTGTGCTTAACAAAAATAGTAAGGTTTTGGTTTTTAATTTTATTGAGCTCTCTTTCTGCCAACAAATATTCTTGTACTGATGGAAGGTTTCATCAAAGAGTGAAACAACATTAATGCAGTGATTGATTTTTTTTTTTTTATTATTAGGCTGTGTCAATGGGTATATCCTTTTGTTTTGTCTCAAAACTATAAATAAATTACAGCTTTTGCAATGAAGGATTTGAAACGTAGACTGTAATGTCTTTCAGCTGGTTTATGTGGGAATGTTGATTCTATACTTGCTTGACAGTAGCAGCTGAACTATCAGCAGACTAGGGATTTGGTCAATGAAGTGGGCAGATTACACTTGCTCTGAAGAAACTTTGCTTATAGTATAGGAAAACTGTTGAGAAGTTTCACAAGATGCCTTCAGAACATTCTTCTTTTAACCAGTTCTCTGCAGTTTTCATTTTTTCAATCAGGAATGTGAGGTATCCTTTTATAACAAAAATTTAATGGCTACCTGAAGCCCATTCTTTGTGGGAAAATATTTTTCCTAAACATTGCTTAAGAAAAGAAGCAGCTTTCCTAGCTCAATCACATGGTTTCTTTTCTTTGATCTAAATTATTACTCTATTACGAGAGCATCATCCTTGAAATCGTTAATATTTAAATCTGTAAAAACTAAATCCTTCAGAGAAACTTCCAGATAGTGCTGTGTGCTCCACTGCACTTTTATTACTTGCAGTACGGAGTGTACAGGGACTCTGTTTATACCTCCCCTCTTCCTGACGCCAAGGACACACGCAGGGGTACTTTCTCTGATCTGCATATGAATAACTTTTATTGATGAGCATCCCCTCCCTCTCAGACCCTGCTCTTGCACGGTCTATTTTAGATGTTAATAGCATCCATGGCAGGAACATCTAAACTGCAAGTACCCACTTTAGATCGGTAGGGTGATAAACTGCTTCATGTCAAAGACTGCACTTTACCTCTCAGGTTTAGCAAAAAGTAGTGCATTTAATCCTTTTCTGCACTGTGAAAATGAAGTGGTCAGCAGTTAGACAAGAGCTGAAACCTCTTCCAAAAGCGAATTTTGGTCCTCTGCTTCTCCACTTTTCATTCTCACACTTAGTTTAAATTCCTGGCTTTATTCTGCGATCTGTGTTTGTTTGCCATACTCTCCTTTCTGTCCCGCTTTATTGCTTGTCTTATTTCTCCCCTTAGGCAAATGAAGATGTTACTCAAATTGTGGAGATTTTCCCCTCTGGCCCTAGCAAATGGAACTGGCTGACGCGACGCCTCGTGGAGTTCACATCTTCTGGGAGCGTTCTCCTGTTTGTCACCAAGAAGGCAAATGCAGAAGAGCTGGCCAATAACCTTAAGCAGGAGGATCATAATCTGGGGCTGCTTCATGGTGACATGGACCAGAGCGAGAGGAATAAAGTCATTTCAGAATTTAAGAAAAAGGGGATCCCAATACTGGTAGCTACTGATGTGGCAGGTATGTGACGTTCTAAGAAACGGCAGCTCATACAAGTTGTGGATATCAGCAGAATGGCTAACGCATGTCAGTGGAAGGCAACAAGGTTGGCTTCTACACCTGCTGGGCACTGTGTTCCAGGTGGTTTTTCAGAAGTACACAGTGTTAGCAAGGGGTTTGATTTTTAGTCTTCTAATGGTGTTTAAGTTACAGGGTGACAGATATTTTTTCATATGCAGAAAGAAAATAAGCTCTTTCTTAAGGAAGTAGTTGCTATTTGTTAATCAACTGACACATTATGCATGAATAAATGAAGAGGAAATGGACACACTTGAAGCCTTCTCTAGAACGGCTTTTGTACCCAGATGTGTAGCTGAACAAAGAGTGAATTTCAGTGTCCTTTAATAAAGCCCTCTCTCTTTCTTGGAATAACAATCATTTAAAGAGATCTCTTCCATCCCCAATCCTGTGAACTTGGGGATCAGTGTAACTTACACTACTCTTGGAGAAGATATTGCTACACTTAAGATAACAAAGAGTTTTAGCCTATGAAGGGTGTCTTACCTGGAGTGTGATCCTGTGGAAACGCCTTTCGTATGCTGGAGCACGATGAAGTGATATGCTGGTATGAATGGGATTGCTTTGAGTTCATTCAGGATAATTGCGCTTACCACTATATTGTTCTTTATTACAGCTCGTGGGTTAGATATTCCTTCCATTAAGACTGTCATCAATTACGATGTGGCTCGGGACATAGATACGCACACCCATAGAATTGGTCGTACTGGCAGAGCAGGCGAGAAGGGAGTTGCCTACACTCTGCTGACTCCCAAAGACAGTAACTTCGCTGGTGATCTTGTCAGAAATCTGGAAGGCGCTAATCAACATGTTTCCAAAGAGCTGTTGGATCTAGCAATGCAGGTACGAACAAGCAAAACTCCTTGAGGAGCGGAGGGTTCCTTCCATGATTAGCACAAAATCAGGAGCTCAGGGACTTGTTTCTGCCTCCACCATGTGTTCGCAGTGACCTTTTGGCAACCTTTACTGTTTTTAAGTAGGCTTTCTAGTGTTTTTAATGGCCTGTGAAAGAGTTCACGAAGACATGAACATTTTGGAACGCAGTATGTAACCTATTTTGGGGTCAGGCACTGCCTAGGAAATTAGGAGCTGTAATCTGGCTGATGCCAGCAGAGCACTCCAGCTCCAGTATCTCATTACAATCAAATTTTCGATATGCATTTGTGGCAGGCACCTGGGAACTGGAGCTTAGTTGAAAGCTAAACTAGAAAATAATTACGGGAACATTTACTCTGTGAAACGGTTGTTGCTTGATCATTATACCCGCTTGGCAGTGCTGTCTGGCAGGCTTGCTATATATAGGTATGACGGATAGGTGAAGCAATTGTACTTGCGCCACTGTACTCGTCAGCTCTTTAAGTTCTTGTCTTTTGCTGCCCATGTATCTGCAAGAGAGCGAAGGCTTTTTGGTAATTCCCAAATTCAGAGATGGATTAGCATGCTTGTGGCTTTGTTGCCAAGCAGCTTGGGCACTAGCTGCTAGAAGTGAATATTTTTTCCAAGGTGCAGAGGCAGCATTTTCAGAAGGGACAGAATTTGTGAGGCAGACCTCCACAGGCTGCCTTTGAGAGGAGCGTATAGAAGCTAAATGGCTTGGCTTACTGGCTTCTTCAGGTTTGAAGAAACTATAGGGCACAAAAAGAGGTGCATCCAACCACTATTTAAAAGCCTGGTAACAGGAGGAGGTCTGGTTGGACTGCCCTTTCCAGGCCACTGCTTGTTGCAGGAAGTTTTGCTGTGGCAGAACCTCATTTCTCCTTAGCCGGGCAGTGGACTAAATCAATAAAACCCAAGTATGAGCAAGTGCAGAACTCCCAAGTGAATGGCGTTAGAGATTGCATTTATTCCTGGGTTTATTAGAATGCGAACCCCCAAGACTTTAACATGGATGAAAGTTCAGGACAAAAAATTAGTTTTCATAAAAAGCATTTGTAACAAAAACCTTCAGACCCACAGGACAGAACTGTCTACAGCTTAGTTTCAAAGCGTTGTAGTCTGTCACATCCCAACCCCTTGCAACAGCTGTATTGTTGAATGGGAAACAATGTATTTATATATTTTTCTTTTGAAATGCTCAAAATCCTTCTGTTCTGAGCCTCATTACATGCATTTATGAAGCTTCTTATTCCCTGTGTTGAGAAGCATTTGTCCTTCTTTTGTACAGAATCCGTGGTTCCGGAAATCACGTTTCAAAGGAGGAAAAGGCAAGAAGCTGAATATTGGTGGTGGTGGCTTAGGATACCGTGAGCGTCCTGGTCTAGGATCAGAAAATTCTGTAAGTAGAAGTTGTTTACAGATTGTTGGAACTGTTAAACTTAGTATTGACTACTCTTTAATTTAAAAAATCTTCTTAGTACTGGAATATAGCCTCTGCTTTCAAAGGTTTTCATCGCTCACAATCTTTCAGAGTTAGTATCAGAAATATCTCAAGTGAAACTGTCCTGTGCTCTTATCGTCTTGTCAAGAGCTGCCTTCTTCAGGGCCAGAGTGATCCAGAAGGTTTGGAGATTCTTCCCAAAATAGACTGTCAATGCAAAATAAATGCTAATATAAATTACTTGAAAAGCCATTTCCAGGCTGACTCTTGGCAGCAAAAAATCTTGCAGCATTGGGAACACTTAGTAAGATATTTCCATGCTAGAAAAAAAGCTCATTGCCAATGTGTATGGGGACAGAGTTTAACTGTAGACGTGTTGAAAACACGTCGTGTTCAGCATCTTTCCAAAAGTCACATCTGAAGTCTTGTTCACATTTTGTCTTGGCTACGACCTCTGTGAAAATCTCCATTTGATTGCATTTTGCTTTTGCTTGTGCTGTAAGGAGCTGGGAAATGCGGTTATACTATTGACTCGTGAGTCATTAAGCCTTACTGCATCTTTACTTTTCTGTCATCCTCAAGGTCATGGGGCAAACTGTTCTGCTGCTCAGTGCTCTCCAGAAGTTTGTTGTCCTCCTTAGATATATTTCCTGAGTGCAGGGTCAAGATAGATTTGGAGAACAGTTGAACTGAAAGTGTCTGTGTTGGATAAATCTCTCCAGTGTGTCCTTTGTCTTTTTGCATAGGACCATGGAAACAACAACAGCGTGATGAGTAACTATGAGGCATACAAGCCATCCACTGGGGCAATGGGAGACAGGCTTACGGCAATGAAAGCAGCTTTTCAGGTTGGTTCGATCACTTGTACTCCAAGTTCTAACTCAAGAGGAAAGGACATAACATGGAAAAAATTTACTACTGATGATTCAAGACAATTTTTTTTTTTCCCTCCCCTGAGAATGCAGAAACCCTGTTGACTTCAGGGAAGTTGAGTTTGGTAGTCGTGGCCATGTCTCATCCACTTGGAGCGCACACTCAGTGTTGCAGTCCAAAGTGAAAGAATTAGTATGCAGGCTGGACTGAACATGTTTGCACAAAGTTAATTTGCCAAACTTTATTTTCTGCTGCCTCTTTGCTGTCTTTCCCTTCTGGATTCTGCTCCTAGGCTTGATCCTATTTAGGTTGCTTAGCAGCAATAGTGTAATTGTAATGAAAAGAAATGGGGAACAGAGAAATCCTTTCTCTTCAGCGTAAAAATTAACCCCATAATATAGGAGTTCCCTTGTTTCTGTGGTCTGGTAGCAGATGTCCGTTACTAATTCTGTGTTCATAAGCGCAGCAGGGATGTAATCACTCCAAGACTGACTTTTCATAGGAACTCTTTTTCCTAGGGGCTCCCCAGAATTCAAGACAGGGTTGTGTGTGCATGATGACTGCGTGTTTCGTGGTGCAGTGTAGAGGCAAACATGCTCTCTTTTTTTCTTTGTCTCTCTCCGGCAGTCTCAGTATAAGAGCCACTTTGTTGCTGCAAGCTTAAATAATCAAAAGACTGGTAGTTCCGCTGCTGGTGCTAGTGGCTGGACCAGCGCTGGGAGCTTGAACTCAGTACCGACGAGTTCAGCACAGCAAAATGCTGCAAATCCTGACAGCCCAATTGCAGCCACCGCAGCAGCAAAGGGTGTTCCAGGCTTCACCAGCACGGGTAATTTGAGTAGCGTTCCCACCTTTCCAAGTGTCGGAGTACAGGGCTTCAACCCCACAAATGCCAGCACCAACAATCGAGAAGGCAGCAGCGGCAGCACCGGCATCGCCGCTGCTGGTGGCAGCGGCGGCAGTGGCGGTGGCAGCAGCGGTGTTGGCGGCGGCGGTGGTGGTGTTGGTGGCGGCGTTGTCAGGGAACGATACAATGACAACCGGAACAGTCGCCACAATGAGGTCCCGCGCCGTGGAGAGGGTGGTGGTCGCTACAATGATGTGCAACGCCACGGAGAAGGAGGTGGTCGCCACAGTGACGCTTACCGCCACGGAGAGGGCCGACACGGCGACAACCATCGCCACAGTGAAAGCCGGCACTTTGCTGATGTGGGCAGTGGCAATCGCAATAACGGTGATAGCAGGAATAGCAACGAAGGTAGGAACAACGAGAACAGGAATGGTGAGAACAGGAAGGATGCCAGCAGCCGAGACAACAAGACAGATGGTTTTGCTGTCCCAGAGCCCCCAAAACGTAAGAAGAGCCGGTGGGACAGTTAAAAGCTGGTGTTTCGCAGCCTGGAATCTCTACAGGTAGCGTTGTCGTTTTCCAGAGGATTTCTTGGGGTTTTTGGTAACTGGTTGTTGAGCAGCTGGGGGAGGAGGAGACGACCATGAAAACTCCCCACGCAAGTCTGGGCCGGTACATCTGCGGACAGATTCACTCTAATGATGTGTACACACAACGCTTAGTCAAAGAGAAATCATTTTGATAAAGCTCCCTGGGTTCTGCTTTTAAACATTCAGTGCTCAAGTGACTCTCTGCTGGATTTAAACAGATCTTCTTGACAAGAAAGAAGCTGTTTCACGTCCTTGGAACGTTAAGAAACTGTTGTCCATAGAAGTATAAAGTAGTCTTTTCTTAACCAGCGTTCACATTTAAAAACCAGTCCATCTAGAGATGCTCAGGACCCACCCGTTAAACATTAATCTTTCAGCAATTTGTTCAGTATGGTGAGTTCTTCCCCGATCTCTTCCTTTCACATATTCTCTTATCCCCAAATTATTTGGCCTCCAGGTTGCCCCTTACGTCTCTCCCCATCAACTAAGAATGTATCAGTTTGTGTTGCTGAAGGTGGGATGAAGCAAGTTGAATTTTCTTGCCTTTTTTTTTTTTTTTTTAATTTTTTATTAAGCTGTTCAAGGGATCCTTCTGCAGCCCAGCTAACCACAAATTCACATGTAGCGTAGGATGGACTCCCTGGCTTGTTTGTGGTCAGTACATCAATCTCAATCCCATTGCCCAGGTATTTTTTTTCTTTTAAAGAACCTTTTCTTTCCTAATAACCTTCATTTTGGTGGAAGCCTGCATAGCAAACTTGTCTCTCTGCTGTGCCTATGCGCCCTCTGTTATGAGAGGGTCGAGTGCTTTCTTCAAATTAAAAACAAAAAAGGGAAAAAAATGTAGATACGCCACAACAATCAGAGGCTGGTGCGTGAAGCGTAGCTAACTGAAGAGGCTTCATTCAGAAATTCAGGGACCTGCTGCTCGGAAGCCTTTAGGGAGAACCTGAAAAGCGATTGGTGAAGCAGAAAAGCTCAAATATCGCCCCATATTTGACACGTGTAGTTAAAACTGTAAAATCTTGCTTGACCGTTTTTAACTTGTTGTGTGTATTACCCGTTTTTTAACTCTTTCTTTCTTTTGCGCCATAAAGGTGAGGAAGAACTCTTTTGTTGAAACACGTCAGCACCCACCTCTGTCTTGTTTCTACTGAAAGAAGTATCAGAAATTGTCAGGGTTTTGTGACATTGTGATGTTTTCTTTATCAGCTGTGCATTTACTTTTTGCTTGCTCTAGTAAATGTTTTATTACTGGGACAAAAATACCTAGCACGTGCTTTTTATTCTCCACTGCTTCCTTTGGCTGATCTGGCATTCGGGTGGAGATTTGCCTGACCGGAGATTGGACTGCGTCCCTTTCTCTCGCCAGCAGTTGTGGATGTAGTTGATAAAAGACTTCCTGTGGTTTTCCTCAGTATCTTTCAGCTCCGACTGTTCTGCAAACCCTATTTTAGCTTCAAAGCCTCCTGGGGAATAGATTTTTATCCATTTTACAGGAGGGAAGGATGCAGCCCGGGGCACGTTGCTCATCCCAGCCTGTCATGGAGTCAGTGGTAGAGCTGGGAAGAGAACTCGGCAACAGTCTTGTGATCTGACTTGGATGCGTGCTGCTTTCAGTTAAGACAGCAACCTGATTATTCGGGACCCTCACTAACTAGCTCTAATCTCTTGGGATTTTTTTTAAGAATAGCTTCCACTTGAATTATCTAATCGTGGTCTAGGCAGAAACCTCGCCGCGCTGGTTTGAGCTCTGCGTATTTAGTATTAAGAGAAGGATATTCCAGGGCAGATGTGGCAGCGGGTTTAGGAGCAAGTATTGAGTTCCCCTTTCCTTACCACACTTAAGGTTTATCACTCTGCACAATTAAAGATTTGAGTCTGAAAACAAACTAAAAAATACCTCCATAGCCTGAAGCTGCCATCTGCTCCCTCCCTCCCTGGATCTCCGCTCGCTGCCACTGGGAACTGGCCCCGTATGTGGCTTATGCTTCTTTTTAACGCATCCCTCTGCTGTTCGGTAGGATTATTGAAATTCCTCACCCCTCTCTCAGCTACCAGGAGCCTCTTGAGACTTGAGTGAGTAAATATTGATCACTGACAGAGTGCTATAAATGTCAGTTCACGGGTCCGTGTTAGATACATAAGAGGGTTGATTCCTTCTCCGCAGAACAGGGTAGCAGTGTGAGCAGCATGCCAGCTACCCTGAAAGGGAATCTCTCTCTTTGCAGTGGCAGGGTGTGCTGCTTTCTTCTCAAGAGGCTGGAGCACAGCTCGCAGCTGAGCAAATCAATTGCAGGAAGCTCAGGTTGGTTTGCACAGTGTAACCCCACGATTCTGCTCCTGCTCTGCCTGCACGTCCGTCACCCCCTCTGCCTCTCGTCCCCCAGAGCGGGGCAAACACTGCTGTGCTGAGAGCCCTCTTCCACGTCGCACAGCACTTGCTTTCTTGGATGGGAGATGGCGTGGATGTTCCTGATTCTGCACCATCTTCTGGACCATTTAAAGAACGTGAATGCCAGCCCTTCCCCGACGCGCCTCCTGGCCTTCTGGCTGCCTGTCCCTCCAGTGCTTTCTAATCCTTGTGACTCACTTTGTATCTTAGCTTTTCACTGGAAGATCTGGGAACGCACAGAATTAATTACATATTCTCTGTCACTGTCTTTATCATGAAATTACTGCCTTGAGGGAACATGTCTCATTGGAGCAGGTAGGAAAAAAATTCTCCATGCTACCCCCAAGCAGCTGTTTAATTTTAACTGGCATGGGTACCCCCTCTCCCACCGGCGCTGTGATTCTCCCCTCCCTGTGGTTTGGGTGAACTGTCTGGGCTCCTTGGGAATGTCTTTTCCCATCAGGGTGCTGAGCTTTTCCAGGCAGTGCACACGTAGCAGAGTGGGCAGGGGGATGTCAGGGCTGCCTCGTCCCCGACAGCGAGCGAGGGCAGCCCTGGGTTTCCAGCCCTTTACCCGCTCTGCCGTCCCCCAGCAACCAACCATTGCACGTAACGCCACTGAGTCCGTAATGGAGTTTGAGGACAGAAGCAAGTTGTACAGACTGTCTCTTTATTCACTTTTTAGCCTGCAAAAAGATGACAGGGCCAAGGCTCTTGCATGCAGTGGTCTGTGTTCGCGGACAACCGCGCTGTAACGCCCGGGGGACCCAGGCCTTCGCTGCGCCCTTCCCAGGCCACAGAGCTCGGCCTCCCTCCCCGAGCCCATCGTATCCCAGGGACTCGTGCTCCCTGTTTGTGGCTGAGCGTTGCGTGCTGGGCTTCACAGTCCCTGTGAGCTGCACAGGGATGCAAGTAACGGCAGGGTGAGCTGCAGAATAGCTCTGCAGGCACTCTTCACTCGTGCAGGAATTGGTGCTAAATAGGGAGTCAGGCTTCAGGACTGGGGACTCATTGAATCGGCTTTATACACGCTGGAGCTGCAGTCACCTTCCAGACTGTCGAGGTAGGACGGAGCCTGGAGGGTGGTTTCCTGGTGATGATTCAAGGCTTTGCATGCACAGACATCGCTTACATCAATCACTTGCGCGTGGAAGGAAATGAGGTTTTGAACTGGCTGCTCGGTTTTGGGCCCGGTAGGTAGAAGGAGCGAGAGCACGCGGTCCCTTTGCACACTGGCTGTGAGGGAAAGGGAACGGTGGTGGTCCAGCTGCTCTCCCCTACCCCGGCTCTCCATGCAAGCATAAAGGGAGCCCAAAGCGTGAGGATCAGCGTCTTTCCAGGCACAGCTGGATGTCCAGATGGACGAGACACTGTTCACTTCATAGCATCGTCTCCAGCTCGTTGTTTAGGTTGGGGTGGCGCTGATTCAGGTCTGTTAAGTCCGCTGTGTTTTCCCCACCGGCTTTCTGGCTCATCTCCTGGGTGGGACAGGGCAAAAAGTTCTCCGAGGCGAAGGAGCTGGGGATGTAGCCCGGCAGGCTGGCGCGGGCAGGGAGCAGCAGTCCCCGCTGCTGCGTGCTCCCTGCCCCTCGCCCCGCGAGGCTCACGCTGAAGCTTGTGGTGCCGTGGGAGGCCAGCCCGCCGTAGCAGCAGCTCCCCGCCACGCTGGTGGCACGCGCCTTCTGCTTGAAGTCCAGCGCCAGGCTTCTCCGAAAATGGGCTTTCTTAATCTCTGCCTGCACCTGAGGGAGAGATTGGAGATCGCTGGTGCCCAGAGACAGCAAAACGGGCATCCCTGCCCTTCCTCGTGGTTTTCACTCCTACTGATTTTTTTTTTTTCCCTTTCCAAATCCTGCTGAGAGGGATGGAGCCGAGTTTTTCCCTCTGGTTATCCCAGCCTGGGGGCTGCAGGTTAACTTCCCCGACGCTAAAGGGGCTGGAACAGGGAGCTCAGCTGCTCACGCTTCTAACTTACCTCCCCATTGCAAAAGCAGTAGATAAAAGCCACAAAGAAACCCTGCCAAAAGAGACAGAGGTGGAGTTTGAGTCCTGAGCCAGGATGCTGTACGTGTGCCTCCCCCGGCCCCGGATGAGCATCGCTCGGTGTTCGGTGCAGGGCCCGCAGCCCTGTGTCAACGTACCTGAGAGGAGTTAAAGAGCATCTCGTAATGCATCTGGATCTGCCACAGGACCCCGGAGACTTCGGTGTAGGGCATGGCCATGAACACCACGTAATGGACTCCAAAAAGCGGCATCAGCACCAGCGTGGACTTCAGCAGCTTCCTGAGAGGAGAAATGCTCCGAGCCGTTAGCCGGGACCTGCCCGCCCGCCTGCAGCCCCCTTGCAGACGTTGGTAAGCGTCCTAGCAAAGAGGGCAGGCGTTCGGCTTCTGCCACTGCTGCAGCGGGTTTGTGCGTAGCTATTGCAGTGCCCAGCTTGGAGAGGGGAGCAGGCAGAGTTGAACTCCTGAGCCTGCTGTTTCAATCAAACGGAGCTGCCAGAAGCGCTGGCTGCCATCGGCCTGCCACCCTCCCTCACTCCTGCGGCCATTCCCGCGCCTCTGCTCTTCGTTCACAACCCCCTGGGGAGCCGTCTCAGCTGAACAGGCAGAAAATGAGCCAGACCAGGGCCGGGGCATGGTTTTGCTGCTGCCAGCACTTGCCTGTACTGCTGCCGGGGGTCCAGCTTCCCCGTGTTCGTCTCCCAGAGCTTGGAGGCCAGCACCCGGACGATGTTGAGGAAGAGGAAGAAGTTCACCTGCCGACAGACACCCGCTGCGGTTTCGTTACCCGCAGTGACCTCGGGTCTGCCCCAGCAGCCCCCCGGGACGGGGACAGGCAGTTCTGGGGGAGCTGCAGGCAGGGACATGGGGGTGATGCTGTGGGCACAGCGGGGAGGCACCAGTGCCCCTGGATCCCTTTGCATCACGTGGGCCCTCCCTGGGTGCCGGGGTGGCTGGGGACACAACCCCAGTGACCACAAGCGAACGGCTCTGGGTCTCTATCGATCCCATTTCCCCAAAAGGGATTGGGAGATTGAGCCATGGGATTCTTACCACGATGGCGGCCAAGATGGGGACCTGATAAATCCACTTCATGTTCCCCGCGCTGAGGTCCCAGCACCTGAGGAGACCAGTAAAGAAATACCTTGGAGAAACCTGGAATCACTGGTAAGGAGAATTGCCAGCTGATGGCTCCCCATCCCCCCCAGCCCACATCCCCGTCCTCCCACCCTCCGCTCCCTTTGAGGAGTCTGTGTAAATCTTGACCCAACAGCAGCCATGCTACAAGCACTCATAACCATCATGGTGTTGCAAATCAGTTTTAAATTAGCAGTAATACTCCTGAGGGCTCTTTGGCCAGCTCATCTAGAACTCCTGCTCTACGTTTGGTTGCCTTTCTCCTTTTAAAATGCTTAACTTTAGAACATGCCCTTTAGCATTCATCTTTGCACTGGTTTTTGGTCAATTTATGGTGTAAACCTGCATCTGTCTTCCTCCCAAATGCAGAACAAAACCACTCGCAGTTTGGATTACTGACAATTTTATGAACAAGCCTTGTACGCGTGTTCAATCCTCTTGTTCTTTTTGAAAGATTTTCATTTACCAAAGTTCTGGTGCCCACGGATACTTTGCTAGCATTTGCAACCAGTCTTTCCCTCCCCAAAGGACTGTCGGAGAAGGTGGACCTACGTACTCCGTATCCGCCAGGGAGGCCCTGACGCTGGCCCAGACAGACACAAACACAGCGGGGAGACCTGGAGGGGCAGGAACCAGGGTGAGGAGCATGGATGAAGCATCACGTTTGCAGACCAAACCCGTTCCTGGCAGCTGGTCTGCGTCCCGCTGCCCTCATCAGTGCCGCTCAGCCACGGCTGATGCCCCAGCTCCCGGCTGGTCTCAGCGGCCACAGCATTGGGTTGGGGTCCATGCTTACCCCAGCCGATGATGATGAGGACCCACAGGTAGCTCTTGTTGGAGAGGAAGGCCATGAAGATCAGGCTGTGCAGGTAGAGACCTTCCACCAGGATCCAGTAGTGGTTGGTGGCCAGAAAATAGAGGAAGAGAGTCACCACCACCTTGCAGCCAACCTGTGGATATGTGGTCAGAGAGGTGCCCGTGTCAGGCCGTCCCCTGAAAGCAAAACCTGGTGGCTTTTGCTCTCTGGCCAGCAAAACCCAGGCCGTGCCCCATGCGTGGCTCACGTTCCTCCTCTTGCAGGGAGCTGCATCTCCCCTGGGATATTCCAGCGTCAGACGTAGAGCAGGTACTCTTGGTATTTCCCATAGGAGAGGTATTTCCCATGGCAGGGCACTCTGAGCTCAGACCGCGAGCCCCACGTCCTCTGTGGCTCTGGTCTCTACTGTGGGACCAGGACGGGGAGAAGCTGGGCAGAGCTGTAGGTGGCCCTTCCTCCCTCCCCAGCTGCATCCCCCCAAGCAGCACAGCCCCGATCTGGGAGGGTCCCAAGTGCATCCTCTTGCACCAGGGCTCCTAAATCCCCTTTTCCCCTCATCCTGCCTTCGGTCTCGGCGCGCCACTTGCCAGCTGGCTCCGTTGTCCCGGTGAGGGACCCATTTCTGCCTTGAAGTCGTCCTCCCGCATCTTCTCCATCTCGTTGGCCAGCGTGCCCGAGTAGAGCACCATGTCCTTCACGAAGATGCTCACCGCCCGGCAGATGAAGGAGGTGAAGAGGTGGACGTGGATGTAGTTGCGTGTGCAGTGCAGGCGCCTACGGAGAAGGGGTGCGACACGAGCCCAGCCCCGGCTGCCCAGCAAGCTCCTCACGCGTGGGCTCAGGCAACGGCGGGGCCCAGGGAAGGTGCGCTCCAAGGTGTCAGCCCTCCCGTGGGCACAGAAGCCGGATCTGGGGGCAAGCGGGGAGCCAACCCCTTCAAGAGCAGAGTGGAGTGGATGGGGAGCTGGTCATACTGGGGGTGTTTTGGGGCTTTGGGAAATGGTCTGATGTTTGTGCTGGGGCTTGGGGCCGGTTCCCGTTCCCTAAGGGGCTGCTCCCCCTCAGGGGGGTCGTGTGAGCAGATGGTGGGGAGAAGACGGTTCTCCCCTGCCCAGGGATGGGGGTTCAGCTCCTCCTTACTTGAAGTATGAGAGGATGCAGACAGCAACGATGAGGGAGGCCAGGGAGATGGAGTATCCAACGGTGTACATCATGTGCAGGCGGTCAAACACCTCCTGGAAGAGAAGGGCTGTGCTTCACGACCCCTCTGCAGCCCAGCCCCCCCTCTCTGCCCCCAGCCTCTGGGCTGAGAGCATGGGAGGAGCAGGGGGGAAGAGCCCCCTGCTCCCAGCAATTCCCCTGGCCGTTGTTGCATGCTTCCCCAGTCCCCATCCCGACCCCTTTTCCCAGCACCTCCAGTGAGCAAGGTCACCTTCTCGCGGCTCCGGCTCTCAGAGGAGAAGAGCAGAGCACATTCGGTGTAGTTGGCCCAGGTCTTGTTGATGCTGAGAGCCATGGCCCAGGTCCCGTAGGCGCTGCAGTACCTGTAGGCATGACCTGGGAACGGCGTCAGGCGCTGTGACAGCAGCAGGACCCGCGGGAAGCCCGGACACATCCCTGCTCGATGGAGGATTTTCACTGAGGTGAGGTTGCTCCCTGCCCGGGTGCAAGCGCTTACCTTTATGGTTGAAGTCGTAGATGTAGTCAGGGCAGGGCACCGACACCTCCTGGCTGGGGGAGCCCTTCGGCCAGCAGATAATCCCATCCCACTCGGGAAGGCAGCTGGTGTCTGGCCAAGGAGCAAAGAGACATCTACTTTGGCTCCAAACAGGGCCACGTTGTAACCTCCGGCTTCCCCAAGCGCGCGCGGGTCCGGGGCAAGGAAACCACGCTGCCACGCACGCGCTCCTGGCCTGCAGAGCAGGGGGGCCGGGGAGGGGGACACGTCCCATCGCATCCCACCTCCTCCGGGGGGGCTGAGGCCGCTCCACGGGCTCTCACTTACAGTGTGCACAGGGCAGCCAGCGCTGGCTAACCAGGGTGATGATTTAATTAGCACCTAATTGTGCCCAGAGCAGCCAGGGTGCCAGGAGCTGCCCAAACCCACACCAGGACCCTGCGGCCCCCAGGAGCTGCACGTTTCCCTGGCCCCATCCCGTTCCCATCGGAGGGGAAAGCATTTCCCACAACGTAGCCAGCTCCACCGGGGCTGGCTGACCCGCGTGCAGGGGAGGGACGCTACCTTTGATCTTCTCCAGTTGGGCTTTTATGTCTCTCTGACATTTCTCCTTAGCCTCCACGAGGAGATAGATCTGCTCTTCTTTTGTGAGAACATCATCGGGGTCAACCTGCCAAGAAAAAGCCAAAGTGGCGACCCCCACCTCCACGTGGCTTGGGCCAGCAGTGTCCGACGGCAGCTCGGATCAGGTCTCCTCTTCGTGCTCACAATTTATTCCTCCCTGGGAGAGCTCGACCCACCCTGGTGATCTCCATGTCCCCAGAGAGCCGCCACCGCCTGCTCAGTGATAGGAGCCACCCGCAGCCGGGATCTGGGATCCAGGAGCTGGGAGCGAAGCTGCTCTGTCCCAGCAGCACCCCGAAGGTTGTTGATGAGACACCCACAAACGCTTCCCCGCTCAGGGCAGGACCCACGTCGCTTCTGCTGCCACAAAACACCCCATTGCTCCCTGCCACCAAGCCCTGAACCCAACCAGCTAATTAACACCAAGTCCAAAATCACAAGGGGCTCAAGGGCTGTTATGGGAACATCATCTCCTGACACGGAAACAACGCTTTGCTGAACCTGGTAGCATGGTGGTCTCGCCCGCAGGCTCGTAGCAGCAAGCAGGACCATCCTTGGGGCAAGAAATGAGAGTCAAAGCCAGGGCAAGAAATGAGAGTCAAAGCTAGGGGAAGAGACCGGCAGAGAAGACGGGAGCACGCATGGAGAATGGATGTGCAAAGCTAACGGAGCAGCGATGGTGTGGACGGGCTCTCCCAGCCTTCCCCAGGCGAGGCAGGTTTGTGCGGCTTTGGGTAGATTCAAACGACGCGGGGAACAGAAAAGCGCTGCCCACCTTCCAGCTCTTGTTTTTCCCTCTTGCAAGGCTGAGGCTGAGCCCCACTCCCCCCCTGTCCAGGGTCCATTTCTGTGCTAGAAATCAGCGCCAGGTCAGGCTCCTGCCCTGGCTCCTCCTCGCCCACCCCACTGGTGGTGCTGGATGTCCCCGTTGCCCACACCGAGCCCTTCAGAGCCAGGCCCGGCAGCCCCTGGTTAAAGTGGCCGGCCGGGGCTCTGCAAACAAGCGGGCGCCCAGCACCGGGAGCAGCGCGATGCAGACGGGTGCAGCCTGCAGCCTCCCGGTCGCACCGCATGTGCAAACGTCTTGAAACGTTTTGAGCTGAGATGCTCGAAGGAGTTTGGAGCCAGGGTGAGGAAACAGCTTTGGAAGTGAAAAGAAGCCGAGATGCAGGGGGTTCGCGTTGGCTCCCGGACTGCCCACAGGTGAGCGCAGCCAAATCCGGCCCCAGAGAGGAGCCCCTGAGCTCCCGTTCACGCTCTTGCCAAGAGCAGCGGTCTGGGCGGGTGGGCGAGGGGCGTAGGGCAGGAGCGGGGGTCCTGGCTTTGGGAACCGCGCTGGGTGCGCCCAGCTCTGCCCTCGCCGCATCCCTCCAGCCTCGCCTGCGCTGACCATAAATTGCCTCGCTCTTTCTGTTCCCCCGATGCCTCTGAGGCAGTGAACTCTGCCCTGGACATGTCCAAGAAATGGAAAAACCATCACGTCGTGGTGTCTCCATGGCTGCTGGAAAGCTTTTAGCGGGAGCGGAGAGGCTCTCCTCTCCTGCCTGGCAGCTCTGTGGAGCGGGACGTGCAGCCGGGGGGCACACGGCCACCGACCGGAGCAGGTTGCACAATTAGCAATATTTAAAGCCAGGCGAGGGACCGGAGGAGCCCATGCAGCCACGCAGACTTACCAGAGCCCATGCAGAGCTCAGGAGGCAGCAGCAGAGGAGAGCCGCCGTGATGCCTCCCACGGGGACGGACGCCTCCATGGTCCCACCGTGCCGCTCAGATGGGGACCTCAGGGACGACGAGCTGAAGAAAGCAAAGCCTTCACCTGGGGACAGCCGAATTGCTGGCGGCCCCGGGCCGCAGGTGATGGAGAGGGCTGGCGCGTTCAGCAGGACAGAGCATCTTCTGTGAGCACCTTCCTGGCTGCGGTCCCCGTTGAGGCGAGGTGGCGGCAGGGGCACAGCCCGTCCCTGGGTGCTCGGGGCTGGGGGAGCACCCGGAGGTGAGTCCCCCGTCCCGGCGGGCGCTGCCCCGGCAGTGCTATAGGGAGCCGCTCGCAGGCTGACCAGGCAGGGGGGCTTCTCCCCCCACCATGCTTGCTGCTATTCAGTCTCTGTGTCTCGCCTGCTTTAAGCAGCTCCTGGAGCGTATGCAAACAATTCCCGTTCAGATGGGGATGGCAGAGGTTTATTGGCTTAGCCCTAGGTGCTAAAATCCTCCTCATTCAAGGCAGATTCCTCTTCTCTGTTCAGAAACTTCTCTCACTGCCTGGTGGCTCATTTTTCAGCTGTCACAGCATCCTCCCACTGCCCCCGCACTGCTCGGTCCCCTCCAGCCCCAGACTGGTCCCAAGGAGCCGAAGGACCTTGGGGAAAATCCCAGCGAGGTGGCTGGAGGTGGGGAGGCAGAGGGTGCAAGCACGTGAGCATCACCTCGCACGTGAGCACCACCTCGGCACCGATGCTCCCGAGATGGGATGGCTCTCAGGCAGACGCCAGTTTAACCCTTTTCCCTCTCTCGGGGTTGGGGTGTGTTTTGGGGAGATGTGCCGGGATCGGTCCTGCTCCCCACTGGGACGAGTACCTTGCTGCCTTTGTGCATTTGCTTTGCAAAAGGACCTCACTGCACAACTGCATTTAGCCTTCTGCGGAGGGCGGCAGGACAGACGGACAGTCCTGGCAGCAGGGAGCAGGCAGGACAGACGGACAGTCCTGGCAGTAGGGAGTTTCCACCCTGATGGGTGCTTCATGCAGCCCGTGAATGAGATAAACCGAACCGGCAGGGCTGGTGGTCAGAGCCGGTCCCACCGCAGCTGACACCGTCCCCATCGGGGTGGTCCCTTGTCACCCGCATCCCCACAGGGAGGCCCCGGGGCTGGCCCCTGTGTTTCGGGATCGTGCGGATGCCCGGCTTGAATCTGCCAGCTCGAACACCTTGTGTCCCTGCAGCAGCCCAGATGTCCCCATGGAGAAACAGGGGCCCAGAGCGGGGAGTCCTTGCTCCCCGAGCAGGTCGTCCTTAGGCGGATGAGGCTGAAATTCAAAAGCCCAGTGCCAAACTTTGGGAACAGCAGTCTCCCAGCCCGGGGCCTCACCCCTAGCCCATGTAATCCATGGCCGGGTGCTGCTATTGCTGCCTCCATAAGGGCAAAATCCTGCGCAGGGCAGAGCCCCCGGAGCCTCCCTCGGGGCTTTCCTGGCGGAGCGGCTCGTCCTGGTCCCAGCCACGAGCCCCCGTGGCTGCTCGGAGGAGGGTCAGACTTTTGCTTGGCTCCCGCAGCAAGGGAAGGCATATCAGCCAGCTGAGAGAGCAAAGCAAATCCAAATGACAGCGTTCAGGAGGTGCTGCTGCTCCCTCTGATTACATCGGACAGGAAAACAAGCCTCGTGGTTGCTTTCCCTGCCACGGCAATCAGCTGTAAATCAAGAAGGGATTAGGGGCATCTTGGGCAGCTGCCCATCTCCCCGGCCCGATTTAGCCACCACCCTGGCCCATCGCGTGGGTGCCGGCACCAGCCCAGCATCACTCTGCCGAGCGGCACCGCAGCTCCCGCGCTTGCTCATCGGGGTGCTGCACGGGCATGTAGGGCAGGAGAAGGGATAAGCAGTTAAATTGCAGGATTAATGTTTTCTGAAGGCTCTTCTGGGTACTGATTTCTGACCCAGAAGCTGCCGGGAGTGAGGACGGAGTTAAGGCGAGGTTATTCGGAGTCGGATGGATGCCTGGATGGATGGATGCTGGCTGAGGGGGAGGCAGCAACGCGCAGGGGCAATTTGATTCCCACTGCAGGCGAAATCTGACCCAGGCTCCGAGTTTGCAGTTAGCAAAACACGATGTGAGGTTTTTTTCTGCTAAATTACTTGCTATATTATAGAGAGATCTGGAAAGCGATCATTGCGAACGACACCCACCCAGCCCCCTCAGCTCCCCGAATCCATGCTAGCAATCGTGAGATGATGGCAGACAGCAAATTTCCCAGCAGTTTGCGGCTGCTGCCTCCTCCCGAAAGACCCCCATAACCCGGCTGGCGACGGCTCAGCCTCCAGCCTGAGCGGCGTTTCGGCAGGGAGGAGGCTGGGAGGCTCTGGGCACAGGGCTGCGCTGGTGATAGCCCCTGTTGCCATCACTCCTAGCCCTGCAGCAGCTCCAAAACAGCAGGATTAGACCTACTCGGTCATGCCAAGCCTGAGTCGCTGTGATACACCATGACCTGAACCAGCCTGACTCAACCACCTGAAAATACAAATATAACTGCATTTTCTATATCTATATATAAACAAAACTTAAATACATACATCTATAATGTACAAATATAACGGCTCAGGCTCTGGCCAGCCCCAGGACCTCGTAGCTCTCGCACCAGCACTAACAGCATCTCAGAGGATCCTGTTCCACCCAGCGGCTTGCAACCGTCCCTGCAGCCCGACTGAAGCAAGCGCTGGCCAGAGAAGTGAGGCTGGGCAGCATCTCCACAGCAGAGAAGATGCTCTCGTGTTGTAATTAATTTTTTCCCATTTATTTCTGTTACCAAAATACCAGCTCTGGCACCCCAGTGCAAACCGGGGATGGGTTTTCCTTCTCCCGTGCTCTGTTGCAATCTGGCTGGTTGATGGTTTAGGATGTCTCGGTGTAACCCTCGAGCCCCATTTGCTGGGATGCTGAACCTCGATGACTTCTGCTGCCTCTTCCGTGCATCTTCAAACAGTTGGGAGAGGAGGGGGAGAGCAGGAGCATCTCCCACCGGAGCCTGCCCAGCGCCTGGGGAGGAGCGGACAGGAGCCCCTATCACCCGCTCTGCCCCGCAGGTTGTGGGGATGCGTGGGACGAGTGGTGCGGGGCTGTGAAAGGTCCTGAGCTGACGAATTAAACACCTGGTTTTAGGCATCGTTCGCGTTACCCTCATTAGCCATCCCGATGGAGGTGAGCACGGCTTCTCACCTGCAGTGTGGCCTTTTCCAGGGCACAAGCTCAGCCCTGGGGAGAGACCGGGGCAAACCAGACCCTGAGCACGAGGCCGGGGGGATCGTTCAGAGAGGACTGAGCTCCTTTGAAGCAGTACTTCATAAATCCCAGTCTTAAAAAGGGCTCTGCAGCATCCACCCTTGCAGGCCTGCCTAAAAACAGACGCGCTTTTCCCGTGGGTATCGCGTCAGGTTTATCAGCCGTCATGTTGCTATTTTCTTGTCAGGCACCAGGGCCGTTCGCGTTTAGGTTTTCAGTGATCGTTTAGCAAGCGGCCCCCATGCAGCCCACCCGGTGCAGGTGCTGGAGGGGGAGATGTCCCCCCTTTTGTGGCCTGGGGGGGGGCGGCTGGTGGCTTCGCCGCTCCGGGAGCCGATGACAATGGGCAATTGTCAAGTTGGGGCCCCTCTCGTTTGAGTTTTCTTCCTTTTATAGTAAGTAGCAGTTGCTCCAGCAGCTGGCCTGCCCCTCCGGGGTGAGGACAGGGCTCCGTATATAAGGGAAGGAGCAGACTTTGCCTTTCATCCCTCCGTTCGGTTGCTTCGCTGGGCAGCAGGGCTCATCCCTCCACCTTTGCAAAGACCCAGCGCGATGCCGCTCAAGAAACCCGACCCGAAGAAGGAAGCAGCCAAACCAGCTCCAGCCCCGGAGCCACCCAGAGAGCCTGCCTTCGATCCCAAGAGCGTGAAGGTGAGGGAGGAATGCAGACGTCACCGTCTTTCTTCGTGCCTGTCATCTGCCAGGCACGGGCGATGCGCCGCGCCGCACAAACGTTATTCGCCAGGCTGAGAGCCAGGGTTGGGAGGGGAAAATTATCAGATTGCATTGATGCAGCGGGCTGGGAGTGATGCTGTCCTCGCTGGGGGGATGTTTCAGCCTTCCCCCATCCAGCCCTGCACAGCGCTCACCCGAGGACGCTGCTTCGCCCTCGCGCTGGGACGCTGCTGCCCAGAGCTCCGGCTGTGGAGCCAAATGCCCCACAGCTCCTGGCTGAGACGCCGTGCTGGGGCCTCGGCAGCATTAAAAAGCTTTTCTACCACCCACTGCCTCCATCCTAAAGTACTTTGCTGCCTGCGTTGTCTCCCCCATGTGAGAGCATCTTTTATCCAAGTCTCTACACCGGGACCTCCCTTTTTCCGTGATTCCCCAGGATATAGTTACATTTTCAAGCCAGAGCTGTGGCAGGAGCGTTGTTAATAGGCTCAGCACAGAGGCTGTTTAATCACTTGAACTAGGGATGAAGCCCTGAAATAACATCCTTTCCACCCAAACAGCCCTGACTGTGGTCCGAGCATCCCCGCTGCCTGCCCACCCCTTGCCCGCTGCGTTCCTGCCGGCTGCGCTTTCTGCAGGGCTCTCGGCTCTGCAGCGAGGGCAGGGCCGCTCCTGGGCACGGCACGGCTGGACACAGCATGGATACGGTCCCCGCCCCGAGCAGCCTGGAAGGGAGATGTTCAAAGACAGGGGAGAGCCCCTTCATTACCCCTGGCAGTAACTCAGCCCTCACGCCCAGCTCTGTTCTCTTCTCCCAACAGATTGAATTCACCGCAGAGCAGATCGAAGGTAAGTGCAGATTCACCTTCTCCAGCATTAGAAACGGGGAGTCCTTTTTCCAGGTAGTTTTTCACAGCAGACGTGAGAGCCGAGGCCCCACACATCAAACCCCCTCCTGGGGGAAAGCCCAGCGGGATCCGGGTACCCCATTCCCCCCAACATGCTGCTCATCCTCCAGGACAGGCTCGTGAGGTTTCCCAGCAGGTAGAACGGACATATGGAATCAGAAAGTCGTGTCCCTGACCAGCATCGGGCCGGTAAGGAGCTGCGGAAGAGTGCTGGTGGGAAGGGAGGAGGCAGGAGAGGAGATGGGAGCAATGCCGGAGGGGAGTAGGAGCAGGGATTTAGCTGGGACTGCAATGCCGGGCTGTCGGGAGCAATGAATGGATCCTGGCTCCTTGCTCTGCCCTGAGGGTGCCCCAGTCAAAGAGGATAATCCCAGCTTCAGAGCCTGGCAGGGAAAAGGTATTTTTCCATTCATGGTGAGAGATGCAGCCTGGTTCAAAGTCTGGGATTCGCATGGGAGGAGCAGCCTCTGGCAGTGCAGGGACAGCCCCTGCCGAGGGGCTGAGCTGGGACTGGGATTTCTCATCTCCCCACAGGCAGTTTTAATGCCTCTGTACAGACTAGGGAAGGGATAAGATCTGAGTGCAGACCCTGGTGGGAATACTGGGAGGAGGAGACCCAGTATCCTGCAGGCTCGGCCCCCAAACCAGCTTGTGAAAGGAAAAAAAGAGAGCCAGTGGAAATGTGAGCAAGTTAAAACGCGAAGATATTTGGATTTAACCTGCAGCAACATCCCAGAGCACGTGACATGCTCCCGCGGCTCCAGGGAGTCAGGAGGGGACGTCACTGAGGTCCCTTGTAGCGGTGCCTCTTGGCCCAGGGGCTCGCAGGCGGTGATGTCGCTCCCTGGATCCCCCGGAGCCAGACGGAGGGACCTCACCTGCGGGACGGAGCCATTGTGAGTTCACCCTGAGGTGCTGGGGCGACCGTGGACAGGACTACAGAGACACGGCATGAAGATCGTGGGGACAGGTCCAGGGGATGGTGAGGCTCAGCAGAAGCTATCGAGATGCCAAATAGAAAATGGATCAAACCCAAAGCCCTGGGCAAGGATTCCCACCAAACCCAAGGCAATGCCTACCAGACCATGACATCTCCATCTCCGCATGGAGACTGCGATCGTTTCATCCCACCCAACAGTAGGAAGAGCAGCAGCTCTGCTTTGAGCGAGCTATTGCTGGACATCACGACGAAGATGGACCAGAACCTGGAACTCATTAGCGCCATGGACAAGAAACTCACAGCTCTAATCGATCACATGGACAGGCTGGAAAGGCTGATGACCCACTTGGGCCAGTCAACTGCTCAGGTGGACTCGCTGGCCTGGAGGCAGCAGGATGAAATCCAGAAGTGTGTGGAGCATCTGCTGCAGGAAAACCACCATCTCGCTGCCCGCGTGGAGCAGCTGGAGAGGCAGGTGCCAGCCACCAACCTCAGAGTCCTTGGCTTGCCTGTGGAGGAAGAGGGTAAGGACTTGGGGGGGTTCCTGGAGGACTGGTTTCTGACGTTTTGCACCTCGACACCAGTGAGGAGCCTGTTGTAGTGGAGAAGATCTTCTGGGTCAAAACAAGAGGCAGAGACCAGGCTCTGAGCAGCCACAGGAGTATGCTTGTCCATGTAGCCAACATTGGGATTAAAGAGAGAATCCAGCAGCAGGTCAGGAAGCTGAAAAGCATCACATGCAGAAGGAAAGAGATCCTTAATTGTTCCTAATTTAGGCCTCCTTCCTCCAGGTAAAATGTAACGCTTAATGGCATGATAATTTACGGGAGCAAGCTTGGAAATGAATCTCCCATGTCCTTCCAAGTGGGGTTGGCATGACATGTGGTCTGCAAGGCTGGGGTGGACATGCTCACCCTTCCCCAATGCCACCCCTCCACAGCGATGCCGTGCTGTGTCTGCCTGGCTGGGGCTGGGGGATGCCAGCAGAGCGGACAGGGTGTTGCGGGTGTCATGGGAGTGCAGTGGGACGGTCATGGGGTCCTCAGGAGGCCCGAGTCGAAAATGGGAAGAGTAAAGGGGATGTTCTGCCGCCAACAGCAGCCTGCACCTGCAGCCGGTGCTGCCAGCACAAGGTGGTGCAGGAATCCCAGCAGGATTCGTCCAGCCAGCTCCACATAGGTGGCAAAACCTGCTCGAGAAGCTGAGCGACTCGTTGAAGGAGTCTGGCAAGCTTCAGCGGCTCGTTGCTCAAGCCATTGCAGGGCTGCCTGCCCTGGGCAGCAGCGAGGGGTGCAGAGGGCACCCGCCACACGTGTCCATCCCTTCCCTGCCTGCCAGGCAGGACTCGCTCCCAGCGGGGTGGGAAATGGGGCCAGCACGGCAGAAGACATCCAAGCTCTTCTTCCCTGCAGAGTTCAAAGAAGCCTTCGGCCTGTTTGACCGGACGCCCACGGGAGCCATGCAGATCACCTACGCGCAGTGCGGGGACGTCCTACGGGCGCTCGGTCACAACCCCACCAACGCGGAGGTCCTGAAGGTGCTGGGCAAGCCCAAGCCAGAAGGTGACAGCAAACTGGGGCAGTGGGGACAGGGTGGGACAAGCAATCCCTGAGCTCCCTGGCAGCAAATGAAGTATTACGTCCCCTGTAGGAACAGCCCTGCAAGATGAAGGAATTGGGAAGGAAATGACGCAGAGAGGCTTCATTCCTCCAAAATTCCTTCACTCCCGCTCCCCGTACCATGGCTGACGTAAGGGATAGGTTGTCCTCAGCTGGGGATGGTGGCAATTGATGCTTAGCAGACCATATCCTGAGCTGGTGCAACCTGGTGTAACCTGACCAGTCCCAGTGCAGCTGCATTGCCTTGGTGGCAGAGGACCTACCTGCTGGGTTTAATTTTTGGCTGATATCAGCAGGCTGTGTGCAGTCCCCAGATGTTAATACTTTATTCCTCATGTGGATCTTCCCATCTCAAGTATAATATACGGATAGTCCCATCACTTTGTGGGGTTTCTCCCCTGTACTCAGATGGAAATGAGACCAGGAAGGTTAAGCAGGAGGTCCTCAGAGGCTCACTTCAGCCCAGTGAAGTTAATCTCTGGCCCCATCTCCTCCTGCCCTTCCAGAAATGAACACAAAGATGCTGGACTTCGAGACCTTCCTCCCCATCCTGCAGCACTTCACCCGCAACAAGGAGCAGGGCACCTTCGAGGACTTTGTGGAAGGGCTGCGTGTCTTCGACAAGGAAGGCAACGGCATGGTGATGGGGGCTGAGCTGCGCCATGTGCTGGTCACGCTGGGTACGGGCTGGCCCTGGGGAGGGGAGCAGGACACAGGCCACCCCTAAGCTCTTTCTGGGCAAATGGCTTGGGCTAGTTTGCTGGTCTCACACGTTGGAGAGAGCCTTTTTATTCTGCTGCTTGTAGGCTTTTGCAGGAGTGAATGGCTCCTGAATAGGTGGCCCTTTCCATCTATGCCACAGCTTCATGCATGACTCAGGTGAGATGGAGAGTCCACAAAATCCTCAATTACCAGACAACCATTGCAGCTTGGTCCTCTCTCCGCAATCTCCCACCAGCATTCCCCAGTCTCTAGGGGTGCACAGCTCCTTTTTAATCCCCTTCTCCTTCCTCTGGTGCCTTTGGCTCTCTGGAATAAGGACAGGAGGGTCCTGGTGGGCTGAGAACTCTTCCCCTCACCTCTCCATCCTCCTCCTCCAGGGGAGAAGATGACAGAAAGCGAGGTGGAGCAGCTCATGGCAGGGCAAGAAGATGCCAATGGCTGTATCAACTATGAAGGTAGGAGCAAGAGATGCCCATCGGGGCCGTCCCAGACATGGTCATCTTGTCTTAGGGTGCAAAATGTGTCCTCTGTGAGGACATTGGTGATCACTGAGAGGGAGATGTGGACCACCCTCCCAAGCCTCTCCCGGGAGAGCTGTGTGACATCAGCTGGGGTGGGAACAAGGCGGTTGTGCCAGTGATTTCCAGTAAAGGCAGCTGAAGGTAGCATGTTTCCGAGGGTTTCAGGACTGTTTTATCCCCAGTTTTGGCACTGTTTTGCCGTAAGCTATCAAAAATAAACAAAGCCAGCACCTTTCACAGCAGAGGCTAGTTGGGAACATTTGGAGACCCAGATCGCTCACGGCTCCAAGAGGGTGAAAATCTGGCATAGGGGGTGGTTAAATCTGGGAACCTCTAAAATTGGAGACCGTTGAGGAAAAGAGGGTACCCATTTCCCTTGGCCTCAGAACACTGGGGACAGTGGTACCGGTTCGTCTCCAGGAGGGGTTTGGTATCACTCTAACCAGGTTTGGGATGGCATGCGAAAGGTGGGAACAGAAGGAGAAATCTCAGTCCTGGCAGAGCACATCCCCCTCATTCCCGGGGTGCCCCGGGCTGGGGGTACCCCCGCTGCCTCTCTGCCCGCCCCGCCACAGCTCACAGCATGCTTTGACCTCTCAGGCTTTCATTTCTCATTTCCTCCTCAGCTTTTGTCAAGCACATCATGTCTGGCTGAAAGAAGAAGCCTCAGGTGAGTTTATCGGGGTCTCCTGCCGCTTACTGTGAAATTGGAAATCTTGCATATAGCACCCAGGGGCAGAGGAACCAAAACCCAGACCCCACAAGCAACCCTGCAGTGGACTAATGCCACAGGAATAATCCCAGCTCTGAAAGCACAAAAAGCTGCGTTCACGATAACGAACCTCATTTGTAACTCGTGCCATTTAAAATTTATCGGGACAGCATCAGCCCTGTGCCTGTCAGTCGTGGGCTGGTTAATTGTGTCGAGTCTGCTCGGAAAGAGAGAGGTCGGTGTGGTTTATGGCGGTACATTTTCTAACCCACCAGGAGCTCAGGTGGTCATCAAACAGCAGCCGGTGGAAATACATATTTAAAAACTTGCAGCAGTGAATTACTTGGTGCTAAGAAAATGCTAAGTACTTATTCTATAAGAATTTTCTATATTCTATAAGAAATTTCTATACTACTGTGCTAATACTTAAGAAATATCAACATTCCCTTTCACTTTAGAAAGAATATGGAAAATGTCCTACTGATGCTTGTTAAGCTTTTTGTGTTCCTCTAAGTCTGTCTGAGGAAAAGAGAAACAGGTTTCTTTTAGGGTGAACTATCCCTCAGAAATCTAGTCCATTTAAAAGAAAATCCAAATTACAAAGAGCTGGCCTGACTCTCCTCTGCCAGCTTCTTATGGGTTTGTTCTCTCGCTTACTTTTCTTAAACATTTTTCCTCTCCTTAGCTGTGCGAAAGGCAACAGGAAAAAAAAAAAAAAGAAAAATGACCTTCAGATACTGCTAAATACACAAATTAAACATTTAAAAATCTCTTCAGAAGGTTAAAATGGAGGCAAACAGAAGTCTGAACTTTGAATGTTCAGCATCCTTTTAATCTTGTTTTTAATCCATTTCTCTCCAGCTCCTGTTCATCAGCTCAGCAACAGAGGTGGTTAGGTGGCAAACGCTGCCAGGGAGATTTAATTTTACACAAAATTATTTGCATGAAACACTTTTTTTTTTGATGGTGTGGAATTGCAGCTATTGACATTTTGGGTTCATCTGAGAAGGAGCCCTCTTGTCTTAAAGATTCATTGCGTTAAGCCCTCTCCCGCTTGTCTCCCAGGCTCTCGGAAATGTGTGAACCCACCTGAGCACCACGAACAGCAAGATTCCTCCATCCATGTCCCTTCCTCCCTGGATGTTGCACATCTGCAGAGATTTTTTTGCATGAAGAGTTGGCCTCCACGCGTGCGTGCCTAAGCCTCGGTATACAATGAGACACCTGCAACTTGCTTTTAAACCTTAAGTTATTCTTTGCAGGTTTTTCCTGTGACATTTGGCTCATTAAATTTGGTTTCTTCCTCCCTTAAATGGTATCTCTGCTTTGGCTTTGGACTACTCACTGAAGCGGTGGATGGAGGAGACCCCTCGGTCTCCACCAGCAATTGGAGATGGCAGGAGGATCCCACAGAGAGGGGAAAAAGGCAGGTTTTATGACCGCTAGATGTGAGGGAGGAGTTCAGACTTGGGGGTGAGGGTCTCTGTTCATCACCCCACCCTCAGCGTGGGGCCAGGAGCTGGGCTGCGGTCTGGCCATGCCTTGCTGATGGAGGTAGGTAGGCCTGGAGCACAGTGAGCATGAGGGCCAGGTTGCGTCAAACAGATCCCCTGTTCTTGGGAGGTTCTTCACCTCCTCTCTGCCCTAAACCCAGCCCTTTTCTGGACCTGTAGCCCACCCACCCTACAACATGCTGCCCCATGAGCATTCCCTCCAGGTCCAGGCTGAACTGCACCATGGAGCAAAGAGGGACCTGCTTGGCCCTGCCGCTGTCCCTGTCACGGGAGAGGCCAGCAGGCACCTCTCCTTCATCAACGCGCTGCCTGTCCCAGCCCAAAAAGCCCAGAGGCCCTTTAAAAAGCCAAAAACATCAGGGAAAACATTAAAAGCTTTTTTTTCCTATATCATCAACAGGTCCAAAAGTCTAGTTTTGAAGGGTGGTTTCCAGGAAGTTGAATCCTGATGAATCAGCAAGGGGGAAGGCAAACGGGGAAGCGATGGGTATTTCTGGGCCAGGTCGCACCTCCACCCTCACGGCATGGGATGGTGGGGCCCTGGGGTGCAGGTAGTGTCCTGCTTGGGATGGAGCCCAGCCAGGACAGTTCCTCTCCAGGCAGACGGCGTGTTCACAGCCAGAAGCTGTCTGGGGGCTGTGCGATGCAAGCTGGTGGCTCTCTCCCTCTTCCTACCTGCAAAAAAAATCATCATAGCATCATTAGAAGTGAATAATTCATGACAGAAAACTCAGCCCTCCCATCAGCAGAGCACCTGGGAGCAGAAAACGCTTTTCTTTGATTTGTTCCTTATTCCAATGTTCTCGCTCCATGACTTTGACTAGAAATTGAAGGCGTTTTGCTCCGATGTGGTTGACTTCAGCTGCCACTCGCTGGTTTCTGTGCAGCGACTGAGTAACAGCTGCTTTCAATTCCCACTGCTTGATTCAAATGCTCGTAAAAAGCAACATAAGCTGTTTATAGATGCAAGATTAGATTTTAGCTTCTGTCTGTGGTATTTCCACAGCTTCCATTAGGGAGAATCTGGGCATCTCGCATCTTTAATGTACAATCTGTGTTTTAAGCTGTTAAAGGACCGCGGTGACAGGGTGAGAAAGGACGCTGCTTGCTGCACACTCACTCCGGGGTCACGTTTGCCCTTGCCACCACCGCGGCGTTGGCTCCTGCAGAGGAACGTGCTGTTGCAGAGAGGAGCCAAGCAGAGAAGAGGCAAGAGACCTGCCCGAACTTGCAGAGGAAATCCATAGCAGAGTCCGGGGGCCCTGCTAGCTGTGATATTCCTGCCCTGGCAAGTCAAGGGGCTGCACTCTCGCTCCTATACGCGGAGTGCAAGCCTCGTATTTGAGCCGCCAGCTTCTGTGCAGACAGGAATGACACTGTAAATTAAAACCAAGGAGACTCTTGCAAAGAGACAGACAGAAAGAGAGCAGTGGAAAACAACGGAGAGAACTAGAGAAAAATGCGAGGGCTGTGAAATCCAGCCTTTGAAGTAGCCTCGGGGTAGCAGCCAGTCACGCTTCCCTGTGGGGACCTGTTCTGTCTCCTTAGGATAAAGCGGAGCTGATTTGTACCAAAGCAAGTTGGAATGATGCACGTGAACAGGCGCAGTATATACCTCCATATCTCTATAGCTACATACCTCTATATCTCTATAGCTACATACCTCTACACGTGCCTTCGTGCCCTGCCTCCTCTGGAAAAGCTGAGGATCCCGGGGAGGAGACAGTTTGAGTCACACGGACATTTGTAAAAAACATCTGTGGACACCCGTGAGTGACCCCCACACACAGACCTGCACTTCAGGACTGGAGGAATCTCTATAAATTGAGATGTCCCAGGACAACAGTCAACACTCTGTCCTTTTATTGTTCGGACACTTTACTTGGAGTCCAGGGGACTCTGAGGAGAGGTAAAAATAACCCCCCACTCTAAGGAGAGCCTATGGCTGCATCTCCTCAGGCTGTGATAAGAGGGAGAGAGACTCATACCAAAGATGGTCTGCACGTCAGGAGAGTTAGCGCTGAGCCCTGTGAAATGGAAGAGACAGATGGAGCCAGCTTTCATCCTGAGGAGTTATCAGCAGCACACGGAGGGCAGCGAGATCGGGGTGAGGATGATGAGTACGGACTGTGCTCCTTGAAAGGCTCCCTCAGACCCCCAGACCCGTACACAATCACCATCACCACCATCAGTGTGAGGCCAAAGGCCTGTAGGGAAGGCAGACACTTCACTGTATCGTGTTCTTTCCACCCTTCGTGTTCGGGGAAATGACTCGGGTGGATCTGATAGCGAGCCAGGTATCCATCCCTGGGGGAAAGCACTGCTCCGTGACCCATTTTGGTATTTGTCTCAGGTTAGGGATTGAAGAAAGCTTTGCCTTTCCATGCCAACCTGCTCACGCCCTGAAAGCAAACACCTGCAGATTTACTGGGGCGATAACAAACTTGTATATACGCTTTTCAGAAATGCAGAGAAAGACGTGTAAGGAGAGTGGGGAAGCAGGCAGGCCAAGCCCTCCTGCTCTACACGCAACTTTTCAACATAAGCACCACGCATGCAGCTTTTCTTCTCACGTAAAGATGCAGCCCCTGCTCCCACATGTGCTCTGCAGCACTCAGCAGCACATCAGGCAGGGTCCGTCCTTCAGGCAGCCGAGTGCAAGTGCATAAAAGGTATTGGAAGGAGCAGGAGAGAGCATAAAGTCTGTGTGCACAGGCGTGCGCACATGTGCTGGGGGATGGTGTTATGTGGTTGTTGTATTACGGGAAGCCCACGGAGGGGTTCAGAGAAGGACGGCCTCTGCTAGTTGCAGACGGCTATTAATAAGTCAGTATTTTTAATAAATTGAAGTTTAGTTGTGCATCTTCATTCCATCCTTTTGGGAAGGGGAGAGCGCTCTCTGTGCTGGGAGACGTCAGACAAACTGGCACCTGCGAAGAGATTCAAGTTGTCATTGTTAGATTCCCTCCCTTGCCCTGGTACCCCGATCTGCCCATTTTACTCCTGGCTACCTTGGCTGTACGCACCTGGGGAGAGCTGGCGGCACACAGCCCCAGGGCTCCCGCCAACGACGGGGGCAGGACCCGTGCCCGGCCGATGCCCTACGCTGGGAGCAGAGGCGCGGGAACCACCAGGCAAAGCCCGGCACCAGGGCCCGGGCCTACACGGCAGGCAGCAGGCCGTGAGGGACGCTGGGGCTTCCCGCCAGGCCAGGACACCCCGGAGCCCCGCTTTTTGGTACCAAGTGCAAGTTTCTACCTCGCATGGGTGCAAAAGCGCTTTGAGGGACGAGCCGCGGGCCCCGCGGGGGGTTTCACCGCACCCCCTCACGCCGGGTGCCAGCGCCGAGGGCCCGCCCCGCTGTGAGGGACAGAACTGCCCGGCTCCGTATTCCCTCCCTCAGCCGGCCCCTGTCCGCTGCCGTGCCGGTGCTCACGGGCACCGAGGGGAGGCCGGGGCGGCGGCAGAGGCGAGCGGGCCGGGGCCCCTCAGCGCCCCGCTGCCGCCGTCGGGCCCGCTCCCTCCCGCCCCGCTCGCCGCGCCGCTCGGCTCGGCTCGGCTGGGCTCGGCTCGGCTCCGCTCGGCTCCTCTCGGCTATCTCCGGCCGCGCTCGGGCGGCTCCGTCGGCTGAGGCGCTTCCGCCTGGCTGACGAGGGGGCTTTCCCAGCTGTTTTCCGTCAGCGCTCGGCTCTTTCCGCCTGGTGCTTCGGGTATTTCCGGCAGGCGGTTCGGGTGTTTCCGCCGCCAGCTTCGGGTGGACTCGGCGTTTGGCCGGCCTCGTTCCTTCCCTCCCCGCCGCCTGCCCCGGTAACGGTCGCTGGGAGTTTAAATGAGCAGGGGCCGGGCCGCGCCGCGCCGCCGCCGGGACACGCACTGAGGCGGGGCCGGGGCCGCCCCGCTCCGGGCTCGGCGAGGAGGAGGCGGAGGCCGGGGAGAGCAGGATGACGGTGCTGCAGGAGCCCGTCCAGGTACCGACCCCTGGGCGGCATGGGCTCGGGCTCGCCGCCGCGCTCAGGCCCCAAGGCCCGGCCAGGCCTGGCCTGGCCTGGCGGGAGGAGCCGGACCCGGACCCGCCGCGTCGCCCGCTCCCCGGGGAAGGCCTCCCCGCCGCCGGGCCCTCTCCTGTGGCGAGGGGCCCCGCTCCGCTTGGGCCGCTCCCGGGGGGGGGGCCGCGGGCCCAGGGCGCCCCCTCCGCCGGTGGGAGCGGGCCCTGCCCGCTGGGCGCTCCGGCCGCTCCCCGCCGCCAGCCCGGGCTCCTCCGCCCTCCCGGCCGGGAGCCCGTGGGGTTCCGCACTCCTTCGTGCGTCCCCTCCCCATCCCCTGCGCCTCTAGGACGAGCTGCCCTCGCTCTTTCTGCCCCTTTCGGGCCCCCGCCCGGGGGCAGCCGGCTTCCCCGCAGGAGGTGTCGGTCTCCGGGCACCACAGCTGAGTCGGCTTCCAGAAAAGGCCCTTTCGGCTCCCCCCCCATAGATTCCCCTGGGAGACCTGTTGATACCTCTCTCTCCATCTCGCTTACCTTTCTGCATTTGCTGCCGTTTCATTTTTAAATGCTCACAGCGTGCTCGGCTCTGTGCGTGTTGTGCAAATGAAGGACGTTCCTTCTTCCCAAGGAGTTAGTACCTTCAGACTAATGGGAGACCTAGGAGAGAAGATAATGTAAATTTTGTTTTTCTGCCATATTTTAGTCTCACTGCAGTTACCGTGATGGGCTTCCTGCTCTTGTTCTCAGCCTTCCCATCCAAAAGGCATGATTCACAGAATTAAGAGTTGCTGCTGCTTTCTACCTTTCCTGTATGCCCATTACTCTAACTATTCTGTAATCTTCATTAATCAGTTGTCTTATTCATGCTCCTATTTTTTTTTTTTAATTATTTTTAGCTTTTTAACAGGGTGGGTTGTTTTTCTAGTAATGCCAGGAACCTCTCGCTGTAAGTGTCTTGGTAGTACATGATCGTGTTCTGTAATGAGCATAGTTAAAAATTCTTGCTTTTGGCTCTCCTCTCTCCTTTTAATGAAAAGGTGGGAGGGGAAGAAAGACTTCTCCCGTGGAAGACCACTCTGCTGACTTGATCCTGTCTGCGCAAGATGGTGACAGTGATGGCGCTCTTATAGACCGGGGGTTTGCGTCCTTGATGCCGCTGTTCTGTTCGTCCGCTCCGAGAGCAACGGTCAATGTGGTGCTGGAAATGCTTTCGGCCGCCTGGTCCCTCTTCTGCAGTGGTCGTACTTACACCATTGCTGTTACCCTTGGAGCTGGACCGGTGTTTTGCGCCAGTTGGGTATTCTAGGAAAACATGAGATTACAATAGAAAAGGAAGCAAGGATGCATTGCAGAGTGAATGACCGGAAACAATATTTAATGTTTCCAGTACTGTGCTAATTAGACTAACCAAGTGGAAAATATTTGCTATTCTGAGAGTTCCCTGATGGAAATGTGCAGTCTTGTTTTAATTTTTCAGAAAGGTAAAGACCTCTCTAATGGTATTCTCCATTCTCAAGCTCTTATCAGCTTGGATGTTTCGATGGGGCTTTGCTAGGCTGAATATAGCTGTTTAGATTCCGTCTGCTTTCAAATGCCAAATAATTCCTTAATCAGTGGTTCTACTGGTGTTCACATTGCTGTTATTCCTTGCTTACAGCAATACTGGTAAGTTTAGGATTTGTTATTTGTTGTGGCCTTGGACGTGTTGTTGCTTTTAATGGCAAGGAAGCCAGTGCACCATCCAAAATGAGGTCAACGTTTGAGTTCTGCCTGGATCTGCTCTTGTAGCTGTAGTCGTCTTCATGCCATGGCTATGAGCAGTGGTGTAGAGATTGGACTGCTGTACTGCAGGACCTTTCCAAAGGAGCTCGTGCTTGTTTTCTCACTAGTGTAGTGTGTCCAGTGAGTGGTCTCCATTTTGCGGTACGCATCTGGGTGAAGTCGATTGCATTTCTGAATTCCCATTTTAGCTGGGGTCTGCATACTTAGTTCTTTCTGATTATTTTTATTAACAATGTGATTGGAAAAGTTGACACTACTTCTCATTTTTGTCATTGCAGAGATTTTTCCTGTTTATTTGTCTGTTCTTTCCCAGCCTTTCAGATGTCTACAGAGCTTAGCATTCCAAGAAAAAACTGTCTTTACAGTTGTGATATTCAAAGCATGATAGATAAATAACGGAATCCGTGTGTGTAATGCTGCCTTATAAATGTTGTGTTTTAATTACGTGAAATTCATGTCCCGAAAGGCGTCCTGTTCACTCGTTAGATTTTTACTAACTTTTTTAATCCCTTAAGATGAACAAAAGTGCCAGAGTTTACATAGACAACAGACCTCTACTGTACTTCCTGATGTGGTCAATTTAACTCTTCAGCTCAAATGTAAAGCCTATATGCCGTGTGCTGAGAAACAGACTGGATGCCTTCCAAATATTTCTGAAAAACATCTTGGAAACAAAATGAACGCTTTCCTTGGAATTTAGCTGTTCAAGGCGATCATCTGCTGTGACCCGCTTGAATGGTGCTTGAACTCCAAGGCTACTGTCATGGCCGAAAACATGCACTACCAGGGTCTGCTTATTTAGTGGGCAGAGTTTGCATAACTAGTAAATGCAGCACAGCTTATCACAGAAAACTCTCCTCCCCTCTGCCCACCCTGAACAAGTCCTAAATCATGGTAGAAACTGCTTAGCACGTCAATGGGCTATAAAGCTTTGAAAAGAATTTCCAAGGCCATATAACTGTCAGAGGAGAACACCTATCTTTTAAGAGCTCTTTGGCTTAGATATGAAGTGACACTTGGACAATGCACGGGATTTTTTGGATAGAAGATGGACCTGTCTGAATCTGCTTTTATTTTATTGCTCTCCTCTCTGAGGATGCTTTGCTGCAGAGCTGTGGCTGGTGTGGTAGTTTTGGAATTCCCTGTTCACTTTGCATTTGCAAATTAATGCGTATTTAAAATGAGTGACTAGGACCTGGAGGTTTATCTGGTCTGCAACCATGCTTAAACAAAACTTTGAAACACTTCAAGCTTCCCTCCTGTCCGTGTCTGTAGCCCTGAGAACAGGCATTGCAACCAAAGTATCTCAACTGCTTTGCACACTCTTGAGGAGGCTGCTTCTTTGTGTTTCTGATGACAGGTTCCATGTAAAATATGATAACTACTGTAGGGAGGAAACTAAGGCTGCATTTGGATTATATTTGTGGTTGTACTGTGTTGTCCTGCTCTGAAGTCTTTTGGGATGAAATAGTTTTTATTGGATAAATTCCCCTAAAGTTTTTCTGCTTCAGACCACTCTTCTGGTGTGGTTTAGCCATTGTCATGTGCCGCTAATGCTGTGTAGGAGCATTGAACTTCTGCTAGAACAAACTAAATTACTACTCTATAGAGAGATGGATGTTCCTGTCCAAAATTTGCTTCCTAAAAGGTGCACAAGAAATCTTTTTTCGGTAGTTTGAAACACAGGCGTAGTTTAGACATTCTCTTCTCATAGAAAATTGTTACTGCATAGGTATGGCTGATTCCCTGCCACCGTCCTTTCCTCTTCCTGCTCTTTTAGGAGAGCGTGTGCAAGGATCCAGCCTTCAGCATTTGTCCGTTGAAGGCATGAGTCCAACTGGCACCTTGTGGGTTGCAAAATGACAATTATTACCTAACAGGGATGCTACCAGCTGACTTCTTGCTTTCACTGGGACTCTGCTCAGCAACGATTGCTATTTGAGCCAGTATGTAGTGTAACTTCTATAATGTGGCTGTGATATAGCCAAAAATCACTTGTGTCCCTTCTTAGCCTTTGGCAAGGTTGTTTCTGGCAACTTGCTCCTGTTTGAGAAGTCAAGTGACATTGATTTCACCACCACCACGCCCATACCTTTGTTTTGTAAGCATGCTGAATTACATCCTTGTAATGACAGTATTTTTAACCTGAAGACGGCACAACTTGGATAGATTCATCTAAACGTCACTTGTGACTTGGGAAAGGAAGAGCCGCTTCTGAGAGCGAGAGAAAAAGGAGACCTTAGGCTGCTCTAACTTGGGTATAGTCTGAAAGATTGTAACACCCTCCTTCTGTCTTGTACTTTTTGTACCGCGCTGTCTGCGATGCACAGAACAATGTACAGCCTTGGAGCTTTTCAAGGTAAAAGGGAGTAATCGCTTCAGGCAGACTCTGGGGCTGAAGTTATCTGAAGTGTGGAATACAGCCAGAGAGAAATAATAAGGTGTTTGTATTGTAATAATCAAACTTAAGAGAATTCATTCTTAAATACTTTCACATGAGCTTAAAAGTACCTTTTTAAGTATATTGTTGGGACCTACTGATTGAAGAAAATAGTATCTCTGTAGAGATTTTGTGTATAATATTCTATATAGTAATTGGAAACTCTGGTGTGTACTATTCATGAAGACTGTGTAGGCTCCCTGTGAAGAGAACTCGCGCATTTTTCACACCCTGAGTTTGTCAAGTTTGTGTTGGAAGAAGTAGCATATGGTACATGTAACTCCCTGTGATGTTTGAATTTTTTTTAGATTAAATTGGCACTTGCCTTTCCTACTGGGAATAGCGTTACAGGGCACTATTTCTTTAACTCTGGGAGATTTCTTTTAGTTTTGGAGTGTCCGATAGTTATTGGAAGCTAATTCTGTTTGTCTCCGGTTGCTGATGAATATTAGAGAAGTACTAGACCACAGCGCCTTGAGTTCATAAGTTCAGCTCTTGTTTGGATCAGTAATAACAAAACTACTGCAAAATGGCTGTTTGCTGCTTATGGGAAACTGCTCTGGGACTTGAGCAAGGCTGCCAGATGGGAAGGAGCCGCTGCCCTGATACCAGCCCTGCTAACCTCAGAGCACAAAGCGTGCGCACCACCGCTTGGAATAGGTGGGGAGGAAAGGCTGAATAGATCTTAAAAGGAAGTATTTTTCCCATCCCACCCCTCTTTTACAGATAACAGAAGGCTTTCAATCTGATCTGAAGAAAATTGGCTGAGTAGCGTGTGTTGTGAAACCTGCGTACCCCAACCTTGTTCTTTTGCTGGACAGCTCTTGCTTGTAGGTCAGCTAATGGCGACAGCAGTGCAAGTAATGATGTCAGCTGCTTTAGTGGCGTACACAGTTTGTACGCCTGTGTGTACCTTTGATTTGCGTTTCACGGGAGTAGTGCCGTCTTTCGAGTCTCCACAAATATTGGCAGTCTCAAACTCTTGAGCTTGGTGTTCATGAAAAAAGAAGATAGTACCCTTAAGCAGGTATCTGGTTTTGACCAAGTATGGGTATATGAGGAAAATGCAGAAGTAGGTTGCCTTCATCTATGTCTGTATGTATCAATTTGTCCATCTCATTTGCATTGCATTCATTCTTGTGTGCTACCTCACAGTCCTAATTAGTGGCAGTGAAGAGGTGGCTGATGAGCAAAGACCCAAACAAAACACTGCAACAAAAAGCAGTGGATCACGTTCACCTTGGTTCTTAAGGGGACACTGATGTCTCTTCAAGGAAAATCTTGTATACCTGACATACTTAATCGACAGCAGTCTTGCATTGACAACCTCGGACACAGACGTGATTTCTAGTCCTGTTAGTCTTTGGTTTGGCCTGTCTCAAGAGGAGATATTTTGAATGGGTTTATGCATAGTGCCATTAAAATGGGTTGGGCAACCTCGCTTTTTCTCACCTCCCCTGCCCCTCCTTGGGCACAGCTGAGAGCAAAACGGAATACCCTGATAACCAGTTGAGGGGTGGTTTTGTTCTTGCCTTTACTTAATGTGTTGTTGTTTGGTGGTAGTTTGCAATAATTCGTGCTCAATTATGCACCAGGCTAAAACTCAGTAGCGAGTGGAAGCACTCACTGTTATTTCAGTGCATGTTGGCTGAGATTTATAGATGGTTGTGGGTGGTAACTAGCGAGCGACGTTCTTAGATTGGTCAGCAACTTAGACTTCAGTGCTAAGTTTTTTTTTTTTAAATCTCCTTACTAATAGTTGCAAAAACAAAAACTTGGCCTGCATGTTTATCCTTCTCCATTCTTATGACTCCAATAAAACAAAATTGAACTTTGCCTTTTGACAGTAAGAGCTAATGAGTTTTGCATTTTTAAAGCTTCTTGCTAAATTTAGATTATTTTCTTGTCTTGCAGGCTGCTATATGGCAAGCACTTAACCACTATGCTTACCACGATGCAGTGTTCCTTGCAGAAAGATTATACGCAGAAGGTATGTACTTTGCAAATACAAAGCTGATGCTTTTTTCAATTTTGATGTAGGATTTTTGAGCCTCTGGTCCTGCCTTGTTTTACTCCTGTTGTTGTGATAATGAAGTTGTAACTTTCTGCTTGGGGAAGTGGAATAATACCTTGCAATTAGCTTGGAAAATCCAGTCATGTAACAGCAACAGTGTTATCTTACAGTAAAACCTCCTTAAACACATAACTCTGACTTTAATTTTAAGTACAGTGTTTACAGCGATCTGTTGTATGGTATCAAATGGGAGAGAGTTTGTTTGTTTGTTTTAAAAACCTTAAGCATTGTGTGTCTTCCAAGGGCACTTGAGGATAGATGCAGTACACAAATTCTACAGATTGTCTTGATATTGAAACTTGTCTTTGCTAATGTCGTGGTTTAACACCAGTTGGCAACTAAGCACCACACAGCTGCTCGCTCTCCCTCCCCCTCTCTGGTGGGATAAGGGAGAGAATTGGGGGGGTGGGAAGTAAAAACTGTGGGTTGAGATAAAGACAGTTTAATAGGACAGCAAAGGAAGAGAAAACAATAATGATAAAAGAATATACAAAACAAGCGATGCACAATGCAATTGCTCAGCACCTGCTGACTAATGCCCAGGCCATCCTCAAGCAGCGATTGCTGCCCCCTGGCCAGTTCCCCCCAGTTTCTATACTGGGCATGACGCCATACGGTATGGAACAGCCCTGTGGCCAGGCTGGGCCAGCTGTCCTGGCTGTGCCCCCTCCCAGCTTCTTGTGCATGGGCAGAGCATGGGGAGCTGGAAAGTCCTTGACCAGTGTAAACACTGCTTAGCAACATCTAAACCATCAGTGTGTTATCAACACTATTTTCATCCTAAATCCAAAACCCAGCACTATACCAGCTACTAAGAGAAAAATTAACTCTATCCCAGCCGAAACCAGGACAGCTAATAATGCTGTTCAGATAGGTTGATTGGTGTGTTAGCTGAAAGAGATAATCTCGTGATGATGAGTGAAAAGCATAGTGAAATTGAGACGATGAGAATCAGAACGTGTGGAATAGGTATCTCCTGATGAATTCTTGTTAACTGTTACTTCACTGTAAGAAGTACAGATCTAGGATGTCTTGGGTACTGAGCAGGCAGCAATAACACAAATCTGTACTTTCCCTGGGTCCTTCAAAGACCACTTTCTTATTGTGTTCTAGTCCTTCTTCCTTAACTCTTCCTCCATGACCTCAGATAAGCTTTTTGTTCTTCTCTACCTCTTTCTCCTCGATACTGGTGTTCAGCTTTTCTTCTCTATTGTGAAAGATATTGTCCCCTAATCACTAACATGGAAAAAAAAAAAAACAACCCAACCTTTAAGTTAAAATATAAGCATAATATAATTTCTCATGCTAAATGACTTGAGCTTATAATGTGAATTAAACTGTATAACCTGTTTCATGCTCCGTGTTTTGTAATGAAATGTTTTGCTTTCAGTGTTTTGCCTGACACGCCCACAATGCACTTCTTAACGATGGAAGCACAAACCTTATTTTTGAGAAATAGACTTTTTTCCTCATGTCAAGGTTACCCATGAAATCTGGGGTCTTCCATCCGGTGCTTAAATGAGAAGCATTGTGTAGAATATTATGGAACCTTGTAATCTAGGTGTGCATAACGGAAATATTGTTTTAGGGATGACATATCTCCGCTGAACACAGCACATTGTGAGATGCAGGGAAATGCTAGATTGAAAGTAATTGCCAAGGATGTAGAAACTAAGAGAATCCACTTTTTGCAGCAGCCAAGAGAAAAATACATGACTTGATACTGACGCTATCTTTGCAGAATAATACTCTGTAAGAGTACTTCAAACAGCTTTTTTCAGTGACCAACAGTGCTGAGAGAGAACAGCATGCATGCTGTCACTTGGTTCAAGCAATTAACTGCTAACAAAACACCTGGCTTCTAGTTAAAATAAGTAGTTATACTGCAGGGCAGAAGCTGCTGAACCTCAGTACAGTGACTCCGTATTGGCAGTAGGGATTTTACGCTGAGAAGAACTTCTTTTAATCCACCTGCAATTACTGTCCTTGTGGGGACATCTGTGGCTTGGTAGTTTCCCAGAACTCTAGAAGTGTGTTAAATTAGCGGATAAAAGAATTGATTTAACTTTAATTTTCAAAAAGATGTTCTGGTGGCTTTAGGATAAGGCTAATAAAATGCCCTCTTTTGGGGTCTTCAGTTCCCATTGTCACTGTCTGGGTGATGACACAAATTTAAAATAGTCAGTTTTCAGTGCAGCAAAGGATTTGACCAGGTCGTCCAAAGAGGTTTTTGTACAATGCTCATATTGATTTTTCTGGAGAGTTCCATGTAGGTAGACGAACAAACATCAGAATTGTTTCTTTTAATGCTGAATTCCATTTGCATGGTGATATGTTCTGAAAAGTATAAAGTAATGTGGGTTTCTTAATTGTTTGGAGATTTAAGTTACTTGCCTTTGTAGACAGCCTTTCTTTGATTTAAAATAGATCATTGCATAAGGGCGATTTGAGTGTAACATTTGGGGAAGTACAAAGAATAGGGTAAGACACGATGGCCGTACATAATCAGTGAGTGTATCTGGATATCTCCCTCTTTTTGCTTAAACCCCAGAAAACAGAGTTAAAATGAAGTCATACAGATATTTCACGCAATCATAGCTTAATGCTCGAATTAACACCACGGCATGGTAATGCTCACAGTTGCCTCACAAAAGTGCGTTCTCTGGCGTTTAAAGTTTCAGATGATAATTTTACCGTAAGGTTTTAAAGTTACTTCAGGAGTTAGCTCTCTGTCCTTTATGATGTAATCACAAGTAAAATCAGCAAGTCTGACCTCAGCCTTAAATCTGGATGCCAAGTCAAGCTCTTAGAATAGAACGTTCTCAGTGCGGTACATAATTCATCTCTGCAATGGAAGAAGTGTTGAAGCAGACATCAAATCTAAATACTTCCAGTTGCTGCCATAGAGAAATCTCTGTCTTGATTACTCTTGCTCTCTGTTTAGATAGAGATGATTTTTTCCTGAAGCTTGACTACTTCATTCAGAATTTAGAAACTTGTGAGGACTCAGCTTGGGAAGAGAATTTGTAGGAGAGCTTATTCCTGTCGCTACTTCCTAACATAAAATAAGTAAAGCATCTGAATGGTAATGTTAAGCCATGTTCCCAATGAAATAATGAGTGTAGGCAGCAAAAAGGACAAGACTTAATGTTGGGGTAGTGGTGACTGGTATTGACCGACTTTAATAGTCATTAAAATCAGAAAATCCGCTCCACTAAGTCACGTGAAGATATAGCATCAAGTGCTTTAGAAAAATAACAGAAGTAAAATTGCAAACAGGAAAAGACCGCTTGAAATTAGGATTAAAACTGTTAATTAGGCTACTTAGGCTGAAATAGGTCTTCCTTCTGAAAGTTCTTGTTCTTCCTAACAGCCTTTGTTGTGCCAGTGTTTATGCATTGCTTAAGCTAGTGCAAAGTGTAGCAGGTGTGATAATTCTCTGAGCCAAATCTCGGTGTGGCCAATGAGTTAAGTAGCTCTGTTCTACTAGGAATGCCTGCTTTGCTTGACCTGCTGTTGTTTTAACAGCAAGCTGGCTAGTCACTTATTTAGATTAAGTAGCCAGAAGGATCAAAGTTCTCTTACAACAGTAGATGTTAAGAGTGGTCTGACTATACAAGAAAAGGGCATAGGGAAATCTGTTACATGCTGACAAATAAAGAAATGCACTTCATTCAGTAACGAATTTCTCTTAATATCAAAACTCGTTTTCTTGTATCTTGTTCCTAGCTGGCTTTTACTCACTGCCCCCAAATTCCTTGTCTCAAAATGGTAAACAACCAATTGATGATTATATTTTTTTTTTAAATTTTTTAGTACATTCAGAAGAAGCACTGTTTTTACTGGCAACGTGTTACTACCGCTCAGGAAAGGCCTATAAAGCATACAGGCTCCTAAAGGGACACAGCTGTACGACCCCACAATGTAAATACCTGCTTGCAAAATGTTGTGTTGACCTCAGCAAGTAAGTAAATCCTTTATGTTCTGTCTGGGGTTACAAATGCATTGTTTTGTTTGGATTTCTCTTTGAAAGCTGTCATATCGCATAAACTAGTAATTCATTGGTCCTTTGAAGATTATTATAAGTTTGATTCATTTTGCTTTCGGATATGGCCCTAACGAATATTAGCCCATATTGCAGAAACCTCTAAAAGGCATTGAACAACTCCCTTGTGAGTTGTCAAGCCGTGTAGGGGGGGGGAAAAAAACATCGATTGCCGAGATGAGTTCAAGGAGACCGCTCTGGGAAGTGTTTGGTTTTGTGTTTCTCTGCTACTTTGCTTATTTCATTGTTTCCAGTATGAATTTAATGGTTAGGCCACTTCCCTCAAACAGTAAGCTTGCTCCTCTTACCCAGTTACTGCTAATGGGTGGGTGAGGGAAAAGATGGCAGACAGAAATCTGTTTTTAAAAACCTGCCTTGAATCCACATCCAAGAACGCTGTATTCAACATCAGAGTTAACCTTGACAGGGACGTAGTAGTGTCAAGGTATCTTGCTGGTCTTCTGGAGTCTAACAGCAAGAGTATATAATGAAATTGCTCAAGCTCCAGGCCCTAATGCCCTGAGAGTTTGTTAATGAGGGTATTTCACTTCTATGTAGACCTCTCAGCTCAAATGTAGGAAGCAGTGTCTGGCTGAGGTGCAGAATGGAGAGGATGAGGCACCAAGAAAGGCAAAAACTTCCATTTAAAAAACTTTAAATGTTGTGGGAGTTCTTTACAGAAGCTTAAATGTCTCTCTACAAAACAGCTTGCGGTTATGTGTTGTGGCTTTTTTGGTTTGCTTGGGTTTTTTTGAGTGGCCCTTTTTCAGTGACCAAAAAGAAAGTTTAATTTCTTTAGAATAGGTAGCGTGATGTTTGGAGTTTCACACAGTATGATGCGATTATTTTGCAGGATTTGTGGTCCTGCTGACAACATGTAACCAAAATGCAGGTCTCTCCAGAGGCAGCAGGGGAAGTTCCTTAGTCTTTGATACTCTCTTTAGTAGGCGAGTCCTTTGACATCTTTAGAGTAGCGAGGATATCTTGGCTTGTTGTGTTTCTTCTCACGCTTTTTTAACACTTTTTTGGAGCTACTAGGATACAGGTTTCTTTTAATCTTCCGTTGAAAGGGAAATCATGTTAATGCTCTACTTGGAAAGGTCCCAGTGGAATAAATTTGAAGCTGATCGTTCCCTCTCTTGCTTTTACAAAGTCTGGTGTGTGCATATAGTACATCAGCTTCTGAACTGATTTCAGTTAGATAGGTGGGATTTCTTAAACGTATTCTTTAGAATTTGTTAAATTTAACTGTCATTGCTGTTACAGTTGTATGAGCTCATTTATACAGATGTACCTTATTTTCTTGTGGGAATGGTCTATACTGATAGAAGCATCTACCTACAAGTAGAATTTCAAGTGGAGGCAAGAAGAGATGATTTGTTTGTGCAGGTGTCAGTCTCAAATGCCAGAAGAATGCCTCCCATCCCCAGAAGTTGTATAATGTAATTTTCAAGCCTGTTAGTGAGTGGCCCATTCCATGTGAGCAGTACTGCTCGCTGCAGGTGTAGTAGATGCAAACCGAGCCTTTGTTCTCCTTTTGAGCCCCTCTTACAAGAAACGAAGGCATTAAATCCAAAGTCTGTGCCATATCCCGATATTGGATCTTAACTTAGTGCACGGAGCCTTACAGATTGTATTTCTTAGTTAGGAAACAAAGCCAAACTAAGCGTTGTCTTAGTTTGTTACTATGTAAAGTACCTTCAAAAATGAAGTGTCTAGAAGACTCTCTTGTTCTCAGTGTTGTATTCTACCTGAGATCAGTCACTTCTGGAAAAGTCATGTTGTATTATGTGTCTCTGGTTTTGCAGCGGTGTGGATTTTTGGGTTTGTTTTGGTTTTTTTTTCCCTCCCAGTAGAGATGTTCGGCTTCAGAGTACTGCATACCTCCATGTTGCTAGAGGAAACCATCAGTTACTTAAAATTCATTTGCAGGAACTAGTTTGTGGTTTAAAACTTGTGAACACTGACAGTGGATTTCTGTTTTTGTTTGCAGCAGGGTGAAACCACTGGACTACCAATAGTGTGAGCCTTGTAACCCCTTTAAACCTCTTGTTTTTTAAAAAGGCTTGCAGAAGGAGAGCAGATCTTATCTGGTGGAGTGTTGAATAAACAGAAAAGCCATGATGACATTGTTATGGAGTTTGGTGACTCTGCATGCTTTACACTCTCCTTACTGGGACATGTCTACTGGTAATGTTGCTCTTTTATTGTCTAATAAAGCTTGGGGCTTTTTAATTAACCAAGCCCAATTTTAGTCAAATATTTATTTTTAGTCATCACAAGGTACACCTGTCTCTGGGTTATATGGCCTGCAGAATTTTGGAGTAGTAGATGCAGGCAGATAGTTGTGGAAACCATCTAACTTGGGAATGCCAGAATGGTTTGTCTTTCACCCAGAGCTCCTGACTGATGGAAAACACAAATTCCTCTTTTCCAGGTTGTTAAGCATGCAATCCAAGAGTGTTGGTTTTTTTTTTGTAATACCTTTGGGTTTGTTCTGTATTCTTCCCTAAGAGAAACTCTCAAGGCCTGTTTCTCAGTGTTGCCATTTTGATTTTTCTGCATCTGTTTTACAGATGTATAGCTATAACCTTCAAATGAAAGTTTTGAGGACTGCCAGTCAGAATAACTTCACAAATTTAAGTGTTTTCTTTTGCCTAGATACAAGACAGGTTTCAGTAAACGTGAGCAGATTGAATAGGAATAGTGGGGTTCTTGGATTCTTCCCTAGTATACCTGTTCTCAAAAAAATCTATTTCAGAAGAAGCTATCTTTGTAGTCAGATACTTAGGTGTTCAGTTTAGCCCCTAATTTATATGCAAAAAATATTATCCATAGATATTTAAAATGGCTGGAAAGCTAGCAACCAGGTTGCTGTTTGCAAAAAAGAAAAAAGCTGTTGCAAAGCACAGCATCTTTCTAAAATGAAAATCATCAAGCTATATGAGTGCTTAGGTAACTTTTCTTGAGGGCTGTGTCTAAGTAACTTTCATCTGTGTCTAAATATGTCAAATAACTTCAAAAGAACTCAATATTACTCTGTGGCTTGAGGAATGCTGCTGTGACTCTCAACAAATTTTTGTTTTTCAAGTCCTCTCCTGGAAAGCTGTCCTTAACAAAAGTGCTGTTCTTAAGTTTCCCTATAAACTGTTACATTCTTTTTGCAGCAAGACAGACCGGCTTGCCAAAGGATCAGAATGTTACCAAAAGAGCCTTAGTTTAAATCCTTTCCTCTGGTCCCCTTTTGAATCACTATGTGAAATAGGTAAGTTTGCACAACTGTTTTACTAGTGAAGATGTTTTCTGCGTTTCTGGTTCTGTCAAGCTTTCTGATTTGCCATCGCCATGTGACAAGGTTTATTTTATTCCTTGTCCAGAACTAGTAAGGAAAATGCCAGCAGAATTCTTTGGGAGTGGTTTCGTGACCAATAATGCATTTAAAATACTTAACCAGTGTTTAGAGCTTTTGTCTTGTTTTCTTCCATTTTCACTACTTATACATTTTTGGATTTCACAGTACCATGTTGTCCAGCCTACAGTTAGTAGACCCTTAGGGTTTTGTAGTGGAAGAACACTTCTGGTTTAGCATAAGGGGTTTTAAAATGGTGAAATAAGAATGCAGCCCTTCTAAAATACTTCATCCCCTCTCTTCCTTGTTTGAGACTGAATATTCAGCGTATAGACTCAGGAATAACTCTAAATCTCCTTCCAATCTTACAGGTGAAAAACCAGACCCTGACCAAACATTTAAATTAACATCTTTACAGAACTTCAGCAGCTGTCTGCCTAACACTTGCACAACATTGGTATCGAATCACAACATATCCCATAGACAGCCTGAGACTGTCCTTATGGAAACACCGCAAGACACAATTGTGAGTTTTGCTAAAATCATTGCATTTAAAGCAGTCTTTCCAACTTAACTGAAGAATGCTAATTAGAAACTACACTGCGTGGGTATCTAATAGCTGCCTTCCATTTTTCAGGAGTTGAACAGAATCAACCTAGAATCCTCCAATTCAAAATATTCCTCCTTGAACACGGATTCTTCTATGTCTTACATTGACTCGGCTGTAATTTCGCCAGATGCGGTCCCTCTTGGGTCAGGAACTGCCATATTGTCTAAACAGGCTCAAAATAAACCAAAAACTGGGCGGAGTTTACTGGGGGGACCCGCGGCTTTGAGCCCACTAACTCCAAGGTAAGTTCTTGAGATAGATAATTTCTGCCTACAGCTGTGCTGTTGATAACATTTGTGATTTGAAACAACATATTCCAACACGCATGTTGATAGTGTATTATAAAGAATGCTGCAGAAGCAAAAGCTAAACACCTTCAGTACCTGCTCGTGGTCCTAGTGTTCCTCTCTTCTGTTTTTTAAACAAGCAGTTGGTATTTTTGATTAGAAGAGAGGAACTCTTGATTCAGTATATTGCTTATTGCAATGTTCACACTGGAAAAATCTTTAAAGGAATATATTTCTGCTCTGAAATAAACTCAAGAGCATTCCTTGAAGAATAGCTCTCTTCTAAAGACCATGTAAATATATGCCATGTTCTATCATATTTATGTTACAAACTGTTAATACTTCATGGATGATCTATCTCTATTAGTTATTATGCAGGCAGGCAAAGAAAGTTCTGTGTTTTTCAATTTCAGGAATAAGAATATTTTCTATTAAAATGTCTTTTATAGATGAGGATAGTAAGATATTAGAGGGTTAATGTAAATCGATGAAGTTGACTTATGTGAAATAAAGTTGATCATCTGGTCTGCTTTAACCACAGAATCAGGCCAGCTCTCATGGTCTAATACTCAGGCTTTGACCCTTCCTCTTCGTTTTGTTCTCAGCTTTGGAATTTTGCCACTAGAAACCCCAAGCCCTGGAGATGGATCATATTTACAAAACTACACAAACTCTTCTTCTGTAATTGATGTGCCATCCACAGGAGCACCTTCAAAGAAGGTATCTTGCATTCTAGAATGTAATTGCTGTTCTGTGAATTGACATTGCAGTGTACTTTAAAGAAGAATCCATAATGCAGATAAACATTGCATGTGAGCTGAATTGTGCTGACAGTGGGGAGAACCTGGCTTAGCCACTGTTTACAAAATCTGTTTTGAAAAACAGTTTGAGTGTGGAACTGACTGAAGCCTCCTTTAGTTGTGGAAATGGTTTGGGTTAATTGAGAATTAAAGTTAGGTATAATTTGTCTACAAAGTCTGTGTAGACAAAAAAACCCCAAACAAACAAAAAAAACCCAAACACACACACACACACACACACCCCCCGCTCTTACTAACAGTTATTCAATGCAACAAAATAAAATGTTGTTCACCAGCTTATGTGTATTTATAGGCTAGTGAGGTTGGGGGTGCAGGGAGCAGTTTATTTTTAATTTGACTACAACTGGTCAGGTATTTCCCTGACAAAACTTTTTAGCCTTTTCTGAAATGTTAGTTAAAGTCAAATTCATCGTAGAATAGTCTGTTAGACTGAAACAACTCTTTCTAAAGCCTCAACTGATTTTTATTTTGAAAGTTGTCTTTTCAGCTAAGCAAATGAGGCAGAAAGAAAAAAAAATACACCGTATCTCAAGTAAAGATGTCTGCATTGTAAATATTTTCAGCTTATCATGTCACTTCCTTTGGCTGGCAAAACAGATTTTTGTTGTCTCGACTTTTATAATGACAAGCAAGTCTTTAATTTCTGATTCAAACAAGCCCTTTCCCCCCCCGAACGCACAGGCACGTGCAGACTGCCTAGCTGGTGTTGCTAGGGGCAGCCTGCGGAAGGTGCTGCATCTTCTGTCCCCCTGCCGTCAGAGAGGAGCGTACCAACACTGATGCTGCTGAACAACGAAGCATTCGTAACTTTTCAGTGTGCGAGGTGGAGTCTGAAGACAGTCCAAACTTGGCGTTTTCACTTTAAGTTTTTTTTAAATTAATGTATTTTTCAGGGATGACTTCAAATAATCCTAGAAGCCTCAAGTGAGCTGAAGCTACTGCTTTCTTGCAAACAGTTCTTGAATTCTAGTTTACAGACCGGAGTAATCAAAATACTGCTGGTGGTCTGCGGAGGGCTGACTGATAGGAGGGTGCTGTTTAACTCAGCTAAGTCTTGTGCAGAGGAAACTAAAAATTGTCTTTTTTTGCTCTCTAAGAAACTGCCATAGTTGCCATAGTGATAAATGAGAGGTGGAATGTTGGTGACAGTTGAAGAACCATTTGTTCCTTTCTAAAAACAAAAAACCTGAGGACTTTTCCGTGTATTTTTAGTAAATCTAGAAGTTGCATGAGGGAATCTAGTGTTTTATAGGGGGCCAACTCTTTTAAAGTAAAGCTCGGTGCAATTAACTCCTCAAAAAGTAGAACTTGAATTTCCACATTTGATGCTCCGGACGGATCAGTTGGTGCTCAGCTTGTTGTGCCGTTCTGCAAGTGAAATTTGGGAGCTGTTAAAAACCGCTTTTGTCTCTCTCATTGGCCCAATATGTAAAAGAATAAAAGTCAGTAAGCAGGTAACTTTTTTTTTCCCTTTGGATGGTCTTCTGTAGCCTGTGACTGGGAACTCTGGAATCTCATTGCACAAGCCGTTATGGTATCCTGTCTGTGGACATCTCATTACTGCAACACTTTCTGTCAGTTCTCTTAGTCCTGCTTGCTTTTTTTTCCCCCCCTTTGTTCTGTTGGGGCTGGACTGTGCTAAAACAATCTGCCAGAAGCATGCTTTGTATGGCTGATCCAATTCCCATCCTGTAGTCGCTCAGGACCGACCAGTTTTCTATGGTAGAGTTGAAAACACTGGCTTGTGGTGGATTGTGCGTATGTAGGAAGGTAAATTGTCACGAGTCTGAAAAATCGAAATAGTTCGCAAAGTGCAGCTCTTCAGTGTAGTACTCATCTGCATTTAATCTCACATGCATACTACGTGATAGATGAAAAGCTTTGGGGAATCAAGTCGTAGCTGCTGCTTTGTTGCTTTGCTAGGTATGGTGCAACAGCACCTAGGTGTACATTTTGCTAATCCATGCATATGCTTTCTGCCCGGATGCATCTGTGCTACTACCGAAACACAAATATTTAATAAATTTCAATAAACAGCTTAGAATTCCGATGCATGCTTTGTCCAGTGCAAATCATTACTTGGCCAGTTTGACTTCTGCTCTTCAAATTACCGAGTTAGAAGAGGTTTAGCGTAGCTGTGGCTAGAATGTGCATGACTTAAGGGAGGCCGTTTCCTAGGGAGCACTTACGTAAATGAATGAAACATGAGGATGAATCCAAAGACTTCCTATCTGAGTGGGCAAGCATGCTTGCTGGCCACCTAAACTGTCCTCTGATAACAAACCGAGGAGGGAAGGACGAAACATTAGAAGTCAGATAATGCACAAACTGGCGTTGCTTGGGCTGTCGTTGATCCCGCTTGCTGATTTCTGGTGTCTTAAAGAACATCTCTTCCGAACAGCCATCACAGAGCTGAATGTTAGCGTCCCTGGAGTGGGCAGAAAGGTAGGGTTTAAGCTTTCTTTAAAAGGCAGGGAGGAGAGGACCTGTTCTGCATACTTTATAGGGAGTCTACACATCAGACAATGAATTTCTATCTGAACTTGTTCCTTAGGTCTCAGATTCACAGTTATCACAACTCTAATTTCCCACACCTCAGCTGTTCCAGGGTAGGCATCAAAGTGCCCGTTTTGGCTCTCTGAAGATGTGTGAAGATAAAAGGCATTGTTTTGGTGCTAAGTCACATTACATGCTTGTAACCTGCAGCAAATAAAAGGTGCAAAAAATGTGTGTGCGCACAAAGCGTTGCTCAGCTGACGTGCAGTAACTTGCTGCTCCGTGTTAACTCGACTGTAGGTATCTGTCTGTTAACTTTCTGTGCTGCATAATGCAGATCCCTTTTTGATGAAGCAGTTTACTTCTGTATCTGCTCCAAAGGCTCATGCAGTAATGATTTAATTTCTGAAATACCGATTTATGCAATGAACAGGTATGCTAAACAGGGGAACAGCAGGCTCCCATGCTGTATAGTGAGCACCTCAACGAGGTGTTAATGGTGAATGGCTTCTGGATGTGATTGTAATATTATAATTCAAAAATCTTTTTCTTTCCATGGTTGGTTTTTTGTACAACTTTCTGTGGAGGAGGACCCTTAAATATGACATCTTTTCATTCCCTTTTATTCTTGCACAAACATCTTAACATATAGTTTCTTGCCACTAGATGGAGATTTTATATCTTTCAAATAATGTGCATGAAGTTGGTAAACTCGGTGTTATTGGCATTTTAACAGGTAGAAAGAGAAATGCTTTTGACGGGTGCCCCTTGGAGGGGGACCCTCACCTTTTACTGAAAGAGTCTATATTATCCTCTATTTATCCTCTTTTGTGCAGTGTTTGATAGGCAGAATGGATTTGGTTTGATATAGCAGAGATTGAGACTTCTTAGTGACATAATAACAAACCTGTAGAAACTTTGTGTTATGCAGACTGTCAGCAGGATAAGCCAAGCTGGAACAAAATCTGTCTTCTCACAGAGTGGAAATAGCCGCGAAGTCACTCCAATTCTTGTTGCACAAACACAGAGCTCTGGCCCACAGACAAGGTAGGGGAAAAAAACAAACAAACAAAAAAAGACCTTTTGCATCTCCCTTTGTGAAGGAATTTGGTGCTTTGTTTGCCCAACCTGTGTGTGTGTTCCTGCAGAATTCCTCTTTGGATGAGGAGGAAGTGTATATTTTGTTAGGGATAATAACTTCAATGCATAAGTAGGAAGCTCATGCGTGGTGCTTGGTCTGTTTGTTTTAAACCTCCTTTGCAGTTAGACCATTTCATCAATAAATGAAAAAGTAGCTGGAAGGAAATTCTGCTCATGTTCTTAACGTGCAACAGGTAGACTTATTTTTTTCATCCCTTGAAATGGGAATATCTGTGCTATAGTACTTGAGCATTTTTGTTTAAAACAAAGATAAAAGCTGTTTTTATTAAAAATGAAGAACTTTATTTTTTAATGTGCCGTTTTGTTTTCAGTACAACACCTCAGGTATTGAGCCCAACAATTGCTGCTCCACCAAACGCACTGCCTAGAAGAAGCTCTCGCCTATTTACTAGTGATAGCTCTACAACAAAGGTAATGAACTTCATGCATTTTGCAAACTTGTGGGTTTCTTACCCGTGCCACTGTACTGGCTAATAATTTCCCCATATGCATAGCAATTCTAGCAGCTTAAGAACAGGATCTATAATGAGCAGAACTTATGAAATATCTGGCTGTACAAAACATATCGTGATGCCATAATGTGTTATTTTTTTAAGCTCTCAAGTGCTCAACTAAAATAGTAGGAAGAGCAGCATCATGAGCAAAAACAAAGACACACTCTGGGTGGGCTGACAAATGCAGTGGTGCTGCTAGCTGTCAACCCATTTGAAAAGACGTGTTGTTCAGATATATTTATTGAAGAATTCATTTTGAGCAGACAATTTTTTTTCAAACCAAAGTTATTTTCATATCTGTTTTCTGCTCTTCAAACAATAGAGCAGAACACCAAACCGCAAATACTCATGGACTGTAGCTAGCGATGTAAACGTTTGCTGTTTAAAAATGAGCTACTAAACATTCAATAAAGTTATTAGGTGCCTGTATACTTAAGTTGAAAAGTCAAAACGGCTGGGCATGGTTGTTAAAGCTGCAAAGAGGCATAAATATAATTTTACACAATTCACTTTCAAGTTTAGTTTTCTGACTTTAAAAGACTTTTTTTAATATAACTCTTACTCTTCTTACTTGCAGGAAAATAGCAAAAAATTAAAAATGAAGTTTCCACCTAAGATTCCAAACAGAAAAACAAAAAGTAAAACAAATAAGGGAGGAATAACTCAACCAAACTTAAATGACAGTTTGGAAATTACCAAACTGGACTCTTCCATCATTTCAGAAGGGAAAATTTCCACTGTTGCACCACAGATCCAGGCTTTTACGCTACAGAAGGCAGCAGCAGGTCTGTTTGAACATTATTGGACTGTAGTAGAGTAAAACTTAGTATATCTATGTTTTAAGGTTGAATGAAAAAAAGAAACGTTGCTCCAGCGTTTGCTTCTTTCTGGTTTCAGTTAGCCTGCGGCTATCACCTTTGTATCATTAGAGAAACTGATTGAATTCAATATCTTCTAGTTAATTTACAAAGAACACGTGAAGAAGTATTAAAAGTAGCTAGTTGTAAGCAGATATATCTTGCAAGCTCTGATCCTTATTAATGATTAAAATATTTTCAGGCAAGATCCTTGGAAACTGATTCAAAGGAGCTATCAGTAACTCAGTCATCTTCCCTCAAAATCAGGTTTATATAGCCTGCTCTCCCTTCATATTTCCCATTTGTTTAAAAGCAAGTCTTTGTTCAGATTGTCAGAAAATCCTAGACAAACTGCTGAATTCCTCTCTTCTGGCTCGATAATGTTTCCAGGCAGCAAGAAGATGTATCCATGGATACCAGACATGTGGAAACTCTGTTCAGACCTAACAAAATGTTTGAATAGCTGCTGTAAATGCAAAACTCCAGTGCCCTGAACTTCAGAGTTTCTCTGTTCCTGAGCATTCTGTTGCCTGCTTCAGAAGTCGTTACTATCTGACTTCCGTTACAAAGGCTGATGTTTAGAATATTACGCCGAAGTTAAGAGCGCATAAGCCTGTGTTTGGGAACTCCCGAAAGATTTTCATAAGCAAATTCAGGAGCAGTGCCTGCCACAATGAAGAGCTTATGGGATTAGCAGTTTCAAGTAAATAAGTCTCAGCCATCTTTTTTTCCACTTTTATTTATTGTGTTTTTCTCCTAGAAGGTTTGATGAGCCTTCTTCGTGACATGGGGAAAGGTTATTTAGCCTTGTGTTCATACAACTGCAAAGAAGCGATAAATATTTTAAGCCATTTACCATCCCACCACTACAACACTGGCTGGGTGCTGTGCCAAATTGGGAGAGCTTACTTCGAACTTGCAGAATATATGCAGGTAGGAACTGTGTGGGCTCTTGCTCTTTTCACTTTTGTTTTGCATAGCTGTGCACAAAACCTGCAGGCTTCCTGCAAAAGCTATGGGAAGTTTACAATTGAGATATTGTATAAACATAAAAGTTATACCTGGAATGGATTTAGATCTTGAATCTGCATCAGTAGTCATTGAGCTTTCCTGAAGAGGCTGAGTTACACTTTAGTTTTCTTTTAACATTATTTCTTCTTGCATCCAGCCATTGGGGTCTCCTCCCTGCCTCTCCCCATCTTCACCCACAGCTGTGCTGATGCAGTTGTTTGTGCTGCAATGTGTCAATTAGATCACTGAAACAATTTGAGTTCTAAAACCAAAAACTTCCCTTGCCCTTTTTAGTTAATGCAGATCACATCAATGACCTAGCTTCCTTTGCAGCCTCAGAAATGACAGCATGGGCACAGCTGAGGTGGTGTCAAACCGCTTCAGAAACAGAAGCGAGCAGTTAAGGGTAATCCAGCAGTCTAAATCTCCTCGTTGCTGTTGTCCTGATAGCTGGTGTGCCCATTTCCTCAGAAGTTTTAAAACGCTTTTTGACAGATTGTGTGCAGGAGACAAATGCAGTAGGTTTCAGAAGCGGTTTTTAAACTGTACACACAGTCTGATTAGAGATGGAGCACATTGTGCTGCTTAATAGTTTATTTTGAGAACTGAGGCTACAGACCCATGGTTTCCTAAAGCTAGGCTTCTTCCCTTGTTGCTGCTTTGAGTGCTGTGACATGGAACTTAACTTTATGACATAGATGTCTCTGTCGGAAAGACTTCATTAGTCAACTGTTGATAAGATAGCTGTCTCAAATGAAAGTAAAGCACATGTGTGTGTTACATGCTTACGCATGCCTGTCATCCCTGCGGCAGCCGTGTTCACTGCAGCAATTGTCATGTTGCCTTTTGCCTTGTAATTTTTATGCGCAGTGTCTGGAGGGCTGTAGCACTTGGTATGAATGCAATGCCTGTCATCTGTTAGGATGGTTAATAATCATAACTGGCCTATAAAAGTATGCTACACTTTTTCTGATTTTGTGGGTAACTTTTTTGCCTTGCTTGTGCACTGTGATAGAAACAGTAAGGTAATCTGAGTCAGCAGGGAGGGCTGGCTGCGCTTCTGCTGGCATAACTGTATTGGGGCATGGTCGCTCCCTGTGCTTGAAGGGGAAGTTACAGGACTTCAGCTCTGCATAGTACACTTGCAAAGCAAAGAGGATGCTCAGTCTGGACGTAGGAGGCTTCTAATCTTGACCTATGTGCTCTGCTTTGCTGGGTGGAATTTTGTTTTAAGTTTAATTTCTGCTCTTAGGCTGAGAGAATATTTTCGGAAGTAAGGAGGATTGAAAACTACAGAGTAGAAGGCATGGAGATCTATTCAACGACACTGTGGCATCTGCAGAAAGATGTTGCTCTTTCAGTTCTTTCGAAGGATCTGACGGACATGGATAAAAACTCACCGGAGGTATGAAATGCTGTGGTCTTGAATGAGAAGAGAGTAACTCTATGTGGCAAAATCAATGATTCAGAACAGAGCTCTGAGCTCTAATCTAGTTCAGGTATATTCTCCTGGGAGAACTGCATGGCAAAACTGGAGGAGGAGGTGGCAGGGCTGTCTGTTGAACTGATGAAGCCTGAAATGGCTTCTTAGAATTAGAATATCAGCTTACATGGAACAGGTTGAAACCTTTTATCTGTTAATGGTTATTTAAATTTGCATTGGCACCATTCATCCAGGAAGATCATGGGTTAGTCAGTCACTCATACTGCTGCCAGTATGCAAAGATAAGGAATATCTTTTTCCTGTACCACCTTTTAATTGCTGTAGTTAATTCACTGGCACTTAAAACATATTTGCTCTAGAATTTATTTTCAGACATAATGTTGCACATTTTTATGCCAAAGTCCATTAAACTGCAGAGTGTGTGGTAATATAAAGTCACGATACACAAAAAGCCAGGCATCTTTTAATGGGTGCCACAGTAAAAGTAATAGATGTATGCATTTATAAATGTGTTCTTAACAGAGTTGAGAAAACTGTGGATTATATTGGGGTGTTTTTTTGTTGGAGGAGAGAATCCTGTTCATGTTGTCTTGTTAGCTTATCTAATAGTGGAAAAATGAAAACCAATGAAGCAGTGGTAGTTGTAGTAGGGTAGTCTGGGGAGAAGCAAATGCAGATTCTAATACCAGGAGTGGAGAACAGTTATGCGATTTGGCAGTGATGCTAAAAATTTGGAAAACAAGGGACCCTGGGCTGTGATGCTGTACAGTCTCAATGCTGGTTGCTGCTAAAATTGTTGCTCTGCAGGTTTCCAGATTTGTCAGTTGGAGAGAGCTGAAGAGTGAAAGTGAACGTACCATCTCCACCTTCATTATTCTTAAATATCGAAGATGTTTTATTTCTGGCCTTTTCAACAGCTTCAAAAGCTTTAGTCGTTAGTCATCAAAGTATCTAATTGGCACAAACTTGTTGGGTGTCCTTAGATTCTTGATTTCTGTATTTCAGCTTGTCTAGCTATAAGGTGTATTTAGGCCTATCTGCCTCAAGAATGAGACTTAACTAACTGTTGTTTCGTTATTGTTGTTATTTTTTTAATCTAGGAGGAAGTTATATATAACTATGTAAATCAGAATGGAGAAATCTGTTCAGCTCAGACTTAGTCACTCTGAATTGTAAAAAGTGTGCTAATTTTGCAATGCTGTTTTTACTAGGCATGGTGTGCTGCAGGAAACTGTTTCAGCTTGCAGAGGGAGCATGACATTGCAATCAAGTTCTTCCAGAGAGCCATTCAAGTTGATCCAAACTATGCTTATGCCTACACCCTGTTGGGGCATGAATTTGTGTTAACAGAAGAACTAGACAAAGCATTAGCTTGTTTTAGAAATGCAATCAGAGTCAACCCTAGACACTATAATGCATGGTAAGTTTTTCTTCATCCCCCTCCTATTGCACGTGATACAGAACTCCTTTTGGAGAAATATCTTCTGGATGCTGCCACTGCTATTGTTTCCCTACCACTCTTCTCTCCAAGAAGAGAGCAAAGCTATTCCTGCAGAAGGTGCAGGCCTTATCTGTTTATTAGAGTTAATTCTACAAGGACGGAAAAAAAATGGAGCTTTTTTGGTTTCCACGGATCATCTTGGCTGTATGACTCCAGCTATTTTGTTCTTCTGTGCAGCACTGCTCATGTTGATTGTTCTTCACTTGCAGTTGGAGAGATGAGAGATCTGCCCCTTTATACCTTACGATACAGTTAGTTCCTTACAGCTTTTTCTGTGGAAAAAATACATAAAGCAGTAAAAGTTAGATCTGCTAGTGTCGGTCACTTAGTCTTGAGAAAGTCTTGCATGCTTTTTACTTTGTAGCTGTTCAGCCAGCCTTCCTGTGTATCAGGTATCGATTCTTCAAACTACCCAATTGAGCAAAAAACCCAAGATAATTTTAGACATAGCTTTTTCCCCCACAAGAAATCATTTGCTACCCTGGATGGGGCTGGCAAGGCTACAGACCACTTCTGCCAGGTCGTATTCACTGACAAAGACTAGTTTGGTTAGAATATAGTCTTACTTAACAGAATTGTTTTTCTGCTTGCAGGTACGGGTTGGGAATGATTTATTACAAACAGGAAAAATTCAGTCTAGCAGAAATGCATTTCCAGAAAGCACTTGATATCAATCCTCAGAGCTCAGTCTTACTGTGTCACATTGGAGTAGTAAGTAGATTGCACTTAACTCTATCTTTGTGTTTTAATCTGCTTCTGTACTTTGTTTGCAGTAAAAAAGTAATTCTGAACATTTTTAGCAAGAAAGCCCAACAAGTTCAGAGTACCTGCTGGAGGATCTTAAGTGCCATATGAATGAATAATCACAGGATTAATGTGTCAGAAAAGAAACCTCCCTCTCTCTCCAAACTACTTTTCGCCAGTAATGAAATTATATTATCAGGTTATGTTTGTGAGTCAGCCAAAATAGTAGTGATATGAAAATCAAGACTGTGTGAAGATAATAATGTGAACAGAGTATTTATAGGGGTTTTTTATACTTAATACATAAGAAATTAAGTTATTTTTAACTGCTACTGCATGCACTTGGACCAACACTATAAAATGCTAAGGCACCCGTCTCACCTTTGAGCGCGGTATTTTTGTCCTGGCTGTATGTCCGCATTGCTGTCATTCCAGTCGCTTGTAGATGTGACCACTTACTTCGTAGGCCACTTTATGCCAAGTGAGGTTTAAGTAGCAGGCAGCTACTTCAGCCACCACCCGTTCAATTAAATTTACAGGGCTATTTGAAAAGTTGGTCATTTATCCATCTGCTACTGCAGTCCTTAGAAAACAGTAGCCTCACTCCAGCGAATGCTTGCTTACGAAGTTGGGAAGCAGTTCTCAGCTATTCGTGATGGTGACTTAATGCTGTGTAAGTGTGGTGGCATTCGTTTGCCTTCTACGAGGCAGCAAAGCTGTGTCAAATTCTACAGGGATGGTGGCTGCTTCTCACTTACGTATGGACAAAGGCATTGAGTTCGCTCCTGGCCAAAGGTTAAATGATTTCTGGAAGCCTGGGTGGGGAGAGCGTTTTGAGGTGGAGACGAGGCGAGGTGAAGTTTTCTTCCTGTAAGAAAGCTTGTTAAGACTTGGTCTAGAGTTGGACAAATATTTTTTTGAAGAAACAGATTGTAAGTAAATGTAGTCAAAGGGATTTGTCCTTGTCTGGCAGATGAGCTGTTATTTTTTTTGTTTAAAAATTGTTCTCCCTTTCTGTAATAGGTCCAGCATGCACTGAAAAAATCTGAAAAGGCTTTGGATACTTTAAACAAAGCTATTAACATTGACCCCAAGAACCCGCTATGCAAATTCCATAGAGCTTCTGTATTATTTGCAAATGAAAAATACAAGGTAAGATCTGGTACATGTAGACAACCTTAAGTAATCTTTAAATTGCTGTAGCTAGGAATGGAGATGGACTGGAAACAAAATGTTTACAGATTAACACTGGGTAGCATCAGGGCTTGCAGGAGGAGCCTGGGATGTTGGCTGATCTTGTAGAGGCTGACATGAAGCATTTGCTTTGACGAGTGCCACCTTTGCCAAGGGAACTGTGTTAAACTTTTTTATTGTTATAAAATCTGGGGCCAACAGGTGATGCTTTTTTAATTATTATTTCGGTCTGACCCTGGAAAAAGAAAGGAAAGAAGGGGAAATTATTGCAGCTGTCACCAACATGTGGCTGTATTATCATGAGTTTATACTAAATTACTAAAAAAGGCTCAGCAAACTGCCCCATAACCAATTACAGCAACAAGAACCAGCTGTTTCAAAGGCTGTATCATCGAGTGAAAAACAAGCAGCTAAGCAGCTCTGGTCTGCTCCCCTGCTGACCTCTACCCTGTTTAGAATGAGTGAAGATCTTCCCACACTCTGTCTTTCCAGTGACCGGTGTCCTCTGGCCTGGGGGTTTTGGCCACAGAAGACAAGCCGCAGTCTGGTTCTTGAAACCTTGCTTCAGAAATGTGTGTGCACATGTAAAGGGAAAACTCTACTTCAAATTTTTTTTGAAAATTCATAAGTGAACGATTAAATGTAAAATGTGTTAAGATTAAGGACTTAATGAAGTGGCCGTTCGTAGATTGTTTTTAAAATTTAAAAGCAGAGGATAAATACAAGAGGGGAAAAAAAATAAACCTAATAGTCCACTGTCTTACTGCCCCTGCGCTAGTGAAGGAACTCGTTGACCATGGTGAAGTGATGTTTCAGGAAACAAAACATTTGGACTCTTTTTCTTTATCAGGCTGCGACTTGGAAGACTAAAGTTACGCTGTTCACATAAACTACATAAAACTTAATGAAATGGTTTGGTTTTTAGCACCAGTGATAAATTTGGCTAGTGTTAGGTAAATAAATGTAGGTTAACACTTCCACTTATGTAGTAAGCCTTAACTTGAAATTGTCTTCACATGAATAAGTTTTAGAGGCTTGAATGGAACTTTTTATAACTAAAACCAATGTTGATTTCTAACTACAGACTAAATATTTTTAGGTAGAATTTCTTAATAATGCCAGGTTACTGTCACAGCAGAATAAATTACAATTATTTTAAAAGTAAAGTAGAAGTTTCACTAAATATTTTTGGACTTCAAATGCCTAATATAAATGCAGTCATCACTTGTAAAAGTCCACAGATACATATCAGAAACCAGAACCTTTCAAAAGCTTAGGCTTGAGAGCAGTACATCAGCCCAAAATACATCACTGTTCTGACTTTTTCAGAAGCTCAGTACACCAAAGGGGGTGCCCGCTGTAAATACACTGCCAGCTTCTTGTCTCCTACCCTGTTGTGCCCTGTTGGGGGCGACAGGGACGTTTGATATCAGAGTTGTTAGATGTGTTGTAGGAGGCCAAAACCCAATAAACTTGCTCTGTGTCCATAATAATGGGGCTATAATAAGCTACAGTCTCCAAATGAGAAACTAATGTAAAAGGAATTTTAGATGCTTCTCATGAGACTGTACTATTGTTCTTGATGGAATATACTGTATGTAAATGCCAGGATTTTTTTTTTCACATTACTGCTAAGTCACGGTTTAGGGATGTCATAGCTGGTTGCAGACTGCTAGCTTGTACTTATTAAGCTCTTTTTTCTTCCTTTTCAGTCTGCTTTACAAGAACTTGAAGAACTGAAACAGATTGTTCCCAAAGAGTCTCTTGTTTACTTTTTAATAGGAAAGGTAGGTAAAACTTAACTGTGATCATAAGTTCTTTGGTTTCCTTTGTTGCAGAAATGTATGCCTAATGAGAAAATTTGATGCCTGTCACTGAGCTGCTTCCATTTGGAGCAGTATTCTAAAAATTCCCAAAGCTTTAAATAAGGCTTACTGCTCACAGCTTTATGTATCAGCTTTTAAATGCAAAAGACAGTTATTGCTGGAGCAGCCTTCAGCTCTTTTTAAAACAAACCAAGAAAAAATAACCCAAGCCAGTGTTATTCTTTGCCTGCTTTGATTTCACTGCTGTCAACTTGAAAGATAATTAATTTTAAAAAAGCAAGAAATTGATCCTGATAAAGATACTTCACTGAGAAGAGGTGCAGTGGTGATGCACGCAGCCATATATCTTTCCCTGAAAATGGAACTCTTATCAAGATTTGATTCAATACGAGAGCAATGATGCGATCTGTGGAAATCCTTATAATTTTGGGGGATAGTCCATCATCAGTCAGCAGTGTTGGTTATTTGCACGTGCAGCTATTAAAATGTTGAATCACGTTCTAATGTGTTGTATCAGAAACGCTGAGCAAGGAGTAACTGCAGAATACTCCGAAGTCTCCATGAATAGCCTCAATGTCCTCTTCAGCTGACAGCCTCCCCAAAAGAGTTGTAGGAGGTTATCAGTTTGAAAGTAAGAAGAGTCTTTAATGAGGCTAATAGAGTAGGCTAGCGCAGGAAAAGATACTACTAGTTTGTCAGCTGTGTTTACATTCCAGCCTTCTTTGTGTTTAATGCCAGAGAAAAGTAGTCTGGCAATAGAAATCCTCCTTCCTCACCATCTTCTCTGCTAATATGCTTTAAATAAGTTCTGCAACTTTTTTCTTCTGTGGGGTATCTGTTCACTAGGAAGCAACAAGACAAACTCACCTCTAGCACCGTACTGGGGAACTCTTAATCAGCAAGATTTCTTTTTTTTTTTTTTTTTTTTTTTTAATCTGGAGAGAGGTAAAAGGATTTCTGCTGAAATTTGTTGACTGGTATTTGTCCAGGAGTAGCTGGACCTCTAAATTGACATTAGAGTTGCCATGTCTTGGCAAACTTGAGTACTTTCACTGTTTAAATGCTTAACACAGATAAATTACTTGCTCATCTGTCCTTAATGATAAGGAGAGCTTCAGTGCCAGTTACAGTGACGAAGAAGGTAAAATACGGGCTGGATTCTGCAATGCAGTGTTGTCTTGAAAATGTTGCTGTTCAGTTTAGCAGGACAAGCTAGGAGTCGCTTAATGTCCCGTTATTTTCTCCACCTGCCAGTGGCAGCTAAAACGCCACTGAGGATGTAAGATCGGCCGTGCTGTCAGATCAAAAGATCTGTCTGCCCATGTATATCCTGCTCTTGCTGGTCCTCAGTATGAGAGCTGTAGGGAAGAGTATAAGATGAATGCGTGCACGTGGTGACACTTCCCCAGGCTATTCTCTGGGCCTCTGGCCTTGGAAATCTGAGACTTTGGACTTTTCCTCAGCCACAAGTAGATTTGAGGTTACAATGACTCAAAAAATTGAAAGTGGTGAGGGGGTAAGACAAGCCAAAACATGTACAGTAATAGCTTTTACACCACCCTGCTGCAGGGTTCCAAAGCTTAAATTTATATCTGCAGATCCTTATGTTTTTTTAATCTGTCAGCTGCTAGTTTAATTTAATTTTTTTGAGTCTTAAATAGAAACACTTGCTCACTCTTTCTACACATATTTGCTGTTTCCCTTGGGACTTGTATAATAAATCTTTCATATCTACCTTCTGTTGCTTTTCATAAAATACCAGCTAACCGTGGCTCGGTATGTTTGTTGTCCAAACCTTCAAGTAGCAACTTCATGTAAATGTAGCCTTCTATGCTTTTATTTTAGGTTTATAAAAAACTGGGTCAGACACATTTGGCCCTAATGAATTTCTCATGGGCAATGGACTTAGATCCCAAAGGAGCCAATAACCAGATTAAAGAGGCCATTGATAAACGTTACCTTCCAGATGATGAGGAACCAATAACTCAAGAAGAGCAAATCAGTGAATGTTACCCCTATGAATCAGGTTTGTATTTCGAACCCTTTGTCATTCAAGGAGGTATTTCCACTTAGGTGGTAGGAAGAATCCCAGGTTGAATAAGTGGAACGTACTGCTCAACCTCGCTGCTCGGCAAGTAAGAACTCCAGAGGCTCTTCATTCAGAAGAATGCATTCATGCTTCCTACAGTAATTATGAAATAAAGGATTGTGACACTTCTGTACAATCTGTAGATGGAGTAGGACAGAGATAATGACTACTGCAAAGTCATACAAATCATGGTGTGCTAATAGTATCCTAGGAGAGCAAGATATTCCCAGAGCCGCAACTCTTCCCTCATAGAAGCATCAAATCATTTCAAGGTAACTGAGTGGCAACTGAAATTGTCTGTAGAGGCTTTGACAAAAGTTAAACAGACTGGATGTTGGGTAAAAATGTTTGGTCTGCTAAACATAAAAGACAGCTTTTGACAAAAGTCATGGAAGCAGTTTCATTTGAGTCAAGAGAAAATAAAACCCTCCCATTATACTACTTGGGAATAATCCACAAAAGGAATGTCCTGGGTTTCTCTTCTCTTTTTATTATGAGCTTAAATTCCACAAAGCGTGGGTAGCTCTGTGAGGTATGGATAGTCATAAATAGTGACCTCTTCGAGGCAGACTAAAATAGCAATAGAAAAGAAATATAATAAGCAATTTCGTTCTTTTCATCCAAAGAAGAAAATACAGCAGGTTTTGGATTCTTACTAATAGATGTATATTATGTTCTGCAGTTCTAAATCTTCGACTGAAAAAGCTGTCACGTTTTCCTACTGCAGATCACGTTTGATTTGTATTGATCCTGCGTACAGTGTGCTTTTTAATACTGGAAGCTTACCCTGCACTGCACAGCCTGGCGTACCAAGGGTTTTTCTCTCCCTGCTGTTGTAGTTGGGCTAACGTAGAGCGCTGCCTCGCTGGGGGCTGAGCGTCTTTCTGACCAGAAGATGGAGACAGAGCACTTGAACTGCTGAGCGACACCTACACAGTACAGGAAAAAAACCCACACCTCAAAAAAAAACCAAAAAAAAACCCAACAAAAAAAAAACACAAGAAAAAACAGAAACAAACAAACAAAAACAACCCAAAAAAGAGAAAAAACCAACTTAATCTGTCCAATAAATGTAACAAAATAAAACAGCATTAGGCTGTGTGTAAGCAATTCGGTTGCCCTGGCTGTGCAGATGAATTGTAGAAGAGTTTCACAGTCTCGGCTGAACAACTCTTTAGGAGACATGAGACAAGCTACAGTAAATTAAGGTAGTACTGGGGGCGGGAGGGGAATTGTTTTAATATATTGGCTAGTGTAAGCCATTTTGTGCATTAAATTGCCCAGCATGGGACTGGCCGTGCCCCTTGTACAGAAACCTGTCAAGTGCTTGCATTAAAGCAATAAAAAGCATCTGTGTTTCTCCACACGAAACAACTTAGGTGTTTGGGAATTTACAATTAATATGCTAAATTGTACTATGGAAAGCAGACTCAAGTCGCGTTCCTGTGCGTGAACAACAGCCATCATTAGATATTTCCCTTCGTTCTAATTTTAACAAGTATAGAGGTTAAATATTTAAGGGTAGCCTCTCGGTACGCACACCTTTCTCTCGTACGCTGTGCAGGGCGTGCTGTCTTTATTCACATAGCAGGAGGAATTTGGTTTTCCTGGGAGCTCCGGGCTGGCCGTCAGCTGAGCTGTGAGCGGAGTAACTGCAGCATCAGGAACGGCTGTACGCAGCTACTCAAAGCACTTCTCTTACCACGTATCTTAGGCAGTGTGCTTTGTCACGGAAGCAGGGAGCAAGTAGAGGCTGCCTAACGCCACTAATTGAATGTTGTTTGATTGCAAATTGAGCGGTCGCAATGCTCTAACGCGGGGGGCAGCTAACGCGAGCATTGCGGGGAGCGCTCTTGCAGGAGTGGGAAGGTTAAACTGCTCCTAAGGCCATTTCGGAGCCCTCCGTACCACCCCCACCTGATTAGGTGTCGGAGATTTCAGATTTTTAACAGAAGATGGCTAAGGCAGCGTGTTTTGTTGATGTGTACCTCATGTTAATGCCTTTTGAAATGCATTTATTTAGACTTCATCAAGCTGGCAGGGTCAGCGTCTTAGAAGGAAAAAGGGAAAAGCCATCTGGCTTTCAAGCATTTTGAGGGGACGCCCAAACGCGTTGCTGCCGTGGTTTTGATGCGCTGGGGCTGAGCGGGGGGAACCTTCGCAGCGAAGCAGCCCGGCGGTGCTTGACTCCTTTGTGTTTCTTTTTCTTTCAAGTTGGCACAGACGAGTCCCAAGAGAGCAGCATGACGGATGCAGATGACACACAGCTTCACGCAGTCGAAAGTGATGAATTTTAACCTCCAAAAGCCAGTATCTGCGCTTGGGTGTGTGACTGGTACTGTTGTGTTCTCCCCTCCCTTCGCATCCTGGGTCTTCACATCACTGAGCCAGCATTGTCGTTATTCTCCGCTGACACCCCGAGTACATCGCTCAGACTTAAACCGTACACAGAGTTAATGGCAGTGCAATATTCAGCTGCTACCGAGTCTGACTAGTTGGCTCTTACGCGTTTATGAAAGTGACTGAGGAGGAAATGCTGGTTTTGGACTCCCCTTTGCTGGAAAAATATCATGGAAGACAGACTTGCGGTTTGCTGTAACGAAGCCAGTAGATGTGGGGATAGTACTAATGAAGCAGTGTCTTGTTCTTTTTCCAGAAATGTGTCTTAGTTTGGTTCTTTCTTGGTAAGCGGAGTGCTGAACCTCATTTCCAAGTTCTTAAAGGACAGTGTTGACAAACGCAGGCTGTTAAAGACTTTTGCATATTGTAGTGTAACTTAAATGCCAGGGAATGTAAATGACCTTAAAGCTGCAGTGTCTCCAGTGAACAAACGCGACGCGCGTGCTCGGGACTGGGAGCGGGTCAGACTGCGTAAAATAGCCGGTGTCCCTGCTTAGAGAGCAAGCTCGCAGGAGTGGAAACGTAACGGGAGAATCGCATTGCAGAATCAAAGCTTTCATGAAATGCTTTCGTGTTCGAACCAAGAATTAATTTATTCACCTAGTTTCTGGAAGGTCGGTGTTTACTTTGTACGTCAGAGAAACAAGTCGGCAACACCTTGCTTCATTTTTCATACGCCCCTTGACTTGTTCTTCCCCTTCTAAGAATAAAAATTAATAAAGGGCAAAATCAAGAGAGAAACGTAGATACAACTGTAATGTGGAAACATCAAACCTCAATCCAGAGTGACTGCGTGTTTCTAAGCAGATAGACTGGGAAGACCGTGGAAGCCTTAATACAATCAGAACCTTAGTCAAACCCATCAGATAATTGTCGGAGATTAGTATCATTTTTAAGACCGTTTTGTAAAGTGTAGTCCAAGCAGGATAAAAAATGTGCAACTATCTGTCTCCTTTTTTTTTTTTAGCTGTTCTTTAAGATTCTCATTCTAGGAACATTTTCCTCTTCTGCAGATGCTGCTGCTGTGAGAAGAAAGCTACGCCACGCTGAGTCCAAAATGATCGATCTCTGTAGCGTTCTGCAGCACCAGTTGGTGCCCTTTGTGCAGTGATGATAAGGAAAGTGTATGATATAAGCAGTTTTAAAGAGCAATTTATGCATAATAAATTGGGAATGATATAAATTTCATAGCAACATAGTTGTGATCAGTCTTAATGTTTTGGGTTGTTGGTTTTTTTTTTTTTAATGTATTGGTTTCTAGGGGTCTTTTAGTTACCTTTAGAACTTCAGTTTTTTAAATTCTGTCCTTGTCTTGCACCAGGCGTGTCTCCTGTCACAGCTCCTCTCTGGTCATGGGCCACATGGACACCTTTATCTATGGAGAAATAATCCTCAAGTGCTGAGCAAAAAGCTAATTCTCTGATTTTTTTTGAAAAAATAGTGAAAAATAGTCTTAAACTCCCCTAGTAGCATGAAAAAGAGTTTCTAAAATCTGAGGAATGATAATATATTAAAGGAGCTTTGTGCCTCTGCCGTGTAATTCTGATCAGCTTCTGTCTGGAAGGTCGATGAACGGACTGGAAAATCAGGCCGGGTTTCAGCTGGCTCGGGCGCGCCGCACCTCGCGCTGCTCTGCGGGGCGGTGGATGGACGTCCGGGGCCGTTCCCCGGCCCGGTGAGCTCTCCCCGCGGGCGAGCCGGGCCTCGCCGTCCCGAGGGCTGCTCCGCGCCTCTGGCAGAGTTCACGCGCGGCGCCCGAGCCGCCCGCGCCTGGCCCGGCGTGGCTTTCCCGTCCGGCGCGGAGCGCGGCCGCAGCCTCTGGCACGTCCCCGCTTCCACGCAGCGCCTCGGCGCAAGGTCCGGAGGCAGCGCTCGCGTGAGTGCCACCAACCACCCTGGTAACTGGCTTCCTTTGCGTTCCCAACCCATTTTCTAAGCAAAAAGCAGGAGTAAGCAGGTGCTACTCAAGACTTTTCCATATCAAATGCTGCTGTTTAAATGCGGACCAGAGATCTAGGAAATGAGGTGGCTTTTTCCCTTTTGTTCTCTAAAAATTGTGAACAACTGTAGCAAAATTTTCAACACCCTGGAAAGAGCTCTTAATTCAGCTGGGATGTTAAAAGGATATATCCCTGCTACCTGGAAGATCTAATACTTAAACCTGTCCCTTGCTTTATATGTACATCGTACCTTAAAGCGATTTTTCTCTTTTCCCGAGTCTCAAGTAACGTTTAGACCGTGCTGCTATTTTACCTTCTAAGCCGATACACAAAATCAGTATTTAATCAATTTTGCTCCCTTTGGAGAGGGGCAGGGAGAAGGACGGCGAGCATGAAGGCACTCCGGCAGCCAGGTCAGAGCAAGCGCGTTCACTGAAAAGAATTAGGGAACTCTCATTTTCTTACAACAAAACTATGGAAAAATGCAAAGTGTGGGTGTGGTGTGTACTATTTGCATTGAAACAATGTAATTTGTCTTTTTCCTTTTTTTTTTTTCTTTTCCTGACTTTTTATTTCAAAAATTGTACAGTCTTAGGGAAAAAAAAAAAGTCTTTTCTGTTAATATATTTGCGATTCATTAAAGGATGTGGAAAATCCAAATAAACTACTTTTAAAAGCAGGTTTAGCCCCAGGTCCTTTGGGTCGGTGTTGGGGCTCATCCTTCGGGAGCTGGGCAAGCGGCAGAGCGGGAGCGAAGCTGGAGGAGCCTTGGGGCCGGCGGGGGCCGTGTTCTGCCCCACGGGAGCGAAGCTGGAGGAGCCTTGGGGCCGGCGGGGCCATGTTCTGCCCCACGGGAGCGAAGCTGGAGGAGCCTTGGGGCCGGCGGGGCCGTGTTCTGCCCCGCGGGAGCGAAGCTGGAGGAGCCTTGGGGCCGGCGGGGCCGTGTTCTGCCCCGCGGGAGCGAAGCTGGAGGAGCCTTGGGGCCGGCGGGGGCTGGTTTCTGCCCCACGGGAGCGAAGCTGGAGGAGCCTTGGGGCCGGCGGGGGCTGGTTTCTGCCCCATGGGAGCTGCCATCCTGGCCTCACCCAGGACTCTGCTCCCAGCGTCTTCCCGGGCTGGGGAACGCGGGGCGAGGCGTGGGGCCTGCGCCTGGCGTTAGGGGCACGCAGTGGGGTTTCCAATGATGTTTTCATTTTCAGCTTACATCCCGCAGCTCGCCGGGAGATTCTGGCTCCCAGGAATGGAGCGGATTTTTTCTCTCTTTATTTTTTATTCTGCCTCCCGTAGCAGTTCATAACGTCGTTTGTGGCTGCGGCCGTTGCGGGCTCAGCAGAGAAGCGCTGACGGGCTTCGCTGTGCCTTCAGACCTGGAGGAGCAGCTTGCCGGGAGGGCCGAGGCTCGCGGCTGTACAGGAATTCCTCTTGCACCATATACGGTTGTCTGGCATTAAAGCTTTTAGCGCTCATTTTCATCCACTATAGTAGCCTAATCCCCTAATTTTTTTTTAGTTTGGCTGTAAAAGTGACGCTGAACTTAACCCTTTCCTACACCGAGTTGCCTCCCCCTTTTTTCCCCATGTTTCTTTTAACCCTGGACGTCTACAACTGTGCGTACAAACGCAGTCCCGCAGTTAAACTCTCCGCTCTGTAGCCGACTTCCCGCCCCGCTTTACGCACGCCAGCGACAGCCGAGTTATCCTTCCTGTGTCTCGCTTGCAGTTTCTCTGTCTCGGCTCAAATGGGGGTGATTTAGGCTGTACGCTTCCTAGCGGCGAAACGAAGCTTCGTTAGTGGTAGGCTGAGCTTTGGATGGCTCCGGAGAAAGGCAAAGCATTCATGAAATGGGACTCGTAAGCTGCGATCCTTCGCTCTGCGTCTGAATCACGGCAATGCAGCGAACGCTAGGAGTTCTCCGTATCTCGGGATTTCCAGCTCGGGAAGGTTTGGGGCACCTGGTCTTTATGAACGCCCACGGCATCACGCTTCGCTCTGTTGTTCCTACTTTGCCGCTGCATCACCTCCCTGTTTTCTGTCCCTCTGTCAAAGTTAGTGACTTTATTTGAGCGAGACCTGGTCCAGGAGCAGGCGCTGGTTCCGTTTTTTTAAAATGGAGCCGAAGAAGAGGGTTTCTAAGGCAGGAAGCCCTGTATTCCTGAGCCTCAGAGGGGCAGGGTTTGAAATTATATTAAGACAGAGAATAAGACTTCCTCTGCTTCTCTTGCCTGTCTGCTTTTCAAATCAGTATTCGTGGAGCACCCGATTCCTCAGTTAGCCGCTATATGAACCCTGGGAGCTGATCCTTGCTTTGAGCTCCCACGGCGGGCAGCCAGGTAAGCAGGGACAGGAGGGGACCCGGTCCCTTCCCCGGGGTCCCGGCACCGGACCCAGACAGCAAACGCCTCTGCAGCCTCTGCGTCCTCGCGTCCAGCTGGGCAGAGCCGCGGAGCAAAGCCGCGGACCGGGACCGCTGGACCCAGCACAGCCCGAGGAGGTGGGAACGGGACAGGCGAGGGTGGAGGAGACCGAGGAGCCGCTGCGGGAGCTGCAACAGAGACGTGAGACTGATGAGAACCGGGGGAGCGAGCGCGGCAGGGGGACGCGTGGGACCTGGGCTGGGTGGCCGCCCCCCTCCAGAGCCGACTGCCGCCTTCGCCCGCGATTGGGCCAATTTGGGGCTTTTCTGGGTTTCTCAGCGCTTTAGCAGAGCCACCCCCCGTGCCTCCGCAGCCTCGCCGCACAGGCAAACAGACGCTGGTGGCTTCTGCGCCCGCCGGGGCCCGTACGGCTCGGCCGTGGCTCGGGCGGTGTTTCTGGCCCATCCAGCGGGGGCTGGGGGTCCTGGCCCCCCCATGCGAGGCTCTGACCCGTTCTCGCCTGGGACCTGCTCTCCTGGCCCAGGCTGTTTTATTCGGCCTTAAAGGATGGGAAGGATTTCAAATATCCTAATGGTACCAATAAGGGAAGGATCAGAAACGCCTCCCAGATCAGAAAAAACACTTTCAAAGGTCAATTCCATCAAAAATACCCCAGCAAACCACGTCCAGAAAGGAGCCACTCGTTTCTTTCTGACAATCTTCACATTCAGACGTTTTATCGGTTAAAAATCTCCTCCTGTTCCAAAATCCCGCAGTTCACATCCACATATGTGTGGAAGAACAGCAATTCTTTGTTGTCGGGACATTCGGAAAGCGAGCTTAAGAAGACAAGAGGATTGCTTTGCTGCTTTCTGCCTCTCTCTGTTTCTCGTGAGTCTCAACAGATTTAGAGACGGCACTTTCTGGCGGCTGTTCCTCTCCCAGAGCCGCGGGAGCGGCACCGCTCCTGCACCCGCTTTTAAGCGCTTCGTTAAGGCAATTGCCTGCGGAGCACGGCCATGTTCTGGATTTTCCTGGATAACCAGGAAAAAGAGCCTGGTTGCAAGCACCATACGAAGCCCACCTTCCCTGGGGAGGGAGAGGCAGGGGACGGTGTCTGCGTGGCAGACGGTGAACGCGACTGCTCTGTGTACGGCGCCTACGAACTTTAATTTAAATATAGAGGGGTTACTACATTGAGCAGGGCCAGAAGTTCCCCCGTGTCCTCTCTGCGCCAGAAGCGGTGGTGGAAAATTCATTTTTGGTCCTAAAATTGAAAATTCCTGCTGAAGAGGACAAGACTGCCTGTGCCTGATACCGTGTGCGTGGTAATCCCCTGACGGAGGAGGTCCCCTGCCTCCCCGCGCTGGAGGAGTCACCAATGTTCCGCTGATCCCGCGTGAAGCCTCGGGGCGTAGCGGTGCCTCTCCCTCCGTCGCCATCGGCCGGTGGATGGACTTCGGGGAGCCGCAGGGGCAAGAAATGGCAGCTAAAACCCAACGCAGCTCGGCTTGCCCGAGGATTCCGAAATGGGAATTTCCTCCTCTGATCCAGCCAGCAGGACTCACCTTTGCCCAGACGCTGGGGATGTTTTAGGATGGTACAAAACATCCCGGGGATTCCTGGGGGGGAGCGGGGCGTTGAGGCTGGGGGTGTCGTCTGCGGCGTTGATGCATTTGGAGCATCCCAAACATCCTCTCCACGGCTCCGCTGTCCCAAAGGGAAACGGGGACTCCTGCCGCGCAGAAGGACCATCGGTAAAAAGCAAAGGAGCTCGTCTCGTTCTCGGCCTGCGGGACGTGGAGCCGTGCCTTTTCTTTGAATTCAACCCAGCCCATCAGTGGGATAAAAGCTAAAAGACAAAAAAACAAAGCAACAGTGGAAGCAACTGAAGGAAGAGCCCCACCGTTGCGTCTCCCCACGTGAGCAGGCAGAAGGAGAAGCCAGCGGAAGGGTTTTCCTTGTCCGGGAGAAGAAGGTGATGCTGAAGGTGGCCCCGCGTCCAGCGGTGAGTGGCTCAGGGCCCCGAGGGAGCCACTGCTGGGTCGCGGTGGTGGCCTGGCCCATGGGAGCCACAACGCAGCTCGTGGCCAGCCCGGAGGCGGCCGTGGGACGCAGGGCAGCGATGCCGGATCTCCTGCGGCCCCGGCATCACCCGCGGGGCAGGGGCCCGTCTCGGCTGTGGGGCAGGGCCCTGCTGTCACCCGTGGGTGGGAGCCCCGTCACCAACCGGGCGAAGGTGGGACAGGAGCCCCCGTCACCGGTGGGACGCAGGCCCAGCAGCGCGTGCGGGACACGGGCCCTGCGGCCCCTGCGGCTGTGGGCCTGGTGTCACCCGTGGGACAGGGCCCCGGCACCCGCGGGCGGGAGCCCCCCGCCACCCGCGGGGCGGCCGCGCCCCGAGCCCCCGGGACAGGAGCCCCCGCGTCCCCCGCGGGTCGCGAGTGGCCTGCGGCCCCCGGGACGCCCCGCGGCTCACGACCGGGTGCGGTCGTGCCCCGCCGCCCCCCCCCCGGCCCCGCTCCTCGCCCCCGAGCCGCCCCCCGCCGCCGGGCCGCCGCCGCCCCCCGCCCGCCGGTCCCGCGGCCCGGGCGGACCCGCGGCTGCCCCGGGAGGCGGCCCAGCGCCCGGGGCCTCCGGGCCGGGCTGGGCCGGGGCTGCGGGGGGGCAGCGGGGACGGGGGGGCGCGGGGCGGGGGTTCCGGGGGCGCGGCGGGGGGCGAGGTGCGGGTGCGGGGGGCGGCGGGCAGGGGGCGAGCCGCGGCACCGCATCAATCACCGCCCGCCCCGCCCCTCCGGCGCTGACTGACGCGGCGGCGGCCAATGGGGAGGGCCCATGCCCCGCGCTCAGCCAATGGGCGCGGGGGAGGGCGGAAGGTCCCCACTTCAAGGCTGGTTGAGCGGCGCAGGTAGGTGCGGGGCGAGGTGCTGCCGGTGCGGGGCGGCCCGGGGGGGCTGGGCCGCGGCGGGGGGGTGCGGGCCGAGTCGGCCCGGAGCGGGGCCCGCCGCCCCCCCGCCGCCCGCGGGCAGCGCCAGGCCAAGCGGCGCGGCCCCCTCCTCCCCGCCGCCGCCGTCCCGCAACTTGGCTGCAGGGGCCGGGCCGCGGCGGGGCTGGCGGGGGGCGGCGGCTCCCCTCGGGGCCGTCCGGGGAGTTGGGGGCCGGGGCTCGCCGCGGGGGTGGGGTGGGGGGGCCCGGCCGCAGGGCCCGGGGCGCCGGGGAGAGCTCCGCCCCGCCGCGCTGCCCGGGGGGGCCGGGCCGGGCCGGCTCCGTGCGGAGCGGGGACCCCCCCCGCCTCCCGCCCCGGGCCTCCATTTTAGCCCGGGGAAGTGAGGCCGGGCCCGGGGGGGCTTCTAGAAGGATCCGGGGTGGCAGCCCCCGGCCCCCTGCACCCCTGGCCCGGCCTCCGGGCGCTGCCGGGCCCCGGCCCCGCCGGCCGCCCCGGGGCGGGCTGGGGGTAAAGGGGGGCTCGGAGGAGGCGGGGGCTGTGCCCCCCCGCTGCTGACAGCCCTTTCTTTCCCCAGGTCCCGGATTTTTCCACCTCCTCAAATAAATAAATAAGAAACTTGCAGACCTACCAGGCGTCGGCGGAGGCTGGAAGGATCCGGAGGGCCTCCCCGCGCCGACCGCCTGGACCGCAGGTGGCGAGGATGGGCCTGGCCAAGATGCCCAGCAAGGTACAGTCTCCCCTTCTCCCCGCCCGTTGCGGCCAGGCCAACCTTTGGGTTTCGCCAACCGCCGCGCCGGCTGGGTCGGACGCGCCGAGCTGCGTTCGCAGGCGGTGGTGTAGCTTCTGGTGGTGCAGGATGAGTCCCGAGCTCGTTTCTTGGCCAATGTGTAACTTTAAAATGGAGGGTCGGGAATACGGCTGAAAACGTGGATTCATCCCGTGCGTGCAGGGTGTTTCTCTCCAAAACCGTTCCAATGCCCGCATGCAGTGAGATGTGTTGTGTAGCCTCCTCTTGGGAGCGTGCGTATTTATTTCCTGATGTTACCTGTCCTTGCATGCAGCAGCATCAAGACATCACGGTATGACTTGCCCGGAAAAAGAAAGATCTCCTACTTCTTTTTCCCCCCTTGCTGCGTGCATCCTTAAACCATAGGTTTACATCAGTTAGATCCTTTTTACTTGCGGATATAATCTGGTTTATATATGTACTTATAATCCAGAGAGTTGTGTGCGTACCTGTCAGAGCGGTCTCAGCTTTGTCCCGTGAAGACCGAAGGTCCTAACCTGGGTTTTCATGCTCACATTGCCATGCCTCTGGCTTCCCCGTGTGCGAAGTGGCCGTAGTGCTTCTGGGTCAGGAGTGGAGGGCGGCGAGGGTTTGCTGCTCCTTGTTTTGAAAAGTCACCTCTTACCTTGCTGATGTTATTACAGGTTAAGAATTGTGTCTTAAACACTGAGGTGCAGCAATCAAGCTCTGTGAAGCCGAATAAAACCTAAAGGGAAGTGCTAAAGGGAAGGATATTTCCCTCTTTTCATAAATCTACAAGCCAAAGCAGCCTGACTTTAGGCCAATTATGGAGGCTGAATTTAGACAAATTCTCTTGTAATGGGAAAACCAAAAATCTCGACTCAATCCTTTCACACTGACCTTAGACAAATCTGCTCTGGTATCTGATCTCCAGTTGGCTAACACAACAGTAAAGGCTCTTATTCTGTGCATACATAATAACAGTAAGTTGTTGTGTGGGCTTTAAAAAAGGGAATTAAAGCTTTCTGTTACAGGTTTTGGAGGTTATCACTGAATTTCTGGGAAGTCTGTGTTCCTGCTTCTCCTGCTGAAAGTGGTTGAAGTCAGCAGATAGCTTCTCTGGAAACTGGTCCTGATTGCCAGAGTCCGCACGCTGGTGTATGGGCTAAATGCAGGGGTTCGGCATGTGGCTTCGTGGAGCTCGACACCCGCGTGGGTACTTGTGTGGCCCTAGGGTGTTGTCAGCCCTGTGATTTCAGCGTGTGCCAGCTAATGAGGGTCTACGGCAGGCGACAGTGGTGCTGCTCTGTCTAACAAAATGTTCCGATTCCAAATATGAGCTCATTGGCCTCGTGCTTCAGTCTGGAAAACTCGGAGGAGTAAAACTGTAAAATTTAAGAGCGCTTAAGCCATTGTGAAATGGAGAGTCAGTGTCATCGTCGTGTCGATGGCTGGGAAGGCTGCAGGTAGTGCCCGCGCCGTGCAGCCTGGACCCGTGCCTGGCAGCCGGGGAGAGAACCCCGGCTTTGGGTTTGGGAGGGTGCTGAAGACACCCGCTTTCCGCAGCGGAGCGGGTTGGGGATGGGCACGTGGGAGGGCAACACCAGGCCCTTTCTGCTTCCCACGAGCTGGCAGGAGCCGCGGGCAGGGAGGTGAGTCTGCTGGAGGGCGTAGCGAGGAGGGTGTGCAGACCGTCGTCGTGTCGGGCCGTCACGTCCGCTCTGCGTTTTTGCTCGGAGGCGTTGGCTTCTTATAGCGAGGACCTAGTTGGACCTTGGCTTTTTTTTGTATATGAGTGTGTCATCTGTTCCTGGGCCAATTGCTTTAAACCTCTGATCACTACGTATTTGAGTGCTTTTGTATCTCGTCTCCCTGACTCGTGCTCAAACTCTAGCGCCTGATAATATTGTTACAGTTTGCAATGCTTTTTCATCATGGAAGAGAGCAACTCCATTATAACTCTTAAGTGTTATAAAGCCCTTTACCTGCAGCTCCTCAGAGGGGAGGGAGGGTTTCTCGGAGCAGAGGAAGGTCTGCCTGGTCCTGCACGTCTAACGGGCGCAGGAAGACATCTGCGGCTCTGCCGCTCCGAAGCTCTCTGTGCTGCGGTGGTGGCTGCAGAAGCGGGGCACTCGCTGCCTTATTCCCCTCGCTGCCATTTCCCTGCGGTCGTCTGGGCGCCGGTTCTCCTGCGCTAGGCTTGTCATAGGAAGTATCGTTAATAAGGGGAGCGTGTGGGGACTTGACTTTTTTCCACCTATGATCTCTGATGTTTTCCTGCGTTGCTGAGGGTTTGAAGGCAGGTGGATTTGGCTGGGACTGAGGAATTTGTGTGAAGCCCTGAAACTCGGGGCTCAGAGACCTGCAGCTTGTGTTATCTCTGGAACAGAAGCTCTCGGAGCACAGCTCTGATCTCGAGACGCTAGATGACTCTTGAGCATGACCAAAAGAGTAAATAATCTAATATCCTGGTTATCGGCTGTGTTTCAGCGTGGTTAAACTGCTGCTCCAGTTTGGGATTAAACTGAATTATAAGCAGCTACCAATAGAGCAGTAATTTTTTCCCTGAGTCTGTAAATCCAAACAGCAATAGAATTGTTCCACGTGCCCTACAGCAGAAATAGAAACTAATTCTCCTGTTAGTGGGTCCGAGCAAGGCCATGTGAAAAAGAAGACTATAACATGAGTTAACGAACGGAGACTCTTAAAACGAGCGTTAATCTTGCCTGTGGCAGAGGGAGAGCTTTGGCGTCCCGATGCCAGCAGTGAGCGGAGGCTGGCCGTGGAAGGCCTCGGCTTTGCTGCTGACTCACGAGAGGGAGCGTGAGGTGCGGGATTTGGTGCAAGTCGAATCTATGAAGACGTTTTGCGAGCCTCAGCCATGGCTCGTGGATTCCCTTGCCCGGGATAAAGGAAAGTACATCAAGACTTTCCAGCTGGAAGATGGAGGAAGGGTCGAGTTGTGCAGCAGGTATAAATGCGGTCTCCCTCTCAGCCCCGGGCTGCGGGTAGCCTACCCATGCTGGTTACCAGTTGCTGGGTTCCTAACTAGTTCTTCTAACTTTTATTTACGTGAAAACTCTCTAATCTATTTGTCTGTCATACAGTGGAACTGAACCTTACTCCTGGCAGCGGGAGCACAAGTGTGAAATGCCTATGCTGTAACGATACAGAACGCAGGAGGTGTATTTCAGCGGGGAGATTTGAAAGGGTTGTCCCCTAAAACTCAATTAGCCTATGGCTCAGGCTTTTATAAGACATGGGCTTTTACATGGTTACTGCAGAATCACATTTTCCTCTCCTCTCATCTCCTCCCCCCCGATATAACTACCTATAACGTGAAATGGAAGGAATGCAACTTTTAAAGTGTGCCATCACCTTACTTATTCTGCTGTTCATCTGTATTTTATTTTACTGCTCGCATCATTACATGTCTGGGATCACACAGTGTACTCTGCACGAAACATACTGATTTCCATAAAGAAGTATTGCCTTAATTACTGCCATCATCGTGTTTCTTAAGCAAATACCCAAGAAAACCGATGGGATCCGAGGCTTACTCTTGCACCTCTTGTGCAGTTTCATATGTGTGTTTTGGATGGATCTAAGCCAACACGATAAAATTGTAGGCAATTCATGGGGACCTACATGGTACGGGGTTACAACTAAATGTGGATGTGGATGCTTTACCCTCTGCAAGCTGATAAAACCTGGCTGTTGATCCCCAGCTGCACTAACGGCTTACAGCTTCGGGGTGCTTTACTGTGAGTACTCAGCCTGCCGTTCTTTGGAAAGTACTTCACTGTATTCCCCAAACTGGTACAAACAGAGGTTCCCACGAGGACTTTGGGAAATCAGGCTCTTCTGCACAATGTGCATCGATCTGATGCAACAGTGTGGCGTATTCGAGTACTTTTTGGCACGATGAGACCAACGTCTTTGGCAGGGATTCAAAAACACGGTGGCGAAGTTTGTTTGTTACCTTTGTTAAATAGTCATACATTCCCAGCCTCTCATCCCTATGGAAACCATAGAGATAAATTTCACAGTGGAAACCATATAAATACATTTCACAGTTGAAACTGTAATCAATTCAAAATCGCTTATTACTATGGCATAATAACGAATGCCCCTTGGCTTCACAGCAGATTAAATAATTTCCCCCCTAGCCTGGGTAACAATAGAGCTGTGACCTGGAGAGGTACCGATGTTCTACAGGGTAGGCTCTCCAATATGAGAACAAGCAACGCGCGTTGTCCTTGAAATTATGAATGTCTGTATCAAAAGGCTTGATCTCAATCATCAAGGGGGGGTTCAAACGAGCAGTGTTACTTGTGTGGATCACTCGGCTTTTTTCATGAGTAGTATATTCATTTCCTGTTTATATCAAGCAAACGAAAACTTAATCCATTGATCTAGAAGTCCCCAAGGAAGATCCAGGCTTGTAGTTCGACCTTAGGATCCGTGAGTAGAGGAGGTATCAGGGTTGCTGAGCTCTACCAACCTCTGCACTATTTACCTTCGCGTGGCTCTACTTTCTGGTTTTTAAGGACTTTGCTGTTTCTTTCCTTTTTAGTGAGCGTTTTCAGAATAGCTGGCTGGGATGTGCTGTGTCTGTCACAGCTAAGGGGTGCCTTCCTTACGTGACCGGACATGTTCTTTAATGTTGAAGAATATCAGAAGAGCAATGATCACTGCAGAGGTCTCTTCTTGTTGCTACAGCTTATCTATATTTAGCTTTAAACAGACAAGTCTTGCATCTTCTGAAGCCTCTGCGGCCACTGACGTTTGAGTTTGCTGCTTTTTGTTAGGATAGCTAATGAGGTTGCAAATGAAGATGCAAAAGTTGCGGTTGTATCTGTAGGGAGTCTCATCACTGCTGTCTTCGGTGGCCATCGCCTTCTCTACCTTCAGAATGTTCCTTGAACTGATCTAGCATCTTCGCGGGCTCAAAAGTCTCTCTTCATGTGTCCTAGCATATTTGTTAATATAACTATATATACAACTATGCATATACTAGTTAAATTTTTGAGGAAATTTAAGTCTCTGTAGTTACATTAACAAATTAACAAATGAATAGTTGGGTGCATAACGCTCACCGTGTATCGAACCCTGTGGTTTGTATGTGCTTGATGCTTTGCGGGAGAGGGTGACTTCAAAGAAAGATTTAAAGGATGATGCTGTAAAAATGTGGATTCAGTGGGGAGAGCTCCTCTTGTTCATGCGGGGCACTCAAGAGTAGTAACGAAGTTGTGCGAGGCGCTCGTGGGCGAGGGTGGCTGGCACAGGAGTAGCTGGGTGAGCTGGAGGAGATGTTGGGGCACTCTTTTGAATGGAAAATGGAGACTGGAAGGGCTGTAAAAAGGTATGTGTCGGAGGCCAAAGTTGTATTATTTTAGACTGCACAGCAATTTTTGCTACATCATCTCCAGGTGAGGTGGAATGATGAAAGCTGTAGATGTGTCTGTGCTGCAGGAAGATCCAGATCTGTACCAGACTGTCAGGCTAGGGATCTCGGCTCTTGGTTAGGCGTGCTTCAATTAGCAGAAAATTCTGCAGTGCAGAATGGACAAAAGATTAGAAACTTTATTGCACAGGAATTTCTTGTAACTTCCTCCACAACAGATTGCCCTCCCTCTTCTGTTCCAGTATAAAAATGCATTTGTTGCTACTTCTGCTTTTTAGCTGGACTGAATTCAAAGTAGATTTAACAACAACAAAAAAAACCCCAGAGGTATGCATGCTGTTGTAGGGTCCTGTGTCTTGGCTTCCTAAAGAGCTGTCCGAGCATGGTGAGGAGGAACAGATGAGGAGAAAGCCTGAAGCTGCTCTCTGAGCTCATCATGCGACTGTCTTTCAGAAACAGTATTTCTGTTACCCTTAAGAATAGAATATATTCTCCGTGTGACCCGGTTCTGTGCTGGGTATGGGGTTGCTGTAACACGCTGTCCTGATGTCCTCCTTGGTGCTGTTTCATCACTGACTTAAAGCCCAGTTCAAGGTCCCTAGACTCATTTTTCAAGGTACTGCATGAAATTGCTGAGACTGGGTAACTGGTGCATTGGGACGGGGAGCGGCCATCGAGGAGGGGAGGGCTGTGACTGCAAGGGACAGCACGCACAGGAGCAGAGCTGGTTGCCTGCAGCTCCCTGCTAGGGCATAAAAACCAGCATTGGTCTCTCTGCTGTCCTTAGCTGGGCATTTTTCTTGAAAAAAACCACTGAAGTATGAGCTAAGTCTGGAGCATTTGTGTTGGTCAGCAGAGACACAGTCGGTATCTGGCCTCTGGGGTAGTTTTGGCCACAAGCGTAGGTGGCCACATGGGCCCTTAGAAAAAATGATTAAATGTGTTGCCCACAGATTTCCTGACCCCAAAAAACCAGCTGTAATGACAGTTCCATGGCGGGATTTGTTAAGCAATATGTTGGATTTTAAAGAGCAATGGTAGTATCTTGACTGTGTATCTCCAAATGCTTTTTAAAGGAGGGGAGCATTGCTTTTCCCCTTGTGTGGCGGTGGGATTTGAAGCAAGAGGAGGAAAGAAACTTGTCTGCGTGTGCTGCATAATCCAGATCAGGATTGCCCATCCTGGCTACAGAAACAGCGTTCGTAGCTCTTACCTAATTCTGCAGTCAAGACAGAACTTTTATTTTTGCTCTAAACCCAACTCTCTAGGGCAAGCACTCCTCTCTGCCGGTGTATAACAGCATGCACTGCTGTAGCTTTTTCCCTTTGCAGACGAATGATGGTATAAAGCACTTTTTTATTGGCGTAACTGCATTCCTACTGTAGAGGCAGCATAGCTATAGCGAGGGGAAAGCAGCAGGCTGGCTGCAATAGATAGCAAATCAAAATCGACGTGTAGACCCGCCTGAGGGGGAAGAGTGCCTTTGCCTGGCAGCAATAGCGAGCTGTTCTGTGGCACCCCGAATGCCGGGTGCATGTGCACGCCTGGGCTCCTGCTGGGCCGGGGGACAGATCGGCGTCACCCTCGTGCACGTGGCAAAACTGAAGGTCAAAGAGGTGAAATGGTTCCTGCAGTCCCAAACGAATTCTTTCCTGCTCCGCTCCCTCTCGGTGTGTCCTGCGTGTGTTGAGTTTGTCAAGGAGGGGGAGAAAGTATCCTTATGGGGGTATGAGAAACCCTCTTCTGCTCGGCTGCAGGTCGCACTCCCGTGGTTTCCAACCCCGCGTCTCCTTACGGCGTTTGCTACAAAGCCTGGTCGGAGCCCTTGACACCAGGGGCCGCGGACCCCACGTGCGGAGCTGCTGGGAGCAGCCAGACCTCCATCCCGGAGCACAGGAGCTCGCCGGGCAGCACCGGGAGCCTTCGGGGGGGCTGGTACGGCAGGAGGGCGTGCAGCGTGCGGCCAGGACCGTGTTTTGCAGGGACACCTCCCAAAGCTGTGCTGGCTTTGGGTGGTTTTGGGTAACGCCTCCCAGAGCTGCTCTGGATTCGGGGGTTTTAATGGAATTTTTAGGCCGAATATTTGGGAATGAAGTTGAAGAGCCTGGCAGGGGCAATGCGAAATGAGCCAGTAGAAAGCTCCTGGGGCTGCAGCTGGAGATGGCAGAGCGTGGTGTGATGTTTTGGGGGGAAACCAGTTAAAACGGTAAAAGTTTGTTTTTCTGAAGGGAGTGGGCTTTGGATGGAAAAACGAGAAGTGTTGTTTGGGGGGGGGAAATGCTTAAAACGGCGAAAGTTTCTGCAGGGAGCGGGCTCGGCCCCCCCGCCCCGCGCTGCCGGGGTCCGGGGCCGGCCGGGGGGGGGGGGGGGGGGGCCGGGCCGGCGGCACGTGGCGGGGCGCGGGTGCCGGACTACATCTCCCAGCATGCCCCGCGGGGCGGCCGCGCCTGCGCGCTGCGGCGCGGGGCGCCCCCTGGCTGCCGGTGGCGGGAGCGCAGCCGCTTGTAGCGGCGTACGCGGCGGCCGGACAATAGGCGGCGGGCCCGCCCCCCCCCCGGTCCGCCCGCCCCCCGGTCCGCCCCCCCCGCAACCCCCCCGCCGGCGGCGGGCGCCCCTCCCGCACTGCAGCTCCTCCGCGCGGCGGGCGCCCGGCGCTGCGGCGGGAGCTCGGCGGGGCCCCCTGGCTGCGGGCGGGCGACGGGCGCGGTGCGCGCGGCGGCCGGCGGGGGCGCTGCGGCGCTCCCCCCCCACTCCTCCTCCTCCCCCCCCCCGGTGCATTCTCCGGCTGACGGGAGGGGGAGGGCAGAGAAGGAGCCTGGCCGCCATTTTCCGAGCCGCGCCGCCGCCGCGCTCGCCCGGAGCGGGGGGGAGCGGGGGGAGAAGAAAAGCGCCGCAGCGCCCGCTCCGCCGCCGCCCGCCGGGCCCGCCCCGCCGCCGCCCAGCGCTCCGAGCCGGGGGTGGGGGGGGCCGCTCCCCACCCCCCCCCCCCGCCCCGCCGCCCGCCCGCCCCAGCCCGGACTGCGGCCGTCGCTCTGCGCCCGCCGAGGGAGACGGGCGAGCCCATCCCCCCTGCCGCCGGGGCGGACCCGAGCGGGCGGGGGGGGGCGCCGGGGCTGCGGCCGGGGCTGGCGGAGCCCGCCCCGGTTGCGGCGCCTCGGCTGCCCCTCGGCCGGGGGCTTGTTTGCAAACTGCGCCCGTTTCGTGGGGGGGCCGAGCCCGCCCGGACCGCGCTCGCCGCTCGTCACGTGGTAGGTGCCGCTCGCCCCGCGCCGCTCCGCGCCCGCCGCCCCGCGCCTCCCCCGCCGCCCCTTTGTTAGCGCCGCCGCGCCCCGCCGGGCCCCGCTGCGGGCCGGCCGCCGCGCCCCAACTTCTCCGCCCGGCGGGAGGCGGCTCCCCCGCCACCCCCCCACCCCTCCCTCCCTTCCCGGTGCCGGGGAAAGTGCGGGGGTCGCGGCGGGGGCGGGCTGCCCCGCCGGCCCGCTTCCCCCCCCCCCCCCCGCCGCCCCCGGTGCTGCAGCTCCCGCGGGCGGGGTGGGGGATGGCGCTACTTTAAAATTGAAATCTCCGGGCCGGAGGCGCCCCGGTGGGCGGCGGGGTCCCGGCGGGCCGGGCCGGGGCCCCTCACGTGGCCGGCGGCACCGCGGCGGCGGAGCCCGGCCCCGCTGCCCCCGGGGAGGGGAAGGAGCGGGGGGGGGGGGGGGATCACCATTCCCTAACCGGGGGGGGGGGGGGGGGACACGCGAAGTTTTAAAAGTAAACAGAAAAAAAAAAAAAATTTAAATTGCATAACCTCAATCTTGCAAAACGCGTGGAGGGGAGCAGCTCCTCCGTCCCTAAATCCGCCTGGAAAATACCAGCGTCGCGGGCCCCGGTAACGCCGGTGCCCCGGTGGGCTGCCGGCGCTGTCACCCGTGGCTGCCCGCGGGAGCCCTGGCTGTGTCAGGGTGCGCTTTCCCCTTCTCGGGGGGATACAATAGCGTAATTTTTCATCTGGGTTTGTGCTGCTAAGCCGTTTCCCTGTATTTACTTTCTGGCTGCTTATTTTTATTTTTTATTTTTTCGAACCGGCCCTGCCGATCCGGAATTATTTTTCTCAAAACAAGCTGGAAGAGCACGGCTATCCTGAAACGCTTTCCGTGATCGGTACGTGTGTTTACTTCCATCACGGGATTAGCATCTTGATCGCAGAGAAATTTGCCTCCTTTTGGGTATAAGTGAGGGTCGTGTAAACAGAAAAAAAACCACAATAAAAAGCAGACCCTCCTTACGAACCGAGGTGTCATCTCTCCGCTCATTAAATTTGTGTACAGGTGGATCAAAACGCAGGCGTTATCTAGATTATATTGTCTGTTATGTAAAATGCACTTGAATGACAAACTGTAGTTTTCCATGAAACCGGTCAGGATATGGGAGGAACTGCAGGTTTTTATTTGTTTGGACTGACCATGATATTTTGAACTGGTTTGGGCCATGTCCGCGTTCGCGGTTACATCATGTCATGTGTTGTGTACAGTGTGATTTGTGCCTCTAAAAATAAGGCGAGGTAAAAGCCCGTTGCTCAGAGGTAGGAAAGTAGGAGAGCACTCGAGCCGTGGTACGGTCCCGCTGACGACAGGGATATAAAACACTTTGGGGGGGCAGTTAAGGTGTTACGTGTCCGTGTGACTAAACCTCCGCCGCCGTTATGAATTCAGGGATCTGGTTGTATGTAAGCGTTTCCTCTTTAAAACCATATTTGTCCTTTTTATAGCCTTTGTTTTCACGGAGGAACCTCTGATGCTCTTCCCCTGCTTTAGCGTAGTCCTCTTCAATTTTCATTCTGGCACGGGAACGGTGCGGGTAGCAACGCCGTTCAGTCGGATTCGATCGTTTCTTTAATTGAGAAGTCCGCAGCCTTTTCAATCAGCGAAGGGGGAGATGAAGCGGAGCTGACCCCGGGGCTGTGAAGGCGACGCTGGGGAAACCCCCGACCCGCCGATGGGACCCGGACCCCGGGGCAGCTCGCTTTTCCTTCCCGAGGTGTCCGCTGTCGGCCACCGTCGGAGACGAGATATGGGCGGCATGTTTTTTGGCGCGGGAGGGATGGGTATGTTGGGTTTTTTTTTTTTCGTAGCCGCACTGCCAAGGTAGCACAGCTGTGTAGGGCTTAATGGATTGATATGCTGCAGGAGCAGTTAATTGTGGAACTCGGTTGTGATACTGTTATAGCTGATCTGTAATGATTTAGCAATGAGGATGACTTGTGTTCCCTCTTCAGAGGTGATAAAGCAGCAGATGACCAGGCAGATGTGGCTGTGTTTCTTGTATGCTCCCCCCCCCCCCCTTTTTCCTTTTATTTTTTTTAATGCTGTATTCGAGTCTCATTTGCTCTCAGAGATCATCCGGTAACTGGAGAACTGGTGAAATTCTGACATCACGCAAGTCAGGGGTGAAAACTGAGCAGTTCTTTGACCAAAGTCACTTCCTTTTGCCCTGTTTATAACTGTGTTTTTGTGAACACGACTGCCATTATCTCGTGAACACTCCGAACAAAGACTGTCTCTGGAGTTTCAGCTCTCCACCCTTTTTCTGCTCAGGCAGCGAGTGGTGCCTGGCCTTAGGAACCTCAAAAGACTTTTCCAGGGAGGATAAAACTTAACGTACAGCCAAGTAAAGATAAGGCCTGAGGACTTCTTAGGTCCGACCAAGGCAGGGAAAGGGTGAAGCTTGGGGAGGGGGGAGAAGGGGTGAGCAGCACATGTTTTGATTTGTGGGCCTCCCCCCACGCCCCTTCCATGTGATTTTTCCTTTTCTGGAAATTTATATTTTTCTGGAACAATTTTTTGACAGTAGGTCAGTGATATCTCTGCCCATCCCTGCTTAACAGCACCTGATTTTGCATTTTTTTGTTTGTTTGTTTTTTTAACTGGACTCTGTGGGAAACAGGTGGGCCAACTTAGGCCTAAATGGGAATTTCATTTAGTGAAAGTGTCTCAGGTGGATCCCATACTGATTACACCAAATAATATTTAAGTTCTGCATGCATGCCTCTGTTCAAAGTGTTTATCGTCTCATTAGAAAGAGCCTCTTAGCATTCGGGCAGTCAGAACGGCAGGTGAGCTGAGAAGCAGCATTTTATAAATACCGCGTCCCTGCTCATAACTTCCAGGAATCCAGTGTCTGTCTGAAATGAAAAGCAGCAAAGACTTCAGCACGCCGCTTGGGTTGAGAATCCTTCCCAGCCTTGTAAATAGTAGTTTAGCTACGTCTTCAAGGATGCAGTTTTCTGTAACAAATGGTTTAAATTGGAATAAAGGCTTTCTGTTTTTTCTCAGCTGGGCAAGGAGTTGTCGTACTCAAATCAGCAAGAGTCCTGGTGATGCAGGACTCGAGTAAACATAATTGCATTAAACCCTGCGCCTGTCCTCTTCGGCCTGAGTTCAGACCTGTGTTTTTGGAAGAGGATAGCTTGGATAAGGTCCCGGGCAGGTTTCAAAGAAAGTTAGAAAGTAAGTGTGTACCTCCCCCCGCCATGAACCGCTGTTAGCAGCTGGCTGCCAAAGTATAACGCAGTTTAGAGAACGAGACGACAGCGAAATGGGATATGCTAATAGCCACAAGGACTTAATTCTGGAGGACAGAGTTTTGCCAGCGCGGTATCTGAATTTAATGATGAAACCGTGCTGTTTATCTAACGATAGGAGGAAAAAGGGTAACAAAATCGCATCTGAAGGGAGGAAATGGGAGTAGCTGTCAGCCTGAACAGGCCGCGTCTTCATCTGTTCCTGAATCTCTTGCTGCAAACTTACTTTTTGCAGATTTGGCGGAAAGGCAAGTGTTTAAAAGAACCTTGGCTATTTTAAAAAAAGTTTAATTGAAATCTATACTTCTGCACGGGAGCTGCTTCAGGCCTCAGAGATGTTAGCAGAAGACGGACCTTAAATATTTCTCATTTTCAGCTGTATCAAACGTTAGGAGTCCTCTCTCTGAAATCTTTATCGCTTCCTGTCGAGGTCTGCAGCGGCAGAGGATGGGATGGGAAGGGTTACCGTGAAGTTGCCTTACGCTAAATGAGAAACAGCAAACTGAGCTCACGGTGTAATCACGGCCCGTAAAAAGGAACCTGGGATGTGCGATTGAACATCACCTTCTATTGAACAGGTATCTCTGTTCTGGAGTTCGTGTCATCTTGTGTTTAGTCGCTGCCGTGGCAGGCTGTAGGGATTGTTTTCTCTCCTGTGAGATCCGAGGAGCAATAAAAGCTGAGATCTGCAGTTAGCTGAGCATACGCGTCCTGGGGAACTGCGCTATGAACGCCATTCAAAATAAGGTATTTAAACTCAGCTGGAGAGCAGTCTGCCGGATTGGGCAGGGATCTAGTGGTTGGAGACACTTAATTCTGCTCCTCTCTGTCCTCCTATTTCCTCTTGAGGACACAGCCAGCTAACGCAGAGTTAACTCTCAAAGACTTTTTGCAGTGACAGTCTATGCCTTGTTTTAAAATAGGAAGTATTAAGGTGGTGCCATTTGCGGGGCGGGGTGGGGTTTAAAAGTTTTGGTAACAATCATGTGCTTTTGAGCAAAGGTTGGTATGACCGCACCTAGTGAATGAAAACGTGTCTTTGAAATTAAAAGGCAATTCTGTTTTTTGTTTAACTTGCTCTCTGAGTCCTGAGTTCAGGTTTTCATATTGCCTGGGCAACTTGCCCAGATTATGCGAAAGAAAAACAAAATCTCTCTGATACTGGATGGGGGGAGACCCGGATTTCACAATTAAAGCTTTTTTTTTTTTTTTTTTGGTCTCTGTCAGACTGCCTCTTTGTGCGAATGTCCCATTATTGTTTTTTAAAGGACATTTCTTTTTATTTGACTGCAAACAGCAACTTTGTTCTGAAGAGTGACTTAACAGCAATGGGTATTTTTATCTCCAGCCACTTCATTTTCCGGCTGAAGGCATTCTTGCTTGTAATTATTCAACTTTCCAGACTTTTGACTGGGGAGATGACAGTTAATCTTGCTTTGTGGCTTTTGTTTTGCTTTGTGACATCATATTGATAAAACCTTCTCTACCTCAGATTATGCAATTGATCTGGTTTATTTATATCCAATGAGAATTCACAGGCACAAGAGAAAATTGTTCCTGAAGAAGGAGGCCTCATGTTGCTGTTCAGAGTTGGCCAAAAGACCCTGCCACTGGTGCCAGCAAGTGGAAAACAGCAGTTTTTATTTTAATCTTGAGGGCTTCTGGTTGGAAACAAAGGCTATAAAAGCGGAGCTCAGTAATATCTATCTTATCTGTTCTAGCGCATAAGTACCATTCCCTGGGATGTTCTTAATACTAAAATTCTTATTTTTTCCAGAGAGATTAGGTGTGAGTCTGTAGTGTTAATATATGTGGAAGGTATTCATGTATTTATTTTAAAAATCTGTGGTTCTTATGTATGTTCTTAACCTTTTTTTCATTAATATTTAAAAAAAAAGCTTGTTTCCCAAATGTAGGTCATTATAAGCATACAGTCTTCCAAACTGCATGTGATAGCTGGCTTATCAATAAGTTTATCGTCCTGTACTTGCCTGTCACGTTTCCTTAATTAACGCTTTGAGAGTTACTTCTCATGTAAATCTCTTTCTAAATTGGTAAGCATCTGTCTTACAACTGTAAAACGTTGAAAGGTGATAACAAAAGGCATGTAGAGGATCTGTTATGCATAATAGGTATAACTTTTGGTAGATGTACGTTTTTGATGCGGAAAATATTTCTAGGGCTCAGGGTGTTAGCTTGTGTGTTGAGTACCTGCATTTTAAGTTACTCTGCTGAGGCTAGAAGCATAGATGATATATTTCAGTTGCAAAATGAAGTGTATATGGATTTTATTCTAGCAAGTTTGGGGTTTTGTTTTTTTTTTTAAAAAGGCATTTGTAACTACACGGATTCAAGAGTTGGCTGCACCCTTGATTCGTAGTGGGGGAGGAGAGGGGAAGTGGGAATTGCTATAATATTCACTTCCTTTGGGGTAGCTTTGCCTTTACAGCTTCTAATTCAAGAGCACCTTGTGTACGTATCCTCTGCAAAACCTGTGTGTTGGGTAGGACAGAGCTTTGGAGGTGAAGGAGTTTGCGAGCAGTGGTTGCGTAGTCAGTTGGGGGGAGGCTTGCATCTAACACAGAGGTGGTTATTTGTCCTTTGCGTGTGTGTTGAACTTAGGTCCACATGATCACCCGTAACCTCTTCTGTCTTCATTTCTTGTGCAAGTTGTAGGAAAAGGGGAATGCGCCCAGGTGGGTTTGGGCGAGTGCCTCGTAGGAGGAGATCTGGAGAAGTAAGGAGGCCTCGCAGCAACTATAAAGAGCAGTCCCAGTGTGGTTTGGCACGTGATGAAACTAGACAGGAGGCGCAGGAATTTGGATATAATGTCAGGGGTTTAAACTGTAATCCAGGGAATATAAATACGCAAGGTAGATGTGTGTGTCACCGAGCGGTGCTGGGAGGGATCGAAGGCAGAGGTAAGGTAGCCAGGCGGGTGCGGGGCTTGGTGGCGTGAGAAGGGTGGCCATGGGGGGCTCGTGTCTGCGAGGAGACCTGCTGGTGGGAGGGCACGGAGAGCCCTGCAGGAGAGAAACTGGAGTGAGTGTTTGGATGAGTGGGCAGAGGAGAAGCTACTGATAACTCCCGTGTCCAGGACCCAGGGCTCCCCTGATCTTCTCATGAACCTCACTGCGAGCACAGGTGCCCGGTTTCTCCCCCTGAAACTCTTGTCACAAAGATTTCAGAGAGCAAAAACTTCCCGTGTTCGTTTTGGGCTCATTTTCTGAGGTGTTGCACAAAATCATGTGGTTAGAAACCCAGTTCTCCTTTCAAGGTCTGGTTGTAAAACTGGGTTTTAAAAGCAGATGGTCTTGAATAAGTCAACATGCTGAAGGATTGTTTTCAGGGGTGTCATGACCCGCTAGCTGCTCTGGGGTATAGTGTGACCGGGCGCATTCCTCGTGCCTCTTCTAACATCCCATCGTTGCCTCGACCTTATTCCCGCTCTTCCCTTTGCTCCGTGTTTAAAAAGCGGTAAGAGTTTGAGTGTTGGTGTAGTTGACGTGGGATTGTGGGTGAAGCCACCTGAGTAGGCCTGGTGACTTTCCTCCCTTGGTGGCCTCGCGTGCACTCCTCGGGAAATGAGGGAAGATGAGTGAGTTACGATTACCCTGTTTTTACCTGCTTACTAGAGCCTTTCATTTTTCCGCTGTTAATTAATGCTAACTGCTCTGGCAGTGCTCTAGTTTTAAAGTGAAAATCAGGAACATGCTTGTGGATTTTGAGCATTATCTTAAGACACGTTGTAGACGCCACGTTGGCCCTCCAGAAGAAGCTGCTTTTGGATCTTCCCAAGTGAAGTCTAGCACGAGGTGTCATGCCACGGCTGCTGAAGGCAGGGCTGGAGCTTATACTGCAGCACGCACGCTGTGGTGGTGGAACTGGAGCAGTAATCCCGTTAATCTGACAGTTGTCTACCAGCAGGACTTCTGCAGGAGGAGAAGCCTCTTGGTCACGTGCGTGTCAACTCAAGTGCTGGGAGTCGTAGACCCTTGGTGGAGAAACACCAAAAAAAGGGACCCATGGGTGCTCACATCAATCTACTAATATTGATGGGTGATAGCAGTTTGGGTAGAGCTTGCCAGCATGGTTTGAGTCCCAGGGGCAGGCACAAGATTTGGGAGAATTCTTGGAATTACTGTCAAAATTCTCAGAATGCTCTGAAAGTTCCTCAGACTGTCCATGTGAATGACCTTTCCTTTTCTTTATTCCTCCTTCCTGTGGTCACCTCAGAGAGATGCCTTACCGTCCTCTCCCCTCCAATTCCCTGTTAAGAAGGAATTACTGATGAGTGTAATATGGCTTTAATAACAACCAAAACTTAGAAACAGAGGGGAGGGACCGTGCTTACAAATGTTCCTTAATGTTTTTTCCAAGGGCTGTTCATAAGAGTAGAGATCTAATTCAGTGTTAGAAAAACCAGTGCTGTCTAACGCACAGATAGTTTATAAGGACCTAAATAAAATAAAAAAAATACACCCAATAACTTTTGGAGGTTGTCTTTAAGCTACTAGAACAAAGCCTTATTCTTAAGAGAGGCTTTCCAGGCTTCCAAAGTATTTTAAATGCTGTCCAGCCAACTAAAAGTGAAGCCAAGGAGGTTGCAGTACCTTAGTAGGAGGATTTTCTTTTTAAAGTGAGTTTGCTAACCCGGAGGAAAAGGCAGTATGAAAGTTTCGCTTCCGTTTTCTACTTCTGTTAATTTAACTCAAGTTGATGACCTACAAATTTACTCTTCAGCCTAGGTAAACTCCCAAATGGCTGCAGTGCAGTGCAAATACGTTCATAAAGAATCATTGCGTTCAGCACCGAGTGCAGGTTTGTCTGCTTTTTTTTGCAGTATGGGTATTTCCTAAGCTGCTCTCGCTATCTTGCAGTGCTGTGGTGGTAATTGTGGTGAAGAGCACTGATCCAAGAGCCTTCCTTTGGAAGACAGACCAGCGTGTTTCTGCAGAACTGAGAGCGCCTGGTAGGCACAGTCATTCCAAGTGCGTGCCTCTGCAGTGATGGTCTTGGTAGGAGCCTGGAGTCGGGGAAGTCCTTTATTCTGAGTTTTCCTCCCTCCTCTCCCAAGGGTGTCTTAGCTACAAGTGGAAAGTTCCCTGCAAGTTCCTTTTTTTTTCTTTCCTCCCTGAATAGTCATGTTCAGTCTTTATTTGTGGACCCAAATGGTGACTAAAAGCCATTTTCAGTGAGCGTGCAGTAAATTTTTAGGCACGCAGTATCCTTTTTTCAGTAAGGACAAGGTACAGTTGATTACAAAATATGCTAAGTTCTGTAAGCAGGGGATTTCTGAAGTCTGAGCCCACCTCTGGCGGCTCTGTACTTCTCTTGCAATAGCTTCAGGGTTTTTTTTTGTCAGTCCCTCTGGGAGTGTATCCTGTCTTCCCTGTCGTCTTCCCCTGTGTCACCTAACTGGGGTTGGCGAGAGAGTGAGTTGGCGAGACTGCAGATGGTCTGAATCATAGACCCAGTGAGGGACCTGCCCGTTGGCCAACATACGCACTCATTGGAAACCAGAGCAAACCACTTTGAGCTTGTCCTGTGGGCCTTCCCTCCATGGGGATGTGGATTTGTTTCTCTAACTCATCTCTGACTTTTTGCAAAAATTCAGTTTTTAGTACTCGGTGTTTTTCAACCCTAATGTCTGTCTGTGGTCCCTGTTATGGGGAAGCACCTGGTGTGACGCTGGGGAGCAACCGTGGTGCAGCTGACTGAGGCTAGAAACAAAACTGGCTGTTAAATTTTTCTCGTTCAACATAATCAAACTTCAGATAGTCCTCACTTTTCCTGTGAAGTGGTATATTAATTTGGTCATTGGGGTGCGTTAATGAACAGCTACAACAAGCTTATGCAAATCTATGTGAAATCAGATCTCTCAGGCAAGAGATCAGGGCAACTTCTTATTATTAAATTGACACTGAAATAGCTTATGAAGGTGCTAGATAAATTTTGCAGCAAAAGGAAAATAAAATCACTATTGCACTGGTAGCACAGCCGGTGCGGTGGGTTATGTGAATGCAGGTTTAAAAAAAAAGACGTTAAAAACAGACACTTTTAGTGGTAAAGAAAGTAGGTAAGTGACCAGAAACGTGAAGGTGATGGAGGGGGAAAGGTTGCAACATAGATGAATGAAAGGGCTTTGGTTATTTCTCTTAACTTGTTTGATCTAGTTGAGTTAAGCCATGGCTTGCTATTACAGTCAGAGCGTAGAACTGCTCTGTCATGGTGCGTGTGTGGGTTAATCTTTATCCATGTTCTTGAAAGAGAAATGGGAATTGCCAACACTGGAAATCACCCGGCTTATTCGGAAATATACTTCTGGGAAAGCAGGTTTCATGTGCGCCAGGGAAACGGCTTTCTTCAAATCCAAGGCTTTCAGGGTGGGGTTGCCAGTGGGCGCGGGGTGGTGGGGTTTCTTCAGCCACTGGGAGTTTAAGCATATGGAGATTTGTTCCCCACAGGCACTGTCTGTTACATGTTATAGTTCTAATTTTGTCATTTTTAACGCGGTTAAAATGGCAGTAGAAGCAGTGGAAACTCTTTTATAGACGTAGCTCAAGGATTTTGAAGATGAAGGTGGTGAGCTGCTGGCATTGAGGAATTGATGTAACCAGGGCCAGACCTTTCTTGAAGGCCTGGAAGGATGCTGGTGTGCTGGGTGGACGGACTGAAAGATGAGGATAGTAGTTACAGGCAGGCACTAGTATGGGAGATCCTGAGGACCGGCTTGTGTGTTGCTACTTCTCTTTTTACCTGCCTGGTGCCTGGACGGCTCCGCTGAGCACGAGGCTGGTGGTGGCAGAGGGAGGATGCTGTGCTGAACATGAAGCTTGCGTGGCTTTACCAAGAGTCGATAAGCCTCGCTGCTGTTGTCCATCTTGTTTGTTTTATTTTCTGTAAGCGCAAAGCCTAACTTTCTCTCTTTTTCCTTCCCTTCCGTAGGCTGCCCTCGGGAGAGGCAGTGGGAGGCAGTGGAGCTGGCCTCGGCACCGGGAGAGGCTGGACTTCCCGTCTCTCTGTGCTGAATGGCTGCGATGGCGCCCGCTCTCACTGACGCAGCAGCTGAAGCTCACCACATCCGATTCAAGCTGGCTCCCCCGTCCTCCACCTTGTCGCCTGGCAGTGCCGAGAGCAACGGCAACGCCAACAACATCCTCCTGGCTGCCAACGGCACCAAAAGGAAAGCCATTGCTCCGGAGGATCCCAGTTTAGATTTCCGAAACAACCCTACAAAGGAAGAGCTGGGCAAGCTGCAGCCACTAGTGGCCTCTTATCTCTGCTCGGATGTAACATCTGTTTCTTCAAAAGAGCCTCTGAAGCTGCAAGGAGTCTTCAACAAGCAGACAGTCCTTAAATCTCACTCTCTCTTATCTCAGTCCTTCTTGAAAACAAGTGATCTGCTGGGGAGGCAACCAGTGTTGGAATTCACTTTGGAGAATCTAAAAACAATGAGTACTAATAGCCAGCCACCTCTCCCGCAAGCGCCTGTAAATGGCTTGGCCAAGAAATTGGCCAAAAGTACCAATTCAGACCATGAAAACTCTACTTCTCTGAATGGTGGGAAGTGTGCTCCTCCTGCTGCTGCCCTCCAGGGTGTTGACTATAATGCAGGAGGTTCTGAATTGGGGGACTTGAAGACCGGGTTGACCAATTGCACTCTTCCACATAGAAGCCTTGATGCAGAGCACACAACTCCATTTAGCAATAATAGCACTGCAAACAAATCTGCCCTTAATTCCACAGAGCAACAGCGGGTGCTCGAGGGTGGCAGTGGAGAGATCAGGTTGCCCGGTGTTGCTAGTCGCTCCGACTTTGGGAGCAGTAAGTTGGAGGAGCAGAAACCTTCTCTGTTGACCGGTCACCACAGTGCTCTCGACTCTGAGATGAGGACGAGGGCATTGCTGCGACGGCAGGCAGACATTGAGAACCGTGCCCGCAGGCTGCAGAAACGCTTGCAGGTGGTGCAGGCGAAGCAGGTGGAGAGGCACATCCAGCAGCAGTTGGGTGGCTTCTTGGAGAAAACTCTGAGCAAGCTTCCAACTTTGGACCCCCTGAGGCATCGGAGCCAGCTGATGCTGACCAGGAAAGCAGAAGCAGCCTTGAGGAAAGCTGCGAGTGAGACAGTTACTTCAGAAGGCCTAAGCAGCTTCTTGAAGAGCGACTCAATAGCGGAAGAACTGGAGAGATTCACGGCCAGTGGCATGGCCAACTTGAGATCCAGCGAACAAGCGTTTGACTCGGATGTCACTGACAGCAGCTCGGGAGGAGAGTCTGACATTGAAGAAGAGGAACTGACCAAAGCAGACCCAGAACAACCCCACGTACCGCTGTAAGTAGCAGTCACGCTTTGCTTACCTCTGGTGGGGGGAGAGCGAGGTGAAAGGTGGCAGATGGAAAATCTGGATTTTGTAGGAACACTTTTCTCTTTTGGTGGGCTTAGGTCAAAGAAGTAGTTGTTAAAACTAGCGTGGTGTGATTTGCAGCACGCTTCCTAGTTCAGGCAGCACGCGCAACGTTGAAGATGAAATTCTTCATGCACACGGTAGTCATTGGTGTTCTCGTGGAGCAGCAAGTCTTGGAAATGCTGGCTGGAGTGGTGCAAGCATGCTGCAGATACAAACCTGAAATACTGTCAGCGGTTCTCTCCATGATGTGTTGGACCTGTCCCCTGAAATGAAATATTTGTCTTTTTACAATGGGAATCTTTGTTATAAACCAGTTTATATAAAGTAAGGCCAGTCTGAATCTTTGTAGCTGACACCATACTTGTGACTGGGGAATATTTTTTTGTGTGTGTGTGATAAATGGAACTGCCTGGAAAAAAAAAAACAAACTGAAAGGATTTGGTCCAAGTGCCAGCGGAAGTCTGAAGTGAGTGTGTTCTCTTCTTGCATCTCTGGGAAATACTGTTGGGAATTTTCTTCTTGCCTGTGAGTTGCATTAAATGATGACAACAGCTTCATAATTATGTTGTTAACTGGATTCTGTTTGCCTAAGTGTTAGGTGTCAGTGTGTGTGTGGAGGAGGAAGATCCTCATCAAGGGAAAAGGTCTTGAGACAGGTCAAGGAAGAAGGGAAATTTTTCTTCCAAAGACAAGCATTTTCCCTAGGAGCGCATATCACAGTATTTCAAACAAATCTCTTAAAAGGCCATATTCTGTGTCTAGTCTGTGTAAAATCTTGCTTGCATCAGTGGATGGTCTCTTCCACCCTGATGGACCTATTGAACTTAAACGTCAGTCTGTGAAGTATAGCTACAGTCGACAAAAAGCTCCCTGCAGCAGTCACGGGGGTCCTGTTTGGATGCGTGTGGCTTTCCCATCAAGGCTGGAAACAGTCACCGGGACTTTCGCATACCTGCGCTATTCTGGGTTTGTTCTGCTCTCTGTGGAGAAATAACTGAATGTATTTTGATACCTGTTGTCCAAAGTAACGTTAATGGCTGGCCGAGTGCTGCGTGACACAAATTTTACTGAACTAGGTAGGTGGATGTGAACAGTGTGTGTGCTTGGTAACTTCAGCATCCTCCAAAAACATGCTCATATGGATGAGCGCTGATAAACAGATGTTACAGCTCTTGAATATTAAATTCCACCTAAATGTCACATCATGTTTTGAGATGTTAGCATAGGATGAATTTCTGTATGTGAAGTCTTAAACGTGGCATGAGTTCGGCTTTCTCCCAGCACAAAGCTAGTAGCTGAGCATGTGATCCCCGCTGGCTGGACATAAAGGCGTTCTTGTGCTGTTAGAGAGGAGAGTTTAATAACTTTGTTCCTGTTTTATAATGTCCACGAACTTACCGTTGGGATTAGTAGCAAAATTGCATTTATAAGTATTGTAATTGTTATTAGAGGAGACATTTGATTAAAATTCTGTCCAAAGTAATATTAAATTTCCTATATTGTGGGTTTCATAGATTCACGTGTTGTCTAGCAAAGTGAAATTTCCTTGCCACTCATCGTAATCCCAAGAGGAAGCGCGGTATTCAGAGACACGATGCGTGAAATTCTTTGCTGACTTTTCTGCCCTTTGTGTTAGTTATGCCTTTACGTTCCCCACCCTCCCGAGTACTCTTAAAAAGCCAAAGATTTTAAAGCTAATAAAAAGAACGATCCTTCTGTTGTCTATAGGTTCAGAAGCTGGTGTGTATGCGTACTGGCATCTAGGCCAGGCCCACCAAACCTAGTTTAAAGTTTATGCCTGTGGGTATTTAGTAATTAGCCTTCCCAGCATTGACTGTCCTGTTGGCATGAGCGCTTTGACATTGGGTCTCCCGAGCTCTGGCATTACCGAAGTTGAGGCTGAATGCACGTTTGTGCTTGTTAGCGAAACTCCTGAAGTCAGCCTTAAGAGCTGGTACAAGCATCTGAGTACTTCTGAGTAGCGTTCTTTTCAAAGTAGTGCTAAGAGACAGGAAGGGGAGGAGCTGACTTTTCCACTGGGAAGCCGCCTTGGGCCGGCTTATTGTACAGAACCATTGTTTTACGTTCGTGTGAGCACAGAAAAGCGAAGGCTTTTTGCAGGGTTGCTCAAGTGGATTGGATCCATGGCTGGATTTTGCAGCTTGCTGAGTTTACTTATTAGAGGGAAGTCTTTTACCCTGATTATCTTAATTTCCGTAGTGAGACGGGATATCTTAATGAGTGTAAAAACGTCTGTCTCATCCCTCAATCAGCATCCCTTGGTTATGAGTTGTTCCTGGGTGCCCCTGCCTTCCCCCAAGAAACTGCTTGCTTGCTTCTAGATCTTTAGTGAGAGTTATGCTACAAACGCTGTGTCTGGTAGCTTGCTTGCAGTAAGTGGCCGTGTCACTGACTGCCTCTGGGATTCAAGTAGAAGCATGCAAAAGAAACAAAAGACGCGTTTACATCATGCTTAGATAAGAGCTGACCTTTGAATTCTTCTGGCATGGTGGCGTTCTGGAATCGGTATCTGGTCAAGGACAGGCTTCGAAACACTTGTACTGTTGTGGCCTGCCCGATCCTGGCTATAGAGCAGCATCTCCCTGAGGAATCGCATCTTTCCAGTAGCGTTAGGGATCTACCAGAACTTGGTAGGTCCTTTTAAATCGCTCATAGACCTGCCGCCCAGGAAGGTGCTGTCATTCAGGTGCATAACCAGGCCATCGTGTCATGCATAAACAAAGCAGGGAGGTATTCGTTACACCTTTGTTGGGAAGCCCTGCCAGCTATGGGCTTGGTTTAACAAGGCGCTCTTGATTCTCATGCAGCCGATGGAGAAAGACAGCGTGTGCAGCCAGGGCTGGTTCGTGATGCCTTCTTAGGTTTATGTGGATCAAGGACCACTGTGTCGCATTTCATTTGCTCTCAGATTAATAATATACAACACTGCTTCACAGCCAAGATATTCTTACGTGTCGCTTCAAAAGCGTGTGCGGTGGCAGAGCTAGGAGCTAGGGAAGCTTTGCCTCCGCTTGGTGGTGGCGAAGGCAGGTTGGAGCCTCCCCTGCAGAGAATCGCACTGAACTTCTTCGGCTGGGTGTGACCGTAGGCAGCAGCCGTCTGCGACTGCGAAACCTGTGCTACTTTGAAAGAGCCCACATGCTGCTGCCAGCTCGGTAGGATCAGGAGCTGCTGTTCGTGAACGGTCGCTCGGAGCAGGGCATGCGAATTCCTCCCGGTGCTGGAGGGCTGCTGGCCAGGCTCTGGCTTCTGTGGCCAAGTGATGGTTTAGCGAGTAATCAAAGTCCTGGTGTTTCTGTGGCCCTGTACTAATACGTAGAAGTAGGAAATGTTTCATGTGGCTTGTGCATCTTTATAGTAGTTGCTTTTCTCAGGCTGGTTGGTTTCTTTGGTTGTCTTGCATTTCACTGTAGACTAGTTGCATCAGAATTTGTCAATTATTTTTGTCTGATTAGTTACCTGTGTGGAGCAGCGCCATAGTCATTAAGCTGGTGAGTAGTATGGGATTTAGTCTCTGCAATCCCCAACTTCAACCTCTGTACCATGGAAAAATTTTCTGAAGAGGTAGTGAAAACAAATATTGAATTGGAACTTATCTTTTAGCTCAGGTTTCTTATCTGGAAAGTCACTGTTTTGATGGCAGTTACATCAAGCTGCTGAGAGTGAATTGAAGTTCCTGGTGACTAACTTCTCACACCACCTTTTCCGAGGGTCAGACAGTACCTACAGCGTGTTCAGTTGTGGTTGTTCCAGCGCCCGTGGCCATGATGCCTAAGCACACTTTAATTATCCCCATTTACTGGTGGGAAATCCAAGCACCTTCTGCACTTTGGTGTTGCAGTGAATTATTTCACAGCCTTGGAGCCTGCGTGTTGACTCCTCCCTGTGCTGTGTCACATCGTGCTGCCCGGATTTCAGAACTGCTGGACTTGGAGTAGTGATGAAGATTTCTCACCAATACGTGCTTTTGTCAGCACTAATTTCAAAGTCCTGTGTCGGAGAGGGATGCGCGCGGCCCTTGCATCAGGGGTTGTTCGAGGGGTGGTTGCAGTTGGTGCATCAGTTGGCTGAGAAATAGGATTTAGAAATTCTGATTTTTCTCCCTTGATTATGTTTTTTCAAGCGAGAGCGTGATAAGGAAGCCTGTCTGTCAAGGGCTGTTAAATAGCATTTCTCAAATCTGTGACTTCATGGAGGTGTAATTCGGATGGCAAATCCCACGCTGTGGGGACTAAGGAAGCTTTTCCTACGGGCCATAAACACGTTTCACTAAATTTGATTTATGCAAAGCAATCTTAAAAGTTTGTCTCGACTTTTTACGACTTTTTCAGTTACCTGCTTAGCTTTTTGTGGTGTTTTTCTTGTTCTTGACTTCTAGCTGTGATTGTAGGTACCAACCACAGCACAGTGCCTGACCTTCTAGTTTTCAGCTATTTATGAGAACGTGTATGTGTTATACCTGAATTGCTTGTAACCCACGTGCTGCTCAGCAGCAATATGTTGGTCAAGAGAGACGTCCCTCAAGCATCTTTCATTTGGGAAGAGAGAAAGAGAGCAAATCCTGAGCGTGTTCTTGCATTGCAGTTGAAAGCAGAACAGCAGAGAGGTTGTTCGTTGTTCAAAAATGCTTAATCAGGTATCCGGAGTAAGTAGGACACGCTGCAAGTCCCTCTTGCTTTTAAGAAGAGGGCAAATGAGAACACTGCTTGAGAAGGATCTGATGAAAAACGAGTCAGTTATTTCTCCAAGAAATGTTGCTTATAGTACACCTTTTATAGCTACAATGGATGTCTGATAAGTTGTTTCTGACTTTATTTGAGCCTTGCTCCTGATGCAGACCTTATCGGAGCACGGAAGGGAGGTTGGGTGTTTTCGGTGTAGGCACTCGCACTGCCATCCACAGAACTCGGTTAAGGCAGCGGTGTTGGCTTTCATCCTAGAGGGAGTTTGATGCATTGGTTTAAATTTATCTTTCTGGGCTGAAGTCGCGGCTGTTTCGGGGGGAGCAGAAGGGAACCAGCGCTCAGTGTCGGGTCACATAGGCGAAGAGTGACGGCGGAGTCAGGTGCTGTGGTGCAGGAGAGCGTTTGAATTTGGTATCTGGGGGGGGCTGGATGCAGGCAAAGCATCTTTCTCGCAGATGCCCTCAGCGCTCTTGCAGGGTTTTGGGTTGTTCTGTTCAGAGTCGGATCTTCTCTGCCTGTTTCTTGGGCTGCGCTGGGCTGATGTGTGAAAGATAATGTGGAGGACTGGAAATGATTTGGTGTCTGGCGCTACCAGTAAGCTGCGCTTTGTCTCTCTAGCCCTTACCCAGTGGGGCAGCGAGTAAGAACAGGCTCTAGTTCAGATTTTTTAGGACTTGTGGGTGACAACTTTGGATAGGGTTGTATAAATATTTACTTTACTTTTCATTGGAAAAAGCCTGTCACAGCATCTGAAGCAGCAGAAAAAAATGTTTGTGAAGTCTGCGAATGTGAACTGGCATTAAAGACGCGGTGTGGTAACTCGTCTGCTTTCCTACAATCTCATGTGCAATTGCAGTTAGAGTTTGAGCAAGGGAAAGGGGCCCCATTTAGAGCTGATCTCTAATATTGAAGTCTAATATATCAGCGTGGGGGATGGGGAAAAGACTTTTGTATTACATTACACCAGCATCTGTAAGCAGCTACAGCTCAGAGCTGCGTTTTTATTCTTGCTAATACTGACACAAGCCGAAAAAGGACTGTATGGCTAAGATCAAAACTGGAGCAATGGCAAACGTGGACTTCCTTAGAGAGATTGGAAAGGTGTACTTCACAGATGTACTTTTCTTCCTGAAAGATTTTGGTTTTCATTATGCAGTAACACAGGCTTTTTCCCCCCCCCTCCTTTGTTCTCTCCTCCAGCAGATCCGTTCTGGTTGCACTAGCTCGGCAGCAGCGCTGCGCTAGACTTCCAGCTGGGGGAAAATGTTTTCCTTGCTAAACTGGCACTGCCCCAGCAGATTTTTCCACGGAGCGTGTTTTGGGCACACCCTGGATATGGTGCGTTTTCCAAGTGTCTCGTTTCAAAGGCTTGGAGAGCTGGGTGGCTTTGCTGGGCCATCCTCGGATAAAACACTTTAGGTAGAAGAGAACTTTAAAAATTGACTTAGGTTTTACTTGCTGGATTTCTGAATGAAAGGAAGGACTTAAAAATACAAATAGCTGAAGGTCTGTGTATTGACTAGTAAGTGAGCTGGGAAGCGGAAAGAGAAACTCGAATTGCAGTTGAGTCTGTTGCAGTTGCCCTTCCTATCTCTGGAGCCAGATGGGAACTGGGGATGGTTGAGTCTCGCTGCGCTCCCAGTTGTCTCTGACATCCTCTGGTTGTGCCTCTCTGCGTTTGAAAGACGTGCTGATGGGCTGGTCGTTGATAAAATGACATGGTTTGCTTAAGTAACATCCAGCTCTTTCCCCCCCTCCTCTGACCCTCTCAGTGGTAAGGTTAGTTTCTGGAAGGCCTGCTCCAGCCTCCACCTCGGCACCGAACAAGCTATTTATGGGAAGGGTCCCTGGCACGGGCGCGCCGAGTTAAGGATTTGGTTAGTGCTGCCTGGGGTTTCCGTGTAAAATGTGCTTTTTCATTAAATTGCATCGCATCGGCAGTAAGGGGGATGATACTTCGGTGAAAGAGGATATTTAAAAGGGGACAGTCAGAGACTTGTGTTGTTGAGAGCTTAAAGTCATTGGTTTTGTTATGAAGATGGGGCGTCTCAAACATTTTGCTGCAAATTGGTCGTGTTGAAGGTAGCTCTCTTCTTGCCTGCACCTCCCCAAAGCCAGCCTCCAACTTCGTGCCAAAACACGCTTGTTCCAGCAGTTGTCCATGGCTGGTTGTTGTACCCGAGCAGGGAGGTCATCGCGGTGATGTATTTAAAGCTCTTCTGTTAGTTGTAAGCCGTCAGGTTAGTGAAGGTGAACAACTTGGCAGATGGCTGTTTTCTCCCTGGTGCTCATGTGCAACCATGATGTCTTAACTGCAAAACGAGATGTTCCCTGTGATAGTGGTGGCAGAGTTTGGCTGGCACATCTCGTGACGCTTCTGCTTCTGAAGCAGATTAATTTGTGCTGTCTTATGAATGAGCATAAGCGTGCTTTTTCCAGAAGTGTTTAATTCTCAGAGATATTTAGCCCATTTTAAAGAGTTATAGCTCCCTTTAGCTGTTAAATACGTGCATCCTTACCGTGTAAAATACATAATCTGAGTTGTCTCTCGCTCCCGTAGTGGAGCAGTCAGGGAGAGGGGGAGGAAGGGGCAGTTTTTGACACAGATCTCGGTGCAGTTTCAGGTGTCTCCTTGCAGCACCGAGTTTGTCAGATAGTTTTGAGTGTCGTTTCACTTCTTAAAAAGTGCCTCCCGCTGGGGTGGATTTGCAAACTGTGACTTCATTTGGCTGCTTGCTTAATAAAATATTCAGTAATTTAAAGCAATGCAAAAAAAAAAAAAACAACCCACCCCCCGCTGTAACGGTGACTTTCTGTTTTATTAAGCTCAAAACATTTGGTCATCAAATTACCAAAAGAGGGAAATAAGGAGGATCAGGGTACTCCTGATGCAGCAGAGCTTTAGGCTTTTGTATTTGTGACATTTTAGCAGTTTCCATAGTAACACATAACGATGTTGTAAGAAATGTTGCAGGGATTTTATTTGTGTAAGGGAGGACTTTAAAATATTAATGGAAGGCGATGTGAATCGGGGGGAAGTCTAATTGTATTTTCTGTTGGGAGCAGAAAAATTGATGCTAGGTAGAGGAAAGTGATTTGATGCGCTGGCCGGAGTGAGCAGCTGTCCGTAGACTGAGCTTGTCTTGGCCAGCAAATGGAGAATAAGAGGACTTCAGTCATCTTGGGAATGTTTGCCACAAAGTCTTTCCTCTCTGATACTACAGGTAAAGCTTTGGAAATATTCTGCTGTCGCTTGTTCTCCAAGTCTAGGCGGTAAATACTTTTTCTCTCGGAAGTACTTTTCCTCGCAGGCCGTGTGCAGTTGGTGCTCATTTCCTTCTTTTATGATACTTGATTAAATGTTTGGAGCCACTACCCCGTTTGCATTCATGGGGGTCTCTGTAAGCTTCGATATGTTAAAAATTGGCTGTCTCCATTTAGCAGCCTTTGTAGCAGAGTAGCTCACGCAGCTGTACAGGCAGCCTGCATTTAGTGAATTCCCTGGCGGCTCCTGCTTAACGACCAATATTGAGCTTTTGCTGTTTCAGGGCCGATGACGTTACGTTGCGTTATCAAATCCAATCCACTCCTGAGTAAGAAGCAAAGGGTTTTTATGTGGATGCAGTAGGCAGAAATCACAAAAAAAAATGGTTTGTTGGCAGAAAAAGACTGAGCGCGATGTTTGTGCGCACATATTTAAGTGGGTGTGAGTTGTGGGTCAGCAGCCATCCACCTAGCCCTGTATTTCTGCCCAGTTAGGTGAACAGAGGCGGTGGAGGGCTGTAAAAGGCACTGCGGTTTAGTTGACTTAGTAATTAAATCACTTGTAGGAACCCAGCAAGAAATTCCTACTTTCCAGATTAGCTTAAACATCAGTGCACGAATGTCTCACTTCCGTGTATCTTATCTGTGGTTTTCTGTTATCAAGTTAGATATTTAATCTTTATATTATTACGTTAGGTATTAAGTCCTCTGAGCCTCTGGCCTTGCCCTGATAGCTTGTGACTGGGAAGCTGCCGTCAGCCGGTCCCCGCGATGGTTAATGCCCTCTGGATGCAGCTGACTGCTGGCCGGGGGTTACAGACGGTTCCTTGCCGGGCTCTGCACCGCCGCTTTCTGATTTCTCTCTGTCATAATTGCAAAGCTTGGGCGTAGTGACAGCCGGTTCTGCCCTGCCCTTGTCTTCTGTCTGCATCAGAACCTGACTAGGAGTTGACGCGTTTCTTCTGCCTGTTTAACTTAGGAGAGGACACCTCCTTTTAACGCAGCAGCAGGCGCTCCTGGTTCGGTCCTGGGCCTCGGGATGGTGCAAACGCTGCTGCTGCTTCTCCGTGCACTCTGTGTTTGCAGGCACTGAGTGATGAGCGGCTTCACTCCTCGGGGCCGTATGGGCCTGTGGAGGTTGGTTCTCACTATGTTATACTGAGTAAAGGTACATTGCATTGCAGGAAGAGATATCAAATCATAAATAAACTCAGTGCTTTGCACCCTGGCTTTTTTTTTGACTCGCCTCTGCATTCTAGATGGCAAAAGCTCTGTGTGCTGCTGTCGCCCACAGTGACTGGCCTTCAAAGTGCTCGCGAAGGAGGTTAATGTGTTCGGAGGCGGGTGCGGCAGCCGCCGTGGCCCGTGCGTGCCTTGTGCTCCTTCCTGCACCCTCTTAAGGTATGGCGCAACAGCTCTGCGGCTGGGGCACGGCGCTTGTTCACCTGCAGTCTCTGCCCGCTGCCATTGCTTCGGGTCCTGCCCTGGGTGCTGCGGGTGTCAGCGCAGAGAACAGAGTTACCCCTCCGTGTCCGCACGTGGATCCAGGGGTGAGAGCCGAGCAAGAGACAGGCGGCTTTGAAGGTGCTTTGGTGCTCGGTGACCTTGGCTCTGCACGGCTTTGGCAGCTTCTGACAAAAATCTAACTCCTGTGCTCCCAGTCCCTGAGCTGGGTGGTTTGATGGGAAGAGGTAATGGCTCTCCATGTTCCTGGTGGCTTTTTTCTCTGCTGGAGGCTCACATCCCAGTGGCCAGGGGGAGGATATTTCTGTTGAGCAGCCATTACTATTGCTAGTCTGGGACGGTAGCATGAATAAAAGTTGCAGCAGCTAAATCTGCCTATTTTTGTGTGAATTGGCGCCCTTCTCCATGTGACTTCTGCTATTCCAGTGCTGGCTATTTCAAAAAAAATGAGACAATTAGCCTTCTGTGGATCTGCATTTTGAATGCAGAACACTTGCAGGGCTCTTGCTCCATGTATGCAACATTTTGTGGTATTGGCTTTTTACTGTCTCAGACTAAAACAAGAAAATTATTCTCTCTCTGCTCTGTCTATGTTGTAGGTAGCTCTCCTGCCATTTGCAGAAATTTCTGAAAGTTGAAGGGAAGGTGCTGTTTATACTGAGGCAGCAGAAAATAATTAGAAGAAACAACCACATTAGGAAATCTTTCAAGGCATTAACTGCTTTTCCCATGTCAAAGCACATTAAATTGATACAGATTAATTTTCAAGTATTTTTCATCGTAATTTACGCACCTGAGTGTCCCCTAAGGACTCCTCCAAGGTTCGTTGTTCACATATTGGTCAAAGCCTTACCGTTTTAACTAAAATAAATCTGTTTTGAGTAGTAGTCAGCCCCTTAAAGAAAACTTCAGTGTGATGATTCATATTGTGCCTAAAGACAGCTTTCCATATTCAGCCCTCGCTCACTCCCCCCTACCACCCCCCTCTCCCTGCCTCTGGAAATGGACAAGAAGCCCAAAACAACTTAACTTTTTGTTATTTAAACCTATTTTTAATAAGTGATACTTGTAGGAAAATCTTACCTGAAGGCTTTGATTGACGTTGTCTTGTGTATTAGATCTTAAACCAGCTTATGAAGTGTGTGACTTTGCTGTTGGTTTGGTTTTTTTTTTAGCTGCTTTTTTATGAACGTGAGCCGTTCTTTGAATTCTTACTAACAGGCTGAAATTACATCTGTCTCCAGTTCCAGCAGTTCTGTACTTGTTCACTCTTTTGTGTGAATCTGTGACTTGGCGAACGTGCCCTAGTGCCCCTCCTCTCGCTCCTGCGTTACCTCTCCTCCTGTATTGATGTCCAGGCCTTTTTAATATAAGGAGTTTTAGTTATTTTTGCAGCCAGTTCTCCTGCGTGCTGGCTGTTGAGGTGGTATTTATTTTCAAAATAGTATCCTCTGTGGAGAGAAAGCTTTCGTAACCCAGCCTAGTTGCCGTGGCACAGATCTGCCTTTAGGTCCCCCCTTTGCTTGCTGTTACCAGGCACGCTTTGGTTATGTTAAACTCATGAAACCAAATGCCTCTTCAGGCTGGGGACAGGTAAGCCCTAATCAGATTAGCTGCTCTGCAAATCGAGTTGCTTATTTTACCTTTGTTTTCTTGTGCTTGAGCAGGTGAATTTGTGTACTAGGACAAGGCCCTCTTCTATGATAAAGGAAAAGTGACTTGATTAAGCCTTTTGGTGGCTTTATGAAGGACTAGTGAGAATTTTCAACTGTGTTTACCTGAATTCTGTGTGTGCATATGAATTTTTCCCCTGTGTGTATATGAATTTCTTTCGCCTTTGCTCTTTCCCTCTCCCCCATGGGCAGTAGTGTTTGCCATCTCCTCCGCTTTATGTCCTTTGGTAATTTCTGCAGCAGAGCTGGTTCTGGACCAGGGTTTGCCCCCCACTCGGGTCGGTGGTTGGGGCGCACAGGAGCTCTAGTTGTCTTGCACCCACTTTCCTCTTCGTTCCTTCCTTTTGCCATCCTTCCCACAACTTAAAAAGATGGTATCTGCAAACTTCGTGGTGCTCAGCGGTGCAACTCCTAGAGAGGATAAGATTCATAGAAAATTTTGTGGGTTTTTTCCTTCGTTGTTGTCATGTCTGTGAAGGCTTTGGCCGTAAATTCCCAGCAGCTTTTAGTTGTGATGCTGGGAACAAGCAGTGACTGCAAGACTTCAGCGTCGGGGAGGTACCCTCCGCAGTCTCTCGTAGCGATAACGAAGTGATCCCCACTGATGAGAGTGTCGCTGGAGCTGAGTGTTACTCGGTGAACCTGCCATAGGGATCCCCTCTCTTGTTTCGCTCTGATGTTGCGGCATTCCTCAAAATGCTTTCATCTAGTTCTTGTCTGCTTGTTAACAACCGTCTGCATCCAGAGCGCTTGGCTACTTTAAATGTTTGCCTTATATAATTGAAACTTCCCCCCCCCCCCTCCTTTTGGAGCTTTCTAGTAGGATTTTGGTTTTTCTCTCTCTGATGTATTGATGGTGATACCTCTGATGATGAGATATTTAAAAGCCGGGTAGATGCAGTGCTTAGGGACATGGTTTAGTGGCGGACTTGGTGGTGGTAGGTTAACGGTTGGACCTGATGATCTTAAGGGTCTTTTCCAACCTTAACAATTCTATGTAGATGTTTGAATTTCTCAACTAGTCAAACGTACGTAAAGTAATCTTCCTGTTCTGGGTCTTGCTGTAGTACTTTTACTGGAAAAATATTTGTTTTCACTTAAATTTATTAGGCCTGGGAGAAAACTGTGTAATCTTCCTTGCAGTTTGAGAGACTGAAAACAAAATTTCCGATCTGGTGAAGCCTTTTCTCCTCCTCCCTCCGCTGCACCCCCCGGTCCTATAGAGATCGACTGGAGTTTTAAAGTGAGTTGGATGCTTATTGCCCAGCGATTGGGGATTTTGTTCAGCTGAGAAATACTGGGATGTGTGTGCGCCTGTCCTTGACGCCCTTGAGAACCGCTGACCTGGTACAAACGGGTGTATTAATTGAAGTAATGGAGCTCTCCCGTGTTTCACTTCATTTCTGAGAGTAACTTGTCCAAAAGCATCTTGCTTTGTTTAGCTGATGCTTGGTGAGATAAAGGAGGTTCTGAGAATTCGAGATTATCTGCTTAACTGTGGCTTATGCTGTTGTCTTTTACAATGCAGTGGAGCAAATAGGTAGCACCCCTCCTCCTCCTCTCTACTGCGAAGAAAGCCGCCGCCTGACTTCCTCAAGGATTAATCATCTCCATCGTACCTCTGATCAGCTTTTGACACACATTAGAGCAGAGAGCTGAACAGAAAAGTGTCGTCTCTCGCTTCACAGAAGTGCCTTGGAGAATGTAAAAAAACCCATGTAAAACTCTCACTTAGCTACACCCCTTTTGTAATCATTGTAATTGCCTGTTAGCTTAGTGCTGGCTGGTGTCGCTTTTAAAGTCCTGGCATTTATTGCAAGAGATTGTCCGATAATTTCAGAGGGACATTCTCCCTTTGTACCAAGGCCTATTTTTTTTATTTTTTTAGGTTAAAACATCACATCCTCTGTAGTACTCGTGGTGAACTTCCTCGCCCTTTGGGCGAGCTGACGGTACTGAAGTACAATGGCTGCATTATGGTTCTGGTTCTCGCCACAGCTCATTCCAGCTATGCTAATTAAAAAAATTTGTCCTATCTCTTCCAAAGCTGGGAATCCTCTAGGTCTGGGGAAGTGAAAATGTGTAATAGTTTGGCTGCTTGGCCCTTTGGACCCTTTGAGGCTATGTAGTAATTGACTTGCAGCGATGGCTCTTTGTTTCTGATACAATTACTTTTGTGTTGGCTTTTGTTGTGAAACGCTTGGCTTCAAAGTTTTTGAATGCATTTGAGAATGTACCATGTGTTTTAGGCTTTTTTCTGACATGTGCAAATAACGTTGACATGCGTCAGAAGAAGAATGTTGTCCTAAAACGGCAAAGTCTCGGGTTCGACCCAGTGTAATTCGCTGTGATGGTGAATGATCCTGTTCGTAGCATGATCATGCATCAGACCTTGGGTTGTTGAATCTGCTGTCAGCCTGACAACATTGTTTGCAGCAGATTTTAGAAATCTCAATAGATTGAGAATCTGTATTCTCTTCTTTGCGTTGTGTGAAGCTTTTTAAATTTGATCAAGCATTAAGGTCTGGAAGATGACGACATACTACAAACTGTTTTCATTGGCTGCCTTTGCTCGTGGATTGCTTGACTGAAAGTTGCCACAGCTCAATTTTTTTTGGCTCTTGTCCTGGCTTCTAGACATGTGAATGTGACATACTTTGCTTTTGCTTGTAAATAAAAAAAAAATTAAAAAATCTAGTATTCACTTCTATAGAAAAGCGTAACTCCTGGAAAGTAGTGACTGTAAAGTAAGTAATGCTCCATTCGTGCCCCCTCCCTCTCCCCCAAAAGAATAAGAAAACCCTCCTGAAGTAAGCACATCTTTGATAAAAATCTCCTGATGAGATTGATCTCCTGACTTCTGGAGAAACTGAGGAGGGTCGGGGTGATGATGGAAGCTCTGCCTCTTGTATGAGATGTTTCAATGCTGCCAATCAAAACATCTTCTAAAAATATCCCATCTTCTAGAAGAATCTATTCTTGCAAATCGGAGCCTGATATTAAATAACATACTGTTGATTGCAAAGGATCCAAATTAAAGAAACAGACCAATATTCACCTCTCTCTTCTCCCTTTCCAACTCTTTATTAAATTGCTGGATATTTGTTGCAGGCTTCACACAGGATGCAAATAAAATCAGTCTGAGCATGAGATCCTTTCAAAAATTTGGTACTTGAACTGCAGGGGAGTTTGCTCAGAAGGTGAAACTGGCTTGCTTTTCTCTACAGAGACTTTTTTTTTTCTCTGTCGCCTGCCTGGTGTCTTGGCATGAAGTAAACATTATCTAGTCCCTTTGAAAAGTCCTGAAGTAGAGTGTGTGTCTTGGCTGAACCTGATTGAAAGGGCTGGGGAAAATCTATCCAAGAAAAATAAATTTCTGGTGGAGCAGCCAACACCGTGTGTGACATGAACCGCTTTTGGAGGGACAGGGGTGGTACAAATAGAGCGGTTTGATTTGGCTCTGGCAAATAAGGGTGTAATGGGAGGATACAGTTAAGATATAACCATCTCTTTTAGCCTAAAATAATTCAGTTCTTGGTGTTTTCTCACCAGTTCTTGTTCCTGTGGTATCTCTTTCCGCCTTGTACCCTCTATTTTCTAATCTTCTGTAGATCTTACAGAAGAGCATCTCCCTTTCCTCCCGCTCTGTAGACGGCAGAGCCGGGTATCTGCCGAGTCTGGCGACGGGGATCATTGCTCACGTTGCGATACAGGCGCCTGCCCACGAGGGACTGCATCGCCCGAAGCTCTGGCAGGGAAATGAATCTCATAGAGCTGCTGGTGTTGGGTTCCTGAGGCTGTAAAAACTTGATGGGGTTATTAGCTTGCAGAGGTACAGTTCATAGGGCTTTGTTTGTTTAGGGAGGGAGAAGAGCCAGAAAACACGCCTGTGGTGACAAGGGGACGTTTCCCCTGGGCTGTCGTCTGTCCTCTCCCCCGGTGGTGCGGCGTTGGGGTCATCTTTTCCAGCTTGTCTGTAGTTGCCTCTTCTCCCCATCCAGCCCCTTGCTCCCTGTGTTGTGATTTAGGGACTCCCCTGTTTGCATTAACAACAGGGAGGCGCGGCGTAGCAGCGGCAAACCTGCCACGTCTGCTTGATACAAACCCGCATTGTCCTTGACAAGGAAAGAGCCTTCCAGTAATTCACCTTGCCAGCAAGAAAGAGGATTTTTTTTTTTTTTTAAGAGCAGCTGAGTTGTTTGAAATCAGTGCAATATTTAGTGACACCAAAGGAGAATATACTTTTGTGGGTAGGAAATGCTGCTTAATTGCTCAAGATGGCAGTTTATTCTTTCAGTCTATGGAATTTCAGTCTGTGTGAAAACCAGAGATGTGGCTGTGAACTCATTATTTTGATCTCTTACTCGCTGCCTCGACATAGTAGAAAGCATCTTGCACTTGCAGAATGAAATGATGAATCTTTCTGTATCTAAATGAGATGAAATTAGTACTGCATTCTGTGTAGCTTTTTAATAAAGAATCAGAAGCATTCTGTTCTTTTGCAGGATTGTGTTAATCATAGAATGGTTTGGGTTGGAAGGGACCCTAAAGATCATCTGATTCCACGCCCCCTGCCACGGGCAGGGACACCTTCCACTAGACCAGGTTGCTCAAAGCCCTATCCAGCCTGGCCTTGAATGCTTCTAGGGATGGAGCATCCACAGCTTCTCTGGGCAACCTGTCCCACCACCCTCAGAGTGAAGAATTTCTTTCTTATATCCCATCTAAATCTACCCTCTTTCAGTTTAAAGCCATTGCCCCTTGTCCTGTCACTACATGCCCTTGTAAAAGTCCCTCTCCAGCTTCCTTGTAGGCCCCCTGCAGGTCCTGGAAGGCTGCTATAAGGTCTCCTCCGAGCCTTCTCTTCTCCAGGCTGAACAACCCCAACTCTTGTCAGCCTCTCCTCATAGGAGAGGTGCTCCAGGCCTCTGATCATCTTCATGGCCTCCTCTGGAATTGGTCTAACAGGTCCATGTCCTTCTTATGTTGGGGGCCCCAGAGCTGGATGCAGTACTCCAGGTGGGGTCTCACGAGAGCGGAGTAGAGGGGGAGAATCACCTCCCTCGACCTGCTGGCCATGCTTCTTTTGATGCAGCCCAGGATATGGTTGTGGCTTTCTGGGCTGCAAGCACACGTTGCCAGGTCATGTTGAATTTCTTGTTAACCAACACCCCCAGGTCCTCCTCCTCAGGGCTGCTCTCAATCCATTCTCCGCTCAGCCTGTATTTGTGCTTGCCCTGACCCATGTGCAGGACCTTGCACTTGGCCTTGTTGAACTTCATGAGGTTTGCACAGGCCCACTCCTCCAGCCTGTCAGGGTCCCTCTGGATGGCATCCCTTCCCTCCAGCGTGTCAACCGCACCACACAGCTTGGTGCCATCGGCAAGCTTGCTGAGAGTGCACTCAATCCCACTGTCCCATGTTGCCGACAAAGATGTTAAACAGTGCCGGTCCCAATACCGACCCCTGAGGAATGCCACTGTTTGCTGATCTCCACTTGGACGTGGAGCCATTGACTGCAACTCTTTGAGTGCAACCATCCAGCTAATTCCTTATCCACCGAGTGGTCCATCCATCAAATCCATGTCTCTCCAATTTAGAGACAAGGATGTGCGGGACAGTGTCAAATACTTTGCACATCCAGGTAGATGACATCTGTTGCTCTTCCCTTATCCACCAACACTGTAGAAGGCCACCAAATTTGTCAGGCACAATTTGCCCTTAGTGAAGCCATGTTGGCTGTCACCAATCACCTCCTTATTTTCCATGTGCCTTAGCATAGTTTGCAGGAGAATCTGCTCCATGATCTTGCTGGGCACAGAGGTGAGGCTGACTGGTCAGGTGGCCTGTAGCAGAGCCCCACTATAATGTCACCTGTCCCTGCCCTCCCTTTAATCCTGACCCTTAAGCTCTCGGTTGGCTCCTCATCCATCCCCAGGCGGAGCTCCATGCACTCCAGCTGGTCATTGACATAGAGGGTCACGCCTCCTCCTTGTCTCCCCTGCCTGTCCTTCCTAAAGAGCCTGTATCCTTCCGTTCAACACTCCAGTCGTCAGAGCCATCCCACCAGGTCTCCGTGATGCCAATAAGATCGTAGCCCTGCAGGCGTGTGCACGTCTCTAACTCCTCTTGTTTATTCCCCATGCTGCGTGCGTTGAAGTTGGGTCCCCGATGAAGCTGACTTGCTGGTTGGAATTCCCTTGTGCTGCTCTTCAGGTGCTCTCCTGCCGACCTGTGATCCTTCTCCAGGCTCTGGGCATCTGTTGCTGGCACTGGCATCCAACTGGTAGGAGTGGGATGGATTGAGGTTCCCCTCCCCCGGCAACTTTCATTTAAAGCCCTCTTCACCAGCTTGGCAAGCCTATGACCGAAGATGCTCTTCCCCTTCTCTGATAGATGGACCCCATCGGCCCCCAGTGGACCAGGTTTCTCAAAGCGTGTCGCATGGTCTAAGCCAGACCCGTGGCTGTGGCGCCAGTCCTGTAGCCATTTGTTGATTTGCCAGATATGACTGGCCCTTTCAAACGCCTTCCTTTTGACCGGGAGGACTGATGAAAAAACTATTAATCATTAGCAACTACTGATCATTAGCAACTTAACGAGTTGAAGTACTGTGGCCACACGAAGATGTGTAAACAGGCCAACAAAACGCTGAGACGTGCTGATAGATAATTCAGGTAGCACTGGGATCAGAAACAGGCTGCGGAAACCCTGAGTCACAGAAATAAATGCGATTGCCAGTGCGTTTACCAAACAGTAGCTGAATCTGGCTGTTCTAAAGTAAAAATGGTCTTGTTTTCTCTTGCACATGTTGACGTACAATCCTTTTTTAGCTGTTTGTGTTTTTTAAACTATAGGGAATTGTGAATAACTTGTATGGATTTATAGCGAGTTGTGAAAGCCTTGAAAGATGTCTATGCATTTTGGAGTGTGTGCGTATGTACACAACGTGTGCGTGGTATACAGGAAACTTCTTTAAAAGAAGTCTCTATGTTTACTTATATCCCAGCAGTTTGCTTTTGAGGCCCTTGCTCTGATCTCCTTACTTACAGATACAGTGAAGTTCATTGCTTGTGAAGAGGAAATCTGAAGTCTGTTTTTCGATGTAATTGGTATATAATTTTATTGAAGCAGGTTTTAGGAAGAGTGGGAAGTGAGGTATATGTTAATAGGTAAAAGCAAGCGTGCTTTGAGAATTTGAATATGAAGACTTCATGTGCGTGACAAGTTGCTCATAGTACAGCCAAGTCACCAAAAAAAAGTCACCATTTATTTCTTCAAATGCAAAACTCAGTCTTGCTCTTTCTCTACATGTCAATAATTTTATTGCACAGAGGAGGGAGTTAGGCTGGACTGCAGCCGGTTCTTGGAGCCATTTTTGTGTGCTTTGAAAGAAAATATAAAACCTGAGTAGGAGGATCTGCTCTTTGTTGTAGGTTTCACCCATATTGGCTAGAGATTGTTTTAAATTTTGAAACATGAGGTTTAACATCTCTTCTAAAACTTGTTGTAACTTCATGTGGGTAGCAGTATTTAAGTGGGTAACTTAAACATGGCTGAACTCCTGGTTTGCTTGGTAGCCTGCCGGAGGAGAGTTCAGTAGTCTTTGATGACTTTTTGGGTGTTCCTTATTCATAACTTGCAGTTTTCAGAAATGCATTGAGGTTTCTCTTGATCATCGCTTCACCATCACTTGTCTGGTAAGCGCTGCCGTCAGAACTAGCACGGTATAAAACACCCCCCCGCTGCAGCTCATTCTGCCCTGGCATCTCAGCCGAGCCACCTCTCATCTTGCCTTTAGTTGAAGATAGACCTGTTAGCCCCCACCCCAGCCCCCAAGAAAAATAAAGCCCAATCTCAAAACTGAGTTTACCCAAAACTTGCTTAACAAGTGGAGCATCTGGTATTGCATGAATTTGGTTTTCAACAGCATTTTGCGAGCAGGCCTGAAGATCGTTTGCTTTGGTCCAAGAGATTCTCGGGAACTTGCAGTCTCTACGGAAAGCTGCTGATGGAATGGTATTTCGTGCTGTCCAGAAAACCTGTTAACAGTTGCACACGGTTTTTAACATCGATGTTTCTTAGAGTGAAGCAGCTATGTGTTCAGTATGTGTGGGGACAGGAGCTATTTGATTGTTGGTCAAATTTGTGAGAAAGCTGAAGGTGGAATCAATTAAGACCTTTTTTTATTGTCTTACTGTTGGACTTGTCCTTTCCATTCCTACAACATTTGAATATTGGACCTCGTAGCTCCAAATGCCAGGGTATTTATAATACTATATAATATAATACTATATAATAATTTATAATGCTGCCTTGCTTTTGGGAGCAAGCTTCCGCAGCAGGTAGTAGAGCACTCAGTCTAGCTCCTGCGCGCCTGGTATTTTATCTTTTCTGCCTCGCTATGGCAAAAGCATAGGGCTGTTCTATAAGTAGCCTTTAAAGGTGGGACTTGTCAATAAGAAGAAAACAGCCTGTAAGCTTTGCTTAATAAGCCTTCAAGTGGAATTAAAGGGGTTGCAAATAAATTTCTGAGTGCAGTTACCAGTTTGTCTAGGGCTTTGTTTATAAGAAATCATAGACTTCTTGCAGCTTTTTTTGTAGGTTCTGGTTGTATATCAAAGGATATAAATCATGAGTTCTTTGCCTTCTTATGAAGGTCAAAGTCTGGATCCCCGTGTATCAGTCCGGACTGGTGACTCTGAGGAGGAAGGCTTTTCTCAAAATCAGTAACTGCTGCTTTTTAGCTCCCATGGGCCTTACTATTCCCTGCCCCCTGCCCCTTTTCTCCTCCAAACTGGAGACTATGAAGTGTATGGTGTTGCACTTTTAAATAGAAGCGGGTATATTGGCTGTATGTCTTCTGTGTCTCCAGTTGCAGTTGTAACAAGCATGCCAATTGTCTGAGCTCTTCAAGGATGAGGCTTTTGCAGCCTGTTAGCAGGAATAGTTGGCATAGTTCACTTGCAGAGATTTCTTTTTGAAGTAAAGTAAGTACAGACAATTCTTGACTGAAGCCAAAGTGGGCTTTGCAGCATTTTATTTTTTTCCTTAGAGAAAAAAGGGGAAAGTGCTACTCTGGGAGGTAGACTTTATCTACGAAATGTAGCTAAACATCCCCTTGTAACCCCAGTGCACATGAAGCATCTATGCTGCCTGTATAACTATTTACATCGGGTTGAGAAAGAGCAGGCAACTCTCTGGATCAAAAAGAAGCAAGCATGGTGGCATCTGGAGCCTCTATTGCAGTGTTGACATCTTCCCTTGACCTCACGAAATGCTAAGGTTTGTTGGGCCGCTGGTGCCCACCTCTGCTGTACTCAGTGTTGGCTTTTCTAGCCCTGACAGGTGTCTCCCTGAAAATATGTGCCAGCGTTTTCTGTCTGCTGGTAAAGAACAGTATTCCTTTGTTGCTGTTTGGCGAGCGAAGGGAAGCCAGCCAAGTTCAGTGCTGCCTCATGGCAGAACATATCTCACTGCTTTGAAGTTGTATACTTTTTTAAACAAGATCACCTAGACTGTACCTCTGAAATGCTTTATTGCAGTCACTGAAATATGTTCCAGTTAGTAACACATTCTGCTCTTAAAAGTTCTTCTACTAAAATTCTGTCCATTTTTTAATCCTTTTTTTGTTACTGCTCTGATGTTTGAGAAAGAACCAGTTCTTTTGCATCCTTTTGGGTAACGTGTAACGAGCCCCAAAATTCATCTAGCCAGTCCTCTTCTTGGTCTCAGATGCCATCTCTGCCAAATACCTGTGCTCTAACTCTGTGTAAAAAGACACTTAAAGACTGGACATTCCTAGGAGACCAAAGCAAAGATCTCGATGCAAAGAAATATTGCCTGTCAAAGAGTTAATAAAACCATTGCATAGGTGGTATTTTTCTGGAGGATGTTCAGATGAAGTTGATGATTTACCCATTCCTTTGCCTGGGAATCTCTGAATCTGGGTGCAGTTGGTAGTTGAGAAAGACCAGGGTGTTTCTGCATGTGGGAGTTTGTGGGAGGACGGTGTCGGTGGCAGTCGAGTGGTTTTGTGAAGTTTTTTATTGCAGGTCCTGGGAGACAGAATTCTTGGGAGGTGTAACAAAACATCGTCTCCCTTTATAGCAGCCGAGTTTCCACTGGGGGTTTTGCATATGCATCCTCCATCTCCCTGGAATTAGACTCCAGTCTGACTTTCCTCCTCCTGTGGGATAAGGAACGGCACCTTGGAGAAAGGTAGCGAAGGCTCACGGTGCTTGACCTGAACACCCTTCTGGTGTCAAACCCCTGTGTAGCAGGGTACGCGGGTGTCCCACTCTCAGATTATGTTCTTTCATTTGCGCTCTTGCGGTGCAGATTCTCGGGCTGCTTGATCACTGAAACAACTTTGGTACGTTTGTGAAATTGTAGTCAGGTTTTAGCTTGGTTTTTGATTGTCCGTCCTTTCTCATGTGCTGCAGAACAGCACAGCTGAACGTACCAAAAGACACTTCTTTGAGCCTATGTTGGAAATAAAAGCCTTTGGAAGAGAGAGGGAGGTTAATATGCTGTTTGATCAGATGTTGGCTTCCTTCCCAACCTCGGGGCTGGGACCCTTTGGAGCCCTATTGCATAAGAACAACAGAGCAGGGAAGATTTAAACCAGCAGCGAGCCCGGCCTGGTGCTGCTCTGATCCTCCGGTGGTCGCGCTGCACGGCGAACTTCAAATAGCTGATGCTTGTTTCTGAGAATGTCATGAACTCTGTGGTTTGTGTTCTTTTAGGAAAACCTCTCAAGTGAGTCTTAAATCATGTGTATGTGGCTAATTTAAAACACCCCTTAAACTTGTAGCGTATCCTTTCGATGTGGAATAGCGTGCTCAAGCGTACAGCGTGAATTTGTCTTCTGCAGGAAGTTCGAAGCACGTGATTTGGATGCTGCCGTTGGGACAATGATTTCTTATGGCCGAAAGCGCTTGTGATCATTCTTGAAATTGCTTTTATTTCCTGCTCGCATCCTACCAAATATCCTAAAGCTGTACGTTCACCTTCATTCCCCAGCAGTATTGGGGGCTGTTGGGTAGAGCCGGTCCCCTGCTTCTGTTCCAGTTACTCTGAAAGAAAAGAAGAAAAACTTTCATGGGTACTTTTGAATTTCCTCATTAGTTGAAAATCCGCATGGGAGAGAGACTTCGTGATATCTGCGTCCTTACTGCATGGGGAAGATTTTACTTCGCAGCTCTTCCCCTCTTAAACACCAAAGAATCTGTAGTGAAGCTGTTTTGTAGAGAATTATGCTTAAATAATATCATGAGCGCTTGGATGCTCAGGCCATTAAGTCTGTCTTGCATAGAGAGGTGTGTATGAAAATGTGTAAAAGCTGTTTTGTTCTTCACTAGTACACACCCTTTCCTCCTTTTCAGGAAAATTAGCGTTAATATCTCAGTAACTCGTGCAGCTGTGGTTTATGGCCTCAGCAACTGCTTATTTTTGTTGTGATTGCAAGTACTTGAACATTTGCTTGTTCGCATTAGATTAAGGAAGGCTCCCTCTGTCAGTAGTAAAGGCTTGAATCATGAACTTGGGATTCAAACATGTGAAACACTTGTGGTGAGATAAATTGGCAGGTAAGTTGCAGCCTGCCGCCTGCTCGGTCGTGGCTGTGTGGGGATAAGGTCTTTACGTTGCTTTGGGATGGGAGAGGGCAAGAGGCAGGTACTGTGGGTCACGTAACGCAAGTCATCCTCTGCCTTGCTTCATCTGCGCCGAGTTGCTCAAGGGTGTGAGGTCCCCTGCTCCTCTGAGCAGCTGAGAGGCTCTGGCCTGAGCAGTGCAATTTCAGAGGCTGAAAGTTGGCATGGGGATGTGCAGATATTGCTGTTTTCTAACGTTAAATATAATCCTTCTCTTGCACAGATTAATAAATAAAACCGTTGGGCAATTGCACACAGCTGTCTCTTGACCTCCTGGCACAGATAAATCCTAATGGTGGATTTCGACCTCTATTATTCCGAGAAAACTGCTCAGCTTCTGCTCGAGACACGCTGCTGTTGTCTCAGAGCCGGCGGTGCACCTTCGCACTGCTCGCGTGGTCCTGGCAAGGGCTGGAACCGCTCCGAGCTGCCTTGCCCGGCGTTGTCTGGCGATTCGTTTATTTGAGAACTTGGGAGTATGTTAAAAAGGTTCTGTAAATCAGCAAAACGCTTGCCGCTTCAGATTGCCCTTCTGCTTTCTGTGTGGTGATATTTTAAGTTGAAACTTAAGGGACTTGTTATTTGAGATAGAATTATAAGCTCCAGCAGAGCTAGCATGTCTTTACAGGTGGGTATGTATATGTGTGTGTATATATATCCCATACATATTAAACATACCTGAGCAGACTATAAGAAAAGTAAAGCATGGGAGAAGTCATTGATTAATGTCCCTTCCTGTTGGAACAGGTAGTTCAAATTAAGGCAGGCTCTAACTGATAGCGTTCAGTAAGTGTCCTCTTTAAGGTCACACTTTTCTATTCTGGATTTTCTTTCAACTAGTGTTTGGAATGTGCTCCAGGATTTGCTTGTCTCGTTGAGCGTGTCACTCCTTGCGTTCACGCTCTGACCGTTGTACTCTCAGACCAAGGTTAGTTCTGGATTTGATCATATCGTATGTTATTTGGAGAGCCGGAGGTGCCAGGCATGTTGCAGGGTGTGTTAGCTTCTCGGTCTGCAGAGGATACCGGCGCTCCGGCCGGACCTGCCCGCGCTTACCGGGCTCCCCGCGCCGCTGGCCCTGGCACGGCTGGTCAGACACTGCCCGCCTGCGGTCCCAGCCCCCCTCCAAGTCCTGAGGCCTCCAGCAGTGAGATCTGGAGTCCAGCTCATCCCAGACCGCTGCCTTGCTTCTCCAGCTGGTCATCATTAGTCAGCAAACTTGGTTTTTTTTTCGTGCTCCCCTCTCTGCAGCGAGTCGGTCTGAGCTCTGCTGCTGGCAGCGGGAGTTTTCCCAGCAAGGCTGTGGTCGCAGTTAGGGCTCGCCTCTGCCCTGCTGCGCCCGATAAGGACGGGGCAAACGGAGAGGGGCCCTCCGTGGTGGGGCAAAGGGATTGCCATACTGCACCGTCTGTGAAAGAAATTCCTTTCCTACTTTATTTTAAAAGAAAAAGAGGGGATGGGAGGGCAGAATTCCCCTCCTACATAGCAGCAAAACTACTGATTCCTCTTTTTTCCCCTCAAACTTGGCAGTCCCCTCCTGCCCTCCTGCATTCATGTCAGAACCTGTTTGTTCCAGCTGACGAACGCATCCCTCCTGATACTTTCTGCCTTCTCTATCAGTACCCTGGGACAGTGTTGTTTGTTTATTCCCCTCCACAAAATGCAGAGGGAAACAGGAGCGGCGAAGCGTTGCTGCCCGAGCGTCTGCTCCGTGGGATGCTCTGGAGCGCCGTAGGCAGTCCGACTGCCAGGCACTAGGAGCAGCAGGCCAAGTATCTCGAGACTTAACAAATCACGGGAACGAGGACAATGTTCACAACTCCAGCCAGGCTGTTTTTCATTAAGAGTAAGAAAAATGTGAAGTCCTAGGAATTTTGTAAAGGCTTTTGATATGTGAGTACTCAGTGATGTACTACAAGATCTGGAGGAAAATAAACTTTTGATTAAAGAATAAACTCTGTTCCAGAAACTCCCTGCACATTACTTAGAGGCTTTTTCAGGTACAAGGAGTGAGACCTGGGCTTGGGTATTCTGTTGAAGAAAACCGCCTTGCTGTGGCTTTCCATCAAGCTGCCGTGCTTTTTGTCTAAGCTCGTAAGCTTCTTTGAGTGCTTCTTGTCTGAACCTCATTTTGGAACTTACTGCACATAAATATTTATATAAATATTTAATATTTATATGTAATACTTTGGTTAAACCTTTCAGAGCTTTTCTTTCACTGAAGTTTCTCGTGGGAGGAACGTGCTGTCTCACTGTGGAGGTCAGAAAAACTTTATGGGCCATAAAGTTGAGACTTTTCAAGCTCTGCAGGTATCCTGTGACTAAAGTTAAGCTGCTTTTTTCCTGGTTTTAAGGATAATCTTCTGCCATGCAGAAATGGGTTTTGATATTATTTCATTTAGTTTTAGGGTTGGAACTCGGCTGTGTGGATTTCTGTACCATGTCTACAAAAAGCAGACATTTGTGTAGCTGTGTTCTGACAAGCAGAAAGACAAATTCAGAATGATCTGCCCTGGAAATGATCCAACCATTTTAATTTGTGTGTATGTAATTCTAGTATCTCTACTAGAGCCAAGTCTGCTCTCCTTAGACTTGATGATAATGCTTAGCACATGTAGTGTTTTCATCTCGAAAGCACTACACAGACATTCACTAACCTAGCGGTTGAGCTTTAAACTTTCTTTTAGCTAACATTGACTTAGGCTTGAGAGCAGGCTGCTCTCTGTACTGCTCGGTGCAGGCTCCGTAGTGTTATATACGCTGGCTGGGAGCGTGTCACAGGATGGGCTGGCAAAGGGTGCTAAAAATATCTGCTGATGGTTCCTCTGGGTGGTACAAAGCTCAAACCGCTTTTGAATATGAATCACGTTACTGATCTGACCAGAAACCCAGTGACCGCATCGCAGCTACCGCTTCAAGCGGAGCACCGAATTGATTCTTCTGGCGAGAGTCTTTAAATTTTCATGTAGGTCGTAATTGGGCTGATGTAACTGATGTCATTTCTACTAAAATGACGAGGCAGCAATGAGCTCTTGCTTCCACTTGCTCTGCTCAGGGAAAATTTGACTACTTTTCTGGCATAGTAACCATGTTCCAGAAACCATGAAGCTGTCCTACCTTTGTTGCCGTACCACTGGTAATTACTTAATCTCAATCAGCCAAAGGACTGAACTTGGTAAGCAAAGTAGTTGAAGTAAACACAATTACTCTGCAAGTACTTCTGTCGGGACCGCTGGAGGCCACGCCGCTATTTTGTGCGTGGGGGAATTGGATAGCTTAGAGATGCTTTCATTCCCAGGGACAAGAGGACACATTACCGGGTGTTAAGTCCTTGAGAACCATTCCTGGCTGGCTCAGCATCGCGGTAAAGCTTTAAAAACCTTTATCTTTGTGCTTTTGCTAGTGGGTTATTGTTGCTTCCTTTAGTTCACTTAGCAGAACAGGTGGCCTTATTCTTCGGTGTCTTGGCAGATTTCCTCTTAAGCCTTATTTTAGAGAGTTGAGAGAGGGAGAGGGCACAGGGTGCTTTTTGAAGCTGCATTCACTGAGGGCTGTATTCCCACCAGCGTCGTGAAGTCTAGAATAGTTACTCCAGGATTCTTTCCTGTTTTGAAGCAATTACGGTTTCTCGATGTTGAAGTGGGGGATGTTGTCCTGTAAAAGAAGAACATAACCGGGAGAAGCACTGAAACGTGGAAAGAAGGATCATAGGTTTTATTCACTGCCCCAGGATTTATCCATTTTGTCTCCAGACACGCACAGGTTTTGCAGGAGCTTGTGAAGGCTTGGAAGGATGAAAATAAGCGTGGTCAGCACTCTTCATCTTTGAATAGTAGGTGGTTGAACAGAATTGCTGCATAATGAATTTTGGCGTTTATTAACACCCTCCTTCCCCCCACCTTTGTCCCACTTTCCGTACCTTTGAGTAAAGCCTGACCCAAAGTGTCTGGTGAGCAGCTGTGGGGATGCTGTACTGCTGCAATTAGATAATGCTTTTTTCTGGTTTTACATGTGTTTTCTGTAATAACAGTTGAAAATGGGTGCAGCCTGTTCTTTTCCTGCTATATGAAATCAATAGAGAGGCGTAATTTTTCTTTTTTAAAAAAATGTTCTGTTATTACTAAATACATTTTAAAAGGCTATTGGTTTTGTCAACAGTCAGAACAGCAGAAAGGGAGACAGATGCTTGTGGTAGGTTGTTCCTCTGTGTGTGCTTGAGGAAAAACTGAGCGCTGATTTTGCTGTAGGAGGAGTGAGTCCAGCACAGCCCGGCTGTGTCACCTCTGTCACACCATGCCTCTATTTCCATTAACTGCAGGACAATCTGAGTAATCAGATTCTCCAGTGAATTGGAGCTGGGACACTTTCGGTTGTTTGCTCTTTTCTTGGTGTATGATTCATTTAGTTTTGACTGGGACTTTGGGAGGATGACTGTAGCTGTGGTGAAGCACTGGGATTGCTTATTAGGAGTAGCTGCAAGAAGAGATGCTTGTTCCAAGTCTGTTCCACCTCCCTGTTGTCTCATTACGTATTTGAATTTCTCCCTGCTCAGATCACCTGTAATAAATCAGACACCCACGGGTTACATGACCCTGGTCTCCGTCTCTTCTCCGAAGAGACTGATAAAGGTCTTCAAATGATGTTTCCACTAAGATTTTTAACAGTCAGCTGCTGGAGGATTGCTTTTTAGGACATAGCTACATTTGAGCTCAATTGTATTTCAAGTCTAACTCAGCCCAGACATTTTAGGATGCCCCGTGCGTGTGGCTGTAGGAGTGTAACCCTGACATGCAGCTTAGAGACCTGCTTGAAGCTGTCCAGGTAACATGCTATAAATAACTACTGACTTCCCAAACATAATTAGTTTCTTTATTGTCCTCTTAATAATGTGTGAAGCAGGTGTAAGCTCCACCCAGATCACATCCCCTTCCAGCAGGATTTCCAGCTCAGAGAGGTAGGTGCACCTCCTGACTCTGCCTGAGCATCTCTTTCTGAAAGGGGGGTGGCAAACCCTCCTTGCTGCCAGGTGCCTGGATGCGGACCGACGCAGAGCTGAGCTGTGCTCTCAGAGACTGATTTGCCAGGCTAAGGTACCCGCTTCTGCCCTCCACTAGCCGCTGAAAACATGACGGAGGAGGAATTGAGGCAAGTAGTAAATCTGCATAAGGAACAGTTTTCTGCCTGCCGGTTGTCTGCATTTTTAGGCTTTCTTTGAAGAAGGTGGCGTGCATTGGATCTGATGTCAGTGCTTTCTGCTGGATCCTTGCCATCTGGGTAACTTTTATTTTCTATATGCGCTTTTAGGCAAGCTGTAGTAATTGAAATTTGCTGAAGCTGCAGTTCTTGATTCTTGTCCAGCCATCTTTCAGGTTCTGATTTCATTGATGTGCACGGCAGTGGGCAGTTGGGAGGGCATCTCAACACTCTGCACCTTTTGGGGGAGGATTTAATGGAAACTAGAATGAAATCCTTGGATTAAAGCCTCCACGATGGAGCTGATTCCATGAAGTGATCCAAACACTTGGCTCTGTCTCTCAAAAATACCACGTCAAAGTTAGCACAGCTGAATGTTTTGATACTCTTAGTACTTGCTGGGTACTGATGGTTGGAGCACATTGCTAGGACTGAAAATATTTTCTGCTTGAATGATGAGCACACGGTGTGTATGGACAGTGCATCTTGATCTTCCAGTGGCTGGTCTTAAAAGAGCAGGACGAGACTGAAACGGATAGAGCGGTGCAATGCGTTGGGCAGTGGGACAGAAAAGCTGCTGGAAGGAGACAACACGATGCTGAGAGAACTGGCAGGAGAAGGAGGAAAGAAAGCTTAGAGAAATGGTGTCAAGAATGTTGGTTTTTTTTTTTTCCTGTAGCCTTAGATCATAAGGCCAGATGAGATCATTTATGTAAGAAGAGATCATTGCAGAGGCTGTGTGATTTAGCTGAGTAAATTCCTGTTTGCTTGAGGTAGAATGGATTTTCAAAACCACTCTCTCCTTCTGGCTTGAATGTGCTTAGTTTGATCTTGCAGCCATCGGTTCTTGTTTCCTCCCTTGCCGGTTGGGTTGGGAAGCTGTGTAGCAAATAAGTACTTGTGGATGTGATCTCGCTGCCTCTTGCCATCTGAAGAGAGCTCAGATTTGAATACGAGATGTGATGGCTTTTTAAGTCTGTTGTCACTGTGACTTTACTTACAAAGTTGTCTTGCTTGTGGGTGGATCATTTTCCTTTTTTTTTTTTTTTTGACAAGGCTTCATAGTGGTGTCCAAATTCCAACAGTATCTTTCCTGAGTGATTAAAAAGTCCTTTAAAAGCATCTTTTCCCCCCCGCTCCCTTAAAAATAATACCCCCCCAATACTGTATTTCTGGCCTATATTCTTTTGTGTCTGCTAAAAATGGTCTGAAGTGTTAAGTGTGTTTTCATGCTTTCATTTACTGTCAGTACAAGTAAGCCATCTTGCTGTCAGTGATGCGTCTTACTACTTTTTGTTCCTTCAATCAAGGTTTATTTAGATTTTTGTTTCTGCAGAAACTACTCAAAATGCCTCCTGCTCTTCATCTTCCCTTTCAGTTGCCCCTCACCTAGGACGTGGTTTGTCTGCTCTGTGCGTTTGTGAGAACCATGCCGATGGCTTGGTCAAGAAGCTGTGGAGTACCAAAGATTTTTTCCCAAAAGAGTTCTCTTTAAACAATTCAAGACTAAAAAAGAAAAAGAATATTTTTTTTTAACGTATATGGAGCCTTAGACTTGGGAAAAAAACCTGACACGTTTCCAGAAGATACTGAAATGGTGCTGGCTCTGCAATGACGGGGATGTATTGGGATTATGTCAGAAGATGAGATTAAGCGCTGAGGCCTCCCTCTTTCTGACGGATAGCTAAATGTGCCGGCGTAATAATTTCCTTCAATGCACACAGGTGACGGTTGTCTTGTAAAGCTTGCACAAAGGTTATATTGACACCAGCGGGAATTTGGCTGAAGGTTGAGGGTAGTGTGCCCTAAATTCATGCTGTCCTTTGGACCATAATTATAAATGCACTTTGGCTCCGTTCCTGGGAAGACGGTGATGCCTCTGAATTTGAGTTTCTGGGAGGTGAACAGCATCTTGTGCTTGGAGATGCGATTTCCACGCACAGGGCCCCTGCCCAAAGTAAAACGGACTTTCCACTTCACATTTACTACTGTCGACTTTGGAGCGTGGAGCTGTGAAACCAGACCAGGATTTCACTGAAGAATTCCTTGGATGTTTCTTTCTTGGCTTAGATGCTCTTGCCCCCTTCCTCTTCCTCATCTCCTTTCGCCGTGCCATCTGTCTGTCATTTCTTTCTCATTTCTCTGACCTATTTATGAAATATGTTTGCACAACCCCTTTATGCAGTGGTTGCAGAGGAGGGGTTGAATTGCGACCGGACTTATTTCCTCTTCCTCTGTCAAATTTGTTGGGTCCAACGACTCCCCATCAGATTCGGTGGGTATCTCTGGTCTCATTTTAAATTTGTGTGGTGTTGGTTTCAAACCAGGTCCGTGCAGAGAATTTTCTGGTAGCGGCGAGGCAGGACACGGCAGCAGCCTAAGCCTTGGAGGCTGGGATCTGGCTGCCCAAGTCCTGGCAGGAGGTGGGGTCGGGTTTGGATTGCAGCGCTTGCTTGCCGGAGTTCAACTTTCACAAAGAGGAACTTTATTTACAAAGCTTTGGACAGTGATTTCATTGTCCCAGAAATGCCTGGCGTGACGGGGAGCATTGAGGCTCTGTCACGCGTCCAGGTTCCCGAGTCCACACCTGTCAGTGGGCGGCAGCAGCCCAGTCGCCCCTGCGATCGGGGTTCTCGCCTTTCTCACGTTTAAGGATTAAGGCTCAGATCTGCTGCAGCTGGTCTCAAACTCTGCAGAAGCCCGGCAGCGGGCTCTGGAAGCGGTAAGATTGCTTTCGGCACACAACGTTGTGATGAGACCTGCTACCACGGTAGTACCGGCGTTGATGTGCCTCCTTTCTTGCTCTTCATTGCATATTCCAGAAAAAATAGTAAAGTGCCAACAATCCCCCAAATCTCCCCATGAGTGTTCATGGTAAAGCAGGGAGCTTGGTCTGCTCCAGTGCAGGACCTCCGGTCCCACCTAGCAACTCATCTAGCAGGGAGGGAGTGCTTTGGAGTTTGGGATATTTTCACGCCTTGTATAAATAGTTGGAAAAAACCTTAATATAACCGGGGGTGGATGGTGCCATCCACATAGGGAAGAGTGCAGTGTGGTTGGATTTGTTCTGGAGAGGGTATTATATCGTCCATGCTTTTCTGCTCAAGGTAGCAAAGGAAAAAACAGAGGGAGAGGGAGGAGGACATGGAGCAGGGCTGATAACGGTGGCTCCCTTTCAATTTTCTGCCTGCATGGTGGGGAAGGGATCTGTCCTGCCTGTGATGGACCTGAGGCTAAGGATCTCTGTGCACACATCTATGTGCATTTGCTTCCAAATTCTGTGTTGTTCCATTTATTTTCCCCATGATTGAATGTTACATAGGCAGAAATGGCTGCGAAGGGATGGCAGGATGTTGAAAACTTACTGGACTGCCATGTCCCCACTGCCTAGGGGCTTTCTCGGCAAATGTATCTAGGAAATTTTGCCACTTTGTTTAAAACTAATTATTGGCCAGTCTCTGATGCACAGGCTGGCAAGGTTGCTGTGAAATTGGAGTTTTGGGGGACGGGTGGATTTAAAAAAAGGGGGGGGGGGCAAAAAAGCCCTTGATGTAGGCTGCTGTAGATCAGATCGTATGTTTTCTTTTGTAGATCGGGCATGCTAATGAACACAGTGAAGATTATTAAAGGGGAGGAATAGCTATAGCTTTTTGGTTTCTTTTTTTTTTCCCTTCTTGAGACATTGAGGAAAGCAAATGGAGCACCAGGAGACAAGAATTGCTGAACAGTTCCTTTCCCAGCTTTATGAAGTAGCAAAAGTATCTCTGGGAAGAACCTGAGCCGCAGGGAGGGAACGAGAAAGCACCCAGGAGCATGTCACCAGTCCTGACACAGGAACGGCTGCACATTCCTGCTCCCCAAATTTGCATAGCAGATGCCTCATGTAGCTGAACTAATAAAAAGCCCAAACAATAGCTCTCGCCTACGAGTTACTACAAGGCGTGGATTGTTAACCTGCTGCTGACCCCCTCCCTTTTTCTTTAATCTCAAAAAATGAAATAAAGTCCATATAATCACTTCTAAGCTTGTCTGTGTGTATATATAAGATAGATATTTTGCTCCAGAGGAGGCATACTTGCCTGTAAGCTCCAGCCCTTGCGGTTGGAGAGGGCGGCCGCGTGATTAGCGATGACACAAGGTGAAAAACCTCCCTTTGTTCTGCTTTTTCTCGCCGACCTCCAGTCTGCTTGGGAGGGTGCGCTGCCTTGATCAGAGGGAACTTTTTTGGCATGTGTTTAATTAATTAAAAGAAAGAAATTGATGGTTGTAGTGGAATTTCTTCTGTGATACTAAATCCATTCCAGTCTAAAGCAGTCTTCTGCCTGGGACAGTAAATACACCATAGATAACAGCTACTCTTGAAGACGAGCCAGAACTCCTCTGGCCATGTTATAGATGAGAAAAAGATGTCAAGTAACGCGTCCAGGATCAAAAGGCAAATCTGCGATGGAGCAGAGAGTTAGCAGATTCAGGACTGGAGTCCCAGCTTTGAGCCTCTTAAACGGTAAGACCTTCTTCTTCCCCATCCCTGCTCTGCTGCGTCGCAGAAGATGGATGTCGGCCGTCGGTCAGGATTCTGTAGTGGTACATCCATAGTGTCCCACTGCCTAAGGGGAGGTTTTCCTGTGTGATATGGTAAATAAGTTCAAGTATTAATCCCACATAGTTCACCATGGATATACAGACATACGCTCTGCTGTCAGCTTCTTCCCCTTCTTACTTTTTGTCTGCTCTTTGCTTTTCTCCCTGGGCAGATGTGGATTTCCTCCTTGGAGCCACCTGGAGTTAATTCCATATCTCTGCTCTCAGTTCATGTCTTTTATAAATCCCATGAGCTGATGCCTTTTGGCTCTGTAGAAGAAAGGTGGCTGCACATTTGTGACTTTATGTATTTGGACTCTCTGCTTTATCCAGAGTTTATCATCTGAAGCCTGTCTCCCCTGCCCAAAGCATGACTAAAGACCTAATAACCATCCGGTATGGAGAAAAACTATTTTTTAGAGATGTAAACAGGTCATGAATTGAGGGAGTAACATCTAAGGAGTTTGGATCAAAATCAAACATCAGCGAGACGTTTGTACTTTAAGCTGTGCCCCGTAAACGGAGTAACTGCGTGCGTCTGGGTATCTAGGGTAAAGCAGAGTCTTGCCCAGCACAGCAAGAGTTGTGAGGGAGATGGCAGCAAAAATATACCTGGCATTTAGTGGGACACGCTGGGATGCTGATGTCTTACCAGAAGAACTGGAGAGAAAACCCCGGAGTTGGTTCTCCAGCCTGTTAACTTTTAAGTTAGCACTCGAAGCACTGGGAAATCACATCGTTGACGTCTGTGCCCTTCTGAGTGGAAGCAAAAAGGTTTGTATGGGCGTCTACGTACTTGAGATAAAAGCTCTGTTTCATATGAAACATTCTATGTTTTTTCTATTTTTTTTTTTTTAACTTTTGTTATATCCTAAGCTAAAACCTCTGTGGGTTTTTTTTTTTGGTAGCGTTATCTTTTGAAAAGCTGCAATGAGGCTAGGAGAAGCGTAGGAGTGTTTTGTTTTGCGTGGAGTTTGGGACATGCTGGTGGCCTGTTTTGCTCTGGCTGTGCAACCTGTACATGGTCTGAACAGAAGGGTGGGGGAATTTGTATTTTAGTTGTTGAACCGAAGCTCGTATCATGGAATTTCTTTGTCTGAAGTACTGGACTGAAACCGAGTGGGTTTTCTGAACATTGTGAGAGGCAGGTTTGGGGAGAGAACAGGCAACACTTAAGTGTCACATCTGCTTAAGCCTGTACTGATGCCCACCTCACCCCTTGGTGACACTCGGAGTGAAGAAACTCGTGTAGCCATTTCTTTTCTCACCTTTGCATAATGGTTGTTTCTGTGTTGAAGATGTAAACATGCTATAAATGGTGATTGCAGAAACGTTGCAGTTAAGAATTTATCATTTTCATGAGAATCTTCGGTTTTGAGAACTTGCTTCGTTACCCTTCACATCTGATGCGAGCAAGGGGTTGCCCACAAGCTTTTCCCTTTATCTAAAGGAAAGCTTAGATCTGAAATCTGGTGCAGCTCTGGGATGATCAAGCAAAATAGAGACCTTGTGTAAACTGTTCATTCTCCGTTCTCATGCGGCTTTTAGCTGGATGTTACTTTTGAAGCTAATATTACGGCCGTCTAAAGAGCAACCTGGTTAAAGAGCAACCCGCTTACTCACTTCGTTGCTGATCTGTCCGACCACATACATCCGAACTGGCCCAGCGTGGCCGCCTGTATTTGGCACGTCCTGACTGCTCCTTTCACCGGGGTGGACCCGGCGCTCGTAGCCGCTGCTGGAAGCGCAGGCAGCCGCCGCGGGCGCTCGGCCAGCGAGCTGCCACCGCCAGCACATGCGACACTGAGGAGCCCTTGAGAACGGGGCACCGCGGAGCGGCGGCAGGTTTCCCCTCTGCAGGCTCTCACGGCAATTTGGGGGCCTCATTCAGCAAACGGCGCTTTGCATTCCAGTGTTCGTTAGCATCGCTAGCTCTAAGCCCTGCAGAAAAGAGCTCTGCGGCCTTATTCAGATCCCGCTTCCTTCCCCCTCTGAGGCATGCATGCTCTCTCAGGGTTTGAATTACCCCATACTCTTTTCAGGAAAATAAATAGGGTATCTGTAAGTTTAAACATTAAGGCCTTTGTCAGCCCACAGCGAGTAGCAGAGGCCTCCTGTGGATAAAACTATGTTTGGGGGGGAGGTCCTTGTTTTACAGTGCATTGAGTTCTGTTGAGGGACGGAGGCTTGACAGCATTGAGACTGAAGCCCTCTGTCCAGGGGACAGGTGGAGCTCCGGCAAAGAGCCTTTTCCCCCTTTTCACTCCCAACCGCTTGTGCCGAGCGCATTTTGTCCTTGTACCAAAGGGCAGCACATGCAGCCAGAGCGGAGGAGAGGATGTCGACCAACATGACTCAGTTCGCAGCCTTCAGATGACTTGCCAAGTGGAGCGTTCGGTCCTTTTTGTCTCAATCATTTCCTAGCAGATCATCCAGATTTTGTTTTTCAGCTGAAGCGTCTGCCACCTCTTATCTCTGCCGTGCCGTGCTGTGCCGCTCGCTCAGGGGGTGCAGGACAGCCCTCACCACCTCTGCAGCAGGGTGACGGAGTCGTGGAGGCAGGTCTGATCCTGCGCTCAGGTCCGTGTTCTTGCTGCTGTCTCTGCTGTCCTAAACAGCTTCGCGAGCCAAAATTAAGGTTTCTCCAGCACAGACTGCATATGTTACTGGTTAGGTGTACCACCAGTATGACCCACTCTCCTGAACTTGCCAGCTCCCACTGAAGCGGGTGATGAATCTGTTTTATAGTGACTTACATGGAAAAAATGGATCACAGCTCAGCAGTGACGCTTCTTCCCGTGGCATCGCCCTGGTGTGTGATGCACAAAACAGCTACAAGGCGCTGCCTGCCTTTGGTCTGGTTTGAAGCAGACTTTTGTACTAGTTAAATCAGCAATTTGTTCTCCCAGAAATTGCTGGGGTTTAATTGCTGCCGGCAAACGTGTTCAGAAGATAGTAAGGGCTGAAATAGTGGTTCTTAAACTGTGCTCTGTGGGACCATGCAGAGGGACTTGCAGATTCATTAAATAAGCTTTTTGATGGAAAACTTGATAAAGGAGCCAGGAATGCCCAGGAAATTCACGGGTGTTGACAGACGTCCGCTGGTGCGAAAACTGTGGCGAGCGCTAGTGGAGGGAAGTGACGTGGTGTGCCGTTTGTTGCATGCCCATCGGATGAGAAGTTCCCTGAAAACCCTTCGTTAGTGGCCAGAGTTGCTCTTCTGGAAGGTTCTTTGGCCTGGTCAGAGCTCGGTCCTTTCTTGGAAAGCAGAGATGCTCTTTTGTGTCTCCCATTTGATGTTTGAATCCTGTGTTTCTTCAGTCCTTTGTATGCTGGAGCATCTGTTATAAAAGGGGTTTCATGTGGCCGAACAATGCAGATTGTGCCTTTCTTCTCCTAATGGAGATAAAACTCGATTTTTCACAGCCTCCGAGTATGCTGCATTTTGGCCATCCTCAGCCACCCCTCCAGGACAGCTCAGCCCAAAGCTCCTTCCTGCGCCTGCCCCCAGTTTATCCACCCAAAGCCCAGCAGCCACCCCTGCGTCCTTACTGGGATCCTGGTCTTGGATTTGATCCGGTGCCATGAAACCTTTCCGCGTCCTCTGCTGTGGAACATAATTGCTAATTCCTTAATTTATGCCTTCTGATCTTCTGTCTCTAGTGCTGCTTGTCTCCAGGTAAGCAGCCAGAAGCAGACGCCTTCTCCCTGCCCATGCCACCCCAATGCTCCGTGGCCGCTTTGTGCCGTGTTTCTCTATGGCTCCAGGCAAAACTGAACGTAGCGTGATTCACGTTAGCCTCCCGTCATTCTCCGTCTTTCCTCTTTCCATTTCTCTTTGGACTTTTTCACGCTCCTGTACTCTACAGTAGTTTAGTCCTTTAGCCAGGATTATTTTATTCCATTTCTTAGATAAAGGGTTTGGAGGCCAGAAACGTATTATTTCTGTGTTAACTGGAAGGGCTCTTTGGGCTGAGAGAGGAAACTTCTCTTGGATCAATGCCAGAAATAGCACGTCTGCCCCTTCCCTTGACTAAATGACCTTCAGATTTAATATTGATGTGTAGCTTTATCCTCGCTCTATTTTAGACTAAAGAGGCGATCTTTGTCTGCTGGGGGACCGTGATAGGGCATGCCCGTGTAGGTACGTGTGTTATTGCGGGCTCCTCTGCGCGGTGAGCTGCGGAGGAGCAGAGCACTGCAACTACAGAGAGAATATCTGCAGCTTTATTCAGTGGGTGTTCTCTTTTCCTAAAAGGCTTGGTGCTTCTATTACTTTGAGCAGGGATGACCTCCCTCTGCTTCAAGCCAGAAAAACATATTTTCATTTTCCCTGCAACTCCGAAGCGACTCAGATTGAAGGCTTGGAAATCAGGGCAAGCCCATGAGCGAGTGGGCATGAGATGCGATTGCACGCGCGCAGATTGCTGCCTCTGCCTCCTGCAGCGCGGCTCTCCCGGGTGGGGCTGGGAAGCAGATTGCTTCTTGCTTCTCCCCTGGAAGGCAGGGAACTTGGGGAGCCTTGGGACTGCACCTGATGGGTGAATTCATACCACTGATGCTGTTAATGTTCCCTAAAATCCATTAGCTCGCCCTTACTCCCTGCCCACCCCAGCCCATTTCAGCCGTATTTGGCATCGATGATAACTTCTGCTTCAGCTGGAAATCCTTCTTGGCTTCTACCTGTATTGTCCTAATGTCACTACGTGGTCCAAACAAATGTGTTTTTTCTTGACTTAGAGGCTGCCCAGGGAAGTGGTTGAGTCTCCATCCCTGGAGGGATTTAAAAGCTGGGGAGATGTGGTGCTTAGGGACATGGGTTAGTGGTGGGCTTGGCCGTGCTGGGTTAATGGTTGGACTCGGTGATCTTAAGGGTCTTTTCCAACTTTAACGATTCTATGATTCTATGACTTCTACCTCTGTGTGATCTTAAAAGCCTGCTTGCTCTAACGAGCGGTGAGGAAGACTGGGAATAAAACTTTTTAAGAAGAGCCATTTGTGAAAAGGGTTTAGCGCTTTTGTGCTTCAGGTACAGAGCAGAGCTTAATTTTGTGATGCTCAGAGCTGTATTTACGAACACAAACTTCATGTTGGAATGTGTGCAAAGCTCTCTCCTCTTCCTCCCAGGACATTAAAGAGCAGATAAGGAGGGTGAGGTCATCTCAGTAGAGCAGAAATTTCCCAGGCCTAGAGAAGCAGCCTGCTTCAGTGTAATCACTTATCCTGAAGTTTCATTTTGATCTTGGGCTGCAAAACCTGTGGAGTTAAACAAAAACAGCCCCCTCCCTATGATCCATGACAAAAACCCCTTTGACCTCAGCTCTTAACGGCTGCATAATAAAAAGTGAAGAGGCTGAAGCTGCATTTTCGTTCCTGGAAAGATTGGAATATCCAGTGCTACTCACTCCTGTCTGCCGGTACTTCCTAGGTGCGGTGTATGGGGCAGAAGAGGAAGACTCTATCTCCTGCAAGCTAAACCAAGAGGGAAATGAAAGCATCTTGTATTTGTTGGACTGCTCACTTCAGTCCTGCTTGGATTGATGAGGATGAGAAGTTGCTTAGTTGAAAAGAGTTTGGGCAGATGTCTGCATCCCGTGTTACTCTATAGTGAGTCCTTACCAGCTCCATCACTGGGAGGTTTGGTAACTACTGGAGGAGTAGTCACCTTCTCCTCCTGCAGGGAGAGCTGAGGCATGGGGATCCAAGGAGTTCTAGATGAACTACAGTTTTTCTTGGCTATCTCATTGTGAGATTGTTTTGGTGGTGCTGCCTGAGTGGAAAGCTTTGCAACGCTGAGATGACTGCAGTTGCACTTGCTTAGATCAAGTTGAGGGCAGCACGATGGGGAAACTGCCTTTGCCGGTGCTGTTCTCTTTATGGTGTGAGCTGGAAGGTTTTCATGTCCTGGAGAATAATTCCATAAATTCTGCCTTCAGTAAACCCTTCTGAACAATGAAAAGCATGTCCCAAATAAGTCCTGTTCTGACACGGTGTTGTATTAATGCCGTTCACCAACTGGAGCTTGGAGCTGCTGTCCTCGCACTGGCAATAATTTAACATAGTTTCTGTATTATGGAATATTGATTTACTGTGGAGCGTAAAAATGTGCAGTACTCAGCAGAAGGGCCTCACCAATTGTTATGCTCCAGGAACACTGCTGCTCAGGAATGTGAAATAGATTTTCCCTTTTAACAATAGATCCTGATTTGCATAGTCTCTATTCTCGTTTCTCCAGGGACTGTGCCACTAATGGTCTGTAGTGAGTGCTCCCCCACTTTGACACCAAACTACTCTATTTGCACACATACAAAGGGCTTTGCTGTTGAGCAAGTGTAATAACTTTTCAAACAGTTTGTGTTGTAATTGTCTCCTCTCTGTTGTGCACTGCTTCTTGTTTGAAGAATTTAAGATGCTGAACACCCCCTTCCTTCTCTTCTTTGGTGCTTTAGCTGCTTTAATTTCAGGGAAGCTTGGTTTACAGCAATCCAAAAAGTCAAATCGTCCTGCGCTGCCAAGTGAGGTGGTATCTTGTTGCTGGTTGAAGGAGAGCAGGAGCTGGGAAGTGGCTTGTTTGCTCAAGCATACCTTCTTGGAAAATGGTGACTGCTGCTGCGAGCCCTGGCCGTCCCAGCCCGTGAGGTGTTTTTTGACCGAGGATGTCCCAGCAGCTTTTATTTATTTTCTAGCGTTTCCTAGAGAGGGTGCTGGTTTTCTACAGGGACGTGTTGGGGAATGCTTGGCTTGCGGTCTTTGCCAGTATATCTGCCTGCCTGTGCTTCGCTGGTGCTTTGGCAGCAAGCAGAGTTTTAGGATGGAGTTGTAATGTGTGCAATTTGTCAAGTATTTCAGGACCTTTTATTTTAAAGAAATTCAAGAAAATGGCTTGTTGTAGTTGTTGTTGGTTGTGCTCATGAGGCATGAGTGAAGATGGTAAAACCAGCCTCCGTGATCGTGTACCCGTGTCCTCCTCTTAGTGAACAGGAGTCGCTGGTCCCTAGCTACCGAGTTTGCCAAGGGAAGGTTGTAGATCTCTTCATGCAATCCCACCTTTAATGCAAAGAAGGGGAAAAAAACGAAGAGCAAAATTTCCATTGGCTTAGTGCTTCTGCTACTTTCTGCTTTCTAATGGAAGAGGTATAACTTCTAATGAAAAATACGGGTCTAAAAAAGGTAATATGTACTGTCCTGTGCAACCCAGATCTGTTAGGAAGCTGTCGTAAGCAAAATTATAATATTGATAAAGGGCCTTACTCACCAAAAGGGAGGATGTGCTCCTGGAAGAAGTTGGTTGTGAGCTTGAGCAATCCTATTTTAGGCGTTCTGGGGGAAAGGTGGGCATCTTGGTACTTGGTTTGTATCGTTGAGAACAGCATATTAATCAGAGCTTTAAGGGAAAAATTCCCAATGAACTGAAAGTGCATTGCAGTTGGAGCAAACTTTGTTGTTCAGTTATAAACACCTTCCGTGCATGGTATAGGCTTACCTTCTTGTTCCTGGCTTTAGCTACAGCGGGTAACAAACTGCCTTGCATTTTCTGGTACGATGATGATCAGGCAAATTCTGTGCATTGGCAGTATTAGCTATTCTGCTGGCCGCTGTGCCTGCATAGTTGCTTGTGAGCATGTGGAGAACTATATTGAAAAAGTGGTCCAATAAATTCTCTTATAAATGTGGTATTTTTCAGCTGGCTGCTCTGCTGTGCATCTGGAGAGTCGGTTTTGCTGGCATAACAGCCAGGTCTTCGTGTCCACGCTCCTTTGAGTTCCACCTCCTGTCCCCAGCCTGCTCCCCTACCTTCCCCTTTTCTCCCCACACCTTGCTCCGTAGTTCGTGGGTGCCGAAACGGGATTCAGACATGGGCCAAAGTACTTGCATTGGCATAGCTGAGAGAATAAAATGAGAATTTTAGGCTGTTGTCACAGAACAATTGTTGCTGCTAAGGGCTGGAGAGCAGCTAAAGCTTGGAATGGCTGTTTTTCAGACAGTCAGCTGAATAAATGCTTGGGGCATTGCATAAATGTCATAGCATAAAGATCTGGGGCACTTGGATTTGAAATATCGCAGAAGTTCAAACCTAGCCCTGGCAACCAGCGTGAAGAATTTCAGCAAAGATCTTAAAAGCATTCAGGAAACTAAGAAAGAAAAAAAAAATATAAACTGCAGTTCTAAGTCTGAGCAGAGCCTTCTGCTGGGCCATGCTGTTTTGCTTCTGACTGATCGACGTGCTGCCAAATTTATGCCTTGGTCATGAACTCAACAGAAAGTGAAATCATAAGGGTATGACAGTCATTTTGCTGAAATCTCTTTATAGTTAATGGGTACACCACGTCACAGAGCCCTTACGATTAGGGGTCTTTCTGGGCTTCATGGAAAATTAGGACTTTTTTTTTTTTTTTCTTCTTCTTTTAAACAAGTGACACCTTGAGATAGCTGAAGAAGTTAGGCAAGCCTGGGGGGTAGTGATACGGCAGCAGAGGAGAGCAAGAGCGTCACGGGAACGGGGCGAAGCGAGCTTTTTGGGAGCAGAGGGCTGGAGCGGCATCTGTGTGTGCGTGTTGGCTTGGGGAGTTGAGCGCTTTGGGAAGATCCTCTCGGTCTTTGGGAATGAATGAGGTGGAGGTGCTAAGAGGAACGCTAGTAAGGTAGCACAGTCTTTTGCCTTCAAGCTCATGAAAAACAATAATGAAACAAAAAACCCAAACCAAGAAAACCTTGGAGTGCTCTCCAGCGCTGAAGTGGTGGTTTCTAGTCTAGTATTTCCCCGTCATACGTCCATATCCCGGCGGATTCACCCGTTCATGGAAGGAAGCTGAGTGGAAGTTGAGAAGGTAGAGAGTGCACGTTGTTCATCTGCGCAGTGCTTACAGGAGACTCCTGCTGAAGATCAGCACTGAGCCATTGGTGGCCTCTGCCTTGACTTCCTTGCCCGGTAAGAGCGAGGAGCGACTGCAGCTTTTGCTGCAGGTCAGCTGAGGCAGAGGAAGGCAAGTTCTGAAAAATGGTAGGAAGGTGCCAAAATGCCTGTCCCAGGCAGCTGTGGCCCAGTCCAAACCGCTGTGGGGTCTGCTGGGCAAGGGTTTGTCTGCTGGGCAAGGGTTTGTCTGCTGGGCAGGACCGAGCCAAGATGTGAAGCTCTGCCGGGAAAGCGTTAAATACATCACCCCTTATCATTTACCTCTCTCTGCCTGTTGTCTTAGTGACTGGCTCCCGTGTCCTTGTTTGGAAGGTGTCCTCTTTGTGTCACCATGTTGTGAGTGCGTCAGTCATGCTGTCAGGTTGGCGCAGGGGACAGGAGTGTATTTCTGTCCCGTGGGATTCATTCCCCGGGACTCGTTCTGATACCCGTGGGCACGGAGTTGGGCCCGGCCGTGGTTTGGTTCCTGTTGGCTTGGCCATAGGTGAGGTGGGCACAGCGGAGGGAAGCGCAGGGGAGCTGATCTCGTGTGGACAAAACGTATTGCCATCACTTGCAGACCCTGCTTGGGAGCTGGCGTCTGAAATCCCACAGATCCTTTTGCTGATGGCCTTAATGAGTATTTTAGGGTCACCATCCAAACAGAAGATGTTTATTGCATCCTTCCAGTTCTTAAAACCAAAACCTATTAGGGGATCCACTCAACCTTTTTGAGAGACCGTTCTCCCATTTCCAGGCTTCGGTGAAAGCTGTCACGTGTTCCCCTCGAGGTTCCTGGGTTTCCATTGGGATTGTGGATGGGACTGAGAAAGGGCCAGCGCAGACAGGGCGAGTGACTCAGCATCACCGACACATCGTGAGTCACCGCTGCTGCGCACCGGCGTACCACCGCACCGCCGGCGCACCGCTGCAGGATCCGAACGCGGGAGGTGGTGGGCTCCAAGCTGTTACGCATCGGGATGAAAAGTTGTATCATCAGCACCCGAGCCGATGTGCCTTGTGCGATGCCTGGGGCGGCATGGCGTTTCGCTCTCGGATTATAGTGTTCTTGAACTGCTCTGGTTTCGGCTGTTAACTCCGTTTCTGCAGCACAGCCAGACCCTGAACGTGGCACAGGGGTGTGCGAGAACTAAAATTACAAGTTTCCACAGGTGATGCAGGTTGTGTTTCACCAGCCAGCGGTTTGCTCTGAGCTAAAAACAGGAGGTAAATAAAATGATTTTCAGTTTCCCGATGAGAAATGGAGTACAGTTTGTTTGCCGTGTGCATATCTCCGTAGAATTTGCTGGCTTGTTCCCTGCCTGCTTGCTGGGATTCCTCTTGCATGGCATATATTCTTCTTCAAAGTATTACGTTTAAGGATAGTTTAGTAGGGTGGCTTGGTTTTTAGTTCCTTTTCTGAGGACACTTTCTGAAACCATTTGCACTTCAGAAGTATAACTTTTGTTAGGATAAGCTTGATACTGAGGTACGTAGATGGTGATGATGTTCAACAACAGCAATAATCCCCTGACATTTTATTTCAGGGGAAAACTTGTTTCTCAAAGAGTGGATTCAAGTATATTTTTGTTACGCAGCTTCTAAAGTAGTTAAAATTGTCCTGAATCACAGTAAAAGCTGTTAGTAGGGAGGAAGGGCTGTGAAGGTGGTGTGGTAGCTTTGGTTGGGGGGTGCGTGCCCCCTGCCCCCCACCTCGACAGTCGTTTCACTTTGGTATTTTTAATTTCCCTCTTTTGCTTCCCCATCTGTAGGTCTCTTTGTGGATTGAGTTTTGTACCCATCCAAGGGTTTTCTTGGATCCTTGGGCTGCGCTTCCCTTCTGCTAGGAAGGGATTTGGGGATATTTTGGGGAGAGAAACTGCCGTGAGAGGGTGGCCTGGTGCAAAGGCTTTGGTTGCAGCAGCGAGAGGGGAGAACGCAAGAAATTAACTCCCGTGTGGAGCATTGCCGCGGGTTGAGGGGCTGCTGGGACCCACGGCTCCGTACCGGTGTTGAGCCGTGGGCTAGGCACCATTTCTGCAACCGGCGTTGTTAGAAATTTGGGTTCTGCTGTGCGCAGTTGCCACAGGCTTGGGCGGTCTCGTCCTGCCATAATTTCTATGCAGGAGTTCAGGCATCTTTTAATGGCTGGCCTGGGCCAATTTTTTTTTCTTTTTTTTTTTTTTCTTTTTTAATAGAAATGAACTAGAGATGCCAAAACAAACCTTTCATATCCTGATCCCCGTGATGGTTGCTCTGTAGACAAAGCATTGCATGCTGTGGCCGGTGGAGTGGTTTGGATGGTTCCTCATCATCAAAAAGGAGGGCAGTTGTGATCTGCTTTATTTGAATGCAAATTACGCATGGCCCCCGGGTTGCTGGCGGCCAGCCAGCGCTGCCCTCTCTCTTGGGCAGAAGCCTGGCATCCTTGCTTAGCCCTACTCAGCAGCAAAATGCCGTAGGATTTGCGCTCACAAATTTCCCCCGAGCAGTGGGGGTTTTTCAGTGAGGAACAGTGGAAGTAACTCTTTACTCCCAGCCTCTAGAGGTCTTCGGTTTTTCTGAATATGGGAATGAATGAACGGAGTTGAGGTTGGGACTAGATTTAGATGAGTGCCGAGCACGTGCTGTGAATAGAAGAGCCCTTCAGAAGCCGATGTTTCTGTCCACAGGATGGGGGCGGGCGTTCGGCTGAACAAATTGTTCACTTTGGCTTCTTCGCAGGCAGAAATGTTATGATCGGCTAATGAGATTGTACTTGAGCACTTGTGGGGTTTTCTCTTCCTCCCTTGGAGTTGTCATGCAAGTGTATTTGGCAGAGTTTTAACTCTTGCTCCACCCATAGATCAGTTTTTGCACTGGTCTAAAAAAAAAAAGTATAAAAACTTGGTGGTCTGAGGAATGAACTTGAATATAAGGGGTCAGGAGCAAACGGGAAAATAGCAGCTGAATTGGGTGCAAATCTCTTTCTTCTTTAGTGAGGCACAATTAAAGATCATGAGAGCAATTGAAAAAGCTGCGTTTGCGTAGTGCTTGGGGAACGACGCTTAGATTTTTGTTGTCAGAATTGTATATGTGAGCAGAGCACATGGCTTTTTTCCCTTGGGCATGTCCCGGGTTTCCAGGGTGCATAAGCAGTGGTAATGCTGTCCCCAGCATGGACTGCAACAGCAAGTGTCCCAGTATTTTACTTTATTTTCAGTACCGGCATTTGAGCCCCTCAAAAGATGAGCAGAGAGAGGGAATGAGAAACTTTTTTTAACCTGATTTTAATGAGAGTGTTTTTCAGTTTCCGGTGAATCGACAGGAGTTGATTTAACCATGAGATTTCTCTTGGCATCTCAGTATTGTTCAGGAGTAGGCATTGCACCAGTATGGACATGAAGCATTGCATTGCATTCGCACTACTAAACTTTGCCCTGGGGCTGCTGCCTTGTGGTAGGTAATGCAAGGAAAGCATGCAGAATTAATATGGATGATTTGCCCTTTCATAGAGTTGACAGCTGAATGTCATAAACTCTCCTATTTGAAACTCTTTTTGTGGCCTTTTGGCAGGTTTTGTCCCTGCCGAAGATCCCAGGTGGAAATGGGAACTTAGCTCTGGTGTACCCCGCTTTATTTGCTGTAGCTGGCAGCAAGATGTGGCGGACTTGGCAGTGGTAGGTTAACGGTTGGACCTGATGATCTTAAGGGTCTTTTCCAACCTTAACAATTCTATGATTCTATGATTCTAAGATCCCTCTTCTAGTTAAGAACAGCGAATTGCATCGGGTGCTGGTACTCGGGCAGCTCTCGGGAGGGCACAAAGCGCACCTCTGAGCATTTTGGCAGTGGTGGGATGCGGAGTTGAGTATAGAGCTGGGAAGAGGAAGGCAGCTTGTGCAGAGATTTTGGAGCAGAATCAAAATTCGGGATGGGCCTGTGGCTTCCTGCAGTTGCAAATGGGCTGGTGCAGTCCCAGATATGTGTGTAACAGATGATGAGATCTCGCACCTGTATTTCTTCTTGGTTCCTCAAGGAGAGGACAAGTGTTTGAAGGGCCATATGAAGCCAAAAGCAGGTTGTTACCAATCCAGAGCCAACCGGCTGGGATGTTAGGAGCAGTTCGTGGCAAACCAGTAGTACCCACCCTGCCTTTTTGACAACCCCACCGACAGATCCCAAGCCTGGTAGACCCACAAGGGATGAACATGGACAGCAGCTCCGGAACAATCCCACGTTTTCAGTGTGGGCCTTGCCTTTGGTGGGAAAGAATGTGATGTGCTGGGGTGGGACTCTGGTGAGTCAACGCGGGGGGTGGGATCGGACAGCCCAAGAAAAGGAGAATTTGGCCATATAGCACAAGAGTGGATCAGGGTGGAGACCTCCATGCAGAACCAGCTCCATGCAGCCAGTCTTGCAGACGAAGCTCTGTGGGACATTGTTTTACAATCTCCGCTCCCTTCCTTCTCCCTCAGATAGTGAAGCGTTGACCCAGCTGCATCTCAGCTGGGCGTTAGAGACTAAATCCTTCTCCCTGCAGCACGGCACATTCAGGATTGTCAAAGTGGATCCCCAGTTGTGGGTCATCTGGCAAGCATCTCGTCATTCCCAGTACTGAAGCCTCATTTGGTGGACAGGTACTTAATTGTCTCATTCAAGAAATGTCCTATACTGTACCTCTTGGCGTCTGTCCTAATGCCATGGAGAGCCTCCTACGTGAAATCAGCTAACGCCCTTCCAGCTTGCCTCTGGCAGGCGAGAGAGGCTGAGGTTGCGTGTCTTTTGGGAGAAGGTCTCGAAATCTGGGGGTTTGAACCAGACCTGGTGATCTTCGGCGATTTCTTCCATTGAAAGCTGCGTAGGAAGGGGGAGAGTAAATATAGAGCGGCCTCTGCGTTGGTAGGTGACGGGGGACAGAAAAGCCCCTGGGTATGTGCCAGTAAATAGTGGAGGAGGGGAACCATATGGAAGGTGCCTGGAAAGCTGCGGCTTATTGCCTCGTGTTGCGGCATTAATCTGTATCTGCGCGGGAAGGGAGAGGCCGGTGGCATGACGGCCGAGGACTTTCAGATGCGCCGTGTGCCCCCGGGTGTGCCGGCTCCCCGTCCGGCACGCGGGCAGGGCGGCCGTGGTGCCGCAGAGCCGGCAGTGCCATGCAGCTCACCGCGGGCTCGTGCTTCGTTGCCAAGAGCGCTTTCTGGTTCATGGCAAATCTCTGCCATAGCTATTTTGCTGTGCAGGCTGCTTGAAAAGTTTTTTAGTGTTTCTGTGTGTTGGATTTCTCTCTCTTCCTGGCATCGACTCTCTTCCAGCGCGACCTGTTATTCCTCATTTAACATCAAGATGATTCGGGTTTGCTGAAGTGCTCTGGGTGGCAGAAACAATCTCGCTCCAGACCCCGGCGGTCTTGTTCATTACTGCTTCTTGTTCATTACTGCTGACTCCTAGAAGTGGTTCTGATCCGTAGTTCCCCCCCAGCCTGTAACTTTGCAATCTGAAATCTTTTAACTTCATTTTTTCTCTACTGCTCCATGTCATTATCAGGATGGTTTAGCAGCAGCTGGTGGATCTGCTCTGTTCACTTTGCAGCTGGGTCTTTAGTAGGGCAGTCTTCCAGTGAAAAATAATTCTGCTAATCTCTAATTCCCCCAGTTTGTTGGTGCCGTCTCTGTCTGCCCCATTGTCATTCAGCTGCATGGACTCAGCAGAAAGCAAGACGGACTGACAGCCGGCAAGGGCTTTTCACCACCGGTCCTGTGGTGGAGGGAGGCAACGCAGCTTCTCTGAGGTCCAGAAGCAGCAAAATGAACCTGTGTCTCCTACGACTTGCTGGTACAAAACCAGCCGGCAGCAGGGAATTCCAACGGGCCTGAATTTCCTCTAAGGCGATATGTAAAACCTGCTCATGGGAGGAGGGCAGAGGGGTGCCATTCCTTGGAAGTGGAAAGATCCCTGTGCATCTTCACCCAGAAGTGCTTTGTGGACAGCTTTGACTTGATGTTTATACATAGGCTTGGTTTAAGCATGTATCATAGGTGGAGGTTGTGTTAGGGAGGGCTTATCTACATGGAGCTTGTACAGCTTTTACAGCACCACGACTGCTGAGGCGACTGAACCGGGTCTAGCACAGGTCGTACCGATGGAAAGGCATCAACGGAGGTGTTGCCGTGTTCATTGGCAGGGCTGTATTTATATTGCTTATTAAAAAAAATAGTAAAACGAGAGCACACGCCCCTTTCTGAAATAGCCGAAGCCAAGCTCTGCGGTGCGTGGGGCCGCCTCGGCAGCTCGCTGGGCCAGCGGGAGCGAGTCACCTTTCTGTCCTGTTGGCTCTTCCACCTCTGACGCGGGGACACTGCTGCTGGCAGGAGCACCTGGCTGGTGGGTTTTGTTTTCTGGAGTTGACTTTGCCATTTAGGATAACTGATTTTAACCCACAATTGCCTGTTTTTTACTTAGGGAAGGACTGGAGCCCATCCCAAGCACTTGGGCTGATGTGACACAGGATTTATTCCCCCCACCCTTCTGCAGTCATATTAAACTAACTGCTGGTTTTTAGGAAGAAGTGTTTACCTCTGAGAATTTGTCATGTTGATAAAGTTTCTTCCTGTAGGTTCCTAAAGGCTGTGTGTTTCTGTTGGAGAGGTGGGCACGGTACAGCACGTCTGGGAGCCCGGCGCTGCGGCGCAGGAGCTGTCGGCACCGGTTTGAGGCTACAGCCACAAAGGGCAGGATTTGAGGTCTTCTGCCACTGGTGGGGAGAGGGATCCCGTTCTTCCCTCGCCCCCTTCCCGTGAAGCCCTGCAGCCTCCCGCAGTATTTATAACGCTGTGGGCTGAGCTTGGCTCCCCGCTTGTTCTTCCTCCTCCATCCCAGCCTCCCGGCCCTCTTGGGCACCTTCGGGCATGCGCGGGTTCCCTCTGGGAGAGGAGACCTGAGGCTGCTAATTCTGCGTGCACGCACCCTTTCCGATAAGCACCATCTGCTGAGGCCTGCAGGACGCTGTCCTTGTCGGTCAAGCTGAGTGCCACGCCAGCTGGGCACGCGGGCAAGGGGCGGCTGTCGCGCCCGTCGCGTCCTCTGCCGAGGCCGCTCTCCTGTGCGCGCTGGTGCCCGCAGAAGGGGCATGAGTCTACCTGCGAAATCATTTTTTTTAAAAGGATCAGGCTCCTAAATAATTCCTTTTCTGTGCTGTTTCATGAGCTGACCCTCCTGTCCCAGCTGGAGGGGCTGTCCCGTGCCATCCTCTGTAGCCTGTTTTGTGCAAGCGCTTGCCATCGCGCAGAGCGCACCCGTGCAGCAGCACGATGAGCGGTTTCCCTTGGAGGACGCGGGATTTAACTGCTTTGCTGCTGCTCGCGTTGCTCCCCGCGCCAGCTTTGCCTCTCGAAGCACAAGACCGCTCTCAAGACGAGCCATGCAGCCCGCTTCCAGCGACACCGCTCTCTGCAGCCATCTGGCCGTCTCTTCAGTCGTCGTCTTCGGTTTAATCCAAACCCCGTTTCGGGCAAGTGCAATTAACTCTTTTATTAATTGTCACGTTAAAGTCCCTAATGTTTAGAAAGAAAGGAAGTGGGTTCCCCCCGCCCCGAGCGGGGTGTCTGGCTGAGGTTTCAGGTGCCTGTGCTGACTGCAGCGGCTTCGCATGCTCTATTTTGCATGTGGTTGCTCATTTCTAGCGCTAGGCGAGAAAATAATCATTCTTTCAAAATATTTGTATAGAGATTAAAGCTAAAGAAGCTACATGGCTTGTTATCCAAAAGGTGGTCTACATGAGGAAAACACATATGTGTTGCTGACAGCAAATTGCAGCAAAGGGTGTAATTGAACAGGCTCTGAAAAAGGCTTAATTCTAAATATAGAGGAGCACGCTACGCTCAGTACTGTTTTGGAAAGTGTGGCTGAGCCATCATTATGTATCTTCCCCTCCACCTATGCCGCAGGGTGTCAGAGGATGAAGTGTGCATTACTGTGTTTCACTTTCTTGGTTTATTTTTGGTTTAAATCCAGTGGGCTTTTCTGGGGTAGGATGTGTCCTGATTTTAAGGTGAAGAGCAGGTCTGCTGCTGCTTACGCTGCCCTGTCACTTAGGAATCTAAATGGGCGTAAGGTGTTTTTTATACTTAATCTCCATTTCTGTGTAATCTGAGCAAAAGAATGAGATGTATTTAACGGAGCAGGGCAGTATTGTTCCAGCAGGCATAGGCGCTTTATAATGTTGCAGAGGCGAGCAAGGGAGCTGGCAGTTTGGAGGTGCTCTCAGCAGCTTGTGATATTTCTAAAAACAATTCCCCGTGCTACGTGGATCCCCAGAGAGCAAACTGAAGCCTGCTGCGATCTGGCTTAGAGTCCTAAACTTTCTAGGGGTCTGGATAGCCTTTTGCATCCACAGATGCTGAAGATGCCATAAAAGCAGACACAGCCATTGCAGAGGTCTTTCCTGTTTTTAAGCTATTAAAAAAGATGAACTCTTCTCCAGTAAAGTTGTTCTTAGCTTCTGAAATGAGAGTATGGTAGAATTTCACTGAAACTTGGCTGACAGAGAAGTAACGCGTTCTGGAAAGTCTTGTGGGAAACTACGACGTGAAAATGCTGTCAATCTTGTGGGTGATTGAGTCAGAGCAGCGCCGCTTTTCCAGCGATGCTCAGAGAAACTGCGAGATAAGGGAGATCTGCTTCCCAAGCACCGCTTTTCTACCCTCCGGTGTCGTGGAGGGGATTTTCGTGCCATTTAGGCCTAGACTGGAGATCCCTCGTGGGGAGGAGGGACCGTCGAGCTTGCAAGGCGTTACCCTTCTTGGAACAGAGTAAAGCATGACTGGGCTGGAGAGCTGGATTAGAGCTGCGTGATCGGGTGATGCTGGGGTGGTGTTGGCAACTGCTCAGCCCATTGTAAACCAGATTAACCCTGTGGTCACTCTGCCTTGCTGGTGGGGTGTATCAGATCTTTCCAGCCCCGGTGCTCAGCTGCCTTGGCCGCCTCCTGTCTCGGGCTCTGCTGACTGTATCCTTGGTGTAACTGATGGAGGATTAAGATCTGGCCTTGCTGTGGCATCCATCTACAATAAATATTAAAATTTCCACCCAACATAAGGTCAGCGTTGATTAAAATAGAGCAGGCACTTTACACAGGGAAATATTCCAGAGAGAAGGACTTAAGCTCCTGAAAGTGCTTTGAAAATGGTCTTGGAGAGGGCTGGGAGGACTGTAGGAAGCAGATATAATTGCCCGTTTTTTGGTGGAAATCTGGCCTCATCTAAGTTGGCACTGAAGCGACGTCTCCCACGCAGCCAAGAGGTCCAGTAAGAATATGGAGAACGTGTCTTGTTCTGAATTTGTGGGTTTCGCTTGCAGTTCGAAGGAAACTCCTCCTTTTCAGGGTATTTCTATTAGTTGATTTGAAACTTCTAATAACCCTGGTGCTTTTTTTTTTTTCTTAAGGCAAGTGCATTTGGTAGCAGTACGCCTAAATAAGGGCAGATGCATAGGAGGTGTAGATTTTTCTAAGAACTTGATTATTGCTGTTCCTTACCATCGCTGCAGCTAGGCGTGCTTCAGGAGTAAATCTCATTTACCACGAGCTGCTTTTGCTATAATAGCAGGTTTCAGCTTTGAAATGGGTTAATCCCAGCAAAAGACTTCTTGGTTAGATTTTGGAAGAAAATCTGGACATTGCTGTGGCTCCCCTGCCCCGTGTGCTCTCGCTGGGTTCAAAAATGCTACAGGAGGAGGGGGAGATGGGCAAAGGGAATTATTTTGTGATTAATTTCTTAATTGCCAAACATCCAGATGCAGCAAAGGCTTTGTGCAGTGGCACTGGATTTGTGCATGCGCTTTCTGCTGATGCTTTGTTTCTGCACCATGTTGTGGTTTTCTTCCTTTCTGGGTAGCCTGAATATTTCTCCACTGGAATCAGGATGCTTAGGGTATATTTTCATAATATTAGGGCTTTTAATGTGGGAGAGTGGAGCCATGGATTTTAAGTACCTTACCGTCTTTGTGTTCCTTTCTGCCCTGGAGTGCGGTAGTAGAGAGTAAGGGTGTTTTTATAGCAGTTGACCGTAAAATGCAATGGTGTAGTCCATGCACTAGTGAAAGGACATTTATGCTCCTGCAGAACCGTGCTTTGTGTTTACAGCAGAGATAAAGAAGGTAGGAAATCAGTCAAGAGCTGCAAAGTGCGTGGGTTCCCCCCATGCACCCACACGCGCTCGCCTTCTCTCACACTGCACCTCTGAGCCCCAGAGATCAAGAGGAGTTGCTCACTTGGTAATTTTCTGATGGTTTTTCCTGCCTTCTTCGTTTGCTCAGTCAAGCCATCGGATGCAGAAATCAAGTTTACTGTTGCCCGCTTTTCCTTTGCAACACCTCGTTGCAGGGGAGCGGCTTGTGCAAGGCGCTGTTAGCTCTGTTGCTCGTCTCCAAACAGTGGTTACTCTTAAAACCGAATGATGGTGTGTTGTGAAACTTGCCACTGAGTTTTAATTGTGGCCGTGTGGTACGCGCTGGGGTTCAGGTGTATTTTTGTGACTGATGACGGAGGTCTTTTTTTTTTTTAAAGAGGCTATGTCGAGGAAGAGAGGGCAGATGGGGTTTGTTTTCTCCAAGACTTGCAAAAGTGGGTCTGGCAGATGTGGCCAGGTAGGACTGGAGCTGCTGGTTCAGCTAAGCGTGGAATAAAATCTTAACGCTTGCATAGGCAGGACTTCAATCATTGGGTAACAAAAGTTGTTTTAATATTGCTCTGTGGAAGCATGGCTTTTATAGCACGTCTGTACTTCGGTTGGTAAGTATTAGCAGTGGCTAGATGGTATCAGTCATGCCATTCAGGATGTAGCTTTGATCTATCTTGTCAGTTCTGCTAGGGTTTTTTGTGGACTGTATAATTAAAATCACACTCAAAATAATCCCCTCTTCCCCTCTCTGTTTTTCCAGGAGGCGAAGAGCAGAGTGGAGATGGGCAGCAGACCGTGCAGCCATCGTCAGTCGCTGGAATTGGCTTCAAGCCCACGTCTCAGACCTGGAATACCGAATCCGGCAGCAAACGGACATTTACAAGCAGATTAGAGCCAATAAGGTGAGGACCAGGAGGGCGTTTGGATACGTGGGATTTTGCTTTGTCTGCCTCCTCATGGCTTGCTTTTCTGATGCAGTGGAGAGTGCGTATGCAAAGTCGGATGCTTTTTTTCCCCCTGCATCTCTCAAAAAGCATATTGCACAGTTGTGACTAATTGTAATGCTATTTGGCATGGGTGGAGTGTAATTCTTCTCCCTGGTTCAGTATGGTAACGTGAAGAGAGCAGTACCTCGCTTTAAAGTCAGTCTTTGGGTACTGAACAAAACCGTTGCTTTTGCATGCGTGTTGCTGTTCCCCGTTGTTTGAGCCTTTCTCTTTTTTATTTGATTTTTTTTAAGAAAAACCCTTCCCATTCTTTCCTTTTGGGAGTAGCTGAAGATGGGGATAGGGAACAACTTAACAAGAGACTTACTGGGGAAGGGAGGGGACTGGGGAGGAAGTTAGCTTGAGATGCTATCACATAGCACAGGCTTAAAATTGAGTCTGTATCATAAAAAAAGACTTTCTAGGTGCTGACCTTTCTCTGTGGAAGGAATTATTTTTTTCAGACTTGCTCTCGGATGACGGGAGGATGGGGGAGAGCAGAGAAGGGATGAGGAAGGAATTGTTATCAAGGCTTGTTCAGGCATGCACATCTAAATGTCAGGCCTTGGAGGGAGGAATGTCTGGAGTTTGTGGCAAGCAGGCTCGTGGGATTGCATCAACTTACAGATCCTCAGGAATTCAGAGTCCAGCAAACGCTTTTCCCGAGAGGAGAGAGGCTTCCAGGCGGGTGGAAAGCATGGGCAGGGAAGGGAGACGGGACTTTTATGCAGCTATGTAGAAAAACAGGCTCATTGAGTGAGTGAGGGCTATAAATGACCAGGGGGAAGAGCACGGCTTGCTGAACAGAATACGTTGCCGAGATTCGAGCAAAAGGCTTCTGGAAGCGGCCTGTACGTCAAATTAATGAACCGCTTTCAGAAAGAATCGTCTTCCTTCTGTCTTAAGAAAGCCAATCATGCAAGATGGTTTCTAAGTATAAAATACAAAATAACTAAATGTTTATATGCTAAAAGTTAAGTAATGGAAGAAATGAGAAAACTTATCTAACAAAGTGGAAGATTCAGTGCTATCACCAGATGAGGGCAACTTGACAGACTGGTGAAATGGCCTGGTAATGGCTACAAGCACCCCGTGTTTTGATCGAAGGTTGCAGTCTCTAGGTCTGAAAGGAGATGATCATGGTATTGTGTCAAAGTTGAAAAGTACAGCTGAGGTTTTGGAAAACAGGATGTCATCTTTTTTGATTTGTTCAAACAAAAACTCCTCAACTGCAATAACCCGATACGTGAATTTAAATTAAAGCATGCCACTTACAGTGGCAGAAGAGTTCAGATGTTGAGGATTTGGCTGTTCTGCCTGAACAAGAAAGCGAGTATCGAATACCCCATCTTTCTGGTAGGACTTCATGGAGATCACTGCTTGCACCCAGCTGTCGTCGTCTTGGTGGCATTGAGCTCAAGGATGCCTTGTAAAACCTGTTTTCATCAATGAAAAACTCAGAGTGAGATTCATAAAAGCAGCTTGGGACAAGCGTAGGAGACCAGAGAAACGAGCGCGTGTTTCAGTAATACAAGAGTCTTGTTGGAATGGATTTGGCTTCAAATTGTACAAGGACAACAGTTAAAGAATTTGGAGACACCTTGTTTTTTCTATCAACATAACTTAATTCTAGCTTATTTGGCCATAAGGAGGTAAAAATGTAGCTGCTGCAGGAATTCAAAGTTGCTCTTCTATTTTATTCTTTTTTTAGGTTAATTACCTTTATATGTTAAGGTTTACATCCCAGTGCACCCTTCAGGAAAGGTGCATTGCTCTGTCAAATCAAAGCAAGAGAAGGACCAGGCAGTTGAAAATAACCTTCTGTTTTGAAGGTGCACTGCTGCCTGGGTGTCTCAGCAGTAATTGTGTTTTCAGCACATTTGGATCGGCTCAGTCGGAGCCTGGTGAGATGCGGAGGAAAACAACAAATCAGGGAGCATGTCTTCAAAGTTAGTTGTAAAGTACTGTGTTTTCTGGCGCTTAAAAATAGCGGGCTGTTGCGCCTTCGGGTTTTGTGTTGGTTTTGAAGAGCGTGTACAGTTAATTTAAGGGACTGGATGTCCATGAAGGTCATAAGGTGGTTTTGCTTCTTTTCACAGCGTGCTTTCTTGGGCCTTTTTGAGATGGGGTGTGGCACGGTGCCGGTCCCCCCCCATGCAGAGTCTTTGCACCTCCCTGCATGTGTGGGTGGCAGATGCTCTGTGTTTGGAAAGGAAAAAAGAGCATTTTTCTCTCTTTCTGTGTCTTTTATGAGTTTCACACTTAGATGGAATAAGAGGTAAATTAAGATGAAGGGCTCCTGCAGGAATTTTGTGCAGTGGCAGACTTGGTTGAAATACAGTGACCAAAACTCCTTAAAGATGGGGTTGTTTTGCACATCGTCTCCGCAGACCCAGGTTCCACTTGTTCCCAGACCATCTGAGATGGGTTCACTGTGTTCCCTTCGAGCTTTTGGTCTGATCTGTGTGCGGCCTGTCCCATGGGAGGGCTGTGCTCTGGTCGGAGCTGCTGAGTCAGAGAAACGTGGGATGGGAAGGGTGGGACGGGAGTTAGGAGGAGCCTCTTGCTGGAGGAATTTGCAGCTCTCACATGAGTTTCCTGTGTCTGCAGTGGTATGTCGGGCTTAGGGCACGATAAGAGATGCTGCTGTCCCTGTGCGGGGCTGCTTGGGACACTGGGTCGCTTTCTGATGTGTCTTAATGTGTGTCAGTCCTCTGCCTCCCCCATTAGGCCCTTGCAGAAGCTGCTGACTATTACAGGACTGTGAGAGATGAGGTCTGTCTCTGTATCTGAGACCTGTACAATTGACTTCTCATTAATGCCATAATTAGTGATAAAAATGGGAGTAAAGAAGCAGCAAACTTGCCCATAAATATTAGGGGGGGCCTTCCTTTTTTCCTTTGCTTTGGAGAATGCTGGTGAAAAGCAAGTATTGTGTGATCTCGGAATAATTCACATGCACTGCTCCTTTCCCTTCCCTGAAAGAGAGCTGGAAATCTGATGTTGCCCTTCTGATTCCTCTCTGTTATTCAGAAATTTATAAATAACAGAGATTTAAAACTCTTAAAGTAAAGCAGAGAGCCCAAGCCCTCGGTAGGGAGGCAACCTGCAGGTCTGTAAGTCCGTAGAGGCTGTCTCGTGGGCTAGGAGCGGGGAGGGGACGACTGGCGTGCACGGTGGGGTCGGGCAGTGCGGCTTCTGTACGAGGGCACAAAACCCAAAGCTGTGACTGCAGAGGGAGGGCTGCGTTAAGCGTTGCCTCTGCTTCAAAGTCACCAGTAAAGGGATGTACTTCTAAGCAAATACCCACAGTATATAGAATTAATTACTGCTCCTTCCTGAGGCATGGAGCAGCTCCCTCCGTCCTCTTCCTTTAAACCGAAGGCAGAAGTCCTTGGTGGCTGTTTCTGTTCCTGATGCCCACGCTTCCCCATCTCCTTCTCTCGCTGAGCAAATGAGAAGCCCGAGAGCTTTCCGGAGTGTCAAAGGGAAGCAGTTTCCTCGGTTGCAATTTTGCATGCAGTCCCAGCTTCTCCTTTTTTCATGTCCACTGTCTCCTACACCCGACGTCTGGAGCTGACCAGCCTCTTTGCTGAAGCATGCCCGAGGATGTTTCTGGAAGCAAGGGTGAAATGTGATGGGTTGCTTTCGGAGAGGGATCTTTCAAGAGTGGAGGAAAAGCACAGCAGTATTTAATTGAGTTTAACTTCCAGCCTCTTTCATCATACATCCTTCTGGGATGTCAGAAAACTCTAGAAAATCATCATTGTGTTTATTCTAGAAGCTGGCTACTTCCTCATTGCTGGTCAGAGGCCATGTACAGTTGTGTTTAGTTTATGAGCTGTTTTTAAATAAAGTATCCCTGAACTATGGGCTACCAGTATCTCTCTGGAAAGCCACCAATCTGTTGTACAGCAGATTGTGTCACGGCATAAGATGAGCCTTACGAGCGACTTCCACGGCCACGTGCCATGGCGTCGGTCATGTAAGATTTGACTTTGTGGACTTTGAGGGAAGCCTTGTAGCTCTCTCCTCTCCCCAGATAATGTGTCCAGGTGCCCTTCCAGGCTCACTTTCTTGTGATACACCCTGCAACCTCCAGAATTGTTTTCAGATGACTGATCCGCCTCTTCTTAATCCGAGCAGCCCTTTCCATAGTTCCTTGTTTGACCAAACTTGTCCTGGCTTGTCTTTGTCCTGGACTATGTTCACGGCCTGTAGGTTCCACCAGCTCTCTAATCCCTTGCACGTTTTAGCCTGCTTTGTTACGATATAGCTCAGAATATGCGTAATTATAATTATTTTATTTTACTTTGTGTTGCTCAGAGAGAAAGCAGTCCTGCCTTTAGAGTAAGCTTCACTTAGACTAAAACAGGACAACATATGTTAAGCCTGATAAAACAGGGCTCTGCCACTGCGCTTTGTCCCGCTAGTTTTATAGCAATGGCTTCTTTATCAGTGTTTTTCTTTCCTTATTGAATTTTGTGAATATCATTTCTTTGAAAAAAATCTGCTCGGAGTAACAAGTTTGACTGTAGATTTTTGGCATCTGCTCAAAATTGTTCGCTTGGCTGTGGTGGCGAGTTCCACTTTGTACTATGAAAGCAGTCGTTTTCTGCTCCGCGCTACAGCAAAACCTTCTCTTTGGTTGCGCTGGCGTGCAGCTCACCGAACCTCCTCGCGTACGGGAGGAGGGGAAGGGGTGGGAAGCGGGACAGCGGCGACGTTTCGGCAGTTTAGCCCGCGAGGGAGCTGACTGTCTACTATTAATGGGCTGAAGGCATGTGATCTGGCTTCAGCCACTGTCCTTCCCCCTCCGAGTTCAGCTTAGATGTCAGGAAAATCCAGACAGCAGGGGATTCGGTTTGGCATCACGTCTGAAAAATGCAGTGGGAATGCAAGCCTTGCTGTGCAGTGGCTGTAGTTTCTGGGGGACGATGGATGCGCAGTTTCCCTGCTGAGACCAAAGGACCCGCAGTTAATTCCTGTTCCCTTCCCTCTCTTCCAGGGGCTGATAGTTCTTGGTGAAGCATCACCCCCTGATCCTGCAGTAGATGATGCGTCCCGTCCCATTAGTGCTGAAGTTAAGCTGGAGCCTGGGGCTGACCGGCTGGTAAGTGCCAGCAGCAGAAGTGACTGGGTCCAGATACTTCACGTTCATGAATTCTGGGTAGGGAAGGTTCATCCTTTAAGCTGCGGTGGAGAGAGATGCTTGAACCGTGTGTCTGGCGTGGGACTGGCCCCTTGCAGAAGCGCCTCTCGGCGGGACTCCCCGGGGGAATTGCTGATCTCTTGGTCTGTGTAGCTCGCCCCTTCCCAGATTATTTTGGGGTTAATAAACGATAGGATTTAAACACCTTTTAGGACAGAGTTCCTTGGGGTACCTTTGTAATATGCATTAGCATTTTGTGAAGCTTAAAAATCCTAACTAATCCTTTCCCGCTAGCAAAGAAGTACCTCAAACTGAGTGCAGCACAATTAGCAAAGGCTTCTAAAGATGTGGCTATTAATATCTGCCTGAGTGTTACCCCTTGGAAAGGGAACTAATGATTTCAGTGAGATGCACTGGAAACTATGCAGAGTGCCAGGTATTTATTATTTAATGCAGAAATGTAGGCCACAGACTAAAGGCTTGATCGTACTGTTCAGCCTGGCTGTGATTACTTTTGATCCTGTGGGACACGTCGACGTATTAAAATGGAGGATTTTGAAGTTGCGGTGTGGTACTAAGAGAAGGGTGGTCCCTGCGTGGCGCAAAGTCCTGCTACCGAGCTGCAGCGCTGCTGCTTTTCTGTCCTAATGCCATGGTTGGGGAGAAATGGAGCTTTACTGCAACGGGAGTGCTTGAGTTTCATAGACCAGTAGTCAATGTAGTTGATACAGATAAAAAACTTAACCAGAAGTGACTGTAAAATTGTACTTCGAGTGTTTTCTCCTGTCGCTGGTAAGACTTTGTCAGAGTTTTCCTGATACTGAATGATAATCTGAAATACTGTGAAATTTTTGATTAACGCCGGACCGCAAAGGGGTTATTGCGAGTGATTGTAATAAAATGTCTCCTCGCTTGACATCGGCTTTCAGATGTGGGTTTGGAATTTAAGTCTTTAATTAGCGGATTAGCTGAGCTCCAAACTCTGCTGTGTAATTGGTACAATGAACAGGTTTTGCTCATGGCTGAAATAGAAGATGGGACTTCAGATGAAAACAGAGCCACGGTGGAGGAGTGACGGGAGGCTGGAGAGGATGACAGGGGCTGCTACAGATCGTGATTGAATCACAAGCATTACGCAGTGTCTGGTTTTGAACAGTGATGTCCGTCTGTCATGCACGTCTCCCCCCCTTTTCATCCTTTAACCCAAAAAGCACTTGGAGAATAATAAACAAGCGCAGTGACAGCGTGCTCCGATTCGCCTCAGAAACAGCATGCTCCTGCGCTGATGAATTGGCTGTTAGTTGGGAGCTAATCTGTAAATGGCAGGCTGATAACAGAGAGAGATGATCACATGTAACAGTGATAGGAAGAATATTTTCTTCCTTATCTGTTTAAATCAGGATGTTTATCTGACATGAGTGTATTTTCAACCTAGGAATCTGCAAATGGAAGGTCCCGCCTGACTTTGTCCCTACATATTAAAGACATTTTCCATACGCTTACAAAATCATCACATTGTGCTTTTTTAGATTGTCTTAGACATTATCTCTGTATGTATAGAATAGAAAACGTCTGTAGATTTCTGATGTATGGAAAGGAAAGTGCCGGCTTGGCCGGTGCTGTCTGGTTTTGCTGCTCGCAGCCACCCCACTGTTGCTGTGTTTACTCATTGCCTGCGTTGTCCCTTTTCTCATCCCTTTCACTTGGGTCTGAGCTCTTCAGGCAGAGACTTTTATTCCTGCAGCGCTCGCGCGATGGAGGTCCGATCTGTCTTGCAGGTCTTGGAGGTAACAGTGACACAAATAATAGATACTGAGAGCAATGAACAACATTTTTGGTGTAAAGCAGGCTCCAGGTTCCTACTTGGCACTTGTGGCTACTCCTGCAGCCATGCTTGCCATCTTGGAGGGTAACTCTCCTGCAAAGGACTTTTTATTCCCCTTCCACACCTGGCTGCTGGTGGACGCGCACATCCACGCCGCCAGCTTCTCTGCAGCAGTGCCGGAGGTGTCAGCCACCAGAAATGCTGCCTCCAGGCACCCAGCTTCTACACCCTGCTGCTGGAGGGTTTGTGCTTAATTAGACTTGCTCGTAAGGGTGGGGTGTTGAGTCAGAGCCTTGATCTGCTTGGAGCCAGAGATTAGCCCAGAGACCATTCCTGTTGCGTTAGGACACTTACTGGAAGAGTATCTCTTGGGCCTCTCCTGGAGAGGTGCTTATCATTTTGGCACTCTTTCGGCTGCTTAGAATTAGGCTTTTTTTTTTTCTTTCTCTCATCCCCAGCTCTTTGGATCTCATCCACTCATGGGTACCTCCCTTGGCCAGCGTGAATGCAGGATACAGGTCCTCGGGCATTGGCTTGATATGTGGGATGTGACTGATAATCCCCAGGAGGAACTAATCCTATCGTCAGTGGAGGGAAGGGCTTTGCAAGGAAGGCCTGGGAATGTCTGTTGGGAACTGGAAGCTCAGTATGTGAATAAATATTTTTGCCTGAAGATGGGAATAACACGAAGCCCTGAAGAAATAACTCGGCTGTTGATATTGGTTCATTGCTTGTATTGCTAGTCTAGCCAGGGGGGTGCACTTAAAATTGTTAATAGTAAATGAGAAAAGATACCGATGGAGTGTCTTGGTGAGGCTTTTCCCTGCCTTAGGGGTTTGTGTCTAGTGAGAGGTGAAGGTCTGAACCTGTCTGGTTTTGTTTGGGTTTTTTGGGAATACGGGGGACGTTGCTGGTGTTGAGTCATGACTACCTGCCAGCACACAGCTGCTTTACTGCCCTGAGAGCCCCGGTGGTCTGCAGGCTCCTGGGTTCATGTGCAACAAGCTGAATCTTTGACACTCCCCTAAGAGTCCTAGGGATCCTAAAGACCTGGACTTCCAGACCCCAGGCATACCCAAAAGACAGAGTTCAGTCTGGAGCATCGATGTGACCCTGGTGTGATGAACGCTCCTCTGGATCCCAGCCTGGCCGCCCAGCCAGCCCCGGAGCAAGGCACGGCGTTGGGAGGTGCATGCAGGAGGGGCTGGTGCAAGAGCTCTGCCTCTGCTCTGAACGCTGGGGACGTCAGCTCTTGCACTCCCGCTCGTCCCCCCGTTGCTCATGTCAGAGCCTTGTTAGGGTACACCCATCTTCAGTGCGATAAGGTGAGCCTGGGCTGTTTCTGATAAATAGACGTGGGATTGATGCTTTCCAGCTCCTCCGCAGGAAGCAGAGGGGTCACCCTCTATTCCTATCTTGAACCACCGAGCCGGAGACAGCTCTTGGAGAAGAGGTTCCTCCTTTAAGACCCTTTCTGAAGAGGAAAATAAATACCCTATTTCAAAAGAACTTATGAGTCATGTGTACCCGCCCTCCCGAACCGTGGGTGCCTCCAGCGGAGGTGTCATGTGAAGGCTCAGCCTCCCCGAGCCTCTGGAAGCCAGAGGGAAAACATTCAGCTCCTGCTCCGACTTCACCTCGCCAGGGTGCCGCGTTGTGCTTGCGAAACGCTTCTGGCACGATCCGATCTTGCCCCTACCTCTGTGCGCTCGGACCGAGTGTCGGAGACGAGCCTGCCGGTCTGATCCTGTCTCTGCTGCCCCCCCGGGAGAAACAAACGTCTTTTTTAGCAGAAGTGTAGAAAACCCAGCAAAGTTCCTCAAACAGGCAACAGGCAGAAGTTGTCTGTGGTGTTAGAAATTGCTCTTCCCTTGGTGAGTCAGGTCTCTGCTATTCTGGAAACCGTTAGTGCAGCACCGCCGTAGCCTGATTTTAGTTGTTCATTGAGTTGGGGGAGCGATCGCAGGGAAGGTTTTAATCAATGTAATACCGATGCCTTTGAGATGGAGAATGTGACAAGCAGGGGGGCTGGCCGGCCGGCCATCTATGCAGATAAGTCAGACCTTTTCTTTTCTCTTTTTTACTAGTGCTTGACCACCCTCGCGTGCGTGAAGGGGGAAACCCAGCTAGAGAGACAGGCAGTGCGTGTGGGAAGTGCTGCACGAAGGAAGGAAAGTTTAACCCCAGGGAGGAGGAGGAGCGTGCCTGAAAACAAAAAGAAGGCTGCAAGGATGAGACTGGGGGCGATGAGCGCCAGGGCTATGAACGCGCTGGACCGCGCCGGCGGTGCAAAGCCAGTGCGTCCTGGGGGGCTGCGGTGACTGCCCCCGTCCCTGTCGAGGCCGCTTGCAGGGCAGCGGGAGATGTGCAACGTTCAGTGCTGCAGCCATGCAGCGACTGCTGCTCGCTGCAGAGCCCTCGCTCTGCACTTCAGGCTTTGTACTTCAGACCTAAGGCAGATTGGGGAGCTCTCTGTCTTTAGCTTAGTTTTTACTTGCTTTCCTCTGCCAAAAAGGTGTTTCCAGCTTTGTGTTTATCAGGCAGTTTTAGCTTTATAGAGTTGGCCTGCTTATATCCAAAAACCACAGCATGTGTGCGTACTCATTTTAAATACTTTTTAAAGTACTATTTGGACCATGTTTGCACAGGTATTTCGTTAAAATGCAAATTCAGTTTTGCAAGTCTGTTCTCCTCTCCCTCTCCTCCCGTTTCCCCCAAAAGTGCTTAGACAGGAGCTTGTGGCCCTGTGGCTCAGAGCACAGCATCAGACTTCAGAAGACGCCTCCGAGGTTTACAGGTGGTTATGAACTTGTTTGCACTGTTGAGACAAAATACTAAAATCTCCTTAAAGACCTCAGCCTTTCATGCTCCGTAGTGGTTGCCTGAGGGGAATTGAAGTCCTTTGGTTCTTGCACTGAAAGCGCTGTTGTGTATCCATCCTCTTGCCAGAGCTGCTCCCTCAGAAGTCCTCACGTCTCCAGTCCCCTGTTCCCGTAGTGACCTCTGAACCCTTGTTTTGAAGTCCCATGTGGAAACCCACAGCTACAGTGCGGAATCCTCAACTAGAAACTGGGAATAAGAAAGTTGTGGCTATTTAAGAAGCTTTTTTAATTAATTTATGATGTTTCTCATCCTTCCTTAGAGTGTTTCTGGATCCCAGCCACTAGAGAACTTGGGTATTTCTGCTGCAAATACTCCTGAATCCCATCCTGCCAAGCCCTGTGGAGCACCAAGACCCGTCAATGGAGTTATTAACACGTAAGCTGCTTGCATATTATGGGAAGAGTTTGATTTTTATGATCTTGACAAAGTCCCATCGGAAGCCAGCCTGTAACATGCTGGTGGGTAGTAACCGGGTTGGTAATGGTATAAATGGTCTCTTTTGGAAAAAAAAGTATGGTAGTAGACCATGCTTGGAAGCATTTTGGAGGAGATTGCTTGGTTGAGGTTTTCTGCTGCACTGTTTTTCTGAAAATGGTATTAAACTGAGCTGTGTTTACATGAACAAGCCCTGCAGGCCACCATGCAATGAGCATGTTCAAAACTGTTTCTTTATGGGTATTTTTAATACACTTGCAAATTGTATAATTCAAAGGTACTAGTGGCCCGCTTGCAATTATTTTGCAGAAGTATTTGTAACCACTGCCCCACATTTCTGGAGATACCGAGGAACCCAAATCCCATTGATTTTGGGAGCAAGACTTTCTAAATTCTTTGTTTCTCCAGGCTGTTTTTGTTGAGTAAGTCTTCAAGTGGGTAAAGGAAAACAAGTGAAAGAAATTCTTCTATGCTACAAGATGATTTCGGGGTTGAACCACTTAAAAACCCTTGAACACATGGTGCTTCGAAGTTCTGGTAGCGCTAGAGAAGCATTGCCAGCACCGTTGCACTTGCTTAGTGCCTTGGGCAGGGATGCTGCAGGTGCAGAAAGCACCGATCAACTGGCTCATTGCTACAGCTGAAACACCGCGGGCTGTAACAGAGCCCTTTATATGCCTGTAGCCTTTGAACTGCAGAGCCTTAGACCACTGGGCTTTAATGTTTTGCAATTTTAGAAATGAAACACTTGTAAAATATACATGAAACGGTTCTGTAGATGAGGAGCTGCGCTGGTATTTGGTAGGTGGCATGGTGTATTGATGCCACGGTAGGGCAGGGTCGCTGCGTGGGGACGGGAAAGTCCTTTGTACGTAAAACAGAAACGTTACTGCTAACATTACACCTTTCTGGCGTCACTGCTGAGAGCTGTTAGAGGTATAGATCTCCAATATTAATCAGAATCAAGTTTACATCAAGGTTAAATATTTTTTCTAGAATATTATATGTTCTCTGTCTTGTGCTCTCTGGCATTTAGACTCGTGAGAAGCTGTTGTATTAAGATGCCCTGAACTGTAATTCTGGGGGAAGCTGAATTCTAGGATTAAAGCTGTTCAGGTCTAGAGCGGCTTTTGGTCTTGCTCTGTGTCCGGCTTTACATGCTATTTTTTGTTCAGAGCTTCCAAAGGTATTTTGTCAAAGGTTCGGTGGTGGGAGAGTGTGGAAAGCAACCAGAGTAAAAGCAAAAATGAGAGTTGGTTTAACAAAAGCTATTGCCTTGTGAAACTACAACGCTTTAAACTCAGGGTAGAGTGTTTGCTAAGGTCTGAACCGTCAACCTGGCTGGTACTGCTGGGTAACGTGGGGTGCTTGAATGAATAACGGTCTCTTTTGTATTCTCTTCTCTTCTTGGGCAGTCTTCAGCCTGGCCTGGCAGAACATGCTCAGGGAGATGGCCAGGAAGCTGAGGAGCTCTTGCATAAAAAGCAACGCCTGAACATGGTTTCTTCATCTTCGGATGGAACGTGTGTAGCGGCTCGCACTCGCCCAGTGCTGAGCTGTAAGAAGCGACGACTCGTTCGACCTAGCAGCATTATGCCCCTTTCCAAAAAGGTTAGTGCGATTTGTTTGTCTCCCTGCTCTGGGAATGTTCGTGGTTATTAAGAGGGGGAAGAAAATGGGGAGGAAGAGGACAGCAAGGCTTCAAAGGCCGTTGGAGAAGTAAAGGAGAAACAAAGGAGAAGCTTTAAATTTGTTGAAGACTTTTATTAGCTGACGCTGGGGAGGGGAGATGCTGAACTCTGATGCGGGTTTTCTTTTCTAAAACCAACAAGCCTGAGGTGAACTGCAGGCCGGGTAGTTCAGTATGGCGCGGTCTGAGCAGTCAAAAGAAGCTCTGAAAAGTCAAGTATCAGGAAACCTTCGCTCTGAGCACAGGAATTAACACAGCCCCGGGATCTCGCTGCTGCTTGCTCAAAGAAGAACTACAGTTGCCCGAGCAGGCATATGTGGGATGTCTTGCAAAAGGCCTGCCGAGGTGATCGTGTTCGCTTCCGCTGCTTAACTTTGGAAATCGCTGAGTGCCATGACTCTGTTCCTGGTTTTGTTTTCTTTTTTTTTTTTGTTTCATACTCCTCTCCACATAGTCTTCCCTTGCCCTTATGGAGAATTCAGTTCAGTGGAAATACAGTTTATTCCCTCTATGAGGAAAGGCTGTGCTTCATTCTTTTTAATTTATCTTAGGAATGCTGTAAACTGTCAGTTGGAGGATAGATAATTAGAAATTGAGGGAATAAGGACCTTTTTTGCGCATGCAGCTCTCATGATTGCAGAACCATAGAGGGCAAAAATCCACTTACCTTTGAGTTTAAGTGTTTCAAGTCAAACTTTACCACAAGGGTTCGAGGGTTTTCACTCTGCAGGTGCTAGAGTTTTAAAGAGAAGCTCAAAAAGCAGCATTTTTCTGAGCAAAATAGATGCTCGCTCAGCTAAGTTAGCTTTAACTGATTACTCGTTTGCAGTTTTATCTGGAGTATTTCTGGTAGAGCTGTGCAGTGACTGCTTACAAGATCTTCAGTGATCTGGAAGTTTATAAACTATCCCGTAGGTGATGCTGACTTGTGCACTCAGTGTTTGAAGAAGCATCCATTAATTCTGCGTTAGTTTTTGACTATATTCATCAAATACATTTGATAATCAGAGATGGTTCAGAAGAACAGTTCCAAAGGATAGAAGATGTGCCAGATAGCAGAGGATTTGCGTGTCCAGAGAAGGGCAACGAGGTTGGTGAAGGGTCTAGAGACCAAGTCTTAGGAGGAGCGGCTGAGGGAGCTGGGGTTGTTTAGTTTGGAGAAGAGGAGGCTGAGGGGAGACCTTATTGCTCTCTACAACTGCCTGAAAGGAGGCTGGAGCCAGGGGGGGTCGGTCTCTTCACCCCAGTAACAAGCGATAGGACGAGAGGAAATGGCCTCAAGCTGCGCCAGGGTAAGTTTAGGTTAGATATTAGGAAAAACTTCTTTACTGAAAGAGTGGTCAGGCCCTGGCACAGGCTGCCCAGGGCAGGGGCTGAGTCCCCATCCCTGGAGGGATTTAAAAGCCGGGGAGATGCGGTGCTTGAGGACATGGTTTAGTGGCGGACTTGGCGGTGGTAGGTTAACGGTTGGACCTGATGATCTTAAGGGTCTTTTCCAACCTTAACAATTCTATGATTCTATGATTCTATGATTTCTGTGGACTCCTCCAGTTATTTGAGAGAAAGCTGAGTGATGGCTAAGTCATGGTCCAGAAATACCATGTCCAGTTCACCGCACTCTCCCGTCTAGCACCAAGTCATTGTGGATTGCTGTGACCAGAAATTACAACTGGAGAGTTCACTGTTTCAATAGAGATCATCCATAACTGTGCCTAGGGTTTTACAAAATCTGAATACAACATCACTTGAAATTTTTAAGTCAGGAGATGTCCTGTAGGAAAGAAAAGAGGCTTAAAGGTTGAGTGGGTCTGTAGCCTGCATTGGGTTGCAAACAGGACTGGTCTGGTGAAACAGGACGGGAAGGGATCTGCTGCAGTCACCCACAGCGTCCCCATGCCCCAGAGCCTCCTACCGTGCCAGACGGTTTGTCTAAACCTCCCTAGGCAAGCTATTTGAGTGCTTAGCTAGTCTTGTTTTTCAGACAGCAAAACCAAACAAACCAAACTTTCTAATAAAAGCTGCCTTGGCTGCCATTTAAAGTCATTACCAGTAGTCCCAAGTCCTGGTGTAAACTGCTCAGCTCCCCTCATCGCTTCAGAAGCTCTCCCCGAAGACTGAAAGTTGATGTGGTAATTCTTAGTGTGGTCACCTCTACGCTAAACATGCCACGGATCTTTCTGGTTTTGCACATGGGATGTATTTTTTTTTTGATCTTGTAATTTTTTTGTTGTTTTCCTCTCTGTTTGGCGCACACATTTCTTGAAATACATGCCCAAAGCTGGGTGCAGCCCTCCAGCTCCCACGTAAGCAATGCCGAGCAGAGTGGCAGGATTACCTCATGCGTCTTGCACAGCCATCCTGTTTATAAAGCCCTGTGGGGTGCTAATTCTTAGTAATGGTACGACACTGCTGATTCATGCTCATTTTCTGATCCATAACAACCACCAGATCCCCTGGGCAGAACTGCTGCTCAGTTACCTCTTCCTCCTCTTCACTGGTCACTGAAGCGTCCGCTTGTTGCATTTGCCCTCAGTGAATTATATTTGATTTATTTTAGATCGTTTCTCTTAATTTGTAACCATGAGTGGGATTCCAGCTCTTTCCTTCAAGGTGCTTGCAACCCTTCCCAGTTCTAGTGTTATTTGCTAAGGCTTGAGGGTATTATCTCCTCCATCATTCAAGTCATTAATGGAAATTATTTGAATAATACTAGACTCAGAACAGACTTCTGCAGGATCTGGTTTGATCCATCCTTCCATTTTGACAGGGAATCATGGGTTGCTGTCTCTGTATGGGATTTACATCCAGTTGTGCATCTGCCTGCAGTGGTTTCATACAAATGAAGTCTATATAAAGTCTCTAAATCTGTGAATTGAAAGTCTGTCCTGGCTTAGGAAACAAGGTTGAAAACACCCTTTTTCACTCTGCAAAGACGTCCCTGTAAGCGTCAGCTCTTGGCATATAGTGATGACTCTCTGACCCATCTGATCTCAAAAAGGCTTTTTTTCTTCTCTGACAACTGAATTGTGCTGCCTCGTGGTTTTTATAAATGAGGTTTCAACCTAGGTAAAATTAAACACTTTTAGTCAAATTTAGTAGATGTTAAACTGTCTGTGCTGGTGAGTAGTGATTTTCAGTCGTGTTTATGCAAAGTGAAAGCGTCCTTTTACGAGTCGAGAGTAAATGAACAGGTTTTATACAAGGTATATAAAAAAAATATCAGCCTTGAGGATGTTTTTCATGAGCTGTCAAAGGGGAATGTGAGGAGAGCACTTAGACACGTTGACCTCTGATACGTTGACGCTATTCTCTCTCCCCTTCCCAGGTCCATCGTAATAGCCTGGTGCGATGTAGCTGTGATGTGAACCCTTCGTGTGCTCTGTGTGGCACTCGAAGCTCCACGACTCTGGAAATCCAGTACGATGCCCCTTTGCTGGAGCGCCTCTCCCAACTGGACTCATGTATTCATCCTGTCCTGTCATTCCCAGACGGTGAGCACAGCAGCCACGGAGCTGCCAGGGGTACTGTCAGACTGGGTCCTGAGATGGGTTACGAGGGGTGCTTAGACGTGCTCCGGAGCCTGCTCTTCCATCCTGGGCTTCCAGAGGAAGCGCAGATCTGCTTGAGTACGACCAAGCTTGTTCATCCGCAAGGTATTTTTAGGAGCAGAGCATTTACTGGAGCGGAAGGGTTCGGGAAAGCGTTACACCTGAAATCTGCTCTGCTATGAACGTGTTTGTTATGGGAACCTGCCCTGGAGCCCTGCTCGGGGTGGGGAAACCGAGCGGTGCCTGGGAGTCTGTACTGGGACCTGGGTCTTAGGCTGATGCCTTTGTTGCTGTAAACCACTTGAGAAATATTTGCTTCCGCAGAGTTTGTTCATCTGTATAAAATAATTTGTGGATTGGTTTAAGTCACAGGAAATTTTTTTGACCTTGTAAGGAATTGTAAATGATCTTCCATGGTTCAGAGGGTACAGTAAGAAGGGATGTTCCCGTTAAGACACTCGATTCCCTGTGTTACGCTGTCAGGGTTAATCATCATTAAGACGAATAACTAACCAACCCTGACTGTGGGGTATTCACAGATTTCGTGCGTAGGGACTTTTCCTAAGGGAAAAGAAGTAGTTTCCAGAGTCTTCTGCTTCCTAAGCTGCCAAATTAAATACAAGCCTGTTCTTTAACAACAAACTATTGGCTTGCATGAGATTGGTGTCCATCCGTCATCTTTTTCCTCTGATCACAAAATACAGGACCACAAATGATAGGAACTGGTACTTTTATCAGGAGAGCCAGGCAGTAACTAGATCATAGCGGTTCCTTTCCTTGGTGGGAGCGCCTGGCTGCTCGAGGTGTAAAACACCGTGGTGATGCTGGTGATGCTTCTCGTGAGGACGTGAAGGGGTTGGTCCAGGTGCAGACACTGGGCTAATGTGCGTGTTTGGGTTTAAATTCCAGCTTTGCACAGACTTTGTGCAACAGTAGGAAATGCATGGAGTGTCTGGGAGCAATTAATCTGGCATCTTTCACTAGCACTATATTTAAAACAGACTAAAATAGTAAATTGGTGCTATTTTTAAAACCTAAATCCCCACCCCCCCAAAGAACCATCTCTGTTAAGGAGTGCTAAAGGAACGGAACGCACTGAGCTCCCGAAGCAGAAATTTATTTCCTGATTTCACAGCGCTTGTAATCCTCGGTCTATAGTGTTAAATCTAATATCCCAAGAAGGGGTGGGAAAACCCGTTGTGTACTATTGCAGCATGGCCACCAGGCAAATTATCCCGTCCAGTATTCACTTTTCATTTTCTTAGGGTCAGCTGCAGTCAGCTCACATGGTAAAAGATCTGCTCTGGCTGCATGAGATTAAAAACTTACTATACGGTGTAAAGCTTAAAACACCTATACAGAAATCCCCATTCCCCCCCCTCCCTTCCTCAGATTAACTTTGATTATTCACTAATGCTTAATGCAGTTTCGCTGGGGTTGCTTTTTGGGGATGGGGATACTTCTCTATCCAAACATAAAGCCAGGTAGCGTGTTCAGGTAGGGAAATTGCTCTGCCTGACGTTGTTAGTCTGCATCGAGGTGTCTGCCCGCCGGTGAGCGTTAATCCGGGTTGCTGTCGGTGCCCCCCCAGGATTATTTTGGGGACTCCTTGAAAGCCAGCTGGCCGGGTCGGCGGGCAGAGGCTCAGCTAAGACTTTCTGGAGGAGCTTGTGAGGCTGTTGGATGGAGCCTGGCCTTAGAGCTGTGAGCATGTGCTGACTTTCACTTTGCGCCTGTCTCTCCGGGCTCCTCCGGTGCCAGCAGCTGGGGATCTCCGTGCGCTCTGCCAAGGGCAAAATCGCCCGGCGCCGCAGGAGGAAAAAGATCATTTATTCTTCTGGCAAGCGGGGCGCAGGCAATCGCGGCTTTTAACCCCTTGCACTTGTGCTTCGTAAGCACTTTGTCCCCTTCCTTTCAGGGTTGGGTTTTTTTTTTTTTTTTTTTCTGGTTCATCTGATTTCTCGCTGGGAATTTTCAGATGATGTAATAACCTTGGCGGGGAGGATGAGGGCCGGGGCGCTCGGCTCAGTGTGGTTGCCATCTGCTGGTCCCCGGGAGGCCTGCACCACTCGGCCCAGGAGGAGGAGGAGGAAGAGGAGGAGGAGGAAGAGGAGGAGGAGTGACGGTTTCACTTGCTGCACAGACTCTGGTGCAACCTGTGCTGACAGCAGGGCAGTGGCAAACCGGCAAAGAACTCATTTTCTGCTGACAACATTTTCATCTTGCGTTTTCCCCCTCCCTCCGACCTGTCCCCTCCTTCCACAGATGTGTGGGCTGCTGGGATGGGATGAATTTTCTGGAGAAAGCAAAAAATTACCAAAGAGGCCATTTTCCCAAAGCCAGACCACTTCAGCACAGTGATGCTGCAGCCTCGCTGGCAACGTCCTCAAAGGACTGGCTCGCCCCCTCTGTTATTTGGGACACGTCTCCACGAACCAGTAGCGGTGGCCGCAGAGCTGCCATCCCCCTGTGATAGCCCTTCCGTAGCAAATGGATGGGGCTAAACCAGAGCTTTAATGATCAAGGTACTTGAAATGCAGCTGTCCTGGCTTTTTCCTGAGGGTCAAGTTCCCCCTATTAATAACAGCTGACTCCAGCCCGTGCTCTGCCAGCTCTCTCCGTCCCGTTCGCCCGCCTGGATCTGCCGGGGCTTTCCAGTCCCTGGAAATGGTGGGGAAATATTGGGGAGGGATTCAGATATCAGCCATTAAGACTACCGATAGGGCTTGAATCTCTGCCGCTTGCCCTCTGAGATTATCTAGATGGGGTTTCTAAATGCCACAGCAGCTCCTGATTGCCTCCACGTCCCCCCTGCAGGCGCAGAGCGAGGAGCTTTATTCCTCACGCAGGGCCTGGGAAGGTTCATCTCTGCTCAGGGTCGCTTCAGAGTCCTTGTGAAAATGTCACGTGAGCTGGAGAGACGTGGGGGAGGGATGTTTGTACTACCGATGCTCATCTTAGTGCTTTTAACTCCTCGTTGTGGCAGCGTGAGCTCTCATCGGGCTGCGTGTCCTGCTGGTGATGGTCTGCTGGTCTGTACTGGGGGAGGAGAGCGGATGGGTGGCATGTCAAACCACAAATGCTGGTGTGTAATGATCTTACCGGTGTAGCTGGAGAAGATAAATCCATGTCTCAGTAGTTCTCTTAACCCCACAGGTTTTAATGCTTTTCCGAACTAGGATTTTGGCCCTCAGGCATCTAAAAGAGAGCTGGGTCTTGGAGGAGACTTAGGCAGCAGTATTTGGTGATCAAATCTGAAGTTTGAAGCTATGAGTATGAAAGGAAGGCTTACTTGTGGGACTCCTGAGGCTGGAGTAGTTTGCTACTCCTGTTAATGGGTTTTATAGTCTACCTTAGCCTATCTGCACAAGAAATACACTGAATAATCTGAGTAGTGTTCTGTCTTTCAGCTAAGGTCGGGAGCGCACGTCTGTATGGGATTGGGGAGAAACGAAGCTTGAGGAATGGTTTAGTGGGGGACTTGGCGGTGGTGGGTTAACGGTTGGACTTGATGATCTTAAGGGTCTTTTCCAACCTTAACAATTCTATGATTCTATGAATGTGAGCAAAAGTAGAGTCTGCCGAACTTCACAGCAGTAGAGCGTACTTGTGCCCGTTGTGAAATGGCAGGATTAAATAGGGACAGGTACTCTGGCTCAAAATGCATCAGTTAGCCGGGTAATTACCCGTGAGTTTGCCTGCTCACAGGTGGCAACGCGACCCATCCCTGCCCGGGGAGCTCCCGGCAAGCAGCAGTCCTCCTGCTCTTTGAGCCTCTGAAGCGCGCTCACTTACACAACTTTTGTTGGATGATTGAGGTGCCACATCAGGCGGATTAACGTCATACAGTACTTGGTTGGCTTTTGGCTTGACCTGAAATTGAGGATTTAAGCTGAATTTCTCTCTTCCAGCCCGTCCCTCTGTAGATTTGATGTGCTGAGATACCTCAGATTCTTGGAAGTCAGATCTGAGATAGCAGAATTGAGCGTGGCAGCACATGAGATACCTTCAGTGGTAAAGATGCGTGGTTTTCCTGACAAAGGCTTCGTTCTCCTGCCAGGTTATACTTGGGCTGTGAATCCTGTAGGAATGTGCTTCTCTTAACAAGCTTCAGATTAGAAATGTTGGGTCCTGACGTTGCAGGTCCTCCCTGAACACGAGGAAGGTGTAGGCAAGCCTAGTTTTACAGGCAGTCAATGCCTGTATGTTTATCGAGGACTGTTCTTACTGGGGGACTGGGAGAGGATTATGGTACCGCAGCTTTCTGGTGCATAATTTGGTTAATTTGAACGCCGTGTTTTGTACCCCTCTGCAGATGTGCCGACGAGCCTGCACTTCCTGAGCATGTTGAAATCTCAGTGGCAGAACAAACCCTACGAGAAAATTAAAGCTCCCAAAAAGCTCTCGCTCAAGCACAGAGCCCCCATGCCTCCCAGCAGCCTGTCTGACCCCGCTCGCAAGGACCGCCACAAGCTGGTGAATTCGTTCTTCACTGCAGCCAGTAAGTGTCCTCCCTGCCTCCGCCGCGTCCCCGGTCTTGTACTCGACAGCCGTGCAATCTGGGAGGAGAGAGGAAGAGGATACCCTCAAATTCAGCTCTCGGGGATGAGGCCGTGGTATCGCAGGCCAGGGCTGACGGTGAAGTGTGTGCAGGTTGTGAAGTTCAGGCTGGTCTCGGTTCGTAGGGACCTCTTCTTGATCGGTCTGAGGCTGTGCTCAGGCTGGCGCGGGCAGTACTACAGCTCGTTCTGCTCTGAGCACGTCTCTCCAGCACCCTGATGGTGTTGAGCCCAACCTGTCTGGATTTATGGAGCTGGTAAACTCTGCCCGAGTCTCCTGTGCCAACAGAAAGAGAGGTGAAAACAGGCGTTTCATAGCTCTTTCTCTGTTCCCCTCCTCAGAGCGCTCACATCAAAAAATCCAACCAGACAAGGCACACAGGCCGCCTTTAGACGATTTTACGGCCGTGTCCAAGGCCGAGAGAGCGCCTGAGCGCTCACTTGTCCAGCCTCCTGCCTATGACAAAAAGCGATTGCGAGACTGCTCATCTGAGAGGAGTGAAGGTAGGCTCCCACGGCCAGGTCTCTCGGGGGGAGCTTGGGCTTTGCTGCATATCCAGCCTCTCTCCCCCTTCGGCCTCGTAGAAGGGGCACGCACTGCTTCTGGGCCTTGTCGCCACCACAGCAATGCCTCGTGTGCTCTAACTGCTTCTTCCCCCAGGGCCTCTCAGGCTGGCAGCCGCCATCAGAAGGTGCTTCTCTTTCACGCAAAGTGCTCCTCAGCACTGGCCGTTTCTGGTGCTCATGGTCCTTCTCTACCCACCACCACCACCCCCCTTTGGTTTTTTTTTTGCTAATGTCATTCTTCATTTTCTGCCACCCTCCTTGTGTAGTGTTGAAGCATCACACGGACGTCGGTGGCCCAAGCTACTTGTCAGCAGCTGCGACCCCCACACCTCACAGCCCTATAGCGCGGCAACTGTCCACCTCCTCGGACGGCTCCGCTCCTGCCAGCACGAGTTCGCAGGGCACCTCCAGCACAGCCGTAAGTATCTCGTGCCTTTCTGGAGAGGTTTCTGAGCTCAGCTCCATCGTGGGATCTCAGCTTTTCAGCAGTTGAGGCATCTTAGGCTTGAGAGTGCTTAGTATTTCTCTTACCATGCTGGACCTGTTGGTTCAGCTGATGGTAGGGTTGCTGGCCCTCTTTTTTACTCTGGCTTTGGGTCTGCTGGGGTTACTGGATTGACGTTGGCTGTGCAGAGAGCCAGTCAGCTGCAATTACAGGTTCGCTGTCAGCTCAGTAGCTGCTGGTACATGTTCCTGTTCTCAGTAGTCCCCCGGCTTGGCTCCACGTCCAGGTTTTGGTTTCTGAAGTTGTCTGGGGATGCCAGGAAAAGGAGTAGAAGAGCTGGTACAATGGTGCTTCCACTGAGGTAGCTTTCCCTTCGTGGCCTCGGTGGCACTGGGCTGGAAATGGGGTTGGGGCTGAGTCACAGGGCAGCGGCACGACAGTGGTGGTTGAGATCTTAACTTCTTCAGCAGTTGCTTAACTCGTACTGTCTTCTGAGACACGCTCAGCCTCCCAGAATGCTAAAGGATGACGGGATTTGGGACCTTTATGAAGCTGTGTCTAAAAGCTGTCAGTGAGCAGGACCATAACTCCCTCCCACTGCGCTCTGGGACAGATGGGTGACACCGCTCCTCCGCCAGACGTCACCCATCCTCCCATCGCCTGTCCCGCATTAACAGAAGCCCTTGATTAAAGGACTGAATGCTGCTGAACTCTTAAGTGTCCCAGTGAAGAACCTGGCCTCTGTCTGGCCACTTCAGTTGGTAGTTTGTGCCACAGCCTGAGCTGGATGTGACCCAGGGATAAGGGAGCAGGTCCCTCAAACCCTGCTGGTGAAGCCAGGGTGGTTAAGAGGCATCTGTCCACGGCAGAGCTGAGGGCACCGCTTCCAGCTCAACCTTGTGTTCCCTTGTCCTTGCTCCAAGCTTGCTGCTCTGGGGCTGCCAGGTCCCGGCTGGGTTCCTTCACTGCAGAATTTGCTGTTGTGTCATCAGCTGTGGCATCATTGAAGCACCCTGTGATGTCCCAGGGTGTCTGAAGAACCCAAGAGACAGTGGTAGTTTGGCTTGAATGTGCTAGGTGTTTCGGAGAAGAGGACAGCTCTTCTCAGCAGCTCTAGCCCATCCTTGTGTTTCATACGCGTATCTGGGTCTTCTCTTGCTGCTTTTTCTGCTGGTCTTTCGCAAGCTTGTTCAGAAAAGCAAGGCGAAGCGTCTTCCCTTCGGCGTCCGGGTCCTGCGTTCAGGCATCCCTGAATGGTGCAGGTTTGTACGTGCTCCCCAACCAGTGGGTCAGGCCTCAGTGTTGACAGTGACACGTTGGGATTTCCTTGCCGCCATGGCAATAGTTGCCCACCCACTCTGTCCTCATTCAGCTTCACACGAGTCCCGGGGTTTGGCTGTGGCAGGTCCCTGGCAGTTGGGTTCCCGGATGTTTTACACTAAAAGCCGCAGGGATCAAAGGAGACAGAGAACATGGTAAATTGGAGATGACTGTTAGGAAGACGGGTCGTTTGCATATCAAACTGATCCATGAGGATTCATGTCACTGTACCGGCAGTGCTGCTGTCACAGGTTCGGGGGAGGTTTTTGGATAGACAGATGGTAGGAGAGCACCCAGCGTTCAACCAGGTTTAAATAGATAAGCGTGGAGCTTATTTCTGTCTTAGAAAATCTATTCCAGTCAAAAGCGCGATACAGATGGAAGCTGCTAGGCTCTTAGTACAGCTGTCATAACCTGAGATGAACTTCTGTCTGACTGCTTCATGTCCCTCCGCTGTCACAGTCACCTGTGGCGGGTCCACACCGCTGCGGGGACATGAGCAGGGTGGCTCTTTCCAAGCAGGATGGTTCTTCCCTCTTTCCTGATGGTCCCACTGCTTTCTTTACATTGGCAGTAGAGGACTGGGTTATATGGGAGACTTTCCTTCTTTCTGGGTCAGTTTATCAGCCGGATCGATCTCCTGATCAGCCTGGCTGTGCAGCGGCTGGTGCCGGTGTGGAGACGGTGGCTGGAGCTCAGCAGCCTTTGCTCACCTTGCTTCAGTGCCTGCAGAATGGTGAACTCCATTCTGATGCAAATCGCGGTTGGTTTTGGAGTCTCCGTAGGTCATACGTTGCCATTTCGTATGAGGCCACGTCCTTTTTCCATCAATGACTTAACATGACAAAACCTACAACCCTTTCTCACGTGGTTCTTGTCTTCATGTTACAGCAGCCGAGGAGGCGGAGAGGCGAAAGTTCATTCGATATTAACAACATTGTCATCCCGATGTCCGTTGCTGCAACGACTCGCGTGGAGAAACTGCAGTACAAAGAGATCCTCACACCCAGGTGCGTGCCCGATCCCCGGCTCCAGCGGGGTTCTCACGTCCCAGGCTCTTACTGTGCAGCTCTCCTGTCAGAAGTTCAGCCCTGCTCTAGGGCTTTGCTCCCCGTAGCTGCTGATGCTGGTGAGGAAAAGGGCTTTCTTCTTCCTTGAAAGCAGGAGAAAGTTTGGAAAACTTCTGACCATATCGTTGATGCAGACTTGCGGAGTTCAGGAATATGTTGTCTGAGTGTCCCTCGCGCATGAAAGCCAGCTGCCCTGCTCAGGTCTCTTAGTGCAATCTAAAGTCGTCCTGGCTGTCCTCTGTCCTGCCGAGTGTGTTGAGCCAGAGGTCCTGGTGGGTTCCCAGCTCTGCCCGTGTCGGGGCTGGGTGCTGGGTGCCTGGGCTGCGTTAACGCCGCAGTGCAGGAGGGCCGCTGCCTCGGGTCGCACCGGCCAGGAGAAGCGCTCCCGTGCCTGGGCAGTGGTAGGAATCAGAAGTTTTCTCTGCCCAAGCCGAGTGCAAGGAGGTGAGCTGTCGGCCCTCGTTTGGATCTTCTCGGATTAACACCACGGATGAGATCGGTTACTGGTTTTCACACCTGAGTGCTCGGTGGAAGCGTGCCGACTTGCTGCAGCACTGGTGCAGCTGCTTCATCCAAACCGCGCGATTTCCAGTCCTTCTTTTCCCTCCCAGTTCTCCAGGTCTCTTTCCCAACTTCCCTCTTTCTTCCTCCTGGTCCTACATGCTCTTCCCAGGCCCGGTTGCGAGCGGGGCAGGGAGGGAGCCTGTTGCTGAGCCAGAGGAAGGGGAGGAAATGCTGCAGCATCTGCTCTGCTTCCTCTGCCCTTGGCAGGCTTCAGCCACGCTGCCAGACCAGCGCCGGGAGCTGGGCAGGGAGGCAGAAGGGAAGGGCTGCAGCGAGAGGACGCTGCCAGCCTCGCTCGCCGTTCCTGACCCTCCCGGCGTGGAAGGACGTCTCCTGCCTGTCCCCAGCGTTGCACTCAGTGGGGGCGAACCCGCTGCAAAAAGATGTGCTCAAAATGGAGCAGGCTAACGGGGGAAGGGGAGAACTCGTCTGATAGCACAGGAGGGATTTTGGTAGACAAATGTGGCCACTTGGCTTAAAACTGAGCCTAAGCACGTTGCTCATCGTGGCAGGCTTGCACTTTTTCTGTCCCAAAAGACAGCGTTAGCGCACGCAGGGTGCGTGCTGCTGTGCTTGGCTCTGCCTGCGACTGACTGCCCTCTGATGTTGTGTGTTGCAGCTGGCGTGAAGTGGATATCAGCGCTCTGAAAGCCAACCCTGATGAAGACAATGAGGAGGTAAGAAGAGTTTTATTTCCGAGTGAACGTGGGATGGGGTTGGTAGCAGCTGAGCAGCGTCCACGGAGGATGCCAGGAGGGAGCGGACACAGGGACCTCAGCAGGGAGGCGCAGAATCTCTTCCTTTTTTGCAACAAAATGGCACAATTGGCCTTGCAGAAACCAGCCTGGCGGCAGTTCCTTTTCAGGAACGGCGTGATAAGGCAGAAGTTGGATTAACTGGATGGGTACAGCTGAATCTGAGGTCTAATTGCTGTCAGGAGACCTCTCTGGGCAGCAATCTTTTTATGGAATAGTCTAATCAAGAAATCACGACCAGTCACGCTGCTATAGTTATTATTTTAGCTAAACTGATAATGATGGTATTTCCTTAAACCTCTGTGTGAGCACTTTCGTTCTGAGATAAGTGGCTTTCCTTTGGTTTTTAGTTCTTAATCTCTTCCTAAGCAATGCAGACTCAGTTTAACAAGGTGCTCTTGCACTCACCGATAGCATCTGCCTCCCTCCAGATATAAACATTTGTTTAAATTCATGCTGTAGCTAATGCTGGAAAAACTGCACGTAGATGTGTGTTTAATACCAGAAAGCTCTGACCAAGCCCCGTACCGTTCCCTTTCCAGATCGAGGATTTGTCTGATTCGGCCTTCGCTGCTCGGCACAGCAAGTGTGAAGAGATGGAGCGGGCCCGGTGGCTTTGGAGCACGAGCATGCCCCCGCAGCGGCGGGGCAGCAGGTACGCCTGCCGGCACGGTTCCCCAGCGCTGCCTCGGTGCTGGCAGGGGCTGCCCCAGCAGCGCTCGCGTGCAGAGGAGGTGCAGTGGGTTTCTCTTGGCCTTCTCAAGGTGTCGTTCCCAACAGAGCGGGATGCTCTTGGGAGCAGGTTGTGGAGGCTTTATTAGATTGGCTGATCCGTGAAAAGGGTTAAAAGCTTGTGCTGGTACTGGAAAGTTTGATCACCATCCACAAAGAGCAGCTTGAGGAGCCCTTGTAGGAGTGGGGCGTCGTCTTGCTTAGGTGGGGGCAAAGTTACACACCCCTTAAGTTGCAGACAACCAGCTCTTGCACCGTCTGTTTGGATTCTGCTTTCTCGAGCACTTTCACCACTCTAGAAGGGAGGCTGCTGCACCAGCTTGGGAGTCCAGAGAAAAAGAAACGGGCTGACCTGGGCAGCCTTCGTGCAAGAACAAGGACCGGTGGTTGTTCTCAGCGCGGTGCTGTCCATCGCATCTCTGCTCGATTGCTTCAGCAGTGCCGTTCCTCTGCTCCATTTGTATCCGTGTCCTTACCTTCCTCTGATCACTCGACACTTGATGCCCTCTCTGCAGTGTCTTTTTGTGAGTGGGTGTCTAAAACCACACACGGTTTTCAGCTGTTGCTCTCATCATAAACCTGCATAAGAAGAGATTCGCTCTTCTCCGTTTGATTTCCGATGCTTTGTTTGGTTTTGAACCACTGCTCTTGGGCAGAAGTGTGTGCTGAACCCATGCAGACAGGCACCCGCGCGTCTTAGCCTGGTTGTGGTTTCAGTTCACGTGGTGTGCGCGATCGTGCAAGGTTGTTTCTGCAGGAACTTCTGCGAATGCAGAGGTAGCATTTGTCAAATTCCATTTGTGCTGCTGCTGCCCCATTTCATCTGCAGCTGCGTCCCCCGGTGCTGGTGGGGCGTGGGACGTTTTGGTGTTTCTTTGCAACCTTCTTCAGCCAGTTTCTCACATCTGATAGCACTTCACCATAACTTTGTTTCTCTAAAGACCCTCTTGCAAGGACGGTGGTGAAAGGTGCTGTGTTGAGGTCCTGGCTTGGTCACTGAGGTGAATTCAAACTTCATCTCATAGGTGTAGAAGTGCTGGTGGGAAAGGGCTTCCAGAGGTCTCTGGTGCAGCCTCCCGCAGGACTGCTGCCAGCAGAAGCCAGGGTGGCCGTGGCTTTGTCTGGCCACGGCGTGAACGCTTCCAAGGATGGAGATGCCCCCAGAGCTGGGGCCAGTATTCCCAGCGCAGCTCCCCGGCAGGGAGAGATGGGGGTGCGGGTGTCCCTGCTCCGCTGGCCACGTTCCTCAGCGCAACCCAGACGTGGTTTGCTGCGTTTGTGCTGAGTGACTTGGCCAAGTTCAGGCCTCCTCAGCAGGATCCTGGCTCGGTCCCTCCGTTCCCAGCCTGGGCTGACGCAGGGGTTCTTCTCTGCGGCTGCCTCAGTCTGTCTTTAGAAATGGTTGGAGCCCCCATGGCCCGGTAGCTTCTTGTTGCTGTGATTCAGCCAGTACTTTGCTCCTTGCCTGGAGTACCTGGGCCAGATAATAACCAGTAAAGCCTGGGGTAAACTCGTTTGGTTTCCCTTAAATGTCATTCTCTTTGTGACCCGCTCCAGCAGATCTGCCGAGCGTCTTGTGGTCTTCCTGCCTCGTGTACGTAACACGTCGCTTGGGTTTTTTCCTGTAGCAGCTTTTCAATTGCATCTTGACTCAGCACATCGACTCCGTCTAGCTCGCTGCAGGTTCCTTAGTCTAACTGGGGCTGGGTTTGCGTGTTCTGATGAACACCTTGGCCAGGTAGATTTTGGAGTCTGATCCTCGGCAGCCCTTGATTGCCGCTTGCTGTTGCAGTTCATCTTGACGAGTTGCACGCAGATGCGGGGACTCCAGTTAGGTTTCTGTTTGCAGGCTGTGGGTGGTTTTTTCTGGGAATCTGTGTAGGTGCTCAAACTTTCTTAATTCTTGGTTTAAATCTTCTGAAGTCTAGGGGTTTTACAGTGCTCCTCCTACGCCCAACTGTTGAACTTGCTGCATCTTCAGCATTACTGATTCACTACGCTTGGTTCTTGAACTGCCTGGTGTCACACGGCATGCGGATGGTGGAGACGCTTGGAGAGACCGATTTTGAAGTGTCTGATTTCATAGGGTGGCTTCTCATCGGGGTATTTATGCAGCACTCGCAGCGTAGGAGACGTGTGGGACACGTAACCGTAGGAGAGCAGCGTCAGTGTTGCAGAGCTGCATCGAGACAGCGGAGATGAGACAAAGATGAGCCTGGATGAGTTTAACCTCTGGGCTGTGGCATTCCCTGCCGGTGGGCGCGCCGAATCGCCGCGGCGTTCCCCATCGCACGGCTGCTGCCGAGGAGGGGGTGGCGGAAGGCATCGCAGGGTGGCAGCCAGCGGCCCGGGCCCCTGTATCGGTGGGAGCGCAGCTGAGGCTGCAGCCAGGCTCTCAAACATGTTCCTCTCGCAGGTCTTACAGATCGACAGACGGACGGACGACGCCCCAGCTGGGAAACCCCTCGACTCCCCAGCCGGCATCCCCTGACGTGGGCAACTGCCACTCCCATTTGGAGCTGTCCCACACCCACTCCCCGCGCAGCCCCATCAGCCCCGAACTGCTCTCTGCCCCCCTCACCCCGCTCTCCCGTGACTCCATGCGGCTCCTGTCCAGCGAGGACACCCGTTGCTCCACGCCCGAGGCCGGCCTTGACGAGCAGGTGGGTGCTGGCTCTGGTGGGGCCGTTGGCTCTGGTTTTGCTCCCGGAGGCTGGCGGGAAGGCGCGAGCGCTGCCTGTTGCTGCGTCACTGCAGCGACTGCTGCAGGTGGGTATAAAGGTAAATCCGATGCTCAGGCTTGGCTGGTTTATCCTCCTCGCTGCGGGGAAACAGCTTGGAAACCTGCAGGTGGGAAGTTCCGTCCAAACGCTCGGCCGGATGGGATGTAGAGCGCGATGCTGTTCGGCATCAGCAGCAGGATGCTTTTCCAGCGGTTGGTTCAGTTTGGAGGCTGCCGCGTCCTCCCCACGTGTGCCGAAGCTTCCCGTGCGCTGTTAAGGAGGAGGCTAAGCCACGGCCACGGCTGCGCGGCGCCGTGGGGCTGCCTGCTCCGACCGCCGCTGCAGGCAGCCAGAGCCGCGCACGGAGGGGGAGCGGAAGAGCTTTCCCGGAGGATTTTCCATAGCCCGGTGTCTCTTCCCTTTAGGCTGTGCAGCCCTGGGAGCGACGCACCTTCCCGCTCTCGTACGATCCCAGGACAGAGTGCGAGGACCAATCCGACCCCCAAGACCGGTCGTCGCGCTGCACCCGGCGCACGTCGGGCAGTAAATCCTCCCGGGAGACCGATGGCACTTCTGCTTTGCCCAACCTGGCCAGTCTCAAGAGCCGAACCCCCCTGGCGACACCCTCCTCCTCCTCCTCCTCCTCCTCCTCCTCCTCCTCCTCCTCCTCCTCCTCCGCAGTTCAGCGGCCAGCGCACAGATAGAGACATACGGGAAGACATGAGCAAAACCAACACACAGAACTAACTCTTGGCATTAAAGCTTCCAAAATCTGCGTTTGATATTCAAACATCCTGCCGGGAATTTTCACAGTTTTTAGTGAATTTAAGGAGTTTAGAAACTGTTTTTTGTTTTCTTTTTTTTTTCTTTTTTTTTTTTCTTTTTTTTTTCCTTCTCCATGTTTCCTTGTCACATGAATGAGAGCCCCCAGATTCCTCCCAGCGGAGTGAAGCCTCGGGAGGGGAGCAGCCCACCAGACCCCCCTCCCTCTTTCCTCCCCTCCCTTCTTAGGTGTATAAAACTAGAGCACAGGATTTAGCTGACTAGCAGACTTCGGGGATAGTTTTTCTCAAGCAAAAGGGTGTCTTTTTCTCTTAACCCACTCCCCCCCCCTCCCTGAAAGGTTTTAGTGGAGTGAAATTATTGGTGAAAAGTGATGTCTTGGGATTGCAACCTTCACTGGCTGTCCGTCTGTCCTCGCGTGCAGAGTGCCCACCCTGCACGGCCACCCTCCGGCGTTTTCCTCCCCTCGGTTGTGGTTCCAGGTATCCGAGGGGTGACTCTGCCCCCCGCCCCGATCTCCCCTCTGCCCCCGGGGCCGCCCGCCACCTCCTCCTTCCTTCTCCCCGGGTTCGGGAGCCGCGGTCTGGCCGCATCGGGGGAAAAGGAAGGACCCTGTTAGCCGCTTCACGCACAGCTCCGCCTGGGAGGAGCGGGATTTGGGAAGCAGCCGCGTTTCCACCTCGCGTTGTTTCTCCTGGGTCGAAGGCGGGGAGGGGAGAGTCCCCAGCCCGGCGCGGTCGGGTGCTTCGGGCAGGAGCAGGAGCCACGGCGCCCTGTGGGGACGCGGCCGTCGGCCGAGGCCGGCAGCAGCTTTCGGCCGGGAAACGCGGGTCTGCGGCCGACGCTGGAGCTCTGCCCCCGCGTCCCCCCGCAGGGTCGGAAAGCCGGGGTGAGGGCAGCTCGGGGCTGGGACCTCGGGGGCTGCCGAGAGCGGTGGGCGGCAGAGGGAGCGTCCCGTGACGGCAGCGGGTGGCGGCAGCTCGGGGTGGTCCCTCGGGGGGGGTTGGTCCCCGAAAAGGGGCAATAAAAGAGCGGGAAGGAGGGCGGGCGGCTCCCGCGGCGCTGGGGGCATCGGGATCCGTCACCGCTGCTTCGCCCCGCTCCCGCGCGCCCCGAGAGCAGGCGTCGCTCCTCTTCCATTTCCCAGCCGCCGGCCCGATCTGCCGCCTCCGGACAGGTATTGGATTTTGAAACCGAGTTGGCCGTTGTTCCCCCTCCTCCCCGGCCCTTCCGCACCCGCAGCGGCTCCCGGATCCCGCACACCGTTCCCATCTGTAACGCTTTCTGATCCCGACGGTGTGGCTATTGGTCCCTGTCCTGTTGCTAGCATTGTGCCTGTCTTATGTATAATCACATCACCAAAAAAAAAAAAAAAAAAGGAAAAAAAAAATACAAAGGACATTTTTTTTTTTTTTTCCATTTTGTAATCGTAAAGAAATAGTAGCTAAACTGCTTAATGGTTGGGGTTTTCACAATTTTCAACATTATCTAGTGGTTTTGGTTCTGTTCTAGTTTAAAGGATTCGTCATCATTTCTTTAAAAAAAAAACCAACGATGCTACCATATCCCTCTGCATAAGTGCTTTTCTATTTATAAGGTTGAAAATTCTGAATAACCCTTTTAGCATTATAAAAACCACAAAAAAAAAACCACCTTGTATTTTGTAAATATTTTCTTTTCCTGCTTTGAGCTGTGTAATGTCCTTGTTATATAGAAATGCTTTTCTTCCGAGAAGCTGATCTTTGTTAATGTCTTGATTCTGTTGGCAAAGCACAAATGTGCTTATAAAAAAAAAAAAGAAGAAAATATTAAAAAAAAAATTAAAACAGAATATTCTCTGCAACGTGCGTTTGTGAAGCGCTGGGTTGGGAAGGGGCTCGGCCACTCCCCTCCCGCCCCGCCTTTGAACGGCCTCGTCTTTCCCTTTATAACGCTGTTTCCCAGCAGTTGCTGTCGGTGAGAAGAGGGATCGTTCCCCGGGATCTCGGGATCGGGGCTTTGCGCTGGGTTATGGGAGGGAGCGGGGCTTGGTGGTGCTTTGCTCTCTGCCACTGCCTGAAAGGAGGCTGGAGCCGGGGGGGTCGGTCTCTTCTCCCCAGGAACAAGCGATGGGACGAGAGGGAACGGCCTCAAGCTGCGCCAGGGCAGGGTTAGGTTGGGGATTGGGAAAAACTCCTTCCCCAAAGGGCTGTCAGGGCCTGGCACAGGCTGCCCAGGGCAGGGGCTGAGTCCCCATCCCTGGGGGGATTTAAAAGCCGGGGAGATGTGGTGCTGAGGGACATGGGTTAGTGGTGGCCTTGGCAGTGCTGGGTTAGCGGTTGGACTCGATGATCTGAAGGGTCTTTTCCAACCTTAACGATTCTGTGATTCCCTGGGAGGGCCCACAGGACCCAGCCCTGCCTCACTCAAACCCTGCGTGAGCCGGGGGTTTATTTTACATTTTCAGGGTTAACCGGTTGCTGCTGATTCGCAGCCAGGTTCTGTTGGTGCAAACCGTTTGCGCTCCCGGCGGGTGGTGCTGGGAAAGGTGGATGTGTGCAAGAGGCAGGTGGTGGGAGGCGACTTCCTCATCCCCGAGATAAGAGATTACACCTTGTTCCTCGTTACCCGAGTGGCTGGGAAAGAGGAAGGTGCGGGGTGATGATTAGCCAGAGGATCAAAGGAGGCAGCGACCTGGGCATCACCGGGTTCGAGTAATTAATGGGAGGAAAAAGCCAATCTGGAAAGCAAACGGCGGCAGCCGCGGCCGCGCCAGCGGCGGGAAGCTCCTGGCCTGCGCGAGGCGGCCGTGTCCAGGGAAGGCGCGGAGCCGCGGGCCGGCGGTGCTGCTCCGGGGCCGCCCGGGTGCCGGCAACTGGGGGCTCTCGGGCTGCCAGAGCCGCGGCTGCAGCTGGGGAAGGGGACTCGGGCATCGCCATGGTTCGCGGCAGCCTCTGACCAGCGCCGGTGCTGCGGGGGCAGAGCGGCCTTCGGTCTCGCCCTGCAGCTGAGAAAATGTCCCCGAGCCAAAAATAAAACCTGGGCTTCCTGGCCGCAGGGCCTCTGCCCTGTGCGCGCCGGCGAGGCGGTGGCTGGTGCTTAAACAGGAAAGGAAAAAGAGAAAAGCAGTCCCTGCCCGTCTTTACGGCTCCCGGTAGCTGTTGGATGGCCCCGCTGTGCCGGCACGGCTGCCGGGGACCGGCGATCCCTCCTGGGCCTGGTCCCGGCTGCCCCGGCTCCCTCCCTCCCCGCCGTGCGACAGAGGCGGCGTTTATCATAGTAATGAACTTTATTTCCAAATTCACTTTTACGGCAACAGTGTAAACCAGTTGTTAAAACGCACGATACACTATGGACATCACAGACAGAAGCTAAGCTAGAATGATACGCTGAGATCAAACCTTCCCTCCCCGCCCCGGCGCACGCAGGGACCGCGGGGCTGCCAGCACCACCGGCAGGCTGACACTGAATGTTCACGTTATTAACAAGCATATTAATTTTTTTGAGTGCAGAAACACGGTTTTGTTTTTGTTTTTTTCCAAATCCGTGCCGGTTTTAACCCTTTTCAGACCAAGATGTGTGTGGAGTAAAGGAAAAGCCATGGGTCAGTCTGTCCGGCTGCTCATGGTAACCCTCGGGCCTGGGTCTGAACGCGGGGTCGGGGCTGGGGCCGTGGCTCGGGCTGCTGGAAGGGGACAGCGGTGGATGGACGGGGCTGTCCCGGAGCCCCCAGGGAGGCTGGGGGGGTGAGGAGGACGGCAGAGGGGGCTGGGGATTAGCGCTCGGCCAAGGACCCTCGCAGCAGGAAGGGGCTGCTCGCTGGAGCTCGCCGCGCTTGCCGGGGCATGGTGTCCCCAGGAGCTGCAGAGGGGCTGGGGCAGGGCCGGGACAGGCACCCCCAGCCACGCTCCGTCCTGCAGCCAGAAAGGGTTAAAAGGGGTGGCTGGCGGTCGGCGGTTCTCCCACTTGCTCGTTTTACAGAGGACAAAAATACCGCAGCGGCTCCTACATCCTACACCGATACAAAGATAGTCACAGAGTACAGCGGCTTACAATCAGCGAGTCAACTGAAACAGAGCGGGTGACCAGCTGGACGGGGGCTCTCGCTTGACCAGTTCGTGCTGGTGCTGGCCCAGCCTCTCCCCAGCAGTAAAGCAGCTCCTGGGCTGCAGAGACAGGGTTGGACCCCCCCCACCCCTCCATCCCCCCGACACAACCGGCCTCCTCCGGCGCTGGGCAGGCGCCTTCCCCAGGCCTCCAGCTCGGGCAGCCGCCCAGCACCGCACAGAAAAACCCAGTGGAGCCCGTGCGAAGGCCGCAGTGGCGCGGCAGCGTCGTCGGCTCCTGCTAAGGGTGGGCGCGGGGCCTGCCCAGGGAGGGGCTGCTGCTCTGCCCCGTTAGCGGCCGCTGAAGCAGCCGCGGTGGCACCCAGCCTCCAGCCCAGGGATGAGCGGTGCCCCATGCCCCAGCGAGGGCCACCCCGTCCCCCGCCGTCCCAGTCGGAGCAGGATTTCAGCCCTTGCTGGGAAAGCACGGCTTTCCCCGCAGCACGGCCCGCGGGGTGCACGGCCCGCGGCCCCGCTGGGCACCCCTCCACCCTCACCGCGCTGCCAGCTCTACCCCCACAGCGCGGCCGGTGCCTCCCAGGGGAGACGGGGAGGGAGGGCGCGCGCTGAGCTGCACGGATCGCATCTCAGCCTCTTTGGTTGTAGAAGGAAGGCGCGTGGGGACAGCCACGGGCGCAGCACAGCCCCAGGCCACCCCCTCACGCGCCCCGGGTGGCCACAGGAACAAAAGCAGCAAAAGACAGACCCAGACCAGCTCCTGTCCCCTGTGCGGTGCTGGGGGGGTTAGTGCTGCGCGGAGGGGACGCCGTGAGGGGTAACATGCTGCAAACACACCAGGAGCGCGTGCTGGGGACGGGGGGTCGGTGCCAGGGAGCAGCCTCCGGCCCCCGAGCGCAGGCTGGGACCTGGGGACGCTGCCACCACGCACCAGCTAAAAACCTCCCTCACGCCTTCCCCTCGCGTCCTCCCGGTTGTCTCCTACCGCTGCCAACGGCACGAGAACAGCAGAGCCATGGAGCTGCCACTTCCGCGATCTCTTAGCTGACCTTGCAGGGAAATAAAAAAGAACAACCCAAAAATGTTACAAGCTGCACCCAAATCCAGGGGCCATCCCAGCCCTGGAGCCGCGAGTGCCCCTCATGCAGCGTCCCCAGGCCCTGGGAGCGCAGAGAGCCGGGAAGCCCCGGTGCAGCCCCCCGGCCCTCCCCAGGGAGCAGGGCAGCGGCCCTGCGCCCACCCACGCGCCCGGCAGACATGTGGTGCCGGGCTGCCCCAGCGGCACCGGGTCCGGGCACGACCTGGAGCTCGGCAAAGCTCCCCTCGGGCCCTCCTCGCCGGGCTGCGGCGGAGCTGGCGCGGGGCAGCTCAAAACTACTTACAGCATTTTTTTTTTTTTTAAACACATGCTCGTTTATGAAAACAATCACCCTGGCACGGTCCAAGCATATACAGACAAATCTACTCTACGACACGAGGGGCTGCCAAAGGAAAGGGGAAAAGCCTCTACTCATCCACTCAGCGGTTCCAGCACAGCCACGGAGAGGGGAACGGCCGTCCAGGGCCCCTTCCGCAATGGGATACCCTGGCGTCGCCAGCACTCCAGCTGCCGGAGCTGAGAGCGGGTTTAGGGGATACCTGGCAGTTATCTTCATACACATCTCGGCTTTCGGAGGTAAAAACAAAAGGTTTCTTCCAAATCAGCAGGCAAATTTAGTGCAGAAAGGGAGGGCACCTCCCTGCAGTCCCTGGCTGCAGCACCCGCTACCTGTGCTGCCCGCATGCCAGGCCTCCAGCCCAGGCATCGTTAGGCTAACGAGCGTGGGAAGGTCGCATCCCCTTCCCGTGAGGACCTCCCGCTGCCCTGTGCTGCGGTGTTGGGTGCTCGGGTCAGCGTCCTGCTGCGGCTGCCCCCTCTATCCCCCTCCCCGCTTTCCCGGGGCGGTGGGCATCCCTGCCAGGGCAGGTGGCCCCAGGCAGGGCCGGGGCAGTGAGGGACCTTGCGGGGGGACGAGGGGAGGGAGCGGGGGACGGGCACGGGCTGTGCGCTCCGAGGAGCAGGGGGAGAGGAGGTTTTGTACCTCATAGTGTCACTGATTTTGAAGTCCTGGAGCTAGAGCTGAATGAACAGTAAAAGCAGGTTAACTCATTAACCAGTTAGGGGATGGGGAAGCAGCTGTAAAAGGAACAGAGGAAGAAGGCCAGATTATTATTTTTGTTTCTTTTCTTTTTTTTTTTTTTCCCTTGTCTTCTCTCATCTTCGCCCGCCATGCCCCGATCACAAGCCCTGCTTGGCCAGCGAAGCAGACACTTCGTCAGCTAGCGTGGCGAGCTGGGGGGAGTCCACCATATTGATGCTGCCGGTGGAGGAGACGTTGCTAAGGCGGCGCGGGGAGGCATCTCCGGAGATGGTGGGGGACTTGTAGACGATTTCGGCGCCGTGGTCGGTCTTGGCTTTGGCGTTCTCGCGGAAAGTCAGCTTATGAGTCTCAATCTGCAACGAGAGGAGAGGGCGGTGAGCAGGGAGGATGTGGGACATCATCCGGAGAGGCCATTTTTACCTGCAAACTGTCTGCTCGATCACTGCCGTCGTGCAGCTGGGAGGAAAGCTCAGTTCATTGGCCTGACGCCCCCAGTGTCCCCAGTCCTCAGGCACGTCCCTTCCAGTAGCTCACACAGGGAACGGGCACAACCAGAGGGGATGGCAGGACTGGAGCATCTGGGGATGCTGCCGAATCCTTCCCCAGCGCCCAGGCCCGGTGTGGCGGTGGGTCCCAGGCACAGGACACAGACGGCACAACCTGGGCTGCTCCCACTCCCTGGCAGAGATTTACGGAGGAGGGGGTCCCCATACGGCGCACAAGGCTTCCCCCTAACCCACGGCCCAGCTGGGCTCAAAACGCTGCTCCCACAAGCCAAACCGCTCTCTCCCAGTGAGCGCGAAGGCCAGGGAGGAGAGGTAAAGTAGATTGGGGTTGCTACTTACTGGTGCCCTCCCCAGCCGAGTGCAAGGCTGGGAGCTGGCTCTCCGGGGGGGTGGGCGGCTCCAGCACCAGGGCCTGGAGCCCAGCGGGGTCTGGGCTCGGGGTCCGAGCAGCCTGGGGACGGGTCTTGTCTTCCTTGCCTTTCTCTCTCTACAGGTGAAGAAACCCGCCCAGGGCGGTGGGGTGCAAAAAATGCATCAGCAACAAAAACCAAGATCCAATAAATGTCAACCAGAAGGAAAAAGCCAAAAAATAAAGAAAAGAAATAGAAAATTGGGGAGAAAAAGATCTGAAAAACAGGGCCATTCACTGGCTCATAGGAAGAACGGCAGCTGCCTTTGGAGACGGGGAGGAAAGCTTTCCACGTGCAGCAAAGGAGAGCAGATGCTGCCGGCACAGGTACTTTGGCAGAGCACAGAGCACCCCAGCTCCCCACAGGAGACCCAATACCACATGAACCAGAGTTCAGCCTGGAGAACTGTGGACTGTGTGTCCAAATCTGGATCTTTTGTGTCGCAGAGCGAGGAGGGGACTGGGGACATGGGAAAGGCTGGGGAAGGGGCAGCAGAGCTGCCCACAGCCGCTCTACGTGGAGGGCTGACGGGGCTCGACTGTGTCCTGTCCCCTCCCTGCGAACAGGGTCCCACCGCAGAGCAGCACTGCCTGTGGATGGTCCCTGGTGCTAAGGTGCGAATGGGAACGGGCTGGCCAAGGGAAGCATCTGCGGCAGCGTCTGAACTCAAGTTACGCCAACAACCTCCTCCAGGTGCGGATTTAGGCAGGGTACGGGCAACTGCCACGCAGGATGGCTGAGGCAGGTGATGCCACTGCTGGGTCACACCCTTGCAAATAAATTCCCCCTCCAAAGGGCAAGTTCTTCAAACTATGGCCCAGTGAATGTGCCAGGATATGAAAGAACCATCATTGTAATCATAAAAACGATGAAAATGGGCTTAGTGAAGCACAGGGCAGTCTGATGCGTAGCAGCAGCGAGAGAAGGGTAAGGAAGTCAAGCGATCCCTCAGTCAGAGGCCAGCACGCCGCTGGGAGATGAAGAGCTGGGAGGCGCACAGAGAAAACGTGGCCAAGAACAAAGTGCCAAAATACAGGAGCCGAAACAGGACTTTCCCCTCCCATTGAGAAAGAAGCATTTGAAAAACAAGCACAATAAAACCCACTTTTCCCTGGAGAAATTCAACCATGCGTGTCACCAGGCTGGGGTCTCAACTCCGTGCTTACCTGGTCCCCCAGCTCCCCTGCCTGCAAGGGACTTGGCTGTCCTCGAAGCAAGGCTGTAGAGGTGTTTTACTTAGCTAAGACTTACTGTGAAGTAACCATCAAAGCCTCCGGCAGGACTGGCTCACCCGAAGTTCGGTATTTCACCTGACCTGATTGACTTGTGTCTTTCAATTTAAATCCCCCCAAACACGCACCACTCCCTACACAGAGTGCTCGGTCAGTCTCAGCTGAGAGACTGAGACTTGAAGTAAGAAGAGATCACCTTTCTTCTGAAGAGATGGCCTACTGCAAAGTCACCTTTTCTAAATAAAGCTAAGCCTTTAATGCTCCACTTTCACTGGGGAACCAACACCTTTGCAGCACCCTGAGCTGCCAGCTTTGTGCCACACCGCTGGGAGTAACTGGCAACGCAGAGCGCAAAAGCAGTTGCTGATGGTGGCACCCCTTAATGTGAAAGGTTTGAGACACAAACATGTTTCTGCACAAACTTCAGAGAACAGCAGAAAGAGCAGGAAACCACAGGAGAAGATATCGCTTACATTCACACTCATTCAGGTGGCCATGGGCCAGGAAGGGGACAGAGACTGCCATCCTCGCAGCTCTGCCACAGCTGTGCTCCAGCAAACGTCCCCCAGGTTGGCAAAAGCAGCCCAGGAGCCCTCGGCTCTGCCTGCCCGCAGCAAGACGAGTTGGCTCTTTGTCCCCCGTCCCTGGGCAGGGCACTTTTTGTCCTCTGAAGGACAAGTGTGCACAGACCACCCCACGCTAGAACATGGGTAGCAAATCGTTGCAAGGACTGGGGAAGAAGTGCTGCCTGGTAAGCAGAGAGGAGAGGCCACGTGGGCTAAAGATGGTGAGCAGGACCTTCTCCGAGTCCAGACTTCAGCCACACTTTGCTTGCGTGCCTGCTCACAGGGCAGACAGACGCTTGCAGCAGAACAGCATGCCTGCTCTCGACCCAGCGCCGCTTTACCTTTTTATTTCCTCCTCCAGGGACGTGGCTGATGTTATCTAAGGACCCGATTTTCGATTGCACCTTATCTTTGAAGTCCAGTTTCTCAGATTTCACCTCCACCTGGCCACCGCCTGGAAGAGAAGAGCACGAGCGGGGTTAGCTCCTGTGCGAGCCAGGGCAGGCTGGAGAGAAAGTGCTCAGGTCTGAGCTGTCGCTCCGAGGTGGCTCAACCAAAGCACTGCTGAGGCTGAGCAGAGGGTGAGGACCAGGAAAACAGCAGCAAGAGGGACCCCATGGTGATTTGGGAAACCCAGGAGCCAGGGCAAGTGGGAACCAGGGTAAAGAGACTTTCCAAAGGATGCTGCAGAGCTGGCAGACATCCCAATGTTTTATAGAGCCAAGGGAAGGAACCTTACTCCCCCGAACACCAGCAGTTCCCCCCTATTTATTCCTAAATACTTCCCATTTACAGCGATGTGTTGGCACAGACAAGGTGTCCACGGACCAGACCAGATCCCTCCCCTACCACCGAGTGGTCAGGCAGGCTGGAGAGGGTCTTGCAGTGACAGAACTGGTAACGGCATCCAGCACCCCAGAGCTCACTCTGATGCTCCAGTCACTATCCCACGTGCCTCCCCTCGCTCCCTGCGCTACCCCGACCCTCTCCCCATCTCCGGCCGCACACCACGACACAGCCTGTGAGTTCCCAAGGACCAGCACCCGGTGCTGCTGGATGCTGCAGAGTCAAAGGGTACCTGGTTTGTGATGGATGTTGCCCAGGGAACCACATTTGGATGTCACATGGCTCAGGTCGACTGGCTTGTAAACGATTTGAACCTGTCCGTATAAGAAAGGAAAAGGCGATGAGCTTATTGCCACCACGGGCAACCTGGGGAGGGGGAGGCACAACACACACCAGCACCTGATCTGGATTCAAGGGAAAGGACAGCTTAAACCCCAGTAAGATTAATAATACAGAAGAAACCATCATCAGAAATGGGAGATCATTAATGCCCGTGTGCAGTAGCCTCTCTTAACATGTCAGCATGCACAAGATCACCGCTCCACAGAGGGGGGAAGTAGAGGCAATTTTAAAGTGCTTAAGTGAGAGAGAAAGTGGAGTGGTAATTAATTAAGATTTGCATACACATCATCCAAAAGGAGGAGATATACCAGAGAGAAAACGTAAAAAATAAATACCTTTTCTGGTGTAAAACATAAAGCTTATGTCCACAAAAACTGAAAGAACAGAAATGATCAATGTGCACAGAACTTTAAAAAGAGTGACCAAAATATGCATTTCTGAAAAATGCTGTAACGGAAATAAGGGTTTAAAAAAAAGGCAAAGTCTAAATATCTGGCAGGAGTTCACATAATATAAATTAAAATGGCAATTATAATATATTGAACCACAACATTATTTCATGATATTATGCTCTGTTTTTTATTTGTTTTACCCATTACGTCTCTGAACATGGGCACTTAAACCGCCCCATTCAAAGACCAGCCACGGCGCTGTGGCATGCCTGGGCACGGGGCCGGTGGCCTCTTGCGCACGGACAACCGGGTTACACGAGACGCACACACGAGGAACGGTTAACGTGGAGCTGTTTAGTGGTTACGTTAGCGGTTAAACACCACACTGGAAAACACCAACGACTGGAGAGGTCTGGGACCATCAGGCGTGTCAGGGACGGCAAACCACAGCACACACACATCAGTTACATCAGGAGCAGGAGACAAGGGGGTGAGAAAACATCCCCATACCCCCAGAAGTGACCTTGGACCCTGGTTTTGGACTCACACCTGTGTGTGCATCAGCTGTTGCTGTAGTTAGTGGGGCTGTGCAGGAGAAATCGGATCAGCAACACCTCAAGGTTGGTTCCTACTCGCTGGGAAGCGTCTGGCTCTCGGTAATAGCCTGGATTTCAAGGTGAGCGTATGCTGCTCTCTGCGCTTTCACCAAGCACCACGGCAGGCACGCTGCTCTCACAAATCTCAGGAAGGATGTGCCAGCACCAAAGGGACCTTTGCAGAGGAGCTGACTCCTCCAAGCAGCCAGGCAGCCTCTGGACCAACGTGGCCAAAAGCCAGCACAAAGGATTCACCGTAGCCACTGCTCTCCATCAACCTGAGCGCTCTGTGCTGACTCAAAAGCCCTGGGGTGAAGGTCCATCCTTCAGTTCCTGCACGTTGGCCCCATGTCCAGCGGCCCCACCACCCTCAGAGCTAGGTGTTGGACCGTGGTTCTGCACACCAGTGAGAAACACTCCCCCCTCCATCACGCAGCCAGGAAAAGGAGGGGGGAACAGAGGCTCGGTGCCACTGTCCCACCGGCACGGAGCCAGAGCACTGTGCACACGGACCTGCCTTGTCTCCGATGCTCACGCATACCAAAAGGCACATTTGACAGAGAGTGGAGACAGAGTGAGGGGAGAAAAGCAACCCTAGGGTCTGGGAGCACATCGCAGACACAGACATGAAGACAGCACTGGGGAAAGATCACACGTTTAATGCACTGGGCAGGAGGAGAGCTAGATTCGGTTGGAAGGCAGGAAGCAGACCCCAAAAGGACAGCTGGCTCCTCTCTGATCCCAGCTGTGACCCCAAAGGGTCTATGGGCAATTCGGGCACCGCGGGGACTGAAAGACCTCCCATTTCCAGAGCAAGCAATCCGCAATTGAAACACTTTCTGCTCTCATCCCAGTTCCCTTTTTTTCACAGACAAGACTCCATTAACCCTTACCATCCTGCTGGGGAACAGGGAAGGGTCCTCCCCATTTTAGCAAGAAAGGAAAAGGGGAACAGAGTTGCTTGACTGGGAAACCAGTGCCAGAGACCTGGGGATCCCACCCCTCAGCATCAGCAATGCTTAGGTCAACTTTTGCCTAATGCATCACCTTGTCAGAGCATCCACTGGCTTAAAAAACAGATACCGACCCCAGGTTACTGTAGCAACAGTTCATTCCTCTTGAAGCAGCAACGGCTGGGCAGGCAGTCACTGCTGACAGCATCGTGGAGGACTAAGACATGACGGCCATCGAACCCCGGTGGTCTCTTGTTGCCCCTCTACTGGAGGAGCCCCAAGGCACAGCTCTGCCACCAGGACAGCCTGTGCGGCCACGCTCTGGCCACGTCAGCACATGGCTTTGCTCCGAGCACCCGCACCCAGAGCTAAGCTGCTGCTTTCCGTGTCAATGCAGCCGGCAGCGATCACACGATTTTCACTGCTGGCAGAGCCTGGGGAGGGATGACAACCTCCAGCCAAAAATCCAGATAATTCTTAACCCACTGCAGCCACTGCAGTTGCGAATGCTTGCCCATGGTGTGAGCTCTCAGTGGAGAAAAGGATGAGCTCACCGCTCTGTGCTGAAGCTAATTAGCAGCCACAGCACAGACGATTTGTGACAAACACTAACTCCTGGCGTAACAACTGGTCCTCCACGCACCAGGCAGTCCAGCCAGTGCAGGACCCTGGGGTAAGAAAGAGCAGAACAAGCATGGAACCTGCTTCACAGAGGTCTGACCTCCGCAAAGCAGCTCCTCTGGCCCGTTAAATAAATGCAGAATGACATCATATTTAAGACGGAGGTTGCAAACCCAGTTATGTCCCAATGCTTACGTGCCAAGCCCTCTGCAATGCTCAGTTTCTCAGGGAGGGCGTCCACCGAGATCAAAAACAGCACAAAGAAAATCCATCGGCAGCATCTGAGGGGCACCAGATAGCGTCCTCAGATGGCTGCAGACCAGGCGACCGCAGACCCTGCGTCGCACTGTTTGGGGTCTCAGTGATGCTCCTTCCTTGGTCCATCATCTTTCCTGGACCCAAACTCTGTCTCCAGAGAGACTGGTGTAAAACAGCCAACCTCTGTGGAGTTTCTGCAGGTTTCTGGCACAGTAACTGAAAGCTGAGTCCGGCTGTTTATCTGGGAATGGCTGGAAATGCCAGCATTCAAATCAATTAACTCAATCATTACTTTAGGCTCAGCCTCCATGGGCACTGCCTAACAAACACCAGACACATTCATTAGCAAGAAGCTTAATATTTGCATGGATCGTACTTGCCTGATGGGAATGGGCAGGAACCTGCACTTTCACATGTTGTGCAGAGTCACGTGCAATTTAGCAGTACATTAAGCAACGAGGATTGCGTTTGCTTATAAATCTATCCATCTACTGCATCAGCAACTGCGTCACTGTCTGCTAGAGGCCACCCATCCTGCAGACAATGAGGCATTAAGCCCTCCAGGTAGTGTAAAACCTGCGGGTTAAGGGGATGTTTTGTTACAGACATGGTTTCTACAGGGGTCAGTTAGTTCTGTCCATGTCAGGCATGTACAGGACTTGTTAGGGTTCATCTAACCATGTCTTTTGGGTTAATGGGGTTAAATGACAGCATGTCACCAATCGCTATCTGACAGCAGGGTTGCTGCAGATAGCATTGGCGATTTAGTGTATACAACATGCCACTAATAAGGATTATTACAGTGCATTCAAAGTGTGAAGGTACTCACACTGCCTCCTCCCGGGATGTGTTTGATATTATCCTTTGAGCCACACCTGGATTGAACGCTGCTAAAGTCCAACTTCTTATTAACAATCTGCACCTTTGGTAGCCAGAAAAGAGTCATTGCACGTCACCAATAGCTATCTGACGGCAGGGTCGCTGCAGATAGCATTGGCAGTTTAGTGTATACAACATGCCACTTATAATAAGAACTATTACAGTGCATTGAAAGTGTGAAGGTACTCACACTGCCTCCTCCTGGGATGTGTTTGATATTATCCTTTGAGCCACACTTGGATTGAACGCTGCTAAAGTCCAGCTTCTTATTAATAATCTGCACCTTTGGTAGCCAGAAAAGAGTGTGAGAAACAACATGACCATCTGCAGCTTGACCATGCGTTACATCACTAAAACCAGGAACCTGCCTTGCAGTGCCAAGAGCAAAGGAGAATCTCTGGCTTGCTGCATAGATTTGTCTACTCGTGGGTTGGAAACTGAAGATGGAGGTGAGCAGGTTACAGCTAGAGATGGGATACATCTAGCTAGCAAGGCAGCCCTGGCTTCCAGGCCAGAAACACTAGCAAAAAAGCCAGCCCACACCGTTTTCTTTCACTGAACAAAACGGGGAACTTGCTGGGCAGCAAACACGCTGGAAGGCACCAGTGGTCTGAGACTCAGCTTCTGCAGAGCCAGCGGAAGAAGGAAGGATGGAGCTGAGAGAAAAATGCCTGCTCAGCCCCATCTCCCACGCTGGGCAGCATGCCCCCTCTCTAAGGCAGAGATACGTGGCCTCACATTTCAGCAGCTTGAGCAAACTGGGCAAACGGGTGCAGCTGGCCGGGGCAGCAGGCTGGAGAGCAGGAGTTGTGTGTCCAGCACTGTCTGGGAGAGGATGCTCGAGCTCTGCGCTGTGCAGGGCTCAAACTCCCTCTACAGTTACAAAGAGAAAAAGCAAATGCTGCCAGGGATGCAGTCCCATGCCTGCAGTTTTCTTAACTCCTGCATAAATGAGATGAAAGGGGCAGCACAGACCAAGCCCAAAGGCAGCTGCTCTATTGCATATTCCTAACACCATCTCGGGTGGGAGAGAGGCTGGAAATGGCTTGGTGCCCCAGGGGAACCACATACCATGCCAACTTCATCCTCCAGTCCCAAAGCCTGTCTGCCCTCTCCCCACGCACACAGATTTTTGTACTAATGAATTAAGCTGTTTCCCTTTAGGGCTTGTTTTCCCTATTTGGGTTTTATAAGGGCAGCTATGCTGGAGTGGCCCCATGCATAGGAGCAGCTATTCCAGACAAGACAAAGATGAAGATAGTGCCTGCTCCTTCCCCTACACGGCCTACAACCTACGCAAGTATAAACCAGAGGTAAATGCAGGTAAAAACCAGCAGGCACACAGGCCTGTGCTCCCTCAGGAGAAAGCCTGCCTGGAGCACAATCCTCACGAGAGGAAAAGAGATACAGCATCCTGCAAGAAAGCAGCGTCACATCCCACTGCACAAGCAGTCCCTGGATGGCCGCGTCCACGAAGCTGGCTGAGCAGGCAACCTCGCCCTCCCTTTCACCACGTCCCCGGCCTGCTGCTGCAAGGATTGCTCCTCGCTATACCCTGGTTCTTCAGCATGAGAAGCGCCAAGGCTGACACGTGCCTCCAGCATCATCTTCCAAGTTCACGTCAACTAATCCTGCAAATCAGGATGCAGTTCTGCTAGACCAGGCTTTGCCAGAGCAGTACTCGGTGATCCAGCAACAACAAAAGTGCTCAGACGATGCAGAAATACTGGAAGAGACCTGGCCTGGCTGACTCCTGGTGCACGTGCCCCATGTACCTTTGCTTCCCTAGGCTGGGGGTCTGAAATCTGCATGGAGAGCAGGCTCCAGACTCATCTTCTGGCCACCCTAAAATCAAACTCGTTGGATCAGCCCCTTCTGCCCCAGCCGCAACCATTCTGCTAAGAGCAGCCTCATGTCCTACAAAATCCCCAAGAGAGCATCCAGCCATTCTCCCCTGCAAAGAGCAATGAATTGTCCCCAGTTCAGCTGTTCTTACTCTTTCAGTGACAACAATAAACAACATGTTGCCCGAGAGAGAAGCTGACAGAGAAAAAAAACTTGTAAAAGTTGGATTAAAAAGAACAAGCAAACAATTTAACCAATTTACAGTAAACGGAAGGGTTCCTTCTAAAATCGCTGAAAAGCAGTGTTTTGTGGGGGCGGCGGGAAAAACTCACACCTTGTGCTAAGCAGGCAGGAGGGCCGAGGCCCCGGGACACAGGCAGCTGGAAGGACTCACACTGCTCTGCTCATAACCAAAGGCCAGAGCAGCCCTGCCCGGGCTCCAGAGCCCCCCTGCATTGTAGTACAAAGCAAAATGGGCATTGTCCAGTAAATCGCCAGCCACGGCAAAAAATGCACCTAAGGAAATGGAAACGCACGCTGCTATTTAAGATGGTGAAGAGAAGCCATCTCAAAGCCTCCCCCCATGCCAAAGTCGAACATTCAGAGCCACGGAGTTACCTAGTCACACAAAATGGCATGCACCGCACTCAGGGAAGATTTGTCACGGCTCTTGCATTAGCGGCTGCAGAGCAAGGTCTGCAAGGCAGCGTTCCCCCCCTGGGGCAGGCAAGCACAAGCACATGGGGACTCCTGACTGCACTGGCCATCAGATGTGCAGTTCTGGCATTTAACATCTGTGTAAGAGCCACGGGGCCTTCACCAGTCAGAGGAACCAAGTGCTTTCATGTCTCCACCCATGCAGCAAGGAGGATTTTATAAAAGCCTGAGGACACATCCACACAGTGCAACGGAGCAGTGCAGAGAGGCTCGGATGGGTGCTGAGCAGCCAACACCACAGCTGGAGCCGTGTAACCACACACTGCTGCTCCTGGGGCTGCACAGATGAATTAGCTCACACCGCTCCCTCACCCAAACTCTCCTCTGCTGGGCTTGCAAAATTTAACACGAGACCCTCGTTCCCAAGCACTTGGAGCATGGAGTTCACTTTGCTGCTCACAGAACAGCCCCTCTGGGAGTGAAAAGTACTAGTGGTTGAAAGGATCATAGTGCCACCAGTTCTGGCCGTGCCACGCTGCATCATGTAGCAAGACAGTGCCTGATCGCAGAACGCAATCCAAAACCTTGCCAACAGAGCTGGATCCAAAATCATGATGTTCTGAAAAACGTGCCGAGCCTGGGACCCTCGCAGGGAGGAGACCGTCCTGTCGGCTCGCTAATGAAGAAATGGAGGCAGCGTTGAACGGACTGCTCCAGATCACACAGTACAGGATTCAGAAACGCAACCCTGATCCTGCGACTCTTTAGGGCTGCAGGTTACGATTTGCTCTCCCTAACTGGACACCACGAGGAAATGTCATTCCCCTGGCAGCCAGTCCATACGTTGACGTGCCACCCCATGAAAGCCACATCACAAGCTCTCTGCAGTCCTGCACTAAGCCAGGCAAGCAATTTCAGGACAAGCACCCAACCCAATCAGCCCAAAACACTCCAAAATCAGAATCAGGCTGGAGACGAGCTGAAGCATGGCTGCCCACTGCTGTATCTCTGGCCCCAGCTGGGCTGCTGCTGATCCAGGGAGGGCTCTCCCCTCCCAGATGCAGCGTCAAGCACCCGCTCTCCCTACAGACAGGCCCCTGGAAAGCAGAGTCCGCATTTACCTTGCCACCTCCGGGCTGGTGCTTCAGGTTTTCAGTTGAGCCAATTTTGGACTTCACATTTTTCAGATCAGGCATGGGTGCGGCTGACGGCTGGATGCGGCTCTTGGCAGATGCAGGAGATTTCGGTGGTGTGCGAACCACTGCCACCTTCTTGGGCTCCCTGGCTGGTGGGGTGGGCAGAGAGGGAGTGCGGGAACGGCTGCCTGGAGTCCCGGGGGAGCCGGGACTGCTGTAACCGCTTCTGTCTCCAGACTTTGGCTGCTCACCTGAAGTTTGCACAGAGGGAGGCAAGCACAGGATAAGCACTCTGGGTGTGCAGCCCCTTCCCCACACGCTGCCTGCCTTGATGGGGTTGATCTGGTCCCAGGGCCCACCCGCTACTCCTAGTGCAGACCATCAGCAGAGGGGAGATGGATTCACTTCCTTCCACTTCGGTTTGAAGTGAAAACTGTGATTAAAGGCAATTTCCTAGTATTTCAGAAGGAAGATGGTCTTCATTGTCTGGATCACTGGTAAGGCTCCCCACCCGAGTGACATTAGCATGCGTGACAAATTACAGAGAAAAGACACTCAAACAAAACCACTTTTCTATTAGAAATTTGGAAGCATTTTTACAAAATTATTTTATGGAATTAAATAAGGCTGATCATTGAGCAGCTTAGAACTGTCCCCAGTCCGAAAAGAAATGAAAGAAGAAAAGAAAACCCTTAAACGTCACCTTTCTCAGACTTTGCTGCTGCAGGAGGTGGTTTTTTCTGCTCCTTTCTGCCTGTTTAATGAATGACAAAGATGCTTAAACATAACAAAGCTGGAAATGTAATTGATTTACGGTTTTATGCAGCTCTGGTTAAGTATGAAAAACATATATATTCAGTGAAATGCACTGTTTTAATGGAAATTCACAATGCCTGATGCTTTCTGGGGTTTTCTTCTCTGAGCATAATGGGCTAATCTCCATTCCTGCAATCGAAGAATTGATCCTCTTGCCCCTGGTCTTTGTGAAATATTGTCAAGAGAAAAGGAATAGATGGATTAAAAAAATGGAGCTGCCTAAATCTTCCAAATTAGAGGAAATCCCAAAGGGATAAAGCAACTGCCCTCTCCTACACACTGGCTATATGAACAGAGCAGATAAAGCAGCATCCAGAAAGGCTCGCTTCAGAGGAATCATCCCTAGCTCTGCACCCACAACCCCGTGACAAGGCTGAGCAGCGCCGAATCACCACGCAGACCTCAACCCGCCGGCCGTGCCCTTGCTTAGCGCTGTGCGTGACCCCAGCCCGCGCTGCGGCAAATTTGTTCACTACCCCCACATAACTGCACGGAGAGCCTGGAAGCACCACCAAAGCAGAGCCTCTCGAGTCAGAGACACCATGGGAAGGTGGCTGCGTGCCGCTCTCGCCATCACCTACCAGAGCTGGGAGGTGTCTTGGGGGCCGTGGGCGTCTTTGCTGGGATGCGCGTGGCATTGGTTGAGTTCCTCTGAGCCTGCCCGGCTGCAGACCGCGGCGTGGCCGTCTTCGTGCCGCCTCTCATCTCTGGGCCCTGGGGATGCAAGGGGGAAAGGCTGATGCAGGGGGGATCTGCCCGGGGATGGGCTATCGCCCCTCATGGATCAGAGCCACACGAGACCCTCCTGCTTCCTACCCTGACAGCCCACAGGAGTTCCCACGGGTTTCTCCACACGCAGGCATCTGCGACGTGCCTTTTCACACCCTGTTTCCCATCACGGTGCCTGCCACAACCACTGCAGTCACTCCTGGGCTGGCGGAGCAGCTGCGCCGCTTTCCCATGTGAGCCCTTAGTTTCAGCTACATTATTCATCGCACACTCAGGCCTCGTTAAGAAGTATGTTCAACTCCTTTCTCTGTTCTCTAAATTCCATCATTTTGTTTCCCCGCTAAAATTTTGTGCAGAAGATAAATAAATCCATGGACTAGGCCAGAGGCTCCATTCAGGACTACAGTGCCAGACTCCAAACACAGAGAAGCACCTCCTTTATCCCCACCTGTAACACACTACTGTAACATGTACATCATCTGTAATGGCATGTAAATAGCAATATGCTGTTTATTGTCTTCTGATCCTGCAGAAAAGCCTCCTCAAATCTATAAACTAACACATCCTCTTTCTGCTGACTTTCTAATGCTGGTCTGTGTACAAAAGCTCATGAAAAACACGCAAGATTCACAAGCTGACTGGTCCCAAGGCAGCAGGGAACCAGAGCAGAGCCATCGCAATCCCTGTCATGGGAAAACCACATCCCATTGTCTGCGACCTGCAATCTCTGCCCTTTCCCTCACGACGGGTCTATTTGTGTGACTAAACATCACAAAGGGAAACTCCAAGCTACTTTTTACATTGCAGAATAAGTCACGGATGTGTGTGCATTTTCTATTCGCTGTGTAGCACCTGGCAGATCTGGCTCCAGCACATTTCAAATACATCTGCTGCTTACAGCCAACGCACCCATAAAACACAGCATAAAGCTGCAAAACAAAGAAGAGCATGAAAGAGCATAAAGGGACCTGGAAATGCCTCAGGGACACCAGGTAACACCCTGCAGCAATGAGATATTTTTGCTGTAATGCAGAGCAAGGGGCCTATGTGTTGGTGAGACGGACCCAGTCGCTTCAAACACCAAAACTGGAGCCAAGTCTGGCCACTGGAAGGTGCAGAGGAAGCACATCCCACCCTCTCCGCTGAACGGGACACGGAGAGGCTGCCCAGCCGAGCACTGTCAGACCTGTCAGGAATGCTTTAAGGTATTCCCCAAGGCAGCTTTGCCTCTCTCACATCCCATTTCCTTACCTTGGCTTTCATTTCTTGCGTTCCTGTACTGGCAGGTCGGGATGTGACAGAAGAGACTCGTTTAGAGGTGGAAGCAGGGCTGGAGGGTGTTTTCGAAGGGGTTGTGCTAGAGGAGGTGTGTCGTTGGGGGGGGATGGAGGGTCTACCGCCTGAGGGTTTGGCAGTGGAAGGTGAGGATTTCTTAAACATGGAAACAAAATAAAATTGGAACAAAAAAAAAATCAGTATGGGAGGGAAACAAAAGGGGATCACCGACATTAAATAGGATTAGAAGGTGCAATGCAGAACTGGGTGTGGGATAGGCGATGGCTGGTACTGCCCTCTCCCTGCAGCACAGAGCTGGGCAAGCCCTGCGGGGCCCAGGGCACTGCTGGGGTCCCACGGTCGCACCGGCAAGCATGGGATACCTCAGCTCTATTCCTCCCACAGGGTGCAGCAACACCCAAGCCCCTTTCTGGGCAAAACGTCACCCCGTGACAGCCTGCCCTTGCCACCGCCCTCCACACCAGTGACACGTTTTACCATCTGAACTGCTCTATTCACTCCCAAACTCTCTGCGTGCTCCACTGGCAAAGGTGCTGCAGGTACAGCACTATCAACACCAGCGTTTCTGGGAGATGCAGGTGACTGCTCCCAGGTCTCTCGCCCCACCATACCTGCTTTATCAATAATGGATCAATGGTTTTTATCTAGACAACTGCTTGGTATCGTGTCAAATGCCTAGCCTGATACAACCCTGCCAAACCTCACTACAGAAAGACCCAGTTTCACACTGTTTGAAAATAATTATACTCCTCACCTTTAACTCTTCACCCACTAAATTGCCCATGATCTTGTCCATTATCTCACCCAGGCACTAACCAGGCTAATGGCCAGCTGAACTAAACCTCCTCCAAATCAGCAGTGTGACAGATACCTTTAAACTTCTGGAATGTACCCACTATTAAACTCTGTTCCTCACCCAGAACACAGTATCTGCAAGGCCTAGATTATTTAATTTCATTTTTTAATTACATGTCTTGCTCTTTTCAGTGTTATGGTGCTTGTCCCCAGTAAAGCCCAATGCAGTTTTGAGTTTGCTTTCGCACCGGTTTGCCCCAGCAAAGCCAGCCGGCTGCTTTCCGGTCTCAGGCTGAGAAAATGATTTCTCTAACCACCCACCCGACCCCATGAGCCACATGTTTGTTTTAGATTTGGTTCACTTCCTCACCCTCAAAGATCACTATGGATTGCACCATCCAAACCAGGGTGAGGGAAGAAAAAAATAAAAGCACTCTTTAAAGACAGATGGGAAAATGGAAGGTAATGGCAAGGTTTCCTAAGAGGCACAACTGGTCCAGGAGAGCAGGAGAGGGAGTCAGGAACATGCACAGAACTTAGTGGGTTGATGTCACCTCTGGTTTTGTTTTTTAGCTTACCTTCGGTTTCTTTTCCTCAGCTTCAGTCCCTTCCTTGTCTTTGCTGTCAATACGACCTGACAGATGGAAATGCACAGTTACACATCTTGGGACTGGTCATTAAACTCTAGAGAGATGATAATGCCTGCGCTACAGCAACACGCAGGCTGGGTGGGTGTTCCATGTTCCTGCTCTCCTTTTAAATACTATTCTTGGAAATATTACAAAGTCACTCATCTCTCGCGGAAATACTTCCACATCGTAAACACATTCTTTCTGGGTTAACAGATTATCCTGCGCAGAGGCGACAGTGCATTAGTCATCACTGGAGCATCAGACACCAGCAACAAGTTCTGTATGAGCTATTTTGCCCAGATTTGCACTCAGTTCCAGTAGCATCTGTTCAGTTTAGGACAGAACAGTTCTCTTCAACCCTAAAGACGAGTCTCCCTCTCTAAAACACCCATTGGTTCTAACAACCATATATATAAAGACTAAAATTGAAGGATGCCCCAGCCCTAGCAGCACCAAGTTGCCCGTGATCTCATTCAAAGTTGTTGTTCAATGTGTTAGCTCTGCAAAGCGTTTTTATACCTGGCTGTTGTTACTTCCACCTCTCCTGACACGCTGCTTTCTGCCTCCGCAGCAGACAGTGGAGTCTCTTATCTGGGTCAGACCCTGCAGGGTCTTAAGGTTTTAGCTGTTGTCCTACCTGATTCGTATCAAGCTTACAGTGACTCTGACAATATTTCAGTGTTTTGTCCCATTAGTCTACAGGCACAACAGAGTGCAGCATTGCTAATTAGGAGATTAGAAACGGGGAGGAAGGAATGTTTGTACTATAAGGCACTCATAACAAAGACCCTTTTCCCAGTCTTCAGCTAATTCCTCCCTAATCTGGGAGGAAAAGCTGCTGATATTCTCCCCAGTGTTTTGGAAACTTGCCCTGGGGGGTCAGCCCTTTCCCAGTGACATGAACAATGTTGTCAATCCAGCACTGATGACCCTGACCCATGCCAGCAGCCACTCCCAGAGCTGCTGGATGCACTACCCTTCCCACATTCAGTTAAACTACAGACTGGAGCAAGGCTGGAGCTGAACAGCCACAAGGTATCTCTGTCTTTGAAGGAAAAGACAATTAAATAATTAGAGAAATTCCTCCTATTGAATCAGAAACTGGTTGACTCTGGGCAATGCATCCCCAACCCATCATCGTTTTCAGGCTCCAATGCTAGCGATAGCAAGCCATGCCAATGCCCTGCAGCACATGTGCGAAGCTTCCCGCTGGCTTATTAGGTAGTGAACAACGAGAAATGTGTTATGAGCTTTAGCTCCAATGGAAAAAGCTACATCAACAATTTCTTCATGAACCCCACGCAGCAAAGAGCACGCTCTCTCTGCCACAAACCAGAGCAGCGTTTCCAGGCTAATGGAAGCAGCCAAGCCAGCTTTTGGGATGCGGCACTGGGGTGAAAGGCAGAGCTTTCCCCAGGCCAGGCCCCGGACAGCCAGAGCTGAGGTACAACACGGTGGGTTTTAACGCGTGTCCTGCTGCCCCAGCTTATTAACACAATTCAGTGCAAAACCTGCATTTGGCCACTGAGCAAGGCCCCTAGTGACATCCCCCTGACCTGCAGTAAAGGTGGAAAATAGCTCTTGGAGAAAGAAAAGGTCTAAGAGCTGCTCTACTGGCAGGGATGCTCGTGCATTGGGCAGTGAACTCACACCTTCACCCAAGACAGCTAAGACTGAGATTGCTGCGTGAACACAGCCGCTCCAGAGTCTGACTGCCCTCCCAGCCTAGCGACACACACGCTGTTAGATGCACCCAAGAGCCAGGCCTCCACACACACAGGCAGCTCCTGCAGAACACCCCAAATACAGCCATCGCGTTGGACCGCCCAGGGACACACGTCCAGGACTGGGATGGGAGCAGGATGCTTTTAAGAGCATCGTACGTGCCCTGTAGTGGGCAAAGGTCCAGCGAGCTGCACAGCTTGCCTCCAACAGCAGTCAGTAGCGGATATTTAAGGGAAAAGTACAAGAAACAGGACCAATGTGGGGCCTTTTCCATGGTTAGATTTGCCATCTCACTTGCCTTTTTCCTCCTCCCTCCTCTTTAGGAAAGCCAATACAAAGAGTTATCGGACCGGATAGCAGACACATGCAAACCAGATAGCACGTGTCTTGCCGGAACAAGCTGCAGCGTGCGCCGGGTTAGCCCCACTCCAACGTGCCAGAACAACGTCCATCTGGTCTTCGTCTTCTCTGGGAAGGTGCTGGCTGTGAGTTAAGGTGCCCACCCCACAGATCCAAGGAAATCAAAACAAAAAGAGGTGAACAAAGCATGATTGGGGACACGCCAGCACCATGCAAGGGACGCAAAACCGAAGCGTAAGGGTCTGGCAAGTGTGCCAGGACATCCAGGATTAACAAAAGGGGGAAGGAGGGGGAGGGAGAAGCAGCAGTGCTTTGTGGATCAGTTCACAGCAAAGGTCCAGGCCATTTCCCAAGCAGCAGGATTCGAGAGGTGGCAGCAAGCTGAAGTACTGGTTCAGGCAGCCTTGTCGTGAGCAAGCCACCGGCAACGTGAGCTCAGGGCAGGCAAACGTTGCACACACCTTTTAGGAGAGGGACGCGACTGACGGCTTTATCTGCAACTTCGGCACAAGGTTTCTTCTTGCGCATCCGGCGTTCTCCTGCATCTGCCACAGCCTTTTCCAAAGGAGCATCTTTGACTTCCACGTCATCTTTTAACTCAACGGGGAGTTTGGCTGTTTCTAGCAAGGGTCCAGAATCTTCTCCCTCCCTGGGCTCCACTTCTTTTTGGGAGATTATTTCAGAAGGCTCTGATGGGGTGACATCTGTGTCTTCTTCCCCCCTCAATGGCTGTCTCCTCTCCTCTTGGTCCTCTCCTGCTTTATGTGATTCAGTTTCAACAAGAAGCGCCTCTCTTGGTATGTCTCTGAGGACATCTTTGGACTTGTTTTCTTCAAAGGCATATTCTTCAAGAGCTGCCTTGGCTGTTGCTGGACAAAAGTCCATTTCAGGTCCTGGTGAAACGTGCTGTCCCACCCGGGAAAGCAAATCCTGTTCAGAAGTTTCATCAATATCACGGTCCTCATCTCTCTCCTGTCCACTGGCATCTTCTTTTAACGGAGCTCTGGTATATAGAGGAGATGGCCCATCTTTAACACGGGAGTCATCTGTGCCGCCTGCTCCTGCCAACCCCTCAGTGCGCACATCACGACCTAGCTCTGTTCCCAGCGCCGGATCCACACCAATGCCTTCTCTGCCTCGATGATCCCACAACTCGTTGTCTTCAGATGCTCTGGAGTCTTGGTACATATCCAGGGGTATTGGGATGGTGACCTCGATTCTGGTGGGAGCTGCTGTCGTAGCCTTCATTTCATGTGACAGAAGAGGCTGCTGAAGAACCCCAGCTACCTGCTTTGTGGGCTGGCTTTCTCTTTTTATTGCATCTCCCACACGCTCCTGAGGGCCAGGCTGTAGCTTTGGAGAGCTTGGCTCCCCTGGAGTTGAAGACGCAGGGTATGAAGCATGGGCAAACAATTAGCACAGGCATGTCAAACACGTAGTCAGTGATGTAATGCTGAAGAGAGACTAAGGATTTCTACTATCAATCTAGAGGAGAAAAGCAAGTCCTACACTGCCACACTGAATAGACAACTCACTTCTACAGTGGCTTTTGTCTTTATAGAAACTCTGATCCCCATGGGAACCAGGAACAGTGACAGCCACAGCACATGGGAGACCAGGCTCCTCCCTGGACCCGCTCTCAGCGGTGGCTGGGGTATCCAGCCACCACCACCTGCCACGCCTGCGCTCTATGAGCTGGTTTAGCTATAGAGGTTTTCAGAAGCCAAGCACACACCCATTTGCTAATCTAACACCACCACTGGACCATCAGTTTGCTGGTCAGTGACCATCTCTTCTTGCTTCAAGAGCCTGAACAAAACAGGTCAGACACCCTCCCCTCCTTCACGGGTTTACAAAACCCCTACAGTCCTCTCCTCCCTTGCAGGAAATGTTCATGCAGATGTGGCACCAGTTACACCTTCTCAGAGCTCAAACCATCTCTGCTATGTTCTCCAGATCATTTCTATTGCTAATGAGCTTTGGGAAGATCACTCCTATGTCTCCTCTCTTATTGCTGGGTATTTCAACAGCCACTGGAGCAGACAGACTCAGTGGAAAGGACTGTAAGTAAAAATGCGGCTGTAGTCACATGGCCACAGCAATTTCGGACTGTGCACCCACTCAGGCTAATCAGAGCTCCAGTGCTGCTGCCACCACTTGGGCAGAGTAGAAAGTGTGGCATTTATAAACCCAAACTTAAGGTCACAGAGACACAGATCTCTTTTTTTGGGGGGGGGGGTGTAAAAGACAGAATTCTGTTCTGTCGCTGATCTCATGCATGATGCAGACCTTTACAATTTCACCCAACAATTGCTGCATTAAGCCATATATTCTAGTTGAGCTGGAGCTTTTCTGTTAGAAATTCATTCAACTGAAGCAAAGATGCACCGAGCAATGGAGAATTCACCCTGAACATACTTAAATTGTTTTAAAGTCAGCTGCCCTAGGAAGAATGTGCATCTTACATTATGAATCTGTCCAGCTTCAAATACTCTTTGGTCTTTTTGAGCACTGCTCAGGTAAACTAAAGAGCCTAGATCAGAGCACTTCAGTACTGAGATGTCGATTGTTGCTTTGTTAGATTAACAAGCAAGATTAAAACAAGAAAAGAAGTCAAGACCGACTCAGTCTTTTATCAATGTTCTCCCCATTTTAAGAGAATATAATGGTTAAGTGAAACTACCACACAAAGACCTGTGAAAATGTCATTTAAAAGAAATCTTAAATTGGCACCTATTGGCAGGTAATATTTGAAATGTGACATCAAGAAACACCTTTTATAACCAGAGGGCTTTGAAGGATGTTTATGCAGTAGCCAGCAGAGCGCCTGGCTCATTTCTTCTGCAAACGAACAGCATGACCATTAATGACCGCCGGTGCAGAGATGTGGACAGCCAGTTCATTAGCTGTACTTCCATGCTCCAGGACCTGTCGGGAGTTCTTGAGGCACATGTGCAGCACAAGGTCAAGCGCTGGCGGAATGCCAGCACGGCACAAACTGTGAATCAGAAGACACTTCTCCGTCTGAGACTCCAAAAGCATTTTAACATGCGCCATCTTCACTGCAAAGATCATTTTTTCAAATCCCACAACACGAAAAATGAAGGTAGCTAGTAAGGAGATATCCAAGACTGTGTGTATCGATAATCACATTTTCCTCCGAATCAAAGAGAACCATGAAAAGGAAGCAGCGCATTATTACAAGTCCACTTTCAGAGAAGTAACAATTTACATAAGAACCTAGAAATGTTGTGTATAGGTTATATCAGAGCTCCAGCTAGCTGTATGTCCCCATATCTGACAGCTGAAAGATCCCAGGACAGTACAGAAAGGTCTTATTAAAAATCTGGTGAGAAACAGCAGCTAGAACCAGACTGAACAGGGCAGACAGAGGCGAGAACTTCACCCCCCTCCTGCCAACACTCTTGATTTCTTTCTTGTAGTGGCGCCACTATTTTAAATACAGAAGAGTTGCTAGTCCAAGAACCACTGGACAGGCAAGCAAAGGTTTTATTTTAATTGGAGGGAGCAGACTGCACTTAACTGTGCTCATCCGTGTGTGGAAAGCAAAGATGACCTGAATTCTGCCCTGAGCTGAGAAGGCTATTTACTTCTATTTACTTCTTTAAAAGACATGGATGTCTGTAAATGCACTAATGCAGCCATGAGGAGGAAAGATGCTGCCCAAGCAACTGGAGGAATTTGTTATGTCTACTGCACAGAAAACTACTTTAGAAAATGGGGTTTAACTAAGATTTTAAACAGCGCACCATGGTGTATTAGTGCCAGCAAGACAGCAATATCAAAGCGAGTTTGAAGCCCTAAGTCTGCCTCATTGGGCACAGAATTAAGCTAGCACCGGGTGCTTTGGGAAAGTCCCGTCCTGAAGTTTTCCATCAAGTCTGAACTGAGCAGAGTCAAGAGAGGCTTTCCAGAGAGCCAAGAGGTCCCTGGATCTTGGCTCATCTGAGCAGATGCACAATTAATGCTCTAAAAACGCTCACTGCCCACCGTGCCTGGCCTTGTCAGTCACCTTCCCCAAGACTGGGATGAGAAAAAAACACCCTTCATGTTAAAGTCAGGGCATCAGTGAGTAGGTTTGAGACATGTTTTACGTTAGAAAGAGACACAGTAATGAAACAATTCACTTATTTCATGTGTGACATGCAAAACTGACTCTGTTCAATGCTGAGCAGTTCCGCCTGGCTAACTGCGCCACCCCGGCTCTGTTTATTACCTTTTCTAGCCCATTTGCAACTGGACAAACAAGCACCAGGGCTTCAGCCGTCTGAGAGAGAAATGTGGTGCATGAAAAGCTGCAGTTCCCTGAAATGAGTATGTTGGAACATTCAAAGCATGTATGACCCTCCCCTGTCAGGAACAGGGAGAGCTGCACAACTGCTCGTACAGTGCAGAGCATCTGCATTACGGAAGAAAATTCCCAAGCCACTAGCAACCAGCCGCACACGTGGGCAGCGATAACTGGACCCCAGTGACAGATGATTCACTAACCTTGAGCTGCATCTCCTGCAGCGTGGTCCTCCAGGTTGGGAGTGGCTCCTACGCCTGCCTCTTCAGCTGGTCCCAGTTCAGAGAAAGAAGGGGAAAAACATGATCAAAACAAGAATTAAGTTTAAGTGTAGGTCTGGAGAATTTATTTACCTCCTTGCTGATTCTGCCCATCAGCACTGCACTGTGAGCAGGGCAGTATCAGAAAGGCAATCAACCCACACCGACGGTGGACCTAGGTAGATCTATTCAGCCTGTGCTGTACAGGACTGGAGGAGCGTTTCACCAGCTCGCACATCCTGAGTGGCAGGTTAGTACAAGCTCCTTCAGGCAGAGGTGCAGAAAACAGGCTGTTAAGGAGCAGGGAAACTTGTGGATTTATATCCCCTCTTCTACCCCCACCTACTGGTTACGTTGCCAGCAGTACTCACGTGAATGTCTAACTCTTACCTGAGCCCTACCATCGTGGTGTCTGCTACCTAGCTTACTGTAATGAACTCTGCCGAGGCTATTTGACACCAGTAAATCCGAGTCTGATATAAACCTGACACATCAGGAATACTGGTACATTAGAGAAGCACAGTTTTCTTCACAGCAATGATGGTTTGTCTCTATCAGAATTTTTTCAATTTATTATATGACTACTTCCAAACCAGCTTCATCACTTATATTTGTATGTCACAGTTCTACAGTCAAACTAGGACCTTCTCTGTTTTCCCCATTTTTTCCAAAGAGCGCAGGACACACTGCTTCTTCCTGGCTCCCTGGTACAGTCAGATCTTGAACCAGAGACTGCGCCTCCTTGCTAGCAGGCGAGCCACTCTGCGTTTCAGCCCAGGGCTCCACCGGCAGCCTGGGACTGGATGCAGGACAGACAATTTGGCTGCCCGAGGGAGCGTGCTGTGGGCTTGTTTCGGTGTTCGGGCATTGGCAGAAGCCCATTTCCACCCACCACCCTTCTCAGGTCCTGCCTGATGCTTCCAGGAAAAGCCAGTGGCTATCGCACAGGGGACACATACCCATTTTTCACATACAGAACTGACTCTTCCAGGAGCTCCTGCCCTCTTGCACACACACAGCACCGCTGCAGCTCACTCCTTTCTTACTCTGCCTCTGAAAGACCCCCATCCCTCCCTGGAAAACCAGGCCCAGGTGCAGTGATTCCCCACAGAGCATTCAGGCTGAATTAGCCACTTCACTTCCTCTGCATTATCCTTAAAACGCGCCGGCAGCCACAGAACTGCTGCAGTGGCCTGGTTTCCACCTGCCGCTTCAAAGACAACCGCATGGGCTGGGCTGAGCGAGAGCACCAGTGAGACAAGCAGCAAGGTCCTGCGGTGACCGCCTCGCCTCGCCAGCAAAGTGGGGCTGCTGGCAGAGGGGCAGAGATGACCGGGATCTGCAGGTAAGCGCTTAGCCTGGAGATGGGAGGCGAAGCCACCACAGAGACACCAGATAGAAAGATTGTCAGATGTGGAGCTGAGAAAGAGAGAAGAAAAGGCTGCGAGTTTCCCCCAGGATGGGGAAGGCAAGAGGACAATTGCAAGCTAGGAATTATTTCTGCAGGCCGTGGAGAAGAAAGAAGCACGCGTCAGGAGCAAAGCATGACTGCGAGAGGTTTGGCAGTGTTATTTTTAAGCACTAACCAGTCCAGCTCTCTGCTCTGTCTGCATCAAGAGATGAAACTGCACCTTGGTCTCCCTCACCTGTGGTTCCTTCTGGGATCTCCCCGTGCTGTTCGACACCACCCTGATCCTCGTGGTCTCCTTCCTCCACTAAAGGTGCTGTGGCATCTGAAAAACAACGCAGCTTTCACATAGCCGTTGAGTGGCAAAACCCTGTGGAGGCCAGGACATTCCCGAAGGACTTTTTGCTCAGAAGAGCACCCGACTCCTTCCCTTGAGCCAGTGCTTGTGGAGGGAGACAACCGAGCATGACATAGCAAAGCCAGTATCACAGGGACACCATGAGCTGTCCCCTCTGCCACACAAACCACACATCTCCAGCGTGCTCCTTATGCAGCTGAAGGCTTTACCATAAACACTCTCTGAAAATGCACAGCTGAAGACAGCCAGTGGTGCCTGATCTGCATGCGCAGCAATGCTGTCTGCATGGGGACATCATTGGTCTGGAGCAGGAAAGAACAGCTCCCATCGGATACCTTCGTAAACCATCCGAGCGCTGTGGCTGCATCGCACTCTGGGCAGCTCTGAGACAGACAGATACCTGGTTCCATCTACCAGAGGAATGTCTGCTTGCCATGGCAATCCCGATCCAACAAGGAAGAGGGACAGCAGCTATCCCCTTCTGCACCAGCCAGGTTTTACGTACTGATTTCTTGAGCCACATACACAGGAACAGAGCCGCTTCACAATCAGTCGGCCCACACCTCCAGCAGGACAGGGCTGGAAGTGGTCAGCATCTCTGTCCACCTTTCTTCTAGATAAATTTTGAAAACTAATGCCTTTACCTGAAGTCTCCAAGAGGCAGATACTTGAGATTAAAGCAGCCAGAGGAACACAAAAAGTGCAGTTAATTAAAACAGCGAACAAGTCTCTAGACCACTTGGGAATTAGATTCTTTCTACAAACATGGCATTCAGATAACACTCTGGAGCAGCACAGGCATGTCCCGAGTCCTGCCAATATGACCTTTACATCAGCACAAAGTTTTGTTTTATGTATAGGCTCTGCCCCTCTCACCATTCCAGCATGAATCATGCTGTGCTAATGAACATGTAAATACAGAGGGGGGAAAAAAGAGCCATGAGGTACAGCCAACTCTGAAAGGGAACGCAGCGACCAGGACGTGCTGTCAGTAGCTTGGGGGAGCAAAATGATGCAAACCTCTGGCCCTGGGAACACACAAGCTGGGATTGCTCCCGGCTGTGCTGAGCTAACGGGACCTTGCAGTCACTGTGTAAAAAGTCTTCAGGAAAGAAACTGCAAGCAACTTCCTGAACTATAATAAACACTTCACCTTCTCTTGCCTTCCAACCCAGTCTCCACCTTTAAAGCTCATTATCTCATTCTGCAGAGTGGCAAACATCACTTGTGATGAGACTAATGAAGAGCATTTGTCCAAGAGTGCAGACACTCCTCCTGAGAAACCCCAGCAGAACACGGCACTGCGAGCCTTTCGGCAAGGTTCACCACGACCCCATCCATCATGGTTTCAAAGCAGTAAGTCAAAGAGCTCCCACCTTCCGTAGTTGGGGTGCTCTTAGCGTCAGATGTTTCAGAAACAGGCTCATCCGATCCATCATCGACTGGTATCTGAAGGGGATAGCCTGGAAAACATTCAAATACTTAAAACAAGTCCTTGGCTACAAATTATGGCCTGTGCGTTACAAACTCCGATGGCCCAGATCCACAGCAGCAAAAAACTGTAACTGAAGAGTATAAAACACCTGAACTAATAAGCAAGCAAAGCGTGAAAATGCCAACCAAAAGCACCAGTGTCATCACCAAAAGGAACAAGCAGAAACTCATCAGCAAAAGAAAAACCCAGTGAACTGGACAGCTAGAAACAGCAAAGCATGGCACAAGCAGGAAAGGAGATCTTAGCAACGTAAGCAGAAAAGATGTACAACTTCTGAGTCACTGTCGTCCTCTCTGCCATTTCTGGAGCCATTAGCCTCCCTCCCAGAGCAGGCTGCCGAACGCTTCCATGATGCGTTAATTCTAACAACTGCAAACCAGCAAATCTTTGTAAAGGGCTTGGGGTAGCACGTAACGTACTGTGCGAAGACGTGGTTGCAAAAGTCGCCTTTTGGAAGAGCAGGGCAAGAGGCACAAGTCTCCTCTCTGCAGGGAGTCAGGGCAAATAAAATAATGAGAACTGGAGAAAATGACTTGGAAAAGAAGATTCAAACTAGCACAAGCAAAACGCCTGGGAACCTGTGATGTGCGAAGCTGAGGCTACAAGCTGAGAGGAGCTATCAGACTGAAATGCATTACAGAACCAGGGATGAATGGATGCTATGGATTCTCTCCAGGACAGAGGCAATCCATTTATCTGGTGCAAGGTGCACCCAAAGCACCTCAAGAAAAGAAAATTAAGATGATGTTTATATGGAGCATAGCCGGGAGTGAGTCCCACCAGGTTTGCTGGCGTTACGTGGGTTTCCAAGCTCAATTGTGGAGCATGGTGGAATGAGAAAGGAAAGGCTTCTTGAGAAATGCAGGTCTGACATATGGGGCGAGAGACTCTTGCATGGCCCCCGCTCCCAGAGCTCTCTGTTCAGTTCTCCCCATCTCCCTGTGCAGGTGAGGAAAGCAGGCAGCAAGCAGCAGCCTTGAGCTGTGTCTCCAAATAAAAGCAGTGCTGTATTTTTATAGCGAACTAAGGAGTGAACACAGAAACACACATTTGCAAAGCTGCAGCAATAAGATCATCACTAGTCTGGATACTAGGGGTTGTTCTGCTCTCGCTGGGCAATGATATCAAAGAGCAGCGTTGTCCTACGACTACGAACATCAGAGCATCTTGGGGGCTACCCACTGTCCAGTGGCTGCAGCCAGCTGATCCACGGTAGCCTTCCAGACGCACGTACCATCTCCTCCTGGCTGTCCCCAAGGACCCCTCGCACGCTGGCCCTGCTCTCCCCACTCAGGTCATTCTCTCGGCAGTGGGCAAGGCAGGTCCTTTACACCGTCTCCTCCCGGAGGTGCTCACCTGATGGGATGTGCTTCTCCTGGCCAGCTGCATGATCCTCCATCATGGTGACGTCCTGACGCTGCTCTGCCATCTCTCAGCAAAGTTACCTGAAGAGGAGAGTAAAACCAAACACCCATCAGGCAAAACCTGACACAACACGCCTTCCTCTGGAGCCCAGATGGTGCGCTCCCATCTACTGCTCCACAAGGCAATTTTGGTTTGTCAGCCAACTTCCAGGAGCATTAAACATCCTATTGCAAGCAATCAGCCAACAACAGCCAACCATCTTTTCAGCCACTGTAAGAAGATATCTACTTTGTTCCCTTTTCCTGATGAGCCCTGAAATCACACCGTTGTGCTCAGGGAAGGTCACAGCTCAAGATATGTGTTACCTATTGGGTTTCACACCAGTGCTGAAATACTCCCCGGAGCATCTAACGCTAGTGCCTCCAAATCCACCAGGAGCATGTTTTGTCCGCAGCCATCAAATGGAGGAGGACAGCGGGAAGGGAGCGCTAACCTGCCAAACTGGGATCTAAAAGGGCTGCCCCAGCCAGGCACCACTCTTCGGCAGCGCTGCACCAAGCTCTCAGCACAGAAGGTCACAATCCACACTCAAGAGGACAGAAAAAATTCACCTATGGGCATGAGCCAAAAGGAAAACACGGATTTTGCATAAAGGACATATAAAGGGGCAAATGTTCCTTGTGAACAAAGGGAAGGTCTAATTATTCCTGCTCAAGCAAAAGCATGTGCCAGTCACTGCATCCATTGCAATAAGGATATAGGCAACTTCTGCCCAGTGCAACATCAGAATTCCACAGATATTTAAGATGTCCCAAGCAAAATGACCATCCTGGTGCACACAGGACACTGCTCGGCCACCGTTTTGTCACAGCTGATCACTGGGAGCAGCAGGCTTAGTGCAGATGTGCTTCTGCTGCACGCTCCAAACTCTGCATTTGCCACTTTAATCAGTCTCTCAACAGAAGTGTCTGCGGCGAGGTGTGACACTGCTGCAGGAAGGGATACCTTCTGCCCCTGTGGATACACCCAGCAGGGATACACGGCTATAACGATACACTGATCATCTTAAAAGCAATCCAAAAGTGACATACGGGGGTAAACCAGGACTCTCCAGAGATGGATTTGGACCAGGCACTCTTAGAGAAGAGGGTTGGCTTGGTTGTGCGTCTGAGAGGACAGCACAACGGCTGCTTAACCCTGAATCCTTCTTGCGGTGCTCAGAAAGCCAACACCATGGTATAGAGCGAGGCACAGTAGATAGGTCTGGACACTGGAGTGGAAGTAGAAAGGTGCTAAAATTTGGAGTTATTTTTCTAACGTGCATTTATCTGCAAAAGGAAATGAAGTCGCCAACAAACATTATCCACCTCTGTGAAGCAGGGACCATGTTTCTCCTTATTCTCCATGCTGGTTGGACAGACATTGCTTTTAGTTGACCTCCTAATGGCTGATATAATTACAGCCATTGGCAGTGATTAATAACCAGCTATTAGTGTAATCACACGTTTTCCACGACCATCAGGAGTAAATGAATCCAGCAATGAAGCTCAGGTTACCAGCAGCAAGGAAGCAAACTCATGTGGTTTTGTTTGCTGGCAATAAATTAACTGGATATATGGAACTACGCAAGAGAAACTCCAATGCTAGTAACCAGATCTCTCACCCAGCTTTTTTTAAGCCTTAGCAAGATGACCATGCAATTTAATTTCTGCCTTAGATAGCTACAAAGCCATTTGACAGAACTGTACCAAGTAAGTTCGAAAACTTGCCCTGAAAGGAAATCACCCATAAAAATGGAAGTATAAAATAAGAAAGAATTAAGTACCTAATTTTTGCCCCAAAAATGGTGGCCCCTAATTATTTGGACATATGGCTGCCCTCCTCCCAGAGCTCAAAGGATCATATTGATTATGTCCTGGTCTCATCTGGCCACCGCTTGGTATTATTTACAGGTCTGCTTAGCACTGAAATACTAAAATATAACATTAACCTAGTGTATAGGCCACAAAAGCAACTTGGGCATGAACATGAGTGTAAAATGATGCACAAATGTGCTGCTCGTGTGTGTGTTTGTGTGTGTGCACGTACAGAAGAGCGACCTCTCTCCCAAACTCGCGCACGGCACTGGGTACAGTTTTCCCCACACACTGCCCTGTCTGTTGGTAGGAAAACGTGGATGGGAGAAGTAGTTCCTACTCCCCTCACAACTGGTGGTCCCTAACAGTCCTCCCAGCCCAGCTCAGTTCACTAAACATCTACAGATATTAACAGCTTTGCTTCCCAACTGCAGACCCAGAGGCAAACCACTCACAAATCTGCTGTGCTGGATTTAAATGAGGCTTCCTGTTTCCTTATTCTGCCTCCTTCTTTCTCTTTTCCCTCCACCTGTTTTTTGGAGAAGAGCAATTAGTGTCTCCCCCAATCTCTCTGGAAAGATACGTTTAGTCCTTTCTTGCCTCTGGACAAGAATTTCCTGGGACACCATCCAGAGAGGACTCCTAGCTTGACAGCTAGCGAGCTCGCATACCCCGCCGGAGGCTCATCTGCTGGCTCCATGGGCAGCATCCGACACAGTCAAAGATCTTCCACTTTTCCTCTGAATAGAGCATTTAGCATCTGCGCAACCCTGGCACAGCAGCAGTGAGCCGTGATTCAGCAAAGGCCGGTGGATCTGCTGGTGGGCGCGCGGGGCCGCCTGGTCGCAGGGCTGACTGTGGCCCTGCTTCCCGCTGACCTGCCAGTGCCAGGGCTTTTCAGCACAAAGAAACGGCCGGGGGTTTTTCAGAGAAGCTGATGATCTTGCTATCTGTCTGAGCATTGCAAGGAGGCCTTTAATGCTGTGCTGCTCACAGCCGGGCAGAGACAGCCCCTGTTCCCACTGAGCTCCATGCATGGCAGGATTTGGCCGTCTCAGAGCTAAAGGACTGGAGATGGGCTCGGGAGGATGCAGCCATTAATTTTTCAGGGACAAGAGAGAAAGAGCTGCCTTTTCTGTTACAGGGAAAAAAGCATGACCAAAAGCCACAAAGATCCATCAAAAAAACACTCAGTGGGACCCTGAGAGCACCTGAAACCTGGCTGCAGCTTACGAAACACCCTGGACACTCATTCACTTGGACACAGTGATTTGGGGGGGCTGATGCATGGTTTGCTGCGGAGAGCAGAAGCACCTCGCAGCAGATGAAGCACAATGTCCTCCCACCGCGTCTGCAGCACGGCAGGCAGAGGAGCAGAGCCACTCTGTGCCTGAGCCGCTGTGTGCAGCAGTCAGTGGCGGAGAAGAACAAAAACTCCTCAAACTGTCAGGAGCCAAGGGGCAGGGAGGGGGATCCAGCTCCCACATGGTTCCCACAGCATCGTGCTTTTAGCTGAAGAAATGCCCACTCAACAGATGCCTTTCTCACAAGCGCTGCCCCTCCCGTGCAGCTCGGGAAGCATTTCCTACAGCTTGCCCTCCAAGGCCTGGCAGGGCTGAGATTTCAACCCATTACAATAGGGCTGATGAAATTTCATCAGCACCAGATAAGCAAATAAATAACATTAAGCACACAAAGCAATTCAATGGGTAGGTCCGAGTGAGCCGCCGCTACCATTATCTCTAAGCTGCAAAGCTCTCCCAGCAGAATTTGAAATACACAGGCCATATAATCATACAGTCCTATGCACCAGGAACGTCATCTATAAAGACATTTTATGAACTTCATTCTCTCCCTCTTTCTTTTTCATCCATTGTAGATGTCAGCTAAAAGCATTGCTCAGTCAAAACCGTACTGCTGATACTGGTGACGGTTTTGGGACAGATCTGTCTGGTTGAAACCAAGACGCAAAACTGAATTGCCTGTATGCAAAACCCTTCTTATTCTAGTTGGGAAAGTCTCAGCTTTGCTTCGGGTTTTCACTCAGGTGATAAATTCATATGAGTAAAGAGAATTTAAACCTTATTAAAACTGCATATTTTAGATTGGACTTTTTAAACAAAGACAGTCTGAAAACTGCACATTTGAAAAAGTACCTTGAATTTTGAAAAAAGTCTATAATGATAATCCTATTTGCTTTTCAAGTGGGGGAAGGGGAAACCCCTCTTGGGGAAAAACATAACATGAAGGGGAAAAAATGTTGTAAAAAACTGTAAAACCAGCCCCACCTTGAAGCAATGGTTCAGTAATGAATAATTACAGCAAGGATAGCTGTGCAGAGATAAACTTCAGCAGCACCCTCTGCATGACAGATAAAGCACAAACCCCCCTAAGAATCTTATCCATTTCCAGCAGAACTATCCTTGTAAACCAGGGACACTATCTAAAAAGCAACAGCCTATCCCATAATTAACAGCTCCTCCAAACCTCACATTTTTCAAACCCGCAGCCCACCTTTCGAGAGCAGAGGCGTAGCGAGCAGTCATTTTGAGCTGTGCAACAAGGCACACGAGGAGGCAAGGAGGGGGGGCAAAGTTTTTGTTGCCAGGGGCAGGAGAAACAGGCTGATTTCTGGCAGTGCAGACTCAGCCCACCAGCACCTCTGGTGTTTGCTCTGTCTGTGCAACCTAGTTAGGGCCCTGAGCATAGCTCCAGTTTGTCCAAGAGGTGAGTTTAACTGGTGGGAGCCCGGCCATCTCCTGCCACCAAATGCAATTGCTTTGCCACTCGCATCAGTGTTAAGATGAGATGCAGGCTGGCACACAGCATATTTCACTCCCAGGCTTGGAGATGCTTTCCCAATGATAAAGGATTACAAAACATTGGCCTCCAAGCCTCCAGCTGGTTTGAGGGTTGAATATTGCCGTCCCCACCCTCAGACCGGTGTAACCAGAGAGAGCAGATATTCCAATTTGCTGTAACTGGGGTGGGCTGGCAGCGTGCGTGGATCCACCGGCAGAGCAGAGGGAGCGCAGGGTGGCTCGTGGCATTCAGGCCACCGGGCAACTCTGGATGCTCTTCTCCACGACTCAGCCAGCTAAGCTCAACATTGCGGTAACCAGGAGCAGCTCTCACAGCATTTGAACAGCATTTCATGGCTGAACCGGGCCCCAGAACAGTCCCTGCAGGCCTGTGTTGTACAAAATGTTGGGGGCTAAAAGCCAAAATAGCAATTTACACCCCAAAGAGCCCAAAGCAGGCAGGACCACATATCCAGTAAGGAAAAGCCTTAAGTGAAATGATGCGAACCTCTACCAGCCATTGACAGCACTGAAGTTTAGGTCAGGAAGTGAAAGCTATTACTCAGCTCATGGTCCACAAGACATTTAAAGATGAAAAAAATATAATTTTCCTTGTGGAGTTTGGCAAGGATACTGAAAGCAACCTCACTCCTCTCACAGGAGGCTGCAGAGACCTGACAGTAAAGCCTATCAGCTTTGTGTGATGGTTCCCACACTGCCTGCAAAACCACGCACCACCTTTTGTCCAGCACCCACAAAGGTCTCCGTGCCAGCCCGCAGCCAGCCTGATTTTGCTCCGTTTGCAAGATGCACTGATCGTGAGTCGAGACACCAGAGCCACATCCCTGACACCATCCTGCATTCGTACCCAAGAGAACTGAGCCAGAAATGAAAGTACTGCTCTTCTTCCACTGCCTATTCTGCAAATTTATTTTCTGAATAGCTTGTTAGGCTTGAAGGCATCAATAAAATGGCTTGGCCTGGTCTGTCAGCAGAAGTAAAAGCTACTAGAGCACAGCTGGGGTGGCACTGTTTCGAGTAAAGCCAACTGCTCAATTCATGGCAACCTCCCGCCCCAGCACAACCCACACATGTGAAAACTGGTCCAAATGAAACAACTGCTGCATCCTTCCTCCAAGAGGAACTGTAACAACGGCTACAAATACTATTTCATAAAGAGGGAAGGAGAACAGTGAAGGCCTATGCAAACCGGGACTGGAAACCAAAATTAAATCAATAAATGAACGAAATACATGAGAAGTTCCCAGCTAGAACATGCTTAAGCCCTGTTTATAGGGCATAAACCAGCCCCAGGTGCTGGAAAGAGATTTCTCCCATAAAGCAGCACGTTTCTCCTGCCTGGTGACCCCTCTGCGCTGCAGACCACGAGGCCGCATGGTGTCACACAGCCCCGTGCCTGGCCTGCAGCAGCAATTCCTGCAGAGCCAGCAAACAGGCACCCGGGACGTCTTTCTGGAGCGCAGTCAGGACACATCACCACCAGCACAAAGACCCAGCAGAGCCCTCATTCTGCTGCCGCTCAGGCTAACCACCGGCAAACCACGCACAAAGCCTCCGGCACTCTCCGCCTGGGAAGATTTAGATCCCAAATTAAATCAGGCAGCCCGAAGTCTTAATCCCTTGGCAAAAGGTTTCTCCGCAATGAAAGGTAAATAAAACCAGGGCTGAAAACAACGTACCCTATTAAGAGTGGCCCAGTGGCGGAGGGGGAAGAAAGCAGATGCCAGGGACCACACAGCTGTGCTCCGGTGGCACTCAGCCTTGCGTAATCTGTGCCAGACGACATCATTAGCACTGTCACAAAGGAGCACGAAAACGCATCCCCGCAACCCTTCTGGTGCCAGGAGATGAGTGCTCCCACGATGCCCGTCCAAGGAAAGTGGGTCAGCAGCTGCACCCCACTCACCTGTGGGCCCAGCAACACGTGGGCTACAACCGCAGCCCAAGGCTCAACGGGACACAACCCGACAGCCGCCGTTTCTGAACGGCCACGGGATTATCCCCGATCGCAGAGGAAGAGGTAGAGTCTCGATCTGCAGCAATTCAAACTACGCAGCTCCAGCGATCACGAGTCTGGGAACTAATGGCTCAATTTACATACGCACAAATCCCAAAATAAACCAGGCGTTGGCAGATCTGTTTGCAGCTAGGTGCGGGGGGTTACTAGCCACACATCGGTAAGAAAACAGAGAAAAGAAAAATTTCAGCAGAAGGTGAGCGTAATGCTTTGAGAGATACTGGCTGGATTCGCACACTCTGGTACTCATCACTGGGTCCAACCGAGCAGCTCCATCTTTCACACCAGCCACAAAATGTCCAAGCAATCACCCAGCTGATTTCCAGATACGGGCAGAGTAAAGCCTCTTGGCTATTGTGTCTTGTGCTTTGCCGCAGCAGCGTCTTCTTTCTCCGTTATTTAATCAGTAAGCATCCACTCTTGTTACTTGAAAATGAAAATTCAACAAACATGAGCTATCTAAGTGTTACCTCTGAAAGGTGATCAAACACAAACAGGGTTGAAAAAAAAGCATCATTCCATCTGAATTACTTAATTAAAATGGAGTGACAGCCCTGTGAAATAACATTAGCCTGAAAGGCTGTTCATAATTCATAAGCAACTTCCTTTTCATCTCCTTTGTGTACTTTTCCAAGTACTGTTTTTCCGAGAAGCTGACAGAGGAAGGAATATGGACGGTGATCTCATTAGTCGCAAGCACTGCCTAATATGCAGTGAGCTGAGAAATTACATGGAGTTTCAAGTTATCAAGTCAAGAGGCTAGAAAAATTTCCTTCGGGTTCACAGACAAATGCCTTTTAGAACAATAGGAGGGAGTTGCAAAAGAAATAGTCTCCAAAATGCACCTTTCTTCTTTTTTTTTCACATTTTTTCCATGTTATAGTTCAAGTGACTCCTTGGGACACCTTTCCCTGGGGGCAGGACACCTTCCATGCAGATGCGAGATGGGTTTGGGTTCATAGCAGAACAGCTTTGAGGCACAGGAGCCTCATCACAGCAAGGGCGGTCACACTGGCTTCATGCACACCCATTTGGGACCTGAAGGTTCCTCAGACCAGGCATTTAACAACTCCCACACCAGCTAATGACATATTACCAAGTCTGGAAAGGAGATGGGGAAAGGGGAGGGTGGTAACACTGAGGGCTAAGAAGCCTCAAGCAACGAAATGCCACAATTCTGTACAAACAGCATCAAAAGGGAACAGAAAAGCTGGGTTCAAAGACACAAGAGCTGAAGGAGCCGTCAGTAAATAGCCCTTACAAATCTAACCTCTCCACAGCCAAGAGCTCTGCAAGCTAACTGCTGGGGGTCACCAGCTGGCAAAGGTCTGCAGGGCACGCTCGTGGCTAGAGAAAAGCCAAGGGATACTCACATGCTGACAAGTTCTTCAGTGTTGCTGAGAATTAAACTAACAGAATTTGCCATCCCAAATCAGCTTAGGTCCAGTTCAGCAGCTGCCTCCAAGCAGGGCGGCAATTAGGAGACCAGATTATCCAGGCACACAACTCCAGCCCGTCGCCCGAGCTGCAAGAGTAGCTGGACTCAGGAGATGGGAAATGGTTTTATCTGCATATCTCTTCTCTGCACCACAAATGTGACCTCTTCCAGGAAGAGGGAATCGCTTGAGGGAACACACACAAGTGTTTTGCAATGTAGGAATATTAACCCTAAATCTTGCATCAACTGCTATTGACAGAGGCACAAGGTGGTTTACCAAAGACATCGTTATTCCCATCTTCCCCGCAAGGGGAAGAGGTGAAAAGGCTTGTCACGGAGCAGGCTGGGGACAAATCTGAGTAGAAGCCAGGCTCCCACGGACACCACAACCGGCGTGCTCCCAGCTGCGCTGCTCCCCTTCAGGCAGGGCTCCCTGGAGCAGCACTTGAGTAGAGAAACCAGAGGAAGCTCCTGAGAGACGCTACAGGGACATAAGGGCAGCAAGGCTCCACTTCCACCTCACCCGAAACCTGAGCACCTCCCTGTCAACCCACAGCATCTACTGCCACTATTAGTATCTTCCTCCCTTGGTTTTTTACCCCTTACCTTTCTTTTTCACTTTTTGTCTGGTTTATCCAAGCAAGTCAAAACCAGCCTTTTGCAACACTACTATAGCAGGCCTCCACAGCTTTCTCTGTGCACTTAACAGGAGGGCGTTTAAGGGCGACCGCTGCCCAGGGAGGTGTCAGCACTCCGGATCACCCTCCTCATTCCATATTATGATGCAAAGATCAGGCTGTCTCTAAGTCCACTAACTTTAGCTAGATTAAAGCTCTGATCAGAGGGGCTTACACAGCAGCAAAAAAGGAAGCAACAGTAGTTTTAAAGCTTGCCCTATCTGTTCAGCAGGCTCTTTGTGAATAGAAGGAAGAGAAGCCTCTTTAGCAGGGATTTACTAGGCTACCTTCGGATTTCTTCCCAGCCCCCTGCTAGAGTACCTTGCGGTCGTGCATTTCACAGAGCCATGAGATCGTCTATGGGTGGATAAATTCTTCCTTCCCCAAAATCCTTCTTGCTTGGGAAGCCTTTAAGCAGTTGAACATGTAGAGCGGATCAAAGAGAAGGCAGGAGATCTTATTTACCAGCTAATTCTCTTTGACTCTTCCCATCCCAGGCTCAGCCCAACCCGCTGGAAATCAGAGCATCTTCCCTGCTGCTGCAGGTTTGAAGGCGGGCTCACCAGCATGCAGGCTTGTACCAGTCATTATTCACTTAACAGAAAATGGTGGAAGCCTAATATTTCCCCTGCGCTGCCTTTCAAAGGCCATGCTGCATGCCGAGATGGGGCTGAACTGCTTACACGTGACAGTATGGCAAAGTCCTCGGACAGTCTCACCGGCTGCTGGGAGGAGCTGCTCCCCTGGACTGCCTGCTGCCACCAAAAAGAATCCAGCAGGGAAGGCAACACAGCACACAAATCAATGTGTTCTTAGCACATTACCCTCCAGCAACAGCAGAAAAGTAATGCCCAGATGGGGAGAGAGAAAAGAGGAAAGAAAAGTTCCCGAAAATGCCGCTGCAGTCTTTCTTAATGAATTAGGAGTTGACGGCATGACAGCGTTCTGTCCCATCAAAAGTCTCCTTTACCCTGGCTGGCAGATTACACTGTGAGGAGGAAGAAATTGCTTTCCTGAGGGATTGCATTGCCCGAAGAAAGAAAAACAGACATCCATCCCCACTAACTGACAGCTGCTGTGCTCCTCTCTGTCGCTCGCGTGGAGCAATTACAAGGGATGTTCCCGTGACGAGCAGTCGAGGAAGGTCCCTTTCACACAGCAGTTGGTGGTAAAAGGAGCCTGGCAGGGCTCATCTGGTCTGTGGACGCTTGCAATCTACCACAAACAGGACTCTTAGTGTGGCCAGCAGTTTCTCATGGTTATCACAATTTTCTTCATTAATATGAGGTCAGAAACAAACCGACAGGACTTATTTCATGCTCCAGTGGGTACCACAACACATCCCAGGGCAGGGAAGGGCTGACAGATACAGGATCACCCCCATTCTCCTGGACACAGCCAATCTGGGAGGGCACTGAGCACTGTCACACCCTTCTTGGGTTCCCAGGCAGAGCTCCTGAAATGCAACTCAGTCAAAGAGCTGAAAAATACCCCAAAACTCGCTCTTTATTAGCCAGCCAGACACCAAACACCCTCAAACAAACAGGAGGGTGAAAACACCCGTGCTGGCTGACGAGGCAGTGTGGAGCCGAGCTCTCAGACAGGCGCCCACTCCACCTAGCAGGTGTGGGACGGGATCCACCGAAGCGCCAGATAAAGGCGTTTCTAGCAGGTTAGTGAACAGCGACTCCTTGAAAGCAGCTCTGCTATTCGTCTTCACGTGAGCTCTCCAGCACCGTCTCCATTTTATAACCTACTGCTTTGCAGCACGGCCGTGTGCTGTAGGACCCAGCAGAGACGACTGCCAGTGCGAGAACCAAAGCTCTGCTAATTTCCTTTCTCCGCAGGCTTTTGTAGTGGCACACATACAACAGCATCCATTTGGTGCACCAGAGCCACGGGCTAGAGAAATGTCTGAAACCCAGTGTGAACGTGGGATTGAGTACAAGCCCTGAGCAATCTGCAGAGCTCACGCACCCTCGGCACACTCTGCATTGAAGAGTTTAAGTTAAATGTCCGGCATTTAAGTGCAAAAATTGCAGAGTCCACTGCAAGGAGAAAAACCCCCTGCAGTACTCAGCCGCCTTCCTGCCAGTCCCATGAATCTTTTCTTTCTTTGGTACAGGAGAAAACAGCCACCATCCACCTTTGCTGCGGTGCGCAGAGCCAGGGCCCCGCGGGACACACAAGCAGGATTAAGCCTTCCTGCGCTGGGAAGGGCCACATCCTGCACTTTCCAGGAGCTGCTCAAGCCAGCTGGCCTCAGCGCAAGCAGGCTGCACACCAGCTTCCTTCCCCTACCTCTCTATGTGCAAAGGCAGACGATGCCGCTGTGTCTGGTGCTAGGCTCAAAGGATGCTGACACTGAGAAGAAGAGATCAATGTGCAACCAGAAGCCTCACAAATTAAGAGAATTTAATGAGAAGGAAACTTCACTTACACCTGTAAATGGACTTGAAGATCTGGGTGCTTGCTATCACCTTCCACCTCAACCACGCTGGTACCATGTGCATTTGGTACAGCACCACAGGAAGAGCCCAAAATATGTGGTGAAAAAAGTAGATACCTTGGCCTCAGAGCAACAGTGGTTTGATTGTGGAGAGATCCAAAGAGCGAGGCCCCTACCTCAAAACTGAGCAGAGCAAGGCTGCAATTCAACAAGCCAGGCTCAGACCACACTGCTTGGTCCCACCCTTATTCCTTACACCTACACTGCTCCAACACCCCACCGGGAGGTGGTTCAAGGCACTAAGTCAGCAGAAACTGAACCCCTCACAAGTGGAAGTTGTGTGTGGCAGTAGTGCGATGGGTCGTCTCACCCCGGCTTTGGAGCACCAATGTAGCAGAGGAGGAAAGCATGGGTGGCCAGCGCTAGCACCAGCCAGCATCCAGCTGCACCTTGAGCCCCTCCGGGTTTTGCCTCCGGCTTGAAAAAGATGCTGTCAAGACACAAGGTATGTGTTTATTGCTTACTTTGATCTCGACTGCTCCTCTTTCTTTGATTTCACAGTGCTGACAACATTTGCTGCACCCTGACAGAAGTTCTGTGAATATTCAATGCTGCCACAGTAATGAAGATATTAAATAGAAAAGATTCTTCATGCCACAGCTCTAGCCTACAAATGCGAGTGATCCTAGGCAGAGTGGATGGGACAGAACCAGGAAAGTGCTGTGGACGCTAACGTTGCAGGAGATTTTCTCAAGGCAAGGAAAACGTTCAACGTATCTTCTCAGATGGGGCCTTCATTTCTTAAGTTATTTTGAGCTGTTTCAACACATGGATAGAAATTAAAATGATGACAACAGCACCATCTGCTCCAGCTACTGCCACACCACCGTGGCTGGCATCGCTCTTGCAGCGACAGAAAGCCTGTCCTAGGGAAGAAGCCAAGTCAGAGGAGTTTTCTTAGGGAGCACTATTTTACTTCTACAGGTTCCAAGCGTGCAGAGCCCAGGGTGAGCATCTCAGACACACGCATGCAGGAACAGGCACTACCAGCTTGCCTGAAAAACCACAGCTTCCCACTGCAGTAGGAATACAGGTCTCTACGCACTCCTGTGACAAACCATGCTGCAGAGTTTGCCCACAGTGCTTATTTCACCAAGCCATTACTTTTAGCCACTCGATACCCAAACTGGCCACCAAATACCCTTTGGCCTCAGTGTCCAGTTCCAACATCCCAAAGATGACTGACAGCACTGGGACGCAGCAGGTTGCCTTATCGGGATGGTCCCTCTGTAAACACAGGGGAAGGAGAGAGTCACGCACTCTTGACACGCTGGTTTCTTACCCTAGAAAGAAACAAACATGCCAGATCTCACAAGCTTTTGGGGCTTTAGCAGGACTTGTCCTCACCCCAGCAGTCACTATGCAACAAGACAGGGCTCAGAGAAGGCAATTTTAGCTTCTGTCTAGCTTTTCTGCATTATTTTTGCTTTTCATGACTAAGAGACACTTCAGATGAGGTCAGAAGTCAGAATGTGTTTCCTGAATGTCTTTTTTTTTTTTTTTTTAAGGCCAAAAGACACAAACAATAGGACATTCATCAAGCACTTCTGCCACGCTTACATCTCCCTTGTCATGTTATTGCATAACAGCAGAAAAAACACTGTTCCCTCAAAATGTTCACAACAGTATTTATTAAAAACTAAAAGCAGCATTTTTTTTTATTAAATCTGTATCAGAAAGGGCAGTAAGAAGATAAATGCAGAAAAAAAAAATCCTAATCTGGAGGAGCTCAAGAAAAAAAACCATCAGCAGGAGAGGAGAGCCTAGGGATGAGTGCATCATTCAACTCCTGACAGAGAGGACTGGGACACGCCAGCCAAGTCAGCGAGCGATGAGGAAATGGGTGGGCACCCCAACAGGTTCACTCCTCCCTGAGCACCGGGAAGCTGCTGCCCCAGTCGCAGGGAGCGCAGCCCCCAGCGCACTGCTCATGAGCTGCCACGGTTCCGCCAAGGGCACCGCTTTAGCTCCGAGGTTCGTACCCCATGCCACGAACAGCAAGTGAGAGGTGCAGTGGGAGATGGTAGTGTCTCCCAATATGCAGCACAAGTCAGCAGAATTTGAGAGCCAGAGCTCTTGCTCCTAAAACAAAAACCCGACAGAAGCTGCATTTCTACCTTTATTTTTCATAACAAGGGAGCACGGTTTGAACCATGCAGAGGCACAAGACAAACAAGGATTTTCAAGTGAGGATGAACAGCAAATAAAAACCTTTATACACAAAACACATCCCTACTGAGCACTCGGGTGTCTCTCTCCGGCTGGTCTTCGCCCAGTTTGGGCCACTCGGGACGACAATCAGGTAGCAATCTGCCTTGCCTTGATTCTAGTTTTATCAAGCCAATGAGCAGATTTGCAACAAAAAGCAGATGCAGGCAGCATGAATAGTGACAGTCCACATGGGAACCCAGACCATAAATTCAGCCAAAGAGTAGTAAAACCATTATTTCCCCTCCCAACCCAAAGGCTAAAGGAGGAGCAAGTTCAAAAAAATCAGAACCCACATGCATTTCACCCTTCCCAGGAATTAGCTGGAAGCCCAGCTGGTGCCCATCTTCCTTTCCACAGGCATGAAGAGTAGAAATTGTCCAAATTTAAGACTGTCCCAAGTCTAGGAATTCAGGCTCAATCTTCCCCACTACATTTGTTAAAAATAAATGAGGTGTAATCAGTCTCCTCAGGGATTTTATCCCCTTTCAGCTCTAAATGCAGCTCTGCCGTCACACATATGATATGTATAAAAGGACAGCCTGCTTCAGAGCCTTACTTCTTGCTTAAAATAATATTGCTCCTGGTCTCAGGTTACGAGGGATCCATTCATGTTCGGTAAGGTCACAGGCTCTCTCTAAATCACTAATACAAAGGCTGGAATAAACAGGGTTGCCAGTATTTCAGTAGTGCTGCTTTTTATTGCAGTGCATGAATAGAGACAGACTATTTGGAGGCTCTGACCACACCTAGAGCCACAGCGCTTTGTCATTCCTTACCGAGGGAGGCAGAGAGCAGCCTACTGCCGGTGGAGACGCTGGCATCAGGCAGCAGCGAAGCAAACCCCACTGCAGCCCGACAGCTTCACCCTGTCTTTACGTCTTACAGAACTGCCCATTTTTGCAGATGGGAAGCATTCAGGGCATTTCTCTCTCTGCAGACTACAGGACTTTAATGCCTTGCGATCCTTACTCAGTTCCAAAACTCGTTTTACACACACTGATCTCCCTTCAGCATCACCCAGCTATGCCCAGCTCCTTCTTGCTAACGAGGACTTTCTAGTATTTCACCCAGGCGATTTCAAGCTATTTTGCCACGAGCACTGCTAAGGTGCTTTTCATCTGCACACAGACACTGCTACGACCACAGTACAGGATTCTTCCATTTAAGAACTTAAGCGCCAAGAGGTTCTTGGATGTTGATACAGCAAACAAATGCATGGAGTCAAAAACCCCTCCATAAGGGGAGTACATGAGCAACAAATAACTAATGAAACATGCTTTGGAGCTGAGCACGGCCCTCAGACAGCCGCGACAATAAACCCTATTATTAGACACAATAAAAGCAGTGACATTTTTGAGAGATTAAGCATTAATAAGTGCCTTCACATTAAACAGTATTCATGACTCTCTTCCCCTCTCGCCTGGAGGAACCTGGGGGAAGGGAGGAGCTGGCAAGGTAATTCAGCCAACACTAAAATAGGGGAAAGGCAAAACTCATGCAAAGTAGGCTACAAAACTATAAAATAAGGATGCAGTGATGACAGCTCAGCAGTGCTGCGGATGAGATTCCCAGTGCTGGAAGCCCAGTACATCCTGCAGGGCGCTGGGCCCCATCTTGCTCTCAGCAAGTCCAGTTGCCAAGCTCTTGCCCAGGGCAAGGACCAGGCAAGCACTGGCTGCCTCAGCGAAGAGGCTCCTAGGGGCACTGCAGAAGACCATGGATCTGGGTCTGCCAGGCAAGATTTAAAATGAAAAGGAAAGCGGACAGGAACAGGGAAGACTGATGAGAAAGGAAAGGAAACAGGATGGCATGCCCACGTGTGCACATGGTGCTTGGATTTGGCAGGTGCCCAAGACGCACCCACTGCTCAGGATGAGAACAAAACCCGGGAGCATCGTGGTCAACTCCTTTCTCCAGCTCACAGTTGCCCTTTTTTCCCATCATGCGTCCACCACCGCAACCCCTGCAAGTCTCCTCTTTGCAAGCCCCAGAGAGTCGCTCCCTTTGTCACAGGACAGGTCTAATATCCTCATTTTAGTCCCATCCTTTCTGAATCTGTTCTCTTGCTTACCGATGGGCAGTGACTACAAGCAACACCACAGCTCCAGCAGTAGATCTTTAGCTGGACTTTTTACCTGCTTTCCTTTTTGTACCCAACAGCAACATTTATTACTTCTGCCTATATATGCCTACCAGGCTCTCCATTATTACACCAGAAGATGCCAAGGGAAAAGCATGTAGTTTTCTGTCCAATTTGGAGATGTCCATTGTTAAAAGCTACTTCTAGAAACCCCTCCAGCTAGCTCCAGGGCAGCATCGTTTGTCATGCTGATGAGGCAGTAGGTAAAACTACATATAAAGAAGTAACTTCAGAGCGCAGAATTTGCTTAGGGTAAAGTCTGCCCTTGAATTCAAAGCAAGTGGGAGCTGAAAATGAACCACAAAAGGCAATTCAGACTTTGGACTAAATCCCAGCTTTGGGCTCACTAACACCTGAGGTCTGATACCACAAGCTACAGCTACCGGCAGAGAGCACGTGAAGCTCCACTTCTGTAACACAACCACACAAGCAAGCTTCACCACAGGTCTCACCTTAAACCACAAAGGTAATTCAGTCCCAGCAGCTCTTAGCCCATCACATCCAGGATCTGCAGTGGGAGGGTAATAAAATAGTCAGCACCTGCATGGAGCTAGTCAGCACTTTGTACAAGGTGGGTCAGCATTAGGGAAGGAACACGAGACACATTTATTTACATCTCTTAGGCTTCTTTTACTTCTGACCATACCAAAGTGAAGTACGCTTTCAGATGAAAGCTGCATTTTTATACAGAGGCTCCTCTTGCCAGCCTGCACTGACACATAACCCTGAGAGTTCACAAAAGGCTAAAGCTACAAACCAACCTCCAGGAAGCTCATCCTGCTGGATTATCCCTTCTCTTGGGAAAGTCTCTTCCGGCCCACCCCTTCTGTCAGCGCTATGTCCTCAAACTAACCACACAATGAACACACTCACCTTCAGCCCTGCAAACCAGGACAGGAACATTTTGTCACCTATAAGCCCAGTGCAAGCAAGTTTTCAGCCTGGACACGCAGTTCTGACACTGTCGTGCAGGCGCGCTGCTGATCGCCACTCCCAAAGCCCTCCCCCTACCCTACCTCCAGTCATCGAGGTCCAACAGCCCCTCCCCAGGACAGGGACCCAGGGAGAAGACAGTATGCACGTATCCCCTCAGCCCTCAGTTAGCTTTACTCCATCTCTTTGACCCCCTTCTTGTCCCCCTTCCACTCACATCTTGCTGCATCTCAGCCTGATGAGAGCTCACGTCATCCCTGCGCTCCCCACCCACCACTGGGGAATAATCCCCTTCACCCTCTGCCAAAGACGCACCCTGCTACCTGGATATATCAAGCCACAGCAGCCAGCCAAGAAAAACATGGCTTGATGTGGCCTCTCGTCTTGACTGTGACAGACCTGCTCTGCCCTCAACTCAACTGAGAACGTGCACAACTGGCCAGCTGTGTTCCCCGCACCAGGAGGCTCCCATGAAGTGATGTTTGAGAGAAAGAAAGAGCAGAGCTGCTTGTGAGCAAGACGCACACAGCTTCATGGTGAGACCAAGTCAACACACCCAGGACCTAAGGCAAGCTTTGATCAAATAAAAGATGAAACGTTTCTTAGGCAGGGAAGAATTTCACCACTCTGAACACCCCCTACTTCTCCAATTTCAACTTCAAAAGGGCATCTCAGCAAGTGCTTCTTTCCAATGTATGGAAGACAGTTGATTTACCTCAAAAACGGATCTCCAGGCCAGCACAAACATGCACGCTGCTAAGCTGGACGTGTTCAAGGATCACAGGAGAGGCTTCTTTAGATTTTTTGAGCCATTTACAAACACCTCAAAGAATTTCATTCTGCAGCAAGTGACTTGACACACTGATGAAATCCATCTGAAATTACATCAGGCACTTCCAGGCAGCCAGCCTGGGACAGGAGCTGATGGGGAGCCATAACATGAAATGCTGACAAGTGGCAGAAAGCCCTGCACCTCTGTAGCACGCAGCATTCGCAGTCACACACAGGCTATTCCAAACCATGAATACAAGTGGTTTCATCACCTCTCATAAGTGCTGAAGTTTCTCCATGAATGGCAGAGTTTAATACCGTCCTTCTTCCTATGGACTTGTATACTCTGCCCCTTAAGACTGCACCTCATCCCATCAGCCTTCGTCCTTCCCATGCGCCTTAGAGCATCATCACAGACAGCCGAGCCACAGCTCGCTTCGAGTGACACACACTGCCCAGCCGAACAGGAGCGCTCAGGGACAAATCCACCTGCCTTCCCAGGGCACTAACGGTGCAACCCCACCAACCTCTCCGAAGCAATTCAAGAAGAGTACTGAGGGAGGGCATAGAGGCAAAGATGGACAGACAGTGATACTGGATCTGCTCTAAGAAGAGAGGTCAGGGCAGGTACAGTGGGGAGGCTGCAAAGATGGAAATAATTAGCCCAACTGCAGCGATAATCCTTTTAGTTTAACAGAAGGTATCCCCCGGTGCTCCCTTTCCTTGGATATTTAAAGAAAAGACACTGAAAACGGGAGCCACACCACATGTAATGACTGCCTTTACTAATCGGACTGCTTGGAAGGGAAAGAGAAAAATCAGCGGATTGATTTCTGAGGAGCATGAAGGGCTCATTAGACTTGCAAAGAAAATCCACTCAAGCCTAAAGGCACAGATACATCTCCTCCAGACTCTGGTGTAAACTGCATATGCTTTCCACAGGCACTTTAAAAAACAGCCTACAACCAGCAGATTTCAGTGCGAAACAAAGCTCCAGCTTGCAGATGGAGGAGATCCATCCTGCTGCAAGAAGAGATTCAGAGATTCCTTCAGTCCCTCACACCAGAGCTGTGCCCACCTTAAAAACCACACAAGGGCCACAGTTCTCTGCTATATCCACCACATCCAGGGGTGACATGCAAAGACAGCTTGGCATCGAGGGCTGTTCATGCTAAAAAGCCAGGCGGGAGCAATGCTGCCCAGAGCAGACACTCCACCACCCATCAGCAGTGATCCAAACAGCTGTTATCCAAATGGAGGGCTGCACCTCTGGCAAGGCTGAGCCAGCCTGGTGCTCTGCAAGGTTTGGGCAGGGCTGCCGGCCACCAAACAGCCCACCGACCTCTGCCCAGGATCACCCACCGTAATTCTCTTCCCAGGACTGGTTTGAGATGAGTGGGAACATCTCTGCACTGCTCTGCGAGGATTAGCAATCCAGCTCAAGTTACTTCTGCAATTACCTCCTTTCTTTTCTGTGTCCACGGGCAGGCAGAGCCCTGCCGGCATCCCATGCATTACAGCACCGCCTGCTTTATTGATGAGCACCCCCAACTACAAGGGCATGCCCTGGGGTGAGCCCCAGACACCGTGCCAGCCCACCTCTGGAGTCTAAACACCACGGTTAAGCAAGCAAAGCTCCTGAGGTAAAAAGCAGAGATTACACTGGATGGGCGGAAAAACCTAGAAAGCCAGCTCAGCTCTGATGCAACTGCAGTACCAGTGAGAGATCCTCCGAGAGCTGCTGGCCTCCCAAGACATCAGCTGGTGCTCCTCTGAACAGAGGCTGGGAGTAACCAAGCCACCGAGGCTGGGGTTCCCCCTCCACCTGGCTAAGGGGCAGGCACACAAGGGAAACAATCATCTCTGATTTTGTTTAACACTCTCAGCTGTTCTAATACAGCCAGAGAGGTCCATTTTGCTTTTGCAAGAAAGGGCTCACAGTGCTTTTTCACAGATCTGCAGACTTTAGAGCAAGCCATGTACCCAGAGAGCACAACACATGTCTCTTGTTCAGGGGCTGGCTGCTTTACCTGCGTGCAGAGCCACGACCCTCCTAAACCTGTGCCATGTTCCAGCAGCTCCAGGGACAGCCCTGACACGCCACGTACCCTCTCAGCATCACCCAGATGAACGACCCACGAGTCTGTCACAAGTCCAGGGCACTTCACTACCAGCTTCCACCTCTCACAGTCCAGCCCCACACCTACGTACAGCCAGCACACAGCCTAGGAAGCAATAAGCCAACCTACTAGCCGACTGACCTCATCAACCAGCACTCTAAGCAAACTGGAAAATACTGGGAGCTGGGTGGAAGCCAGCGCCCTGATTCTTTCTTGACTAATTCATCAAGTGTCAGAGCATTGCTACAGCTAAATTAGCAGCACTCCCTCAAAAGATGCAGAGACAACAACCAAGCCTCATCAAAATAAGCTTATTCTGCTCACGACAAACCCAAATCTACAGCTTTCTTCCAGCTTTTGAATAGCGTTCCTATTGGGAAAAAAGGGAACGGCCACCCTCAGCACTTCCCCTCAGACACTGCTTCATGATCCAATTTTCAACACTTCACAAACCAAAAGGGATTTGTCTGAAAGCCTGGACGCGGACACACCCCAGCACCCGCACCTCAAACGGCAACGCCAAACACCCGTACAGGCGCACACAGACACTCCGACAGGCAAAGCGCTTACAGTTGTGCTGCTGTAAGTGTCAGGACAATTTGCTACTCCCATGCTGATGAACACAGGCTTTCAGAAGAAATGGCAGAGACACCATCTCAAAAGCATTTTCAATGTGGCTTTCCCCAGCTAACAGCCCCATGGTGCTGCAAAGCCCAACTTCTAAATGAGGATATAAATGTCATCAAGGAGCAATTTGCTCTACTCCCCGCTACTACACAGTAAGTACCGCACAGCTAAGCCCCAGCAAATATGCAAGGAGCAAGGTGGTACCCAAATGCTTCCAAATCCCATGGCTGTCAAAACCCTGAAAAAAGACAATGATGTAATGCAGATCAACAAGCATGCAATGAAGAACACGGTTCTTCAAAATGAAGCAGAGGAACATGAAAGGCAGAAGATTAAGACACCCACCTTACTGGCATGCTACAAGCGTCCCTGACTAGATACACCGGGCTCAGCCTCAGCATGGAAAGAGCAGTTGCAGTCTCACATTCCCTCGTTTTTATCCCATGAGGACTTCCCATGGCTTTTGGGAAGGAAATGAGAGTGCTACAGCACTACTTGTTCAGGACAGATAAATATGTTTACTTGGTCCAGCTGGGTCCTGCTGAAACTGCAGCTTATTAAGCACAGAGGGAATGGGACAGTTTGAATGAAATGCCTTGGGAAGAAAGAGGCTGGAAGCAGAAGGCAGCAAGGCGATACAGAAGAACTGATGCGGGGTGAGGAAGACTAAATTTAAAGCCTGACCCATAAATACTTAACACAGTACTTGAAAAGGGCGAGTAATGAGCGAGGGAGAGACACAAAGCCCATACTAGTGCACTTGTCACCTGAAGGGACCGGACCCATCTCCTCTCCATGGGAGCTCCCCGCAGGGCACACAGAGGTCCTGCCACTTCTGTCCTCCTCTCAGCTAATCCCAGCTGACGAAAGCTAAGTATCCATATCTTCTCCATGATGCCACCTGCCCCTTCCAGAGTAGGTAAGAGCCTTGCTCTCCCAGGCAGAGACCACAACATCTCCATGTGTCTCATGTTTGTGTCAGATGGGACCTTTGCAACAAATCCACCTGAAAGCTGCACATCAGCAGTGAGCTGTTCCGGAGCACGGCTGAACAAATGGTCCTCTTTTAAAGAGAAACAGAGTCTTCATTTAAAGGCTTCAAACGATGACAACCATGCTTCACACTTTCACTCCTTAAACCAGGCAGAGCTGATTTAGATCAAGTTTCTCAAGGGTCAACTTCTGGCCATCTTGCTGTGCAAGATGAAGACAGACCCACAGCACTGCACACCTCCACGCACACACTAATGGCCTAATAACCTGTTAAACCGAACATTGCTCATTTTAAGCTCTGTGTGTTCAAGACTCAGCTGTGCCAAGATCCTCTCATGCCGCAATCAAGCCTTATGGAGGATGGAGACCCAAGCAACCAACCTGTGGGACAGGCATCACATTTCCCCAGAGCACAAGAGCTGGGTCTCACAAAACAAACCCCACCTGCATCTTAATTCCACAAGCCTTCATTTCCAAGGGCATTCAGCAGCATGAGGTACCTCTGCTAACACTGGGAAGCCTGCCACAGCCATACACCTCCTTCCAGACATCATTATCCTATCTAGAGCAAGAATAAGAACATGCAACACCATCGGGTGTGAATTATCTGCCTGGAAAACCTCCGTGCGCTACAGTTAAGCCAGCCAGCACCTTGCTTTTCTCCTTAGCTGCACATCTCAGGGGAAAAAACAAGCATTTTGCATATCAAGATGGAACAAAGTGTAACTGGGTTAGACTATTTCTCATTTCTAGAGAGAATAAGATTTTAACATTCCTTCTTTCAAGAGCAGCCTGTAAATGCCCAACTGAGAGCTGTTTTGATTGACCAGCTTGAGAAAAAAATGCAAAAAATTTGAACGGCACCAGGAAAACCATTAAACACTCCAAATCTGAGGTATTGGCAGCAAAGGTAAAAACCCTTTATCGGCTGTAAGGGCAGCCATTGCTCGACAGAACGAATTAGCGATTCTCAGTAGTGAATTTTGTTCCACTCATTCAGACACGCGTTAGACATCTGCCCACATCCACGCAGATAAACGCAGGACTGCTCAGGAATACGCTGCATACAAATTGCTGAAGTGACAGCTTAGCTCATCTCCACTGCTCGTTCCAGCAAGCCCGTTTCTAAGCAAGACCAGCCTCTCGCTGCAAATGGAGCTGCACCTCGCGTGGTGGTACCACCAGCAAATGGAAGGAGAAACTCCCTTTAAAGTGATGGCAGCTGCCCTCTGCGAATGAACAACAGGATTGCATTTCTAGGTGTTAAAAAAAAAAAAAAAATCATCTTTCCTAACTGAATCCTCCCTTGTGCTAACACGGCAGACAGGGATGCAGGCAGAAATCTCCATCCCTCCCCTGAAGTAAGCTGTTTCTACTCCTTACGGGTTTAATTGCTCCAAGCCAGGAGGGCAGGTGTGCCACCCAGCGCACCTGGAAACACCTAGCGAGGAAACTTCCCTTTCCACGTTCGTGAAGTTAGACTTAAAATGAAGAAATACCCAGCAACTAAAGGAAAAAAGGCAAACCCCAGACCAGCCCCACGCCCTGCCTAGGAAGATTTTAGGACAAGAAAGAACAGGCAGCATGGAAGAGGCTAGTGAAAGGGATCAAGGGGGCAATTTCAGCACAACACGGGGATGGCCGCGAGGTGCGAGGCACATCCAGGGACCGCTGACACCACCGGTTACGGCAAGAAGCACCACCCCAGCCCCAAACCCACGGGGCTCGGCACCAGCATCCCCAGCCCGGCTGGAAAACACCCGGGGTTTAACAGCACAGGAACCCACCTTGGGCAACCGCGCTGTTAACCTTCAATATCGGAATCCCTTGGCCAGGCACCTGGGGGATGCAACAAAGGCAACTCCAGGGTGCCCTGACCTCAATAACGCTTGCCACCCCCAAATTTCAGGCTGGGTGTGGACAGCTCCGTTTTCTGAAACGCCTTTTCCTCATGGTTTTCTGTTATTGATTAATTTCTCTTTTTTAATTACAGCTGCCCCCAGCCTCCCCCCACCTCCCCGAGGGCGGCTGCAGAAGATGGCACCGCGCCGGGGCGGGAAGGCGCTGCCCACCCCTCCTGCCGCAGCCCCGCCGGCACAGCCCCCGGCCCCACCTGCCGCAGGAACGGGGCAAAAAAACGGCGAAAAAGGGAGAGAAAAAGAAAACCCCAAAAATCCGCCCCCCTCCCTGCCTCCCCACCGGCCACCCCGCCCCGCCGCGCACCTGCAGCCGGGCGGCAGCGCTGCCGCAGGGGACGCCCCTCGCACTGCTGCAGCCACCGGGCTGCCGAGGCGGCCCCCGGGGCAAACCGGCACCGGGGGTGGCACGCCCCTCCGCGGCGATTTTTGGGGCTGAAATGTCTGGATTTGGGGTTTTGGGTTTGGGTTTTTTTTTTTTTTCCTCTCCACCCGTTTCACGCCTTTGGCGTGGGGACGGCAAAACGCAGCGCCGGCAGAGCGGGGGGGGTCCGGCCGTGCAGCACCCCCTCCCACAGGCCCCCCTCCCGCCGTGCCCCTACCTGCCGCTGCAGGGGAGTCCGCACCGGAGCCGGGCGGCGACTGACAGCGGCGGCGCGGGCGGGGCGGGGCGGGGGGCGCGCGCGAGCTCCGGAACCTTCGCCGAGCCGGCGGGGGGGGGGGGGGGGGGGCGGGCAGGGCGCATGCGCGGGGCGGCTCGTTACCCCCCCCCCGGAGCGCTCTGCGCGGCGGGGCTCTGCGCATGCGCGAGGCGCTCGTTACCCCCCCCGAGCGCTCTGCGCGGCGCGGACCTGCGCATGCGCGGTGCGTTAACACCCCCAGCGCCCTGCGCGGCGGGGCTATGCGCATGCGCGGATCGGGGGCGGGGCCGCCTTTTGTCTGCGGGACGCGGGCCCCGCCCCGCCCAGCAGGGGGCGCTCGCGCGCTGCCCCGCCCCTCCCCTCCCCACCGCCCCCGGCGCCATTTTGTGCTTGGCGCTGAGGGGCCTCGGCTCCGGCGGCGGCCCGGGGTCTCCGGCGGCCCCGCACCGGCCCCCGTCCGTCCGGTCACAGCCCGGGGGCGATGGGAGACACTGCCTCTCCCAACCCCGGCTCCCCTCTTCTGCACGGCCTGCGTTTAGCCAGGCATCCCACACAGACACCTGCTCCAGGGGCTGGGTTCCCCACCTCTGGGCCAGCTGTGCTGGCAGCCACCGCCCTCAATATCCAAGGAGATGACAATACTAACAGCTCACCAGCGGCTGACAGCATCCCCTTACCTTCCTCTCCAGCCCCTGACAGAAGCTATAGCATGCAGCCATCCAGGTTTAATCCCATCTGCTTGTAAGCTCCCCGCTAACACAGGGAAAGCAGCCTTCTCCCACCCAAGGCCTGCAGCTCTGCGGCCATTACCCACACACCTCCAACGACACGTGCGATGGATTGGCACTGGGATTCCACAGCCTGCGTGGAGGAACAGTGGTGGGCAGCTTTAATTAGCATCTGTGGGATGGATTCAACAGGGAACATGTTGATCATCCTAAGGCAGGCAGTGGTGTAAAGGAGCATTGGGGTTCCCCCAACGGAGAACCCACAACCCAGCCTGGGAAGTGGAGGGAGAGGATGAAGAAACAAGTCATACTCCCAAAAGATCCCCTTCCACCTTTCCTTTGTGATGGCTGACAGCTGCCTGAACATGAGCCAGCAGTGTGCCCAGGTGGCCAAGAGGGCCAACGGCATCCTGGCTTGTATCAGGAATAGCGTGGCCAGCAGGAGCAGGGCAGGGATCATCCCCCTGTGCTGGGCACTGGTGAGGCCGCCCCTCGAATCCTGTGCTCAGCGCTGGGCCCCTCACCCCCAGAAGGAGATGGAGGGGCTGGAGCGTGGGCAGAGCAGGGCAGCGAGGCTGGGGAAGGGGCTGGAGCACAAGGGTGGGGAGGGGCGGCTGGGGGAGCTGGGGGTGCTCAGCCTGGAGAAGAGGAGGCTGAGGGGAGCCCTCATTGCTCTCTGCAACTGCCTGAAAGGAGGCTGGAGCCGGGGGGGTCGGTCTCTTCTCCCCAGGAACAAGCGATGGGATGAGAGGGAACGGCCTCAAGCTGCGCCAGGGCAGGGTTAGGTTGGGGATTGGGAAAACTCCTTCCCCAAAGGGCTGTCAGGGCCTGGCACAGGCTGCCCAGGGCAGGGGCTGAGTCCCCATCCCTGGGGGGATTTAAAAAGCCAGGGAGATGTGGTGCTTAGGGACATGGGTTAGTGGTGGCCTTGGCAGTGGTGGGTTAGCGGTTGGACTCAATCTTAAAGGTCTTTTCCAACCTTAATGATTCTGTGATTCCAGCCACCTGGAAAAGCAGCGAGATGCTCTGGCTCTGCTTGGGAGCATTATGGACAGAGTGGAGATCCCTTGATGGAATTACTGCCTCGTATTACAGGGTTACCATCCCTGGTAATTGGATTTAGTGGAGAAACTGCAGGAGGGATCTTCTGTCAGACAGGCTCCAGGTTTCAGTTTTTCCTGAGAAACAGTCAGGTGCAAATCAAGGGCAAATGTCCAGTCCAAGAACAGGCTTCTGGCAGAGGCTGTGAAGGGGAAAGCTCAATAGGGAAAAAAAAAGAGAAACAGATGTGGAACCTGCAGCACCAGAGGTTTTTAAAAGCAGACTGGGTTGGGAATGGTCCATCTCGGTTTGGAATAAAGGTCTCAAGGTGTCTTGTAGTCCTGTGGAGAGTCAAAGCCCTTCTCTTACTACAATATCAATAACTGCAGAAGCACAAAGTGTATATGAGGGGAAAAAAACCCTGAATTTATGAACATGCAACACTATGAGACAGTTTTTTTCCAAGGTCAATAGAAACAGATGAGGCATCTAAAACCAGGGGAATGGCTCTTTTCTGCCCATTTTAAAATTGGCTAAAAAGTACCCGCTATAAATTGGTTGGGGAATTATCCCAGGGTAGACATCTTCTCTGAAAAAAATACCACTGCTTTGGGAATTGTAAATACTCCAGTGCTATAAGGGGATCTGGGCTTGTGAGACAACAAGGAACAAGCTGAATTTGAACTTACAGTGCAAGCAGCTAGAGTCCAATTCTGGAACAGCAGCTCTTCCTACAGGCAGTACAGATGTACCAGGAACACAAGACTGACTGCGAATCAGTGGAGCATCCTCTAACAGGACTATTTCTTCATCTAAAGACAACAAAACCAAGAGGCAGCTTTGCCTGCCTGAGTTCTTGGCTCACCAGGCACCGAGTCCCTTTTGGATCCAAGAAATCATGGGCTGGGAAGCATCATTAGCCAGTCCCAGCTGATGTCCAGGCACAGCCACTCTTACCACATTGTGGCCATTTAGAAGATCTGTTGGCCAAGGCTAGTCAAGAATTAAATGCATCAGCTGATGGACCACAGTACTGCCAGCCTCAAGTAAAACAGCAATGATTCGCCACAGTCAGTCCTCAAGATTGCGATCACACAAGCGAGCACCTTCCTGTCCTGGCCCAGGGCACAGCCACAGAAGCCTGGTGGCACAGTACTTGAAACTAAAGTACTCAGTATCATAAGCAGTCCTATCTAAGGCAGGATGAGCAAAGACCCAGCATCTTGCTGTTTAATTCCATCTGTGTTCAGAGAAATAGAAGCACATGGATCTTCTTGGTAAACAAGATTACTGCAAAGAAATAATCAAATCTACATCCAGCTTCTCCTCCTCACCAACACCCTGCAGGGCCAAAAAATTGGGCTGAACATCCATGTCACAGGGGTAGCAACTGGGAGAAGACTCCCTTGTTCAGGTGCCTCACTCCCCACACCTTAACACGTGCATCTCAGGCTTGCTGCAGGTCCATCCCTTTGATGCAAAGCCCCGCTGTGCTGCGAGACGCTTATTTTGTACTGCATCTCAGGGACAGCAGCCCTCCACCTCCGCTCCCTGCACTGGCAGGCGCGCACGGATCTGCACTGGATGGATGCAGGACGCTGCTGCAGCAATACCGAGATGTTACGGGAACTGCTGGAGCAGTCCGAGTCCCGAAGCGCAGCTGAGTGCTCCGACCCCAAGTGGAATGAGCTCACGGTAATCGACAGATCTCACGCCAGCTAGGAGGAACTGCAGAGCAACACTCTGCAGGCAGATTCCTTACCTGTACACACAGCAGGCTGACAGCTGAGCCAGACTTTAATTACTGCGCAGAGCTCTTGTGGCCACTTCTTGTTCATAGGGTCGTTTTGTTTATAGGAAAAAGGATCTGTGAATTTATCCCACAATTCTAGTTCAGCCCAGGCTTTCTTTGCCTCCATTCTTTTCAGCCCGTACTGCTGCTAGGTGGAAACAAGACACTATTTTTAACATCAAATTATAAAGGAAACCTTTAGGAAGCAAAGCATTAAGCCTTTAGCTTCCGTATCTGTTCCCTCATCCATAAGACAGGGCTCATTTTCCTCACAGGTGAGCTTTGCAATTTGCTTCACAACTGTATCAAGGTTTTCCATGGCAGGTAGGATATGATTCCTCATGTCTCACCGGCAGTGGGAATTGACCTGCAGAAATGCAACTGTGTGATGAATTCTGGGTTACAGTGGTTTTAAGTCTGATGTCCCCAGGGCCTCATCTGTCCAAAAGCTGCTTCATTTCAGTCACTTAATTCAGATTAAGGATGGCTTTTGCAAAACCCTAATGGTCCTAGCTGAAATAAATACTCAAATTCTGCACTAGCTTAATTCCATTACAGTACTACCCAGATCCCTTTTGCAACCTGGCCATTAAAGTTCACCCAAAAAAAAGAAATAAGGAAATGGACTAATCGCTTTCAAAATGGTTTCCAGCAAGGAGACAGGACTGATCTTGCTGAAACAATTCCAGATGCTGTTGCATGCTGATAGACCACAGGATGACCCCTTCATAAATAAGGAAGCCCCAGGCAGATGCAGCCCCCAGCCTTGCTTCCCAGGGCACAGCGGCTAACGAAGACACAGCATCGGACCGCGGAGCCAGCTGGGTTTCATAACCTCGCCCTGCTTTGAAGCCTCTCCACGGAGATGGCGGCAGGTAGCTGGGCGTTACACAAGTGGTTTTCCCAGCCACGCTTGTACGCTGTTAGCAACAGCAGGCGCTACCCAGGCCTGCGCTAAGCAGACCAGAATAAGGCTCATGCAAACCCTCCACAGCAGCTCTGACCCTGCATGTAACTTTGCAGCTTGAGAGGGGATTAGAGCTCAGCTGGCTCCGTTCCTCTCAAGTTGAAACCAAATGCACATATTTGCAACTCAGACGCAGTTCTCTCCAACTGAAGTCAACTTGCATTTCATTTTCACAGGCAACCGGAGCACGATACACCCCTGTAACCCCCGCTGAGGCCAGCGGCGCTGTAAAGACGTAAATCAGACAGAAACACCCTGGGTGTTAGGACAGCGCAGGCAGCGAGCAGGCTGTGACTCAGCAGAAAGAGCCAGCCAGCAAGGTCCTCGCCTCTCAGCAGCACTGAGCACGGGAAAAACAAATTCACCACTTTCCCTCTCATCACTTCAGCAAATGGAGAGACCTGACAAGCTGAGACCGAGGCACTTGCAGCACCTTATGCACGTCCCTCTTGGCCCCACCCCAGCTGGAAAAAGACTATTCTTTTTTCTTTTCAAGTTGAACAGTATGGAAGGCATGCAGAGCCTAGCACCTACACATAGAAGATATAAGACCCAATACCCCAAGGATTTTTTTTTTACTTAATCATTCCATTTCTAAATTACCTGCTACAAGAGGCTTTCCAGATCATTTAAACCCTCTGTATCTGTAAGAGGCAGAGTTGACTCATTAGGGAGTTACAGAATGCATTCACTTACGTGACCTTGTGGGAATTATTCGGTTCCTGGCCTCACACCACCTAAAGCCAAGGCTCACTTGGCCTTGGTATCACGGGAGGGCAGCAAGCGCTCGCAGAGAATTCAAGATCCCCTTATGTCTGCATACCGAGGCCGACGGCCCCAGCAGCCCCTCTCAAGCACAACCCCGGGGTGTTTACAGCCTCTACCCAGATGCCAGCAGCAGCTCACAGGGCTGAAGCCTGATCGCTGCTCCTGGCGTTAGCTGCCCCCTTTGCTGACAAACTTCAGAGATGCCGGCAGCCAGAGGACCTTTATTCCTGGAGGAGAGCAGCCACCATGGCTCTGCCAGTTCTGCAGAGAGACAGGGAACACCGCTCTGGGGTGAAACGGGCTGTTTACCCAGTACCGCTGTGTCCGCAGACTCTGAAGCCCTCAACTGCTCCTGCTGGCCCTGGGCAGTCCGCTGGTGGCCATCTGTAGATTGCCTGTCCTTGAAGTCTTCCCTGTTCTTGCCACAGGATGGCACTCACGGGGGAGCAGAGATGGGTGTAGGCACCGGTGCAGTCTTTATTCCTTGAGCCTAAGGCAGGGCAAGAGTTCAACCCTACTCTAAAGTAAGGCAGAGGATTCATAGAATCATGGAATCGTTAAGGTTGGAAAAGACCCTTAAGATCATAAAGTCCAACCATTAATCCAGCATGGCCAAGGCCACCACTAAACCATGTCCCTAAGCACCACATCTCCCCGGCTTTTAAATCCCCCCAGGGATGGGGACTCAGCCCCTGCCCTGGGCAGCCTGTGCCAGGCCCTGACAGCCCTTTGGGGAAGGAGTTTTTCCCAATCCCCAACCTAACCCTGCCCTGGCGCAGCTTGAGGCCGTTCCCTCTCGTCCCATCGCTTGTTCCTGGGGAGAAGAGACCGACCCCCCCGGCTCCAGCCTCCTTTCAGGCAGTTGCAGAGAGCGATGAGGGCTCCCCTCAGCCTCCTCTTCTCCAGGCTGAGCACCCCCAGCTCCCCCAGCCGCCCCTCCCCACCCTTGTGCTCCAGCCCCTTCCCCAGCCTCGCTGCCCTGCTCTGCCCACGCTCCAGCCCCTCCATCTCCTTCTGGGGGTGAGGGGCCCAGCGCTGAGCACAGGATTCGAGGGGCGGCCTCACCAGTGCCCAGCACAGGGGGACGATCCCTGCCCTGCTCCTGCTGGCCACACCGTTCCTGATACAAGGAATTATGTATTTGCATTATGCAGTACCACTAACAGGTTTTGCAGTGAAGTTATCAGGTGCACACAAATACGGAGGCACCAGGGACCTCTAGCCTGCAGGGCACCAGCAGGACACAGCAGCTGGAGCAGCTCTGGTCTTGTCCCAGTTCTTCTGCCCCAGGCACGCACCATCAGCTCATTACGCGCCGGGGCTGTACAGGGCCAGGCCAGACCTGTGCTCCCTGGGTCCATCCAGGTTCCAGAGGGGCTTTGGGAGCCATCTGCTGTTACCAGGTCACATTACAGCACCTTCAGCTGCAGGGTGCACGGGACACCCTTCAGCACTGCTCTGCTTCTCTCCCATCAGCCCACGAAAAAGCAAGCTTAAAGCATCTTCTCTAGGTTAAAACACCAGCAGAAATAAGACCACCTCAGAGAGCTCACTTCTTTGCACAAAAGGACTCGGGACTCTCCACAAGAAACACAAGCGCTTCCAATACAGCACAGAGAGCAAACCTGAGCAACTGCATTAAGCAGAGGTAGGATTTTAACCTCCCAGACAAGCGCCCAGGTAAAGCCACAGCTCTTGCAGGACCAGGTAGAAGCAGCAGAGAAGGCTCCAGTGCTCACGCCCATTAATAGAGACACCAGGCACCATAACAGCCCATTTTGAGAGCTGCACCTCTAAGTGCAGCAGCACATTTTTAACTGCATCTTTCTCTTAAGGCCAGAGAAGAGACTTAGGAGCCCTTTCCTCACACTTACAAATAAAACCCAACTCAAGCAGAAGAGCTAAAAAATCAAAAGACAGCCTGTAGTCTTCCAAACAAAAGAGATTTTCCAGCTGGCTAACACATACCAAGGTACCTAAAAAAGAAAAACCAGCCTCTTAAAACACTACATTTCCCTTGCTTAGGGCCTAACACCCAGCCCACCTCCCTGGGGGCTCTTGCTGCCAGCACTATATGGCCCCCAATGCCTCCGCCTCCTCCGCCTGTTTGGGGTTAAAAGGCCTCAGCTGGCCCCCACCTCCTCCCCCAGACCTTAGGTGGGAGAGCAGGGTGGGAGCAGGCTCTTGGCACCTTGCTCTCCCTGCAGTAGCCCCTTAGAGGAGCTGGTTCCTCCTCGCTAGTGCTGGTGCTAGCAAGGCCAGGCTGTGGAAGCACCCGCCCCGCAGCATCCTCACCGCAGTCCCAGCCGTGGCTGCTGTGCAGGTAGAAGCTGCCTCTCTGCTCATGGGGCCAGGTTTGCACTGCTGCCCTGGCTCAGGCAAACCCCAAAGCCTCCGCAGCGCCTCTGGCACCCCAGCTGCGTGCACAAGGGTCTGGCTTCTCCAACCTCCAGTGCTGAACAACATCCACCCCCTTTCCTGGCTCAGAGCAGAGCCCAAGTTGGAGACTGCAAGAGGAAGGGGTAGATGTTGCGTGCTTGCTGTGCCTGGGCCAGCTCTGGCTGGGAGGGAGCTAACGGGCTTTGTTCCTCGTCAGCGGGGCAGCGCGGACCCTGGCTCGCTGCCGTGGGAAGCAGCGCGGCACCGTGCATGTAACGGGGCAGCTCCGGCGCATTGGGCCCCGGGTGAGTCCAATGTCCCAACCCGTCCCGGCAGGCGCTGCTGCGCCGCAGGCAGAGGCGCCGAGGGCCGCTCACCTTTGGCATGGTGAGCGTGCAAACCCCACCGCCTCCGGCGTGGCGAGTGTGCGAAACCTGGCGGCCCCGGGATGGTAAGCGTGCCAGCCCCAAGGCTTCCAGCACGGTGAGTGTGCAAGGCTCACCCCTGCCAGCGTGGCGAGGGTGTGTGCAAGGTACACCTCTGCCAGCATGGTGAGTGTGCAAGGTGCCCCTCTGCCAGCATAGTGAAGGTGAGTGTGCAAGGCACACCCTTCTACCAGCACGGGGAGGATAAGTGTGCAAGGAGCCTCTCTGCCAGCACAGCAAGGGTAAGCGTAAAAGGTCCCAATCTGCCAGCATGGAGAGTGTGCAAGGAGCCCCTCTGCCAGCACAGTGCAGGTGAGCGTGCAAAGCGCCTCTGCCAGCACAAGGAATGTGCAAGGCACACCTCTCTGCCAGCATGGCGAGGGTGAGTGTGCAAGGAGCCCCTCTGCCAGCACAGCGAGGGTGAGTGTGCAAGGTGCCTCTCTGCCAGCACGGTGATTGTGCAAGGCACCTCTCTGCCAGCACAGCACGGGTGAGTGTGCAAGGCCCACCCTTCTGCCAGCCCAGCGTGGGCAAGTGTGCAAATCGCCTCTCTGCCAGCGCGGTGAGTGTGCAAGGCCGCACTCTGCCAGCACGGCGCGTGTGCAAGACGCCTCTCTGCCAGTATGGGGAGGGTGAGTGTGCAAGGCCCCTCTCCGCCAGCACGAGGAAAGTGCAAGGCCCCTCTCCGCCAGCACGGTGAGTGTGCAAGGCGCGCCCCGGCCCGGGGGTGTCCGTGCGCGTGCAGGCGCCCCCCCGGCCCGGCAGGGGGCGCAGGGGGCGCAGGGCGCGTGCGCGGGCCGCCGGCGCGGGGCCGGAAGTGTCGCGCGGACCGGCGCGCGCGGCGGTGGGGCGCGGGGCGCCCATGGGGCTCCTTAAAGGCGCCGCCGCCCGCCCCCCTCCCGGTGCCGGCGGAGGGAAGCGCCGCGGGCGGCTGGAATGAGCAGGTGGGGCGGGCCCCGGTCACCCCCTCCTCGCCCGGGCCTTGCCGCCGCTGCCTCAGTTTCCCCCGGTAGCGGGGATTGGGGGCGTGCGGCTGCGCTGGGGGCAGAGGCGGCCGCGGGGCCCCCCCCGGGCTCCCGGCCTCGCTGGGGGGGAGCGGGGCCCCGGGGGGCTGCAGAGTCCGGGGGGGGGGGCAAACGGCGAGGGGGGTCTGCAAACCCCAGGATAGGGGGTGCAAAGGCTGAGGGGGGGGTCAGGTACCTGGGGGGTGCGGACCCCGAGGGAGGGGGTGCAGCGCCTGGGGAGGGGTGGGTCAAGCGCCTGGGGGGGTGCAGACCCCGAGAGAGGGGGTGCAGCACCTGGGGAGGGGGGGTCAAGCGCCTGGGGGGCTGCAGACCCCGAGAGAGGGGGTGCAGCACCTGGGGAGGGGGGGGTCAAGCGCCTGGGGGGGTGCAGACCCCGGGGGGGGGGTCAAGTGCCTGGGGGAGGCTGTAAACCCCGGCGGAGGGAGCCCAGCCCTGGGCTGGGGGCTGCGAGCTCCAGGATGGGGGGGCTCCCCCTGTCTGTGGGGGGCTCCCCGGGGCAGCAGCCCGGGCCGGGTCCCTGTGCTTCCCCAAGGGATGCTGCAGCAGCCGTCCCCCTGCCCCCCGGGAGGGATGGCTGCCCCCCAGCCTGCCCGTGGGGGTCCCACCGTCGAGCGCTCCCCAAAAGCGCTGGGAGCTGCCCCTGCCTGTTCGGGTCCTGCCCGAGCCAGGGCAGTGTAGGCGGGGGTGCGCCCAGGCAGGATGAGGCCCCTGGTGCTGTTCGGGCACTTCCAGGGATGGAGAGGAGGACAACAGCTTCACACCCCCGGGCTGGAGCAGCCCAGGTGCTGGGGAGCGCTGGAGGGGTCTGCCCGCAGGATTTCCCTGCGCGGGAGGAGGCTGCGGGCTCCCCTGGAGCTCCTCGCCTTTATCACCTTAACACCTATTTGTGCTTTTCCCCTTCTCTTTGCACCGAGCATCACAACGATGTACCCAGACCCACCAGTGCTCCAGACCCAGCTGTGGGGTCTGGGTCATGGTTTTAGGGGCTTATTTTGTCCTGGATGGAAAAGGGAGCAGCTCCCAGCTGAGAAGGGAGCTCGGATGCAGCCAGGAAGCCCTCGCTGGTGCCCTGGAGGTGCCTGGTTACCCCTGCAGAAAGGGAGAGGGCCGTGTTGTGGCACGTATAAATAGGACGGTTGAAGTCATTCAGGTGTTGCAGCGCTGTGAGCAAGAGATTTTCCTCCCGCTTGCGTAAGGGTTTATGTGAAGGGCTGGATCGGAGGGAAGGTTCCGGGCTGGGGCGAGCGCCCTGCCCGCGGCACAGTTTTGCAACCGTGGTTTTACCGCGGGGAGCGTGCCAGGGCACTGCGCCGCCTCGCCGTCCCGTGACGGGCACAGCGGGACCCGTGCCCACCCCACAAACAGCACCCCGCTCTCGCCATGGGGCTGGCGTGCGCGGCTCCGGGATAGACCCATCCCTGCTCGCAGCCTTGGGCACCTAACAAGTCCGAAGCCTGTAACCGAGAGATTTATGGCTGCTCTGACCTTGCAAAATTGCTGAGTCAGACAGCGAAGGGTGGTGGTGGTTTTTTTTTTTTTTTTTTGCTGCATTCCCTGGCTTTAAAAAAAAAAAAAAAACGTGGGTTGCCGAAGCCTGGAAGCGCTCCTGCCACGGCCCTGCCCTGGTGCGAGGACCGTCCCCGGGCTGCGGCGAGGGGGAGCAGCTGGTCCTGCGTGTGCACGGCGTGCTCAGGCTCGCTTCTCCGCGTCCTGCTCCCGCAGGAAGGGTGCGATATCCCGCGCTTCCCGAGGGCAGAGGCGCCGGCCCCGGGGGCTGCAGCCCCGCCAAGCCTCAGGTGTAGGGGAGGCGTGCAGAAGGTTTTGGCCGTGCCAATGCTTTTTGGGGTGCTTGTCACAAGCTTGCACCCCTTGTGCAGGGGGGATCCCCCCGCCGGTTGGCCCTCCATGGCTGCGTTGGGCTCTGCTGCCTTCTCGGGGAGGGCTGTCATGGCGCATCTGGTCTTTGGACTTTGCTCCTTCCTGTCCCTTAATTTTCCAAGTGCAGAGAGGGAACAATCCTCCCTCCCCGAGGACACGGAAGGGTGGCCTGGACCGTCCCCACCGCTCCAGCGAGGCTGGGCCCGCTGCCAGCAGTGAGGCCGGGGGGGTGTTATCGGGGCTGGGCCGGCCCCAGGAGCGGTCCCTGTCCTCCCCAGGGGCAGCACGATTACGGGGGGGCCGCGCCTGCCCTGTGCCACGCCGATAGCGCGGCCCGAGGTGGGACGCCTGTCCTCGCACCGGCGGAGCAGGGATGCTGGGGGGACTCCCCGGGGAGCCATCGCTCATCCCTGGGCAGGGACCCCCCCAGGAGCTCCCCCAGCCTCCAGCATCTCCCCGCCGTGTGTTGCAGGGGCCCGGCGCCATGGCCGAGAAGATGTTGCCAAGCCCCGGCGGGGGCATCACGCCGCTGCAGCAGATGCTGGCCTCGGGGACGGGGGCCATCCTCACCTCCCTCTTCGGTGAGGACCGCAGGGAGCGGGTGGGTGCCAGGGGCTGGCGCGGCGCAGCGTGGCTAAAGGATGGTGTCATTTCAGTGACGCCGCTGGATGTGGTGAAGATCCGGCTGCAGGCCCAGAGGACCCCCTTCTCCAAAGGTAACCCTGCTCAGGGCAGGGCGGGGGTCTCTGGCCAGCCCCCGCCCCACTCAGCCAGTGAGCAGCCCACGTGGATGTCTCGCTTGGCAGAGCCGGTGGCAGGGATTTCTCGGTCCTGAGTGTGGGGCCATCACGAGGTGGCAGGTTACCATGGGCCCCTCGTCCTGACGGGCTCAGGGGGCCCCGCCGGGGGAGCCAGGCTGATGCTCGGCTCCGTCCTTCCCCCTTCGCGGCCCCGTGCTGACGCTGAGCAGGGTCAGTGCTGTGCCTGGCAGCCCCCTGCCCGCCGAGGAGCGAGGTGGAAGGGCTCAGCCTGCTCCAGCCACTTGCTCTTATCCTTCCTGCCTTTGTGTTCACCTCCACGCTGCTCCTTGCGGCTCCCACGGGGCAGGAGAGACCCCATGGGCTCTGCCCCCGCTCCCTGCGGAGGCAGCAGGCTGGAGCTCATCCCAAGGGACTGGTCTGGTGACAACAGGGACTGCTTGGGAAGTGGCTGCGGGGGCATCCAGCCCCTTCACCCACAGAGCTCTCCCACCACCCAGCTCAGAGCTGCGGGACACGCGTGTGCCCCAGCCCGGGGAGGTGGCACATCCTCCATGTCGCCGCTCAGTGTGTCCCTGTTGTGTGTTTCAGCGTTGCCAGCGCAGTCTGTGCCCTGGGGCGCTCAGCAGGCCACGTGTGAGTACGCCTGGGGACCCCGGGCAGCTCCCGCCGCCAGCGGCTTTGCTTTCCCAAGCCTTGACCCTGGTTTTCTTCCCCGCTGGTGGTGGCTCGGGCTCCTCTGGCTGGGAGGACATCCCGCTCTGGTGTGGGGGCTGCAATTGTCCCCAGCCCCGCAGCCACTCCTGCAGCCCTGCTTTGGGGCTGGCCGTGCAATGTCCCTGCTGGGTCCTTGCCCGGGGGGGGGTCTGCTGGGGGCCTGTTGTGCAACAGGCCTGGCTGTTTGCGGTCCCCCTGTCCTTGCCCTGTCTTGTCACCCTGTCCTGGTGCTACATCAAAGTCCCCTCGGATCTCTGCCGCCCCGCTTGCTCCCCGCAGCTCGGTGTCCCTGCGCCTGGTGCGCTGGCCCCATGGAGAGCGCGGGGGGGAACCATGCTGGCTCCCTGCAATGGCACCCCCGCCATGCCAGGGCAGCGGAGCTGACGCCGAGCGAGGTGTAAACCTCTCCTGCTGCCGGCAATGGCTCCTACCGTGCCCCTGTCCCCATGGTGGGGCCAGATGCCTCTCACCCCATGGGTCTGGCCGCGGTCAGACCCTTGCTGGAGAGTTGTCCCTCTCCTGGCCTTGGTCTGGTCCCCACTGGGCTCAGGCGTTGTGGGTTTGGCTCTCTCCTGGGAGAGATGATGGTTTTGAGGATCAAATGGGCTGGGCAGAGAGGAAGAGTCCCCTGTCTAACGGCGGTGCTGTTTCCTCCCTCCCCAGGGAAGTGCTTCCTCTACTGCAACGGGCTCATGGACCATCTGTACGTCTGCCAGAATGGCAACGGCTGCACCGCCTGGTACAAGGCCCCCACCCGCTTCACCGGCACGCTGGTAGGGGCTGGAGGTGCAGGCAGGGTGGGCAGGGGTCTCCCTGTCCCAGGGAAGGGGTCAGGGTGTTTGCTGGGGGGGTGCTTGCCCCTCTAGCCCCTCTCCTTGTGCTCCGCTCTCTCCCCAGGATGCCTTTGTGAAGATCACGCGCTACGAGGGTGTCAGGTCTCTGTGGAGCGGCTTGCCCCCGACCCTGTGAGTACGGACCCTGCCTGGGGCAGAGTCTGGGTGCAAACGCCTGCTCGGGTGCATGGGCATCAGCCCCGAGACTCCCGCCAGCCCCTGGGGAGGGCACGCGTGCCCCTCACACGCCTCCTCCTCGGCAGGGTCATGGCTGTGCCAGCCACTGTCATTTATTTCACCACCTACGACCAGCTCCGGGACTACCTGCACGCTCGGACGGGGAGCCGGGGGCACCACATCCCCTTGCTGGCTGGGGCCCTCGCCAGACGTGAGTACCCCTCCTCTCCGAGGGTCCCCCTGTGCCCACCCTGCACCCTCGCAGGAGAGCGCGGCGGGTCTCTTGGCTGTTGGTGCCCACGTTCAGCACCTGACTCTCCTGGCACGGCGCTCTGATGGCTCCGGGACGGCTGCCGGAGTGGATGGGGCTGATGCCCGATGTCCCCTCCATTGCAGTGGGCGCCGTGACGGTCATCAGCCCCTTGGAGCTGATCCGCACCAAGATGCAGTCCCGGCAGCTCAGCTACCGGGAGCTGGGTGTCTGCATCCAGTCGGCGGTGGCTCAGGATGGCTGGCTGTCCCTCTGGAGAGGCTGGGGACCCACCGTGCTGCGAGACGTCCCCTTCTCAGGTATGGCTGTGGGGGCACGGGGTGAGCGGTGGCACTGGGAGAGGGGGGAACCAGCACAGGGCAGGGCAGCCCTGCGCGTGGGGAGGTTGGTGTGTCCAGGGTGCCTCGTTGTAGCGCTGGTGTTTCTCATCTCCTCCCAGCTCTCTACTGGTTTAACTATGAGCTGGTGAAGGAATGGCTCTGTGGGCAGGCCCGGCTCGATGAGGCCACGTTCATGATCAGCTTCGCATCCGGGGCCATCTCCGGGACGGTGAGTTTGGGGCCCTGGGGTCTGCACCGTGCAGGGGCTCGCTCAGCCGTGAGCGGGGGGAATGGCCCCCATGGGGAGCAAGGGACGGCGCCAGGAGGTGACGGCAGAGCCTGCACCGGGCAGGGACAGCAAGGTCCCAGCTCACCGCCTGGCTGCTGGCCCCACAGGTGGCTGCGGTGCTGACGCTGCCCTTTGACGTGGTGAAGACCCAGCGGCAGATCGAGCTGGGAGACAGCGAGGTGCACCCAGGTGAGGGGCCGGGCTGCGGGCGGATGCCTGGGGGCAACCAGGACTCCCTGATGGTACGTCAGCATCCCTGGACCCTCACCCGCTCCCCTCTCCCCGCAGTCGCAGCTTCCAAGCCTTCCTCCACCTGGCTACTCATGCGGCGCATCCGCGCCGAGTCTGGCACCCGGGGGCTGTTTGCAGGTAAGGCCGTGCCCCCTGCCCCAGGCTGGGCTTTACTGGTGCCCCGGTGTCACCGAGGGGCTAACGGGGTTGTCCTCGCAGGCTTCCTGCCCCGCGTCATTAAGGTGGCACCTGCCTGCGCCATCATGATCAGCACCTATGAGTTTGGCAAGACCTTTTTCCAGAAGCTGAACCAGGAGCGGCGGCTGCCCGGGTTGTGAGCTGGGGCAGGGCTGGATGCAGCCGATGTCCTGGGGGACGCTGCCAACCCTGCTCCTGGCCAGGCGCCCCAGGAGCAGCAAACCGCACTCGGCTGTGCAAAGCCCAAGTGCCTTCGTGCTGTTCTCTGCCTCCCCGCTGCCTGCACGTGGAGGCAGGGCCAGCCCGGCCCCGCTCTCCATCCCCAGCCGCACTGGGGGACATCTGTGCCTGCTGCTGTGACGCTGCGGGGGCTGTGGAGTCCCCTGTGCTCATCCCTTGAGGCTGGACAGATGCTGCTGCTGGATTCACGGACACTTGGGTGAGGACAGGGTGCCCTGGGAGACTCGGCAGGACAGGAGATGGGAGCTGGGGCTCTGGTGAGGACCAAACTTTCGGGGGGGCTTCTCTGCGTGCCTGCCTGTGCCCCTCAGCCCTGCTCCAGCCGGGATTCTGCCCCTCCTCGCCACCAGTCACGCACAGCGTCCCCTTGCCGGCTTCGCGTGGCACGGGGACGCATCAGGACCCTCTCCCTGCCTCCGGACCTCTCCTCCCGCTCAGGTGTCCCTGTCCCCTGGCAGACCCTGGGCTCGGACCCCGCGTGGGGCCAGACCTCGCTGCTGCTCCGGGGGGGCCGGCAGGCATTCTGGCAACAAACCTCTGCCCGTGCCCCGTCCCTTCACCGCGAGGGCCTGCCCCAGCCTTCTGCCCGGTGTGGGCACTGCCCCAGCTTGCCTCGGGACTCCAGGGGGGGATTTCTCTTATTTTCTTAAATAAAAAGAAAATATTATTTGTCTCTTAGGGCAAGGATTTCCATCCCTGCTCCCTGTGTGCTGGGGCTGTGGGAGGCATCCCCATGGGTGACAGCTGCGTCCCTGCTGCGTGGGCGCGGTGCTGTCATCCACCAGGTCCTTGCTGGGCTTTTACTGGGGGTGAGAGACCCCGGGACCTCCCTGCTACCCCCAGCAGCCACCCGCTGTGGACGGGGCAGGGGATGCTCCATGCGTGGGTGACCCGCTGTGTCCCAAAGGTGCTGTCCCTGCCCTGGGGGGCTGGAGGAGGCTCGCTGCCCCCCCCCCCCCCCCAGCATCCCTGCTTGGGACAGGACTGGGGGCCGGGGGCACAAGGGCTCTTTTCCCCTTTTCCCTCTCCCGGCTGGGGGAGCTCACGGAGGCCAGCTCAGCTTGCTGCGTTTATTGATTCCTTTTGCTCCAACAAGGCAGAGGGGGCTGAATTAAAAACCAAAATCACCCAAAACAACCCAAAACCCAGGGGAGGATGGGAAGGAGAAGGGGGGGAGCTGTCCCTGTGGTGGGGATGCTGCGGCAAGGAGGGACAGCTGGTCCCCAAAGGGGGGGGACAGGCCAGCCCCCCGCAGTGCCGGGGTGCGGGGGGGGGGAGGCTGGGCACTAGAGGGTAGGCGAAGCCCGGGTGGGCGCCCCGAGGGAAGAGTGATGCCCGTGGGCTGAGCGGGATGGACACCGGGGCTGTGCCCAGACCCTCGCCCCGGAGGGGCCTTGGCCCTCACCCCCTCCCTTGCTCCCCAGCAGCCGTCGCTCCTGGTGTCCCCCCACGGCACAGTTCATCCCCTCTGCCCCATCCCCAGCTCGCGTGGGTCCTGGTCCGGCATCCCCCATCCCAACGGGTCCATGTCTCCAGCCAGGGACCGGGCTGGGGGTCCGAGGCACAGCCGGGGTTGGGGTACCAAGACGGGGAGGGGGATGCCCGTCCCCAGCCTCCCCGGTGGGTTCGGCGACTCCCTCGTCGGTCCCGGGGCGGCGAGGGGGGGATGAGGTCAGTCCTCCGCCGCGACGCTGGGCTGGGCGGCTGGGCCGTGGGGCGGCGAGGGGGCCGGGGGTCTCAGCTGGGGCTGCGGGTCGGGCTGGCTTCGGTGCTGTCGCTCACCAGGCACTCGTTGGACTTGAGGCTGGCCAGGGACTTGCAGCTGGGCAGGGAGGCCAGGGAGCCGCAGAGCCCCAGCATGGAGGGCGTGGGGTCCTTCCCTGTAGGCACAGAGCGGGGTGCCGGCGTCGCGGGGGGCTGTGGCCTCGCACCCCAACCCTGCCGCGGGGGGGGGACGGGGACCACCTCTCCGGGAGGGACCTGGGTGTCCTTGCACTGTTGGGACAGCATCCCTGGTGTGAGGAGGGGGCTGCTGAGGGGGCAGGGGGGGGTCCCGATGCCTGGGTGTGTGTCGGGGGACACGCTGAGCTCTGCGGGGCACCCTACGGTGGGGGGGGTCTTACCCAAGGGCCCCCAGGGCTCGCCTTCGCGCTTGCCCTCGCCCAAGCGCTGGGAGTCGGAGCTGAGGCTGTTCTCGGCCGAGAGCTGGTCGGTGCTCACGAAGCTGTGCCTGCGGAGGGACGGCGCTGAGCCCCCCCGCGCCGTGGCCCCCGGGGCCAGGACAGCCCCATCAGGCAGGGCCAGCCCTTCTCCCCGTCCCCTGCCCGGGGCAGACCCCCCTGGGGCGGGATGGGGCGCTGGGCGCGGGTCGGGGCAGCTCTGCCCCCGCGGGGGGTTACCTCCTGTAGAGCTTGCTGTCCGAGCCGCTCTCGTTGCCATTGAGGGTCCCCAGTGAGGGCCACTGGTTCACCAGGGGCGTCACCATCTCCTTGGAGAGCTGGGCCAGCTGCGGGTTCTCGCAGGGGATCAGCCCCGTCCTGCGGCAAAGGCACAGCACCCGGCACAGCCGTGAGTGCCAGGGACCCGCCGGGCAACGCGGCCCGTGGGGCATATAGGGCACCGGGGACCCACCACATCCCACGGGGCGTACGGGACACTGGGGACCCTCCATGTCTTGCAGCACATATGGGGCACCTGGGGACTGGGGACCTGCCACCCATCACATCCCGTGGGACATATGGGACACTGGGGACCCACCGTGTCCCACAGGGCGTATGGGGCACCCAAGCGCTGGGAACCCACCACCCATCACACCCCACAGGGCATATGGGATGCCAGGGACCCAGCACCCACCCTGCCCCTCAGGGTCCGTGGGGCACTGGGGACCCACCACCCACCCAGAGCCCATGGGGCACCCGGGCACCGGGGATCCCCCACCCACCACGCCCGGCCCGGCAGCAGTGGCGGGTCCCCACTCACAGCTGCTCCTGCAGCTCCAGAATGACGCCCTCCAGCTCCCTCTTCTCCAGCTGGTTCTGCACCATCACCTCCTCCAGGCGCAGCTTCAGCCGCTTGTTCTCCGCCTCCAGGTCCTTCAGCTGCGACTCCCGCAGCCGCACCAGCTCCTCCAGGTACCCCTGCGCGAGGCCGCCGTCAGCAGCGCCCCGCTGCCCCCACCAGACCCCCCCATGTCCCCAGGGCCACCCAGGGTGACGAGGAGCGGGCTGGGTCACCGCAGCAGCGGGACGAAGGGCTGCAGGTACCACCGGGCTGCAGGAGCAGTGAGGGGATGCTCCGGGCTGGAGCATCCCAGGGGGGTTGGTACCCAGCCGGCCCCATCCCAGCTCCTGGTACCTTTTGGGCATAAACGATGCGGAATTTCTGCTCCATCTTGCGCCACTTGTTGTACCAGCTGTCCTCGTCGGTGACCAGGGGCAGGTAGGGGTGCTCGGGGGAGCTGTCCTCGCTCGTGCTGCTCTCCACGCTGCCCCGCTCCTCCTCCTCACTCAGGTAGTCGTAGCTGGGGGGTACGGGGGCTCAGCGGGGACGGCAGCGCAGCAGGGGCTGACGCGCGCGAGGGGAGCCCGGCTGAGCCCCGATGGGGTGGCGGGGGAGAGGCAGGGGGGTCCCCGCCCCAGGCAGGGCACCCCAGCTCTTACCTCTGCGTGAACTTCAGGTAGGGCGTGTAGTCGATGACCACGGGCGTTTTGCCGTCCATCACCTCGCCCTTCAGGCAGAAGCTGAGCGGCGGCGGGAGAAGGAGCAGAGGATCAGGGCGGCCCCGGGGGCCGGCGGCGGGGCCGGTCGGGGCAGGGTGCCCGTGTCCCACCGCGCTGCCCACCCCTACCTGAAGTCGATTGCGCTGAGCCCGATGAGCATCCCCGTCAGCACCGTGGACTCCTCCCGCAGCATGATGGCCCCGTCGTCGTAAAACCGCCTGCAGGGAAAAACGTGGCTGCGTGTGCCCGCGCCGGCACCCCGAAACACCGCGGTGCCCGCCCGGGCGCACCCACACACCCTTAGCGCTCCCGGGGCGGCACAGGCGTGAGCGTGGCCGTGGCCAGCCGTGCCACGGGCCACTCACCTGGTGGTCCGCGTGTCCCGCAGGGCCGTGGAGATGTACTCGGACATGCGCTTCTCCATCAGCGCCACGCGGATCCAGGCCCGGCCCTGCAAGGCACCGCCCCGCGGGGCAGCCCTGAGGACGGGTGCCACCATCGGCTGCTCGTCGGGTGCCACCCTCAGCTGCCCCCCGGGCTCTGGGCACTGGCAGGCGGGTGGTCCCCACCCAGGAGCTGCTTTCAGCCCCATTATCCCCCCGTGGGGACCCACGGCTCCTGTTTCACCCCAGTGACCCTGTGGGGTCCTATGGGGTGAGATGAGGATGCAGGAGGGCAGGGCGGAGGGGATGGGGACAGGGACAGGGACAGGGACGGGGACAGGGACGGGGACAGGGACGGGGATGGGGACGGGGATGGGGATGGGGACGGAGATGGGATGGGGTGGGATGGGACGGGATGGGATGGGACGGGATGGGACGGGATGGGATGGGGTGGGATGGGGATAGGGTGGGGATGGAGATGGGATGGGATGGAGATGGGGATGGGGATGGGGATGGGGATGGGGATGGGGATGGAGATGGAGATGGAGATGGGGATGGAGATGGGGATGGAGATGGGGATGGAGATGGGGATGGGGATGGGGATGGGGATGGGGATGGGGATGGGATGGGGATGGGGATGGGGATGGGATGGGGATGGGGATGGGGATTGGGATGGGGATTGGGATGGGGATGGGTCCATGTGCCAGGGACAGGGTGTGAAGGGAAACAGGGGCAGGAATAGGAATGGGGATGGAGACAGGGATAGAGACAGGGACAGGGCTGGGGCTGGCACCTCCCTGACCTTGGCCCTGGAGGTGCTGATGTTCTCCATGTTCTCGATGCTGCTGACGCAGTTGTTGGGGACCTTGCTGCAGGCCAGGCGGATGTAGTCCCAAAACCCGCGCTGCCCATCCGAGCTGAACCAGCTGACGGGGCCTGCGGGGACCGAGGGGCTGCGGTCGGGGGCTGCCGTGCCGGCAAACTCCATCGGCCCGGAAAGCCCCAAGCCAGAGCCCGGACACACCATGCATCCCCATCCACCATGCGGCACAGGGATGGGGACAGGGACACGCCAGGGGCTGCATGGGCACCTGTCCCCATGGGCCACCGTTACCTTTGAAGCGGTGACTGAGGATCTGCTCGAGGATGGCAGCAAAGTTAACGAACTCCTCGGAGGAGTCGTCGATGGGCTCTGCCGTGTATTTCTCCAGCAGGGTCTTCACCGAGAACCTGGCGGGGAGACAGGCATCACAGATGGGACGGGATGGGCACCCAGCACCCAGCATCCAGCACCCTGCACCCAGCACACATTAGGTCTTAGCAACGGAGCAAAATGCTTTTGCAGATGTTGGCTTTCGAGCCCAGCAGCGGGAAGAGGGCGGCGGGCCGAGCCGCGGGCTGTGGCTCGCTGACCCCCGTGTCCCCGCGTCCCCGGGGAGCCCGCCAAGGCAGCTGCCGCTCCCCCGCTGTGTGAGCGGCCAGGAAGGGCGAACAAAGGCCCCCTTCCTCCCCGGCCGTGCGCGGGTGGTGATGGCTTCCCCTTCCGCCCGGCCGCTCGTGCTCGGCGGAGAGAGATGCTGAAGACACGAAACCTGCTGAGCCCAGCAGGACAGCGGGGGACGGGGCAGGTGTTTGCCTGGGGGGGATCACCCCGTCTGTGGGTCACGGCCACACAGGGGGAGGGTGAGACTGGGGATCCCCGTGACAGCAGGTGGAGGGTGCCTCACCATGGCAGTGGGGTCTGGAGGTGCCTCATGGCACGGCAGTGAGGTCTGGAGACATCCTGGTGTCAGGATGAGGGGTCTGGAGGTGCCCTGTGACATGCCAAGGAGCCCTGGAGGGTCTCCATGTCATGACAGGAGGGTCAGGAGGTGCCCCATGCCATACTGAGGAGACCTGGGGGCCCCATGTCGTGACAGCAGGGTCAGGAGGTGCCCCGTGACATGGTGAGGAGATCCGGGGGGGCCACATGTCATGGCAGCGGGGTCTGGAGGTGCCCTGTGCCATGGTGAGAAGCCCTGGGGTCCCCCAGACCCCAAGAGCAGGACCTGTGGGTCCCTGGCATGGTGACCCCCAGCCTTGGTGCCCCCCACATCCCCCCAGCAGCCCCAGGGCCAGGCTCCGGTCGCAGCCCAGCACAAGCAGCCCCAGACCAGGGGGTAGGGGCATCACCCATCCCCACGCTGGGGGGCTGGGGACAGGCAGGGACCACCAGCCCCACCACCCCTGTCCCCACCACCCCATCCCTGTCTCTTCATCCCCCCCCCACCCCGGTCCAGCCGGGCGTCGCCATGACAACCCGCATCCTCCATCGCCGCCGCCTTCATCCCTCCATCCCCGCCGCCCGGAGCGGGGCCCTGACGTCACTTCCTCGGCCCCCCCGCCCGCAGGGGGGGTCCCCGGCCCCAGCCCCCCCCCGGGCCCCGCTGCCTCCGACCCCCAGCCCCCCCCCCCCCGCACCCTCCGCCCCCCCCGGCACCACCCCCCGCCCGCCCCGGCTGCCCCCGGCATCACCGGCACCGGCAGCCTCCATGTTGTCGTTGTATCCCCGGCCCCCCCATCGCCCCCCCCATCGCCCCCCCCCAGCCCCACCGCCCCGGCCCCACCGCCCGCAGCCCCGCAGCCCCCCGGCCCCCCCTTCCCCGCAGCCCCATCCTCCTCCTCCCCCTCCAAAACTGAATCCCCCCCCCCCCCAAAAAGCGACTGCAGCAACAACAACCCCCCCCAGGGTGAAGGGGCCGCGGGGGGGGTGGTATGAACCCTCCACCCCCTCCCCATCCCCCTCCCCCCCATCTCCTCCATCCCCGGCAGCGGTGGTCCCCTCTCCGCCCCCCCACCCCCCCTCTATTTTCGGGTGCCCCCCCTCCCCAAGCCAGGCTCAGCCCCCACCTGCAGACGGTGATGAGGTTTTTCCTCTCCACGGCGATGTTTCTGGAGGAGGCTTTCTTGGAGGAGAGCCCCAGAGCCATGGCAGCCTGCACGCAGCTCGCTTCCATCCAGAGCGGGCCGAACCGGCAAGGGCCACGGCCACGGGCGATGCCCCTTCTCCCGTGGGCCCCCCCCCGGCACCGCGCAGGCTTTGCTCCGCCGCCCCCCCCCCGATGCCCACGCTAACGGGGCCGTGCGCCGCCCCCCCCCCCAAGGGATGCGGGGCCTGGTCCTCTCCCCGCCTCCGGCCCCCCCAAATCTCTCCCCTGGGGAGGGAGGGGATGGGGGGAATAAAGGGCGGGAGGAAGGTGGGGGGCAGCGGTCCCCGGGGGGGGGGGGGCTCCTCCCTGCAGGGCCCAGCCCCTCGCCGTGATGCGCCGCTGGTGGGGACCCCGTGGGCAGAGCCACAGGGGGGGACACAGGCTCTGGCTGGACCCCAGGGAGCCCCCCCAGGGAAATCGGGGGGGCCCTTCGCCCCCCCAGGGCTGAGCGCAGCTGCCTCCCTCCCTGCCTCGCGTCCCCGCTTTGGGGGGATGCTGAGCATCGCCCCTGCCCACGGGGTCTGTGGGGTGCGTGGGACGCCCCGAGCAGGGGCGGTGGTGGGGTGCGAGCCCCCCGGGGGGGCTGGCTGGGGGGGGGGGAGCCCCACAATGCCCCCTGCACCCCGCTTCTGTGCCGTGCCTCAGTTTCCCCACTGATGTGACAGGGAAATCGGGAGGGGGTGAATACCATGGGCACCCATGTCGCCCTCCACAGCACCCAGATAAATCAGGGTCATCCTGAGCCGAGAGGCACCCCCCCGCCACGACCCGCGGGGACACGTCCCCCCTCCCTATGCTCCCCGGGGTGCCCCACACCCTCCTCTGCCCCTGCAAAGGGGTCCCAGCCCATAGCACCCAGTCGGGGGGCAGCGGGGCACCCCGGAGGGGAGGGACCCCCAAAATCCCCAGGGCTGCTGCAGGGAGGGGAGCCCTTGGCAGCACCCAGATAAGGCTGGGGGCCATTATCAGAGCACCCAGCCCATGGCTATCGCACCTCCCGGCCCCATGGCCCTGCGGTGGGTGTCACCGGGTCCCCAATGCATGGGCCAGGCCAGCAGCCCGCGGCCCCCAGCCTGGATGGTCCCCCCAGACGGGGCTGCTGCAGGGGGGGCAGCAGCGTCCCGACCCCACGGGCTGGGGCGCGAGCGATGCCCCGGCAGCTGGGACGTCCCTGCGGGTGTCCCCAAGCGCTGGGGTGGCTGGCGTGTGTGTGCGTGTGTGTGCACGTGCATGCGTGTCTGCATGTGTGTGCGTGTGTGCAAAGCTTGCCCAGCTCACGCTTGTCCCCTTCCCTGCACCCTGGGATTTGGGGCCGGGAGCCCTTTAGGGAGGTTATAAACGTAGAGACACACACACGTGCATGCACACATGTGCATATATGTGTATGCATACGTGTGCATGCACCTGCACACGCATGCACATACATGCAGACTTGAGCATGCACACACACGTGCATGCACACCCATGCACGCACGCACTTGCATGCAGACACACATGCTTGCACACATGCGTGCATGCACAGACGTGCACACAGGTGCACACACACACACGTGCACACACACACGTGCACACGCAGCCCTCGCCCTGCGCTGCAACAGCCGTTCCTGTCCCACCGCCTCTCCGCAGAGCTCCCCGGGGACGGCGATCCCACGGGACAGCCGAAGCCCAGCCACGTCCCCTGTCCCCTCGGGGCCCCGCCGCCTCCTCGCACCTCCTCCCCCAGGGGAACCTCCCCAGGAACCCCCTTTTTTTTTAAAAAAAAAAAAAAAAAAGAGAAAACCCCAACCTCCCGTGAAGGAGGGGGACAGCCAGAGGGTTCCTGGGGATTCCCCGCAGGGAAACCCGGAGCCTCCTAAACAAGATAGCGGGGAGCGATGGGAACACGGCACGGCCGAGCTGGAGCAGGGCGAGCGGCTGGGGAGGGCCATGGGGCGCGGGCAGGCGGCAGGCAGGCGGCAGGGAGGGCGCAGCTTCGACGTCGCAAGATGTTGCGCCCCGATAACCTTGTTTACGGGGGGCCCCGGGGGGGCCGGGTGAGCCCGAGGGGGGGGAGATTAGGGAGGTGAGCGTGACTCAGGGCATTTGGGCGCGCTCCCCCGTGCCGCGCGGCTCCTTCCCCGCGGGCAGCAGCAGGCAGAACCCGGGCAGGGGCTGGCGGCGAGAGCAGGGGCGTCGCGGAGCCACCCCAGGGGTAGGTGCGGGGTCACGGGGGGTGGCGGCACCTCGGGGTGTCCCTGGGTGCTGGGAGCAAGGGACGGGGTGGGCGGGAGGACGGCGGGGCCAGGCGGGGTGGGGGAGCACCCCGGGGTGCCCCCGCCGTGGGGTGGGGTCTGTCAGCGGGGCGTGCTGGGGTGGGAGATGGGGCGGGCCAGGGGGGTACGGGCTGCATGCTGAGCCATGGCGGTACCCGCGGCGGGAGGGAGCTGAGCTGCGCTGCACCGATGGCGTGGGAGGTATGGGCTCCATACTGAGCCTCGCTGGGTACCTGCTGCGTGAGGGATCCCAGCCACGCTGCGTGGATGGCGTGGGAGGTATGGGCTCCATACTGAGCCTTGCTGGGTACCTGCTGCGTGAGGGATCCCAGCCACGCTGCGTGGATGGCGTGGGAGGTATGGGCTCCATACTGAGCCTCCTGGGTACCTGCTGCGTGAGGGATCCCAGCCACGCTGCACCGATGGCGTGGGAGGTATGGGCTCCATACTGAGCCTCGCTGGGTACCTGCTGCGTGAGGGATCCCAGCCACGCTGCACCGATGGCGTGGGAGGTATGGGCTCCATACTGAGCCTCCTGGGTACCTGCTGCGTGAGGGATCCCAGCCACGCTGCGTGGATGGCGTGGGAGGTATGGGCTCCATACTGAGCCTCGCTGGGTACCTGCTGCGTGAGGGATCCCAGCCACGCTGCGTGGATGGCGTGGGAGGTATGGGCTCCATACTGAGCCTCGCTGGGTACCTGCTGCGTGAGGGATCCCAGCCACGCTGCACTGATGGCGTGGGAGGTATGGGCTCCATACTGAGCCTCCTGGGTACCTGCTGCGTGAGGGATCCCAGCCACGCTGCGTGGATGGCGTGGGAGGTATGGGCTCCATACTGAGCCTCCTGGGTACCTGCTGCGTGAGGGATCCCAGCCACGCTGCGTGGATGGCGTGGGAGGTATGGGCTCCATACTGAGCCTCGCTGGGTACCTGCTGCGTGAGGGATCCCAGCCACGCTGCACCGATGGCGTGGGAGGTATGGGCTCCATACCGAGCCACGCTGGGTACCTGCTGCGTGAGGGATCCCAGCCACGCTGCGTGGATGCCGTGGGAGGTATGGGCTCCATACTGAGCCTCCTGGGTACCTGCTGCGTGAGGGATCCCAGCCACGCTGCGTGGATGGCGTGGGCTGTATGGACTCCATACCGAGTACCTGCTGTGGGAGGGAGGTCCTGCACAGAGCCAGGCTGCGTGGATGGCGTGGGAGGTATGGGCTCCATGCTGAGTACATGCGATGTGTTCTTTGGGATGTATGGGCTCTATACTGAGCCTTGCTGGATATACGGTGTAGGAGGCATGAGTCCAGCCCTGAGTCATGCTAGCCGCATGGTATGGAAGGTATGGGCTCTATACTGAGCACGTTGGCTATGTGCTGTAGGAGATATGGGCTCTATACCGTGCATGTGGGGTGTATGGTGTAGGAGGTATGGGCTCCATACCATGCACAAGGTGTGGGAGGTATGGGCTCTATACCGTGCATGTGGGGTGTATGGTGTAGGAGGTACAGGCTCCATACCATGCACAAGGTGTGGGAGGTATGGGCTCTATACCATGCACAAGGTGTGGGAGGTATGGGCTCTATACCGTGCATGTGGGGCGTATCGTATAGGAGGAACGGGCTCTATGCTGCGCACATCAGATACCCGCCGTAGGAGGTGTGGGCTCTAGACCGTACCCGGCGTAGAACGTATGGGCTCTATACGGTGCAAGGTGGCACAGGGTGGATCGCAGGGCCGGGTGCCCCGGCGCAGGGTGCCCCGTCCCCCGCCGCCCCCAGCCCCTCACCCCGGCCCCGGGGCAGCGCGGGGGGCAGCGGGGGGAGCGGGGCGGGGGCCGGCCCCGGCCGGGCGTTATCAGCGGGGCGCAGCCCGGTGCACCGGGCTGATGCAAGAGCCGCCGGCGGGGCCGGGGGGGCCGGGGGGGCCGGGGGGGGGCCCCGGCCGGGCCGGCCCGGGGGGCCGGGGGCCGCCGGCGCTGCGGGGCCAGGCGGGGCAGGAAGGAGGAGGCCGGGTCCGGAGCCGGCCCCGGTTCCCGTGGCCCCGCCGCGGCTCCCTCGCCCCATCGGGGATCCCGTGGCCCCGGCGGGGGGCTCGGTGACCCCCACCCCGGCTCCCGCCGCCCCGGCCGGGAGCGACCTCCCGCATCACCCTGGTGAGATCGGGGGGGGCTGGTGCCCCCCAAAGCCCCCCACGCCCTGACCTTGCACCCCCGCCCCCGTGGGGGTCCCCGCGCCGGGGTGGCGGGGGGCAGCCGGGATCCCCGTGTGCTCCCCCCCCCCCAAAACCTGGGGGGTCCCTACCGGGGGGGGGTGCGGCGGGGGGGGGCTGGGGGTCCCGGGGCAGGACCCCCCCACTCCAGGAGGCTCTGAGCTGAGGGTCATGGGGGGGGGGATATGGGGGATGGGGGGAGTGGGGGGGGCCCGGACCCCTGGGTGCCCCCGGGGGGGGGCGGAGTGCGGGGGCAGGGCGCCCCCTGGCGGTTGTCCCCCGGCACGGCCCCGGGGCAGCTGCGGGGGGGGGGACACGGGGGGGGGGGGCAGCCGGGGGGGGCACAGGGGGTGCGGGGGGGGGCAGGCACAGGCTGCACCTCCAGGCACCCACCCACCGCCCTGGGGGCTGCGGGGGCGTTGGGTGCTGAGCGGGGGGCAGCAGGGTCGGTCCCCCCCGCGGCTGTGCGCCCTGGGTTGCCGCAGGGTGCTCGTGCCGTCCCGCTTCGAGAGGTCCCCGTGAGCCCTGCCGTGCCTCAGTTTCCCCTTTCTCACCCCAGCGCTCTGCCAGGGGGCTTGCGGGGGCTTGCTGGAGGCCCCGGGCGCCGCAGGGTGGGACCCCAGCCCCTCTGCGTGGGTCTATACGGGACCCCACCCACACGCGAGGGGCTGTGTGGGACCCAGCCCATGTCTGTGGGTCCATAGGGGACCTGACCGCTGGGCGCGGGTCCATAGGGGACCTGACCCCTGGGCGCAGGACGCGGGGGGACCGGCCGGCATGCGTGGGCACGGGTGGGCCGGGGCGGGATGCCGCGTCCCTGGTGGGAAGCTGCTGGGGCTTTGCCGTCGCCTGACGTCGGTTCCCATCCCAGATGGCGGCAGGGCAGGGCACCGCTTCCCCGGGGACCCCCGGCCCCGGGACCTCCTGGCCCGTGGGGAGCCGGTTACACGGGCAGGGGTTGCGGGAACAGCCCTGGTGTCCGGCTCCAGCCCCATCCCAAGGGACAAACGCCACGTCCCCAGGGGCACCGAGCGCTGCCCTGGCCTCTCCTAACGTTTTCTCTCCCTTTCCCCCCACGCCCACCCCAACGCCACAGAGCACGGGGTTATGGTGCCGCCGGGCTGATTGCCGGGACACAGCGAGGCAGCGGTGGGGGCCGAGCCCGGAGCCATGGAGGGGCCCGGCCAGGTAGGGTGACCTGGCCCCGAGCCCTTGCTCTGCCGCTGCGCCCCGGCCGGCTCCCACCCCTGGCACAGCCCCGGCAAGACGCTGGGGGTGCCGGTCCCTGCTGAGCCCCCTTCTCTCTGTCCCACAGGAGGCCTACGAGGAGAGGATGAGGAGGAACCTGGACCCTGAGGGCTACGAAGACCCCGGCATAAAGAGCTCCAGCCTGTCGCTGGGGGAGATGAGCAGTGAGTGGCTCCCCTGGGTGCCGGGGGACAGTGGGCACACGTGGGCACCAGCGTTGCATGGGGGATGGCATTGCATGGGCACCAGTGTCGTACAGGCGCCAGCGTTGCAGAGGTGACGGTGTTGCATGGGTGACGGCGTGGCATGGGTGATGGCATTGCATGAGCGATGGTGCCACATGGGCACCGGCACGGCAACCGGCACCGGGTGGGTGCCAGCATTGCAGGGGCACCAGTGGTTCAAGGGCGCATGTTGCATGGGTGCCAGAGTTTTGTGGGTGCCAGCTCTGCATGGGTACCAGCATGGCACAGGCGTGTTGCACAGGCACCAGCATTGCATGGGTGCCGGCGTTGTATAGGTGCCAGCATTGCATGGGCGCCAGTGTTGCATGGGTGCCAGCATTGCACTGGCACCACGTTGCATGGGTGCCAGCATGGCACAGATGTGTTGCATGAGTGCCAGTGCTGCATGGGCACGGGTGCCAGCATTGCACGGGTGCCAGTGTTGCATGGGCAGCGGGGCTGCCCGGAGCCTGGGGTGGCCAGGGACACGCAGCCCTTGGGATCGCGTCGCCCAAAGGCAGCGACACCCTTTGCCGAAGCCCTGGAGCCAGTGAGGTGCCACCTCCAGCGCAAGGGCTGTGGGTGCCCGAGAGGGGGCTGAGCTCGGGGACACTCGGGGTCCTTGAGGCCGTGACCGAGAGCCCCAGGGGAGGGAGGCGAGGGGAGTTTGGGGGGGGTCTGTGTGCCCCGGAGCATCCGCTTGCCTGAAGCTTGGTTGATTCAGAGCTGCCGCCCTGAGGGGTTTCTTGGGCCGCGCCAGCTCCTGGCATGGCTCCCTCGGGTCCCCATTCGGGGTGACCCAGGTCAGGGGGTAACGCTGCCGCCTGTTCTGCGCAGGGGCCGGCGCCAGCACCGGGTCCCCCTTGCACGCGTGGAGGGCCAGAGCCGAGGAGCTGACGCCCCTGCGGTGAGTCCCCCAAATCAGGGAGGGGGCCGGACGCTGCCCCACTTGCCCGGCTGGCATCGGCGAGGGGAGGCTGCTGGCACCCCTGGGTGCCCGGCGCTGACCCCCCCATCCCGGCGGTGTGTGTTTTGCAGCCAGTATTTGCCCAGCCGGCGGCGATGCTATGACCTGGATGGGAGGAGGCGTGCGGCCGGGGCCCCCCCCCGGGACAGGCGAGCTACCGTGGCGGAGGGCAGCGTGAGTGACCGCAGGGGCGCCGGGGGGCCAAAGCCCAGCCCCGGCGTGTCCCCCCCCAGCCCTCCGTCCTGCCGCCCGCCCCGGCTTTGCCGCCCCCGGCCCCGCGCTCCGCGGGGTGACCGTCACCCAGGCGTCAGGGCACGCCGTGGGGTGACCGCTGCCACTTGCCCGTAATCGCCCGCTGATTGAGGATAAATAAAGTCTTTGTTTGGGGTGAGGACAAGAACCACTTGGGGCTGAACGCCGGCTGGCGCCGGGCGGCTCGGTGGCGGTGGCAGCGGGCCGGGACGAGGACAGGCTCGTGCCCACGTGCTACGGCCAACGCCGTCGGGGACACCGGGGGGGGGGATGACACGCCCCGTCCCCGCTCCCATGGGCACAGCACCCTTCAGTTGGCAGAGCGGGATGCAGCTCTTGTGGCATCGCCCTGCCGGGTGACCTGGCCGGGGGCTGCGGGGGGACCACAGTGGTCCCTAGCAAGGGCGCAGGGGGACGGGGTGAGCCTGTCCCCGACACCGGGGCGGCTGCGGGCGGGCGGCAGCCACGCTGGTGTTTACTGTCAGCAAAGGCAAAGTGCTCCGGGATTTACGGTGCACACAGGGCGGCTGCGGGGCGTGGGGCTCGGCCCCTGCTTTATAGGGCCGGAGCCTGCGGGGCTGTGGGTAGTGCAGGGGGGGCCGCAGGTAGGCAGGGGATGGGGACAGGGACATGTCTAGCTCCTGGGGTCTGGCTGGCTGGGGATGTGCTGTCCCCGTCCCTGTCCCAGTCCAAGGGGCAGTGCTCGGTGCTGGGGTCAGGGTTATGCCCATGGCAGGGTGGTGGGGGCAGAGCGTGACCATGAGCCCTGCCCTCACCCCGGCCCTGGTGATGTCCCCAGACTGTCACCCTGCCCCGGGAGCTGGGCTGCGGGGATGCGAGGGGCCGGAGCTGGGCACCGGCAGGGCAGGGGGTGATGGAGGGACACATCCAGCAAACCCCAGCTGGGTCTGGGATGGGGCAATGGGTGGGGGACACGTCCAGCGAGTCCCAGCTGGGTCTGGGGTGGGGCAATGGGTGGGGGACACGTCCAGCGAGTCCCAGCTGGGTCTGGGGTGGGGGTGATGGGGGGAGACGCCTCCAACGGACCCCGGAGGGTCTGGGCCAGGGCAGGGACCAGCTAACGCAGCGGTGGCTCCGCTTGCAGCTCTGTCAGAGACCGATGTGGACCTGGAGGCGGCAGGGAGCAGGAGGCCCGTGTCCCAGCGGGACACCCATGAGGTGGGTGCTGCCCCAGGACCCCCCATTCCTGTCCCATTCCCGGGGATGGGCAGGCTGTGGCCACCCACGGACCAACCCCACACCAGCCCCTGGGGACACCGGGACATGGGGGGGGTGCCAGCACAGGCAGCCGCAGCTCTGGGGCTCCTGGGGGTCCCTGGTGTGGCCAGGGGGACCCTGACCGCCCCCGGCTCTGGCCGCAGGGCTACGTGGAGCTGCACGAGCTGGTCATGGACAGCAACAAGGAGCTGTGCTGGATGGAGGCGGGCCACTGGCTCAAGCTGGAGGAGGACTTCAAGGAAGCCGGGCACTGGGGCCAGCCCCATCTCTCCTTCCTGACCTACCACAGCCTCCTGGAGATCCGCCGGGCTTTGGCCAAAGGTGGGGACACCGGCTGGGGCTGGGATGGTGGCAGGGACCCCATGCTGGCTGGCCGGTGACGGTGCTGTCCCTGCAGGTGCTGTGCTCCTCGACGTGGCAGCCAACTCGCTGCCGGCCATCGCCCACATCCTCATCGACCAGATGATCTACGAGGGGCAGATCAAGCCGCAGGACCGGGATGACATCCTGAGGACGCTGCTGCTGCAGCACAAGTACGGCCAGGACTGATGGCCCCGTGGGGGGGACCCTGACGTCCACATCCCACTGGAGCCTGGCATGGGGTGGAAAAGCCCCTCTGCCATTTGGCTTTGCCTTCCAGCCCAGTTTGGGGGTCCCCACGCACCCCCGGGGCTGGGGCTGTCTTATGGGGTTTCAGGGGGGTCAGTGGCACTGGCCTGCCTAACGCCAACCCCCCTGCTGCTCTAGACACCCCAGCGAGGCCAAGTCGGCCAGGACCCTGCCGCCGGCGCAGCTGCAGCGCTCGGGCACGGGCCAGGCAGAGACGGAGCAGCCGCTGCTGCGGGAGCAGCAGCCCCTGGAGATGAGCAGGCTGGCCGGGGCCGAGCAGGCGAGCGGGGACGGGGCTGGATGGGGGGCAAGGGGACAGCAGGGGGCAGGGGCCGGGGGTGCTGGGTCCAGCCAGGGTGCAGGGAGGGCTGCTGGGAGATGCACACGTGCACCCCGGTGCATGCACACACCTCAGCACACGCAGGTGCACACACCAGGCAGTGGCACCCCAGGAGGTGTGCAGGCTCTCGCACAGCCCCCCCGTGCTGTGCACCCCCGGGGAGCGCACGCACCCACTGACGCACACTCATGCACGCTCACACACCTATCCACGCACACTCCCACAGGCATGAGCACATGCAAGCGTACAGGCGCAAACTTCCACGCACTCCACTTTCTCTCGCCCTCACACACATGCAATTGCACACACATGCATGCACACTCGTGCAGGCACATGCATGTGCGTGCACGCACACACCTGCACACTTGCAGGCTCATGCACAGTCGTGCACACGTGCAAGGCGGGGAGGCATTGCCATGGGATGGTGCAGAGGTGGTAGCGAGGGAGCTGGGCTTGCAGGAATGAAGGGGGACACGTAGGGGATGGTGGGGGACACCCCGGGGGTGGAGGGGGATATGCAGGGGACAGAGGGGGCCGTGCAGGGGACAGCCACCAAGGACAGCCAGCTGACTGCTGCCATTCCTGTGCCCGCCGCAGGGCCCAAGCGGGGCCACCAGACCCCAGCTCCCCGAGAAGGTCCCCGAGGACGCCGAGGCCACTCTGGTCCTCGTGGGTGAGTGGTCGGCGGGGCTGCGGGTGCAGGGTTGGGGTGGTGGGCGCAGGGTCAGGGCGGTGGGTGCGGGGCCAGGGTGCGCAGCGGGAGCTTTGGTGCCTGCCTGCTTGCTCACTCGCTGCTTTTCTTGCACCTTTTTTGACTCTCCCCGTCCTCAGCTCTCGCCGCCGCCTGCTGCTGCTCAGCGCTGCTCTCTGGGCCCCGTGTCCCCACGTCCCATCTCTCCACTCCTTTGTGCCCCCCGTGTCCTCATGTCTCTCTGTCCCCTGTGCCCCCATGTCCCCATGCCCTTATGTGCCTGTGCTCCCATGCCCACCTGCCCCTGTGCCCCCATGTCCCCGTGTCCCAATGTCCCTATGCCTCTGTGTCCATGTGTCCCTGTCCCTCTGTGTCCTCATGTCTTTGTGTGTCCCTGTCTCATTCCTTTTGTCCCCCCATGTCCCCATGCCTCTGTGTCATCTTGTCTCCAAATCACTCTGTCCCTGTACCCCTGTGTCCCCTTGTCTCTGTATACCAATGTCCCCGTGTTTCGATGTCCCCATGCTCCTGTGTCCCCACTTCTCCATATCCCCATGTCCCCGTGCTCCTGTGTCCCCATGTCCCTGTGCCCAGCCACCCGTGACCCCCATCCCGTCCCGTCCTCCCCCCAGGCTGCGCAGCCTTCCTGGAGCAGCCGACGCTGGCCTTCGTGCGCCTGAAGGCCGCGGTGAGGCTGGACGCCGTCCTCGATGTGCCCCTGCCCGTCCGCTTCCTCTTCGTGGTCCTGGGCCCCGACAGCCCCCACGTCAGCTACCACGAGATCGGCCGTGCCGTCTCCACCATGATGTCCGAGAGGGTACGGCTCGCCCACCACCGCCACCGGCACTGCCACCGCCACCGGCACTGCCACCACCACCAGCGCTGCTGTCCAGGGTGTCAGCACCCCTGAGCACCCCAAAGTCCCCAGCCCTGTGGCTGCACCCTCTAATAGGGCTTGTCCACCTGTGCCACGTCCCTCTCTGTGCTCGTGTCCCTGTGCCCCCGTGCCACTGTGTCCCCTTGTCCCCACGCACCTGTGTCCTCATCCCTCTGGGTCTCCCTGTCCCCATGCACCCCTGTCCCCATCCCCACATGCACCCCGTCCCTATGTCCATATGATTCCCTGTCCCCACACTTCTGTGTCCCTGTGGGCCCATGCTCCCATGTCCCCATGTCCCTATGTCCATATGTGCCCATGCCCCTGAGGTCAAACGTCCCCTTGTTCCCATGTGTCATCCAAGCAACCATGTCCCCATGCCCCTGTGGTCCTATGTCCCCATGTCCCCCCTTATCCCCATGTCCCCGTGCCCCTGTGGTCCCATGCCCCCTGTCCCCAAGACCCTGTGTCCCCACTCTCCCCCTCATCCTCATGCCCCCATGTCCCCGTGTCCTTATGTCCCCATGTCCCCACGATGCCCCATCCCCGCGGGGATGCTCAGGGGCCAGGCGGGTGCCCAGCAGCACCCAAGGATGCTGGACAAGGCTGAGCGCCTGTCCCCGGGCCACCCCACAGGTCTTTCGCCGGGACGCCTACCTGGCCGAGGGCCGCCAGGACCTGCTGCAGGGGGTGGAGGACTTCCTGGAGGCCAGCATCGTCCTGCCGCCCACCGAGACCCCGAGCGAGCAGCTCCTCCGCAGCCTGGTGCCGCTGCAGCACGAACTGCTCCGCCGCCGCTACCAGCCGCCTGCGAAGGCGTTGGACAAGGGCTTCCTAAAAGATCTGGGTATGGCGGGGACCACCCCGGCCCCCCCGGGATCCCCCGGCCCCGTGGCTGGCGGGACCCCCGCCCTTGTACGCGACGTCCCCCCATGGCCACCTGCTTGTGTCCCCAGGGCTGAAGGCGCCGGCGCCGGAGGATGACGACCCCTTGCGCAGAACAGGGCAACCTTTTGGGGGGCTGGTGCGGGATATCCGCCGCCGGTACCCCAAATATCTGAGCGACATCAAAGACGCCCTCAGCCCCCAGTGCCTGGCTGCCGTCATCTTCATCTACTTTGCAGCGCTGTCACCTGCTGTCACCTTTGGAGGCTTGCTGAGTAATGAGGGGGACAGGCTGGGGACACTCTGGGGGATGGGGTGGTCCCCCAGCTGGGCACAGGGCTGGGGGCTGCGGGAGCGGGGTGCCACTGCCTGCAGCACCATCCCCTGGCGATGCTTCTGGGGGGGTTATTGCACCCCCTAATCCTGGTGCCGAGGAGTTTGGGATGGGGGGACACAGCGCTGTGCCCCCCGGCACCCACCGGCTCTGCCCCCCCAGGTGAGAAGACCAAGGGCATGATGGGGGTGTCGGAGCTGCTCATCTCCACCTGCGTGCAGTGCATCCTCTTCAGCATCCTCAGCGCCCAGCCCCTGCTCGTCGTCGGCTTCTCAGGGCCCCTCCTCGTCTTCGAGGAAGCCTTCTACTCGGTGGGTGCCACCCCGCACCCCTGGGTGCCCCCCACCCGCTGCTGGCGGTCCCCGCAGGGGCCTCGCGGCGTCCCCACCGGCCTTGGCAGAGGCACGGGGTGCTGCCATGTGGGGATGTCGTGTGGGTGATGGCCCGTGGGGGATGGCGCAGGGGTGATGGCCCATGCAGAATGGCGCTGGTGGGATGGCACACGGGTGATGCTGCGTAGGTGATGCCATGTGGGTGATGGCACACGGGTGATATCATGCAGGTAGAGCCATCCGGGTGATGGCACAGGGGTGATGTGAGGTGCATGATGCCATGTGGGTGATGCCAAAGAGCTGACACCACACGGGTGATGCCAGGCGGGCGCTGCCATCGGGGTGCTGCCAGGCAGGTGATCCCACAGGGGTCCTGCCACGCTGGGGTACCACTGTCCCCATCCCGGCACCCCCCAGCCCCCGGGCAGGAGGCACAGAGCCACCGTGGGACCCCGGGGTCCAGCCCACCTGGGTGCCCATGCCAGGGGCTCCGGGGGGCTGACGGGGGCTGTGTCCTCTGGCTCCCCAGTTCTGCAACAACCATAACATGGAGTACATCGTGGGCCGGGTCTGGATCGGCTTCTGGCTGATCCTGCTGGTGCTGGTGGTGGTGGCCTGCGAGGGCAGCTTCCTGGTGCGCTACCTGTCCCGCTACACCCAGGAGATCTTCTCCTTCCTCATCTCCCTCATCTTCATCTACGAGACCTTCTCCAAGCTCGTCACGGTGAGGGGCACGGGGGTCCCGCGGTGGGGAAGGGGGGGGGTGCTGCAGATTGTGGTCATCACCCGGGTTTCCATAGAAACAGTGGGAGCAAGGCGAGGGATGCAGGCGAGGGATGGAGCCCGTCCCCCGGCATTTTCTCCTCCTTCCCAGGTGTTTCCCAGCTCGTGCTTCTCTCCACAGGGGGATTTTGGGGCAGGGAGGTGAAGCCCAGGCAGATGTCCCACCTGGGCTGCAGCAAACATGGTCCTTGCCCAGGAACTGCCTGGAGAGCCCCCATTTCTTCCCCCATCCCCTGGCTCGGACCCTTCCCGAGTGGCCGGTAGCAATGGGACAGCGTCATCCCATGCACTGGGTGCTCACAGGGACATCTCTTGTGCTGGAGAGGTGATGGGCAGGACACATGCCCCATCACGCCCTGGACCCCCATCACACCAAGGCACCCCCGTGCACCCCTTTACAAGCCCAGCACAGCCCCAAATACCCGGGGTGACGCATGGTCCACAGCGGGGCCACGCTCCTCCGTCCCCACCGTGCCACCTAGCCCCTGCTCCGGCCCCACTTCCGAGGGAGGGTGGAGAAAACCGAGCCTAAAAATAACCCCCTGCTCACCATGTGCCAAGCTCCCAGCCTCGCCAGTCACCCTGGCACGCACCCTGCACCCACGCACCCACCAGCACGGTGCCGTGGGGCTCCCAGCACGGCAGCAGGGCCGCAGATGGGATCCCCCATCCCCACCTTCTAGCGGGTCTCCCATCCTCCCTGACCCTCTCCCCTTCCCTCCCCAGATCTTCAAGAATCACCCGCTCAAGCAGCATTATGAAGTGCAGTCCAATGTCAAGCCCACGGGGCCAGCGCCCAACACAGCGCTGCTGTCCCTCGTCCTCATGGCCGGCACCTTCTTCCTGGCCTTCTTCCTCCGCAAGTTCAAGAACAGCGCTTTCCTGCCTGGCAAGGTGAGGACGGCGGGGGGCACGGTGGCGTCCCCCCCACCCCACTGGACCCTCAGCGGGGGCAGCGCTGGGGCCGAAATGGGGGCTTGGCGGGTGCGGTTTCCCGAAAGGGGTTGGCTGAGACCGTGCAAACTCATTACATGTGCCCCCAGACATCTTTGCCGGTGGGGACACGGCGGGGGGACCCCCTCAGTCGGGTGGGGATGCAGGCGGGTTTAACGTGGTCATGGTGTCCCCTCAGGTCCGGCGCTTGATCGGGGACTTCGGGGTGCCCATTTCCATCTTCATCATGGCGCTGGCTGACTTCTTCATCAAGGACACATACACGCAGGTCTGGGAGCCGCGGGAGGGCAGGGCTGGGGGGGACGGGTGTTCCCAACATGGGGACATGGAGCCAGGTGCTCATCCCCGTGCGCCGTCCCCTCACTCCCCCATCTCTGCTCCCATCCAGAAACTGGAAGTCCCCAAGGGGCTGCAGGTCACCAACTCCTCCGCCCGGGGCTGGTTTATCAACCCCATGGGGAAGGACAACACCTTCCCCATCTGGATGATGTTCGCCTCCGTTGTGCCCGCCATCCTGGTCTTCATCCTCATCTTCCTCGAGACGCAGATCACCACGTGAGGACTGGGGGGGTATGGGGAGGGGAGGGCTGCGGGGTGCCCGGTGGGACAGGGACGGAGGGGACATCCCCGGGGTGCTGTGTCACCAACTCATCCCCTCTGTCCCCCGGCAGCCTCATCGTCAGCAAGCCCGAGAGGAAGCTGGTGAAGGGCTCTGGCTTCCACCTGGACCTGCTGCTGATCGTGGCCATGGGGGGGCTGGCTGCCCTCTTCGGCATGCCCTGGCTCAGCGCCACCACCGTCCGCACCATCACCCACGCCAACGCCCTCACCGTCATGAGCAAGACCTCCGCTCCCGGCGAGAAGTCCCAGATCTTGGAAGTCAAGGAACAGCGCATCAGCGGCTTGTTGGTGGCCGTGCTCATCGGTGAGCTGGGGGGGTGCCCTCCACCCAGGCGGCGAGGGCTGGGTGCCGCTGGAGGCTCTCCCTGACCTCTCCTTCTCCACCGCAGGCGTCTCCATCCTCATGGAGCCCATCCTGAAGCACATCCCGCTGGCCGTGCTCTTCGGCATCTTCCTCTACATGGGTGTCACCTCCCTCTTTGGCATCCAGCTCTTTGACCGCATCCTGCTCTTGCTGATGCCACCCAAGTACCACCCCAGGGAGCCCTATGTCACCCGGGTGAGTGAGCCCTATGTCACCCAGCCGGGTGGCCATGGGCCTGGGGGTGTCCTGGGCTGTGGCACCCCATGGTGCTGCCTGCGATTGCGTGGGGCTCCCCAAAGAGCCTCCTCCTTTGGTCCTGATGTTTGCTGGGCTCTTTGGGCCACTGGTCCTGCCCCCCACCAGCACCCAGCACCCCAGGAAGGGTGCGGGGTGCTGGACCCACCACCCTGACCCTGCTGGGCTCCTCGTCCCGCAGGTGAAGACTTGGCGGATGCACCTCTTCACCTTCACCCAGATCATCGTCCTCGTGCTGCTGTGGGTGGTGAAGTCCACCCCGGCCTCGCTGGCGCTGCCTTTCGTCCTCATCCTCACCGTGCCCCTGCGGCGCTTCCTGCTGCCCAAGATCTTCCGCGACGTCGAGCTCAAATGCGTACGTAGCCTCGGCACAGGCTGGGAGCCACTGCGGTGCTGTCCCTGTCCCCGTGCGCATCCCTGTCCCCATCCTCATCCCCATCCCTGTTCCTGTCCCCATCCACATCCCTGTCCCTGCCCACGTCCCCATCCTCATCCCCATCATAGCCATTCCAGCCCCCATCCCTGTCCCCATCCTCGTCTCTGTCCCCATCCCCACCCCTGTCCCCAACCTCATCCCTGCTGCTATTCCCGTGCCCATCCCAGCCCCCATCCCTGTCCCCATCACTGTCCCTGTCCTCAATCCTGTCCCCATTCCTGACCCCTCCCCATCCTCACCTCCATCCCTGTCCCCATCCCCGTTCCCGTCCCCATCCCTATCCCTGTCCCCATCCCTGTTCCCGTCCCCGTCCCTATCCCTGTCCCCATCCCCGTTCCCGTCCCCATCCCTATCCCTGTCCCCATCCCCACCCCACCTCACGCCCTCTCTCGTCCCTCCAGCTGGACGCTGACGACGTGGTGGTGACCTTCGAAGAGGCGGAGGGCACGGATGTGTACAACGAAGTGCAGATGCCCACCTAAGGGCTCGCTGCCGCCCGCCCCCCGGCCCCCCACACCCACCCGCTTGTAGCTCCACTGCTGCCATCCCAGGGCACAGGGCGACGGAGGGGGACATGGGGACACGGCCCCAGAGCCCCAGTCCCCACCCGCGCACCCTGTGAATGGAGCCTTTTTATATTTTTTCCCCTTTTTTTCCCTTTTTTTTTAACATTTTGGATGCTGTGATCTCGCCCGCGCTTTGCTGCCCGCTGGGGAAGAGGCTGCCCGGGCTGGGGGGGTCCCACGGGCCGTCCCCCACCCCATGGCAGGGCGGGATGGCCCATGTCCCATGTCACTGTCCCATCCCTGAGGCCACCCCGGATCCGTGAGCGGGCACCAAGCACGGGACGGAGCCGGAGGAAGACTCCAGAGCCTGGAGGGAGGAGGAAGGCAGGGACGGGGCGATGTGGCGGGGATGGAGACGCAGCGGGATGGGGTCCCCCCATTCCCCCCCGCCCCGCTGCCTCCCCCGGGCATTGAGCCCCCCTGCCCGGCCCCTCTTCCCCAGACGAACTTTCAGAGCTAACGAGCGCTTGCAGCCGCTCACAGCATCTCCCGGGATCGGGATGTAAATAGTCCAGCAAGGGGGTTTATATATTTGCAATGAAGATAATCATGCTAAAAACACAAAAAAAAAAAATTATGCCAATGCTTCTGCAGGTAGGATTCGCTCAGAACCAAAGAAAAATCCAAAAAAAGACCCAAAAAGCACCTTAAAAAAGAAAAAAATGAGAGAAAAAAAAAAGCAGCTGCAAGAAGTGATCTGTATATTTGATGCTAGCGATTGGGGGAGTTTGTAATTTATTTCTAAAGGCTGATTGTGCTCCCGCCCGCGGCGGGGGCCGTGTGCGTGTGTGTGTATATACTAGAGAGAACCTATATAAAGATTTACAATTTTCTAGAAAGGCTTATTTTAAAGGATCCTGGTCAGGGCCTAAACTCTATGGACCAGCCCAGCAGCATCGTTTAACTGATGAATTAGCATTAGTATCATTCCTCTCTATTTTTTTAGCGTTTCAGTTAAATCCGTGTAGTTTTTCCTTGATTTTTCCCTTGCTTGCTGACCGCGTCTCGCCCCGTTTCCGCCGGGATTGCTCCCAAATTGGCCGAGCATCCCCCTGCCTCTGCCGGGGCTGATCCTGCCCTGCTCAGACCCAAGGGCCGGATCCAGCCGGGGCACAGCGCACCCGATCGGGCTGCGAATTTGCTCCTTTTTACATAAATCGGAGCGGGGGGACCCCAAAATCAGCGGGGGAGATGGCGGAGGGGGGCGGCCGTGCCCAGGGCTGCGCTGCCTCCTGTTTGGGTTGGTTTAGTTTTATTAATTATGTGTCCAAAATAAACAACGTTGCGAGCTTTGTGTTTTATTTTCTTCCCTTCCCCACCCACCTCTGTATCAGGCTTTAATAAAGAAATGACTAAAATCAGCAAGGAAATGGGGTTTTTCTTTCTGGTTGGGCATTTGCTGGGGGGTCGCCTTATTTAATTGCTCCCCCCCCAAAAGAGCAGCAGCATCCTTTGGAGGTGGGATGCTCAGTGCGGCTGGGCCAAGATGCTTGCCATGGCATCCCGGGACGCTTGCGGCATCCTGGGATACTCGCTGCAGCCATCTCGGGATGCTCCCCATGGGCATTCCGGGATGCTCGCCGCAGCCATCCCAGGAGGCTCAGTGCGGCTGTGCCAAGATGCTTGCCATGGCATCCCGGGATGTTCACTGCATCCCGGCATCCTAAGGTGCTCACTGCAGGGAACCCGGGATGCTCGCTGCAATCATCCCGGGATGCTCCCTATAGTCATCCTGGGATGCTCAGTGCAGCTGTACCAAGATGCTTGCCATGGCATCCCAGGATGCTTGCTGCATCCCGGCATCCCAGAATGCTCACTGCAGCCAACCTGGGGTGCTCAGTGCAGCTGCAGCAAGATTCTTGCCATGGCATCCTGGGATGTTCACTGCATCCCGCATCCTGGGATGCTCGCCGCAGCCATCCCGGGATGCTCACTGCAGCCAAGCCGGGGTGCTCACTGCAGCTGCAGCAAGATTCTTGCCATGGCATCCTGGAGTCTTCACTGCATCCCGGCATCCTAAGGTGCTCACTGCAGCCAACCCGGGGTGCTCCCCATAGTCATCCCAGGATGCTTGCTGCATCCCAGCATCCCAGGGTGCTCCCTGCAGCCATCCCGGGATGCTCAGCCCCCTTCACCCCCCCTGCACCCCAGGGTGCTGCCCTATTGCTGCCGGCCACACGGCCACGGCTGTCCCCGCTCCGGGGGGGGGACACGCTGAGCCGCCTGCCCGGGGACGTTGTAACAGGGCGCAGAGCAGACCCCAGCCCCCTCCTCCAGACCACGCTGGCACCAAATTGACCCCAATTACCTGTAATCTCATTAACGAGGGCAATCAGCAGGGCTGCTGCCCCCATGGAGGACACCTGCCCGTGCCCCAGCTCTGTAAATAGGGCCGGGGGAAGGATTGTGCCCATTTGCCCCGAGCCTTGCTATGGGGCAGGCATCAGGCTCAGCATCTGCGGCTGCTCCTGGCCGTGACCCCGACAGCTCTCCATGGGGCTGGGATAAATCCCGTCATGGTCTCCAGCTTTTTCTGAGCCCGGTGTAGCCGCTAGCCCTTGTTTTCTGGAGATGGAGGTACGTGGCCAGTGTTTTTCAGCCCAGGGCCTGCAGATCTGGCAGCTGCCTGTCCTTCTGCGGTCTGACGTGGGCAAGCCACGCCAGGTGCCATCAGGAGGGCTCCGTGTGCCGCTGCTGCGATCCCTGCCTCCGAAACTCGGTGCTGCCATGCCGGTTATGGAGGAGGGCATCTGCCTGCCGCGGGGCGGCCTGCCTGCACCCCGTCCTTCTCGCTTCCCACCCTGGGAAGAGTCTTTTATTCTCCAGGAGATGTCAGCGAGGTCGCTGTCACAGGATCCAGCCTGGTTTGGGGGGGGGATTTAGGTCAAGCTCTCATTTGAGCTTGACTTAGCCCAGCGAAATGCGGTTGGGGGTGAGTTGTGGTGGGGACCCGCAGCGGTGGCTTGTGGCAGGGTGCGAATTGCAAGGTGGTGGTGGTGGGGAAATACTAGTTAATAGGTTTGCTAACGAGGAGGGGGGAAGCACAGAGCTGGGTCATGTCTTAGCATCACCCCTGGAAGGGGAGAGCCCCGGTGCCGGTGGGGTGCAGGGTGCCCACAGCATCACTGGGTGCCTCGTGCCGTCAGGCAGCTGAGCTGCCTGCACCTCTGCCGATGCAGGCAGGGCCACAGCACGTCCGCGACAGCCCTGCGTCTCCGCGGGGCATGCAGCAGAGAGCTTTCTGTTACTGTTTATGCACTGAGCAAGTGAAAATGCAAATAAAACCCCCCAAAAAAGGCTGCAGTTGTGCCATCTTACTATACCTTTATTTGCAAAAAATACTTATCTACACAAAAAACAGTAATTAAAAAATTCCCTTGATAAGAAGCAAGTCCTAGGCAGGGCACAGAGCAAGGAGGGGAGCGTTTGGGGTGTGTATTTGAGGGGCCTCTCCTTCTGGCCCACCTGCTGCAGGGGCTTGTGGCTGAGTTCCAGGGCTCCGGTGTCCCTCCTCGGTGGCAAGAGCCACACAACCGCATTGCAGGGGGGATCTGCGCTGCCATCGGGGCCGCAGCGCCTTTGCACTCCCCATCCAAAATGGCTTTTTGGCTTAAAAAAAAAAAGATAAAAATTTAAAATGTCGATTGTCACATGTTTGGCCTCATTGCCTCCAAATATTTTGTGTTGTTTGTTGTTTTTTTTTTCTTTTGCAATTTTTCCCTCTTGCAAAACAGTGACATTTCACCTAATTTAGACCAGGAAAAACAGCTCAGCTGAGGGCCTTTTCCATGCAGAATAAATATATATGTATTTTTTTTTTAAGCTTTCACTGGAGGGATTAACTGCTCGGCGCTGAAGCTGGCTGGCGCGGCTTGGCACACCTTGGCGGCCCTGCCGGCTGGAGGCAGGACCGCGGGACGTGGCGGAGGGGCCGTCCGTCTGTCCGTCTGATCCTTCACTTGGGAATAAGGCCCAAATAAGCCACTTGCGCTTTCCTCCATCCACACCCCCAAATCAGCCTGGGGGACCAATCACACCCAGATTTGGGGCATTTATTTTCCTTTTCCATATAAACAAGGGTGAAAATCCCCTGGATTTTGGCTGTTCCCGTGCAGCCCTGGGGCCTGACCCCGCGTTCCCAGGCCTCATCCTGCATCCTGGGGGGCTTCCCCGCTGCCTTGCGGCAGGTGCCCGCCAGAGCTGCCTGCACCGGCCTGGCCAGTAGCGTGCAGATGGCCGGAGCTCGCCGGTAGCACGCAGATGGCCAGAGCTCGCCGGTAACGCGCAGGCGGCCGGTAGCACGCAGATGGCCGGAGCTCGCCGGTAACGCGCAGGCAGCCGGTAGCACGCAGATGGCCGGAGCTCGCCGGTAGCGAGCCGGTAGCACGCAGATGGCCGGAGCTCGCCGGTAGCGTGCGGGCAGCCGGTAGCACGCAGATGGCCGGAGCTCGCCGGTAGCGCGTGGGCGGCCTGGAGCACGCAGATGGCCGGAGCTCGCCGGTAGCGCGCGGGCGGCCGGGAACGCGCCAGCGGCCTGGAGCAGCCGCGGCGTGCGGGCGGCCTGCGACTGTAGCGCGCAGCCAGCCCCGGCCGGCCGGTAGCCTGCGAGCGGCGGCGGGGTGGCCGGTACCGTGCAGGCAGCCCGGGGTGGCCGGTAGTGTGCAGGCAGCCTGGGATGGCCCGTAATTTGCAGGCAGCTTGGGATGGCCGGTAATTTGCAGGCAGCTGCCCGGCCGGGATTGGCTGCGGGGAATGACGCCCAGCACAACAAAGGTGGAGTTGGAGAAATTGCATTAAAAAAAATTAAGAGAGAGAGAGGAGAAAGGGAGAGGGGAGCGGAGGGAGGGGAGGAAACTGCCCCCCGCCCGCCCCGCCGGGGAAGCCCCCCCCGGCGGCCGTGTCCCGGCGCTGCGGGGCTGCCCGGGGCCGCGGGGCGGGCAGGGAGCGCGGCCCCGCCGCTCCCCGCCGGGCCGGAGGGGACCCACCGGGGCGGCGGCGGCTCGGCTCGGCTTCCCCCCCCTCCGCTTCCCCCCCCCTTTTTTTTTTTCCCTCTGTCTCTTTTTTTTTTTTTTTTTATGCAAACGCCGGGCGAGGATTGTTGCACATGTAAGGAGATTTTTTTTTTTTTCCCCTTTCCCCCCCCCTTCCCTCCTCTCTCCTTCCTCCTCCTCCTCCTCCTCTTTTTCTTCTCGCCACAGTGTTGCAAAAGCAAAGAGCAATAAAAAACACGGCGAAAGCGGCGGGAGCGCGGGGCGGCGGCGGCGGCCGGCGGTGCCGCTTGGGGAGCGGCGGAGGCTGGCGGCGGACCCCGGCGCTCAGAGCCCGGCTGATTGGAAGAGAAAACGCAGCGCCATGGAGGCGGGGGAAAGCGCGATCGTCTCTGCGGGGACTGGAGCGCGTCCACGCCCGGGGCCAGCGCTGCAGAGCTGGCCGCCGTTCAACCGCCGCTTCCCCGCCCCGGCCCCGCCGAGCGAGCCCCGGCCCCGCCGAGCCGCGGTCCCCCAAAGCCGCGGGCCCGCAGGTACGTGCCTGCGCCGGGGGAGCCGCGCCGCGCCGTGCCGCGCCGCCCGGGCTCGCTATTCGCCGCCGCGCCGCTCCGCCGGCGGGGCTGGAGGAGGCGCTTTGTTCCTCCCCGGGCTCCCGCTGCCGCCGCCGCCGCCGCGCACCGGGCTCGGTAAGGCGCCGCCGCCGCTCCGCCGGGAAAGGGGGGGCTCCGCGCCCGCCCAGAGGGGGGATTTTTAGGGTGGGTTTTTTTTTTTTTTTTGAAAAATAGTATTTTTTTTTTAAATCAAAAAAAAAAAAAAAAAGGGCTGGTTTTCGCGCAGGCCCCGCGGGCAGGAAGCCGCCGCCGGGGCTCGCCCGCCCGCCCGCTCCGGCCCGCTCCGCGCCGCGCCGGCGGGGGGGCACCGCGCTGGGGCTCGGGGCGGGGGGGAGCGCAGGGCTCGGCGGCCTCGGTGTGCCCCCCCCTCCCTCCTTTCCCTTCCCTTCCCTCTCCTCCTCCTCGCTCCCTCCCTCCTTCCCGCTCGCCCTCCCTCCCTCCCCGGCTGCCGCAGCTGGATTTCGGGGGCAGGCTTCCAGCGCTGGGCGGTTGTTTTTCCCCAGCCCGGGTGAGTCCCGCGCCGCGGCGGGGAGCTCGGCGCCGCGCTCCGGCGGGTGCGTGCCCGGGCTCGTCCGCTCCCCCCTCACCTCCTCCGCGCTTTATTTTTTCCCCCCCCTTATTCTTTTTTTTTTTATATATATTTTCCCCCCCCTCCCTTCCTTTTTTTTTTTTTTTTTTCTTTCCGCCTTTCTTCCCCTCGTTCTTTCTTCCTTTCTTCCCTCCGGACCGGGAGCGGGGCTCCAGCCCCCCGCTGGGTGGGTGGGTGTTTCTGGGCTCGAGGAGGGGTCGCGGAGAAGGGGGGGTGGGGGGGGGTGGGGAGGAGAGGAGGGGGCGGCGGTGGTGGGAAGAGGGGGGGGGGGATGGATTGGGTAGGAGCCGCTCCCCGGGGGTCGGTGCGGGGAGGTCGCGCTGCCCTCGCCCGGCTCGCTGCAGCTGCCCGGCCGCCCCCAGCCGGGCATCCCCGCCCCCCCTTCCCCCTCCTCCTCCTCCTCCTTCTTCTTCTTCTTCCCCCAGCGGCTCCGGCGCGGGGCTGGGGCTGCGGCGGCTCGGCTAGAGCTCCCCCCCCCCTCCTCCTCCTCCTTCTTCCACCTCCTCCTCCTCCTTCTCTCCTCTCCTCCTCCTCCCCCCTTGCAGCCCGGAGAGGTGGGTTTGTCTCGGCTTTATAACCGCGCCGGCTGCACGGGTGGAGGGGAAGGAGCGGCGGGCGGAGGCGGGCGCAGCCCGGCCATTGTGTGCCGCGGCGGAGAGCGGCCGCGCCGGCCGGTAACGATGGGGGGGGACGGTGGATGGAGGGGGGGGGGGGGACCGCGGCGCATCGCTCCGGGGGGCCGGGGGAGCGGAGAGGGGCCGGGGGAGCGCTCCGCGCTCCCCCGGCCCCTCTCCGCTCCCCCGGCCTCGCCTCTATTGTCTGCCCGGGTGTCGGCGGGGGGGTGGGAGGGGAAGGCGGCGGAGCTCGGCTCGCTGGCGCCCGGGTGGGAACCGGGGGCGGGAGGGGGCCGGGGAGGCGCCGCCGGGGCCGCCCGCGCTCGGTCCCACCCGGTTCCTGCTGCCTGGCGGAGGAGGAGACTGGAGCTGGCCGGCGGCGCAGGGCATGTGCGGGCTCCCCGCCTCCGCCCGACGGCCCGGCCCCTTCCTCCCCCGCCTCCTCCTCCTCCTCCTCCTCCTCCTCCTCCCCCCAGGCGCGGGATCCGGTCCCCCCCCCCCCCGGGGATCCCGCACCCCCCCTCTCCCTCCTCCCCCCCCCCCCCCGGGGATCCCTCTGCGCGCGCAGCGCGATCGCCCCCCGCCACGCCCCGCGATGATCCGATGGATCCCTCCCCCTGACACGATCCCGCCTTCCTCCCCCCCCCCCCCCCCCGGGGCGATCCCCGTGCCCCCACCCCCGGGGCTGGGCCGATCCCCCCCCCCGGGGCGATCCCCCATCCAACCCCCGAGGTGGTCCCGGATCCGCCCCCCCCGTAGGGGATGATCCAACCCTGCAGCGATCCCCCCCCAACGCCCCGGGGCGATCCCCGGGCCCCCACCCCCGGGGCAGGGCCGATCCCCCCCGGGGCGATCCCTGTGCCCCCACCCCCGGGGCAGGGCCGATCCCCCCCGGGGCAGGGCCGATCCCCCCCGGGGCGATCCCTGTGCCCCCACCCCCGGGGCAGGGCCGATCCCCCCCGGGGCGATCCCCCATCCAACCCCCGAGGTGGTCCCGGATCCCCCCCCCCATAGGGCATGATCCAGCCCTTCAGTGATCCCCCCCCAACACCCCGGGGGGCTCCTCCCGACCCCGGGGGTGATCCCCTGCCCTGGAGCGATTCCCGATCCCCTCCCGGGGCCTGCTGGGGCCTGCACCCCCCAGGGCGATCCCTGGTGCCCCCGGGTGATCCTCCCTCCGGCCCGGGGCCCCGATCCCGCTCCAGCACCCCTCCCAAGGCCCAGGTCTCTCCCAGGCCCCCCCAGGGCCTGTGTCCCCCCCCCGGGATCCCCCCACCGGTGCCTGGCTCCCCCCAGATCCCCCCCCAGGCCTGGGTTCCCCCCGGGATCCCCCCAGGCCCTGCCTCCCTGGGGCAATCCCCCCTCAGGCCTCCGGCCCTGCTCCCCCCAAGCCCTGGGGTCCCCCCACCGAGGCCTCTCCCTCGCTCACCCCCTGGGATCTGGGGGGATCCTTCCCCTAGAGCCCCCCTGTTGAAATACCCCCCCCCCCCGGTTTGTCCTCCCCCCTCGGGGGAGCCCCGACCCCCCCAGGCCTGTGGAGGTCCTTCCCCAGGGCTCCCCAAATGGGCACCCCCCCGGACACCTTGGATCTTGGATCCTGCCCCCCCCCGGGAGGATCTCGCTGATCTCTGGTGTCCCTTCCTTTGAGACCCCCCTTTGGGGGGGTGCCCCCCCCTTGGGAGACCCCTGGGAGCCCTCTTGGCTCAGATCCCCCTGACCCCGGGTGTGTGGATCCCTCCCACCCCACCCCAGAGAGATCCCCTGAACCCTTCTCCCCTTGGATCTGTGGGGATCCCCCCCAGATCCTGCCCCCCCCCCACCTCAGGGACATCGCCCCGAACCCTTTTCCCCTGCTCACGCACCCCTTTTCCCCCCCACCAGGGTGGGGGTCACGCCACCATTCAGGATCCCCCCTCCTCAACCCCCCAGGATCCCTGGGACCCCCCCATGCGCCCTCCTCCCCTGCACCCCCTCCCCAAAGCCCCCCCAAACCTCGCAGGGGTGGGGGGGGGATCCCAGCACCTCATTCATCTGGGCGGGGGGGGGACACACGGACACCTGGCTCGGGCCCCCCGCTCCCCGTCAGGGGTTGGGGGTCCCCCCCGGTGCGGGGGGTGCTTAGCGGGGGTCTCCCTTTGCTTGCAGAGCCGAGCGGGAGCGATCTCGGGTAGCGCGCGAGGGAGCCGGCGGGGAGCGTCCTGGGCGCAGGCAGGTGGAGGATGAACGGCGAAGCCGAGTGCCCTGCAGACTTGGAAATGACAGCTCCCAAAAACCAAGGTGAGCCCCCGCTCTGCGGCCCCCCACCCCCAGCGCTGGGGGTCCCACGGGAATGCTGCCGCCGCCGCGTTTTTTTTAAAACAAACAACAAAAAATAATAAAAAACCTCAGGGCGGCCCTTTTGTCCGAGGGATGGAGGAGCCGCGCGGGCACCGGCAAATCCCAACCGTGCCGGGTGGGAGCCGGGGTGGGGTGGGGATTTGCCGATCCCGGCTGCGCCCCGGGGGAGCACGCACACGTGTGCGAGCGCACCGATGCACGCGCCGGTGCGTCGTCGGCCCCTCCGGCCCCGGCCAAGGGCGGCCGCCGGCTCGCGGCGTCGGGGATGCTCTTTTTGGGTGGGTGGGTGGCGTTTCGGCCGGGGCGGCGGGGGGGGGGCTGGCACAAAGAGGTGCTGCCTTCGCCGTTCACATCTGGGCTGCATTAAAAGCCGAGCCGTTACCTTGGGCCTCCGGCTTCCAGACCCCGGGATGACATCAGAGGTTCAGCTTTTATTGGAAAAGGGGGAGGAAAACAAGAAAAACGGGACGTTTTCATTTGGGGCAGCCCGCCCGGGCAGCGGGGCTCCGCTAGCCCACCACCCAAAACCTCCCTGGGTCCCCCTGAAGCCCCGGGGAGCGTGGCCAGCCCCTCTCGCCCGCCCGGTCCCCCCGTCTTTCCTCCCCTGCCGCAGTGGGTTTGTTGCCCCGAGCGAACCCGGCTGGAGCACGTGTCCTTTGCCGGGTCTTTAGATGGATTTAATTACACCGGGGCAGCTTTCCTAATATAGACCCAGCCCGGCCGATGCCAGGAGAGCCGGGGATAAATCGGTCCCAGGGCACAGACAACCCTATTCATCTTGGCGGGTGAATTCCGCAATTCCGGCGTTTTTCGGCAAACCCTGGCCGGAGGGAGTGGGGCCGGAGGGGTGGGGGGCTGAGTGGGGGGTCCTTGTCGTCCCCACCCTGCTGCCGGCGAGGGTTTTGGGAGGTTTCCACAGTTTCTTACGTATTCCCGCGGGCTGTGGTTATTTCGGCTGTCTGCCGGTGGGGGGGTCACGCAGGGCCAAAGGTCTCCAGGCATTCCTGCGTCGGAGGGGGGAAACTGAGGCACGGGGCTTGCTGATGGGGGCAGGTTTGGGGGGTCTCGTCCCCTTCTCCCTCCCCACTTGATTTTCATGGCTGTGCTGCTTTCGGTTATTTCTCCTGATTTCTGGAAGTAAAGTCGGCACCAGCTTCACGGCCCGATTCTGCCTCGTTGGTCCTTGCCTGGGGGGGGTCTGGGAAGCGGATGGGAAAAACAGGAAGCCAAAATTTTGGGCTTGGTGCCCCCCCCAGCTCTGATCCCCCCCGAGGCACTGCGGGGGACGGGGGTTTCCCATCTTTTTCCCCCTTTGTGATGTTTCGGGGCTCTGAAACCAGGAGTGTGGAGACACGTCCTGAGTCGCTGGGCTCCCTGCTTTATGGGGGGGCTCTTTCCACCTTCCCCCCCTCCAATTAATCCCTAACGGACCTGATGAGGGAACTGTGGAGACTGGCAGGATCCCAAACTGTTCCTGCCTCGACCCCCCAACCTGGCAGGTCCAGGAGGCGAAATGGGGGGAACGCTCCCCGCCCTGGCTGCGTGTCCCCCACGTCCTTTAACATCCCTCGCTCGGATTTGGGGTTCAGGAGGGGTTTGCCCTTCTCCGGACCGTGGCAGAGGCAGGAGGTGGAGGCAGGAGGCAGAGGTGGTGTTTTCGTGCTTGCAGAGTTTGAGCGGAGGGAGAGCCGCAGCCGGGTGTTTCTGGGGGCTCGTTTTCATTCCTGGGGACGGGGGGAGAGAGAGATGCTCCCCTCAAATCCGTGACCGGTTACGCTGTCCCTGTCTCGCCAGGATGCTCTGCGTCCCTTAGGCAGCTCCGAACGCCCCAGTCTTCGCCTGGCAGTGACGTGGGGCAGGGGACGCCGTGGAGAGCCAGGCCCGTGCCCGGGGAGCCGCTGGGCTCGGGTGCCCGTCCCGGGCTGAGGCAGACAGGGCTGCGTGGGCGTGCGGCTTGGGGCTCTGCTCCTCCTCCAGCCCGTCCCCGGGGACCTCTCTTTCCGCTCCCAGGGCCTGCTGCTTTTCCCCAGGGCCACCCATCTTTGCAGAGCACCCAAGGCTCCTCTCCCCAGCTGGCACGGAAGCTCGGAGCAGAGAGCCCGGCAGAGGAGTTCCTCTGGCGAGGAAGCGGCCCCAAAGTCGGTGCCGGATGGGGCGTTTGGTGCTGGGATATCCTGCCTGTGGCCTGTCCCGGCACGGGGCTGCTGGCCGTCCCGGCCTCCTGGTTGCTCCAGGCTCCCCGGCTTTGCCATGTGCCCATCCCTCCATCCCGGCAGCTTGTCCCTATGGGAGCTGGGGACACTGCTCCTGGCAGCTCGGGGGATGCTGGGGTGGCCTAACTGTCACCCCTGCCCTGTCAGGGACCCTGCTGCGAGACAGGGGGGCTGTGCTGGGCTCTGCCCACCCCCCAGCTTTGTGGTCTCTGAGCTTTGACCTTGGCAGAGGTCAACATGGAGCTAGGTCCCAGGTGATGGCCAGGCTCTCTGAGTTGAAGGAAAAGCAGTTTCCCATTGCTCCGGACACATCTTTTCCACTTAGAAAGTGGGTTTCCCTGTTTCCTCCTTGGCCGGGGAGCGCGTCGCTCCCGTCTCGCTCCGCAGGGCTTCGCTCCCGCGCGTAGGAAATAGCCCTCCGCTCCCGCGCGGCAGAGCCATCGCCTTATCTGATGGTGCACTGGGATGAGCGAGTCTCTCTGGTTTGCACCGAGTGGATTTTCTAGCTTTGCCTGGATTGTTTTGGCCCGTAGAAAGTTGCTCGAGGGTGATGGAAACAGCCACGTCCCTTTTGATCTTTAATCTCGAGAGGCAGCATGTGGAGATTACGTGTCCCGGCGTGTGGTCCAGAGCTGCACGCCGGGAGCTGTAGTCCCTGTGTCCTGCCGGGAAGGCCGCCTGCCCGTCGCTGCTGCTAAGTCTGTTTCTTCGCTGCTCAGACCGCTGGTCTCAGGAGGACATGCTGACTCTGCTGGAGTGCATGAAGAATAACCTGCCCTCCAACGACGGGAGCAAGTTCAAAACCACCGAGTCCCACCTGGATTGGGAGAAAGTGGCTTTCAAGGACTTCTCGGGGGAGATGTGCAAGATGAAGTGGATGGAGATTTCTAACGAGGTAACCGACAGCCGCACGGGGCTCGGAGGGGTCTCTGCGAGAGGGACCGAGCGTGCCGGTGACCTCCCAGGGCTGTTTGAATTGCCCAAGTTCAGTGCCCTGAGTCCCCGGCCCTTGGTGCCGGCACCATCCCGCTGCCGTCGGCGTTGCGAACCCTTCGGAGGCGCTGGGACGGGTCGTTTGCGCGGTGGCGTTACGAAACCCTGTGGGTTTATGCCGTGCTGAGCGGGGATCCGCCCTGTCCCCCGTGCGCAGCCTGTTCACGTTTGTGGCCCTTCGTTACTCCGCAGGTGAGGAAGTTTCGGACCCTCACGGAGCTCATTATGGACGCCGAAGAGCACGTGAAGAATCCTTACAAGGGCAAAAAGCTCAAGGTATCAGGCAGGAACTGGGGTCGGTCCCTAAAGGGGGACCTCCCCCTTTCCCTTTCCCAGGACGGGGGTCTGTCCCCCGTGTGGCACCCCAGACCCATGTGGCTCTGCCGCCAGAGCCCCTGCAGGCACCTCACTGCCCGTAATCCCTGCGGCCGGCTGCCCAAGGCTCCGGAGGCCATGGGCTCTGGGCCCGGGCCAAGTCCAGGGTACATTTAATATGGCTGGCTGTATTGCTGGCAGCCTGCATCCAAGTTTAGCACCGGGGGGGGCCAGGAAGCTGCCGTCCTATTCCTGGCCTGCCGGGTCGGGTGGGGTGCTGCTTTCGGCTGGGTGGCCCCGGGGCAGCCGATGCCCTGCCACCGACCGTCCCCGGGAGGTGGGTCCTACCCCCTCCTCCTGCCTCAGTTTCCCCTCTTGCAGCACAACCGCTCTGTGCCAGCAGCTCTGGATGGCTGGAGGCTGCTCCCGAGGTACCCAGCCCTGGGATATCGTAGTTCCTGGGGAAGGGAGCCCTTTGTTCGCAGCGTTTTTCACACCCTTGCCTGCAAAGCCGGGGTGTTCCCGTGTCAGGGAGCTGGATCACCAGCGGGGCTGGATGGAGGCAGGTCTCCCCCAGTACTGGGGGGAGCTGGGAGCCGGCGGGGTTTGGCTGTGCCCTCCGCGGTGCCGCCGGCTCCGCACTCAGCGTCTGCCGCTCTGCTGTCTCCCCAGAAACACCCCGACTTCCCCAAGAAGCCCTTGACTCCCTATTTCCGCTTCTTCATGGAGAAGCGGGCCAAATATGCCAAGCTTCACCCCGAAATGAGCAACCTGGATCTCACCAAGATCCTGTCCAAGAAATACAAGGAGCTTCCCGAGAAGAAAAAGGTACGGGGGGAGTCAGCAAGCCCCTTCCCACTTGTCTGCCTCTGCGTGCTGGGCTCTGCCTGCCCAGCTCTCCCAGTAAAACCAGCAGAGCCCAGCCTCCACCTGGTGAGGGTTTAATCCGGCTCTCGATGGGAGAAGCCCGGGTGCTCGTTTAGTCCCGTCAGACCAGTAAGACTTCCTTTCTTTTTCCTGTCCTGGTTCCCAGGATCCGTGGGGTGGAGGCTGGCTGGGTCTGTCCGTTGGTCCGTCTCTTCCAGACGGACCTGGATGGTGACTTTGCTGTTGGGTGGATCTGTATTTAACGCTGGGGTTAAATCACACGCCCCAGCGTGGCTGCCCTGTCGGAGCGAGGGATGGAGGGGCAGGCTCTGCTCCGAGCCATGGGAGATGCTGGGAGGAGAGTGGCGCACCTCACCTCCAGCTCTGGAGGTGGCCTTGGGCTTGGCCAGAGCCGGGGCAGGCGTTTTGGGTGCCCCAACTCTCAGTCTGGGTGGATTTGCCACCGGCAGGAAAGGTCCAGGGCACAAAATCCTGCTGTGCCCCTTGCCCAGGGCTGCTTGGGTGCAGGGAGAGAAGGGAGATCCTGCCTCTGAATCCCTGGGCAGGCTGGAAACCCTCAGCTGGGAGCTGCAGGACCAGGCTGATGGGCTGGAGAGCCCTCGAGTCCCTTTGGGGGTGGCGGGGTGCCCAGCTGGCAGGGTCGACGGGGATGTACCTGCCTGCCCATTCCCCGGGGCTGACATCCCTCTCCACCTCCCTGGTGGCTTTGTGTCCCCAGATGAAATACATCCAGGACTTCCAGCGAGAGAAGCAGGAGTTTGAGAGGAACCTGGCGAGGTTCAGGTGAGCAGGCAGCCCCCCGGCATTTCCCCGGCCCCTTCCGGGCAGACCCAGTCTGCCCTCCTGCGTGTAGCTCACGGAGGAAGCCCTGATGGGCGCTGCAGCTTGAAGGCAGAAGGGAAGGGGGGATGCTGAAAAAAAAAGAGCAAGGAAAAGGTGTCTGAGAGCAACCCTCCAGCCTGGGAGGCTCGGCGAGGGGGAGAGAGCGGAGGACCAGCCATGCTCTGGGGGTTAGGGTCTGCAAGGGGAGGACAGGAGCCCTGCCACCGGCACTGTTAAAAGCTGAAGCGAGCACCCCATTCCCCCCAGACCTTCCCTTTGAACGTGGTCGCTGTGACCCAGGTGGATCCTGGCGTTGCCGATGACCTGCCGCTGCTCCAGGGATGCAGCCCGGCCCGGCGCATTAAAGGGGATGCTTGTAGCCGATGCTCCCCCAGGAGGGGCAGACTCGAATCTCTCCTAAAACCCTCCTGCTCTTTTCGGGGTCCCCCCCAGTATCTGAGCCTGTGGAGGCTCAGCCCTGCAGTGACGGTTACCCCTTAGCGGGGAGGTTTAGGGGGTCCTCTCCTTCCACCTGCAACCTCCGTAACGCTCTCCCTTCCCTGCCTCCCTGCCGGGTAAAGGGAAGATCACCCGGATCTCATCCAGAACGCCAAGAAATCCGACGTCCCTGAAAAACCCAAGACCCCCCAGCAGCTGTGGTACAACCACGAGAAGAAGATCTACTTGAAAGTGCGTCCAGATGTGAGTACGGTGGGTGGGAGTGCGTGTGAGAGTGAGTGTGGAGGGGTCCTGTACCCCGCTGCTGGCGGGGAGAGGAGGGGGAAACGAGAGAAGCATTTTAGGGGGGGGGACGGGATGGAAGACACCGCTAGAAGCTCCCAGCAGTCTGGATGGAGGTAAGAAAGGGCTCTGCACCTCTGGAAGAGGCTCGGGGATACAGACCCCGCTTTTTGCCTGCAGTTGAAGGGGTGACCACAGCCTGAGTCAGGGCAGGAAAGGTTTCCAGCACAGACATCCACCTCTGGCCATGCCCCACACTCGCACGCACCCCCTTACCCGGCCGTGAGCTTGGCTCGCAGCCACCCCGCGGCCCCACGCCGGGTGCCGCCGGGACGAGATGGCAGGCAACACTATTTTTGCCTTTTTTTAGGTTTTTTTTCCTCTTCTTTTTTTGGATTTTACCCCTCTGCCCTCACCTCTGGCTTTGGGTTTTCAGGCCACCACGAAGGAGGTGAAAGAGTCGCTGGGCAAGCAGTGGTCTCAACTCTCGGATAAAAAGAGGCTGAAATGGATTCATAAGGCCCTGGAACAGCGGAAGGAGTACGAGGTAGGGAGCAGCCTCACCCGTTCCCCTCCACACTCGTCCCTACGTTCACTCTGAGCCACTCTGCCTCCCAGCTGCTAGCCGCCAGCGGCTAGCCAGCCTCACCCAATAGCCAGCATGGGGGTTCAGCCAGATCCATGCAGGTCCCTAGCGAGTCTGAGCCCTGCCTCATCCAGCAGCGTTCGGGGAAGGGAGAAGTGCCCCTGGGGAGATGATTAGGGCAATGGTTGGCTTCTCTTTCCTCCTCCTCCGGCCCCCAGCCAGGCGGGGATCAGAGCCCCTCTCCTGACCGCTCTCCATCCTTTGCAGGAGATCATGCGTGACTACATCCAGAAGCACCCCGAGCTGAACATCAGCGAGGAGGGCATCACCCGCTCCACCCTCACCAAGGCCGAGCGCCAGCTCAAGGACAAGTTTGATGGACGACCCACAAAGCCACCCCCGTGAGTCCTGTCCTTCCCTGTCTGGGTGCGAGGGATGTGTCCCTGTCTGAGCTATCGCTTCGGGCTCTTGGCCAGCTCAGGCGGACGCGGGTTCTTGCTAACGAGGAAACTGGGGCTCTGCCTGGCTTTGAGAGCCCCAATCATTTCTGAGACCATGGGCATGGGCTGTCGGTGACCCCGTTAAACTGGTCCTTAAATATCCGTTAAATACACATTTGCAGAGAACCTGAGCGAGGTTTATGGTGATGCTGCATGCTCCGGGCTAGGGGGTAATCCAACCCCTAGCCTTCCTCAAATGCGGACACCTCTGGCACAGCGCTTTGCTGCCCGGTGCAACCCAGAGGGCACCTGGGGGGGCCTTGGGGGGCTCTTAGCATCCAGCCAGCTCCGCAGAGGGGACGTGAGCGGGGCAGGTTGTTCCTAACGCTGGCTCCCGCCGTCGGTTGCAGGAATAGCTACTCCCTGTACTGTGCAGAGCTGATGGCCAACATGAAAGACGTGCCCAGCACCGAGCGGATGGTGCTGTGCAGCCAGCAGTGGAAGCTGCTCTCCCAGAAGGAAAAGGATGCGTACCACAAAAAATGTGATCAGGTGAGTGGCTGAGGATGGACAGACGGGTGGACAGGCAGGTGGGCACCGGTGCTGTGGGGAGGGAGGAGCAGGATGGGAGAGCTCGGGCTACGAATCTCGCTGGAAATGAGCCTTTCGCCCTTCCTCAGTGCCTGTTCTTGTCGTCTTGGCCACCAATTCCCCGTGAGGTTCTCGGTCCCCTCCCTTGGTCCGCTGTCTCCCCAGTCCACGTGTGTGGGACCAGCAGATGGTCTGGGTGGAGGATGCTGTTGCCGAGGGGGCTGAGGCCGGGTCAGGGACTGCACGAGGCAGGGATGGGGCAGGGGATCTCTGTGTAACCGCACGTCTCCATCTCCCTCCAGAAAAAGAAAGACTACGAGATTGAGCTGCTCCGCTTCCTGGAGGTGAGTGAGGTGGGGGTGCCTCGGCCAGCGGGTGCTGGAGACCCCGAACGCGGGGAGGGAGCCCCGGCCAGGGGCTGAGATGGGTTAAATGGGGGCTGCACTGATGCTTCCCTCTTCTGCTCCCCCCAAAACGTGGCTGGACCCAGCCATGGGTGCTGTGCGGAGATGTTTGCATGTAGTCTTGACCCTTCCCTGGCTGTCTTAATGCCTGACCCAGTGTCTTCCAGTTGAGCACTGGGAGGTGGGGATGGGCCCCCCCAGGCAGGAGAGGAAGCCGGGGGTGAGCAGAGGGCTGGTGCCGGAGGAGGGGTTGCCATCAGCGGCTGCAGCTGTGCAGGAGGCAGCGAGTCTCTCGCTTCCTTCCCTTGGCCGGGGTGTAGGCGGGGGGAGCCGCACCGAGGCTGTCCCAGCATCGTACTCGGTCCCCAGACGGACGTGACGTGGCCCCGGCTCTGTCTGCAAGGGCAGAGGGTGGAAAAAACCAGGGGTGCGCCGAGATCCGGGCACCTGCCCGCCCTGCCTTTGCGGGGAGGAAGCAGATGAGACTGAGCCGGGGAGGGGACAGGGCTGGGGAAGAGGGACATTGCCCAGCGAGGGGGGTGACGCAGGCGTGGGGACCCCCCGGCTGCGTACCCAGGCTTGCAGTGCCTGATGTTGGCCCTGGCTGGGGTGGCTTTTGGATCAGAAGAACCGAGTGCATTAGTTCCCCCCTCCCCAGCATCCCTGTTCCCTGACCGCATCAAAGCCTCGTTGGCATCGGGCCGTCTAACCGTGTCTCTCCTGTGCCACCCAGAGCCTGCCCGAGGAGGAGCAGCAGCGGGTGCTGGGCGAGGAGAAGATGCTGGGCAGTAATCGGAAAGGGGCGACAAGTCCTGCATCCAAAAAGTCCTCACCAGAGACCGGCAAGGTGAGAGCGGCAACTGGAGATCATAGAATCGTACAATCATAGAATCATTAAGGTTGGAAAAGACCCTTAAGATCATTGAGTCCAACCGCTAACCCAGCACTGCCAAGCCCACCACTAACCCATGTCCCTAAGCACCACATCTCCCCGGCTTTTAAATCCCCCCAGGGATGGGGACTCAGCCCCTGCCCTGGGCAGCCTGTGCCAGGCCCTGACAGCCCTTTGGGGAAGGAGTTTTTCCCAATCCCCAACCTAACCCTGCCCTGGCGCAGCTTGAGGCCGTTCCCTCTCGTCCCATCGCTTGTTCCTGGGGAGAAGAGACCGAGATGGGGCAGCGCGTGCCAGAGCCATGGGATGGGGTTGCTGGCATCTCAGGGTGCTTTGAGGGCTTCATTCCTTGGTTCTTTCATCGTGTTTTTCCTGGGGTTGGAGGCTGCCAGTGCAAAGCAGGTCCCTCTGTGTGCTCGCCCCCACCCACAGCCCTGTGTCCCTCCCACAGGCCAGCTCAGAGAAGCCCAAACGGCCCATCTCCGCCATGTTCATCTTCTCGGAGGAGAAGCGGAAGCAGCTGCAGGAGGAGCGGCCGGAGCTGTCGGAGAGCGAGCTGACCCGGCTCCTGGCCCGCATGTGGAATGACCTCTCCGAGAAGAAGAAGGTTGGTACCGTCCCCGATCCTTCTCCTCCATCCCCATCTCCGCTGCCCTCGCGCATCCCGTTGGGCATCTCCGGCAGCCCGGGTGGCACTGCCTGTCCTCGTCCTGCTGCAAGGGGCTTTGCTCACCCCCGGGCACCGCAGCTGGGGGACGATTGTCCCCAGGAGCATCACAGCTCTGGCGAGCCATCACCCAGGCGCCGGTGTCGGCACCGATGGGTGCCCCGGGCTGTGCCCTCTCCCTTTTGTGACCTGGTGGGTCAAAACCCAGCAGCTTAAGAAAGCATGGAGTGTCCTTGAGCTTCAGTTTAAAGGCTCGATGGTTTTCCTGGTGGAGGGAAGTCCTGAGACGTGGGTGTGCGTGGTGGGGGGCTGCCAGTGCTACCGTGGGCGCAGCACCGGGGAAAGCTGCGGCGTCCTGCTGCCTGTTCTCCCGGTGCCTGGTGGCTGGGGGCTTTCGCCCGGGCAGCCGTGCTGCCCCTTCACCCCCGCCCTCCGCCCCTGCGCAGGCCAAGTACAAAGCGCGGGAGGCGGCGATGAAGGCGCAGTCGGAGAAGAAGCACGGCTCAGATAAAGAGGAGCGCGGGAAGCTGCCCGAGTCTCCCAAGACGGCCGAGGAGATCTGGCAACAGAGTGTCATCGGAGACTACCTGGCTCGTTTCAAGGTGAGGAGTGGGCTGGGAAGGGAGCTGGACGTGGGATCGTCACTCCCACCAGCAGGAATCGCCTTGCACCTTCTCCCCTGCTTTCACACACGAGGCAACAGGTTGGGGCTAGGAGCCATGGGGAGGACGGGGGTCACAGCAAGGGAGCGGGCGCCCCGTGGTCCGTGGCAGAGCCAGCGATAGCACCGCGGCATCCCAGGCATCTTGGGTGCATCTGTAACGTGTGTGGGGGGTCTGTGCTGCAGAACGACCGGGGGAAGGCGCTTAAGGCCATGGAGGCCACTTGGAACAACATGGAGAAGAAGGAGAAGTTGATGTGGATCAAGAAGGCGGCGGAGGATCAGAAGCGATACGAGGTGGGTCCCTGCTCCTTCCCACCCCTCGCCGTGCCCTTGCGGCGGTGCTGCCCCTGTCTCCCTGACCCCTCTTTCTCCTCTGGCTCAGAGGGAGCTGAGCGAGATGCGGGCCCCTCCGTGCTCCACCAACTCCGCCAAGAAAATGAAGTTCCAGGGAGAGCCGAAGAAACCTCCTATGTGAGTACCTGGGGTCTGGGGTCCGAAAAACTGGGTCTGGCTGGCCCAGCTGGGCAGGCGGGCTGGTGCAAGAGCAGCCCCGGGGTGGAGGGAGCGTGGGCTGGACCACGGTGGGGATGGCTGGTGGTTAGCGCGGGTTGCTTGTGGGCACCCCGGTTCTCCACGCACGCCGTCTGATCCGGTCTCTGTGCTCCCCGCTTGCAGGAACGGTTACCAGAAATTCTCCCAGGAGCTGCTGTCGAACGGGGAGCTGAACCACCTCCCGCTGAAGGAGCGGATGGTGGAGATCGGCAGCCGCTGGCAGCGCATCTCCCAGGGCCAGAAGGACCACTACAAAAAACTGGCGGAGGAGCAGCAGAAACAGTACAAGGTGCACCTCGACATCTGGCTCAAGGTGAGCATCGGACCCTCGCGCCCGGTGGGGGGCACTGGGGTCCTCGGGGATGCTTGGTGTGGTCTCTGCTCGCAGCCTTCCTCTGGGAACCACCATCTCCCGGCCCTTTTTTGGCATTTTGTAACTTAAAGGGCCTTTTAAAAAATATACGTGGGGAGGGGGTGCCCTGCGCTAGAGTCCTTCCCCGCTCCGTGCCCCCTCGCCGTGCCTGCCCTGCCCTCCCGGCGCCCTGACCGTCTCCCCTGTCTCCGCAGAGCCTCTCGCCCCAGGAGCGGGCTGCCTACAAGGAACACACTTCCAACGTGAGTATCGGCCCGGCACCGCCGCGGGGGGGACCTGGGGGCTTGGGGCTGGGCTGGGCTCAGCCCTGGGGGAGGTTAGGCTCTGCAGTAGATGAGCTGAGCTCAGGAGAGCCCCGCAAAGGGATTCACCCCTGTAGCAGCTCGGCAGTGGGGTTTTCTCCGTGCCGGGCGCTGGGAAGGAGCCGAGCTCGAGCCCTGCAGCTCTAAATGGTTTTGCTTTGTCCCCCCCCCGCAGAAACGCAAGAGCATAGGGAAGATCCGGGGCCCCAACCCCAAGATGAAGCCAACGATGCAGTCCAAGTCGGTGAGTGCGCGATGGCCGTGCTCTGCACTGGGGACACCCAGCACCCTCCTCCCTGGGGAGGGCGTCCCAGGGGCACCCAGACCTCTCGTTTGAGGCATCCCTGGTGCTTTCTGCTGCCTGCCCTTTCCTTGAGATGACAAACCAAGGGGCCTCCCCACATCTGTGCTCAGAACCCACCCAGGTCTGGTTTTGCCCCCCTGCAGTCTACAACATCCCCTTGCGTCCCCTCCGGGAGCCTTTTTGGGGCAGTTTGTAACATAAATGGGGAAAGAAAGGCTCCCAGGCAAGGTGCGGGGCAGGAGCCACCTGATCCCGCTCGGTGGATGGAGGAAGCCGAACGCCGATGGCCAAGGATGGGATGGTGCACCCATGGGTGCTGGTGTCCCGGGGCGCCCGCCCGCGACCAACCCTCTCCCACCCCGCAGGAGTCAGAGGACGACGACGAGGAGGAAGAGGAGGAGGAAGATGACGATGAAGACGAGGACGACGACGACGACAACGGTGACTCGTCAGAGGAAGGCGGCGACTCCTCGGAGTCCAGCAGCGAGGAGGAGAGCGAGGACGGGGACGAGGTGAGGCTGCGCTGCGTGCCGCGGGGAGGGCGGCGGGGCCGTCCCGGGCCCCGCTCCGCTCCCGTACCGCTTGCTCTGCCCTCCCCTCCCCCTCCTCCGGGGCTGGGGGGCATCCGCACCCGGGCTCAGATAGGACCGTGGCGGAGGAGCTCCCGGGAAGCGGGGGGACGTGGGGAGGCGAAGGGGAACGGGATCCCCCCTCCCCTGCCCGGCATCCCCGGGGAGGGTGCGAGGAGCAGCCGCGGGGCGTAGTTAGGAGCAGCCTCGGGACGTAGAGGTGCGGGTTGTGCAGAGCCCCCAGTGAGCAGAGAAAAATCTCCTGTCTTTTTCCTGGTGGAGATACTGAGTCTGGTCTCGGCTCCGTTTGCGCCAGTGTGAATGCCGAGTAAGTCACCAGAGTCAAAGTTTTACACCGGTGCAACTGAAATCAGAGTATGCTGGATGGCGCTGGGGCCAGAAACCGTGTCCGTGCCTTGTGCTCGCCACCGGACAGGTGAGGTGTTTCGACCCCCTCGTTGGTCTCAGCTCACGCCTCTTCCTTCCCTGGCTTTAGAGGGGGGAAACTGAGGCACGAGGCGGGTCGGGTACCCTACCTCGGATCGTGTAGCGAGACAGTGGCAGAGGTGAGGGTAGGACCCCCGTGCGCTGCTCCGGCACGCTCCCCCCCCCAGCACCCCCGAGCTGAGCCCTTGCAAACTCACTCCTGCCCCGCGTCCCTCCTCCATCCCCCCCCACCCCGGGGTGGCAGCGGCGGGAGGGAGGGGGTTGGACCCCCCCGTGCCGCAGCGGGGTGGGCGAGCAGGGGGCAAGGGGGAGATGATGGACGGCAGCCGGGGCCCCCCGCCCTGCCGCTAACCCCCCCTCGTCCTCTCTGCCGCCCCCCCCTCCCCAGAACGACGAGGATGACGAGGACGAGGATGATGAGGATGAGGATGACAACGACTCGGAGGGCAGCAGCAGTTCCTCCTCCTCCTCGGGGGACTCCTCCGACTCCGACTCCAACTGATCCGGCCAAGCTCTTAGTAACGTCGTTTGGTTTCTCGGTTTCGGTCCCAACTCCCCCCTCCAGCCCCCCAAAACCCCTTCCTCCTCCTCCTCCCGCCCCCCCCGGCGAGCCGCAGCCCCTCGCGGGACCCCCAACCCGAGGAGCGGGGGCCGGAGGGACCCCTCCGCCGAGCTCACACTACGGAGGGGGAGCCGGGGGCCGCTCCCCCCCGGGCCGGGGGGGAGAGGAGGGGGCGAGCCCCCCGTTCCTCCCACCCCCCCCTGTTCTTCTCCTCTTACCGAGGGAGGGGAAGCGTTTCTTTTTATTTTTTTTGGAGATTTCATTGGTTTTGGAGGGTCACCCCATCCTCGCCCCCTTCACACCCTCGCTACCAGCTCCGGACTTTCTAGAAAGAAAAGAAAAAACACACAGGAAAAAAAAAAAACACCACCCCCCCCTTTTTTTTTATTAAAAAAACCCACAAATGGAAAAAAAAAAACCCACCCCCCTGCACAGACCCTCCCGTCCCGCCCCAGGCAGCGGGCACGGAGCATGAGCCGAGTTGCTCAGGACTCAGCCGTTGGGACGATGTCTCTTCCCCCCGTCCCCCCCTCTCTCTGCGCACCCCCCCCGGCCTCTCGGGGGACCCCCTCCCCGTCCCCCCAAAACCTTGTACAGTCTGGAAGCTGCACCGGGAGCTCACCGGGACCTCCGCATCCACGGCACTTGGGAGCGCCGGCCACGGACCGTGCCCACCCGGCGCGTCCCCACTGGGGGGGGGGGGGAGGATGGATGGATTTGGTGGGGGGGGGGAGGGAGAGCGTGCGTGTGTGTGCGAGCGTGCGAGCGTGTGTGCCGGGGTGGGGGGCACCCGGGGCCGCCCCCCGCCCGGGGTCCCGGCTGCTCAGCGTGACCAACGGGGGGGCGCGGGGGTGCTGCCGGAGCACCCCTCTGTGTTGTCGGTGGTTGTTGTGCCGTTGTATTTTATTTTATTCTTTTTTTTTTTTTCCTTTTTATAAAACGAGAAAGATCCATCTTTTATTTTTTCTTCCCCCCCCCTCATTCCCCCCTCCCCCATTTTCCCCTCCATCTCCAGTGAAGCTGCTCCTCTCCCTTCGCCCCAACCCCTGGGGGACCAGCGCTCCAGTTGCCCCAGTTCCCCCCAGTTTGCCCCCCCCCCAGCCATGCTGTAAATATTGGTGCGGTTTGGGTTTATTTTGGGGGGGGGGTCGATGCCCCCCCTCCCCGGGAGGGGGATGGGGCTGCGGGGACCGGGGTGGGTGCGTGGGGGGGGGGCTGGCGGCACCTGCCTGGGCCCCCCCCCTTTTTTTTTAAGCAGACACGAGCACCAGCAATCCCACGGCACCTCCCTGCAGGGTCCTCGTCCCCCCACCCCGTCCCCCCCCCAAAAAAACCCGCCTGGTGCGATTGGGGACCCCCCCAGCCCCCCACTCTATGGGGAAGGGGGGGGCACAAGGTTCGTCCCTTCTGGTCCCCCCCCGTCCTGTCCCCGGAGAGGAGCTGGGCTGGGGGACAGGATTTGGGGGGCCCCGGGGAGGGGAGGCTGGGGGGGGGCTTTTTTCTCTCACGTGCTTTAATTTAGCCATTTTTCTCTTCTTTTCCCCCAAATCTCAGCTGGGGGGGGGGCGGGGGGGGCCAAGCTGCAGGTTTGGGGTTTTTCTGGCTGCAAGGGGAGGGGTCCCACCCCCCCCCCCGGGTCCAGCCCCCCCCAAAGACCTTGAGTCACCCCAAAACACAACCAGGGCCCCCCTCAATGCTGGGGGGGGGGGGTGACACCCCCCCCATCACGGCCTCTCGCCTCAAATCGGGCTGAAAAACCACCATTTTGGGGACGGTGACCCCAACCCCGGGGTGGGGGGGACCCGGGTGCCCCCGCACGGACAATCCCCCCGCGTCCCCCCCGGGACCGGGGCCCCGAAGAGAACCCGGCTGGCGTGTGTCCCCCCCCGTGTCCGTCTGTCCGTCCCTCTGGCTCCTTCCCCCCCCCCACCACCCCCCCACCTCCATTTGGGATTTTCCTTTAATTTTCTTCCCAATTTTTAATCCCCCCCAGGGGAAACCCAGCCCTTTTTCTGCTGAATGTACCCAGCACCGTCGTGTTTTAGTGGATGTGTTTTTAGTACAAAAAAAAGACAAAAAAAAACCCCTTTTTTTTTTTCTTTTTTCTGTTTAAAAAAAAATAATTAAAAAAAATAATAATAAAAATGAAAAATTCTTACAGCGCCGACAATTGGGGGAAAAGGCGTTTGCGCTGCAAGAGAATTGAACCTGAGTGCATTTTGGCACTGCCACAAAAACCCGGGATCCTTTAGATGGAAGTTCTTGTGAATTACATTAAAAAAAAAAAAAAAAACGACAAAAAAAAAATCATCTTTTTTTTCTAATATTTAAAGAGTGTTTTTGTAGGTTTAAAAAAAAGACAAAAAAAAATTAAAAAAATAAAAATAATAATCCCAACTCGGAATTTGTACGGCTGAGCGGGACGCGGGGGCCTCGCGGTTTCCCGGTTTGCTTGGGTTTCGGTTCTTTTTTTTTGTTTGTTTTTTTGTTGTTGGGTTTTTTTTGAGTTTTTTTGGGTTTTTTTTGTTTTGGGTTTTTTTTTTTTTTTGTATAATAAAGTGAAAAATAATGTTTCTGTTCTCATGTCATTACTATAAAAAATAAAACTTTAGGAAAAAAAAACCAAAACAACCAAGCGTGAGGAGTGTTTTTCCCTTTTTCCCCTCCCTGGTGGGGATGTGGGGGATCTGTGGGGATCACGGGGGATCGGGGGGATCTGCTGGGGGGGGGGGGATCCTAGGGGGTCACCTTTGGGTGCTGCGTGGGGAGGGGGGGATTCGTAGGGGGAGTGGGTTGGGGTCACTCGGGGGGGATCTGTTAGGATCGCTGCTGGGGGGGGCTGTAGGGGTGAGGGTCAGGGGGCTCCACTGGGGTCTGGGGGGGTCACTGGGGGGGTCTGCAGGGGTCGGAGGGATCCGTGGGGATCGGGATGGGGGGGATCCGTGGGAATGGGGGGGATCCGTGGGAATGGGGGGATCCATAGGAAGGGGGGATCCATGGGAATGGGGGGATCCATAGGGGTGGGTTTCCATGGGGACGGTGGGATCCTTGGGAAGGTGGGGGATCCCCGGGGATGGAGGGATCCCTAGGGATGGGGGGATCCATGGGAACGGGGGGATCCTGGGGAAGGCGGGGGATCCCCGGGGATGGAGGGATCCCTAGGGATGGGGGGTCCATAGGGCCGGGGATACATTGGGATCATGATGAGGGGATCCCTAGGGATGGGGGGATCCATGGGAACGGGGGGATCCTTGGGAAGGCGGGGGATCCCCGGGAATGGGGAGATCCACAGGGATGGGGGGGACCCCTAGGAAGAGGGGATCCATGGGAATGGGGGAATCCATGGGAATGGGGTCCATGGGGAAGGGGGATCCTTGGGAACGGGGGGATTCCCAGGAATGGGGTCCATGGGGAAGGGGGATCCTTGGGAACGGGGGGATCCATAGGAATGGAGGGATCCATACGGACGGGGTCCATAGGCCCAGGGATCCCCGTGGATCGGGGATCCGTGGCGGCTCCGTGGAGGGACCGGGGGGGGCGGGGGGGGGAAGCCCCGGGGCACGCGCAGGGAGGGCCCCAAGCCCCGCCCACCCCAAGCCCCGCCTCTCCTCTCGCCCCGCCCAAATCCCCGCCCCCTCCTCCCGCCCCGCCCCGGCGCCCCCCCGCCCCCCGCCGAGGCGACGGCCCCGCGCGGCGGCGGCGGGCGCCGGCCGCTCCCATTGGCCGCGCCCCGCACGGCGCCTCCCCATTGGCGGAGGGCGCGGGGGCGGGCCGTGCGCGCGCCGGGTGCAGCGCCCCGCCCCTCTCCCCCCCCCCCTGCTCCCCCCCCCCCGCTCCTCGGCCGCCGCCGCCGGGCGGAGGCAGCGACGGCCCCGGCCCCGGCCCGCACCGCGCACCGCTCCCGCCCCGGCCCGGCCCCGGCCCCGGCCCCGGCCCCGGCCCCGGCCCCGGCCCCGGGAGGGCGGGCGGAGCGGCGCTGCCGCCGAGCATGGCGAGCCGCCGCCGGGCCCCGCGGCGGAGCGGCGGGGGGCGCTGAGCCGGCCCCGGCCCGGCCCCGACGGGCCCTCCGCGCCGGTGAGTGACCGACCGACCCACCCGCCCCCTCCGGGCCCGGAGCTCCCGCGGCCCCGCCCCGCCCTGAGGCCCCCCAGCACCGGAGGGGGCCCGGTGACCCCGCCCCGGAGGACCCCGGCCCTCCCCCCCCCCCCCCCCGGCCCTCGGGGGTCCCTGATCCCCCCGGCTCCGTGCCCGGACCCCCCCCCCCCGGGGCCGCCCAGCCCTGCGTGTGCCCCCCCCACCCCGAGAGCCCCCCGCGACCTCCACCCCCCGTGGGCCCCCCCCGCCCCGGGAGGGACCCCCGGCCCCGCTCTCCTGCTCCCCCCCCCCCGCCCCGTTACCCCCCCCCCGGTGCAGCACCCGCCTCCTGCCGGGGTTTCTCAGCCCCGCCCCCCCCGGGGTTGGCATCGCCCCCTCCGGGCTGGCATCGCCCCCCCAGGCCGGCCTCGCCCCGGGGGGCGCAGGCAGGGTGCAGCCCCCCCCCCCCGGGTGCCTCCATCCCTTTTGTTCGGCTCCTCCGGGCCCTGCCTGCAGGGGGGGGTGGGCAGCAGCAGGCAGCACCCCCCCACCCCCCCAGGTCCTGCCTGCACCACAGCGGCCTCCCACCCCGGGGGGGGTCCCGGGGGGGTCCCGGGGGGAACCCCCCCCCCGTGGGGCGCGGGCAGCGCAGGTCCCGCCGGTGTTTCCTCTTTCTGCGGCAGAGGGAGGGAATCGCCGGGCCCGGAAGCGGGCGCTGGGGGGGGGGGGGGCACACACACACACGGGGACCCCCCCCCTCCCCGTCCCAGTGGTTGGCTCAGAACCCCCCTCCCATGGCGACCAGGGGATGCAAACCACTGGCCGGTACCCGCCGTTCGTGGGCGCTGGCAGTGCTGGTGGGGGTGTCTTGGTGTGAGTTTGGGGTCCCCCCCTCTCTTTAGACCCCCCCCTCCGTTGAAGGGGGGGTCGGGGTGCCCCCTGCGGGGGGGCACGGTGGTCCCTGTCCCCTCCCTCCATCACCTTCGGGGGAGGGTGATGCAGCAAAACCCACTGCCCCTCTGCGGGGGGGGGACACCCAGTTTTGGGGTGCATGGGGGGGGCACCCCGAGTCCCCTGTGCCCACCTGCAGCCTGGGGGCGATGCTGGGGGGGGGTGGGGGCTCCTGGGGCAGGGGGAGATGCCTTGGTGATGGCCAGGCATGTCCCAGGCTGGCCCTGGGGGGGACAGGGGCTGGCAGCGGGGTGCAGGGGCCGTCCCCCGCCATGGCGGCCGGCGGGGAGAGGCCCTGTGTATCCAGAGGAAAGGACCCAGGAGCGGCCGTCCCTTCCCGGGAAGGAGAGGCCGTCCTGGAAGCTGGCGGGGGCCGGGCAGCGGATCCAAATCCGGGACCCTTCCCCATCTTCCCTTGACCTCCCCCGCGGGGGGGTTGGTGCCAGGCCGGGGGACCCCCGTACTCCCCACCCCGTTCTGGGGGGTTTAACCCAGGACTCTGCCTCCTGGGGCTTGGAGGCACCCCAGGGGCCTGGGGCCTGCCCCAGGGGTGCGAGGGGGGGTTTGGCTGGGCGGGGGGGGGTCCGCTGGCTGCGGGTGAGGACCCAGCGCGGCCCCTTGCCCCCCCCGCAGCGAGCCCCCCGCGTGTCCTGGGCTATGAGCGTTCGGCGTGACTTCCCCGCGAGCAGTTGCAAATGAAAATGGAGGATATGTCTTTGTCTGGCCTGGATAACAGCAAACTGGAGGTGAGCGATTTCCCCCCCCCCCGGGGCTGTCCGTCTGTCCCCCAGGGCTGTCCGTCTGTCCCCCGGGGCTGTCCATCTGTCCCCCCGCGGCCCCCACCTCCCTCCTCGCCTCTAACAGCCCCCCACCCCTTGCCCCAGGCCATCGCGCACGAGATCTACACGGACCTGGTGGAAGATGCCTGCCTGGGCCTCTGCTTCGAAGTCCACCGGGCGGTCAAGTGCGGCTACTTCTTCCTGGACGACACGGACCCCGACAGCATGAAGGACTTCGGTGAGCGCCCCGCAGCTCCCCGGGGACGGGGTGACGCTGGCAACGGGGACACGGCGAGCGTCCCGCTGCCGGGAAAAGCCACGGCTTGGCTTTGGGGGGGATCGGGTCGTCCCCACACGTAGGGATTTGGGCACAAGTGATGCCGAGGAGGATTGAAGACGCGGTGGCCTGAGCGTCCCCATGGCAGTGCCAGTGCTGCCGGGACGTGAGCGTCCCCATGGCAGTGCCGGTGCTGCCAGGACGTGACCATCCCATCCCAGAGGAGCCATTTTGTAAACCCCTGGGGTGAACTGAACCCCAGAAACGTTGCCCTGAGGTGCGGTGCTCTGCCCCGGGGGAGCACGGCTGGGGGGCAGGGGGTAGGAGAGACCCCCCCCCAGCTGCGTTTATGCTGGTTTCAGGCCCCCCAAAGCCAAGCCGAGGGTCTGGGAAGGGACCAGCGGCCCAAGGGACCCCCCCCAGAGCGAAGTGCCGGAGCTGGGGGGCACGGCCAGCATTGCCCCTGTGGCAGAGGGAGGTCTCGGGGTGGGGGCTGACGCGTGTGCCTCCCGCAGAGATCGTGGACCAGCCCGGCGTGGACATCTTCGGGCAGGTCTACAACCAGTGGAAGAACAAGGAGTGCGTGTGCCCCAACTGCAGCCGCAGCATCGCCGCCTCCCGCTTCGCCCCCCACCTGGAGAAGTGCCTGGGCATGGGCCGCAACAGCAGCCGCATCGCCAACCGGAGGTGAGCGTCTGCGTGTCCCCCAAAAAAAGCCGGGCTGGGGGCTCCCGTGGTCCCACCCTGGGTGGGGAAACCGAGGCACAAGGGGGGACTGAGGCCATGGGGCTGCCTCTCTTCTCGGTGGGGGGGTGCAGAGGATTCGGGCACCCCCATCTCCGTGCTGACGAGCCTGCGATGGAAACGGGGCGTCCGGGCTCTCCCCGCTCCTTGCTCTCCATTGTGGGGGTGTGCGTCCTGCCCCCCAACCCTGGAGTCCCCCCTCCGGCTCCTCTTGCTCTATCCCGCTGCTTCCTTCCTTCCCGGAAAAACAAACTGGGAATCCTGGCTCCTCTGTGCCCCCCCCTGCCTTTGGTGGCTGCTGGGGACCCCTGTCTTGGGGCTGGGACTGTTAGGGGTGGGCATGGCAGAGCTGGGGGGTGCAGGGGGGGTCCCGGGGTGCCAGGGAGGACGGGAGGGTGCGGGATGGATCCTGGGGTGCCAGGGAGGGGGCGGGACGAATCCCGGCTGTGGATCCCTGACCTTCCTCCCCTCCCCATGCAGGATCGCGAGCAGCAACAACATGAACAAGTCAGAGAGCGACCAGGAGGACAACGACGACATCAACGACAACGACTGGTCCTACGGCTCCGAGAAGAAAGGTGGGGGGACGCGGGGTGCGCGAGTGCCAGCTCGGCCGGGGGTCCCGGGCCTCCCGTCAGGGGTGGGGGGACGTGGGGTGCGCGAGTGCCAGCTCGGCCGGGGGTCCCGGGCCTCCCGTCAGGGGTGGGGGGACGCGGGGTGCACGGGTGCCGGCTCGGCCGGGGGTCCCGGGCCTCCCGTCAGGGGTGGGGGGACGCGGGGTGCGCAGGTGCCGGCTCGGCTGGGGGTCCCGGGCCTCCCGTCAGGGGTGGGGGGACGCGGGGTGCACGGGTGCCGGCTCGGCCGGGGGTCCCGGGCCTCCCATCAGGGGTGGGGGGACGTGGGGTGCGTGGGTGCCGGCTCTCACGGGGGTCCCAGGCCTCCCATCAGGGGTGGGGGACACGTCCCGGCTGCCCTGTGGCCCTTGAACCCGGGTCCTGGGCACGCATGTGGTGGGGTGAGAGCAGCCGAGTGTGGGGGTCCCCGACTTCCCCACCCCGTCCCTGGGGAGGGGGTGTCCCACCAGCGGGGGCGGAGGGCGGGCTGCAATTGGGGCTAAATCCACCAGAAAAGGTGAAAGTCCTCCCTTCTCTGTCTCTCCCCGTAGCAAAGAAGAGGAAATCGGATAAGGTGAGGGGCGGGGGGGCGGGGGTGGGGCCGGGGGGGTTGGGGGGCACGGGGGGGGGATGGGGGGCACGGGGGGGGCACCGCACACCCCTCAACGCCCCCCCTCTCCCTGCAGAACCCCAACTCGCCCCGCAGGTCCAAGTCCCTGAAACACAAAAATGGTGAGGGGGCGGGGCTGGGGGCGGGGCCTTTGCAGGCAGGGGGCGGGGCATCGCGGCAGGGGGCGGAGCACCGGTGTGGGGCGTGGCAGCAGGGGCGGGGTTTGTGGAGATGCGGGTGAGGAATGGGGTGGGCGGGGCATTTTGGGGCGGGGTGGGGCATTTTGGGGCGGGGCTTTTGGGGCTGGGGCGGGGCATTTTGGGATGGGTGGAGCATCTGGATGGGCGTGGCATTTGGGGGCAGGGCATCTGGAGTGGGCGGGGCATCGGGGCGGGGCTTGTTGGAGGCAGGGCTCTGCCTGGATGGGGCTGGTGGCAGCGGGGGGCACACGGGGGGCAGGGACCCTCCTCACCCCTCCTCTCTTCCAGGCGAGATCGGCGGGAACCCCGATCCCTTCAAGGTGAGCCCGGGGCGGGGCAGGGGGGGGGATGGCGCCCGGTCCCTCCTCCGTCCCCCGGGACAGCCCCGTCCCCGTCCCCCGCCGGCCCTGACGCCGCTCTCTGCCCCCTCCCCACAGTACAGCAACTCGGCGGGGATCAACTACGAGACGCTGGGCCCCGAGGAGCTGCGGACGCTGCTCACCACGGTGCGCGGCCGGCGGCGTGGGGGCGCGGGTGGGCGCAGAGGAGCTCTGTCCCCAGCCAGGGACGCGTGGGGACCGGGGCTCCCCAGGATCTCTCCTGGCTCAGCTCCCGGTGGGGCTGGCTTCCAGGCTGGGAACAGGGACATTTGTGATTTGAACCTGGTGACAGAGATGTGCATCTTCCCCAGGGGAAGCCCTGCAGAAGGTCCCAGTCCTGGGGTGGGGTGGTGGAACTGGTCTGTCTGGGGGGACAGGACAGTGCTGGGAGGCCGGGGTCCCCGGGGCCGCGTGGCTGCCCCTCTGCCTGCTCACCCGTCCCTTCTCTCCCCAGCAATGCGGGGTCATCTCCGAGCACACCAAGAAGATGTGCACCAGGTGAGAGCACCCTGGGCTTTCCCCGCTCGGTGTCGGGTTCTGGGGGGGGTCCCCAGGGCGCCCGGATCCCCACGGGAGCTGGGGGGGGGGACACGCACACAGCAAAACGCCTGACTCGGCCCCGTGTCTCCTCTGTCAGGTCTCTGCGGTGTCCCCAGCACACAGATGAGCAGCGGAGATCGGTCCGGGTTTACCTCCTCGGTCCCTCGGCGTAAGTGAGCACGCACGCACACACACAGGCTCTGAAAGGTCCTGGGGCCGCTGTCCTGGCACCAACGGAGACTGGGGGGGGCTGCACGGGGCTCCCAGGTCCTGAGCGAGGGTGGGGACGGGGACAGGGACACCTCTGGGATCGGGATGCGCAACCCAGCCGGGTCCCGTGGAGCTGGATCGAGGGCCTGGCGTCCCCCTCGCGTCACGGGGTGCAGCACCGCGGGCTCCGTCCCCCCCTGGTCCCGGGGGCTGGGGACCCCCGTAACGGCTCTGCCCAGGTCCCTGCCCGAGGCGGAGGGCAGCGTGGAGAACGACAGCTTCGAGGTGGCGGAGAGCCAGGCCATCATGAGCCGGCTGCAGTGGGACGGCTCCTCCGACATCTCGCCCTCTGACTCGGCCTCCTCGAAAGCCAGTGAGTGTTGGGGAGGGAGGGACAGATCCTGCAGCACAGACCCCTCTGTGGGGGCAGAGCCGGGTGTTCCTGGCCTCTCCCCAGCCCGAGAGGGGACGGACAGACAGACAGCCCGTGGCTATCCAAAGCCACCTCGAAGAGTCCCTGGAGAATCTGCTGGGACATCTTGTCACCCGCCTTCCCGGGGTGGGGGGAACGTTTTGGGGTCCATTTCCCTGGGTTTGGATTGACGATGGGGGGGGATCCTCTCTGTTTTGGGGGGGCTCCTGCTGGCCCAGCTGCTCCCCAACACCCCCATCTCCTCCCTCCCCCCCCGCCCCAGGTACAAACAACTCCGAGTCCCGCAAGACCAAGAAGAAGAAGCCCCACTTGGGGCTGGTGAGCGGCGCCCCAGGGCTCGGCTCCAGCAAGAAGAAGAAGCCCAAACCCCCCGCGCCCCACACCCCCAGCATCTACGACGACATCAACTGAACGCAGCGGAGCCGATGGGGCGGGGGGGGAGGACGACGACGGACAGATAGACGGACACAGGCCGGGGCAGCCCCGTGATTCGGACGCAAAGCGGGTACCCGGGGTGCGGAGGATGGAGGACTCGGCCATGGCCGCAGCGGGTGGGGGGGGGGTGGGGGGGCTGGATTTGGGAGCCCCCTGCCCTCCCCCCGGTGCCTCTATTTATTCTGTGACAGTTTTCATACGCGGGGCCCCCCCGGGGCTCTGGGGGGAGGCCTCACTTGGAGACGGGGGCAAAACCCCCCCTTCCCTTCTCACCGCCCACCCACAAGCCAGCTGCGCCCCCTCCCCCGGAGCACCCTTACCCCAGCGGGGTGGGGGGGCCCCCAGGGGTTTGGGGGCGGCCCCCGGCCTGGGGCTGCTCCCCGCTCCGTGCCCCGGGCTGGCGCTCGCTGGTCGGGCTGGCTCAGGAGGGGGGAGCGTACTGGGGGGGCTTTTCCCGCTCAGAGGAGACAAGCGGGGACCCCCGCGCGCCCCGGGGCTGCTGTGCGCAGCTGGATTTGGCTGCTGGGGAGCGTTTGGGGCCCGGCGCTGCCTCCGCAGGGCTTGCGGTGGGGGGGGTCTGCATGCTGCACCCTTCGCGTTGGGGGCTGTTTGCGGGGGGGCACCCGGGGCTGCGTCCCCAGCCCGGGGCGGGGGGAGCTGCTGTCACCGTCCCCGCTCCCCCGCTGGCCTCTGCGTGCGGAGGGGGGGACCCGGCTGCCGGGACCCCCCCCGTGTGCCGGGCTGGGCGCCGCGCCGTAGTGCGCTGGGGGGGCACAGCCCAGCTTCGAGGCAGAGCCCCCCGCCGCCCACCTCCTACCCCCAGGCTGGTGGCTCTGGGGACCCGCTGCTGCGTTCGGGGGGTCCTTCGGGACCCCCAACAGCTCTGCCTGGTGTTTGTACCCCCGTGGGCTCCCGTCTTTGGCTGGGGGGGCCGGGACCTGCGCCCCGCTGTGCGGGCCTGGGGAGGCCAGGCCCCTCCGGCTGAGCTCAGCCCGCTGATAACCCCCGCCCCGGCTCCTCTCCATCGCAGGAGCTGCGTTTGGGGCAGGGGTGGCTGTACCCCCCTCCGCTGTACCCCCCTCCAGCTGTCTGACACCCCGAGTTCGGCTGTAGTGGCTGGGGGGGGCTGCTCCTGCCCCCCCCCTCCCCGCCGTGGCCGTGTGGCCGGTCGCTTTGGTGGGGCTCGCAAATTATGGTGCTCTCGACTCTGGATTCACTATTGTTTTAAAACTGCTGCTAAAGGCTAGTGCTGTGGCGGGGGCGGGGGGGCCCACAGAGCCCTGGGGACCCCAAACCACCCGGGGGGGCCCCTGGCTGGTGGGGACCCCCACACTCCCTCCCTGCTGCGGTTGGCGGTAGCTCCCAGCACGGCTTTGGGGCTGGAGGGGGCCTGGCCACCGGAGCACGCCGAGCTGGCCCTCGCGTGCCCCGGGGCTCGAGGATGGGGGGGGTCTGGGCACCCAGAAACACAGGGGGACCACCCTGAGCCCCCCCCCGCCACCGCCCGGGGAGGGCACGGTGACGTGGGGGCAGCCTGAGCCCCTCCGGCTGCGGGAGGGGGCCGCAATTTGGGGTCCAAGGGGCATAATGGGGCTAGGGGGGGGCTCGGAGGGGCCCTGTCCCCCCCCAGCTCCGTGTCCCCCCCGCGTGGCAGAGCCAGCGGCCACCCAGGGCCCTCCCGGGCTCCAGATTTGTATTTTTGCGCACGTACTCCATCCCGTACGGGTAGTTGAGCCGTTGTGAGGTCTGTGTGTCCCATTCGTGGGTTGTGGCTGCCCCTGTAAATAAAACTGCATCTTGACTTGGTATCTCTGGCTCGTGGCTGCCGTGCGGCACCAGGGCCCCGCTTCGTTACCTGTGTTTAATTAAGCAGGGGCATCGCTTAAAGCCATCACTTCCCCAGCCTGGCTCCCTTCACCAAAATCTGCTTGCGGGGCTGGGTTTTTTTAAACAAATACTTCCCAAAAGCGCGGGGAACGCAGCAGGGGAGCGAGCCGGTTGCGGTTTCGCCGGCAGCCGCCCCTCGGGCAGGAAGGTGAGCGCTCGGGCTGACGTTACACGTTTTATTTGCTTTTAAAAAAAGTCTCTGGGAGGAAGCCGCAGCCCGTTCCGGTGCAGGGCCCCAGGCTCGTAGCCGCCTCGCCCTTCGCCACGGCCGAGATCCGGCCCCAGAGAAGGGGCAGGACGCGTGCGGGGCACGATGCTGGCCGGAGCGAGCACGGGACCTCGCCGCCGGAGCGAGCACGAGCGTGCGGAGCCAGCACGCTCACCAGGAGAGGAGCAGAGGGCAGGAACGGAGCCCGGCTGAGCGAGAGCAGCTCGCGCCCACCCGGCTCTCGTCCCCAGAGCTGCACCAGGGGCCGGCAGCGAGGAGGACGGTGTCTGGGGGGAGCACGGCCCCTTCTGCAGGGACAAAGTCCGGCACCGAGACCGGGAAGGACGCACCAAGCTCCCGCCGCGCCGGCTCCGGTCACTGTAACACCGCGGTGGAGAAAGCAGCGCCCGCCCGAGCGCCGCGCTCCCACGGGGACGGGGGAGAGGAGGCTGTGGCACCTCCCGGTCTGGTCCCTACTGTCCGTACATCCCGAACACCAGGAAGCTGAACAGGACGGTGACGCCGATCAAGGAGATGGTGGCCGGGGCGGTGAAGAGCTGCCGGTAGTTGATGCGGAGATACCAGATGACCGCCAGCACCACCATGACGGCGGGGACCATCAGGTTCCCCACGCCGAGGGGGGAAGCCACTGGTGTCGGGGGCGGCGGCGGCAGGGTCGGGCAGGGCGGTGGCGGCCGCGGCGCTCCGGGAGCGGTGGCAGTGGATGACGCAGTTGTCCGTGATGTGGAGCGAGCGCAGCGTCCGCCCCTGGTCCTGCAGCAGCTGCCCGCGATAGATGAACTTCATCTGGCTCTCCTGGCCCGGGAAATACTTGCTGCGGAAGGAGGGCAGAGGTGGGGCTCACGGATGCACCCAAAGCGACCTGGGGCTGGGGGAAAGGAAACCCCCCCTATCCTAAAACTGATGAGGGTCCCAGCTCAGGGGGACAGCGAAGGCACTGTCGTCTTTTAAACCTCGTCTTTTAAACTCGTTATTTTAAAAGCAGCACCTCCTCGTTATCTTTGGAGGGACCCCTCGGCAAAGCACGGGGGGGAGCGGCGCAGCGAGAACGGATGAAAACCCTCCTCTGCTCTCGGGCAGGAGGCTGGGGAGGGGGCTCTTTGTCCGAGGTGGGGGGGGTTGCAAGCAGGCAGCGTTCCCTCACGTTCCCCCTCTCCCTCGCGTCCCCCTCTCCCTCAGGACTCACCTCTTCAGGCCCCCCCACGGTGTCCTCGGGCCGGACCACGGCCACCTCCTCCGTCTCGTTGAGGAATTTGAGGCGGATCTTGATGAGGCCGGAGCAGAGGTCGCTGCCCCCCGGGGCGGGGGGCTCCCCGGGGCTGCCCGGGGCGCTGGGCTCAGCAGCTGAGGTCCGTTCGGGCAAGCTCCTGATGTCCAGCAGCCGCTCCAGGCCGGGATCGGGGTGGCTACCGCCAGCCCCCTGCTCCGCTGCCGGCCCCGACGCTGCTCCCCCTTCCTCTTCTGTCTTCTCCTCTGGGTTTTCGGGGGCCCTGGGGGGCTCCAGGGATTCGGCCGCCCCCGCCGTCCCCACGTAGCGCTCCACGGGGCCAAGCCGGATGACGGCCGCGTCCCCCGCCGCGACGATCGTTCCCAAAAGCTGGTTGCTGCTGTCAGCGACGTAGGTGGACAGCCACGCCAGGACCAGAGCCAGCACCAGCACCACGACGCCGGCCACCACCGTCACCTCGTCCCCCACCCCGCGGATGAAGGTGGCGGCGGGGGGCTCCATCTCCGCAGCCGGGATTTCCCCCGCTCAGCCCGGCAGCTCGCTTTTCGGCTCAGCTCCGCCACGCAGTCCCCGTGCTGGCTGCGAACCGGCCGTGCAGCGGCAGCGGGGACCCCCGGGGCTGCTCCGTGGTGGCGTTCGGCCTTCAAATAAATCCCGCTGCTGCTCCAACAGCACGAAGAGCTGGAGGGAAGGGAGAGTTCTTTACCGCAGACGCTTCCTTTTCATTACCGAGGTACTAAACCGGCGAGAGCTGGGGAGAGGGTGATGCCGTGGGGGCTCTGGGCGGGCAGGGGAGGTGGCAGCCCCTTGGCGAGCACGGGATTTCTTTGAAGAGGCAGAGCTTACGGCTCAGGAGTAATTACCGCGTCCCCGCTGGGAGGAGGGCGATGCTGTCGCTTCCTAGGCGCCAATTAGGAACACAGCACCTGTAATTACAGCCCGAGTGGAATCGGCCAGGGCAGGACGGAGCCGTGCGCTCAGCGGAGCCACGCTCACCTGGGCAGGGCCAGTGGAGGGTCCCGGTGGGCTCCCGAAGGCCCTCGGTGCCCAGCCGGGCTCACGCCACCCCCGAGCACCAGCCCCGCTCCTGGAAGGGAGCAGAGCGACGGCCGTCAGCCCGGTTCACGGCGGTCAAAGCCGTCCCGCTTCTCTCCGCAGAGGCCCCCTGCCCGGGGAAGGGGCAAACCCGGCGGGGGCGGGGCGGGGCCCGGCTGGGGGGGTTTAAACCCCCCGAGAGGGGGCGGGGGGGCCGGGCCGGCCCCGGCTGGGGGGCCCGGGGCTGCGCGGGGAGGCCCGGGGCGGGTCCTTGCCAGGCCCGGGGGGATCCCGGGGAGGCCCGGGGGGTCCCTGAGGGGCCCGGTGTTCCCGGGGGGGTCCTTACCAGGCCCGGTGAGGCCCGTGGTTCCCGCGGGTCCCGCCCGGCCCCGCCCGCACTCACCGCGTCCCGCCGCCGCCCACGCGCCGGAAGCGCCACGTCACAGCGCCGACGCCGCGGAGGGGGGCGGGAGGGCGCGTCGCGCACGCATTGCGTCACGGCCGCGGCCGCCACGCCCACTAGGCGTGGCCCGGCGCGCGCTGATGGCGCGAGGAGGGGGCGCGAGGGCGGAGCGCCCGGGTTCCGCCTCCGCGCGGGGGGAGTGGGCGGGGCCTCACCGGGAGGGGCGGGGCCACGGCGGGGGCGGGGCCGCGGGAGCCTCGTGCGTCCCCGGGGCCCGGCCGCCGCCTCCGGGGCTCGGCCGCCACCGCCCCGGGCCCGACCCCGGCCCCGGCCCCGGCCCCGGCCCCGGCCCGGCTGTTCCCCCCTCCGGGCCTGACCCCTCCGGGCCCGGCTGCACCCTCCAGGGCCCGGCCCCTCCGGAGCCCAACCCCTCCGGGCCTGGTTGTCCCCCCGCTCCGTGCCCAGCCCCTCCGTGCCCAGCTGCCGCCTCCCTGGGGCCTGGGCCCGACCCCTCCGGGCCCGGCTGTCCCCCCCTCCAGGGCCCAACCCCTCCGGGCCTGGCTGCTGCCTCCCACTCTGGGGCCCGACCTCTCCGGGCCCGGGTGTCCCCCCACCCCAGGGCCTGACCCCTCCGGGCCCGGCCGTGCCCCCCCAGGGCCTCCCGCCTCCCCTCCCCGGGCCCTATCGCCCCCAGGGCCCCTCAGCCCCCTCCCCGGGCCCTGTCCCAGCCGGTGCCGTGGCCGTCACCCCGCGGGGAAGGAGAGACCCCCAGAGCCGCCTCCGCCACCTCCTTTATTCCCACCGGGGCCGCCGGTTCCCCCCCCTTTCCCGCCGGGGCCCTCAGGAGAGGAGCCCCTGCAGGGGCAGCTGGAGGTAGCGGCGCAGGGCGGGCGGCAGGGCCAGCTTGGGGACAGCGGCGTGGCAGCGGGCGCCCAGGTGCCGCCGGACGGCGCAGCGGGCCAGGTGCTGCAGCCGGCGGGGCTGGCCCGCCATCCGCACCGCCGAGGCGTAGAAATCCCGGTGCTCCTGGGGAGGAGACGGGGGGTGAGGGAGCTGGGGTGGGGGACGCGGCAGGGGACCCCGCCACCCCCTTACCTCCCACAGCTCCGGGGGCACGGCCCCCACCCAGCTCTCGGCGGCGGGGACGCGGTCGTAGGCGTTGAGCACCACCTCCAGCGCCGGCGGGTGCCGGCAGCAGAACTTGAGCATCTACCGACACAGACGTGTCACCGAGGGGGGGGACACCGCCACCGCGTCCCCGTCACCCCCCACCCCCGGATTGCCCACCTTGGGGTGGACGGGGCCGGCGCCGTGGTCGAGGAGGAGGGCGATGGTTTCCTCGGGCCGCTGGTGCCGGTACTCCTCGACGGCGTGGATGGCGCAGTCCATGGGGGTGTAGCCAGCGCAGTTGGGGACGGTGGCGTCGGCCCCGTGCCGCAGCAGCAGCCGCGCCAGCCGGGGCTGCCCGTTCCCGCAGGCGTTGTGCAGCGGCGTGTGGTCCTTGCGGCCGGCGGCCCCGGGGTCGGCGCCGGCCTCCAGCAGCCGTTGGGCCACCCGGTAGTAGCGCTCGGCGTCCTCGGGGCGCTCGGCGGCGGCGCAGGCGGCGTTGAGGGGGGTCTCGCCCTGGCGGCTGCGGCGGGCGGGGTCGGCCCCGTGGCGCAGGTACAGCTCCACGTGGGCCACCAGCCCCTGCCGCGCCGCCACGTGCAGGGCCGTCAGCTGCCGGTCCCGCGTCCCCAGGTTCACCCGCGCCCCGTGCGCCAGCAGCAGCTCCGCGCACCTGGGGGGGGGCACGGGTGAGCGGGGGCTGGGACCCCCGGGACCCCGACACCCCCGGGGACCCCAGCGTTGGTGATTGGGTGGGGTGTGGCCTTGGGGCGGGGCCTGGCCTTGGGTGTGGATGATGATTGGGCAGGGCTTGGCTTTGGGGTGGGGCTTGGCCTTGGGTGTGGCTGGTGACTGGATGGGGCTTGGCCTTGGGGCGGGGCCTGGCCTTGGGTGTGGATGGTGATTGGGCGGGGCTTGGCCTTGGGGCAGGGCTTGGCCTTGGGTGTGGATGGTGATTGGGTGGGGCTTGGCCTTGGGGTGGGGCTTGGCCTTGGGTGTGGATGGTGATTGGGCGGGGCTTGGCCTTGGGGCAGGGCTTGGCCTTGGGTGTGGATGGTGATTGGGCAGGGCTTAGCCTTGGGGCGGGGCCTGGCCTTGGGTGTGGCTGTGATTGGGTGGGGCTTGGCCTTGGGGCAGGGCTTGGCCTTGGGTGTGGCTGTGATTGGGCAGGGCTTAGCCTTGGGGCGGGGCTTGTCTATGGGGGTTTATAAGTGGTGGGCATGGCTTGGGTGGGAGGCGGAGCCTGACATGCAGATGAGGCCAGCTATGTGGGCGGGGCTCAGGGGGTGGGTGGAGCTTTGCTGGCAGGTGAGGGTGGGTGGGGCTTGGCATGCAGATGAGGCTGCTCATGTGGGTGGGGCCTGGTATGCAGATTGAGTGGGTGGGGCCCGGCCCTTGGACAGGGCCTTGGCTGGAGCATGGGTGGGGTGTGCGACAAGGGCGGGGCTTGATATGCAGATGAGGGGCGTGGCCGGGGTGGGCGGGGCCCGGGGCGTACGGGAGGCTGTCGGGCGTGGTGCAGAGGTGGAGCGGGGCCGAGCCCTCGGCGCTGAGCAGGTTGGGGTCAGCCCCGAAGGCCAGGAGCAGGCGGGTGCAGTCGGGGCGGGGGGCGGCCGCGCTGTCGTGCAGGGGGGCCCGGCCCCCCACCACCGCGTCCACCTCCGCCCCCCGCAGCAGCAGGTGCCGGGCGCAGTCGCCGTAGCCCCGGCTGGCGGCGATGCGCAGGGCCGACGTCTGCTGCCGGCGGGGGCTCAGCACCCACAGCCCTGCCGGAGGGGGAGGCGTCAGTCGGGGGGCACCCATGGGGGCTGCCCACCCACCCACCCACCCTGCACCAGACCCCCCACCCACCCACCCGTACCCCAGCCCAGGGCGCTGGTTGTGAACCCCGGCATCCCCCCACCTCCACAAAAAGCCCCTGGGGGAGCAAACTGGGGTCACCCAGTCTTTCCCGAGCCGTCCTCCCTGTCCCACCACCCCTAAAAATCAGAGCAGCCACCCCTCCTCCCCCCAGCCCCCACCTTTATCCCCTCAGCCCTCGCCCCAGACCCCCTGTTATTTCGCAGGGAGCCCAGCGGGGAAGGGAAGGGACCGCCCCGGCCCCAACACAGCCCCCGGCCCCGTACCCTGCTCGGGCGACCACACCAGCTCCTCGCTGACCGTCTCCATGACCAGGTTCGTGGTGGTCTCATCCTTAAAGATGCTCTTGATGCGCAGGAGGTCCCCAGTGTAGAGGGCGTTGTGGACGGCGGGGTCCCGGCAGTACTGGGGCCGCCGGGAGGGGGTCAGGGGGGGCCGGGGGCTCGCCGGCAGGAACCGACGGGTGGCCGATTCCCGAGCCAGGGCTCGCCGGCGATCCTCCTGCTCCAGCAGCTCCCGCTGGAGCCGCAGCGAGCGCAGGGCAGAGGAGGTGAAGGCGAAGGTTTCCTGGGCCATGGGCACCCCGGGAGGGCAGGGGGAGGCTGGGGGGCCGGTGAGCTGCCTCCTGCGCCTGGGGGGGTTATAAATAGGGCTGTGCCCCACGCACAAATGCTGAATCAAGAGCCCAAACCAGGCCACCCTATAAATAACTCCCCCGGGGTGGTAAACAGAGTCACGTTGGCGCGGGGCTGCCAGGGAGTTTAACCTGTTGGTGGGTGCGAGATGGGGACGGGCCCGAGCGGCTGGGACCCGGGGACCCCCCAGCCCTGCAGGGCTGGGGCTGCACAGGGGCCCCGGGGGTAACGGCACCTTGTGCCAGGGGGAGGAGAGGGAGAGCGGGGACCCCCCCAGGCGAAGGGTTTGGGGTGCTGCAGCTCGGCAGAGAGGGGACAGAGGGGCACCGCTGGCTGCGGTGGCAGAGGGAACGGTGACACAGGAGCAGACGGGGCGAGGTAGGGACAGAACCACCCTTTAATGCGGGTTTGGGAGCCAAGAGGGGCCGGCCCGGAGGAGTGGGGACAGGCGCCGAGGCCGTGTCCACCCAGGGCTCCCCAGGTCCCCCCAGCTCTCGGCTCCAGAACAAACACAACAGACAGACAGAGGAACAGGCGGGCACCGGTGCCATCGCCTGCTTGCTTGGCGTCCTCCCCGGGCCGGTTCAGCCCAGACCGTGCCAGCAGTAACCGTCTCCCCGGCCCCGGGGCCGTGCCGCAGCCCCCCGAGGTCAGCAGCAGTCAGCTTGGGCCGGAGCAGAGAAGAAATCCTCAGGCAGCTCCCCCAGGAGCCCATCCAGGTCATCTGCACCGGCACAGGGAGGACAAAACACGAGTTTTACACGTGTATAAAGGAAGAATCGACTCCACGTACCGGGACGCGGTGAGATGAGACCCCCTTTGGCGTTACAGGGGAGGGGAGACACCGCCCAGCCCCAGGGCCTGTTTTCCGCAGGACACTGAGCTTTTCCTCCCCGCCAGCGCGGGTCCAACTCACCCATGTCGCAGCCGTCAGCTCCCACTGGCTCTTCTCGCCCAGGCCCGGGGCTCTGCGGGTGCAGGGAGAAGCCCCCGGGAGACTGCTCTGTGCCGTGGCTGCCTGTCCTCCACCGTCCCCAGTCCCCAGGGGCAGGGACACCCCAGGGGGGCTGCGCGGGGTGGTCCTGTAGTAGCCCAGCCTGGGCAGGGACCTGCAAAACCCAACAGAGATGAATCGTTGGGGGCCCACAGGAGGATCGGTTTGTCCCTCCCAAGCTTCCCTCTTCCTCCCCGGTTACTCTCAAGGGTCCACGCGGTCCAGACCCCCTGGTAACACCCTCAGGGGGTCCCAGCATCCCTGTGCCTCCAGGGCCAGCAGCACCGTGCCCTCCCTCACCTCCCGCTGTGCTGGCAACGGCTGAGAGAAGCTGCCTTCGGGCTCTGGCGGGTAGATCTTGAGCAGGTTGTTGGGGGTGACGTTGAGGTAGTGGTTGCGGTGGGACGGGGAGAAGACGCTGACCTGCGAGGACAGAGTGGTGGGTCGGAGCCAGAGCTCCGGCTTGCGATGGCACCGCCGGCCGCAGCCCAGGAGGAGCTGGCAGAGCCCCTTCTCCTGTTCCCGTGGAATCTGAGCCCCGCAGCTGGACACAGTGACCATGGGTTAGCGGCGCCTGTGGCGGAAACGGCCCCAAACGCGTTGCTGCTGCCAGAGATCTGCCTCCGCGTCTCCTACCTGCTTCAGGAGCAGCACCGAGCCGGGCCTGAGCTCACTCTGTCTGTCTTCCAGCAGCAGGCGATGTACTGTGCCCTGCATCTCTCCTGTGGACGAGGAGGGGGCCCGTTAGTCATGGGGAGCGATGGCCGGGAGCCCCAGCCCAACCCAGGCACGAGCACGGCCGCGCTCACCAGTCGGGTCCCTGAACACGGCACCAGCGTCCACGTTGGTCCTGGTCAGGGTCTTGATCATTACCGCCATGCTGGGGACCTTGTTCTTCGGGAGCTGCTTCAAGGCTGCCTGCACACACAGACCCTCATCACGCCGATGTCCCCGAGGGCAGCCCCGCAAGGCCACGGCACAGCTGCAGGCAGCCCGGACCAGCCCCCTCCCCACGTTGATGCCCAGCCCTGGAAACAGCTCCAAGGGGAGAGCCAGGAAGCCAAGTCCCCGGAGCCAGTGCCCTCACCTGGGGCTCCCCTCACCTTCCGCAGCACCATGACCACGCTGTAGGTCCTGAGGAAGCAGCCGGGGTCCCTCTCGTCCAGCCCGAGCTCTGTCTTCATGGCAAGCCAGGGGCCCTTCCCGAAATCCTCTTCTGTGGGTGGAGAGGAGCTGGGCAGTCCCTGGAGTCACAGGACAAGCACGGTCACCACCCCGGCGCAGAGCCAGCGTGTCTCGTGGCCCCAAGGGAAGCCCCAGGGACTCCCTCCCCTTCCAGCATCACCCTCTGAAAGCCATGGCCTCAGGGACTGCCCGCAACAGCGCTGCCAGGATTCACATCCAGCTCCGCACTGAAGCGGGGGGTTACCTCTGTCCGTGGCTTCGCCACAGCCCCGTGAGCCGGAGTTTGGGGAGCAGAAACGAGGATTTCCTCCAGGAGCTTCCCAGAGTGCTTACAGGAGAGAGAGAGAGACACGTCACGGGGCACCCAGGGGAGGCTCCGAGGCTGCCCCGGGGTTTTGCATCCCATCCCATCCCATCCCATCCCCTGCACCCACCTGCTGGGGCAGGATCCCAGCGGGCCCCGGGAACCTGCGAGTCTTCCTCTGCGGTGGGAGACAGGGAGCAGCCCCGGGTGCTTTGCTGGCTGCCGTCACCAGCTGCACGAGGTGGTTGGTGACCACGGGTGTCTGCAGGCTGCCCGGGGCCGGCCTGAGCGGCTGCCTTGGCGGGGGTTCCACGCAGCTCATCAAGGCCGGCGGGTTGGCAGGGGGCAGCCGGGGCGGGGGGCAGCTCTGCTGGGGAGCCTGCGCCGGGGGGGTCCGGGGCACCCGCAGCCCCACGGAGGAGCTGCTCGCTCCCGGCTGGCACGGGGATGCTTGGAAAGGCCTCGGAGCCGGGCCCCGGGGAGCGGGGATGGAGCCCCAGGAGCCGCCTGGCTTTCCCAGGGGGGTGGAGGGCCCGGGGGGGCAGGCACCAGCTGCGCCGGGCCGCAGCACCAGCTTGGGAGCGGGAGCTGCCTGCGGGGCGGGCAGGGGGTCCTGCCTGTCCTCTGACCCCCCGGCGCTGGGGCAGCCCAGCTCCTCTCCCACCCGCAGCTTCTTGGGGGCCACCCATTCCTGGGGGCTCTCCTGCCCCGTGTGTATCCGTGGGGGCTTCTCCCCCCGGCCTGGGGGCAACCGGGCAGCACCGGCCCCCGCCAGCAGCTCGGGGCCCTCCAGCTCCATGCAGGCAGCCAGGAAGAGGTCGTTGTCCAGCTCATCCTGGGGGGCCGCTCCCCCGGCCGGGGGCTGCTCCCCCTGCCCGGCGAGGGGCCGCAGGCCGGGGGCTTTACCGGAGCGGTGACCGAGCTGGGGTCCCAGCGGGCGGAGGGGCTGCAGGCCGGGGGCTGGGGACGGCACGCTGGGAGGGAGCGGGCCACCGGCGGGTGACAAAGGTCCGGGGACCACGAACTGGTTCTCTGCGTCCTCCACGGCGGAGAGGAAATCCTGCGGGGGGAGAAGGCAGCGGTCAGCCAGCGAACCCCCCCCAGGGCCACCCGTGGGGTGGCCGGGCCAGCGCAGGCCCCGGGGCTGGCCCCGTCCCTCACCTCGTCCGCCAGGTCCCCGTCGGCCCCGAACAGCTTCTGGAGGCGGCAGGCCTGAGGGCGGGGGGCAAAGCCGGGGGGAACCGGTCACGGAGACCCCCCGGGGGCCGGGGGGGCTCCCCGCTCCCTCCCCTCCGGGTGAAGGGGGGGGACGCCCCGCTCCCCCGTGGCCGGGCCCGGCCCGCGGGGCCCGCAGCGGACCCCGAGGGCCCCGCGGCGGAGGCCGCAAACCCTCCCCCACCACCCCGGGCCCGCCCCACGGGGACCCCCAACCTCCTCAAGGGGACCCCCAAGGACCCTACTCGCCCCCCCCGGCCGGGCCATCGCCATCCCCCCGGTCCCGGTCCCGGTCCCGTTACCATGGCAGCGGCGCGGCCCAGGCCCCGGAGGCGGAAGTGGCGGGGCCGGGACGCGAACCCGCGACCCCACGGAGGGCGGGAACGGCCCCTTTAAGGGCCGCGCGCCGCCTGTCGGCGGGCAGGAACGCGGCCGCGCCTCTTAAAGGGGAGGTGGCAGCACCGCCCCCCCCCGTCCGTCCGTCCGTCCGTCCCGCCCGTCCGTCCCTCCCCAGCCCCGCGGGTCGCTGCCGCCCCGGCTGGGCCCCGCCGCTCCCCGCGGTGACTCACGGCGGCCCCGGCCCGGGGTGATTCATCCCCGCACGGCCCCGCGTGGGCCGCGCGCAGCCCCGCGCCCCCCGGCCCTCGCACACGAGCGTGCAATTGCGCGCCGGCCCGTCGCACGCGCTCGCACACACGTGCGGCTGCATGCCAGCCCGTTGCACGTGCATGCACGTGCATGTGCGGCTGTGTGCAGGCCACCGTGCACAGGGCACACGTGTGTCATTGCACACCCGCTTCTCATCGATGCACGCGCACGCGTGCGATTCCCTGCCAGGCTGTTGCACACGCACGTTCACACACGTGTATTCACACACTCACATGCAAGAGCAATTGCACACCCAGGCTCTTGCACATGCAGACGTGTGTGACGTTGCACGCTGCCCTGTCGCACATGCTCATATGTGTGCTATTGCACACTTGGCTGTCACATGCATGCGTGCCATTGCACGCCAACCCGTGGCACGCTCGTGTGCCATCGCACACCAGCCCATGGCGTGCACACTCACAGACGTGTCATTGCACACCAGCCTATAGTGCACACGCGCTGACATGTCCTAGCTCATCACACGCTCGCACATGTGGCCTTGCACACCAGCCCGTGCTGCACACTTACACTGGTGCTCTTGCACACCAACCTATGGTTCACCTACACACTCACGTGTGTGCCATTGCTAGCACATGGTGCACGCTCACTCGCATCATTGCACACCAGCCCCTAGTGCACGCACACTCTTAGCTCATTGCACAGTAGTGCGTGGTGCACGCTCACATGCGTGCTACTGCACCCCAGCCCATGGTGTGCACATGCATGTACTCACACAGGTGTGCAACTGCACACTGGCTCACGGTGCACGCTCACACTCACATGTGCAATTGCACACCAGCCTGTCACATACTGACACATGGGCCGTTGCACTAGGTCATGGCGCACACTCACACGTGTCCCGTTGCACACTATCACACAGTGCACGCTTACACACACAGGTGACCCATTGCACACTAGCATGTGGTGCACGTTCGCACACATCCCATTGCAAACTAGCACACAGTGCACGCTCACACTCACGTGTGCTGTTGTCTGTCACATCCTGATACATGGGCCATTGCACTAGACCACGGTGCACACTCACGCACACTCACGTGTCCCATTGCACACTAGCATGCAGTGCACACTCACACACATTCACACACACCATATTGCACACAAGCGTGCAGTGCATGCTCATGCACTCACACGTGTCCCACTGCATGCTAGCACACAGTGCACACTCACACACACTCATATGTGTCCTACTGCACACTAGCATGCGGTGCACACTCATGCTCACGTGTCCCATTGCACGCTAGCACATGGTGCACACTCACGCACGCTCGCATGCGTCCCACTGCACGCTAGCACGCGGTGCACACTCATGCGTGCTCACACGTGTCCCGTTGCACACTAGCACACAGTGCATACTTATGCACATTCACACACGTCCTATTGCACACGAGCACGCTGAGCACGCTCATGCACTCACACGTGTCCCATTGCACGCTACCACACGGTGCACACTCACGCACGCTCACACGTGTCCCACTGCACACTAGCACACAGTGCACGCTCATGCACGCTCACATGTGTCCCGTTGCACGCTAGCACATGGTGCACACTCACGCATGCTCACGCGTGTCCCATTGCACACTAGCACGCTGTGCACACTCACGCGCGTCCCGTTGCACACGAGCACGCGGCGCACACTCACGCATGCTCACACGCGTGTGCCATTGCACACACACCCGCCACGGCCCCTTTAAGGCTCCCCCCCCCCCTCGGCCGGACTCCGCCCCCGGGGGAGGGGGAAGGGGAGGGGGCCGAGGCTATTTTTAGCGCAGGGTTCCGTCACGTGACGGCGAGTGACGTCACCGAATGTTGTTGTCGGGGCGGGCGGGGCCCCGCTGCAAAGATGGAGGGGCGGCGGGGCGCGCGCGGGGCGGCGCGGCCGGGCACCGCGCAGGTACCGGGGGGGCCATGCAATGCAGGGGGGGGGGCTGCAAGGTGGCGGGGGCCGTGCAATGCGGGGGGGGGCCAGGCAGGGCGGGGGGGGCGGGAAATGGGGGGGGGGCAGCGAGCGATGCGGGGCGGGGGGAGCGGCGGCGGGGGGGGGGGTCGGTGCAACGTGGGGGGGGCACTGTGCACCGCGGGGGGGCTGCAGGGTGTGGGGGAGCCGTGCAGCGGGGCTTGCGCCATGCAATGCTGGGGGGGGTGTGTTGCAATGCTGGGGGGGGGGTTGCAATGCTGGGGTGGGGGGGTTGCAATGCGGGGGGGCCCCGTGCAATGGGGTTTGCTCCATGCAGAGCGGGGGGGGGCCCGTGCGCCAGCGCGGCGGCGGCTCCGCAGCGCGGGGCCCTTTGCAGCGGGGGGGGCCCCGTTGCACCGCGCCGGGCTCGGGGCTGCCCGTACCGCCCCCCCCCCCCCGGGGTCCGTCGCGCCGCGGGGGAGCCGAGCGTGGCCCCCACGCGTGGCCCCTCCCGGCCCCCATCTCGGGGCGATGCCTCGGGGGGGCTGCAGCAGCCCCGGGGGGGGGGGGGGACAGGCCAGCCCCGAGTGTGCGTGTGTGCGTGTGTCCCCGTGGGGCTGGCACCCACCCCGCTGCAGGGGACCCGCGGGGTGGGGGGGCCCACCCGTGCCCCTGTGGGGTGGCACCGCAGGGGGGGCCCAGGGGCTGCGCTTGTGCCCCCCCCGTTTTCCTGCAGAGCCTTGTGTAACGCTGCCCCCCCCGGGTCCCATCGCCTCCCCCCCCCCGGGACCCCTCTGTGGGTGCCCCACGGAGCCCTGGGTCCCCCCTGTCCCCGGGAGCGGGGCCGCATCCTGCCACCGCCAGCGGATGCTCAGGGCCGGGGGGGGCACGGTGCTGGATCCAGCCCCAAGCAGATGTTTGGGGAATTTGAGGGGGACACGCACCCCCGCCCCGCGGTGCTGGATGCGGCCCATGGCTCTGCCCTCGGGTGGGTGCTCAGGGGGACCCCGCGGTGCTGGGTCCGGCCCTCGGCTCCGTGATGCTCTCGGCTCTGAGCAGCCCAGGGCCCCCCCAGTTTGGTGCTGATGGGGGTTTCTCATGGGGTGGGGGGGTTGAACTGGGCAGGATGGGGGCCAGGGGTGCTGACGAGGGTGCTTGGTCCTGCAGGGCTCCCGGGCGGCGCGGGCACAGCCCCAGCGCCCCGGCCGGCGCTGACGGCCTCTCCGGACACCCGCCTCTCCGCCTCGCCCCGGCACCGCTGTCACCCGCCGCCCGCCATGGACCCCCAGAGCGACGCAGGTGAGACCCGGGGACGGCGGGGTGGGGGGGGGCTGCACCCAGCCGGGCACCCTGCCCTGCGCCGGGCATCGTCCCCGTCCCCCCTGCACGGGGGTCGGGTCCCCGCTGTGGCCCTGGAGCCCCCCGACCTCGCCCTGGCACCCATCGGGTGTCAGGGGGGGACAGGGACCGGCGACGTGCCACCGCGGCGTCTGACCCGGCGCGGCACATCAACACCGCGCGCCCGCCGCCACTGCGCGGCTCATTAGCACCCGCGTGGGTGTCACCGTGCGAGACGGGCGCGTGCGGAGCGGCGGCGGGCGCAGCGCCGGGGCTGTGCCAAGCCGCCCTCTTCCCCGGTTATCCCGGCCTCCCGGCATCCGCCCGCCACGGGGGGAAACTGAGGCAGGGGTCAGACCGCCATGGTGGCGCGGGTCGCGCGCCGCAGCCGCTTCGGCTCTTTATGGGTGAAATCCGGCGGCACCGCTCGGCGATGGGTCCCTGCGGCGGACCCTGATGTGCCAGACGTGGGGTCCCCTCGGTGACATCCCGTGGCGGCACACGGGGACGGCCTGGGTGACCGCGGGCTGCCGCGAGGGCCGTGCCCGCGCTATATCGGCTGCCGCTGGCTCCTCGTCAGAGCCGCCCTGTAATTACCCCGCTGGGAATTCCAGCGACATCTGGACGCACGCGTGGCCCCCGACGCTCGGCCGGGGACGAGCGGCTCCGCCGACCCCTGCGGGCGCCTGCAGCCTTCGGGGCTCTCGGCAGGGGAAACTGAGGCACGGGGTGGTGGCAGAGCCCCCTCATCCCGCTCGATGGAGCTGGGGACTCGCCGTCGGTTTGGGACAGGGCGTGCGCGTCCCCTCTGTCCCCAAACCCCACTCCGGCACCGCTCACCCCTGGTGCTGCCGCTGCCTGCCGGTATTTTTGGAGCGGGCACAGTGCTGGAGTGCCGCCCGGCCGTGCCTGGCACGGGGCTGGCACGCGGCGCGGTGGCACGGGGACACGGCCCGGCCGCCTCTGCCCATCCTCGCGGCGCTTTCCTCGGTGTCCGCCCCGGCCGCGGCTCCGGATCCGGCTGGGGCTGAGCCTGGGGGGCTTCAGGAGCCCCTTGGGAGATGCTTTCATGGGGTGAAGCCCTTCAGCTGCTGTGATGAGTTGGGCAGGTCTCAGCCGGGCATCCCCGGGGCTGTGCCTGTCACAGGGATGTGGCAGAGGGCACCCCAGAGCCTGGGGGGTCCCCAGTTACCCTTTGGGTGCTCAGTGTCCCCCAGGGCTCTCCGCTTGCACCCCTTTCCCATGCTCACCCCAAAGCCGGGCTGCATTTGGGAGGGGCGTCCTGCAGGAGCTGAGCACCCCCCGGCATCGCACGGGTGGTGGTGCCATCCCCGGGGGTGCCTGGGGGTCCCCACTTGAGGGTTCCCCCCATCCCACAGATGTGCCACCACCTCTGGATAGGGCTGCCCGTGCCAGGCCGCCTCCCTGCCCTGCCGAGGGGCTGCCCGCATCCTGCCTGCGCCGGGGTGCCGGCCGGTGCGTGCCGGGGGGTGTCCGGCAGCCGGGAGGGCTCGTTCCCGTGGCCTCCTGCCCGCTGGCGGCACCAGAAATAGCTGGGCTGACGTCAAGCCCCAAAGCACCCCGGGGGGGCGGGGGGCAGCCCATAAATATCCCGGCTATTAAAAGTCTTGGCTTGGGATTAACGCGCTGGTAAATAAACGTGGCTGGTGCCGGCGGGGGGGTTACGCGCGGCCGGAGGGGCGGCAGCGGGGCGCGGAGGGGTCCCCGTCCCCGGGATGGGGGGGTGTCACCGCCTCAGCCCATCGTCACCCCTGGGCGCAGCCCCGCTGAGCCGCTTCGGGTCACTGATCCGGCAGAAAATGTGCTGAGTCGGCATCTGCGCCCCCCGCGCCCACCCAGGGACCCCCGTCCCCCTGGGGGGGGTCACGGGTGGGGTGGGGGGGGCCGCTTGCCTTCGCTTTCCTGGAGCGGGGGCTAATCCCCCTCCGCGTAACCCGGATTTTATTCCCGGCAGCACTGATGTGGATTAACGTCCCCGGCAATTAGGGGGGGCGGCGGGATGGGGCTGGGGGTGCCCTGGGGGGGGTCGTGGTGATCCCGTCCCCCCGTGCAGGGGCAGCCGCTCTCCCCCGGGCCCCAGGGCAGTTTGGGGTGCAGCCGGGTGGCCCCGGAGGGGGCTGTGTCACCGGGGGGGACACACACGGCGCACCCCGTCCCGCGGGAGCCGTCGTGGCTCCCCCCGGCACGCCGCCCTATTTATAGCCAGCTCCTCCCGTGCGCCGGCTATTGCCAGGCGCCGGAGAGAAGAGCCCAGCCGGGGCGGGGGGGACGCCCGCGGGGTGGCTGCGGGCGAGGGGGGGCCCACCCAGCCCCACCCTGCCCGGGCCGGGGGGCCGGAGCCGCTCCCCTCGCCCCTAACTCCGGGGATGCTCGGTGGCCGACGGCTCCCCCGTGCCAAGGGGGGGCTGGGTTTGGGGGGCTGAGGCTGGGGGGGACACGCGTGCCCCAGGGTCCCCCCCCGCGATGCCGCAGCCCGTTTACAAGGGGGACGGGTGTTTCTCTGCAGAGGGGGGGTCCGGCTGCGAGCCCTCGCTGGAGCTCCTGTCCCGTGCCCAGCTCCACGCCGCCCTCCCCGCCCCAGGTGAGTGCTGGGGGGGTCCCGTCCCCCCTGTCCCCCTTGTCCCCCTCCCAAACCCGGTGGCATCCCGCCTGGAAGCAGTCCTGTCCCCGAGCCTTGGGACATTTCAGCTGCATGTCCCCACCCAAGGGTCTCCCTTCTCGCGGGGCTGGGGGGGCACCCGGGATGTGCCCCCCACCATCGTTCCCGTGCCGGTGGCACCCGCGGTGCTCTGGGCCGGATCCTGCCCCAGGAGCCTGGCACCCACAGGCAGGGCTTCCCCCCCACCCCAAAAAAAAGTTTTGGGCTGTCCTGTCCCTGGGGTGGGAGATCGGCTGTCCCCACGCCGGGGGGGTGATGACACCCACCGGTGATTTTTAGCGCCAGGACCCTGAGCCACTTGGCTCTGCCCGGCCAGATCCTCACCCGCCACGGTCCTGGCTGTGCCGGGGGGTCGCAGCGTCTCCCCCCGGGGATGTGGGGTCCCCGGCTGCTCCGCACCGGCTCAGGTGGTGGATTTGGGTGCTGCTGCGGTGGCACACGGGTCGCAGGTGGATGTGGGGAGGTGGCCGTGGTCTGGCACGGCGGGGTTTAAGCGTGGCACGGTGTGATGGCGTGGGGGTGTGCGTGCCCTCGCACGGGTGTGCAAGGGGGGGAGCTGCTCTCTTTGTATGGGTGTGCAAGAGGGAGAGTTGGTCTCTTTGCATGGGTGTGCGCGGGTGTGCAAGGGGAAGAGTTGCTCTCTTTGCACAGGTGTGCAAGGCGGGGAGCGGCTCTCCTTGTACAGGTGTGCACGGGGGGGGAGCTGCTCCCCTTGCACGGGTGTGCATGGGTGTGCAAGGGAGAGAGATGCTCTCCTTGCATGGGTGTGCACAGGTGTGCAAGGGGAAGAGTTGCTCTCTTTGCACGGGTGTGCAAGGGGGAGAGCTGCTCTCCTTGCACAGATACGTGCAAAGGGACCAGCCTTCCTTGCACGGGTGTGCATGGGTGTGCAAGGGGGAGAGCTGCTCTCCTTGCACAGATACGTGCAAAGGGACCGTCCCTCCTTGCACGGGTGTGCCCAGGGCTGGCTCTCCCTGCACGGGCGACCCCAGCGATGGCAGTGCTGCCCGTCCTGGCCTGCCCCGTGGCAGGGATGGGTCGGGGGTCACTGGGAGGGTCCCAGCCCCCCCCGTGTCCCCGTTACCCGCAGCACCCCATGGGGACGCTGCCAGCCCTCGCAGAGGGACCTGGTGCGCTGGCCCGGGGGCCCTTCGGTTTGGGGGGGCCGTGGACACTGAGGGGTTAAGCAGCCCCCGTCCATCCCAGGGAAGGGGCTGGGTCCGGGGGGGGCCTGGCGTGGGGCCGCAGGGTGGTGGCCCAGGGTGGTGGCCCCCCCGGCAGGGTGGTGGCCCCGGCCCCTCGCCAGCCCAAAGCCACTTCTGAGCCCCTAAGTGCAGGTTTGGCTGGGGCTGGGCCGGCTCCTGCCCCGGCCCCTCCCGGGGCTATTTTTAGCCCCCCCGGGGGCCACCCCACCCCCCAAACCCCGGTGCTGGGTGCTGCCCCCCCCATTGCACCCCAGCACCCACCGGAGGTGGCTTTGTGTGTGTGTCCCCAAAGTGGGGGGCTGTCAGGTCTGGGGGGCTGCAGGGGCACCCCCATGCACCCCTCACCCCAAATCTGCCCCACGGGTGTGGGGCAGCCCCAGGGCCAACCCCCCCAGGGTGAATCTGGGGGGGGCTGGGTGTTCCCCCACCCCATGGCCCCTCTTGTGTGTTGGGGGGAGGGGCTGGCACTGACTGGGGGGCTGCTTGGCACTGGGGGCACTGGTACATACTGGGGGGGCTGGTTGGGATATGGGGGGGGCTGGTTAGCTTGGGGGTGCTGCCTGGCGTGGGGGGCTGGTTCATGCTGGGGGGGCTGACTGGTGCTGGGGGGGGGGGCTGGCACTGGGGGGGCTGGTTGGTACTGGGGAGTGCAGTGTGGTACTGGGAAAGGGGGGCTGGCAGGTTTTTGGGGGGGCCGGCTGCCCCCGGGGGGGGCTGGCAGAGCCGGGGGGGGGGGGGGATTGGCGCCCGAGCTCGGTGACACGGTGATGGTGACGTCCGCGGGTCCGTCCCGGGCACACGTCAGTGCCCGACGTGCAGCCACGCGCGCCGCGGGGGGCCGGGGCGCATTAGCATGCAGCGCGCACCCCCCGCCCCCGCCTTCCTGTTTGCGTGGGGATGGGGTCCTGTCCGTCCGTCCGTCCCCCCCGCCGTAGCCTTCTGTCCGGGGGGGGGGCAGGGGCCCGGGTGCCTGGGTTCCCTCCCCGTGTCCTTGGCTGATGGGGGGGAGCTCGGTGGCTGCTGGGGGGTTTATGCCCATCCCTGGGTTGGGGCTTTAGGGGGGGATGTGTTTGGGGGGGGGGGTCGATCCTGCCCCCCCCGGTTGCCCTCTGGGCCAGTTGTTGCATGGTGCAGATGTGGGGGCTCGGCTTGTGGTGACCCCCCTGTTTTTTGAGTGGGGGAGGGAAACTGAGGCACAGGGCTGATTCAGGACCCTTGGAGCTGGTGGGGGCCCCCCGGGCCCCCCCTGCCCCCGGCAGCCCCCCCAGCTGCCCCCCGTTGCAGGGAATGCCCAGCCTGCTCCCTAAGCATGGCCCAGCTGCCCCCGTCTCTGGGACACCCCCAAACTGCCCCTCGGTGTGCTCCGGCTGCCCCCCGTCCCTGGGACACCCCCAGACAGCTCCCTAAGCCTGCCCAGCTGTTCCCCATCCCTGGGACCCCCCCAAACCACCCCCAGCTGCCTCCCATTGCTGGGACAGCCCCCCCCAAACTGCCCCCTGACTGCCCTCCATCCCTGGGACCCCCAAACCACCCCCAGCTCCCTCCCATCCCTGGGACACCCCCAAACTACCCCCTAAACATGTCCCAGCACCCCCCCATCCCTGGGACACCCCCAGACTGGTCCCAGCACCCCCCCCCCATCCCTGGGACCCCCCCCAAACAGCTCCCAGCACCCCCCCCATCCCTGAGACACCCCCAAACATGTCCCAGCACCCCCCCCCAATCCCTGGGACACCCCCAGACTGGTCCCAGCACCCCCCCATCCCTGGGACACCCCCAGACTGATCCCAGCACCCCCCCCAATCCCTGGGACACCCCCAAACAGCTCCCAGCACCCCCCCCAATCCCTGGGACACCCCCAGACTGGTCCCAGCTCCCCCCCCATCCCTGGGACACCCCCAGACTGGTCCCAGCACCCCCCCCAATCCCTGGGACACCCCCAGACTGCTCCCAGCTCCCCCCCCAATCCCTGGGACACCCCCAGACTGCTCCCAGCACCCCCCCATCCCTGGGACACCCCCAGACCACCCCTTAAGCCTGGCGGTGCCCGCAGGGGCAGAGGGGCCGGCGGAGGCGCGTGGGGCGCCCGAGGCGTGCGGGGAGCGCCGGGGGCCGGGGCTGGACGCGGCGGCGCGGGAGCGGCAGCTGCAGCGGGAGCTGCTGGCCCTCAAGCAGCAGCAGCAGCTCCAGAAGCAGCTGCTCTTCGCCGAGTTCCAGAAGCAGCACGAGCACCTCACCCGCCAGCACGAGGTCCAGCTCCAGAAGCACCTCAAGGTGGGCTGGGGGCGACGGAGCCATCGGGGGGCATCACCTGGCTGGGGTGATGGAGCTGTCGGGTAGAGGTTGGGGGTGCTGGAGCTGTGGGGCATCACCTATCTGGGGTGATGGAGCCATGGGGAGGGGTACTGGGGGTGGTGGAGCCATGGGGCATCCCATATCCAGGGTGATGGAGCCACTGGGGGGAGAATGGGGGTGATGGAGCTGTAGGCCATTGCTTGTCTTGGCATGATGGAGCTGTGGGGAGGGATTGGGGGTGATGGAGCCATGGGGCATCACCTGCCTGGAGTGATGGAGCTATTGGGAGGGGTACTGGGGGTGATGGAGCTGCGGGGCATTGCTTGTCTTGGGGTGATGGAGTTATGGGGCATCCCATGTCCAGGCTGCTGGAGCTATTGGGGGGAGATTGGGGGTGATGGAGCTGCTGAGCATTGCTTGTCTTGGGGTGATGGAGCTGTTGGATAGAGATTGGGGGTGATGGAGTCATGTTGCATCCTATATCCAGGGTGCTGGAGCTATTGGGGGTGATGGAGCTGTGGGGCATCACCTGTCTGGGGTGATGGAGCCATTGGGAGGGGTACTGGGGGTGATGGAGCTGTGGGGCATCCCATGTCCAGGGTGATGGAGCCATTGAGGGGATATTGGGGGTGCTGGAGATGTGGGGCACTGCTTGTCTTGGGGTGATGGAGCCATTGGGCAGAGATTGGGGGTGATGGAGCTGTAGGGCATTGCTTGTCTTGGCACGATGGAGCTGTGGGGAGGGATTGGGGGTGATGGAGCCGTGGGACATCCCATGTCCAGGGTGATGGAGCTATTGAGGGGAGATTGGGCATGATGGAGCTGTGGGGCATTGCTTGTCTTGGGGTGATGGAGCCATTGGGTGGAGATTGAGGGTGATGGGACCATGAGGTATCACCTGTCTGGGGTGATGGAGCTGTTGGGCAAAGATTGGGGGTGATGGAGCCATGGGGCATCCCACGTCCAGGGTGATGGAGCTATTGAGGGGACATTGATGGGGATGGAGCTGTAGGGCATTGCTTGTCTTGGGATGATGGAGCTGTGGGGAGGGATTGGGGGTGATGGAGCCATTGGGTGGAGATTGGGGGTGATGGAGCTATTGGGGACATATTGGGGGTGATGGAGCTGGGGGGGGGCATCACCTATCTGGGGTGATGAAGCTGTTTGGGGGAGATTGGGGGTGATGGAGCTATGGGGTATCACCTGTCCAGGGAGATGGAGCTGGAGAGCATCACTTATCCACAGTGATGGAGCCACTGGGGAGGGATTGGGGGTGATGGAGCCGTGGGACATCCCATGTCCAGGGTGATGGAGCTATTGGGGGTGAAGGAGCCATGGGGCATCCTATATCCAGGGTGATGGAACTATTGAGGGGAGAATGGGGATGATGGAGCTGGAAGGCATCACTTATCCACAGTGATGGAGCCGTTGGGGAGGGATTGGGGGTTGATGGAGCCGTGAGGCACTGCCTGTCTGGGGTGATGGAGCCATCGGGGGGGGGTGTCCTATGGGGTGTCGTACCCCGGGGTGATGGAGCTGGGGGGGGGTCAGGGCAGGGTGGCGCGTACCCCCCAGGGCCTGATCCACGGAGGGGGTGGGAGATGGGGGGTGTCTGTCCGTCTGTCCGTCCCCGAGCCCGCCCGTGCGGTCCCGCAGCAGCAGCAGGAAGCGCTGGCCGCCCGCCGGCAGCAGGAGCTGGAGCAGCAGCGGCAGCGGGAGCGGCAGGAGGCCCTGGAGCAGCAGCAGCGCCTGGAGCAGCTCCATGCCCTGCGCACCAAGGACAAGAGCCGCGAGAGTGAGCGAGGGGGGGGGCTGGAGGGGGGCCGGGGTGGTATCGGGGGCTGGGGGTGGGTGCAGGCTCCGGGGGGGTGCAATGGAGCTGGGGGGGGGGCTACGTGCTGCCCCCCCCCCCCATCCCAGCTGCATCCCCCCCAGGCGCCATCGCCAGCACGGAGGTGAAGCTGAAGCTGCAGGAGTTCCTGCTCAGCAAGACGAAGGAGCCGGGCACCGGCCCCCCCAACCATTCCCTTCCCCAGCACCCCAAATGTTGGTAGGTCACCCCCGAACCCAGATAACCCCCCCAAACCAGGGCGGGGGGGGGACCCAGGCGTCCTAGCGGGGTCTCTGCCGCCTTCGCCCCCCCCCAGGGCTCACCACACCTCGTTGGACCAGAGTTCCCCCCCCCAGACCGGCAGCCCGGGGACACCCCCATCCTACAAACTCCCCCTCCTCGGCACCTACGACGGCCGGGATGATTTCCCGCTCCGCAAAACCGGTGGGTGCCAGACCGCCGGCGGGGGGGATGCCGGGAACCGTGCCGGGGCTAACTCCGCTTCCCGGGTGCCCCCCCCGCAGCCTCCGAACCCAACCTGAAAGTGCGCTCGCGGTTAAAACAGAAGGTAGCGGAGAGGAGGAGCAGTCCCCTGCTGCGGAGGAAGGACGGCACCGTCATCAGCACCTTCAAGAAGCGAGCCATCGAGATCACGGGTGAGCCGGGGGCGCGCGGGCTGGGCCACGCCGCCTGCCTCAGTTTCCCCGAGTCGCCGGGTGTTGCCCGTGCAGCGATGGGGGCCTCCAGCCGGGACCCCGCGTCCGCTCCCCGGCTACCAGGGCATGCACGTGCTTGTGCGACGCGTGTGCATACGCGTGCTTGTGTCATACGTGTGCACATGTGTGCTTTTGCAAGCTGTGTGTGCTTGTGCACACGTGTGCTTGTGCAACATGCGTGCACGCATGCACTTGTGTATTTGCACACCTTTCTGTGTGCACGCACGCTCGGGTGCAGGCTACCCCGTCCCTCCCGCGGCCGTGCGCCCCGGCAGGGGAAACTGAGGCGGGGTGGGGGCGATGGCGGCGGCCCCCCGTGACGCCCGCCGGCCCCGCAGTGTCCTCGGTGTGCAGCAGCGCCCCGGGCTCCGGGCCCAGCTCCCCCAACAGCTCCCACAGCGCCATCGCCGAGAACGGCTTCACCGGCTCCGTCCCCAACATCCACGCCGAGGTAGGAGCTGCCGCGGGGTGGCACACGCGTGTGCGGGGCGTGTGCTGTGACGTGCTCAGGGTGCACGCGTGTGTTCAGATGTGTGCTGTGATGTGCTCAGGGTGCACACGTGTTCAGGTGCATGGTGTGAGCATGTTCGGGGGCACGCATGTTTAGATGTGTGCTGTGAGCACGTTCAGGGGCACACGCATATTTAGATGCGTGCTGTGAGCATGTTTGGGGAATGCGTGTTCAGATGCGTGCTGTGAGCGTGCTCAGGGAGCACACGTGTGTTCAGGTGTGTGCTGTGAGCGTGCTCGGGGTGCATGCATGTGTTCAGGCGTGTGCAGCCAGGGGACTCAAGGTGCACACACGTGTTCAGATGCGTGCTGTGAGTGTGCTCAGGGTGCACGCGTGTGTTCAGGCGTGTGCATGGTGCTCAGGGAGCACATATATGCTCAGGTGTGTGCTGTGAGGGTGCTCAATGTGCACATGTGTGTGTTTAGGTGTGCGTAGCCAGGGTACTCGGGGTGCACACACATGCTCAGGCGTGTGCTGTGAGCACGTTCAGGGGGCACGTGTGCGTTCAGATGCGTGCTGCGAGTGTGCTCAGGGTACACGTGTTCAGGTGTGTGCAGCCAGGGTACTCAGTGTGCACACACGTGTGCAGGTGTGTGATGCGAGCATGCTCAGGGTGCACACGTGTGTTCAGGTGTGTGCAGCCAGCATGTTCAGCATGCACACGTGTGCTCAGGTGTGCACAGCCAGCGTGCGCATGTTTGGGGTGCACACGTGTGCTCATGCGTGAAGCCAGTGTGTGCATGTCCAGCTGCACACGTGTGCTCAGGTGCACGCAGCCAGCGTGTGCTCCCAGAACCGCTGAGCATGCGTGTCTCTGGCGTGTCTTCACCCATGCATGTGCGTGCTCATGATGTGTCCGTGCCGTGTTCCCCCTCCCCGCAGCAGCTCCTGCCCCAGCACCGAGCCCTCACCCTGGACGGCGCCAGCCAGCTCAGCCTCTACACGTCCCCGTCCCTGCCCAACATCTCCCTGGGGCTGCAGGCCACCGTCACCGTCACCAACTCCCACCTCAACGTGAGTGGGGCCGGCGCGGGGGCTTGGCGTGGGGACCCTGCGCCCCGTGGGGTGGCACGGGGACCTGCAACCCCGTAGGGGCGATGTGGGGACCCCACGGGGAATGGCACAAGGACCCCATGTCCCTGGGGACCTGGCATCTCGCAGGCTTGGCGTGGGGACCCTGTACCCTGCAGGGGACCCTGTGCCCTTGGGGTGACGGTTGGGCAGGAGGGGGGGTCTGAGCCAAGAGCCCCGGTGTCCAGCCCGCCCCGTATCCCCCAGGGCTGGCTTTGTGCCTCAGTTTCCCCACAGGAGAAGCTGAAGCTCATGGGGGGAGGACTGGCAGCACCCCAGCGTCCCCAGTTTGGGGTGCTCCCAGGCTGGGGCGTGCAGGGTTGGGGTGAGGGTGTCACCCAGCACCTCAAGGGGTGACAACGGGTGGGAGCATCCCTCTACCCCCGCGCGTGGCTGCCGAGGGGGCCACGGTGCCGTTCTCCGTCCCCGCAGGCGTCCCCCAAGCTGTCGCCGCAGGCGGAGGCCGAGCGCCCGGCGGTGGCCGCCCTGCGCCCCGGGGCCACCCTCACCGGCAAGTTCCTGAGCACCTCCTCCATCCCGGGCTGCCTGCTGGGGGTGGCCCTGGAGGGGGACCCCCCCGCCGGCCCCGCGTCCCTGCTGCAGCACGTCCTGCTGCTGGAGCAAGCACGCCAGCAGAGCACCCTCATCGCCGGTGAGTCCCCTGCTCTGCCTCAGTTTCCCCTGCTCGCCAACCCCCTCCCCAGACGGTTTTTGGGGGGGTGTTGGGGTGCCCTGCTGACGGCGGCTGCCTCCCGCAGTGCCGCTGCACGGGCAGTCGCCGCTGGTGACGGGGGAGCGCGCGGGGAGCGTGCGGACGGTGAGCAAGCTGCCGCGGCACCGGCCCCTGAGCCGCACGCAGTCGTCCCCGCTGCCCCAGAGCCCCCAGGCCGTGCCCCACGGCGCCCTGCCCCACGGTGCCCTCCAGCACCACTTCCTCGACAAGCAGCAGGTCCAGCTGGGCAAGGTGGGGCAGGGGCTGCCGTGGGGCTGGGAGAGGGGCTGGTGTAGGGTGTGGGTGGGCGTGGGGTGGCCACCGGGCACGGGGTGGGCGTGGGATGCGTATGGGGGGGGCCACAGGGCATGGGGTGGATATTGAGGAGCTGTGGGGCATGGGGTGGGCACAGGGCATGGGGTGGGCATGGGGTGGATATTGAGGAGCTGTGGGGCATGGGGTGGGCATGGGGTGGGCACAGGGCATAGGGTGGGCACGGGGTGGATATTGAGGAGCTGTGGACCATGGGGTAGGCGTGGGGTGCGCATGGGGTGGATACAGGGTGGGGATGGATGTGGGGTGGATATGGGGTGGCTATGGGGCACAGGACGGGCATGGGGTGGACATGGGATGGGTGGGGGTGCATATAGGGTGGCACGGGGCATAGGGTGGCCACGGGGTGGATATGGGGTAGGGGGTGGATGTGGGGCGTCTGTAGGGCACAGGGGGGGCACAGGGCGGAGGCTGGCACAGGGTGGCTGCGGGGTGGGCACGGGCAGGGGTGTTGGGGGGGTCAGTTTGGCCCCCCCGCACCCACCGCCCACCCCCCAGCTGCTCCCCAAGGCGGGGGAGCTGGCGCGGCAGCCCCCCACCCACCCCGAGGAGACGGAGGAGGAGCTGACGGAGCAGCAGTCGCCCCCCCCCCGGGTGATGGGGTCCCCCCCGGCCCCCCCCCTCGCCCTCGCCACCCCGGACACCGGGGACCCCCCAGAGCGGCTGCAGGACCCCGAGGGCTGCGGGGTGCCCCACGAGGAGCCGGGTGACAGCGGGGACGAGGCTGAGGCCCCCGGGGTCCCTGACGTCACCGAGCTGGGGGTCACGTACAAGCAGGTGAGACCTCGGGGGGACCCCAAATGTCACCGGCTCCCTAAATGCCTCCCCCCCAAACCCTTGCGCGGGTATCCCGTGCACGAGCGTCCCCTTTGCACGAGCATCCTGTGCGTGAGCATCCCTTGCACGAGCATCCTTTGCACAAGTGTCCCTCGCCGAGCGCCCGGTCCCCGGCTGCCTGGCCGGCCATGTCCCCCCCTCCCCGGCTACCTGGGGGCCCGGCCCCCCCCGCACGCTGCCGCAGCGATGACTCGGAGGGGCCGGTGACTCATCCCCCCCTCCGGCCTCCCAGCTCCGCCACCCCCGCACTGCAGCCCCCCCCCCGGCCCCCGCCGTGACTCATCCCCCCCCCCCCCCATCCCCACCTCGGACGCAGCCGCCCCCTCCCTGGCTGGGATGGGGACACCGGGCGCTGGCCGCGGGGGGGCTGGGGCTGATGGGGGGACTGGGGCCCCCCCAGGTGTTCCCCGAGGCGCCGCTGCAGCTGTACCCCGCTCCCGCCCTGGGCATCCTGGCGCTGCCCCACCCGGCCCTCGCCCGCACCCAGTCGTCCCCCGCCAGCGCCGGCGTCAAGCCCCCCGCGCCCGACGGGCCCCCCAAGCACCTCTTCACCACAGGTACGGGGGGGACGGGGGGGTGTCCCGGGGGTGGGGGGCTGCTATCCTGTGGGGTGCCCCATCCCTTGGGGGGGCCAGGGGTGCCCCTGTCCCATGGGATGCCCCTATTCCCGGGGTGCCCTGTCCCTCAGCATGCCTGGGGTGCTCCTGCTCCCTGGGGTGCCCCATCCCTTGATGGGACCAGGGGTGCCCCTGTCCCCGGGGTGCCCTGTCCCTCGGTGTACCCAGGGGTTCCCCTGCTCCCCAGGATGACCCATCCCTTGATGTGCCCCTGTCCCATGGGGTGCCCCTATTCCCGGGGTGCCCTGTCCCTCAGCGTGCCTGGGGTGCTCCTGCTCCCCAGGATGCCCCATCCCTTGATGGGACCAGGGATGCCCCTGACCCTCGGGGTGCCCCTGTCCCATGGGGTGCCCCTATCACCGCGGTGCCCCATCCCTTGGTGTGCCCAGGGGTGCCCCTGCTCCCCGGGATGCCCCATCCCTTGACGTGTCCCTGTCCCATGGGGTGCCCCTATCCCTGGGGTGCTCCTGCTCCCCAGGATGCCCCATCCTTTGGTAGGGCTAGGGGTGCCCTTGTCCCATGGGGTGCCCTGTCCCATGGGAACCCCCTATCCCCCAGGGTCCCCTATCCCTCGGGGTGCCTGGGGGGTCCCCCTGTCCCCGGGGGCGCGGGGGGGTGGGGGTCCCGGTCCCAGGCGTGCCGCTGTGGCTGCCCGGCGCAGGCGTGGTGTACGACACGTTCATGCTGAAGCACCAGTGCACCTGCGGGAACACCAACATCCACCCCGAGCACGCCGGCCGCATCCAGAGCATCTGGTCCCGTCTGCAGGAGACCGGCCTCCTCGGCAAGTGCGAGGTGAGGCCCCCCCCGCCTCCCGGGGGTCCCCTCCTCACCTCGGGGGGGGGCTCACCCCTGTGTCCCCCTCCCCAGCGCATCCGGGGCAGGAAGGCGACGCTGGAGGAGATCCAGACGGTGCACTCGGAGCATCACACGCTGCTCTACGGCACCAGCCCCCTCAACCGCCAGAAGCTTGACAGCAAGAAGCTCCTGGGTAGGTGCCAGCTGGGGGTGGGGGACACCGGGGTCCCCTTTTGGAGCTGGGGGGGACACTGTCCCTGCCAGCCCCCCCCATCACGGCACTCTCTGCCCCGCCAGGTCCCATCAGCCAGAAGATGTACGCGGTGCTGCCGTGCGGGGGCATCGGGGTGAGTACATGGTGGCAGTGGGGGTCCCCGGGCTGGCCTGGCCCCGCTGACGTGTCCCCACGTCCCCCCCCGCCGCAGGTGGACAGTGACACGGTGTGGAACGAGATGCACTCGTCCAGCGCCGTGCGCATGGCGGTGGGCTGCCTGGTGGAGCTCGCCTTCAAGGTGGCCGCCGGGGAGATCAAGGTGAGCGGGGCGGGCTGGCGCGCCGGCGGGTGGCCTCGCACGCGGCCCCCGGGCCACCTGCACGCTCGGGGTGCGCGTGCTTGGTGTGTGCACGCTTACCTGGGGGAGCAGGCCTTGGGCAGGCTTGCATGCAGTGCACCACCCATGTGCTTGCTCACTTGGGGGTGCAATGGCCCTTGTGCAAGCTCGTGTGCATGCATGCTGCTTTCTTGCACGCTTACCTGGGGGTGCAATGGCCCTTGTGCAAGCTCATGTGCATGCATGCGGCTTTCTTGCACGCTTACCTGGGGGTGCAATGGCCCTTGTGCAAGCTCGTGTGCATGTGTGCTGCTTTCTTGCACGCTTACCTGGGGGTGCAATGGCCCTTGTGCAAGCTCATGTGCATGCATGCGGCTTTCTTGCACGCTTACCTGGGGGGGGTGATGACCCTCGCGCGTGCTTGCACGTGTGCGCGCTCCCCTTGTGCATGCTTAACCTGGATGTGTGATGGCCTCTGTGCAAACTTGTACATGTGTGCACCACTCTCGTGCACGTGTATTTGTGTGTGATGGTGCTCAAGCATGGTTACATGTGTGCGTACTGACACCACGTGCGCTTAGCTGGATGTGTGATGATCCCCACGCACGCTTGCATGTGCGTGTGCTGTCCTCGTGCATGCTTACCTGGATGCGTGATGGCCCGGTGCAAGCTTGCACGTGTGTGTACACGGCTCTTGTGCGCACTTACCTGGGGGTGTGATGATCCTTAAGCACGCTTGCATGTGTGCACTGATACCATGCACGCTTCCCTGGGTGCGTACAGTGGGCCTTGTGCACACTTGCATGTGTGCAGTGACCTCGTGCATGCTTATCTGGGGGTGCGATGGCCCCTGTGCAAGCTTGCATGTGTGTGCACCACTTGTGCACGCTTACCTCTGTGTGTGTGATGGTCCTCAAGCAAACTTGCATGTGTGCGCTTGCATGCACGCTGACCTGGGTGTGCGTGACGGCCCTCATGCACGCTTGCGTGTGTGCCCTGTGCTTGTGCACGCTTGCATAGGTGTACATGATGGCATACGTGCGCGCTTGCACGTGTGTGCACCGCGCTTGTGCATCCTTGCGTCGGCGTGCGTGGCAGCCCTTGTGCACGCTCGTGCGTGTGCTGCTGCCCTGCACGCTCGCCCGGGTGTGCGCCGCCGCCCTCGTGCACGCGCCACACGTGTCCCTCTCTGTCCCCGCAGAACGGCTTCGCCGTCATCCGCCCCCCAGGACACCACGCGGAGGAGTCCACGGCCATGTGAGCGCGGGGTCGTGCCGGCGGGACCCCCGCCTGGGGTGGGGGGGGGACAGCGGTGACCTGGGGGTGCCCAGGGCCACCCCGGTGCTCACCCTACCCCCTCGCCCCAGGGGCTTCTGCTTCTTCAACTCGGTGGCCATCTCGGCCAAACTGCTCCAGCAGAAGCTCAGCGTGGGCAGGATCCTCATCGTGGACTGGGTAAGGCCCCCCCGGGGAGGGGGACGGGGACCCCCCCAGGTGTTGGGGACCCCATGGCATGGGTGGGGGGGTCCCTGACACCGCCGGTGCCGTGGCAGGACATCCACCACGGGAACGGGACCCAGCAAGCCTTCTACAGCGACCCTGACGTCCTCTACATCTCCCTCCACCGCTACGACGATGGCAACTTCTTCCCGGGCAGCGGGGCGCCCGAGGAGGTACGGGGGGGCTGCGGAGGTGGGGGGTCACCCCGTGTGTGTCCCCCCCCCCGGCTGCGGCGTTGGGGGTCACCCATGGCTGTGCCCAGGTCGGCAGCGGGATGGGAGTGGGCTACAACATCAACATCGCCTGGACCGGCGGCGTCGACCCCCCCATCGGGGACGTGGAGTATCTCACCGCCTTCAGGTGGGGGTCCTGGGGGGGTCCCCACACCTTTGGGGGGGTCCCCGTGTCCTGGGAGTGGGTCCCTGTGCCCTTGGGAGGGTCCCCATGCCCTGCCCTGCCCCTCTGCCCCCCAGGACCGTGGTGATGCCCATCGCCAACGAGTTCTCCCCGGATGTGGTGCTGGTCTCGGCCGGCTTCGACGCCGTCGAGGGTCACCTCTCCCCGCTCGGTGGCTACTCCGTCACCGCCAAATGTGAGTGAGGTCCAGGGGTGTCCCCGGGGTGGGGACCCCGGCCGAGCCGCTTGCCACCCCCCCTCCGTGGTGTTCCCCAGGTTTTGGCCACTTGACGAAGCAGCTGATGATGCTGGCGGGCGGCCGGGTGGTGCTGGCGCTGGAGGGGGGGCACGACCTGACGGCCATCTGCGACGCCTCGGAGGCCTGCGTCTCCGCTCTGCTCGGCCTGGAGGTACGGGGGTCACCCATGGGGACCCCCCAACCTGTGGGGACTCCCCTTGCCACCCCCCGACCCCCGCAGGGTGTATCGGGGTGCACGCCCTCTGCCGCGTGCCTCAGTTTCCCCTGGGTTGATGAGAGGGGCTCTGCTCCCGTCCCTGCTCTTGAGAGGGGTTTTGGGGGTGCTGGTGGCAGGTTTGGGGGTCTTGATGGTTTCCCCACCCCAGCTGGAGCCCCTGGATCCATCCCTCCTGCAGCAGAAGCCAAACGTGAATGCGGTGGCCACCCTGGAGAAGGTCATCGAGATCCAGAGTGAGACCCTGCGGCCGGGGGGGGGGGACGACGCGGACCCTGCCGGGGTCCCCGGGGTGTCCCTGGGGCTGTCCCTGCCAACAGGGGACACGGGAGGGTCCCCAGGGATGTCCTCACCATCGGGGGATCCCAGCAGCTCTGTCCCTGCCATGGGGGGCTCTGGGGGCTGTCCTTGCCTTGGGGGGGGACCTGGAGGGGGTCTCTGGAGATGGCCCTGTCCCTGGGATCTCAGGGGGGGGTCCCCAGGACTGTCCCTGCCCTTGGGGGGGGCCCAGAGGGGTCCCCAGGGCTGTCCCTGCCAGGGGGGTCCTGGGCAGTGCCTGGGGCTGCCTTTGCTGTGGGGGTCCCCAGGGCTCTTCCCTCCATGGGGGTCCCAGGGCAGGTCCCCAGAGCTGTCCCAGCCATGGGTGACACAGAGGGTCCCTCAGACTGTCCCCGCCATGGCAGTCCCATGGGTCCCCTGGGCTGTCCCCACCATGGGGGTCCTGAGGGTTCCTTGGGTTGTCCCTGCCATGGGGGTCCCATGGGTCCCCCCCGGGACTGTCCCTGCCGTGGGGGTCCCCAGGGCTGTCCCCTCTGTGGGGGTCCTAGGGGAGGTCCCCAGGGCTGTCCCAGCTGTGGGTGACACAGGGGAGTCCCATGGGTCCCCCCGGCTTGTCCCCACCATGGCGGTCCCATGGGTCCCCCCCAGGTTGTCCCCGCCATGGGGGTCCTGGGGGTTCCCTGGGTTGTCCCCGCCATGGGGGTCCCGGGGGTCCCCCTGGGGCTGCCCCTGCTGGGAAGCCATGCCCAGCCCTGCCCGTGCCCGCAGGCAAGCACTGGGGCTCGGTGAAGCGCTTCGCGGCGGCCGTGGGCTGCTCCCTGCTGGAGGCGCAGAAGGGGGAGGTGGAGGAGGCCGAAACGGTGACAGCCATGGCCCTGCTCTCGGTGGGCGCCGAGCAGGGGAGCGCCGACCCCCAGCCCAGGTACGGCCCCCCGGGATGCCCCCGCCTCTGCGCTGAGCCACGCGTGTCCCCGGGGGTGTGCGTGTGTGTCCCCGGGGGTGTGCACGGAGCCACGCGTGTCCTCAGGGGTGATGCGTCCCCAGGGGGGTGCGTGTGTGTCCCTGGGGGTGTGCATGGAGCCACGCGTGTCCCCGGGGGTGTGCACGCAGCCACGCGTGTCCTTGGGGGGGGTGTGTGTGTCCCCAGGGGTGTGCATGGAGCCACGCGTGTCCCTGGGGGTGTGCGTGTGTCCCCGGGGGTGTGCACGCAGCCACGCGTGTCCTCGGGGGTGACGTGTCCCTGGGGGCTGTGCACGGAGCCACGATTGTCCTTGGGAGCATGTGTGTCCTTGTGTGTGTGCATGGAGCCATGTGTGTCCCCGGGGTGATACGTGTCCCCTGGGGCTGTGTGAGGAGCCACGTGTGCATCCTTGGGGACGCGTGTGTCCCTTGGGGCTGTGTAGAGCCATGCATGTCCTCAGGGGGATGCGTGTTCCCCTTGGCCGTGCATGGAGCCATTCATGTCCTTGGGAGGGGGACGACGCGTGTCCCTGGGGCCCTGCGTGTCTTCAGGGAGCACGTGTGTCCTTCAGGGCTGTACATGGAGCCACGCATGTCCTTGGGGGGACACACATGTTCCTTAGGGCTGTGCATGGAGCCATGTGTGTCCTTGGGGACACAGATGTCCCTCAGGGCTGTTCACAGAGCCACACATGTCCTTGGGGAGGACGTGTATCCCCTGGGCTGTGCATGGAGCCACGTGTGTCCTTGGGGGGATGCGTGTTCCTCAGGGCTGTGCATGGAGCCATGCATGTCCTCGGGGGCACGTGTGTCCCCCGGGCTGCAGAGCCACACGTGTCCTCGGTGGGATGTGTGTTCCCCTTGGCTGTGCACGGAGCCACTCATGTCCTTGGGGGGGGACGCGTGTCCCTTGGGGCTGAGCATGGAGCCACGCGTGTCCTTGGGGGGGACGCGTGTCCCTTGGGGCTGTGTATGGAGCCACGCGTGTCCTTGGGGGGGACGCGTGTCCCTTGGGGCCGTGTATGGAGCCACGCGTGTCCTGGGGGGGGGGACGCGTGTCCCTTGGGGCCGTGCATGGAGCCACGCGTGTCCTGGGGGGGGGACGCGTGTCCCTTGGGGCCGTGCATGGAGCCACGCGTGTCCTTGGGGGGGACGCGTGTCCCTTGGGGCCGTGCATGGAGCCACGCGTGTCCTTGGGGGGGACGCGCGTCCCTTGGGGCCGCGCATGGAGCCACTCATGTCCTTGGGGAGCACGCGTGTCCCTTGGGGCCGTGCATGGAGCCACTCATGTCCTTGGGGGGGACGCGCGTCCCTTGGGGCCGTGCATGGAGCCACGCGTGTCCTTGGGGGGGACGCGTGTCCCTTGGGGCCGTGCATGGAGCCACGCGTGTCCTTGGGGGGAGCACGCGTGTCCCTTGGGGCACGCGTGTCCCCCCACGTTGGCACGTCCAACCCGTGGATGACGGGGAGCCGGGGGGTGACGGGGCTGTGGCGGGGGCTGGAGGCAGCCGTGCCCGGTGCTGAGCTCCCAGCATCGCTGCCTCAGTTTCCCCGGCCGGGGCTGGGCGCCCGGGCCCTGCCGCAGGATCCGGCCCCGCTGAGGCCCTGCTCTGCCCCTGGCCAGGCCGGCGGAGGAGCCGATGGAGGCCGAGCCCGTGCTGTGAGGCGCCGTCCCCCCGGCCCCGCGCCTGAGATTTTTTCCGTTTCCGAAAAAGAAAGAAACACCGAGAAGAGAAGATAAACACACACACAAAAAATCACATTTAAAAAAAAACACACATAAAAAAAAAAAAGGACAAAAAAAAAACCCATAATGGAAGAAACCAGGAGGAAAAACAGAAAAAAGAGGAAAATATTTTCTTTTTCTATTAAAAAGAGGAGAAAAACACAAAAAAATACCCCCCTCGTCCTGTTGGACCCCAGCTCCACGCGGTGTTTGCGGTCGTGTCTCTTGTGAAGCATCGGTTCCACCAGCACCCCCGCTCCTCCCGCCCCCTCCGTCCGTCCGTCTGTCCGTTGGGTTTTCCTGTCGCTGCCCGGGTCCCCCCCCGGTCCCCGCCGCGGCTCCTCTCTTTTTTTATTTTTAGGGGGTTTTCCTTGTTTTCTCCCTTTTTTTTTTTCCCACTTGTTCCCTCCCCGGCTCCGGTGTCCGTCCCCCCCCCGGGGGGAGGCGATGGGAAATATTTGTGCCTTTAATTAACTCTTTTTTTTTTTTTAATGCCTTAATTTCCCTGTGATTTTTTGGGTTTTCTTCTTTTTTTTTTTTTTCCCCCTTGGTGTCCCCGTTTCGGAGGGGGACACGAGGCGCAGGGGACGAGCCCCATCCCTTTGTCACCCTGGGTCGATGGGTGACGGATCCTGGCACCTTCGTTGGGATAAAACTTTGTCGGTTCCTAAAAGAGAGGAGAGAAAAAAAGGAAAAAAAGACAAAAAAAAAAAAAAAAGGAGGAAAAAACACTTCACTTTTCCTGTTACTTCACCAGCCGGAGGGGACTTGGAGCGATTTTAGCTTTAAAAGAGAGAAAAAACAACCCCACGCAAAGCAAAGGTATATAATTTTATTACAGATGTATTATTTAATAGTATTTTTTTAATGGGTGGCACCGGCCGCGGTCCCGGGGCGAAGGGGGAGGATGGGGATGGCGCTTCGTGTTTTAAGTTATTCCAGGGGGGGTTGGGGTGGCTCCGGGGGGTCCCCAAATCGGGGCGGCGGAGATGGGGTGAGGGGGTGTCACCCCCCCGTCACCTCCCCCGGGGCAGGGGGGACCCTGGCTTGGGGCGACGGCGGGGGGTGTCACCGAGTCCTGTGGGGACACCGCTCCGGCTGTCCCCAGCACTGGGGACGACCCCTTGGCCCCAGGGTGGGGGCTCTCGGGTGGCGGCGGCAGCCTGGGACCCCCCCATTTCTCCCCTTTTCGTGGTGGGGGGGTCGCAGCCCCCAGCCCAGGAAACCACCCGGCTCCGGGGGGGCGAGGGGCGCCGGCCCCCGGCAGCGAGGCCGTTGCTGGTGTCCCCCCCATGTCCCCTCCCGTGTCCCCCGTCCCCCCCCAGCCCTGCCTCGGTTTCTTTTCTGTCCGTCCGACGCCCGCTCGCGCGCTCTCGATATGGTTTTCAGTTGAGTATTTTGTAAGATGTTACCGATGTTCGTCCTTGTATAAAATAAAACTCGTTTCTGGCAATACCCAGCGGCGCCCCGCTGCGTTTGGGGGGACCCGGGGGGTGCCGGTGCCTTTGCGTCCCCTTTCCCGTCCCCGTCGGAGCAGCACGGACGTCCCCAGGGCTTCACGGTTGCCCTGTGTGCCTCAGTTTCCCCACCTACAGCAAGAGGGCTGCCCCTTTCCCCTCCATCCGGTGCGATATCGGGGTGCGGAGCTGGAGCAGCCCCGCTGCGGGGGCTCCGTCCCCCCCGTTGTCCCCCAGCCTGGGCTCTGCCCTGCCCCGGGGGTCCCCAGCCCTGCCCGTGCCCCCCCTCTTCAAAGGACTCGGGGCCGGCAGGTTGGTAACGGTGCCTTTATTTGGTTAGAAACGGGGGGGGATCCCGGCGTGGGGTGTCCCAGCCCCTTCCCCTCCCTGCCCCAGAGCGGGAAATTGAACTGGGAGAACTGGGGCAGCTGGAAGGAGGTCGAGGGCAGTGGGGGGGAGCGGGAGGTGGTGCCGTTTGTCGGTGACCCCCGGGCTGGGGCTGTCCCTGTGCTGTGTCCCCAGACCTGCTGGGCGCGGGGGCACTCCCCGCTCTGCCACCCGCCCATCACCGTGCCCCCGCCTGCCCCACGCCGGGGGGTCCCGCCAGCCTGGGGGGGGAGCAGCGCTGTTAGCACAGCGAGGGTTAAACTACTGGCCTGTGGTCCCAAGGGGGACGGCGGGTGCCCTCCTGGCGTGGGGACGGTGGCTGCGCTCAGGCCAGGAGCCACGGACGATGGGCACAGCCGAGGGCGAAGCCAGGAGGGGGGTGCAGGACCCACCGGGGCACGGTGGGGACCCCTACTCGGCGTGGGGGGAGCCCCGCGGGCGGACGAGGGAGAGGACGAGCCAGGGCACGAGAGATGCCACCAGCCAGGGCCCGGCGGCGTACTTGAGGAAGCTGGTGCCGTACCACAGGATCAAGTCCGCCGGCTGCGGCAGCCGGTGCAGGCCCTGCACGGCCCCCAAGGCCAGCACGGCGCCGGCCAGGCGCTGCCGGGGGTCCAGCCGCTCGCCCCGGTGCAGGGGGAAGGCGGCGGCCAGCCCCAGTCCCAGGGCGCTGCCAGCGTCGCGGCAGACGGAGGCGAAGGGCCGGGTGTCGAGGCGGAGCCAGGCGGGGTCGGAGCACCATTTGGTGGCCAGGCGGATGGACCTGCGGCGGAGGGGCGAGCGGGGTGGGGGGAGCTCGGGGCTAGCCCCCCGCCAGCCTGGGGGGCAGATCCCGGGGGGCAGCCGCCCCCCTGGGCACTCACCAGTCGATGTCGATGCCGGCGGCGATCACCAGGCTGTGCAGGGCGAGGGAGCTGAGCAGCAGGGCCAGCGCGGCGGCGATGAAGAAGCCCGAAGTGCAGGCGGCCAGGGTGCGAGCCTGCAGCCCCCAGCCCAGCGCTGCCCCTGGACGGCGAGGCCAGGCAGGTTGGGGTACCCCGATGGACTGGGGGGGCTTGAGGGAAGGGGAGGGTGCCCAAAACGCCCTGACCTGGGGTGGGTGCCGGACTCCGGCTGGAGGGACCAAACGTCCCCCTGCAAGCCCCACTCACCTGCCAGGATGCCACCGACCACCTGATGGGGGAAGTGGGCCAGGACGAAGACCCGCGAGAGCCCCACGGCCAGCAGGAGCAGGGCGTAGGTGCCGAAGGGGCTCAGCTTCGCCGCCAGGCTGGAAGGCAAGGAGGGTCAGCGGCGGGGACGCAGCCAGCGGGCCTGGCTCGGGGCTCCCAAGCGTATTCTGCCAAGCGGGGCAGGTTTGGCCCCGCTCGGCAGGAGGAATGAGTAAAGCACAGGTGAAAAAGGCAAAAAAGCAGCTCGGTGGGGCAGGGGGGGCTTTGTGGGGGTCTCCAGGCCTTCACAGCCTCTTCCTGCAGCAGCCGGAGCTGCCAGGGTAGAGCCGTGTTCCCCAGGAGCTGGGGGAGAGGAAGGCATCCTTCCCTGCCCGCTGGGGAAGGGTCCCGCATCACACCTCCCTCTTCCAAAAGGTGCTCTGGAGATTCCCGAGCACCAGCTTCCCCAGCCCGGGACTCACCTCCTGGAACGTCTGGAGGCCAGCGCCGTCAGAGCGGTGACGAGCGGCCAGAGGGCTGCCCCCGTGATCATGCAGTGGCCGGAGGGGCTCCCTGCGAAGGGGAAGCACGGGACGCTCAACACGGTGGGTTGGGGAGGAGCGCGTCTCAGCAGGGCAAGCGCCTGAGGCCACCCGGGAGAGCTGGGGACGTGTCTGCGGAGCCCAGCCCTCGCGGCTGGGCAGCCCTGCCTGCGCCCTGGGTTCCCTCCTGGCTGACAGCCACGGCCAGCACGGAGGGCTCGGCTCAAGGATGAGGATGGAGCAAGCCGGTGCCCGCGGATGATGGTCACCTGCCCAAAAAACCAGGCAGGGACGCGGGCTCTGCGGGCAGGGGAAGGCAGGCGGAAAGGGCGAGCGAGGTGCCCCGGTCCCTGCCGCCAGCAGACTCTCCCGTAGGTTTCCTGGCCCCGGAGCCTCCTGTGCCGCACGCGCCGTGCCAGCAGCCGTGGCGCCCGGCCCGCTCCCTGCCGCTCGCTCCTTTGCTCTGCTGCGAGGCGCTGGCTGACGAACGGCTTTCCCGCTCGGCGTGTCCCGCCAGCCCAGCGGCACCCTCCAGCCGCAGCATTCCCACCCGGACAGGGCCTCCCGGCTCCCACAGCCCTTCCCTACGGATCCCGGGGCCTGCCGGAGACGCAAGGAAAAGCTTTCGCCCGTTACTCACCTGGTCCTGTTTCGCAGGAGACGGGGAACTGGCGCAGCGTGACCAGCTCCTTGCTGGCCAGCCCTGACTCATGGACCCACCAGAACGGGCGCTCCCCAAATAAGAACCTGGCAGGGAGAGAAACCAGAGCAGTGAAGGGCCAAACGCAGCCCAACACCTTCCCTGCCCATCCTGTGGATCCGAGGGCAGGATCCCTGCCAGTTCTTATGGCTCCCGGGCATTTTTCTGCTGTGAATAACTGGCAGATGCGTTACCGCGGCTTGGGTGACCTGCAGAAACTCTGCACGCTTTCAGCGTGGCACAGGCAAGGAGCAGCGCTCGTCTCTGCCCGCCGAGCGGAGCCCGCGGTTGTGTTTCTGCTATTGTGAACGTGCTGCCGCTCAGCCCTCGGGGTGCCACCAGGTGTGACAGGGACCCTGTGACTCCGGGCTCTCCCCTCACCATTTGAGGACCACGTTGAGCCACTCTGACACCAGGCCGATCCACAGCACCGACACCCCCACCTTGCGGTCGAGAAAATAGGCGAGAGGGAAACAGACGGTGAAGACAGATTTGGGATCGGCCAGGGAGGTCACCGAGGTCCAGAACTTTTCCAGCCAGGGCGGCCCGGACTGCAGCGCCTCTGCGAAGCGGATCCCAGCGATGTGCAGGGCATCCATTGCGCTGGGCTGGAGGGAGAGAGGGAGTGTCAGAGCTCAGGCCTCGGCACAGAGTCCGCTTGCCAGGCAGAGACCTGGGAAGGGGGCGGGAGGTGGCTCCCGGGGTGGGTGTCATGCTGGGGCTCGCTCCCACGCCTGGTGTGACCCCGAGTGCCAGCGCTGGCACGGCTTCAGGGAGCCGTTCACCACCTGAAGTTTGCCCGTGAAGGACTCTCAACCTTCGCCTCCCGCCCGCGGCTTGGCAGCTCCCGGCGCTGCAGATAGCCGCAGTGGGGATGGCAGTGCTGGGCAGCATCACCACGTGTGCAGGGCTGTCTGCTGAGGGCCAGCGCCCGGCACAGCCCCGACCGACGGGCGCTCTGGGCTGACCCAGCGTGGACACATCCCAGGGGCCGCGATGCGGGGTTCAGTGGAGCAGCCAGGCTGCCCTGAAGAGCCCCGGCCTCCCTGGGGCTGGCACGGAGCAAGCCTGGCACAGGCCTGGGGCCTCCCTGGGGTCTCCCCAGAGCAGGCCCAGGGCTGCTTCCCTAGGCCAGGCCTGGGGTCTCCCCAGAGCAGGCCTGGAGCCTCCCTGGCGTCTCCCCAGAGCAGGTCTAGGGCTCCCCTGGGCTCTCCCTGGCCCAGGCCCGGGGCTTCCTTAGGCCAGGCCCGGGACCTCCCTGGGGTCTCCCTGGCCCAGGCCTGGAGCCTCCCTGCATCCACCCGGGGCCTCCCTGGCGTCTCCCTGGCCCAGGCCCGGGGCCTCTCTAGGCCAGGCCCGGGGCTTCCCTGGGGTCTCCATGGAGCAGGTCCGGGGTCTCCCTGGGGTCCCCCAGGCCCAGGACCTCCCTGGGGTCTCTCTGGGGTCTCCCTGGCTCAGGCCCGGGGCCTCCTTAGGCCAGGCCTGGAGCCTCCCTGCACCCACCCGGGGCCGCTGGGGCGGCCTGGCCCTGCCGGGGTTCCCCGAGGCGCCTCCCCCAGCCACAGCGGGGCCGGGGGGGGTGCCCGAGGCGGGTGTCTGTCACCGGGAGCCCCCTCCTCCTCCAGCCGCGCCCGCCTCTCACCGGCCTCTTCCGCCTACATTCCCCGCAGCCCCCGCGGCACCGGCCGGCTACGGGTCGGCGGGAGGGACAAACCCCGTTGGGGGGGGGGGGGGGGCGGAGCTGAGAGACCCGGCGCGGCCAAGGTCACTCCGCCTCCTCGTCGCGCGCGGTGACGTCGCGCCGGCGGCCCCGCCCCCCCGCCGCGCCTGGGCCGAGGCCGAGCCGCGGCGGCCGCTGCTTCTGCGGGGCTGGGAGAGAAAATGGCGGCGCCGGGCGAGTGCTTCAGCGTGGGCAGCCAGGTGTCCTGCCGCACCTGCCAGGAGCAGCGCCTGCAGGGCGAGGTCGTCGCCTTCGATTACCCCAGCAAGATGTTGGCGCTCAGTATCCCTTCGGCAATGCGGCAGCGGGCGGGGGGGGGGGCGGCTGCGGCCCGGGCACGGCCCGCTTGGGCCTCCGCCGCCAGCCCGCCCGCCCCGGAGCGGGGGGTCTCTGAGGGGAGCTTGTGGGGAGGGGAGGGCGAGGAGGGGACTTGGGGGGTGGGGTGGGGTCTATGGGGGGAGCCCCGTGGGGAGGTGCTGGGGGGGAGCCCGATGGGGAGGTTTGGGGGGACCCTGGAGAGGGGTTAATGGGGGAGCTGGGGGGGAGGTTTGGGGGGGAGGAGGAGCCCTGTGGTGGGGTTAGTGGGGAGAGGGGGGTGCCCCGTAGGGAGGTTTGGGGGGAGCAGGGAGCCCTATAAGGAGGTTTTTGAGGGGAGTGCGGAGCCCTGTATTGAGGTTAATGGGGGTGTGGCAGCCCTGTGGTGGGGTTACTGGGGGGGAGTGGGGTGCCCCGTAGGGGGATGGGGGGGGGGAGTGGGGAGCCCTGTAGTGAGGTTAATGGGGGGGAATGGGGAGCCCTGTATTGGGGTTAATGGGAGTGAGGGGAGCCCTGTGGTGGGGTTACTGGGGGGGAGTGAGGAGCCCTGTAGTGAGGTTAATGGGGGTGTGGGGGCCCTATAGTGGGGTTATTGGGGGGGGAGTGGGGACCCCTGTATTGGGGTTAATGGGAGTGTGGGGAGCCCTGTGGTGGGGTTGTTGGGGGGGAGTGGGGAGCCCTACAGAGAGGTTTTGGGGGGAGCAGGGCACCCTGCAGGGTGAGTTTTGGGGGAGTGAGGAGTCCTTCAGTGGGGTTATTGGGAGGGGAGTGGGGAGCCCTATAGGGAGGATTTTGGGGGGAGTGAGGAGCCCTGTAGTGGGGTTAATGGGGGGAGGTGGGCCCTATAGTGGGGTTATTGGGGGGGAGTGGCAAGCCCTATAGTGGGGCTGTTGTGTAGGAGTGGGGCACCCTATAGCGAGGCTTTAGGGGCAGTGAGGAGCCTGTTAGTGTGTTATTGGGGGGGGGAAGCCTTGTAGTGGGGTTAATGGGGGGGGAGTGGGGCACCCTATAGTGAGGTTTGGGGGGGAGTGGCTGCCCTATAGGAAGGTTTTGGGAGGAGTGAGGAGCCCCATAGTGGGGTTACTGGGGAGCTGGGGAGCCCCAGAATGGGATTACTGGGGGCGGGTGCCATATAGGAGGGTTGTGGGGGGAGTCCTATAGGGGGTTGGGGGAGTGAGTGGGTCCACAGAGGCCTGGGGATGGGGGTCTCCCGCAGGGCTGTGGGGTTTTTAGGGGTGGCCTTGAAGGCATGGCGAGGTCTGGGGAGGGGCAGCGGCACCCTGCAGGGGCCAGGGAGGGTGGGGGAGTCCGGGGGGGGGGGGAACACTCTTGGAGGGGATCTTGAGGGGCAGGAGGAGCCCTGGGGGGGCATGGGTGCCTCTTTGGGGGTGCAGAGGGAGGCTTTGGAGGCACGGTGGGGTTTAGGGGGGATGGGGGAGGCCTGGGGGCATGGGATCCCGTAGGAAGTATTAGTGTAATGGGGGTCAGGAGACCCCTGCGGGGGTGTGGGGGGGGAGCTCTCAATGGACCTGCGGGGATTTGAGGGGAGATCACAGAGGCAAAGCAAGGTCCCCTGAGGGTAGGGGGGGGGCTGCGGGGTTTAGGAGAGATTTGGGGACCCCTGTGAGAGTAGGGCTGGGGGGTGAGGAGGGCCAGTGCCAGAAGTGCCCTGCGGCTGGGGGAGCGAAGGGGACGGGGGGTCTGGGGCTGCCCTGGGCCTCGTGTGGAGGAGAGGGAGGAAAGCAGTGCTCGGGGAGGTAAAATCTAAATATATATGTATGTGGAAAAAAAAGGATGTGCTTTTCTTTTTAACCTGTAAGTAAGGTGGAAGCAAAGGGCTGTTAGAGAGCAGCAGAGGGACCGCAGAGAGTTGGGGGAGGTGGATGCTTAGCCCAGGGACTGGTGTGGGAAGGGGGCTGGAAGAGTGCTCGAGGCCCCAGGGGTGGGTTCTGGAGGGAATGAGTGAGTGATGGAGGAGCTGCGAGAGGGGTTCGTGTCTGGAGGCCGGATCTGTGACAAATGTGGTAGGAAAAGCCCTGCTGGGTGCCCGGGCGTGATGCAGTTCTAGAGGAGGACTGGGGACCTGTGCCGGGCTCAGCTCCTGTTCGTGCTGGTGCGGTTCGGGTGGGGGAAGCTCCCCAGGCCCAAGTGGAGGCTGCAGGGAAGTCTTAAACGATGTCCAACAGGTTGGCTTAGTGTGTTGAGCTGCCAGGCTGCTCTGGAGAGGGCTGAGAGCTCCTCTTCTGGCTTCGCCCTCAGTCTGGCTCTTCCTCCCAAAGCTGGGATGCTCCATCTCATCCCCCCGAAGGAAGAGACCGGAGTTGCCTGGGCATCCCTCATTTTCTTCCCTTTATTGAAAGGTGTTTGCTAGGGAGGGCTTCACCTGCACAGCCAGGCTCAGGGGGGACCGGAGGAGAGGAAAAGTGACCTCCACCAGCATCTCTTCCAAGGAGGAGATGGCGCTGGTGTGGAAGAGGCTCTCCGTGCCGTGCTCTCCGCTCCTTCCAGCAGCTGAGGGAGCGGAGGGCTAACGACGCAGCCTCCTGGGGAACAGATTGCGCAGGAATTAATGTCAGCTCTGGAAGGGTTTTTTTTTCTGGGGGTGGTGCACTGTTGTCTCATTTCCACTTTCCAGTCGTGCTGCGATACCAACCACAACAAACCTCGCTGCATTCGAGGTGCCACCTGGGAGGTGTGCGAGGGCGAGGAGGCCTTTCCCGGGGAGCCGCCGAGCAGCTCCTCTTCCATCTGCGCTAGGGACTGCTCCCGGCAAGGCTCTGGCTTAGCTGCTGCCTGCAGGAGGAAATAGTTATGGTATAAAAGGTGCAAATTTGAGGCGCGGTGGTTGTTCTGGTTCACTTCCCCGTGCAGAGCAGCTGGTGCTTGTGGTGAGCAGGGAAGCGGGCGGCACCGCAGTTGGGGTCCTGGCAGCAGCACCTCCGCACCTCCCCGGCTAGTCGGGACTAAATTACTTTTTCGGAGGAGACCACGCAACATCCCAGTCTGCGTGTGTTGTGGGTACAGCGGTTATTGGCTGGAAAATTCGTGCTGTAGTCAGGAAAACTGAATCAGCATCAAATAGGTCCAAGAAGAGACGGTTGATGTTGTCAGGGTCTCGTGGGTGACCCCGTGCTTGGCTGAGTGGGGACAGGGGTGGTGGAGGAACTCGCTGAAAACCAAATGTTCTCCTAGTTTGCTCCTGGACAGCTCTGTGCATCGGGCCTGTAAATGTCTCCGTCTGGATTTGTTTTCCTTAATGTTTTTCCCCTCCAGAATGCCCTTCTTCCAGTGGAAAGCCTAACCACGCAGATATCCTGCTTGTAAACTTACAGTATGTTTCAGAAGTGGAAATAATTAATGACCGCACGGAAACGCCTCCTCCTTTAGCTTCACTCAATGTTAGCAAGGTAAGAACCCGTGCTCCTGGGGGGGAGGGATTCACCTGGGGAACTCCCTGTCGGGGACAAGGTAGCTTTTAAACTTTAAATCACTCGCTTCAATCACGACTTACCGCGGCTCTGTTAAGGGTTTAGATGATGATATTTTGGGTGTGTTGAGTCTCTGTGACCTGCTGCTGGGGTTTCTGTAGCGAGGCCGCAGCCGAGGCTGACCCTTTCTGCTTCGGGATCGCTCAGCAAGGGAGCTGAGGTCCTGGGCGAGGGAGAGGGAACTCCCAGCTTCGTTTCATCCCAGAGGCAGTCCTTGTGAGTCTGCACAAGGGGCTGGGCGCTGGGGAGCTGATCCTGTTGCTGCACTTGGCTCCCCATGACGCCTGCGCACCCTTTGGGCTGTATTTACACTGTATTTGCTCCAGTGTTGGCTGGAGTTTCCAGCGTGGTCCTGCCATGTAGATTTAATTGCCTGGCTGATGCTGCAGCCTCCTGTTAAAGCACTGGAGGTGCTGAAGGTGCGTGCTGGGAGCTCGGTGAACGGCTCTGCCCTGCGCCGAGCCCTGTGCCCTCTTCGGAGGCTGCTCCGCTGCGCGCTGACCTCCTGCGGCAGGAGGAAACGTGGATTTCTGTGCTGGCAAGTGGCTGCAAGTTGCTGCCTGAAACAGTGACCGAGAATTTCTGCATCGGGACCTCTGGAGTGTTTTTAGTTGAGGCTGCAAAGCACGTTTTCACTCGGGAAAAGTCCAGTGGTCTCGATCCTCCTGGCTCCGTGGCAGCCCCTGCGCCTTTGGTAGAGGGACGTGGTGCTTCGCTGGCCAGAGAGAAGGGAGGATGGAGCCTTTCATAAACGTGCAACAGGTTCTTCCCTGACAGCGAGTGACTCGGATGCTCAAATCAAAACCTTCCGGAGAAGATGGACGTGGCTGAAGCTGGTACTCTGCTTTCCCGAGCCCGTGCTGCTCCTCCTGGGTGCTCTCTCTTCCAAGATCCCGGGTTAAGAACATGCTTTTTGTGCTCCCGTGGATGATGCTAGACGAGGTTTGGGCTTCAGCGGGTGCCCTCTCTGCCTGCAGCCCCATCTCCACGCAGATGTCGGTCCTCTTCAGAAACAGAATGATTTGGGGTGAAGCCGAACGGCAGGGGAGCAGACAGGAGCAGTGAAGCACACGTGCAGTTAGTTGAATTTTGAGGAACTGCTTTTCCTACGTCCTTCTGGAAGGGGATCGCTTCTGATTCCCACTGATGGTGTCAAAAAAAAGGGAAGGTGAACCCGAGCCCTCGATGCTGGTGTGAGGTGGCTGGAGGCAGCCGGGCTCCAGGGAAGCCAGGTGTGGGGTCTGGCTGTGGAGCTTTTCAGTTGTCAGCTCGTCCCACGGGGAAGCCTCCTCTCCCGGCAGGCAGGCTCAGGCAGGCTCTGCCTGCAGGTCGGTGTCGCGTGGGTGGCACCGGCTGGGCGTCCGTAGCCCCCGTGGGTTCCCTCTCGGTGGATTAGCACGTTGGCAGAGATCTCGAATGACACAACCGCTGTAAAGATGCGACTGTTTGTTGTAATTGCATCGAGTGACATCGCTGGGAGCGCAGCCGGGAGGTGGATGGGCCTGCTGAGGGGAAAACACCCCACCTGACTTCAAATACTCACTTCAGTCTTGCCAGCATCAAAATCATTGCTCTGCATTTTGGTTCGGGGGGGGGGGGGAAATGAATCGAGTTGTATCTTTGGTGGATGGAAGTCGGTGTGCAGCCACCGGCGTGTCCGTGTCCCCATCTCCAGTGACAGGAGGGTTTTTCCAGTTGCTCTGACCCACGTCTCCTCTCCCATGAATGCACAGGCAAGCTGCGGTCCGATGGCGCTGCAGGACTGGAATATAGACAAGTTGATACTGGGCATACTGGGAGAAGGAGCTGTTGGCACACGGGAATGGTTGTGGTGCTCTGGGGCAAGCCCTTGCGGCTCTGGAGAGCAGGCAGAGCCCCAGGAGATGCTCAGCCCTGCCTGATCCTTGGTGGAGACAAAATGTTGGGACCAGAAGACTTGCTGGGCTTGGAAGGCAGCAGGATCCGGCTGTGGGGGGCCCAGTCTGGCGGGGGTCCGAGCCCCTGTTGGAAGGGGGGCAGGGGTGCAGGCTGGCTGCGGTGGAAGGTGCGGGCAGGAGGAGAGCGGGTTGTTGGCTGCAGGTAGCTGTCGTGAGGCTGCTGCGGGAGAGATGTTGTGACCGCACCGCAGGCTCCCCTGGGGGAGGCTTCAGGAGGGACGCAGGGCGAAAATTGCAGGGGAAAAGCACTTTTGAACCAGGGCATGGGAAGGGGGGAGATGCGTGGCTCAGCTCCGGCAGCTGCAGGGCAGCCAGAGGAGCAGGCGAGGAAATAACGCTGGTGCGACGGAGGGCTCCAGCGGTTCAGTCCAGATAGGGCTGAGCTTGAGGCTTCCTGCTGCCGGCGATGGGCGCGCAGGGGAGATGTCACCGAAGAGGCTGGGGCCCGCGCTGGTACCGCTGGCGACACCAGTCTGTCCCGTGGGGCTGGCATCCACCGGGGGACCTCGGCACGGCGCTCGGCTGCATGGCAGAGCCATCCGTCGCCGTGCCAGGGAGAGGTCAGCTGCCTGGTTTTGGAGGGATCCCCTTGACTTGCCGCCTGGGGTGCGCCGTGCTTGGCTCTTCTCACCGGGCTGCCGGCACCCGAGCGGGACGGGGGGCCATCCCGGCGGCGGGGGGCCGCGGCACGGCGTTCGGCGGCCTTCGGTGGCTCTTCTTGCTGCGCGCCGCGTTTTCCATCATTCATACGGACGTGAATAGGGAAGTGACTCATTCATTCATGCCGCCGTCGCACAAGGTGCGTATCCGAGTCTTCAATAGCCCCGTCGCCTTCGGGTGCTCGCTGGAGGGGGGCGGAGGGGCTGCGCTGGGAACGAGGAGGCTGTTTTGAATGCTTGCATCGAGGAGGCTGGGACTTGGAGGCTCGGCGTGTCCGATTCGTTTCTTGTCCGGGGATAGCGGTGATGAATAGGGAGAGCACATCCTATTGCAGGGGAAAGACCAGAGCGAAGGGACCCTGGATCTTGGCACTCGATGAATAAACTAACTGACATTGCAAGCGAATCAGCTCCAGGTGAGGGCTGATGTACTCCAGCTAGAAGCAGGAGGATGAGGTTGGGCTTTGCTGGGTGCTGTTAATCCTGGGATCTAGGAGCGCCTGATGAAGTAATGTTGGGATGCTGCTCTTCATCCACACCTCTCCGGGCTTTCCTGCCTCCTCGCAGTGGCCCGTTGTCACCCGCCTCCTCGCAGGGCTGTCCCCAGAGCTTTGGGGCAGGCGAGGGAGCCGGTTGGGAAGCAGGTAGGGTTGGGAAGCAGGTAGGGTTGGGAAGCAGGTAGGGTTGGGAAACAGGTACGCCAGCCTCGGGGAGCAGCCCTGCTCGGGTGAAGCGTCGGTGCGGCCCCGGAGAAGGCGAGCGGTCACGTGCATGACTTGGATGCAGGAAAGTTACGGGGGAACGTTGCGCCCAGTCTTAAAAACCAGTTTGGAAGCCGGACTGGTGGTCTTGGAGAGAGCAATTCCTACGTGGAGTGGAGAAGATAGCTTCAGAGCCAGCTTGTGCTGGGGCCGAGAAGAGATCCCTACTTCTCCCATCTCCCTGTTAAGGCTTCCCTCGCTCGCCGAGAGGCTGAGCAGCGCATGGTGAGCAACCGAAGGCTGCTGCAGCGAGCCCCGCTCACCTGGGCATGGGGTGCAGATGCAACCGGCTGCGTCTGCCCGGTGGCTGCCGTTTCGGGAGACGGAGGGGAAAATCTGTCCCTTATTAACGTTATTTGCTACAAAAAGTGAGTGCCCCCCCTGCTCAGTGGGAGCTCGGGCTTTTCCTCCCCAGAGAGGGCTTTAGAAAGGGCGAAGCCGTCCCCACGCAGCGTGGAGAAAGCCGGTCTGGCTTGGGGAGCGCTTGCAGGCGTGAGGCCATTCCGGGGGGGAGGAGGAGGAGGAAGAGGAGGGCCAGCGTGGGCGGCAATGCTAATGTGGCTCTTCCACTGCGGCAGCTCCAGCCGGGGAAAGGCAGCTGGTCCAGCGCCGCCTGCCCGTCTCCTGCCTCCAGGCAGCTGCAGCTCCTTCTCCTCCCGCGGCCGTGGGATTTAACGCGGGGGGACACCGGGGTTGGGGTTTCTCTTCTCTATTCCGGGACCCCGCCGGGGTAATCGCACTTCCCCACACACGGACGTTGTGAGCTGCCTCCCAAATAACCGATTCCGCTTTCTTTTTTTTGGAACAGAATAACCGCTCCGGGATAAAGTTGCTCGTACACCTGCGTGGTCTGTACGGAGGCGTTTACACCCCACCAGCCCTAACGTAGTGGTTGTTCTGGGCTCACCTTTCCCATCTGCATCCCCTGAGTAAACAGCAAGCAGCAGAAGGTGGTTTGGACCTAAAATGCAGTAATTAATTTGGAAAAGGCAGAGGGGAAGGTGATGCTTGTGCGTCTGGCCCCTGGCAGCTGGTTCCCTCCCTGTGCCTGAACAGGGGGATGCAAAAAGACGGCATCCACATCCCCAAAATATTGGGGGGACGCAGGCGATGGAGACAGTGACTCAAAAAGGAATTAAGCTGTGCCTGAAATCCGTGCGGTGCTCTGGGATGCGCGGAGAAGGGGGTGATGGGAGGGTGGAAACTGCGCGCTGCTCGTTACCCCGATTTAATCGGCGATCCGGACGGTGAGCGGCAGAGCTGTGTCTGTGGGGCGGAACCTGCGTCCCCTTGGAGCTCCCATTGCCGCTCGAGCAACACTCAGCCGAGCTCGCTCTCTCTTTGTCTCCCCTCCAGCTTGCCAACAAAGCGCGGACGGAGAAGGAAGAGAAGATGAGCCAGGCGTATGCAATTAGTGCTGGTGTCTCTCTGGAGGGGCAGCAGCTCTTCCAGACTATACACAAGACGTAAGTCCCCTCGGCGGTGCCACCGGTGCCTCCTGCGCTCTGCCTCGGCCCCCAGCGGGGAGTCACTCGTGTCCCTGCGTGGCTGGGTAGAAGGAGCCTGGTGGGATTTGCATTGCCCGATCCCCTGGGCTCGCCATGAAACGCTGCCAATGTGTCCTGGGACGAGCCGGCCAGAGCCACGCGGTCCTCAGGGGTGGCTGATGGCTTCCTGCGCCTTCCCGGCACATGCCGGCCACGTGCTCATCCCCGCGGGCTCGCACCCCTCTTTGGTTGGGTACCCAGGAGGTACCGGGTGGCTTCTGCATCCACATCCCCTCCCGGGGCGAGACGCGGGTCTGAGGTGGGCAGCGGCTCCGCGCTGGGGACGGGTGGGGGCTTTCAGAGGGGCTGGGGATGCGGGAGCCCAGCCCGGAGCACGGGCAGCCGCCTTCGCTCATCCTCTTTCCCTTCCCTGCAGCATTAAAGACTGTAAATGGCAGGAGAAGAACATAGTTGTGATGGAAGAAGTCGTTATCGCCCCTCCCTATCAAGTGGAAAACTGTAAAGGCAAAGAGGGAAGCGCGCTGAGTCACGTACGCAAAATAGTGAGTACGGGCAGGGGGGTCTGGTGGCACTGGGGACGCCGGGAGGGTGTCACATCCCCGGGGACGCCCGTGGTGCCTCCTGGGGTGGGCTCGCCTGCCTGCCGCGGATCCCCTCCCCGACGTGGGGCTCCCCTGCCCACCTGCCGTGCGGATCCCCTGCCTGCCGTGGGGATCCCCTGCCTGCCTGCTGCAGATCCCCTGCCCACCGCGGATCCCCTGCCTGCCGTGGGGATCCCCTGCCTGCCTGCTGCAGATCCCCTGCCCACCGCGGATCCCCTGCCTGCCCTGGGGCTCCCCTGCCCACCACGGATCCCCTGCCCGCCTGCCGCAGATCCCCTGCCCACCCTGGCTCTCCTGCCCACCCACTGCGGATCCCCTGCCCGCCACAGATCCCTTGCCCACCGTGGGGATCCCCTTCCCTCTTGCTGCAGATCCCCTGCCCGCCGTGGGGACCCCCTGCCTGCCCACCGTAGATCCCCTGCCCACCGCGGATCCCCTGCCCGCCGTGGGGACCCCCTGCCCACTGCGGATCCCCCGCCCTCGCTAACCCCCTCTCCCTGTCCGTCCCGCCCTCCCCGCTGGCAGGTGGAGAAGCATTTTCGAGACGTGGAAAGCCAGAAGGTCATGCAGCGTTCACAAGCACAGCAGACACAGAAGGAGACCTCCCTCTCGTCCTGAGGCCACCGCCGCGCCGGGGCCGCCCCGCCGCCCCGCCACCCAGTCACCGCAGGCGGGAGGGCGGCGGCGGGGGGGGTCCCGCTTTTATTTCCTTTTTCGAGCTCGTTAACGGGGAGCTCAACCGATTCCAAACCTTAGACTTTAAAACAAACGAGAAAAGAGAATAATTTAAAAGCTCATGCATTACTTGACTAACAGACTTTCTTTTGTCCGCCATGTTTTCTTTCCTACCAGCCAGTCAGACTTTGTTAGTTTTATTTTTTTGACCTTTCTTTTCCTTTTTTTTTCCCTCCCCCAGCTCCTGCTGCCCACCCCCCCCTTTACTTTTCTCTGGCTCCCCCGTCCCCTCGGGGATCCCCCCGAACCCCTCCAAAAATAAAAGTAACGAGCTGACTGCGGTGGCCGAACCGGGACCCTTGTGACCAGCGCGGTCTCGTTTTAATTTTGTTTGCACAGGGCAAGGCTTGAATTAGTCTTATTTTTCTTATCTTTAAATATATATATGAATATATATTAAAATGTTCTTTAAATATTTTCTGCTTCTAGCAGTTCTCTCGACCAGGATCGTGGCAAAAAAACTACCCCACGCCCCCTCCAGCCCCGCCACCCCCACCCGGCACCGGGCCAGGCCCTGGGGTGGGCTTTTTCCCCCATTTTCCTTTTTTTTTTTTTTTACTTTTTTTGCCCCTTTTTTCCTTTTCTTTTTTAAATTTTTATTTCTTTTTTTTTTTGCCATGATCCTCCCCCCCTCCCCTTTTTTTTGTTTTGTTTTTTAAAATAAATGGATCAAAATCAAACAATTCAAGCCCTGCCTTTAGAAGAGTTAAAACTTAAAAAAAAATTTAAAAAAAAGGAAAATTTTTTAGTATTGTTTAGCAAAAACAATAAAAACCCGAAATTTTTTTAACCATCACCCGTGTCTGGCGCTCTGGGGGCGGGGCCTGCGGGAGGGGGCGGGGATTCCGTGGGTGGGCGGGGCCATGCGGGGCGGGGTCTCATTCGTGGAGCCTTGCGTGCGGGGCGGAGCCTCCTGCGGTGGGCGGGGTCTGTGGGCGGTGCTTCCGGCGCGGGGGCGGGACTTCCGGCGGGGCGGGCCTGGCGGCGATGGCGGCGGGCCGCGGCTGGCGGCGGCGGGCGCTGCGGCTGCTGACGGCGGGCGGCGGCGTCCTGCTGACCCGCTTCCCCTTCTGGCACTGCTTCAGCGGGCTGCTGCTCTGCGCCGAGCGCGCCGACGGGCGGCGGTGCGGGACGTGGGCGGCCGGGGGAGGCCTGGGGGGAGGCCCGCGGGGCCTGGGGCTGGCGTGAGGCTGTGAGGGCCTGGGGCTGGGGGGATGCCCGGGGGGCCTGGGGTAAGTGCGGGCCTGGGGCAGGTGTGGGGCTGGGGGAGGCCCGCGGGGCGTGGGGCTGGTGTGGGGCTGTGAGGGCCTGGGGCTGGGGGAGGCCTGGGGGGCCTGGGGTAAGTGCGGGCCTAGGGGGGGCCTGGGGCTGCTGTGGGGTTGTGAGGGCCTGGGGGAGGTGTGGGGCTGGGGGAGGCCCGGGGGGCCTGGGGCTGGTGTGGGGCTGGGTGGAGGCCTGCGGGGGCTGGGTGGAGGCCTGCGGGGTCTGGGGCTGGGGGGGGCCTGGGGCTGAGAGAGGCCCGGGGGGCCTGGGGTAGGTGCGGGGCTGGGGGGCTCCTGGGGCTGGTGTGGGGCTGGGGGGGGCCTGCGGGGCCTGGGGCTGATGTGGGGCTGTGAGGGCCTGAGGTAGAAGTGAGGTGGCTGGGGGGCTCCTGGGGTAAGTGTAGGGCTGGGGGAGGCCTGAGGGGTCTGGTGCTGGTGGGGACCTGGGGCTGCAAGGGCCTGGGGTTGGGGGAAGGTGTGGGGCTGGGGGGGGCAGAGGGGCAGTTGGGGGGGCACAGGGGGGCTATAACCTTCCTGCTAGGGGAGGGCTGTGCTGGGGTTGGGGGTGACCGGGGGGCTGGGGTGAGCGGGGCCAGGGGCTGGAGCTGCCGTGCCCCCCAGGAAGCCGGACATCCCCGTCCCCTACCTGTATGTGGACATGGGGGTGGCCGTGCTCTGCGCCAGCTTCATGTCCTTCGGGGTGAAGCGCCGCTGGTTCGCCCTGGGGGCTGCCCTGCAGCTCGCTGTGGCCACCTACGCCGCCCACGTCGGTGGCCATGTCCATTACAGTGACTGGCTGAAGGTGAGAGCCCCCCACCCACCCCTGACCCCCCACCCAGCCCAGCCCGGCCTCGGCGGGCCCGGGGGGTGACGGTGGCCCCGGCGCAGGTGCGGATGTACTCCCGGACCATCGCCATCATCGGCGGCTTCCTCATCCTGGCCAGCGGCGCGGGCGAGCTCTACCGGCAGAAGCCACGCAGCCGCTCCCTGCAGTCCACGGGGCAGGTCTTCCTCGGCATCTACCTCATCTGCCAGGTACGGGGGCGTGCGAGACACCGGCGGGGGGTCCGCCATCCCGGGGAGCGGGGACACGGCCACCTCCCGCTCCCCACCCTGCCGCAGGCGGGGGGCTGGATCCACCGGGGGTTTCCCTCCGATGGGGAGAAGCTTCGGGTGAGTGCTGCCGGTGCTACCAGTGGCACCAGTGGCACCGTTGTCACCGCGCTCCAGCCCCCCGCGTCCCCCCTCTCCAGGCCTACTCCCTGCAGCACAGCAAGGAGGACCGCCTGGCTTACCTGAACCACCTCCTGGGGGGGGAGCTCGCCCTCCAGCTCCTCTTCATCCTCTACGGCCTCCTGGCCCTCGCCTTCCTCTCCGGTTACTACGTGCGGGCAGCGGCGCAGGTGCTGGCGGTGCTCCTGCCCCTCGCCATCCTCCTCATCGACGGCAACATCGGCTACTGGCACGACTCGCGCCGGGTCGAGTTCTGGAATCAGATGAAACTCATCGGGCAAAACGTTGGGATTTTCGGAGCCGTCGTCATCCTGGCCACCGACGGCTGAGCGGGGCGGCCGCTGGCCGGGACTGGGCGAGGGGGGGGCGGGCAGTGCTTGGGGGGCAGTTTTTTTAAAGAATCACTGCTATTTATTCTTTTTTTTTTTTTTTTAATTTGTAAATATTTGATAATTTTGCCGGAGGAGGGGGCGGTCGCTGCCCTGAGTGTGTGGGGGAGCCGGGGAGGGGGGGCTTCTGCCTGTGGGGTGCTGGCCACTGTGTGGCCGGGGGCCCCCTCCCCGCCGAGGTCCGTCCCCCCCGGGTGTGTTTTTACTGATGAAACGAGAAATCTTTTACCTCGTCCCTGGGCTGTCTCGGCTGTTGTGTGCCAGCGGGGTCGGGCCCTGCTGCTTTGGGGGGCTTGGGCGGGGGGGGGGAAGCTGCTTTTGGGGGGCTTGGAGGGGGAGCTGCTTCGGGGGGAGCCAGCGTGCGGTGGGGCGTGGGCAGGACTGGGTGTTCCCCTCCCTTCAGTGGGGAAACTGAGGCAGGGGGGAGAGCGGGGGCCTGGGCTGGGTTTTGTTGCCGGCTCCTGCCCGTCCCCGGTGTCGTGCCCTGCCTGCACGCTGCCTGCGCGCTGCCGCAACCTGGGGGGCTCAGCGCGTGGTTTATGGCTGGAGGACGTCTTGGCATGGGGGGGGCGTCGCGGTGGGACATGGCGAGGGGCTGGCAGACCCTGGGGTCCCCCGTGGGCCCTGTCCTCGCTGTCCCCGTCCTGCCGCCCAGCTGGGCAGGCGTCTGTTGTCCCCCCCCCGGCCGGGCAGGCGTGCGTGTCCCCCCCCGGCCGGGCGGTGGAAAAGCAAACAGGGGCTGATAAGGGCCTTCCTCCGGGGGGGCCACGCGTGGCCCCTAATGTGCCTCCGGCGGAACCGGGGGGCCATAAAGCGCGGGGAAGCGGCAGGGCCCTGTTTGCTTTCCCTGCGCCTTTCCGTCCGACACCCCCGGCTGGGGGGGGCCGCGGGGGCTCCTCGCCCTCCCGGGACCCCCCCGGGGGCTGCTGGGGCTCCAGCCACGCACCTTCGGCCCCAGCCCTTCCTCTTGGCTGGGAATGGGGGGCAGGCAGTGGGCACCCCCTGCCCCGTCCCCCCGGGGCCACCCTTTGCCCTGGCTGGGGGGGCTGCAGCCGGGCCCCCCACCTCCGCGCCCGGGGGGGTTCCCCCCCGCTGGCAGAGCCATCCTGTGACCTTTGGAAAATTGCTGTTTGCTGTCACTCGGGGGAAATGGTGCAGAAAACCCTCGCCTCCCTTCTCCCCCCGCCCTGACAGCGGGGTCTGCTCCGTGCCGGGGGGGCCAGGGGCCCCCCGGACCCCAATCCTCCCTCCCGGAGCCCAGTCCTCCCTCCCGGCCTCGGCTCGGGGACATCAGTGACAATGCGGTGACATTGCCGCTGTCGCATGGGGTTTGGTCCCCATCTGCAGCAGCGGGACCGTGGGGTTGGCGTCCCCTGGGGAACCCCACGATGGGGCAGAGCCCCCCGTCGGGGCGCTCCTCTGCCGGGGAGGGGGCTCAGCCCCCGCCGGGCCGGTGCTGGATTTGGCCTTGCCGCCTCGGTTTCCCCAGGGGCACGTGGCAGGGCACTGCGGGGGGGTGTCCGCAGCCCCCGTCGATCCAATTAGCCCCTCCATCGATCCAATTAGCCCCTCTATCGATCCAATTAGCCCCTCCATTGACCCGCACCTTCATTTGTGGGGACGTGAAAGGTGCTGGGCTGGGGGGGGGCTGCGCCGAGGCTGGCGTGGGGCCGGGCACCGCGTGGCCGGGGCAGTGTGGACCCCCAGTTGTGTCCCCACACACCGGTGTGACACGGCGGCCAGGGCTGGGGACAGCCACGGGGCTGGGACCCCTGTGGCGGCACTGCCACGAGCCATGCCCCTGCTGCCGCTCACCGGGGTGACGGCCAGGTCAGGAGTGGGGAGCGTGTCCCCTCCAGCCGGGCTGGTGGCACCCCGCGGGGTCCCCGCCGAGCCGTGTCCCCTCCAGCCGGGCCGGTGGCACCCCGCGGGGTCCCCGCCGAGCCGTGTCCCCTCCAGCTGGGCCGGTGGCACCCCGCGGGGCTTGTGTCACCCTGTGGGGTCCCCACCGAGCCATGTCCCCTCCATCCCCCTGGCCGGAGATGCAGCTGCTTCTGGGTGGCAGCATCCCGGGGCTTTTGGGGACCCCCTTCTGCCACCTCTCTCTGTCCCAGCACCTACACGGTGGCTTTGGTGGCCCCTTCCTGGTGGGGACCCAGAGCCCCCGCTCACAGCACGTCCCCGCCAGGTGCCTCCGTGCCTCAGTTTCCCCCCGGAGCACCGGGCTGGGTGATTGCTCCTTAATGCCAAATCCATAACGAATTAGTGTGTCCCCCCGGCGCGGGGGAGCGGAAAGGGCAGCTCATCTGTCCTGGAGGGCTGTGACAGCGGTCGATGGCGGTGACGGGGGCTGCGGTGACAGGCGCTGCGGTGACGGGGGCTGCGGTGACGGGGGCTGCAGTGACAGAGGCTACGGTGGCGGCTCTGTGCCCTGCCCTGGCGTCTGGGGAAACTGAGGCAGCTGCGGGCTGTGTCCCTTCCCCAGTGCTGTCCCCTGCGGGTGGCCTGTGCCAGAGCCATGTGCCATGTCCCTGCTGCGTCCCGTGCGCTGTGCCTGTGTCATGGCTGTGCCGCGTTTGTGTCCCTGTGTGCCACTGCCGTGTCCTGAGGCTGTTTTGGGGCCATGCATGTGTGCCGTGGGTGCATGTCACATCTGTGTCCATGTGCCGTGCCCGTGTGCCGTGGCTGCCTGTCACACCCGTGTCCGTGTGCCATTGCCATGTGCCACATGCCATGGCCCTGTGCCGTGTCCCCGTGCCATGCCCGTGTGCCGTGGCTGCCTGTCACATCTGTGTCCTTGTGACACGTCCATGTGCTGTGGCTGCATGTCACATCTATGTCCATGTGCCATTGCCATGTGCCACATGCCATGGCTGTGTGCCATGTCTATGTCCTGTGGCTGCGTGCCGTGTCCCCGTGCCGTGTCCCCACGCCGTGCCCGTGTGCCATGGCTGCCTGTCACATCCGTGTCCGTGTGGCATTGCCATGTGCCACATACCATGCCCGTGTCCCGTGGCTGCACGCCATGTCCCCGTGTCCCATCCGTGTCCCCCATGCTCCGTGCGCCCCTTCGGCGCACCGGGCTGGGGGGCTCTGCCAAGGGACGGTGACAAGGTGCTGGCACGCGTCCCCCCGGTGCCGGTGGCGGGGGGGCTGCCGGGGTCCTGCCGTGCCCGTGGGTCGGTCACGGGGGAGGGAGGAGCCAGCAGCCCCACTGGAGGCTATAAAACCCCGGGTGGGTGGAGGAGCTGCTGTGTCCCCGGCTCGGTGTCCCCGGCGCTGTCACCCCGCTGCCAGGCCCTGCCTGTCACCTCCCGCCTCCTCCACCGTGAGTGCGGGGACAGCCCGGGGACGGGGCTGGGGCCTCGGGGGGTCCCATGCGGGGGAGGTGACCCTTGGGGAGGCTGGGACCCCTGGGAGGGAGATGATGATCCCTTGGGGACGTGGGAGGGGTCCCTTGGGGTGGACTGGGGTCTCTGGGGGTCCCTTGGGGAGGCTGGGGGGGGGGCTCTGGGGGGAGATGTCCCCTTTGGGAGATGGGGGGGTCTCTGGGGTCCCTGGGAGGGATGTGTCCCCTTGGGGGCTTGTGGGGGGTGACTCTGGAGGTCCCTGGGAGCCAGATGTCCCCCTGGGGAGATGGCAGGAGGTTCCTGGGGGTCCCGGGGAGGGCGGTGGCCCCTTGGGGACATCAGGGGAATGTCTGGGGGTCCTGGAGAGGGAGATGGCCCCTTGGGGACATCAAGGGAGTGTCTGGGGGTCCTGGGGAGGGAGATGTCCCCTTGGGGACATTGGGGGGTCCCTGGAGGGAAGATGTCCCTTGGGGGGAGCTGGGGTCCCGGGCAGGGGAGGGAGACGTCCCCTTGGGGAGCAGGGGGGCCCTGGGGGTGCGATGTCCCCGCAGGGGACGGGGTCCTGGGGGGGTGAGATGTCTCCGTGGGCTCGGGGGGACGGGGGCTTTGGCGGGGGGCAGAGCTGCTTGGGGACGAGACAGGGGGGGACCCGAGGGTGACGGGGGTGACGCACGCGCGGCTGAGGCTGCCCCGCATCCCCGTCCCCACGCAGATGGTGACGTCCCCGAGGCCGTGGCGCGCGCTGGCGGCCGTGGCCCTCTGCACCCTGCTGTGCCTGGCCACGCTGGCGGCCGCCTACCCCGCCAAGCCCGAGAGCCCCGGCGACGACGCCTCCCCCGAGGAGATGGCCAAGTACTTCTCGGCCCTGCGCCACTACATCAACCTGGTGACGCGGCAGAGGTGAGCGCAGGCGGGCGCGCGCGGGTGAGCCCGCGGGCACTCGTGCAAGCCCCTTCGCACACTCCCGCCCGCCCCGTTGCGCACCCGTGTGCTCCGTCGCGCGCTCGCGTGCGCGCGAGGTCCCGTTTGCGCGCCCGCGCGCGCCCCGGCGCGCGTGCACCCACGTGCTCCGTCTCCCGCAGGTACGGCAAACGCGCCAGCCCCGAGGCCCTGGTGTCGGAGCTGCTCCTCGGGGCCAGCAGCGACAGGTCACGGTGAGCGTCCTCGTCCCCGTCGCCCCGTGGTCAGGGAAAGGGGCTCCTCCCTCTCCTGCACCCTGGGGTGGGGGTCCCGGGGGGTGGCGGGGGTCTCGTCCCCCCTTTTCTCACGCCAGCTCTTCCCCACAGGTACGACGATGACGCTGCGTGGTGACCGGCTCCCCCAGTCCCCCCGTCCCCCGAATCCTCCCCATCTCTCCGTGTCTCCCTAAGGGACCCGGGGCTCTGCCGCAGGGTGGGCACCCAGCACCCGCGGCCAGCGCAGCCCCCCCCGCCAGGAGGGCCGGGGACCCCCAGAGCCCGGCCCGGGGGTCCCCCAGCGGGGGGGGGCCCTGACCCCATCCCCTCCCCACCGCTGTCGGGGGTCCCGCGCGGTCCCTGCACACCCCCGCCAGCGGCAATAAAGAGCACGATCGTGGGCACCCGTCTGGGCCGTGTGCGCCGGGGCCGGAGGGGTGCGGGGGAATGGAGGGGTGCAGGGGGTGTGGGGGGGTGCAGGGAGACGGAGGGGTGCAGGGGGACGGAGGGAGGGGTGCAGGGGGTGGGGGGGTGCAGGGGGAGATGGAGGGAGGGGTGCAGGGAGACGGAGGGGTGCAGGGGGACGGAGGGAGGGGTGCAGGGGGAGACGGAGGGGTGCAGGGGGAGACGGGTGCAGGGGGATGGAGGGGTGCAGGGGGATGGAGGGAGGGGTGCAGGGGAGATGGAGGGGTGCAGGGGGAGACGGAGGGGTGCAGGGGTGGGGGGGGGGGGTGCAGGGGGACGGAGGGGAGGATGGAGGGGGTGAGGCTGGGGAAGGAGTAAGGGACCGAGGACCCGCTGGGGTGCAGGGGTGGAGGGATGGGGAGAGGTGTGGGGGGCGGGGGGGTGGGATGGGAGTGGGGTGTGCTGGGGGCTGGGGCACACTGGGGTTGGGTACTGGGGTGCACGGGGTGCGGGGGTGCACTGGGTATGGGGTGGTGCGGGGTGCTGGCAGTGGGTGCTGGGGTGCACTGGGTGCGGGGGGATACGCTATTGATGGGCGTTGGGGTGCACGGGGTGCTCTGGGCACAGTGTGCGCTGCCGCTGGGTGTCGGGGTGCTCTGGGTGCGGGGGCTGCAGTGATGCTGGGATTCACGGGGCAGAGGGGTGCAGCGGTGGTGGGTGCTGGGGTGCACTGGGTGTGGGGGTGCTGGGATGCACGGGATACCGGGATGCCCGGGTTACTGGGGTGCACTGGATATGGGGGTGCCGGGATGCATGGCCAGTGGGTGCTGTGGTGCATGGGATACTGGGATGCACAGGTTACTGGGGTGCACTGGATATGGGGGTGCAGGGTGCACTGGGCGTGGTGGTGGCAGGATGTACTCCCAGTGGGTGCTGGGATGCATGGGTTACTGGGACGCATGGGTTACTGGGGTGCACTGGGTGTGGGGGTGCTGGGATGCACGGCCAGTGGGTGCTGTGGAGCACGGGATACTGGGATGCACGTGTTACTGGGGTGCACTGGGTGTGGGGGTGCAGGGTGCACCGGTGGTGAGTTCTGGGGTGCGCTGGGCGCGGGGTGCGCTGGCAGTGGGTGCTGACACCCGCCGTGGGGTCCCTGCAGGGGCTGCGGCCGGGGCAGGGCTGGGCCGGAGGCCCCACGCGCCGGGGGGTCCCCCCCTCTGAGCCCCAGCGCAGCCCGTGGTGGGAGCTGGGGGGCGGCCACGGCCACGGCGGGACCCCCCCGCTGCAGCCACTGCTCCTCCTGTCCCCAGCTGTCCCTCTGTCCCTCTGTCCTTCCATCCCACCCCTCACCCCGATGCCAGACCCTTCACCCTCCCGGCGCCCCCACCCCGTCCATCCGTCTGCTCTTCCAGTGTCCCTCTGTCCCACTCCCCATCCCTCTGTCCATCCTTCGCTGCCCCTCTGTCCTGCTGCCCACCCCTCCCGCCAGCCTCCACCCTGGCACCCCAGCAGCCTCCCCCAGCTGTCCCCCCTCTGTCCCCACAGCCGTCCCTCTGTCCCCACACCTGTCCCTCTGTCCCCACACTGTCCCTCCCTCCCTCGGTCCATCCGTGGGGACAAGATGCTCTGGGGACAGACACCGGACACCCGGGTCCGTGTCCTCGGCCCCGCCGGGAGCCCCCCCAGCCCAGGGTCAAACATTAACCAGGGCTGCACGAGGGGCCAGGTGTCCCTGTCACCCCCCCCTCCGATGGCCCCTGTCCCCCCCGATGGCCCCTGTCCCCCCCCGGCCACCTGGCCACAGGTGCTGCGTGGCAGGGTGACATCAGCAGGGGGGACAGGGGGGGATATAAGGGCCAGCACCGTGGTGACAGCGGTGTCACCAAGGAACCGGGGAGTTGACGGCAGCGTCCCCCCATCTCGCCGCGTCCCCTCGTCTCGCCGCGTCCCCGTGCCACCGCTCGTGGAAGCAGGTGAGTGGGGCCGGGGCCTCGTCCCCGCAGGGCGATGGGGCTGGGTGGGGGTGCGGGTGTGCAAGGGCGTGCAGGGGCGTGCAGGCGGCCAGCGAGCGCGGTGCACGCCAAACGGGGCGTGCGCGTGTGCAAGGGGGGTTGTGCACGCACGTGTGCAAGGCTGAGCGTGTGCATCTGGCTGTAGGGGCGCGAAACGGGGTGTGCACGCACGCACGTGCGTGCTTGCAGGTGAACTGGGGGTGCGCGGGCTCTGCGAGCGCAGCTTTTTTTGTGCAGCCTGGGAGCGGGGAGAGCGTGCACGTGCGCGTGTGTGTGTGCACAGCCGGGCGCGTACACACCGATGCTGCTGTAGGAGTGGGGGGTTTGTGCACCTGCACGCTTGGAGCAGAGATGGGGGTGTGAGCGTGCAAGGGGGGGTGTGCACGGCCTCGGGAGCAGAGGTTTGGTGTGCGTGCAGAGCGGTGCGGTCTCTAAGGTGTGTGCGTGTGCGTGCACATGCTGGGTGGCGTGCACGCGTGTGCACGTGCACGCATGTTTGCATGTGTGTGTGCATGTGTGTGCAGCCGGGTGGTGTGCATGCGTGCATGCGTGTGCGTGCGGCGCGGTGCCCTCGGCGGAGCCTGAGGCCACGGTGTGCGGCGCAGCCATGGCTCCCCGCTGGCCCTCCCTGCTGCTCCTCGCCTGCGCCCTGGCGCTGCTGGCCGCGCACCCCAGCATGGCCGGCCCCGCGCAGCCCACCTACCCCGGGGACGACGCGCCCGTCGAGGACCTCGTCCGCTTCTACAACGACCTCCAGCAGTACCTCAACGTGGTCACGCGGCACCGGTGAGCGTGGGGCGGTGGCGGGGGCACGGCTGCGGGACCCCTGCGATGTGCTGCATGGTTGCAATGTGCTCCCCGTTGCAACGTACTCCCTGTAGCAATGTGCTGCCCTGTTGCAACGTGTTCCCTGTTGCAGCGTACTCCCTGTAGCAATGCACTGCCCCATTGCAATGTGCTCCCCATTGCAACGTACTCCCCGTTGCAACATATTCCCCACTGCAATGCACTCCGTGTTGCAAAGTGCTCCCTGTTGCAATTCGTTTACCTGCTGCAACCAGATCTTTGTTGCAATGCGCTCCCCATTGCAGCATGCTCCCCATTGCAATGCACTCCCCGTTGCAATACACTCCCCCTTGCAGCATGCTCCCTTGTTGCAACACACTGCCTGTTGCAACGTGCTCTCCTGCTGCAACCAGCTCCGTTCTGCAACGAGCTCCCCCATTGCATCACACTCTTGCACCACGCTGCCTCCTTGCAACCTGCTCAACTGCTGCAACCAGCTTCCTGTTGCAGATGCAATTCCCGCTGCAATGCACTCCCTGCTGCAGCCTGCTGCCACCGCCATGCACGTCTGATTGCAATATGTTCCCTGTTGCAAGGCGCCGCTCCCTTGCAGCCTGCTCCCTTGCTGCACCTTTTGCTTGCTGCAGTCAGCTCCCCTGTTGCAACGCGCTCCCTGTTGCAACGCGCTCCCTGTTGCTGCACGCTCCCCGTTGCATGGCGCTGCCCCCCAGTAACGTGCTCCCCCCTTGCAGGTACGGCAAGCGGTCGGGCGGCCGAGTGCTGTGCGAGGAGCCCTTCGGCGCCGCGGGATGCTGAGCCCCCAGGTGAGGGGTGGCAGGCGGGGTCCACGTAGCAGCCGAGTGACCCCCCCCAGCACCACCCGTGCCTCAGTTTCCCCAATGGGCATCGTCCTGGGTGGCGGCAGGGGAGTCCCGGGGTGGGGGACACGGGGCTGGGGGGATTCGGGGGGGCACTCGGGGTGCTGGGGTTCTGACCCCCTCTCCTTGCAGGGACCTCGCTGGGGCCGAGCGGGTGAAGAGAAGCCCGGGGGGCTGCTGCACCCGCAGCACCCACAGCACCCGCAGCACCTACAGCACCCGCAGCACCTACAGCACCCACAGCACCTACAGCACCTACAGCACCCGTCACCCCGGGGCCGGGCTGGCCCCCCCAGCAATAAACCCCCCTGCAGCCACCTCCTGCCTCTGCCTGCTCGGGGATGGGGGCGTCTGGGGGGGCACTGGGGGCACTGGGGACACTGGGGCTGGGGATGCTTGTACCGGGGACACTGGGGGCACTGGGGCTGAGGAAAATGGGGCTGGGGACACTGGAGGCACTGGGGGCACTGGGGCTGGGGATGCTGGGGGCACTGGGGATGCTGGTACTGGGGACACTGGGGCACTGGGGCTGAGGATGCTGGGATCACTGGGGACGCTGGGGCACTGGGGCTGAGGAAAATGGGGCTGGGGACACTGGAGGCACGGGGGGCACTGGGGCTGGGGATGCTGGGGGCACTGGGGACACTGGGGGCACTGGGGCTGGGGATGCTGGGGACACTGGGGCACTGGGGCTGGGGATGCTGGGGCTGGCAGTGCTGTTGGTTGTGCTGGGTGCTGCAGAGGCACTGGTACTGGAGACACTGGGAATACCGGTGCTGAGGGCACTGGGGACACTGGGGCTGGCTGCGCTGGGGACACTGGGGATGCTGGTACTGGGGGCATTGGGAATACTGGTGCTGAGGACGCTGGGGATGCTGGTGCTGGGGCACGGGGTGGGTGCCCCAGTGAGGGGGTGTCGGTGCCAGCACTGGGGGCTCCCCCCGTGGGGCCGGGGGGGCCGCGGGGGCCTCGTGCGTCCCCGCGCCAGCCCGTGCTGCACTCGCACACGTGCACGCGCGTGTGCAAGCAGACGCCCGCGTGCCCGAGGGTGCCCGAGCGTGCGAGGCCACCGCACGCCTGCGCGGCCCCGTCCCCTCGGTGCCAGTCGCGGTGCCCGGCCGTGCCCGCAGCACCGCCGCGATGCCGGCGGCCGCCCCCAGCTCCGCCACCGGTGAGCGTGCACCAGGCCCGGGCTCGCACGCGCACGGGCACACGCGTGTGCAAGCGCCCCCCCGGGCGTGGGTGCGGGTGTGGATGCGGGGGGGGGGTGTGCCTCGTGCTGGGGCTGCAGGGTGCGCGTGCCTGGGGGCCGGGAGCGCGCACACGCGTGTGCACGGGGCGCACCCGGGCCTGGTGCCACGCGTGTGCAAGTGCGTGTGCACACGAGCGGGGCGCGGTCCTTTTAAATCCGCGCCCCCCCCCCCGCGCTCCCCGGGCGCCCCCCTCCGTTGCCATGGCAACCGCGCGGACCCGCGCCCCCCGCCCGCCCCCTTAAAGGGGCCGAGCCCCTGTTTTTCCCCCTCCCCACGCCGCGGGAGGCTGCGTGGCTGCGTGCGGGGGGGCTCCCACGGGTGAGCAGGCACGGGGGGAGCGCGTGTGGGTGTGCACGCGGGTGTGCAAGCAGGGGTGAGCCGGCACGGGGGCGTGCATGCACGGGTGGGCATGCACGGAGTGCGTGCGCGTGGCTATGCACGCGAGTGTGAGCATGCACGGGGATGTGCATGCACGGGTGGGCACGCACGGGGTGCGTGCCCGTGGCTTTGCACGCGAGTGTGAGCATGCACGGGGTGCGTGTGCAACCATGGGTGTGAGCGTGCCCAGGAGCGTGCGTGCATCAGCATGTGTGCACGCATGGGTGCGCGCGCGTGGGTGCAGCAGGCGTGCACGGGTCTGCACGCGTGTGTAAGCACGCAGAGGTACGTGTGCCCGTGGGTGCTCAGGGCTGTGCACGCTCATGCACGCGTGTGCACGCAGCTGCAGCATGCATCCGTGTGCACATGCACGCACATGGCTCTCCGCGCTGTGCATGAGCGTGTCAGCGTGCACGGGTACGTGCTCCCACGGGCGTGCACACGCGTGAGCATGCAGAGGTGCGCGTGCGTTCGCCGTGCACGCGTGCGCGTGAGCGCACCCACGCGCGCGCACCCGGCCGCGGGCGTGCAAGCGGTTTGCACGCGCGAGGGCCGACGTGGCGTCAGAGTGCCCAGGGCTCGCGGCTGCACGCGCGTGTGCAAGGCCCGGGGCGAGCGGGGCCGCGTGGGGGCCCCACGCGGGGCCGGGCCGGGGGGGGGGGCGCGGTACCCGGATCTGGGGGGGGGCGGCCCCAGGCCCGGCTCTGCCGCCCGCAGCCATGAGCGGCCCCGGCCCTGGGGCCCCGCCGCCCGCCCGCGGCCCCGCCTGCGCCCCCCCGGGCCCCCGAGGTAGGGGGGGAGCCGGGGGGGGGGGGCACGGGGGGGGGGGCGGGGGCAGGGAGGGGGCTGGCAGGGGCAGGGGGTGGTTGGGGATGGGGGGGGTGGAGGATGGGGGATGATGGGGGGGGGGCTCTCGGGCCATGCCGTGCCCCCCAGATTGGGGGGGGTCTGGATTGCAACAACCGCCCCCCCCGGCTGCATCGCCAGCATCCCCCGCCATTGCAGCGCAGCCGCTCCTCGCCGTGCAGCGGCTCCCAATTGCATTGCAGCCCCCCCCCCCGATTGCATTGCACCCCCCCGATTGCCTTGCACCCCCCGATTGCATTGCACCCCCCCGATTGCATTGCACCCCCCCCGATTGCACTGCAAGCCCCCCGATTGCATTGCACACCCCCCCGATTGCATTAGACCCCCGATTGCATTGCACCCCCCCCCGATTGCATTAGACCCCCGATTGCATTGCACCCCCCCCGATTGCATTGCACCCCCCAATTGCACTGCAAGCCCCCCGATTGCATTGCACCCCCCCCCCCCCCGATTGCATTGCACCCCCCGCAATTGCATTGCATCCCCCGGCTGTACAGCAGCCCCCCCCCCGGCTGCATTGCACTGCCCGGCTGCATTGCATCCCCCCTGTATTGCCCCCCCATTTGCAGTGCACCCCTCCAGCTGCTGCATGTCCCTCCTCCGGGGGGCTTTTTGGGGGATTTCCCCCCACATCACCAGGGGACCCCCCCAAAGTGCTGCCTTGCGGGGGGGGGGGCACTCCCTGTGGCCCCCAGCACAGGGACTGGGGGTGCAGTGCCACTCCTGCAGGTACGGGGGGGCAGGGGGTCCCGGGGGGGCCCCGGGGGGGTGGGTTTGGGGGGGACGGCAGCTCCGCGTGCGGGTGAGCTCATGGCGCGGGGATGGGGTGCTCCTCGGCGGGGGAAACTGAGGCACGGGGCGGGGGGCTGCGATGCTTCATGGCCCCCCCCCAGCCAGGCGAGGCAGGGCGACGATGCTGGGGGACACGTCCGTGTGTCCGTCCTTCCTGTAGGACAAAGGGGGGGTCCCTGCTCCCAGGGGTCTCCCCATTCCCTGCCCAGTCCCATAACCGGGGGGCCCTGGGGTGACTGGGACAGGACGGGGGGGGCACCCCCATTTGCCTTTCACCCACGTTGCTGCTCCCTCCTGCTCTGCCCCCCCCTCCCCGTGTCCCCATGTGTCCCCCCCTTGTCCCCATGTCCCCCCCCATGTCCCCGCCCCCCCCCAGCCATGCAGCAGGTCCTGGACAACCTGATGGGGCTCCCCGGCGCCCCGGGGGCCGCCGACCTTGACCTCATCTTCCTCCGCGGCATCATGGAGAGCCCAATAGTAAGGTCCTTGGCGAAGGTACGGTGGCGCGGGGGTGGCACCGTGTCCCCCCCCGGCCCCCGCCGCGGGTGGCAGCGAGCGGGGGCACGGGGGGGCTGGGTGCGCGTGTGGGTGCACAAGTGTGTGCACGCACATGTGTGTGGATGCATGCAGATGTCTGTGTGTGTGCGTGGATGCACGCAGGCACGTGTGCGTGCATGCACGGATGTACGCTGCACACACGTGTGGTTGCATGCAGATGTATGGATGCGTGTGTGGATGTGTGCATGCATGTGTGTGCATGCATGGATGTATGCTTGCACACGCATGTGGTTGCATGCAGATGTATGTATGCATGTGTGTGTGCGTGGATGCATGCATGCACGTGTGTGTGTGTGCGTGGATGTATGTGTGCACGCAGATGTACGTGTGCGTGTGTGTGCGTGGATGTGCACTTGCACACGTGTGCGTGCATGGGTGTATGCTTGCACACGTGTGTGGATGCATGCAGATGTCTGTGTGTGTGTGTGGATGCACGCAGGTACACTTGCACACACGTGTGGTTGCATGCAGATGTATGTATGCATGTATGTGTGTGTGGATGTGTGCATGCACGTGTGTGCGTGGATGTGTGCATGCACGTGTGTGTGCGTGCATGGATGTACGCTTGCACACGCATGTGGTTGCATGCAGATGTATGTATGCATGTGTGTGTGCGTGGATGCATGCATGCACGTGTGTGTGCATGCATGGATGTATGCGTGCCCACGTGCATGGTTGTATGCAGATGTACGTGTGCATGTGTGTGTGTGGATGTGCACTTGCACACGTGTGCGTGCAGGGAGGTGTGGGCACATTTGCACAACCGTGTGTGTGCATGCATGGAAGTGAGTGCGCACGTTTGCACGTGTGCGTGTGCACGCCCGTGCATGCGAGGCTGCCGTGCGTTGGCGCTGGGGCGAGGTCGGGCCGTGCGCGGGGCGGGGGCAGGGGAGGGTGCTGGGTGTGCGCTGCCCTCGGGGTGTGTGTGGCTGCGGGTGGTGGTGTGCAAGGATGCGTGTGTGCACGTGTGTGCGTGTGTATCGCCCTGATGGGGTGCGTGTGGCTGGCCCCATGTCCTCTGTGTTTACCGGTGCATGTGTATTTGCACGTGCACCCAGTTGTGCAACGGCACACGCGTGCCCGGGTTGGTGTGGTGATGTGCGTGCAAGGGCGTGCGCACACGTGCACGTGCGTGCACAAGTGTGCAGTTGAGGATCTGCACGTGCGTGCATCCAGAAGGGTGGATTTGCACACGCGTGTGCACGCAGGGCGCTGTGCCTGTGCAAAAGGCACGGGTGCGTGCGCTCATGCATGCGTGCGCTCATGCATGCGTGTGCTCGCGCGCGTGCACGCTGTGCCGCACGCCCCCCCTGCGGTGGGAGCAGCTGGCGGGGGCATTAGCGGGCGGGTGGGCGGCGCGGGGGGTCCCTAATCCCCCCCGGCCCCCCCAGGCCCACGAGCGGCTGGAGGAGACGAAGCTGGAGGCGGTGAGGGACAACAACCTGGAGCTGGTGCAGGAGATCCTGCGCGACATCGGGCACCTGGTGCGACAGGACAGCGCGGCCGCCGAGCTGGCCCGCATCCTGCGCGAGCCCCACTTCCAGGTGGGGTGCGCAAGGCCCGCGCGTGCAACGCGTGCGTGCAAGGGGGGTGCGTGCGACGCGGGCGTGACGGCCCCCGCCGTGCGTTGCAGTCCCTGCTGGAGACCCACGACTCGGTGGCCTCCAAGAGCTACGAGACGCCCCCACCCAGCCCCGTCCTGGATCCGGCCTTCAACAACCAGCCCGTGCCCCCCGACGCCGTGCGCATGGTGGGCATCCGCAAGACGGCCGGCGAGAACCTGGTGAGCCCGAGCCTGGGGTGCTGCGGGGTGCTGGGGGTGCTGCAGGGTGCTGGGGGTACTGCAGGGTGCTGGGGGTGCTGCAGGGTGCTGGGGACATTGCAGGGTGCTGGGGGTGCTGCAGGGTGCTGGGGACATTGCAGGGTGCTGGGGGTGCTACAGGGTGCGTGGGGCGTTGTGGGGTGCTGGGGGTGCTGCTGGGTGCTTGGGGCGTTGCTGGATGCTGTAGGCATTGCGGGGTGCTGGGGGACATTTTGGGTGCTGGGGAGCATTGCCAGGTGCTAGGGCTGTTGCAGGGTGCTGGGACACTGCTGGGTGCTGGGGGCGTTGTGGGGTGCTGGGGGTGTCACTGGGTGCTGGGGGCATTGCAGGCGGGCATTATAGGGTGCTGGGGCATTGCAGGGTGCTGGGGCATTGCTGGGTGCTGGGGGGGTTGCAGGGTTCTGGGGGTGTTATAGGGTGCTGTAGGCATTGCGAGGTGCTGTGGGCATTGCGGGGTGCCAGGGGTGTTGCTGGGTGCTGGGGGCATTGCTGAGTGCTGGGGGTGCTGGAGGCGTTGCAGGGTGCTGCAGGCACCATGGGGTGCTGGGGCATTGCTGTCTGCTGGGGGGCATTGCCAGGTGCTAGGGCTGTTGCAGGGTGCTGGGACACTGCTGGGTGCTGGGGGCGTTGTGGGGTGCTGGGGGTGTCACTGGGTGCTGGGGGCATTGCAGGCGGGCATTATAGGGTGCTGGGGCATTGCAGGGTGCTGGGGCATTGCTGGGTGCTGGGGGGGGTTGCAGGGTTCTGGGGGTGTTATAGGGTGCTGTAGGCATTGTGGGGTGCTGTGGGCATTGCAGGGTGCTGGGGTGTTGCTGGGTGCCAGGGGTGTTGCTGGGTGCCATAGGCATTGCAGGGTGCTGTGGGCATTGCAGGGTGCTGTGGATGCTCTGGGGTGCTGGGGGCATTGCTGGGTGCTGGGGGGCATTGCGGGGTGCTGGGGGTGTCGCTGGGTGCTGAGGGCCTTGTTGGGTGCTGGTGCTGGGGGTGTTGCTGGGGCATTGCTGGGTGCTGTGGGGATTGCTGGGTGCTGGGGGTGTTGCAGGGTGCTGGGGGGCATTGCAGGGTGCTGGGGGCCTTGTGGGGTGCTGGAGCCTTGCGAGGTGCTGGGGTGTTGCTGGGTGCTGGGGCCATTGCCAGGGCGACTGGGGGGTGCTGGGTGGGTGGGGTGGGACGCTGCGGTGGGGACACGGGCGCGGGGCTGACGCGGGGCTGTGCCGGCCAGGGGGTGACGTTCCGGGTGGAGCGGGGGGAGCTGGTCATCGCCCGCATCCTGCACGGGGGCATGGTGGCGCAGCAGGGGCTGCTGCACGTGGGGGACGTCATCCGGGAGGTGAACGGGCGGGAGGTGGGCAGCGACCCGCGGGCGCTGCAGGACAGCCTGCGCCACGCCAGCGGCAGCGTCGTCCTCAAGATCCTGCCCAGCTACCAGGAGCCTCACCCGCCCCGGCAGGTACCGGCCCCCGCCCCACCCTGCACCCCTCCCTGCACCCCGCCCCACCCTGCACCCCACATCTGCATCGCACCCTGCATCCCGCCATGTCCTGCACCCCACATCTGCATCCCGCCCCACCCTGCACCCTGCCCTGCACCCTGCCCTGCACCCCACATCTGCATCCCACCCTGCACCCCACCCTGCACCCCGCCCTGCACCCCACATCTGCACCCCACATCTGCATCCCGCACCCAGCACCCTGCCCTAGGCTCCCACTTCCCCTGTCCCTGGGTCCTCCTGCCCTGTGCCCCTGTGTCCCCATCTCTGTGTCCCCATGTCATCCCCATGCCACTCTGCCAACGTCCCCATGCTCGCGTGTCCCATGTTCCCCTGCCCTCTATCCCCGTGCCCACGTGCCCCGTGTCCCCTTGCCACATGCCTCATCTCCCCATGTGTCCCCTGGACCCCACGTCCCCCTGTCCCTCTGCCCACGGCCCCTGCACACCGGTAGGGACTTGCCCCATGCCCACGTGCCCTGTGGCTAGTGGGACCCCAGTGTCCCCCACTGTGCACTGGTGAGAGCACCCGACTGCGGTGGCACCTACCCCATCCCCACCCCTGCCCTGTCCCCGTCCCCATCCCCACGGCAGGACCTGGGTGCCCGGGTGGCAAAGGGTGCCCAGTCCCCCCCCCGCCACCCCGTGCCAGCCCGGCGCAGGCGCCTGCCGTCACCCTGCCTCCCTGGGGACAAAGCAGCGCTGTCATTGCGTCCCCTGGCACCGCGTGTCCCCGCGCCAGGCTGGCCCCGCGACACCCTGCCGCTGTCAGCGCCGGCGCAGGGGACCCGTGTGCACGCACACGCGTGTGCGACGTGGCGCGTGTGTGCGCGGTTGCCCCTGTGTGCTCCCGCACGCATGTGTGCCATCGCGGGCGCGGCGGTGGCGGCGCTGGGCGCGTGCCTGTGCCTGTGCGCGGGCGTGGGGCTGTGCGTGGGTGCCGCCGTGGGTGCCCTGTGGGGCGCGGCGGCGGCCACCGGTGCCGCCTGCGTGTGCGCGGGTGCCGCGCGTGCCTGGCTGCGCCGAGCGGCGGGGGGGCACCGGGGTGGGGGGGGCACCTAGCGGGGCGCACACGCGTGTGCGCGTGGCACGGCTCCTGCGTTTCCCACCGGCGCGCTGGGGAAACTGAGGCACGGGGCCGGCAGCATCCAGGCGATGCAGAGCGGGGAACCCAGGCGTCGGGCGGCCGCCCCTGCCCCCCCCCCGCTGACCCCCCCTGCTCCCCAGGTCTTCGTTAAGTGCCACTTCGACTACGACCCGGCCACCGACAGCCTCATCCCCTGCAAGGAGGCCGGGCTCAAGTTCATTGCCGGTGACCTGCTGCAGATCGTCAACCAGGACGACCCCAACTGGTGGCAGGTGAGGGGGGGTCCAGGGGGGTGGTCCTGGCCCTTTGCCCCCTCCTGGGGGGGGGGTGTCCCCCCTGGCAGTCGGGGTCCGCAGTGGGTCAGGGGGCTCCTGGGGCTGGGGGGGGTCCCTGGGGCTGGGGGGGTCCTGGAGCTGAGGGGGTCCCTGGGGCTGGGGGGGTCCCTGGGGCTGGGGAGGGTCCCTGGGAGCTTGAGGAGTCCCTGTGGGGCTTGGGTGGTCCCTGGGACTGGGGAGGGTCCCTGGAGCTGGGGGTCCCTGTGAGGCATGGGGGGTCCCTGGGAGCTGGGGAGGGTCCCTGGGAGCTTGAGGGGTCCCTGTGGGGCTTAGGGAGTCCCTGGAGCTCGGGGGGGGGTCCCTGGAGCTGGGTGGGGTCCCTGGGAGCTGGGGGGGTCCTTGCCTGGAGCTGGGGTGGGTCCTTGGGAGTTTGAGGGGTCCCTGCGGGGTTTGGGGAGGGGGCCTGGGGCTTGGGGGGGTCCCTAGGGCTGGGGGAGCCCCTGGGAGCTCGAGGGGTCCCTGTGGGGCTTGGGTGGTCCCTGGGATTGGGGAGGGTCCCTGGAGCTGGGGGTCCCTGTGAGCTGGGGGTGGTCCCTGGTACTCAGGAGGGTCCCCAGAGCTGGGGGGGGGGGGTGTCCCTGGGAGCTGGGGAGGGTCCCTGGGGCTGGGAGGGTCCCTGTGGCTGGGGAGGGTCCCTGAGAGCTGGGGGGTTCCCTGGGACCTGGGGGGCGTCCCTGAGAGCTCCAGGGGTTCCTGCGGGGTTTGGGGGGGTCCCTGGGGCTGGGGGGGGTCCCTGTGGGGCTGGAGGGGCCCCGTGGGGGCGGGGTCCCCACGCGCGGCGCTGTCCCCCCCCCAGGCGTGCCACGTGGAGGGGGGCAGCGCGGGGCTGGTGCCCAGCCAGCTGCTGGAGGAGAAGCGCAAGGCCTTCGTCAAGCGGGACGCGGAGGTGGCCCCCACGTCTGGTACGGAGCCCCCAGCCCGCGGTGGGGACACGGCCCTGGGGGCGGGGGGACGGGTGGTCACCTCCCGAGGGGGAGCATGGCGGGTCCCCTGCGCCCCGTGGCGATGTCCCCATCCCTGCGGCAGGTCCCCAGCTCCCCGGGTGATGTCCCCATGCCCATGGTGCTGCCCCTGTGGCAGGTCCCAGCTCCTGTGGCACTGTCCCCATGCCACGGCACTGTCCCCATGCCACCGTCCCCAGCTCAGCCAGCCCCCGTGTCCTCGGCAGGGGCCCTGTGTGGCAGCCTCAGCGGGAAGAGGAAGAAGAGGATGATGTACCTGACGACGAAGAACGCCGGTGAGTGTCCCCCATTGGCGTCCCCCCAGGAAGGGGGGACAGTCCCCCGGCGTGCCCATGGCTGGCTCGCAGTGGCACCTCACGGGACGGGGTGCCCCGGGGTCCCCGTGGCACCCGACGTGGTGTCCCCCCGCGGGTGACAGCCCTGTCCCTCACCCAGAGTTTGACCGCCACGAGCTGCTGATCTACGAGGAGGTGGCCCGCATGCCCCCCTTCCGCCGGAAAACCCTGGTGCTCATCGGCGCCCAGGGCGTGGGGCGCCGCAGCCTCAAGAACAAGCTCATCATGTCGGATCAGGCGCGCTACGGCACCACCATCCCCTGTGAGTGTCCCCTGCCAGCGTCCCTGTCCCCTGCCACCGTCCCTGTCCCCTGCCAGTGTCCCTGTCCCCTGCCACCATCCCTGTCCCCTGCCAGCATCCCTGTCCCTGTGAGCATCAGTGTCCCTGTGAGCATCGCTGTCCCCGTGAGCATCGCTGTCCCCATGAGCATTGCTGTCCCTGCCAGCATCACCGTCCCTCACCAGCATCCCTGTCCCCTGCCACCATCCCTGTCCCCTGCCACCATCCCTGTCCCCTGCCAGCGTCCCTGTCCCCCACCACCATCCCTGTCCCTCACCAGCATCCCTGTCCCTCACCACCATCCCTGTCCCCCACCAGCATTCCTGTCCCCTGCTAGTATTGCTGTCCCTGTGAGTGTCACTGTCCTCATGAGTGTCACTGTCCCTGCCAGCATCACCATCCCTCCCCAGCATCCCTGTCCCCTGCAAGCATCGTTGTCCCCTGCAAGCATCACTGTCCCCATGGCCATCCCTGTCCCTGCCACCATCCCTGTCCCCTGCCAGCATCGCTGTCCCCTGCGAGCATCACTGTCCCTGTGAGCATCACCATCCCATGGCCATCCCTGTCCCTGCCACCATCCCTGTCCCCTGCAAGCATCGTTGTCCCCTGCAAGCATCGCTGTCCCCATGGCCATCCCTGTCCCTGCCACCATCCCTGTCCCCCATGAGCATCACCGTCCCCGGCACAGCCCAACCCGCCTGGCGCCGGGAGAACGTACCCCTGGGCGTGCGGGTGCCGCGTCGCAGCCCCGCGGCCATCGCCGCGGGCTGTGGGTGCCCCCCAGGGTGGGACCCCCGGGGCAGGTGGGTGGCACTCAGCCGGGTCGTCCCCGGGGCAGACACCTCGCGGAAGCCGAAGGAGAGCGAGAAGGACGGGCACGGGTACCGCTTCGTGTCGCGGGGGGAGATGGAGGCGGACATCAAGGCGGGGCGGTACCTGGAGCACGGCGAGTACGAGGGCAACCTCTACGGCACCAAGATCGACTCCATCCGCGCCGTGGTGGAGGCCGGCAAGATGTGCATCCTGGACGTCAACCCCCAGGTAGGGGACCCCGGCGGGGACACGCGCCAAGGGGGTGGCCGGGGCTGGCCCCCCACCCGGGGCTCAGCGCCGTCCCCTGCGGCCCAGGCAGTGAAGGTGCTGAGAACAGCTGAATTCGTGCCATATGTGGTCTTCATCGAAGCCCCCGGCCCAGAGACGCTGCGGGCCATGAACCGGGCGGCGCTGGAGAGCGGCGTGGCCACCAAGCAGCTCACGGTGGGTCCCCTCCCCGGGGCGAGAGGTGGGGGGGGGGGACGGGGGGGGATGGGGAGCGACAGGGAAACTGAGGCAGGGTTTGCGCGGGGCAGGAGGCCGACGCCAGGCGGACGGTGGAGGAGAGCGGCCGGATCCAGCGCGGTTACGGCCACTACTTCGACCTCAGCCTGACCAACGACGACCTGGAGCGCACCTTCGGGCGCCTGCGGGAGGCCATGGAGCGCCTGCGCGCCCAGCCCCAGTGGGTGCCCGTCAGCTGGGTCTACTAGTGCCCCCCCGGGGGTCCCCACTGCCGCTGCCCCCGCCCGGCCAGGAGGGCTGCGGGGGGGAGGAGGATGGTTGTGTCCCCGCCGTCTCACCCACCGGTGTGATGAGCTCGCCGTGCTCAGCACCATGGGGGGGGGGGGGGGGGCTGGCTCTCTGCAGTCTCACCCACCGGTGTGATGAGCTCGCCGTGCTCAGCACCGGGGGGGGGGCTGGCTCTCTGCAGTGTCACCCACCGGTGTGATGAGCTCGCCGTGCTCAGCACCATGGGGGGGCTGGCTCTCTGCAGTCTCACCCACTGGTGTGATGAGCTCGCCGTGCTCAGCACCATGGGGGGGGGGGGCTGGCTCTCTGCAGTCTCACCCACCGGTGCGATGAGCTCGCCGTGCTCAGCGCCATGGGGGGGCTGGCTCTCTGCAGAGCCCCCCCTCCAGCCAAGCCCAGCCCCTCTCTCCCTCCTACCCAGCCCCAGATTTATGGGGGGGGGGACGACAGAAGTGGGTGGTGGGGTCCCATGGGGGGGGCAGACCCCCCCGCCGTGCCCAGCACCCACACAGCTATTCACTGCCAAAACCTCCCCCCTCCCCGTGTTATCCCAGGGGACTGCGCCCCCCCCAGCCGGGGTTGCTGCGAGCTGGGGGGCGCGGGGAGGGCGGGGGGCCTCCAGCGCTGCGTGGCTCCGGCCCCTCGTAGCCCCGTGCCTCAGTTTCCCCATGGGGAAGACCACCCTGTGCCTCAGTTTACCCGTGGGGAAGCCCCCCCCCCGTCCCCGTCCCAGGGCAGTGCGTGGGTCGGGACCCCCAGGGCTGGGGATGGGGGGGGGGTCGCACCCAGCCAGAGCCCCCCCATAAGCTGCCGTGCACCCAGGCGTCCTGGCTTACCCCACCCCCCCCAGGGACCCCCTTTCACCCTTCCCAGGGTGGGGGTCCCTCTGTCCCTTGTGCCCCCCCATCGCCCCTTCCCAGGTAGCAATAACCCCCCCCCCGAGACCCCTGCCCGCGTGGGTTCGGCCCTGTAATTAACCCTTAATTAACCCTGTAATTAACCCCGGGGGGGGGGGCTGCGGCTGGGGGGGGCTCGCTGGGGCGCTGCCGGGGGTGTCGGGCGGGGGGGGGGGGGGGGCTGCCGTGGGGTGACCCCGAGGGACAGGGACACGGAGTGTGCAGGGTTCACGCGTGCAGGTGTGTGCACACGCGTGTGCCCCCCTCCTTCCTGCCACGGGGTCCCCCCGCTGCGGCCACCCCCTGTCCCCGTCCCCATCCCCGGGTTGCTCCTTTTTTGGTACTTTGCTGTGACTTTTATTAAAGGAGAGAAAAGCAGCGGCTTTGTCCCTTACGGCCAAATGCAGCTGGGCCTGGGGCACCCCTGGGGGGGGACGCGGTGTCACCGGTGTCACCTCCACCCCACCCTGGCCCCCTCCCACCTGGTGCTGATGATTTTTTTTCTCTGCAAATCAGTGTTTTGCCCCCGTTTGGTGCCTGGAGGGTGTTTGTGGGGCTGGGGGTGCGTGTGCACACGCGTGTGCGTGCACGTGTGCGTGTGCGTGCACATGCATGTGTGCGTGCATGCATGTGTGCACACGTGGCTGTGTTTGGGGTTTGGTGGTTGTGGGTGCTGGGGGTGTTGGGTGGCCTTTGGGTGGGGGGGTGTTGTGTGTGTGTGCGGGTGTCGGGGTGTGCGTGGGTGCGCGTGTGACGTTGCACGCGCGGGCCTTTACGTGGTGCTGCCGGGAGAGGTCAGCAGAGCTGCAGCAGCAGCGCTGCGGGGGTGGGGGTGCGTGTGCACGCGTGGGTGGGGAAGGGTGTGCAGCGTGGGTTTGCACAGCGGCTGCACGTATGGGTGTGCAAGTGCGTGTTTGCACAGCCGTGCGTGCATGGGCGTGCACGCGTTAGCCCGTGGGCGCGTGTACAGTTTGCACGCGCAGGTGTGCAGGCGTGCCTGCGCTTCCTTGCACAAGCGCGGGTGCGCACGCGTTTGCACAGCTGCACGCGTGCGTGCGCGTGTGTGTGCATGCAGCACCCAGCACACACCAGCACCACCCACCTCTCCGCGTCATGCACACGCATGTGCACCACCTGCACGCGTGTGCAGCCCCGGCGCCTGGCCCGTGTCTCGCCGTGTCCCAGCACTACCACCAAGGCGTTACGGTGGGGGGGCCGTGCCCGCCCCCGGTACCCCGTGCTTCCTGGGGTGCACGCGGCTATAGGGTGCCACGCCATAGGGTGCCACGGCCATAGGGTGCCATGGCTATAAGCCCCCGTGGCTATAAGCTGCTGTGGCTTTAAGCCGCGGTGGCTATAAGCTGCTGCAGCTGTAAGGCGGCGTGTCTGTAATCTCCTGCCTAAGCTGCTGGGGCTGTAAGGCGCTGGGGCCATAGGGTGCTGTGCGCGGTGGCAGCCATGTGGGCCACGCTACTGCTGCTGGTGGCCCTGGGCACGCTGGTGCTGGGGCTGGTAGCCTACCGGCTCCTGGCCCCAGCTGGCAACCCCTTCGCCCAGCCACCCCCGGGGCCCCCCCCGGCCGCTGGTGACGGAGCCACGTGCCCGCGACAAGGTCCTGAAGCAGGGTGAGTGCTGGGCACGCGCTGTCCGTCTGTCCGTCTGTCCATCCCATTGCGCTCTGGGCCTGCTGTCTGCACGCTCTCCGTGCAACGAGGCGGGGGGGGCTCAGGCACACGCGTGTGCGCAGGGTTCAGCGCCCGCCGGGTGCCGCCGCAGCTGGACGCCGTGGTCATCGGCAGCGGCATAGGGGGCCTGGCGGCGGCGGGCACCCTGGCCAAGGTGGGCAAGCGGGTGCTGGTGCTGGAGCAGCACGACCAGGCCGGCGGGTGCTGCCACACCTTCCAGGAGCAGGGCAGCGAGTTCGACGTGGGTAAGGACCCCCCGGTGCACCCACCCCAGCACCCGTCAGCCTGCCTGCGCCTGTGCATGCAGGCAGCGTGCAGGTGTGTGCAGGCAGCGTGCGGGTGTAGCTCAATGCATGCATGCAGGGCGGGTGTTACCTACCCTGCCGCATGTCCGCAGGCCGGTTGCAGCCCTGCGCGCGTCCCCGTGCAGCGGGATTGCAGGGTGGGTGTGTTTGCAATGCGTGCATGCAGTGCCTGTGTGCGTGCAGTGTGCCCTGCTTGCGCATTCAATCAGTGAGTGTGCACATGCAGCGTGTGCATCGCATGCACTGTGCGCACACGCATGTGCTGCCTGTGCCTGTTCACAGCGGGCGCTGGGCAGGTATGGCAGCATGTGCATGCACTGTCTGCAGTGTTTTTGCAGTGCATGCACTGTTTGCAAGCAGCATGTGTGCACGCAGTGCATGCATGCAGCACCTGCAGTTTTTTGCAGTGCATGCACTGTTTGTGTGCAGCATGCACGCACCGTTTGCAACCAGCGTGTGCATGCAGCACCTGCAGTGTTTTTGCAGTGCATGCACCATTTGTGTGCAGTGTGCATGCACTGTTTGCAAGCACAGCGTGTGCATGCAGCACCTGCAGTGTTTTTGCAGTAAGCGCACTGTTTGCACACCATTTGTGTTTGCAGTGCGCCGTATGCGCACGTGCACACACTCTGCAGTGCATTTGCAGCGTGCACACCGTTTGCATGCAGCGCGTGCAGTGTGTGTACAGCATAGCGCGTGCAATGCGTGTGCAGCGAGTGCATGCAATGCACGTGCTGTTTGCACGTAGCTTGCGTGTGCAACGCGTGCGTGTGCAGTGCACGCATGCAGTGCGCGTGCCGCGCTCGCAGCCCGGCTCACGCCACCGCCTCTCAAGGTGACCCGCAGCAGACGAAGGTTAAACACTTCATTCCCCCCTCTGCCCCCCCGAGGGGCTCCCGCCGCGCGTCCCCAGGGTGGGGACAGGCGGGTCCCCAGCCCCCCGGCCCGCTGACCCCCCGGGGCCCGCAGGCATCCACTACGTGGGGCAGATGCACGAGGGCAGCATGCTGCGCGTGGCGCTGGACCAGCTGACGGACGGGCAGCTGTGCTGGCAGCGCCTGCCCGACCCCTACGACGAGATCTGCCTGGGCCCCCGGCGCTACCAGCTCCGCGCCGGCAAGGCCGCCTTCGCCGCCGCCCTGGAGGAGCAGTTCCCTGCCGAGAAGGTGGCCATCAAGGAGTTCATGAGGCTCTCCAAGGTGGGAGTCCTTGGGGACACCCTCCCGCGGGCGGTGGCACGTCCCCAGGGTGTGGTGTTGGGATCCCTCCGGCTCGGGCTGGCCAGCTTGGGACGGGGGTGTGGGGATGGGGATGGCGGCGGTGGCACTGGTGGCTCTGGGTGGGGGCGTGGTGGGGACGTGGGTGGACATGGGTGATGGTCGTGGTGGGGAAGGGGCAGGGGGAATGGTGGGGACAAGGGTAACGGGCATGGAGGGGACACGGGTGATGGGCACGGTGGGGACAAGCAGTGGGCATGGTGGGGACACAAGTGTTGGGCGTGGTGGGGACACAGGCATTGGGCATGGTGGGGACACAGGCGTTGGGTGTGGTGGGGACAAGCGATGGGGATGGTGGGGACAAGTGTGACGGGCGTGGCAGGGAAGTGGCAGTGGGAACGTTGGGGATGAGTGATGGGCATGGAGGGGACATGGGTGATGGGCACGGTGGGGACAAGCAGTGGGCATGGTGGGGACACAAGTGTTGGGCGTGGTGGGGACACAGGCATTGGGCATGGTGGGGACAAGTGATGGGGTGGTGGGGACAAGTGTGATGGGCATGGCAGAGAAGGGGCAATGGGAACGTTGGGGACAAGAGTGATGGGCATGGAGGGGACACTGGTGATGGGCATGGTGGGGACACGGGTAATGGGCATGTTGGGGACAAGAGTGATGGTCATGGTGGGGACACAGGTGTTGGGTGTGGTGGGGACAAATGATGGGGACGGAGGGGACACGGGTGGTGGGCACGGTGGGGACAAAAATGATGGGCATGTTGAGGACAAGCGTGATGGGCATGGCAGGGAAAGGGCAGTGGGAACGTTGGGGACAAGGGTGACGGCATGGAGGGGACACAGGCGTTGGGTGTGGTGGGGCCAAGCGATGGGGATGGTGGGGACAATGTCATGGGCATGGTGGGGATTGGACACTGGGGACATGGGTGGTGCCGGGGTCCCGGCAGTGCCAGTCATGAGGACGTAGTGGCGGCGGGGCCGTGGCCGTGGCCGGGGTGACGCGGGGCCGGTCCCCGCGCAGGTGGCCTCGCGGCACGTGGCGCTGCTGGCGGTGCTGAAGCTGGTGCCGCGGTGGCTGGCCACCCTCCTGGTCCGCACCGGCCTCATCTACTGGATCTCGCCCGTCTTCCGCATGGCGGCCACCAGCCACAGCGAGGCCGTGGCCCGGCTGACGGCCGACCGCGACCTGCGCGCCCTGCTCAGCTACCTCTTCTACGGTCAGGGGGCCGTCGCGATAGGGAGGGGGCTGTCCCGATAGGGAGGGCACCATTGTAATAGAGGAGGACCCTGTCGCAATAGGGGAGGGCACTGTGGTGATGGAGGAGGGCTGTATTGCAGTAGGGGGGTTGCATCGTGATAGGGGAGGGCCATGTCATGGTAAAGGAGGGCCATGTCATGATAGGGGATGGCACCGTCATGATAGGGGAGAGCAGTGTTGCAATGGAGAGGGCTGTGTTGTGATGGGGAGGGCAGCGTCATGATAGCAGAAGGATGTGTTGTGATAGTGGAGGGTAGCATCACGATAGGGGAGGCTGTGTCATGATAGGGGAGGGCTGTATCGTGATGGGGAGAACCATGTTGTGTGATGGGGTGGCCATGTCATGATAGAGGAGGCCATGTTGCAGTAGGAGAGACCATGTCATGATAAGGGAGAGCTGTATTGTGATAGGGGAGGGCTGTATCGTGATGGGGAGAGCCATGTTGTGTGATGGGGCGGCCAAGTCATGATAGGGGAGAGCTGTATCATGACAGGGAGAGCCATGTCATATGATAGAGGAGGCCATGTTGCAATAGGAGAAGCCATGTCATGATAGGGGAGGCCGTGTCGGGATAGGAGCGGTCACGTCCCTCCCCATCGTCCCCCCGTCCCCAGGCACGGCCCCGCGGGACTCCAGCTTCCTGGTGAACGTGCTGATGGTGCACCACTACCGGCGGGGGGCCTGGTACCCGCGGGGGGGGGCCAGCGAGGTGGCCTTCCACGCCGTGCCCCTCATCGAGCGGGCGGGGGGGGCCGTGCTGGTGCGCGCCCCCGTCACCCGCATCCTCGTCTCCCCCGCCGGCACCGCTGTGGGTGAGCGCCGTCCCCCCCCGCCCCAGCCCCCCGCCGCGGGGGGACGCACGGTGGGGACAGGGCGGCAGGGCCCCGCGCCCCCCTCACCCCCCCGCGCCCCCCAGGGGTGGTGGTGCAGAAGGGGCCGAGCGAGGAGGAGGTGGAGATCTTTGCCCCCGTCGTCATCTCCGACGCCGGCATCTTCAACACCTTCGGCAAGCTGCTGCCCCCCCAGCTCCGCAGCCACCCGGGTACTGTGTCCCCGTGTCCCGCGTCCCTGCTGTCCCCACGTCCCCAGCATCCCCGTATCCCCGGCATTCCCGCATTCCCAGCACCCCTGTCTCCCTGGCATCCCCAGCGTCCCCATGTCCCCGGCGTCCCCTCCGCAGGGCTGAGGCGTCATCTCCCGCATCCCGCCCCGCGTCCCCGCAGGCGTCCGCTCCCGCCTGGCCATGGTGCGGCACGGCATGGGCTCCTTCCTGGTGTTCGTGGGGCTGCGGGGCAGCGCGGCCGACTTCTGGATCTACCCCCACAACGACCTGGACGCCATGTAAGGGGCCCCCGGGCACCCCGGGGTGGGTGCACGGTGCGGGGGGTGGGTGCTCGGTGGGTGCACGGCGCTGCCCGCTCTGCCCGCAGGATGACCCACTACGCCGCCCTGAGCCGTGACGACGTCCCTGAAAACCTGGCCATGATGTTCATCACCTTCCCCGCCGCCAAGGACCCCACCTACGAGCAGCGGCACCCAGGTATGGAGCTGGGGGTCCCCCCGCACGTCCCCCCCCCGGCTCTGCAGCCCTGATCCGCTCGGCTTTGCGGGCTCAGAGGCTCCTTAATCCCACCAGCCGCGATTACGGGGTGGGCACCGCCACCGCCGCCACGTCCCGGGCTGGCACCGGCACCGGGGTCCCCCGCAATGGGATGGGGGGTTGTCACCGGTTGTCACCCGCTCCTCGCAGGCCGGTCGTGCATGACCATCCTGACCATGGCGCGGTACGAGTGGTTCGAGGAGTGGGCCGGGACCCGCGCCAAGCACCGGGGTCCCGACTACCAGCGGTACAAGCTGGCCATCGCCCAGCGCCTGCTGGAGCGGGCACTGCAGCGCTTCCCCCACCTCCGCGACAAGGTGACGGGGTCCCCACGGTGTCCCCTGCCACGCAGGGTGCCCGGCGGGGACAGGGTGTTCTGCAGGCATGAAGGGGGTTGTAGGGATGGGGTGCCCTGGTGCCCCGTGGGGTTGAGGTACCCCTTCAGAGTTGGGGTGCCCCACAGGGATGGGTGCAAGGTGGAAATGGGGGGACTGGGTGTCCCGTGGGGTTGGGGTGCCCAGCAGGGACTGGGTGCCCTGTGGGGGTGAGATGCCCCGGCAGGGTTGGGGTGCCCAGTGGGAATGGGGTGGTCAGCAGGAATGGGGTGCCCTACAGGTTTGGGGTGCCCAGTGGGAATGGGGTGCCTTGTGGGATGGGGTGCCCTGCAGGGCTGAGGTGCCCCATGGGCATGGGTGCAGAGTGGACATGGGGTGCAGAGCAGGGGCTGGGTGCCCAGGCAGGATGGGTGCCCTGTGGGGATGCGCTCGGTGGGGATAGGGTGCCCTGTGGGGGTGGGTGCCCACCAGGATGGGGTGCCCTGTGGGGTTGGGGTGCCCTGTGGGGTTGAGGTGCCCAGAGGGGACAGGGCGCCCTGCAAAGCCACGGGGCATCGCAGCCCCCAGGACCTTCGCATGCGGTGGGCACCCACTGGGTAGACTCGGACCTGTTGCGGTGGGACCTGCTGTTTGGTGGGATGGGTCTACCCGTGCACCCTGTGCCCCGGGCACCCCCACGTGCCCTGTGCACACCTGTGTGCCCCGAGCACCCCGACGTGCCCCGAGCACCCCCCGTGCCCCTGCCCGGGCAGGTGGAGTTCATGGAGGCGGCGTCGCCGCTCACCAACCAGCACTACCTGGCGGCTCCCCGCGGGGAGATGTACGGGACCGAGCACGATGTCGGCCGCTTCAGCCCGGCCGTGGTGGCCGCCATGAGAGCCGAGACGCCCGTGAAGAACCTCTACCTGACAGGTAAGGGACCTGTGTCCCCATGTCCCCCTGTCCCTCTGTCCCCATGCCCAGCTCCAGGCTGCAGACAGTGTCCCCAGGGGCTCCCTGCAGCGTGGGGTGTCCTCCCATGGTGGTGGGTTGGTCCCCCATGGTGGTGGCCATGTCCCCCACGGTGGTGGCCGTGTCCCTCCCGTGGGTGGCCGTGTCCCACCGCGGCTCGTCCCCAGGGCAGGACGTGTTCAGCTGCGGGCTGGCGGGGGCCCTGCACGGGGGGCTGCTCTGCGCCTCCACCGTCCTGGGCCGCCTGCTCTACCTGGACCTGCTGCTCCTCAAGAAGAAGATCAAGCGGCGCCGGGGCCGGCAAGCGGCGTGAGCGGCCAGGGACACTTGCCACGGGGATGGCCCTGTGCCGGGGAGCGTGCTCCCGACTCAATAAACCCTGGCGTCCCGCTGGCCTGGGCCCATCTCTTGTGGGGATGGGATGGTGACAGGGACAGGGATGGGATGGGATGGGGATGGAATGGTGATAGGGACAGGGATGGGATGGGATGGGATGGGGATGGAATGGTGATAGGGACAGGGATGGGATGGGATGGGGATGGAATGGGATGGGATGGGGATGGAATGGTGACAGGGACAGGGATGGGATGGGATGGGATGGGATGGGATGGGATGGGGATGGAATGGTGACAGGGACAGGGATGGGGATGAGATGGGGATGGGATTGGAATGGGGACAGGGATGGGGACAGGGATGAGGATAGGGATAGGGATGGAGATGGTTTCACTAGGGCAGCTATCGTTCCCCCTGTGCTGGGCACCGGTGAGGCCGCCCCTCGAATCCTGTGCTCAGCGCTGGGCCCCTCACCCCCAGAAGGAGCTGGAGGGGCTGGAGCGTGGGCAGAGCAGGGCAGCGAGGCTGGGGAAGGGGCTGGAGCACAAGGGTGGGGAGGGGCGGCTGGGGGGAGCTGGGGGTGCTCAGCCTGGAGAAGAGGAGGCTGAGGGGAGCCCTCATCGCTCTCTGCAGCTGCCTGAAAGGAGGCTGGAGCCGGGGGGGTCGGTCTCTTCTCCCCAGGAACAAGCGATGGGACGAGAGGGAACGGCCTCAAGCTGCGCCAGGGCAGGGTTAGGTTGGGGATTGGGAAAAACTCCTTCCCCAAAGGGCTGTCAGGGCCTGGCACAGGCTGCCCAGGGCAGGGGCTGAGTCCCCATCCCTGGGGGGATTTAAAAGCCGGGGAGATGTGGTGCTTAGGGACATGGTTTAGTGGTGGCCTTGGCGGTGCTGCGTTAACGGTTGGACTCGATGACCTTAAAGGTCTTTTCCCACCCAAACAATTCGATGATTCAATGGGGACGGGGACAGGGTGTCTGCGCTCCAGCTGACGCACGCTCACATGCCCGCCTGGCAAAGTCCACGTGGTGCCCAGGGTGCACCCGCAGCTGGGAAGGGGTGTAGGGTGCAAACCTTCCCCCCCCAAAAAAAAGCTTTGCCCCTGAACCCCTCAAAACCAGCACAGCAGGGAGCTCTTTTACACTTTTTAAAACAATAAATAAAGAACCCCCCAACCCCTTGCTCCGATGGCATGGTTTGAGGGGGGGACAGGGACCCAGGCGTCCGGATGGCCCCAGGAGGGGCCATCCGGACGCCTGGGTCCCTGTCCCCCCCTAGCGAATGGTAGTGTTGTCACCAAGCTGTCCTCAGGGTGGGGGGTTCACCCCTAGAAGTTGGTCTGGGTGGCAAAGAGGGGCTGAGCCCGAGGGCTGCAGCCGCATTCGGGACACGGCCCCTGCGGCAGTGGGTAGAGGAAGGGCTTCGCCGTCACCTAAGGGTGAGTGGGGGTCAGTGGTGGTGGTGGGGACGTGGCACCCAGGATGCTGGGGTCCCCGGGGGAAGGAGGGTGCCCCAAGCCCAGGGCTGAACCCATCGGAACTGGGTTCCCCCCGTTGGGGCAGGGTGCATGGGAGTAGGGGAGGGTGCCCCTGGCATGGGGGGGGGTTGTGGGTTCCCGTAGTCCCCCCCGTGCCCTGCTGAGCCCCATAGCCCCAGCGTCCATCACCCCGTACTCCCAGCACCCACCACCCTGTAGCCCCAGCACACATCACCCCGTAGTGCCAGCATCCATCACCCCATAGCCCCAGCACCCACCACCCCGTACCCCCATCACCCATCACCCCATAGCTCCAGCACCCACCACCCTGTACCCCCATCACCCCATAGCTCCAGCACCCATCACCTCATAGCTCCAGCACCCATCACCCCATAGCTCCAGCACCCACCACCCCGTACCCCCAGCAGCCACCACCCCATAGCTCCAGCACCCATCACCCATCACCTCATAGCTCCAGCACCCAGCACCCCGTACCCCCATCACCCATCACCCCATAGCTCCAGCACCCATCACCTCATAGCTCCAGCACCCACCACCCCGTACCCCCATCACCCCATAGCTCCAGCACCCACCACCCCGTGCCCCCAGCAGCCACCACCCCATAGCTCCAGCACCCATCACCCATCACCTCATAGCTCCAGCACCTACCACCCCGTACCCCCATCACCCCATAGCTCCAGCAGCCACCACCCCGTGCCCCCAGCAGCCACCACCCCGTACCCCCAGCACCCCGTACCCCCATCACCCCATAGCTCCAGCACCCACCACCCCGTACCCCCAGCACCCACCACCCCAAAGCCCACCCTGTCCCCCCACGCCAGGCTCAGCTGGCTGCCCAGCACCCGCTGCCGGCTGGGACCCACCTCGCTGTAGGGTGGGGGCTCCAGGCCCGGGGGGATGGCCCCTCCGGGCAGGCTGGGGAGCGCGGGCATCGGGGCCAGCGGCGGGGGCACGGGGCCCTGGGACTCCGCGTAGGGTGGGGGGGACTCGGGGTCGTGGCAGAGCTTGCGGCAGACGTGGAAGATCATGATGAGGAAGGTGATGGCTATGAGGATGGTGATGATGATGATGAACATGATCCTGGGGACACCGAGAGGCGTGTGCTGGGGGCTGGCAGGTCCCCCCTCCCTGGCACCCCGGGGTGCCTGTCCTCCCCCCAGTCCTGCCCCTCACCCATGGGGCTCAGGGTGCCTCTCCCAGCTCCCCGACCCCCAGCCCTGGGGACCCTTCCTGGGTACGACAGCCCCTGCGGGGTGCCCCTGGCTCCCATCACCCCCAACGCCCCCCGCCAACGAACCCAGGCGTCCTGGCACCCCCCAGCACCGCCGTGCCACCCTCCTCGCCAGAGCCGGACTATGGACCCGGGTGCCCGGGGCACCCCGCTCCCTGCGCCCAGCGCCTGGCTGCCCTTTGCACCCTCCCTGCCCCACTGCAGCCTTTGCCCTGGGCAGGGGCTCGGGGGGGACCCCCAAGATGGGGCAATTTGGGGTGAGTTGGGCCACTTTGGGGGCTTTTTTGGGGGTGGCATCATGCCGAGGGGTGCTGGCACCTTGCTGGGGGGGGCTGAGGTTGTGCTGTTACTGGGACGGGGGGCCCTGAAGGGATGGGGGGGCTCTGTCCTGGCCCGTGTGTCTGTCTGTCCTCTGGGGCTGGGTGCTGCATGTGGGGGGTTCGTGGCACCCCCGGGGTGTCCCGCTGCCAGCCTGGATGCCCGGGTTCCTCGGTGATGGGGGTCCCACATTGAGGGGGTGCAGTAGGGCCCCTGGTGTCCCATCGTGGGGTGGGCTGGGGAGGGGGTCCCTGCCCTGGGTCCTCCCCTTCCTGCAGCGTGCCATCCCTCCTCCATCCCCCCTGCATCCCCCTCCATCTCCCCTCCCTCCCCCCTCCCTCCCTCCCTCTCTCCCTCTCCCCTGCATCCCCCCTCCATCTCCCCTCATCCCTCCCTGCATCCCCCCTCCATCTCCCCTCCATCTCCTCTCCATCCCCCCTCCATCCCTCCTCCATCCTTCCCCCCTCCTCCGGTCCGTCCCTCTGTCCGTCCCTCTCTCCTCAGGCCCTCCCAGCCCTCCCTCACCCCTCCTCCCACCCCTCCTTCCCCCATTTCTGGGAGCTCGGGGGGGGGGGGGGGACGGACCCGGCCCAGCCCGGTGTCCCCATGCCCTCCTCGGGGGTCCCCGGCCCGGGGGACACCTCGGGGCTGGCCCCGATCGCTGCCCTTCCCCACCCCATCTGGCTCCCAGCTGCCGGCTGGGTCCCTTCCCCGCTGCTGCTGATGTGGCAGCCAGTGTGTCCCTGTGTCCCCATGTCTCCATGTCCCTGTATCCCTATGTCCCCGTGTCCCCATGTCTCTGTGTCCCCGTGTCTCCGTGTCCCCATGTCTCCATGTCCCCGTGTCTCCATGTCCCCATGTCCTCGTGTCCCCATGTCTCTGTGTCCCTGTGTCCCCATGTCCCTGTATCCCCATGTCCCCGTGTCCCCATGTCTCCATGTCCCTGTGTCCCCGTGTCCCCATGTCCCCGTGTCTCTGTGTCCCCGTGTCCCTGTGTCCCCATGTCCCCGTGTCCCCGTGTCCCCATGTCCCTGTATCCCCATGTCCCTGTGTCCCCATGTCTCCATGTCCCTGTGTCCCCGTGTCCCCATGTCCCCGTGTCTCCGTGTCCCCGTGTCCCCGTGTCTCCATGTCCCCATGTCCCCATGTCCCCATGTCTCTGTGTCCCCATGTCCCTGTGTTCCCATGTCCCCAGAGCCGTGGCCACCCCGTGGGGCTGCACTCCCTGCAGCTGCTCCCCGTTTGGGACTGATCCTGCCCCCTGACCCTCTCCCCATCCCTTTCCCCCCCTCCCCAAGTCTGGGGGTCTCAGGAGTGGCCATGGCTTTGCGTGGGGAGGGGGCTTGGGGTGCCCCCACGTTGGTTTAAGCTGTGGCTGGTGTGGGGACAGAGGGGACAGCTGGGGCGGGGGGATTTTGGGGGTGCTGGGAAGGTGCTGGGGGTGCTGGGGGGGGATGCTGGGCCTGGGGGATGCCGGGGGGCTGCCAGGGCCAGGGGATGCCGTGCTCCGTGCTCACTCCCCACGGTCCCGTGGGACAATCGGGTGACGGTGGCACTTGGCGCTGGAGGTGGCAGGGAAGCCCCAAGCCCTGGGGTGGTGGGGGGGAATCGCCCACCTCCCCGCTGGGCAGGGAAGGATTCTGGGGCCCTCGCCAGGCCGCGTCTCCCCCCCTTCCCAAGGGACAGGCGTCTCCCTTTGGCGGCGGAACGGGCCACGTGTCCCCGGCCGTGGGACATGGAGCAGCGCCCGGGGCCAGCGGGGGGGTCCTGCCCCCCCAGCAGCCCCGCTGCCCCCCAGAACCAGCCACAGCGGGGCCAGCGACCGCCGGCTCTTGGGGGGGGGACCCAGCTGTGGCCCCCCCGGGGCTGGGGGGCAGCGGGAGATGGAGGCTGGGGGATGGCGAAGGGCTGGGGAGGAGGAGGAAGAGGAGGAGGAGAGGCCTGGAGCAAAGCTGGAGCGAGGATGGGAGGGATGGGGATGGAGGCTGGAGGGCGGCGGGGGGCTCTGTGCCCCCCCAGCCCCCTCCCCGGTCCCCGGGGAGTCCCGGCCCAGCCGGCCGGTGGGTGGGCGCCTGGCTCCTCCGGCAGCACCGCGGCCGGGCTCCGCGGGGTGCGGGTGCCCCCTGCCCACAGCCCCCTCGGGGAGCGGCTGGGTGGGTGCTCATGGGGGGCTGCGTGCGCCTGGGCACGGTACACGCGTGGGCTTGTGCTCAGTAGGCGGGGGGTGCGCAGTGGGGGATGCGCAGAGCTCGTGCCGGGGGTGCGGGGTGCGTGCTCTGTGTGTGCGTGTGTGTGTGCAATGTCAGTGTCTGTGCAGTGTGTGTGCAATGCGTGTGCAACGTGTGCATGCTCTGTGTGTGCAATGTCTCTGTGTGTGTGCAACGTCTGTGTGTGTGCAACGTCTGTGCAATGTGTGTGCGTGCAATGTCTCTGTGTGTGTGCAACATCTGTGTGTGCGCAACGTCTGTGCAATGTGTGTGCGTGCAATGTCTGTGTGTGTGCAACGTGTGTGCAACATGTGCATGCTCTGTGTCTGTGTGCAATGTGTGTGTGTAACATCTGTGTGTGTGCAATGTCTGTGTGCGTGTGCAATGTGTGTGTGCAACATGTGTGTGTGCAATGTCTCTGTGTGTGCAACGTCTGTGCAATGTGTGTGCGTGCAATGTCTGTGTGTGTGCAACGTGCAACATGTGCATGCTCTGTGTGTGTGCAATGTGTGAGTGTGTAACATCTGTGTGTGCGTGTGTGCTGTGTGTGTGCAATGTCTATGTGTGTGCAACGTGTGCAATGTGTGTGTGCGTGTGTGTGTGCAACGTGTGTGCAACGTCTGTGTGCGTGCAATGTGATCGTGTGCTCTGTGTGTGCAGTGCATGCGCGCTGCAGCTGCGTGTGCCATCAGTGCGTGGGTCTGTGCACGCTCGGGGGGTGTGTGCAATGTGTGTGTGTGCATGTGCGTGCACAAGTGTGTGCAGTGCACGCTCGTGTGTGAGGAATGTGCACAGGGGACGCTCACGGTGGCGCAGGGGACGCTCACGGTGGCGCAGGGGATGCTCATGGTGGCACAGGGGACGCTCACGGTGGCGCATGCGGTGCACAGGGTGTGACCGCGGTGGCACAGGGCCTTGCACACCCTCTGGTTGTGCCCTGCTGCCGTGCCGGAGCCACGTCCCCGGGGCCGAGGTGAGGGCGAGGAGCCGGCGGTGAGGCCGAAGGAGCGGGATCGTCTCGCAGGTGTGAAGAGCCGCCGAGCCGCCGGCTCAGGGCCGTAAGCTCCCCAAAGCCGCTCAGCGCCATGAGCCCAGCGCCGGGGCGGCTGCCGGCGGTGGTGCCGTGGGCTGCGCCTGGGGGGCCACCCCACACCGTGCCCCCCGGCACGGAGGCGGTGGGCGGCAAGAGGGTGAGATGCCCAAGGGCAGGTGGTGGCGGAGGGGATGCTGCGGGGGGGACAAGGGGACGGTGTGGGGCTGACCCACGGCGCCGGGGGAGAAGAGGGGCTCAGAGATGTGGGGGTGCCGGGGCCGGGGGGTGCCGAGGCGCTGCCATAAGCGGGATCATCCCCCTAAGGGGTTTATGGCCGCCCGGGGGCTTCGCTGCGCAGGCCGCGGGGCGGCTCCAGCGGCATAATTGGCTCAAGGGCTTAACGAAGGATTTGCCACCACGTGTCCTCCCGTGCCCCTGGTGGGTCCCAAACCGGGGACCCCCCCCCAAAATCAGCCTCCTGCTGAGGCAGAGCCCCCCCCGGCCAGGCGAGACCCCCCCTTCCCACGCTCCAGCCCTCCCAGCTGCACCGAGTTTGCCAGGTCTCTGCTGCGGGGCTCCTTCACCCCCTCGGGGCCGGCAGAGCCAGGGCCGCGGGCGCCTGCACCCCGTGCCCACCCCGGGGCCAGGGCGCTGGGTGTACACCCACCCCTGAGGATGAGAGGGTGCCCGGAGCTTTTTTTGGGCTCCTAATTACACGCCAGCCGCGGGCAGGGTAGAATTAAATCCAGGCTGGAGGCAGAAATAGCTGTGAAGCCAGGTGGGTGCCGGCGGCCAAACCCGGCCGGACACGCGGGCACCAAAACGGGGGGGTGCACATGCACACACACATGCACACACACATGCACACATACATGCACACGCATGCACACGCATCCCCCAGCACACGGAGCCCCCCCAGCCCCATCGATGTCTCCCCGTGCCCACAGGGACCGGGGTGCCAGCCCTGTGCCCGCTGCCAAAGCTGCCCCGGTGCCACCGGCTCCGGTGGGCACAGCCCTGCCCTGGCAGCGGGGACAAGCGTCGGCCCCAGCCGCTGTCCCCAGATGACCCCGTCTCGCCGCTGCCCGTTTCCCAGCCCAGGATGGCGGCAGGAGCGGGGCACGGGGCAGCCGGGCACTGGTGCCACCCTGGCACAGCCACGCCAGGGTGGGACATGCCACCATCCCCGCCGTGCCACGAGGCGGGAGGAGCGGGGTGGACTCTGGGCTCCCCGCTCGCCTCCCGCGCTCCCCCCGCTCGCTTTTGGTTGACTTGGCGGTGCTGCAGGCGCTCGCAGACACGCGGTTGCGTAAGTGGCTCTGCCGAGGGCCCCCCCGAAAACGTGAGAACCGGCTGCGGCGGGAGCCTCCCGGTGGGGCACAGCCAGGGCCCTGCTCGCTGCAGCCGGCGGCGGGCGCACCCCGCGTGCCTCAGTTTCCCCAACAGGGCAGGGGGCTGGGGGGCCAAGGCGTCGCCATGCACATGGATGCGCCCAGCTGTGTCCCCCCGTCCCCTCCCTGGGAATGCCCACGCTCTCGGGCGCGCACACACGCTGTGCTCGCCGGCCCTGCGCGCGCAAACACCCACAAGCGTGCACAAGAGCGCACGAGCGCACGTGTGCCCCGGCTCCCCAAAATTGGACCTGGCTGCTGCTCCCCGGGGACAGGGACACTGCGGAGGGGACCGTGCGTGTCTCCGTCCCTATCCCTGCACCCTGTCCAGGCCATCGTCACCCCGACCCCCTCCCCGCCCCCCGCCTGGCCCCGTGCCCCCCTTCCCCACCGCGGCCCCTCTCCCCTCCCTCGGCCCAGCCTTTTCCCTTCCAGCTCTGCTGTTTGAAGCTATTTTTTCCACAGCTCCTGCCAAGAGCTGCTAATGAGAAACAAACGGGCTCCTCCGACCACTGCTGCTCCCAGCCCACACACCTCCGGCTGCCCATCGGCCGGGGCCGGGGACCGTCCTCCCATCAGCACCGCTGTCCTGCCCGCCTGGCACCAGCCCTGGGCACCTCCAGCCTTCCCAGCCGGCACCATCCCAGGGCATCTCTGTTCTGCCCATGTGCCACCAGCCCTGGGCATTTCCAGCCTTCCCAGCCGGGACCGTGCCAGGGCATCTCCATACTGGCCATGTGCCACCAGCCCTGGGCATCTCCATGCTGCCCAGCTGGAGCATCTCCAGCCTTCCCAGCTGGCACCATCCTCGGGCATCTCCATCCTGCCCATGTGCTGCTCTCCCTGGGCATCTCCATTGTGTCCAGCCACCATCCCAGGCATCTCCGTCCTGTCCATCCAGCCACCAGCCCTGGGCATCTCCGTCCTGCCCACGTGCCACCAACCCTGGGCATCTCTGTCCTGCCCATGTGCCACCATCCCTGGGCATCTTCATCCTGCTCATCCAGTATCATCCCTGGGCATCTCCAGCCTTCCCAGCTGGCACCATCCCTGGGCACCTCCATCCTGCCCATGTGCTGCTCTCCCTGGGCATCTCCATTGTGTCCAGCCACCATCCCAGGCATCTCCGTCCTGTCCATCCAGCCACCAGCCCTGGGCATCTCTGTCCTCCCCATGTGCCATCATCCTTGGGCATCTTTATCCGGCTCATCCAGCATCATCCCTGGGCATCTCTGTCCTGCCCACATGCCACCACACCCGGGCATCTTCATCCTGCCCATGTGCCACCATCCCTGGGCATCTCCATCCTGCTGCAGCGCAGAGGCGGGCCAAGGAAGGGTCCCACCAGCCCCCAAGCACTGCGTGTCCCCATGGCAGCCTCCTCTGCTGCGTCTGTCCCTGCGGGGACGCGGCTGTGGCTAGGGCCGGGTGCAGGATCGGGCCGGGCGCAGGAATGATGCGGGAGGCGGGTGAGCGGGAGGGAGCGAGGCGCGAGGGAGTCCCGAGCTGTCCCCCCCGCCGGGTCCCCCGGCCCCCCCAGCCGCCGCAGGCTCAGCCGGGGCCGCAGCCAAGCCCGTGCTGTTCCAGTTGGCCCCAGCTCGGCCCTGAGTTATCTGCAGCTCTGTAGCGGGTCAGATTTTCCACTGAGCCATGTTTGTGTTTGAAAGGCGGCGGGGAGGAGGGGAGGAGAGAAGAGAGCGCGGGAGAAGGGCAGAGACCCCCTCGGATTCACACGGCGGGGAGGGGGACGGCGAGGGGAAGATGCATTTATGGAGGCGGGGATGGGAGCAGGATTCGTGCCCAGGGAGGGAGCCTTGTCCAGGGAGGGGAGCAGCAACCAGGGGTGGGAGCGGGATGAGAGGATGGGAGCGGTACCTGGGCTAGGAGCACGCGTCAGGATGGCAGCATCACCTGGGGATGGACGTGGTACCCAGGGACGGGGACATTACCCGCGGATGGGAGCGTCACCTGGGAGTGGGAGGACAATTTGGGTGTGGGAGCACTGCTCAGGGATGGGAGCAGTACCCGGGGATGGGAGCAGTACCCAGGGATCGAGCGGTACCCAGGAATCGAGTGGTGCCTGGGGATGGGAGTGGTACCTAGGGATCGAGCAGTACCCAGGGATGGGAGCGGTACCCAGGGATTGAGCGGTACCCAAGGATTGAGCGGTACCCAAGGACGGCAGCGGTACCTAGGGATCGAGCAGCACCCAGGGATGGGAGTGGTACCCAGGGATTGAGCAGCACCCAGGGATGGGAGCAGCACCCAGGGATGGGAGCGGTACCCAGGGATTGAGCAGCACCCAGGGATGGGAGCAGTACCCAGGGATGAGAGCAGTACCCAGGGATCGAGCAGTAGCCGGGGATGGGAGTGGTACCTAGGGATCGAGCGGTACCCAGGGATGGGAGTGGTACCCAGGGATGGGAGCGGTACCCAGGGATCGAGCAGTACCCGGGGATCGAGCAGTAGCCGGGGATGGGAGTGGTACCCAGGGATCGAGCGGTACCCAGGGACAGGAGCAGTACCCAGGGATGGGAGCGGTACCCAGGGATCGAGCAGTAGCCGGGGATGGGAGCATCACACAGAGATGGTGCGGGCGTCGTGTAATCTGAACCCTTCTCCCCTCCGTCGCAGCCTCGAGGCTCCCAGGACGCCGATGGCTGAGCCAGCCCCACAGCGGGTGGCTCCCCTCAAAGCCCCCTCCTCATCCTCATCCTCTCCAGGACCCTGAGGAGGGCAAATGCCCCTGTTTGGGGCTCCCCCCATGGCTGGGGCTGCGGTGCCGGGACGGTTCCTCGAGCGAGCGAGCGGCGGCCAGGCGCGGGCTCGACTGGCGCATGCCGTGCGCGCTGGAGGGGACGTCACCGGGGCCGGATCCTCGCCCTGCTTCCTCGAAGGAGCCGGCCGCTGCCTGCCAGGGTGACGCTGGCGGCTCGGGGCTGACCTGGTTTCTCTCCTCCAGCCCTTTCTAGCTCCGGCATCCCTCCGGCCCGGCCTGGCCTCGGTGCAGAGCTCGCGCCGAGCTCGCCGACGGCTTCCTGTGGGGGTGGAGGAATTTGGCACCCGGCCGGCGGGGCTGGGAGCCGGACACCGCGCACCGCCTGGCAGCGTGGCCTACCCAGCACCGCCAGCCCCGAGCACCGGCCGCGGGGAGAGCCGGCACCCCCACCCAGGACCAGCCCTGGGGCTGAGTCCCCCCATGGCGATGGGGACATCAGAGGGGAGACAGAGGTGGTGAGGGTGGCCCACATGGGGCTTGCTGTGTGTGCGGCCTCGAGCGTGCAAACGCATGACACAGGCATGTGAAGCCGGCTGCTGCTGCCTGCCACACGCGTGTGCATGAGCAGGGGTTGCACACACAAGGGTTGCACGCAGAGGGGTTGCATGCACAGGATTGCCCACACAGCGGTTGCATGCACAGGGTTTGTGCACGCAGGGGCTGCATGCACAGGAGTTGCACGCACAAGGCTGCACGCACAGCGGTTGCATGACAGGGGTTGCACATGCAGGGGTTGCACACACAGGGGTTGCATGACAGGGATTGCACACACAGGGGTTGCATGCGCAGGGGTTGCACACACAGGGGTTGCATGACAGGGGTTGCACACACAGGGGTTGCATGCACAGGGGTTGCACACACAGGGGTTGCATGCATAGGAGTTGCACAGACAAACTCACAGCCCCTTGCCGTCCCCTTCCCCCAGCCCCTGGGGTGGCTGGGAGCAAAATATCCTGCTCAGCCGGGGGTCACAGGTGTGGCCCCCCTGCTCCCAGACTTGTGTCCCTTTGGGATGTCTCCGTGTCACCGGGGGGGGTGCACTGAGGAATTGGGGCCCTCGCTGTGACCCTGTGGTCCTGGAGCATCCCAGGTGGGGGGACAGGGACCCTTGTCCCACCCCGCGGCGCTGGGGACGCCCAGGGAAGCCCCAGGGCTGTGGGAGATGCTTTGCTCCGCTCTCAGCTCAGTTGATCCCGACAGAGCCCTGAGAGCAGGAAGGGGATGGTGTGGCACGGGGCCCAGCGGTGGCACGCCCAGGGACCAGGCATCTCTGCCAGGCTCAAGACACCCAGTGACGGCAGAGAAAGGCAGCAGTGTCCTGCCACACGCCGTGACCCGCCATGGTCCCCAGGGAGATCTTGGACATGGCAGAGGCTCCAGCTGCCCCTGGGCTCTGGCTGGGAAGCTCTCGGGAGCGGGGACACCGAGTTTCCCAGTCTGACATGGGAGTCAGTGGCCTGCGGGAGACTGGGTTTGGGGTCGGGGGCTGCGAGGTGGTGGGTGCTCAAACCCCTGTTAGACATCAGAGAATCCCCATTACCTCTCCAGCAGCAGCTGCATGGCAGCGAGGGCTGAGTGGCTGCACTGGCATGACTGGACTGTCCCCGTCCCCATTCCCATCCCCATTCCCGTCCCCATCCCCATTCCCGTCCCTGCCGGCCTGGCCGGGCAGCCAGAGGAGGAGCTCGGGGAGCTCAGCCTGGGCGAGCGCCCAGCCGGCTCCTGGCAGCTCCCCGGGGACGGGAGCTGGGGGCTGCTCCAGCTGGAAGCACCCCAGGGTGCTGCCGTGGGCAGGGCGATGGGGGCCCCGGGGGATGCACAACCAGGGGCTGGCTGTGGCGAGAGGGGCATGGAGGGGATGGACAGAGCGAGCGGCTGATGGAGGCACGGACGGAGGAGAGGGGACGGATGGAGCGGAGAGAGGGAGGGAGGGATGAAAGCGTGGGCATGGAAAAGGAGGGAGGGAAGGATAAATAAATAAAAAGGAATGGACGAGTAGTAGTATGGAGGGATGGATGGTGGGATGGATGGGAGAAGGGACAGATGGTGGAGGACAGACGGGCAGCAGGAGCAAGGGACGGCTGTGCCATGGCCAAGGGGGACATTTAACGGCCTGGCATCATCACACCCCAAAAGCAAAAAGCCGCCCTCGGTTTCACCACAAAACCCTTTTATTCCCTCTCTGCCCCCAAACGCCCTCCCTTCTGCAGGGCAGCACTGTTTCCCGCCTTGGGGACGTGCCCATGGGTGCTCAGGTGGTGGTGATGTCCCGCCGGCTCTCGGGGACGGCACCCAGGGTGTCCCCACGGCAGGGCCCCGCATGCCTGGGCTTGCAGGGGCTGACATCCCCGGGCCGGTGCCCACGGGACGCGCTCGCTCCCCGCCGTGCAGAGGTGGGGGACGCTCCTTAATCTCGCCCTCACCTGCATGGGGGGCCGAGCAGCCCCTGTGGAGCTGGGCCCGGCTGCACCGGCGTGTCCTGCCCCGCGGCCGGCGGCACCGTCCTGTGCCAGCACCGGGGACGGGCACAGCCCGGGTAGGTGGAGAAGGGGAGTGGGCTCTGCCCGTGGCGTGGCTCGGGGTACAGCCCCAGTGCTGCCCATGGCATGGCCCCAGTGCTGCCCAGTCTGTATCCCCAGCACTGCCCGTGGTACAGCCCCGATGCCGCCCATGGCACGGCAATGCGCATGCCCAGCTCTGCCCACGGCGTGGCCCCAGTGCTGCCCCTTTTATGGTCCCAGTGCCACCCGTGGTATAGCTCCAACGCTGCCCACGACGGGGCTCCGGTGCTGCCCACAGTACAGCCCCGACGCTGCCCATGGTACAGCACCAGCCCTGCCCGTGGAAACGCAGGGCACATCCCAGCCCTTCCCGTGGCACAGCGTGGCACATCCCAGCCTTGCCCATGGCACAATGTGGCACATCCCAGCCCTACCCATGGCACAGTATGGCACATCCCAGCCCTGCCAGTGAAAACGCAGGGCACATCCCAGCCCTGCCCGTGGCACAGCGTGGCACATCCCAGCCCTGCCCATGGCACATCCCAGCCCTACCCATGGCACAGTATGGCACATCCCAGCCCTGCCCGTGGCACATCCCAGCCCTGCCCATGGCACAGCGTGGCACATCCCAGCCCTGCCCGTGGCACAGCGTGGCACATCCCAGCCCTGCCCATGGCACATCCCAGCCCTACCCATGGCACAGTATGGCACATCCCAGCCCTGCCCGTGGCACAGCGTGGCACATCCCAGCCCTGCCCATGGCACATCCCAGCCCTGCCCGTGGCACAGCGTGGCACATCCTAGCCCTGCGCAGGCTCCTGCCAGCACCTCAGGGTGATGCCCGGGCGGGTGGGCCCTGGGCTGCAGCCCCCACAGGGGGGAACGGGGTGAGGACCAGCCCGGCACGGGTTGGGGGGGGCCTTCCCCAGCTCCCCCAGCTCCCGGCACAGCCCCTGGGCCCCCCCTCTGCCTGCCGACGTGGAGGCTGTGCCGGAGACGTGTCAGCGGTGGGGTGGGAGCCAAGGGCATCGCCTGCGCCTGCCCCCGGTTTCGGGGGGGGTGAAGGCCGTCAGCAGCCGCCCCGCCAAGGGAGGAGGCACCGGCCGGCAGGGGCCAGAGGAATGTGCCGGGCACCGGAGCCTCTCGCCGGATTCCCGCCGGCCAGCGGCCATCGTCCCCATCCCCGTCCATGGGGGACGTGTCTGCTTCCAATTAGGGCTCGTGGTACGGGGCCACGCTGGGTGGGCTGGGGGGGGTGGAGTGGGGGGACCCCCCTGCACCCCGCTGCTGCCTCTCCTGGGGTGCGTGGGCACCGCGGGGGGATCCTGGTGCTGGGCACAGCCCGTGACATGGCACGGGGACACCGTGGGCTCCATCACGGCCCCTCTCACCCCGCTGTGCCTCAGTTTCCCCTCCCGGGCGGGTGCACACGTGTGCAGGGCAGGGACGGGCCGAGGCCGGCAGCGGGGGTTTTGGGGGGAGAAAGGACTTTTTTACTTTTTTTGGCTTTGCCCCAATTTCATCCCTTTGAAATCCTTTTGTTGAATGGCCCCGCCCCCTCCCGCACAGGCCACGCCCACACAGACCGGCCACACCCTTTTCCCATCCCCCCCACCCCCCCAAACCCCCCTCTATATTTCCACGATGGCCGGATCCTGCTGCCAAAGCGGCAGGGACGGGACGTGGCGGGGATGGATGGGGGACGCCGTGGGGATGGGGGACACTGCGGGGATGGGGGACATGGAAGGGATGGGGGTACACCATGGGGATGGGAGGGGACCATGGGGATGGGGGGGACCCCGTGGGGATGGGGGGACCCCGTGGGGATGGGGGACATGGAAGGGATGGGGGACCCCGTGGGGATGGGGGGACACTGTAGGGATGGGGGGGACCCCGTGGGGATGGGGACACTGTGGGGATGGGGGACACTGTAGGGATGGGGGGGGACCCCGTGGGGATGGGGACACTGTGGGGATGGGGGACATGGAAGGGAAGGGGGGACACCCCATGGGGAGCAGCAGGCTGCAAGGGAAGAGTTAACCCCCCTCCTCATCCGTGCTGGTCCCCCGGGCAGGGAACTGGGATGAACTGGGGGGAGTGGGGAAGGGAGGGCTGGAAGGAAGGTGCTGACGTGGGGCTGGGAAGCGGCTGGGGAGGAGGAGGAGGAGGAGGAAGAGCTGAGGCTGGGCTGCAGCATCGCTGCTGCTGGGGCCGAGCTCCAGCTGGAGGGACCCCTGGTCGGGGCGGTGGAGCTGGAGGGGCCAGGCTGGGGGGGCCGGGCTGGGGGCACCCGTCCCAGCTCCCCCTGCCAGGCCCCAGCTGAGCCCTGCCTTCCTCCGCGGTGGACGGATCCTGCCCCCGCAGCCCGGCCAGGCCTCCCACCCCGCGGAGCCTCCCAGCCCCGCAGACCCCGGGACCCCCGGCTTTGGGAAGCCCCCTCCCCAGGGACCCAGCACCCCCCTGGAGAGGGGGGGTGCCCATGGCTGGGGGTGGGTAGAGGGTTGGGGGACCCCCTGGGCTGTGGGACTTCGGAGCACCAGTGTCCTTGCACCTCCCGGGGGCCATCCACCGCATCCACACCCTGCCTGCCTGGCCTCCGGTCGTCCTTCTGTCCTTCCTTCCACCCATCCACCCACCCGCTCCACCTCCTGCCTGTACAGCTGGAGGACCCTGGCCCCTGAATCTAAACTGAATCACTCCGAACGAGATAAACCACCAACCCCCACCCCCAAGAACCCCACCCCCAGCCCAACCACCCAGCAACATCAACCCCAACCCAAATACCCCAACCACCAACCCAAATACCCCAACCACCAACCCCAGCAACCTCAGTACCCCAAGGCAAAAACTCCAACCCAACAACTCCAACCACCAACCCACCAAGCCCAACCGCCTGACTGCCCCAGCCCGACAACCCCAGCCCGACAACCCCAACCCAACAACCACCAACCCAACAGCCCCAACCCAACAACCCTGACCCCACAACCCCGACCCGAACCCAACAACCCCAACCACCAACCCAACAACCTCAACCCAACCCCAACAACCCTAACCACCAACCCAACAACCCCAACCCAAACCCAACAACCCCAACCACCCACCCAACAACCCCAACCCAAACCCAACAACCCTAACCACCAACCCAACAGCCCCAACCCAACAACCCCAACCCAAACCCAACAACCCCAACCACCCACCCCCAACAACCCCAACCCAACAACCCCAACCACTAACCCAACAACCCCAACCCAACAGTCCCAACCAGCTCCCAGCTCCCCACTGGGAGTGAGACCCCCCCCCGAACAGGCTTGGTGCCGGACGTGCCCAATGTCCTTTGGGAACCAGGGACCTGCCACCCTTCTTGCTGGCAGGGGAGACCCTGCAGCTCTGCCCCCCAAAAACCATCAAATCTTCAGCCCCATGAGTGCTGGGGCTCCCCCCATCCCTCCTGAGGGGTTTCTGGGGTTTGCAACCCCCCTCCCAAAAGATTTTGGGGTACAGCAGCCCCCGGGGTGCCCCCTGCACACTGGGGTCCTGTCAGCCAGGGGCGGCGGAGGGTGCGAGGCTGGTGCCGGCAGCCCCACGCCCCGGCCACGTGGCACCGGAGCCACCGTCCCAGCCAGGCCCCGGGCGCTCGCCCAGCCCGCGGTGGATGAGGTCACTCCGAGGAGCTGCGCCGGGAGAAATCCCAGCCAGGCTCCGGTGCCGGCCGGCAGCGCGGGGAGCCCTCACCTCCCCATCCCCATCCCCAACCCCAACCCCGTCCCCGTCCCCATCCCCATCCCAGGGGAAATGAATCCGTCGGCCCCAGGGGATGCTTTTCCTGGGGGTGCAGCCATGAGAGGGGTGGGGATCCCCTCCAAAGGGACCTGGGGGGCTGTGGGGAGGTGGGTGCTGAGGGTACCCCCACACCCCTCCCCGCCCCATGGTCCGGCTGGGATAGGGCTGGGGAGCATCGCCCCGTCCCCGGGCTGCCTCGGGGGGGTGGGGGGGCCGCGGGCAGGAGCAGCGAATTCTTCAATGAAACTGAAAAAGGAGAAAAAGGGGGGGGGGGGAAAAAAAAAAAGAAAAAAGGAGTGAGCAGAGAAGTGAACTGGCAATGGAAAATGTTCGGCGTGGAGCTCGGCCCTCAGAGTTTCCATCCCGGCTCTGTGAGCCCAGACGGCGGGGGCCCAGGCTGGGCTGCTGCTCCCCGCCCGGGACCCCCCCCCAAAGCCCCCCTGCCCCCAAAAGCCCCGCCGGCCCCCGGGGGATGCCCCCTCCATCCCCAGCTCCGCTCCGGACCCCAGCCCTGGGGTGTGGGGGTGCAGATGGGGGATGAGCCCCCCCCACACCCCAGAGGCACCCAGCCCTGGAAGGGGGCAAAGCCAAAATCCCCATCCCCCTGGAGCCATCCCGGGTGGACGGACCACCCTGCCGCTGAGCAAGACGAGGGTGTCACCTGCGTGTGTCCCCCCTCGATCTGGGGGTCCCCGTGCCACCCCCGTGGGGACACAAGCATCCTATTTCGGGACCCTCCCCGGCAGCCGGTGCCACCGCCGAGCAGCAGCGTGGCACTGGCAGCCCAAAGGCCAATTAAGAAATTGCCCTGCCTGCTTCGAGCGGCTGGAAATAGCTGGGGGAGTCGCTGCCCGTGATTACGGGGTTTTGCCCTGCCTGCCACAATTGAGGGTGCCGAGGGCCGGACGGCCACCAGGAATAGCCGGGGCGGTGCCGGGCTGCGGGCTGCGGCCAGGCCGGGGGAAACTGAGGCACCGAGTTCCCACCACGTCCCCATGGGGGGGGATGAAAAAGGGGGAGCGAGGTGTTTTGGGTTGCGGTGGGGTGATGGGGAAATACCCCCTTAGGGGCTTTTTGGTGCGGGGGGTCCCAGCCAGGTTTGGGGACTCTGGGGACACCTGAGTCCCTTGGGAGCTGGGGGGGACATCAGTGGGGTGAGCACCCGCCATGGGGTCAAACCCCTCCGTGGGGTCAAACACCTGCGTGTCACCCTCGCGGGACACCAGCTGCCACCGTCCCCGTCCTCGCCCAGCCCACCACCCCGGGCGAAGCCGCCGAGCCGGGGGGACCCAGTGGGGACCTCTGGGACCGGGGCTGGGTGCGGGATGGGGAGCGGGGTGGCTGGGGGTGGGGGGGGCCGGTGCGGGGCTGGCTCCCGGGGCTGCGGAGTGGGGAACGGGGAAGGGGGGGGGCGAAGAAAAAAGGGAGTTAATCCGATCCATGTGTCTGCGCTGTCGAGGGGAGTTAACTCACACCAGATGCCGGCGTCTGCTCCAGCTCTTCTGGGCGCAGGCAAACAAACCCCAGCGCCCTCCTCCCCCCAGCCCCCGGCCCCACCAGCTCTGTTTTTCAGTAGGTCCTACCCAAAGGGGATGGGGACAGCCTGGGGGGGGGGGGCTGGCTGCCCTCCTCTGTCCTCACCCCCCCAATCCATGGGGCAACCCCTGCCTTGGATGCGGTCACCGACTTTTTGGGGCATCCACCAACTTTTTGGGGTGACTACTGAGTTTTTGGGGTGAACACTGAGTTTTTGGGGCAGCCACCGCCATTCCCACACTGCCAACTGCAGGTCCAGCTGGCACCAGTGAAACCAGTCCGGGGTGTGCGGGAAAGGGTCTCAGAGCCCCCCAAAGGATGGGGCGGGCAGGAGGTGGCTGCAGGTGACAACCCCCCTGTCCCAATGTCCCCGAGGAGCGGGACGGTCCCGGTCGGGTACCGCCACCCCGGGCAGGACCCAGCATCCCGGGCATCCCCCATCCCGCACCCCGCACCCGCAGGAGCCGGCCCAGGCCTACGCTTGGCTTCTCCCATTCCGCTTCCTAGGATCCTAATGACTTTTCCAGGCTTTTTTTTTTTTTTTAAAGTCTTATTATTTATTATTTTTTTTTTTAAAGCGGGATTTCTTCCCTTTCCCCTCCCAGCCCCCAACCCCTGCACCGAACCCTCCTGCATTCCTGGGGCGGGCGGCCGGGGGCTGATGAGGTGGCATCGTCCCGTTCCCCCCCCTTTTTTTTTCCTCCCTCTCCATGCATATAAAAAAAAAAAAAAAAAAACCCCGATGACATTCTTTTCTTTTCTGTCATGCTGCAAAAATTAAAGACACATCTTCAGGCTGGAGCCCGGCCAGGGGTTTTCGAGTCGCCGAGGCATGATTGGAGGAGTCTTCGCCTGCAACGTGTCTCGGATGCATAGATACAGGGCTTGAAAGCCGGCCAGCTGCTCCCTGCGCGCGCACGCGTGTCCCCGTGTGCATGCGTGTGCGTGTGTGTGCAACCCGCACAGATAACTCCTCCTGGGCTGGGTTTGGTTTTTTTTTTTTCTTTGCATTTAATTGCAGGCTGGAAAAAAAGACCTGGAGAGGTCACCAGCGCGAGGGTGGGTTTTTTTTTTGCTCTATCGACGTGTCTCTTCCCCCCCCCCCCCGGTCCCGTTATTTCATTGTTAAATTGCATTGATTTATTTTTTCCTGAGGGAAAAAAAAAAAGAAGTAATTTGGTGGGAGCTCCCGCTCGGACGTGTTTCCCTCTGCAAGGAGCCCAGTGCTCCCAGTGCTCCCAGTGTGCCGATGAGCCTGCAAGACCTCAGCACGGCGAGGGGGCAAGCAGAGGCGTGAAGGCTGGACCCAGCTCTTTGCTCCCCCCTCCCCAGCAAGACCCCAGCCCCATTTCCCACCCCTTTCCTTAAAAAAATCACCCCTTAAAAGAGGGGGTGACCCCCCCAGGTGCCACATTGCCCTTGCAGGGCTCCTTCCCCCCTCCGTCCCCGAGCTCCAGGCGGCCGCCCCGGCCCTGGTAAATACGTATATTTTTTTGGCGTGTAATTACACCCTCCCCAAATTGCACGGTAGATTGTGGATTATTGTCAAGGAGCTTTTGCTTTTTTCCAACCAACGTGGCTCCTTCAAATGTGGAAACGGCCGTGGAGGCGTGCCAGGGGGGGAGAGAGGGGAGCGGGACGGCCAGGAGGGAGAGGATTGAGGAAAAGAAAGGAAAAAGATGGAAAGAAAGGGGAAAAAAAATAAAGCGAGTGGTTTTTGGGGGTGTTTTGGGGGTGTCTGTGGGTCGGGGTCCCGCGTGGGGATCCTCGCCCCAGGGATGCTCTGGGTGCCTGGTGCTCGTGCCCTCGGCCTTTGCGCTGTGCTGGGGGGTTTGGTCCCGCTGCACGAGGGTCCTCGTGGCGATGGGTGGGTGGGTGGTGGGGACCCCCCGGGTGCAGGGATGGGTGGTGGGGTGCGGGGTCGCAGGCGGGAGCGGGCGTTTGCAGCGTCCTGACCCCCCGCCGCAGCACCTGGGCGTTGTGTGGCACCGGGGTCCCCAAAGTGCCACGTGCCACATCGCCTGTCCCCACCCCGCCCGGCCACATCCAGCCCCCCAAACACCTCAGGATGTGCAAAACCCCCCCAAAACCCCCAACCCCCCCAAAAAACCCCCCTCCAACCTCCCATCCCACCCACCCCGGCATCCCCTTCCCATCCGCCCCACAAGCACCGCTCCCAGCCCCGCTTCGGGATGACACGCGTGTGCATGTCTGTGTATGCGTGTGCACGAAGGGACGGACGGGGGGGTGCGAGGGGTGCCCCCCGACTCGCTGGGTGCCGCTGATTGGCCGAGGGGCCGTCCAAAATTCCCCGGTCGCGATGGGTCCCACCTCTCCCCGCCGCCGCATCGTATATAAGGGGAGGCGAAGGAGTGGGCAAGGGCAGTAGGAAGTTTCTGCTGGGGTCTGGATTTGGAGCTCCAGAGTCGGATCGGCCCCGTATGACCCCAACCTAAGAACAAAAGAGACCCCAAAGAGTCTACATGTCTAATATTTAGACATGTTCAGCTTTGTGGATTCTCGGTTACTGCTGTTGATAGCAGCGACTGTACTACTCACCCGCGGGCAAGGAGAAGAAGACAGTAAGTAGCCGGTGTCGGTGATGGTCCTCACCGCCGGTGGGATGCGGGGTGGTGGGTGGGGATGGGGTCGGGCGGCATCTTCGACGCTTGGTCCTGCTGCCATGGGTTGGGGAAGGATAAAAGGGTGGTTGGCATCCGGAGCGGAGAAAAAAAAGTTGGAGGAAATGAGGGGGAAAAAAAGAAAAAAAAAGGAGGAAAAAGTGGGTTGGGGGGATTTGGGGTTGGGGTGAAGGGGTTTTAGGGGGTCTGCGCTGGCACGGAGAGTCGGGGCACCCTGCCAAGACCGGGGAGGGAGGGAAGGGTGGAGGGGAGCCGGCGGGGAAGGAGGGAGCCGGGGAAGAAGGGGAGGAGGAGGCAGGGAAGGGAAAGGGGGGAAAGAGCGCGGGAGAGAATGGCGAGGGGGGAGAGGAGGGGAGAGGGGGGGCCCGGTCCTGGGATCTGCAAAAGCCATCAGGAAAGAATTAGAAAAGTCTCGGATGATTCATAAGGAAAATGTTTCGGCAGCCCGTAAAGTCGGGGCTGGCCAGACGGCCCCGCTCGGCCGCCCCGGGCCGGGGATGCAGCCCCATGGCCTCCCCGGGGGGCTGCACCGGGGCCGGGGGCTCGGGGGGCCGGGGGCACGGCTGGGGTCACAGCCCCCCACCGCCGGGACCCCCCTGCGCCCCGCTGGGCTGCCTGCGCCTGCCTGCGCCTGCCACCTGCAGGCGTGGGGACACGGGGGACCCTGGGACAGAGCCAGGCCTGGGGCGCCCTTTGCATTTTGCCCCATTTTGTCATTTGGGGGGGGTGTGCTTTTTTTTTTTTATTTTTTTTTTTTTATTTTGCATTTGCCAAGCTGCATTCTGCAGTTTGCATTTGGCATTCTGCATTTCGCCTTTTGCAATATGCAGTTTGCATTTTGCATTTCGCCTTTTGCAACATGCATTTTGCATTTTGCATTTCGCCTTTTGCAACATGCATTTTGCATTTTGCTTTTTGCAATATGCATTTTGCCTTTTGCTTTTCGTTTTTTTTGCCTTTTGCCTTTTGCACTTGGCCTTTTGCCTTTGGCCCTTGCCAAGCGGAGGGCCACGGGCCGGGCCAGCCCCGCGCCCCCTCCCCGGGACCCTTCCCCGCCGCGGGGCCAGCCCCGGGCCCTGGCGCGCCGCCCTGCCCTCCCCACGTCAGCCCCTGCCTCCTTCCAGTCTCCGGACTCCTATTCCCCAACCCAGCTGGCCTGATCCAGCCCTATCCCGCAGCCGCCTGGATCTAATTTCAGCCCAGACGTTGGGGCCAACCCACTCGATCCCACCCATCCCAACCCCATCCCATTCCCGTCCCCGTCCCCGTCCCCCGCGGACGGCGGGGACCCCCCGTGCCAACCCCCTGCCCGCCGCGGGGGTATTTGCCTTGGCCCCATCTGCCGCGGGACGTAGCAACTGGCTGGAGGTTTTTGTTTAAATTCCAGCGTATGTGGGAAGAGTTTATTGTGGTGCTTTTCCTGTGTCACTGCGATGGGCTGATGAGAAACAGATGAAGGGAGAAACGCTGCAGGAGAAAGGGGGGAACGAAGGGGGGGGAGAGCAAGAAAAGGGCCGTGCGGGGGGCCGCCGCCGTGCCCCCCGTCCTCACGCTTCCCCCCGCCCTGCCCCTCTCTCCCAGTTCAAACTGGAAGCTGCATACAGGATGGTCTAACGTACAACGACAAGGATGTGTGGAAACCCGAACCCTGCCAGATCTGCGTCTGCGACAGCGGCAACATCCTCTGCGACGAGGTGATCTGCGAGGACACCTCCGACTGCCCCAATGCCGAGATCCCCTTCGGAGAGTGCTGCCCCATCTGTCCCGACACCGACGGTACCGTCTCGTCCCCATCCCGGCGTCCCCATCCCGGCGTCCCCATCCCGGCGCACGCTGGGGGTCCCCGGGGAGCAGCGGGGCTGGACCCTGCCCTGGCTCAGCACCCTTCCCCTGGGTGTCGGGGCTGGGTGGGGTGGTGGGTTGCATTCGGCTCCTCTAAACGCCCGTCCTTCCTCCCGCAGCCTCCCCTGTCTACCCAGAAAGCACTGGAGTAGAGGTAAGGGCTCCCTTGACCCCCTGAACCCCGTGATATCCCCCACTGATTTTTGCAGAACCCCTTTTCTAACCACTCGTCTCATCTCTCCCCGACAGGGACCTAAGGGAGACACCGGCCCCAAAGGAGACAGGGTGGGTATCGCCCCCGCAGAGCCCCCCGCTCCGCCGGGACCCCCGTCCTGCTGGGGCTCACCCTCCTCTTCTCTCCCCGCAGGGACTCCCCGGCCCCCCTGGCAGAGATGGCATCCCTGGACAGCCTGGCCTCCCGGGACCCCCAGGCCCTCCAGGTCCTCCAGGCCTCGGCGGAGTGAGTATGGGGGGGTCCCCGGCAGCGCAGACCCCCACGGGGGTGCCTGCGCCCCGCTTACCCCCTGCTCTCCCTCCTGCCTGCAGAACTTCGCTCCTCAAATGTCTTATGGCTACGACGAGAAAGCTGGCGGCATGGCCGTGCCCGGCCCCATGGTGAGCACCGGGGTGGCAGGGGTCCCCACGGTGGGGGGGGGGACAGGGGGGACAGGGGGAGGTGTGAAGCCGGGCGAGGCACCAGGAGCGCTTCCCGTGCCGGCGGTGCTGAGGATGCTGCCGAGCGGTAGGAGGTGGGAGGGATGGGGAGGGATGGTGGTCCTGGAGGGGATGGGGACAGGGATGGGGACAGGGGTGGGGTGGCAATGGGGACAGGGAATGGGTGGTGGTGGGGACAGGGAATGGGTGGCAGTGGGGACAGGGAATGGGTGGTGGTGGGGACAGGGATGGGGTAGCGATGGGGACAGGGAATGAATGGTGGTGGGGACAGGGAATGGGTGGTGGTGGGGACAGGGATGGGGTGGCGATGGGGACAGGGAATGGGTGGTGGTGGGGACAGGGATGGGGTGGCAATGGGGACAGGGAATGAATGGTGGTGGGGACAGGGAATGGGTGGTGGTGGGGACAGGGAATGAGCGGTGATGGGGACAAGGACAGGGTGGTGGTGGGGACAGGGAATGAGCGGTGATGGGGACAAGGACAGGGTGGTGATGGGGACAGCAATGGGGTGATGATGGGGACAGGGAATGGCTGGTGATGGGGACAGGGATGGGGACAGGGTGACATGGCAGCCACTCATCACCACTTTCCGTTCTCCTCCCCAGGGTCCAGCCGGTCCCCGCGGTCTCCCCGGCCCTCCTGGCGCTCCCGTGAGTATCTCCTGCTCCCTCTCCGGGGGACAAGCAGCCCCAAGGGCCCCTGCGGGTGGCGGGAGGCCGAGGGGGGTGGGATGGGCCGAGGGCAGGACGGGGCGTCCCACCCTTCCCGATGGGTACCGGAACACGTGGGGACGTGTGTCCTCACGCCGCCGTACGGGGGGGGACCGCCATTGCCACCGGGGTCTTCAGGCCCAATCTTCTCATTTTCTAACCCATTTTTTCCTTTTTTTTTTTCTTTTTTCCTCCCAACCTGCAGGGTCCTCAAGGTTTCCAAGGTCCCCCCGGTGAACCCGGAGAGCCTGGTGCTTCTGTGAGTCCTGCCACCTCCTCCTCCAGCCTGATGTCCCATGGGGATGGGGACAAAGCTGCCTGTTCCCAGCCTTGGCCATGGCCATGCTGTCCCTGCTCTGGGGCATCTCAGCTGGGATCCATGGGAATGGGGCTGCCAGAGGCTGGCACTGCCCAGCCCGGGTGGCAGGGTGACAGGGCACAGCTGTCACCCACAGCATCCTCATCCCTGCCCTGCATCTCTCCTAGGGTCCCATGGGTCCCCGTGGTCCCGCCGGCCCCCCTGGCAAGAACGGAGATGACGTAAGTGGCCTCTGGATGGGGTCTCCCCCCACCATTTGGGGCCTGGTGGCCCTGCCAGCCCCCCGAGGTGAGCAGAAGCTGCCTGGCTTGGGGACGTGCCACCAACCCGGTGTCCTTCTCCTTAGGGTGAAGCTGGAAAGCCCGGCCGTCCCGGAGAGCGCGGTCCCCCCGGCCCCCAGGTGAGACGCTCCCTGCCGGGGTGCACAGGAGGGGACACCCCCACCGTGTCCTGCCTGGTGCCAAAGCAAAAATGTGACACCAGCTGCCTGTCCCCCGCCTGGGGACGGGTGTAAGGGGGTGCAGGGACAGCCCCCCCCCAGCATCTCCATCACCACCTCCCCTTTTCTCCTAGGGTGCACGTGGTCTCCCAGGAACCGCCGGCCTGCCGGGCATGAAGGGTCACAGAGTGAGTCCCTCCTCCCCTGCTTGCAAGATTTAGGGGAAGGGGGAGCCCAATGTCACCAAGGGGTCCCCTCCTGACCCCCCTCCCCTTCTCTCTTCTGCTCCCCAGGGCTTCAGTGGTCTGGATGGTGCCAAGGGTGAGCCCGGTCCCGCTGGCCCCAAGGTGAGGAGCGGTGGCAGCGTCACCCCTGCCCTCCTGGTAAAGTCATGGCTGCTCCCTCCCTCCCGCCGGAGCAGGTCCCTCAATGTTGTCCTTTCTCCTAGGGCGAGCCCGGCAGCCCCGGGGAGAACGGTGCTCCTGGGCAGATGGTGAGTGCTGGAGTTCCCAGGGCCCGCGGCGGGGATCTGGCCTCAGCCAGCAAAAGGGGACGGGGATGGGGGGCAAGACATGATGGGGAAACAGCTCGGCCTTGGGGATGCTTTCCCCAGGGAATGGGGTGAGGAGGGGGTTTAACTCCATGGAAACGTCACTGCGGGCAGGAGCAGGGGGGGCACAGGGATGGGAGGAGGGCCCAAAAGGGGAAAGTGGCTCTCTCGGTGATGAAAACGTGTCCTCTCCCCTCCCCAGGGTCCTCGTGGGCTTCCCGGCGAAAGAGGCCGTCCCGGTCCATCTGGCCCCGCTGTGAGTATCTGGTTTGGGCAGAGCTGAGCATCCCCTGCCCTGGGGTGCGGGGGGGCTGGGGGGCCGCCTCTCCTGCTGGTGGGCATCACTAACGGGTGCCTCCTCTCCTGCAGGGTGCTCGTGGTAACGACGGTGCTCCCGGTGCTGCCGGTCCTCCCGTAAGTAACCCCCAAACCCATTCCTCAACCAGCACTCGGCATCAGCTCCGGCTTCTCTGGAGGGAGATCCCCTCCCGGCTCCACCGCAGCTGGGAAATCCTGGCTGGGGGCCAGAGCTCTGCTGCTCGGAAAACTCCTTGGCACCAGACGTGCGAGGTGGGATCCCTCCTCTGACATGTGCCCTCTCTCCCTTCTAGGGTCCAACTGGCCCCGCTGGTCCCCCCGGCTTCCCCGGTGCTGCTGGTGCTAAGGTAGGACCTGCCTGACCATCTGCTCCCAGGTGGCATCTCCTGGGCTGGGAGAAGCTGGTGGAAACTGGGAGCTGGTGGGGGGAGAAGGACTGAGCAGCGAATGGGTTCCCCGTGTGGCCCGAAAATGAGAAAACACAAAATGCCAGAGGCTCGCTGCTGCCTGGGACAGCGGGGCAGCCGGGGACGTCTCCAGCCAAGTCCCATGGGCGTATCTCCTGGCTTTGCCTCCATGGGAAAGGAGCTGCAGACAGAGGGGAAATCAGCCATGTCAGCAGTTTCAGGGCAGCCCTCGCGCTCACGGCTCTTCATCTCTCCTCTTCCTCCTCAGGGTGAAACCGGTCCCCAGGGTGCTCGTGGCAGCGAAGGTCCCCAAGGTGCCCGCGGTGAGCCCGGTCCCCCCGGCCCTGCTGGCGCTGCTGGTCCTGCTGTAAGTGGCATCTGATGGCTCCTTGCTTTTCGGCCTCACGTCCTGCTGGCCCGGGGATAACCCTCCTCCTCCTCTTTCTCTCCGCAGGGCAACCCCGGTGCTGATGGTCAACCTGGTGCCAAGGGCGCAACCGTGAGTGTCTCGCCCCCCGCCTGGCTCTGGGATGAGGGTCCCTGCTGCTCCCTCACTGCCTCGTCTGCCTCTTCCAGGGTGCTCCTGGCATTGCTGGCGCTCCCGGCTTCCCCGGTGCCCGCGGTCCCTCCGGACCCCAGGGTCCCAGCGGTGCCCCCGGTCCCAAGGGTAACAGCGTGAGTATCCCCAGACCCCTCCATCCGCCTCCTCCCGGGGTCGGACCCCTTCTTCTCCTCCAGCAAGCTGCTGTCCCACCTGGAGATGTCCCCTCTGGCATCCCCTGTCCTCTCCAGCCCTGCAAGTGCAGGATGGTGCTGGGGGCTGACAGATGCTGAGCACCCCCCCTCCTGCTGAGGGGCCGGGCAGGACGCGGCTCAGGGCTCCCTTTGCTCATCGATCTGCTGTTAAATGGCTTTTCCCTCTTCTCTCCTTCCACCTCCAGGGTGAACCCGGTGCTCCAGGCAACAAGGGAGACACTGGTGCCAAAGGCGAACCCGTAAGTGCCCCCCTCACATCTCCTCGGGGGCTCGGCCCCTCCTGGCTCCCGTGCACCCCATGGGTGCTCATCCCTTCGCCTCCTTCCCCAGGGTCCTGCTGGTGTCCAAGGTCCCCCCGGCCCAGCCGGTGAGGAAGGCAAGAGAGGAGCTCGTGGTGAACCCGGTCCCGCTGGGCTTCCTGGCCCTGCCGGCGAACGTGTGAGTAGGAGCAGCCCCCGTCCCATCCCTGCCATGTCCCTGTCCCCATCCCCGTCCTCCCATCTCCCAACATCCAGCGGCTGAGCCTCGTGGGTGCTCGGGGCCAGGCACCCACCGTGGGGACATCCCCAGCCCCTTCCAATGCCCCACCGAGGTCTCCAGTGGAGCATCTCAGCAGGGACCCCAGGCTGCTCCCACTGGTGGCCAGGTCCCAGATCGACACACCCCTCCCCTGCACCCCAGACCCCTCGAGGCCACCCCGTGCCACCACACTGACCCTCTCCTGTCCCTCGCAGGGTGCTCCCGGCAGCCGCGGTTTCCCTGGCGCTGATGGCATCGCTGGTCCCAAGGTAGGTGCCCAGGTCTCCCTCCTGCCTGTCTGGGTGAGAAAGCCATGTCCTTAATGGGGGCAGTGGGGACACCGGGCATTTGTCACCTGTCCTCACGTGGTGGCGAAGCCGGTTCTGTGCCACTGCTGCCTCTGGTGACACGGCGCTTGTCCCCATCCCTGGCTGATGTCCTGCAGCTGGGGTAACCTCTCTCCCCTCTCCCCAGGGTCCCCCCGGCGAGCGCGGCTCCCCCGGCCCCGTTGGCCCCAAAGGATCTCCTGGTGAAGCTGGACGCCCCGGGGAACCCGGCCTCCCCGGTGCCAAGGTGAGCGCGGTGGGGTGGTGGGCACGGTGGCAGGGGGGCTATGAGGAACGGGGAGCCACATCAGCACAGCCACCGCGCTGGTGGCCCCGCTCCACGGACAGATGCCGGCTGCTGGGCTCTCCATGCTGGCAGAGAAGCCGCTTGCCAGGATGCTCACGTTCGCTGGAGCATCTCTTGGACTTCCTAACCCACCTCGTGCTCCCTTGCAGGGTCTGACTGGAAGCCCTGGAAGCCCCGGTCCCGACGGCAAGACTGGCCCCCCCGTAAGTTGTACCCACCGATGCCCCGCTCCTCCCTTGGTTCGCCATGGGCTCTGCTAACAGGGTGCTCGCCTCCCCCCCATAACAGGGCCCCGCTGGTCAAGACGGCCGCCCTGGCCCCCCCGGCCCCCCCGGAGCCAGAGGTCAAGCCGGCGTGATGGGTTTCCCCGGTCCCAAAGGTGCTGCGGTGAGTGCGAACGGGCGCTGCCTCCCCCAGGGGGGGCTGCTGGAGGTGAAGCTGCCCGGCAGATGCGGGCATCCTGGTCCACGATGGATTCCTGCCCACTGGCCACTGCCACCGCCCAGGACGGCGGCTGTGGGTGGCCACATGGCTCCCGTGGAGCGGGCACCCAAGGAGGGGTGGCTCAGGGGACGCGTCCCACCCGGGGAGGGCTGCGCTGGTGCATCCTCCAGCCTGTCCGAGCCTGCAGGCTCGTGCCCGTCGGTGTTGTGGTCCCGTCATGGGTCTCATCCTGCTCTCTTGCTTTCAGGGTGAGCCTGGCAAACCCGGCGAGAGAGGTGCTCCTGGTCCCCCCGGCGCTGTCGTAAGTATTCGCCAGAGCCTGGCCAGCCCGTGGGGGCTTGGCAGGGAGCTTCGCCCTGGCGTGGGGCTGGGACGGCTGAACTGGGGCTGGGCTCCAAGGATGGGAATGGCAGCGGGTTGAGGTGGCCAGGACTCCAGCCTGGTGGCTGCCAGTGGCTTTGGAACGAGGACAGCGGGGAGGTGACGTGGCTGCGGGCAGCTCGCTGCGGCTTCTCCAGTCCTTCGAAGGATGCTATGGCCGCATCCAGGCCTGCATCCCGTTCAGGGGGGTGCTGAGTCCCGTGGGGGCATCGCTGGGCTGCAGGCTGGGGCTGCGCTCTGAGCACCCTCTTCTCGCTCTTCCACAGGGTGCTGCTGGCAAAGACGGTGAAGCTGGTGCCCAAGGTCCTCCCGGCCCTACCGTGAGTATCAACGAGCCCTTGGCCACCCATGGCCGTGCTTGGCCACCAGAGAAGGGCCTCGGCAGCTGACTGCCCCCCCTCACGCTTGTCCCCTCTCCCCCAGGGTCCCGCTGGAGAAAGAGGTGAACAAGGTCCCGCTGGTGCTCCTGGCTTCCAGGTGAGGGATGTCCCCATCCCTCGCGAGGGGACAAACCATCCAGGGTGGGGGTGACGTTGCCCCTTTCCTTGTCCACTTTGGTCACCCACTTCTCTGGTGTCTCATCGCTCCTCTTCTTCCTCCCCAGGGTCTGCCGGGCCCCGCTGGCCCCCCCGGTGAGGCTGGCAAGCCCGGTGAGCAGGTGAGTGTGGGCCAGCATGGCCACGGTGTGGGACTGTCCCTGTCCCCTCCCCATCGCCCCTCTCCCAGCCGGGGCTGGGGGCTGCAGATGGGGTGCCCCCAGCGCACCCCGAGGCGATGGGCTCCACATAGCCTCTCCCCTGGGAGCAGCGGGGACCCCGGCCCTTCCCCATCCCCCCAGGACTGTGGGTCCCCCTCCCTCCCCACCCCTGAGGGCATCCCGGGGACCCCTCCGCCTGTCCCCAGGGCCACCCCTTCCCACGCTGACTCTGCACCCTCTGCCTCCCGCACAGGGTGTCCCCGGAGACGTCGGTGCCCCCGGTCCCGCCGGTGCCAGGGTAAGTTGAACCCCGCTCCCCTCCCAGCCGGCTCTCGGCACCCTCCCGGTGCCCGCCGCCCCGCTGACGGCCTCGGCCCCCCCTCCTGCCTCCCCTCTCCAGGGTGAAAGAGGTTTCCCCGGTGAACGTGGTGTCCAAGGCCCCCCCGGTCCCCAAGGTCCTCGTGGTGCTAACGGTGCTCCCGGTAACGATGGTGCTAAGGTAGGTGCGAGGTCTCGGCTCTGCTGCACGGGGTTGGGGACGTCTGGGTGGTGGGTGACCATCCCCGGCAGGTGGCTCTTGGGGGGCAGATGTAAAGGGGGGGTGGCTTCACCCCCTTTTGCTGGAGTATCCCATGGGATCGGCTCCCGCGTGGTAGCTGAAGCTGGGGCGGACTTTGCTGTGCTGAGGAAGCACCAGGTTCTTGCTAACACCCGTTTTCTCTCTCTCTCTTGCCCAGGGCGATGCTGGTGCTCCCGGTGCCCCCGGGGGCCAAGGCCCCCCCGGTCTGCAGGGTATGCCCGGAGAGCGTGGTGCTGCCGGCCTGCCAGGCGCCAAGGGTGACAGAGTACGTCTCCCCCAAAATCCTGATGTCCCCTCCTTGGTCCTCTGCTCCCAGCCATCCCTGTCCCCCCCCATCGTCCCCTCGGGGCTGGATGCACTCCCCTAAGCCAAGGCCCCTGGGGAGGGGATGCTCAGTGCCACCTCTGTCCCCATCCGAGCGTGACCCTTGGGGACAGTCCCTTGCTGCCAGTGGGGAGCTGAGCCCAGCTCTTCCCCCGGAGCCCAGGAGGAGAAGGATGGTCCCAGCCTCTCCCAGGGAGGATGAAGAACCAGGGGTGCCTCAGCGATGCTGTGCAAAGGGGAGAGGAAAGGAGGGGTGACCCCCTGGAGGGTACCTCCCCAGCTAACCCGCCATCATCTTCCTCTCCCAGGGCGACCCCGGTCCCAAAGGTGCTGACGGCGCTCCTGGCAAAGACGGTCTCCGAGGTCTGACTGGCCCCATCGGCCCCCCCGGCCCCGCTGGTGCTCCCGGTGACAAGGTAGGGCCACCCCCCGGCCAGACGCTGCACCGGGGACGGATGTGTCCTGGTACCCACCGCCACCTCCTCGCCACAGTCTTGACCTCCTTTTTTTTGGTTTTCCTCCCCTTTTCCAGGGTGAAGCTGGTCCCCCCGGTCCTGCTGGTCCCACTGGTGCCCGTGGTGCTCCTGTAAGCATCCCCCCACCCTGGCCAATGGCCCTGCCATGGGTGGCCATCCTTTGGTGGCCATCAGTGGCCATCCCCTGCCTGGGGTGACACCATTCTCACCATCTCCCCTAGGGCGACCGCGGCGAGCCCGGCCCTCCCGGTCCTGCTGGATTTGCTGGCCCCCCAGTAAGTGCGACAGCCTCGTTGCTCCCTGCCCCGGGGGCCTGATCCTGCCCCACCGGGGTGATGCTGTGCCCCCCACCCCGGCTCACCCCACTCCGCTCTCCCGCAGGGTGCCGACGGCCAGCCTGGTGCTAAAGGTGAAACTGGTGATGCTGGAGCCAAGGGTGATGCCGGTCCCCCCGGCCCTGCTGGCCCCACTGGTGCTCCTGGCCCCGCCGTAAGTTGCACCCCTCACCCCGCACCCACTGGGGGTCCAGCCCCACGCTGCGGCTCACCCTTCTCCTCTTCTTCCTCCTCCACAGGGTGCTGTTGGTGCTCCTGGTCCCAAAGGTGCTCGCGGTAGCGCTGGACCCCCTGTAAGTACGAGTGTCGCGGTGATGGGGGGGTTTGGGGCCCCCAGGGGACCCCCCTGGGCACGAACACCCCCGAGGTGGCTTAACTCCCCGCTGTGTCTCGCTCCGTCCCCCCCAACACTGTGGGGCAGAGGGGAGCTGTGGCACTTCCAGCCCTGCACCCCTAAAACCATCGGGGGGGACAGCATCGACCTGGGGTGGCTTCATCCCATGGTGGGGATGGAGCAGAGGGGAAAAGAGAGGCGTTTGCCTTTATCCCCCCCCAAGTCAACCCCAGCTCCCCCCTGGATGGATGCTTTCCTCCTGGCCACTGGCCCTGGGGCTCCCTGTGGTGGCCCCCAGCCAGGGGACCGTCCCCTGGACCCGCTCCACGGTGGGGGCAGGTGATGCCTGGATCTGGCCCCTGGTGACTGCGGCTTTTCTCCCTTCCAGGGTGCTACTGGTTTCCCTGGTGCTGCTGGAAGAGTTGGTCCCCCCGGCCCCTCTGTGAGTACCCCTGGCCCGGGCAGGGCGAGAGGTGGGGGGCCGGGAGGGTGCTGGACGGCGGCTGCTGGTGATGGGGGGACGCGGGACGGGAGGTGCCGGGCACCCATCCAGGCAGCTCCACGTGGCCGCCCTGTCCCAGTTGGCACTGGGACACCCCTGGCCGCCCTTCAGCTGGCAGCTGGGGGGGTCCCGGGTTGCTGCCTGACGGCATCGCCTCCCCCGCGCCCAGGGGAACATCGGCCTCCCCGGCCCCCCCGGCCCAAGCGGGAAGGAAGGTGGCAAAGGACCCCGCGGTGAAACCGGCCCCGCTGGCCGCCCCGGTGAGCCTGGCCCCGCTGGCCCCCCCGGACCCCCCGGCGAGAAGGGCTCTCCCGGCGCTGACGGCCCCGTCGTAAGTCACCCCCCAGTCTGACCCCCTCCACGGAGCTGGGGATGCCAGGCAGCATCATGCTCCCCGCACAGCCCGGCATCCCTCGGCTGTCCCCTCCATCGGGAGGGTGGCCCCCGCCGCTGCCACCACCCTGAGGTGCCGTTTCTCCCCGCAGGGCGCTCCTGGCACCCCCGGACCCCAAGGTATCGCTGGCCAGCGCGGTGTCGTCGGTCTCCCCGGACAGAGAGGCGAGAGAGGCTTCCCCGGCCTGCCCGGTCCCTCTGTGAGTACCCAGGGGGGCGAGACGATGCTGGGACCCCCCCCAGGGTCCGACTCACCTGTGTGGCCCCCGTGGCTGTGGCCCCGGAGTGGAGGATGCTCGCCGGTGTGTGACACCCTCCGTCCTCTCTCCTCCACAGGGCGAACCCGGCAAGCAAGGTCCCTCCGGTTCCCCTGGCGAGCGCGGTCCTCCCGGCCCCATGGGCCCCCCCTGGCCTCGCTGGACCCCCTGGTGAAGCTGGACGTGAGGTGAGCGGCCGTGGGCAACCGTTGGTGTTGGGGGGGCACGGACCCCTGCACGTCAGTGTTCAGTTTGCTGCGCTGAGGACTTGCCAACTCGTGGCACTCATGGATGCTGCCGTAGTCGGTGCACGGTGGGGCCCGCGGTGGGCTGAGCGGAGACGGTGCCATCCAGGCCCTCGTTAGCCCCCACCTGCCCTAACGAGGGGGTCTTTGCTCCTCCGTAGGGTGCTCCCGGTGCTGAAGGTGCCCCTGGTCGCGATGGTGCTGCTGGTCCCAAGGTGAGTGGGCTGGTGAGGGGGCTGCGGGAGGGGGCGATGGGGCTGTGCTGGGCCACACTGACCTCTACTCTTCTTCCTCCTCTTCCTCCTCCTCCTCACAGGGTGACCGTGGTGAGACTGGCCCCGCCGGCCCCCCTGGTGCTCCCGGTGCCCCCGGTGCCCCTGGCCCCGTCGGTCCTGCTGGCAAGAACGGAGATCGCGGTGAGACCGTAAGTGATGCTCTGCCCAGCACCTCCTCGCACCCCTCCCCGGCCCAGGGCTCACCCCGGGCTTGACCCAGTTACGGAGCAAGGACTGATCCCGCAGACCCGCGGCGGGTCAGGGTCCAGCCCCAGGCTCCGCTCTCGCTGCTGGAAGAGCTTCCCTGGGAAGCCAGGCATCCCACCGCCCCGCTCGGGGTGACGCTGTCCTGAGCCGGGGGCAGCAGAAGGCGGAGGATGCTCTAACCTGTCCCCTTCTCTCCTGTCCCAGGGTCCCCAAGGTCCCGCTGGCCCCCCTGGTCCTGCTGGTGCTCGTGGTCCTGCTGTAAGTTGATGTTCTCCTCCATCCTCCTTGGTGCTTCTGTGTCTCTGTGGGCACGGGGGCAGTGGCTGGCCTGGACCCTGCTCAACACTTCTTCCTCCTCCTCCTCCTCCAGGGTCCACAAGGTCCCCGTGGTGACAAAGGTGAAACCGGTGAACCAGGTGACAGAGGCATGAAGGGTCACAGAGGCTTCTCCGGTCTTCAGGGCCCACCTGGTCCTCCTGTAAGTCCCATGGGGTGACGGTGGCCCCGGGTGCTGCCCCATGTCCTGGAAGCAGAGCGTGATGCTGATGGGACCTCTTCTTCTTCCTTGCTTTGCACAGGGCTCTCCTGGTGAACAAGGTCCTTCTGGTGCTTCTGGTCCCGCCGGTCCAAGAGTAAGTCCCTGGCTGAGCCACGACCTCCAGCCAGGGCTGGAGCATCCTGGGGGGAGCAGGGGGGAGAGGGTCCCCGCAGCAGGGCTGTGTCCTGCCATCGTCGGGTTTCTCATGGGGACATGGGTTGGGATCGGAGGGGACGACTCACGGTTGGGTGGGATGGCCACGCTCACCCCCTCTCCTCTCCCACAGGGTCCTCCCGGCTCCGCTGGTGCTGCTGGCAAAGATGGTCTCAACGGGCTGCCCGGCCCCATCGGCCCCCCCGGCCCCCGCGGTCGCACCGGCGATGTCGGCCCAGTCGTATGTATCAGCTCCTCTGCTGCTGCCAGCCCAGAGCTGCCTGCCTTCATCTCCTGCTCACCGTCCTCCTCCTCCCGCAGGGTCCCCCCGGCCCACCTGGCCCCCCTGGTCCTCCCGGCCCCCCCAGCGGCGGCTTCGACTTCAGCTTCCTGCCCCAGCCGCCCCAGGAGAAGGCCCACGATGGCGGGCGCTACTACCGAGCCGACGACGCCAACGTGATGCGTGACCGGGACCTGGAGGTCGACACCACCCTCAAGAGCCTGAGCCAGCAGATTGAGAACATCCGCAGCCCCGAGGGCACCCGCAAAAACCCTGCCCGTACCTGCCGTGACCTGAAGATGTGCCACGGCGACTGGAAGAGCGGTCAGTGTCCCCACCGGTCCCCATGTCCCTCTGGGATACTCTCACCCCCATCCCTCTGTCCCCTCTACCGGCTCCTCACCTCCATCCCCCCTGGTTGATCCTTGCCTTCATTCCTCCATCCCATCTCTCATGGCTGCTCTCACCTCCATCCTCTGCCTCTCGTGGCTGCTCCTCACCTCCAGCCCTCTTACCTGCTCCTCACCTCCATCCTCCATCCCTTCATCCTCCACTTCTCACAGCTCCTCCTCACCTCCTCCCTCTGTTCCTCATAGCTGTTGCTCAACTCCATGCTCCACCCCCCGATCCCTCCTACCTGCTCCTCACCTCCCTCCTCCATCTCTCAGGGCTGCTCCTCACCTCCACCCACCATCCCTTCATTCTCCATCTCCCACAGCTACCCCTCACCTATCCCTCCATCCTCTGTCCCTCCCACCTGCTCCTCGCCTCCATTCTCCATGGCTGCTCCTCACCTCCATCCCTCATGGCTGCTCCTTACCTTCATCCTCCATCCCTCATGGCTGCTCCTTACCTTCGTCCTCCACCCATCGTGGCTCCCTGCCTCCCTCCCCGCTCCCTGACCCTCCTCCCTCTGCCCCGCAGGTGAATACTGGATCGACCCCAACCAAGGCTGCAACCTGGACGCCATCAAGGTCTACTGTAACATGGAGACGGGCGAGACGTGCGTCTACCCCACCCAGGCCACCATTGCCCAGAAGAATTGGTACCTCAGCAAGAACCCCAAGGAGAAGAAGCACATCTGGTTCGGCGAGACGATGAGCGACGGCTTCCAGGTGAGCAGGGGGAGGATGAGGGGGGACGAGTGGGATGGACAACCAGCTCTGCGGTGCCTAACGCCTCTTCTCCGGCAGTTCGAGTATGGTGGTGAGGGCTCCAACCCAGCCGACGTCGCCATCCAGCTGACCTTCCTCCGCCTGATGTCCACCGAGGCCGCCCAGAACATCACCTACCACTGCAAGAACAGCGTCGCCTACATGGACCAGGACACCGGCAACCTGAAGAAGGCCCTTCTCCTCCAAGGCGCCAACGAGATCGAGATCAGGGCTGAAGGCAACAGCCGCTTCACCTACGGCGTCACCGAGGACGGCTGCACGGTGAGTGGTCCAGGGGATGGTCACGGTGGTGGTGGGGACGTGTTACGGGGACGGGGCTGATCCTGACCTCCCCGCAGAGTCACACCGGCACTTGGGGCAAGACAGTCATCGAGTACAAGACGACGAAGACCTCTCGCCTGCCCATCATCGACTTGGCTCCCATGGACGTTGGCGCTCCAGACCAGGAATTCGGCATCAACATCGGCCCCGTCTGCTTCTTGTAAACCGGACGCCCCACGCGTAACAGGAGAGAGTAATAATAATAATTATAATAATAAAAAAAAAAACAGCCAAAAAAAAAGGAGAAAATTTCACATGGACTTGAATTTGTGTCGGTTTCTATCCAGCGTCTCTAAAACTATTTGCGTTTCCGTAAAGAAAAACCTAAAAAACTCCCCAAAAAAAAGCATTAAACCAAAAAAAAATAAAAATAAATGACTTTTCAAACAAAATCACCAGGAAGTGGGTTCGCTTGCTTGCCCTCCTCTCCTCCTCTTCCTCGGGGTCGGGCACTCCTCAGCCCCGAAGACGGCCGGGCTCGGCTCACCGAAAGCGCCGCCGCGGCCGCGCCGAGCCCCCGCGCCCAGAGCACCGGCACCGGCCGAATCCCCCCTCCAGCCGCCCTTTCCCCGCTGGCCTCTTTGCTTCTTGCATCTCCTTAGGATATTAATTTTTTTGCTGCAAGGAAGATGTTTAACTCTTGGTTATAATCTGCTTTTTGTTGTTGTTTTCCCTCTCTCTTCCCTCCCCTTGTTTGTTTTGGTTTTTTTTTCTTATTTTATTTGTATTCAGGCAGCAAAATCAATTCAATCCCAAGCACATCAGGGGAGCAGACCCGACCCTTCGCTGCGTACTCTCCTTTTCTGGAAGGCTACCTCACCGCTGTGCTTTGGGTTTTTTTTTTTTAATTTGGGGGTTATTTTTGTGTCATTTTCAAGTAGTTTTAGGTTCATTTGGGGTTTTTCAGCTGTGCCGGGACTTTCCTGCCAGGTTCAGAGCAAAGGTGCTAATTTTTCTTTAATATTCCCCCCCCTCCTCTGTTTTGTTGCTCTGTTGATCTTTTATTTTTATTTTCCTCCATTCAAGGTCCCTTGGGAGTCGCTGAGGTTTCTTCCCCCCCAGGATTTTTATCCTGTTTTTTTTTTTTTTTTTAAATTCTCTTTTATTTTGGTCCTGCAACACCCGAGCCCGGGACCACCTGGTGCTACAGCCTCCAAAGACGCGACTCAGCTTGATTTATTTGAATTTCCCTCTATTTTGTTGTTTTCCCCCCCCCTTTCTTTGCTGCCCAGCTCAACTTGTGAATTTTCTAAAGGTGCTATTTACCTCCCCCCCCCATCCTGCAAGCAAATCCCGGAGCAAATGCACGGTAGAACCAAAAAAAAAAATTAAAAGCCTCGGAAGGAAAAAAAGGACAACCCCGCTTCCCAGGTTAAGCAGGTGGATCTTCAGCTCCGCTCTCATCTTCCAGCAGCTTTTCCTCCATCCATCCATCCCTCCATCCATCCCTGCATCCCCCCTGGGCACGGAGGGGCACGAACCCACCCCCGGTTGCCGGCCCATCTCCCGGCGGATGCTCCGGCCTCTCCCGGAGTCTGTACCTAGTTTGTATATGTATAATAATTTGAAATTGTTTTTTTTTTTTTTTTAATTATTTTTTTTTTGACTGCTGAAATAAAGCATGTGAAATGATCCAACAAACCTGGGGTGCTCTTCACCGGCGGCTCTTGCTCTCGGGGGTTGGGGGGTCCTGGGTGGGTGGGTGGGGTGCAGTGGGGTTGGGAGCCCCTCGTCCCTGGTCCCGCTCTCGTCCCGGCTGCTCCCGTTCTGCTCCCACCGCGCTTCTGCGCTCCCGTCCTGCCCGTCCTCCCACCCCAGCGCGGCCCCCGCCAGCCCTCCTCCTCCTCGCTCAGCCCCCCGCTGCCCTGGGAGGGGGGAGAGGAAGGAAGGGGGGACCCAACCCCCCAGCAAGGAGGGTTGGGCTGGATTTGGGGGATGCTGTACACCCACGGGGAAGGGGACCTTGGTGCACGTCCCCTCCCCGAATGCGGGCAAGAAATGGGGACGCGTTGGGGGCGGCCGATGCTGGGCGGGGGGCTCTCAGCCCAGGGTGCCCCCCAAAAGGGAGAGTTGGGGGGGCACAGATGCTGCAGCTGGGTGAGGGAGGGCAGAGAGAGAGGGACCGAAATTGGGGCAGGGGGCTTGTGCGAGCCCTGGGCTGCAACAGGCGTGCCACGGTGCGCGTGCCACGGTGTGAGCCCCCCGCGCCCCAGTGGGTGCCCCCCGCGTGCCAGCGCCATCCAGCACACACGCTCGGGCCAAGGGAGCCGGGCAGCCAGCAGCAGCACACGCGTGTGCCCAGGGTGGACCGTGGCCACCGTGTGCCACGCTCGCCTCTCCCCGGGCACCCTCACGGTGGGTACGAGCGAGACCCCCGGCAGCACTGGGGGGCTGCGCAGGCAGCGCAGGCAGCGGGACATGGCCTCAATGCCGCCTTTCTCCTCGCTGCCCCAGCCCATCAATGGCTCCCCTTGTTCCTCCCCGGGCCCCCGTGTTTTCTTAACCCCCACCCTGGCGCCTGCCCCACGCGAGGGGGGGGCTGCCGTGAAAGAGGCTCTTTCTTTGGAGGCGAGGGGCCGGGGCTGGGCTGGGGGGACCCCCTGGAGTGGCCGGGGAGGGGTTATGGGGGTGCTGAGCGGGATGGCAGGGTCTGCGCGGTGGAAGGGGCAAGCGGCCGGAGGCTCCAGGAAAGATCCTGCCGGACACAGGCACCCAGGTGAGCCGGGGGATGTTGGGGTGCCATGGTGGGTCCCTGGGACTGTGACACCCCCCCCCCGTTGTCCCCATCCCGCTCTCCACGAGCCCCCTTCCCTCCGCAGGGCTGGGGGGGGACAGGCTCAGTCCAAGCCCTTGAGAGGGGTGCAAGTTTTTGGGGTTTCATGGAAAGAGCAGGGTGGGAGAGGGTGCAAACAGGGCACCCAGGTGGAGCAAAGCAGCTGAAGAGGGGGGCAGAGGGGAGCAGGACCCCCCAGCAGAAGGGACAGACCAGGACCCCCACCAAAAAGCAGGACCCCAGCCCCACGGTGCTCAGCATCCCCCAGCCCCAGGGCACATCCAGCTTTTGGGGCTGGCTGGGGCAGAGAACTGGCAAACTCAAGGCACTGTTTGCAGCCAGAAGGAGCCCAGCAGCAGGCTGCACCCCAAAACCTGTCCCCAAAACCCCCACTTCAAGCCCACCGCAGCCACCAGGGCCAGGCCGGACTGCTTGCAGGGGGGCAAAAATAAAGCAGAAAACCCACATCTCATCGCTAAACAACAATTTTATCGGCCAAAACCCACCCCAGCCCCCATCCCACGGCGAGGACCTCGGCAGGGTCACCCCCGGGGAGGTGACAGCAACGCAGCCACCCACATTACCTGGAAAACAGGAGGAAACCAGCTTATTCCTCCCCCTAAAAAAAGGATTATGATGCTCCCACAGCTCTTATTTAAGGGTTTCATCAGGCCAGGTGGGACAGATGAGGTGGGAGGGGAAGGGAATAGGATGCAGGTGTCCTCTATTGCCCCACTGATGCACATGGATGCTGAAGACCCCCCCCAAGTCTTGGTAGCCCCCCAAAATGATCCAGGCAATAGCCCGGCAGCGGGCAGAGCCCAGCCGGACGGGCGGTCGCCCGTCCGGCTGGGCTCTGCCCGCTGCCGGGCTTTTATCCCCTGCCAAAGTGTCCCCAAAAGCATCACAACATCCATCCCCATCCCTGGGATTGTCCCCCATCCTGGTGTCACCTGGGTACCCCCAGCCCTGGCTCACTGCGGGAGGAGGGGGACACGGGCACCATCCGAGGGACCGGGCATGGGGTTGATGCGTTGACCCGTGCGGACGTTGAACATGGGAAGGGTGGAAAGGGGCCGTGGGACATCCCGGCTGCTGGCCATGTGCCTCAGCTCCTCCGTGTCACCGTGGATGGTGGTGTGGTGGACCAGCTGGATGCTGAGGGGGAAGGACAACTGGGTGCTGCGCCCCGCTTTCCCGCCCTCATCCCTTGGGGCAGGGGCTTGGGGGGGTCTGTCCCCCCATTATTAGGGTTTGTCCCCCATCACTGGGGATCTGCCCTCCATCACTGCGGGTCTGCCTACCCATCACTGGGGTCCGTACCCCATCATTGGGGTCTGTTCCCCATCACTGGGGGGGGTGTTCCCCATCATTGGGGTCTGCCCTCCATCACTGGGGGTCTGCAATCCATTATTGGGGTCTGTCCCCCATCACTGGGGGTCTGTTCCCCATCATTGGGGTCTGCACCCCATCACTGGGGGTCTGCCCACCCATCATTGGGGTCTGCAACCCATCGTTGGGGTCTACCCTCCATCATTGGGGGTCTGCCTACCCATCATTGGGGGTCTGTTCCCCATCACTGGGGGGGTGTTCCCCATCATTGGGGTCTGCCCTCCATCACTGGGGGTCTGCAACCCATCATTGGGGTCTGTTCCTCATCACTGGGGGTCTGTTCCCCATCATTGGGGTCTGCACCCCATCACTGGGGGTCTGCCCACCCATCATTGGGGTCTGCACCCCATCGTTGGGATCCTCCTTGCTGGTGTTGAGTCCAGCGGAGGCTATTGGAGAAGTAAACCAGCTCTTGTGCTCCAGCCTGTGTCTGTGGGGGGTTATTGGGGGGCGCCGAGGTGTGGGGAGGGGAGGAGGGGGGCTGGGGGGCCCCTTCGGGATGGGGAGACCTTTAGGCTCCACCACATCCATAACATCCCCCAGAGAGCCGACCGCTCACCGTCCCCCTCTCCTCCCGTCCCCATCCCTGCTGGCCCTCCCTGTGCTTGGCCATGACAAAGCCCCCCGCAAAGCAGCCCCCCACCACCCGCATGGCTCAGCCCGGGCTCAGGGACTTACTCAGATGTCTCCAAGTCCCGTTTTTGCCTAAAAAACGGAGGAAAAAGGGGAAAAAAATGATGGTGAGAAGGCCTCTCACCACCCCCAGGTTGTCGTGGGGCCACGACGGCTGGGGAAGGGGCACCCATGCCCTGGCCGGGGTGGGGGGCCCCCCACCCTGAGCATGTCCCCCCGACTCACACTCCCTCCCTGCGGCAGCACATGAGGTAGCCCAGGAGCAGGCAGAGCAGCACGGCCACCGCCAGCGGCACCAGCAGCGTCACCAGGTACCCAGGCAGCAGATCCCGGGGGGGCACCTCGGTGGGGGGCTGGAAATCCCCACCCTCCTCCAGCACCCCGGAACCCCACGTCGGCCCCGGCGGCGTGGGGCTGGGCCAGACCTGCAGCTGCAATGGGGGGATGGTTAGGGGGGGTGGGGGGTCCCCACGGGGGTTGTTGCATGGGGTGGGGGGGTGACGTGGGTCTCACCAGGGTGAGGTTGCACCAGCGGATAGAGAAGTGGGGGGCGAAGGTGTCGTAGCAGGAGGCGAGGGGCTGCTGGCCCAGGCTGCAGCGGAAGCGGCTCTGCGGCGAGGCGGCCGACGCCAGGCACGGTGAGAAGGCACCGCGGGAGCCCACCTTCACGTACACCCTGCCGGGGTCGGGGGGACCGGCTGGAGGTGGCCCCCCAAAACCCACGCACAGAAGCTGGGGGTCTGCCCAGGAGCAACCCCAGCACCCCCCGGGTCTACCCGTACCCCTCCTTGCGCCCCTCGATGGGCAGCGGGACGCGGCCGCCCCGGTCCAGGGCGGAGGTGACATTGATGATGTGGAGGTCGTCCTGCTCCCAGACACCGGCCGTGGCCTGGAGGAACATCTCCCGCGCGGCCGCCGGCAGCAGCTCCTCCACGTTCCTGTTCCCCACCAGGAACTCGCCCTGGTACGGCGGCTCCCCGTCTGCGGGGGACATGTGGCACCTGTGGGGACACCCCACGCCCAACCCGGGGGGCTCCGGGACAGCCCGGTGCGATTTGGGGGCGCACAGCCCTTACCTGGAGCAGGGATGACGGTGATGATGAGCCGCTGTGCCACCGTCTCGTAGGTGTGCCGGTTGTATGCCAGCACCTGCAAGCCAAGGAGAGACCCCCGAGATGCCAGCTCCACCCGCCGCCCCCCCGTGTCACCCCGGGCACGGGGCCGTGGGGGCGGGCACCTACCTCGATGGCGTGGGTGCCCACCTCGGCGGCCGTGGGGCAACCGTAGAGGTAGCCCGGCTGGTGGGGGTCACGCTGGATGTACCGCAGCCACCGCGGCAGGTCGGGGTGGTCCCGGAGGTGGGCTTGGAAGGTGATGGGGGCGGCTGCTGGGCACCGGGACACACGGACGGGTGGGGACAGACACAGACATGGGGACACGCATGCCACCAGGCTGTGCCGCAAGCAGACCCCTGCCCTGCAATCCCTTCCCCATCCAACTGGTCCCACCAAGGAAGCGTGACTGGTCCCTGCGCTCGCTGTGCCCCAGGAGGGTCCTGATCCCCTTTTTGAGGTGAATGACCCCAAATTGAGGTGACCCCCAGCCCTCAGTGGTGGGGGATGAAGGGATGCTGCTCCCGGGTGGGTTTAGCAGCACGATGGGGCGGTGCTCAGGGGTCCCCAAATGGGTGGAGGGGTGGTGGGGGATGGAGGGCAGGATGGACGGAGGATGGGATGGATGGAGGATGGATGGATGGAAGGATGGATGGATGGATGGATGGATGGATGGATGGATGGATGGAAGGATGGATGGATGGATGGATGGAAGGATGGATGGAAGGATGGATGGATGGAGGTGTAGAGGACTGGATGGATAAAGGGATGGAAGGATGGAGGGAGGGACGGACAGATGGCCCAGCTGGGGTCGTGCCTGGTGGGGAGCCGGTGCCCCCATTAACAGCCCCAGACCCCCCTCCCGACCCAGGCACTGCAGGACACCCCCTCGTCCCCACTGCCCTTGGCCTGGCCCTCACCGCCGTCATCCTCGTGCCCGGTGAGGAAGGCCTCCTGGAACAGCTCCCGCTCCAGCTCGTGGACGAAGATGGCTCCGGTCTCGGAGGAGACACGGTGGTCAGGGAGGACACGGTGGTCGGGGAGGGCGGCCCGGGACCCCTCCAGGGCCACGGCTGCAGCCAGGCACGGGGCTAGAGCTGGGGCTGGGGAACACAGCTCCTCCCTGCCTCAGTTTCCCCATTGCCCAGAGACCTCAGGGTGACACACGCGTGCCCACAGCCCCCCCAGGACACCCGGCTGGGGCTGAAACACGTCCCTGCGGTGCCAGGCGTCCCGGGACAACATGATGGGCTATATTTAGGAGAGGGTGGGGATGGGGACGGGGACAGGGACGGGGATGGGGACAAGGACGGGGATGGGGACAGCACCTTCCCTTGCCCTGGACCCGTCACGGAGAGGTCCCACTCGGTCCCCCCCCATCCCAAACCCAGCTGGCACCAGGGACAGGGTGGCTTTATTTAGCTCGGTCATGTCGCAGCCACGTCCCTCGCCGTCCCCTCCCGCCGGCACCCCCCGTCCCCACCCCACACTGGGGGTCCCCCCCATCCCCTCCCCACGGGGGGTACCCCCAGCCCCGCCATGTCCCCCCCCAAGGGGTGACGGGGCTGCCACTCGCCTGCCAGCACCCAGACCCGGAGCAGCTCGGGGGCCTCCATCTTCGCCACCACCCGGGATCGGGATCGGGGCCAGGGCTGATTGACGGAGGCAGCGGGGCTGGGCTGGCCGGGGGGGGCCCGCCTGGGGGGGGTCCCACTGGGGCCACCCCGTCACGGCCACCTCCTGCCACCAAGGCCCCGTGGCACTGAGCCCCGCTGGCAGGCGGGGAGGAGCGGGGCTGCCGAGAGGCTCCTGTGTCCCCTGGGGGGGCCCGGTGGGGTGACCCCTGGGTGGGCTTGTGCTGGTGTCCCCACTCATGGGTGGCGGGATGGCATCTGGGGCACGGGACAGGGGCACAGCGGGGTGGGGGGACACTTGGGGACAGCTGACCCCCGCCACCGGCGTGGCAGGCAGCCTGCCAGCACCGCTGCCCCCCGCACACGCGTGTGCCCTTGTGTGGCACTCAGAGGGGAGCACGCGTGTGCACGCGCGTGTGCGCGCACGGGGGCGTGGAGGGACGGCGTCCCTCGGCGGGACGAAGCGGAGGGCGCTGGGATACTGGAGGGCTGGCGGTGGCGGGGGGCCAGGCCTTGCGGTGGGGTTCAGGGGGGGGGAGGATGGCGGCGGCGGAAGGGGAAGGGGGTGGCCGTGGTGGGGGACGTCGTGCCGCGTCACGTCACGTCACGCCTCGTCACGCCGCGTCACGCACAAAGGGCCGGGAGGCTGCGTTGGGAGACGCGGGGCATCTGCAGGGTCCTGGAGCCCGCACGCTCCCTGGGCTGGGGGAGCAGGGGTGCCCCCCACCCTATCCCCCAGCCCCCCTGGGCTGCTCCTCCCGCAGCAGGGACCCCCAGCACGGCTCCAAGCTCTCGGCCCTCGCCCCCCCCGGTACCTGCTGGGAAGGCAGCAAACCCCCAAATAACCCCCCAAAATGTCACCTGGCCGGTGCAGGAAGGCAGGGGAGCAGCACCACGGCCCCCTGCCCCGGGGCTCCCCTGCCTCAGTTTCCCCTCCTGCCACCCCTGGGTGGAGGCGTCAGGGGGTACGCGCTGCACCCCGGGGATGGATTTATGGGGACAGAAAATAAATGGGGGGCCCGTGGGGACACCACGGGACACCTCGAGATGGGGGGCTTTGGGCATGGGCGTGTGGAGGTCCCAGGGGATGGGAGCAGAGGGACGTGGGGACAAAACTGAGGGGACACAGGGAGGGGAGCAGGGGGACATGGGGACAGACCTGGGAGGGGCGTGGGGACAGGATGGGGGGACGTGGGTACGAACTTGGGGGGGACACGGGGATAAGATGGGGGGATGTATGAACAAACTTGGGGGGGGGTATGGGGACTGAATGGGGGGATACAGGGACAGGATGGGGGGACGTGGGTACAAAGTCGGGGGGATATGGGGATGGGATGGGGGGAAAACGGGTACAAAATTTATGGGGATATGGGGACAGCATGGGGGGATGTAGGGGCAGATCCAGGGGAGGTGGGTGCAAAACTGGGGGGTACAGGGATGGGACCGAGGGGACACAGGGACCAGCCTGGGGACCACGGGGACAAAACTGGGGGGGACAGGGGCAGAAGCAGACAGGCATGGTGGGGGACAGAGCTGGAGGGGGACGTGGGGACACAGCTGGGGGGTGGCAGCCCAGGACAAGCTGGGGGACAGGCACAGCACAGCACGGATGCTGGGGGGGGACACGCCACAGGGAGGGGACCCCCGTGCGGGTGTCGGGAGGGGACCGTGGGGCATCTCGGTGGCAAGTGGGGGTCTCGGGGTGTCCCCGTGGCCGAGCCGAGGCGGTGGCAGCGCTGAGGCCCAAGCGCAGCGGCGAGGAAGAGGAAGAGCGAGCGCGCCGCTAAGACCCAGAGGGCTCTGCGGGCAGCGGGGCGGGCAGATCGCAGGCAGCAGCGGCTCCATCACCAGCCACAGAGAAAGGGGAAGAGGAGGAGAAGGGAGGAAGGAAGGAGGGCCGGGGCGGAGGGGGCCCCCCGGGATGGACATGGCCTGACCGGGCCCCGCAGCCCCCCGCGGGCCGGTGCAGGTGTGCCGGCGGCGGCCCCCCCCGGGCGGCATCCCCCTCCCCATGCCGCTGTAGCCGGCGAGGGGCCGCGGCGCGACCGGGGGGAGCGGCGGCAGCGGCGGCGGCGGCGGTGGCGGCAGCGGCGGCGGGCGATGCGGCGCGGCGGCCCGGTGGCGGCATGTTGAGGACGGAGGCAGGCGGCGGGGCAGCCGCCGGTGGGGGGTCCCCCTCCGGCGGGGCGACGGGCGGCGGGGGTCTCCGGAGCGCGTCCCCCCACCGTAACGCCTACGAGGCCACCATCCAGGCCCTGGCGCCCACAAAGGAGGCCGATGGCGAAGACGGCAAGAAAAGCCGGGGTAAGAAGTATGGCTCCAACGTTCACCGTATCAAGAACATGTTCCTGCAGATGGGGACGGCGCCCGGCCCCGAGGGCGCCTGCGACCTGGCCAAGGCCAAGGAGAAGCCCGTCCGTCTCTCCTTGCCCCGGGCCGGCAGCCTCAGCGAGAGCATGGACCAGGGCAACCTCCTCAAGCTGGGCACCAGCGTCTCGGAGAGGGTCAGCCGCTTCGACTCCAAACCCGACAAACCCTTCTCCAAGCTGCAGGAGACCCGTAAGATCTTTGAGAGGAGCCCGCAGGAGAAGGCCACCACCACCAAGCTCTTGCTACGTAAGGAACGAGCCGGTTTCCAGGACCGTAAGCTGGACGTGGTGGTGAGGTTCAACGGCAGCACCGAATCCTTGGACAAGCTGGACACCGAAGCTGTCTCGCCCACCGTCAGCCAGCTCAGTGCCGTCTTCGAGAAGGCCGACCTCCGTAACAACCTCCATAAGGCGCCAGGGCGAGCGGGAGGACCGCTCAACGCCAAGGTGGTGGGCAAGCGACCTCGGGTCTTCTTGCCGAGCCCTGAGGCCGGACGGTCGGGTGATGGCCACGCCGCCCCGGCCCGTGCCCGGCCGCCAGAAGAGGAGAAGGCAGCGGGGAAGACCAGCCGGCCGGCGGAGAAGGAGACAGCCGCCCCGCGGGTGCAGGAGGTCTGCAAGATCAAGCCGGTGGAGGTGGAGGAGAGCGGTGAGGCCGAGGAGGAGGAGGAAGAGGAGGCGACAGCGACGGGTGAACCAGTGCCTGCGCCCCAACCGGCCAAGGGGGCTGAGGGTCCGGCGCCCGCTGCCCCCCGGCTGGAAGGGGGCTCCGGGGCGGCCGCGGGCGAGGAGGGCATCAAGGGCGAGCGGGCGGAGGAGGGCGATGCCTACGAGGAGGCCAAGAAGGAGGACTTCTCCGAGGCGGACCTGGTGGACATAAGTGCCTACAGCGGGCTCGGGGAGGACTCGGGGGGCAGCGGGCTGGAGGAGGAGGAGGAGGCCGAAGGGCTGTACGAGCCTGAGTCGGGCTGTGTGGAGATTCCTGGGCTGTCCGAGGAAGAGGAGCCCGTCCCCAACCGCAAGATCCAGTTCAGCACGGCCCCCATCCAGGTGAGACCGCTGGGGATGGCGGGGGGGCGGCTGGGGGGGACCCCGGGGTGGGCAGCACTGGGGATGGGGGGTACCCCAGGCTGAGGGGCAGCCCAGGGTGGGGTGCGTGACCCCCCAAAACCACCCCTTTGGGGGGGGCTGGTGCCGGGGACAGGGATGTGGGGTGGGGGTCTGTGCCCCCCCAGCCATGGGGCACGGCATCCTGCTTGGCCATGCCCTTGCACTGGGGGAAGGAGGGCGGCCGCCTGGGCCTGGCTAACGAGCCCGCTAACGAAGGGCCCTGCCCTGGCATGGCCTGGGCCACCCCCCACCAGCGAGGGGCCACCCTGGGGTCGGTGTGATGGCGAAGGGTGGCCCTGGGACCCGCTGGGGTGGGCCGTGCACAGCACCCAGTGCCAACCCACCACCGTGCCTGGGACGGGCCAAGACCCACCCCCAAATTTTGGGTGGGGATGCCCGAAATATCCGGGTGCGGGTGCTGGGTGCGGCGGCCGCACCGCCACCCTCTGCTCTTGGTCCCCGGGGCTCCCTCGGTGCCGGGGCTCCTCCCAAGCCGGGGGTCCCCGGGGATGAAGCGGTGGTGGTGGCGGGGTATTTGCCCCCGCCACGGGCCCAGCCTGGCGCCCAGGACCGTTTCGGGAAGTGGAGGAAGGGGAAGTGTCTCGGCGGCATGGCCGGGCGGAGGGCAGCATCATCGCCCGTCCCCCCGCCATTCCCCGGCGGAGACCCTGGCTGGGTTTGGGGTCCCCACTCGGATGCTCCCCCAGTGATGGGGCGGGGGGAGAAGGGGTCGTGCAGCTATTTCGGGGTGTTCTCTCCTCCTCGAATCCCCCCGACCGGAGGAGCAGCAATTGCTTTGTGCCGGAGCTGGGTTATTTTTAGAGCCCCGGCCTATATTCTGGCTCTGAGTCAGAGCGGGTGGGTGGCCCCACCTGGGACGGGGGGACGGGGACCGCCGTGGCCCGGGCAGGGGACAGCGGTGGCAGTGTGCTGGGTGGCTGCGTGCCGCTGGGGGGGTCTCGGTCCCGTGGGAACCAGCCAGCCCGGCCCTGGGAAGGGTGTCCCCGCCTCCATGGATGGGCAAGCTGGGCTTTTTGGGGTGCTCCGCTCCCCCCCAGCACTGCCTTCGGCCTCTCGCTTTTACCCACGTCCCACCGCAGGGTGACGGTGGGGGTCCCGTAGGCAGGGGGGGAGGGGACCCAGGCATCCGAGAGCCCCAGCTTCCCCCCCCAGTGCATGGGTGATGCTGAGCCCCCCAAACCCACTGTGGGGGTGGGGGCCGGGAGCGCTGGGGACCCCCACCCAGCCCCAGGGCCCCAAAGCGGGCACCCTGCACCCAGGGATGGGGCACACACCAGCAGCCCCTTCCCCTGGGCCTCTGCTGGCTCCGGCTCCTTCTCCCTTGGAACCCACCCTAGACCCCCAGCACATCCCAAACCCCCCAGGACCCAGGGACGGGGTGGGGGGCACAGCAGGGCAAGCCGGGATGTGTGCCTCGCGTGCGGACAGAGGGACGGAGACACATCCCCTGCCCTGCTCATCCCCGGCACCCCTGGGTGCCACCCGGGTGGGTCCTGCCCATCTCTGGGTGTCACTGGGCTTTGTACGATGGCCCCTGACACTCATCCCTAATACCCTTTGTTGCGAGGCTTTAGCACCGCAATGTTATCCCTAAATCCGCTCGCCCCGGCGGCATCGCTGGGCCAGGGCCCCTCCGGCAGACATCTGCCAGGCTCAGCGCCCGGAGGGGTGCTGGCAGCCTCCCGGGGTGCAGGGACACGGCACCCCATTCCCTCCAGCTCTGGGCCGGGGACATCAACCTGGTGGCATGTCCGACCTCAGCCAGGAGCACCTCGGTGCCCAGCACAGGGACACCCAGCCCCGGGGTGAGCGTGGGGTGTCCCCAGCCCCTCCTGAGCCTGGGAGGATTTGGGGCTGCCCCACGGTGGGGGTCAGCGTCCCCGGGGATTTACCACTTCAGAGGACCATACGTGTGTGTCCTCAACCTCCTTTGCCTTTCAGCATCCCGCTCCAACCAGCTGCCCCTGCTTGGGTCCCCTCCCCGTCCTCAGACAGGGGCTGCCACGAGGCCTCAGCAATCCCAGCCATCCCCGTCCCCGCTCCCTTGGGACTGATGGTGGCTGGGGACCTCTGTGTCCCCAGACCCGCAGGAGGACGGGGACAGCCCCAGCCCCAAGGCTGACCCCTCCTCGGTGCCCAAGCACCCTGCAAGTGAAGCCTGATGGGGAGAGGTGGGCACGGGGGGGATGGAGACCTGGGTAGGGGGTGATGGAGACCTGGGGATGGGGGTCACCTGTGGACCTCCGAGGCCCACAGAGTCCCTGGTGCTCCCTGTGCCCAGGCATCCCTCCAGGAGAGCACATGGAGGCAGAAGTTGAACCTACCAGGTGGAAACCCAGGGGAATAAACCACCCCCAAACTTAGGGTGGGATTTACCTCTCCCAGGCACAATGGTGGGCTTGGGTCCCCGGGCTCCAGGCTAGCAGCCCAGGCTTGTGTGGAGGTGCCCAGGCAGGGGCGAGGTGCAGGGAAGGGCAGAGGAGGTGAGGCTGCCCAAGGGGAGAGCCCTTCCCTGCGCCCGTGGGGCAGTTTGGACCAGGAGAAGGTGGCGGGCTGAGATCTGGGGAGCCCCTGCCTGGGGAAGGGGTGAGGGGAGCAGGGGGGGATGAAGCCAGTTCTGCCCTCCCCAAACTGTGTGACTGAGAGCAGCCAGTGCTTGCACACCCTACCCACCCACCCACCCATCCGTCCATCCTTCCATCCATCCATCCTTCCATCCATCCATCCTTCTATCCATCCATCCATCCATCCTTCTATCCATCCATCCACCCATCCATCCTTCTATCCATCTGTCCATCCTTCCTTCCTTCCATTCTTCCACTCACCCATCCATCCATTCTTCCATCCATCCATCCATTCATCCCTCTGTCCATCCGTTCATCCCTCTGTCCATCCTTTCATCCTTCTGTCCATTCATTTATCCATTGATCCATCCATCCATCCTTCCTTCCATTCTTCCACCTGTCCACCCATCCATCCACCCATCCATCCATCTGTCCATCCATCCATCCATTCATCTGTCCATCCATCCATCCATCCATCCATCCATCCGTTCATCCCTCTGTCCATCCTTTCATCCTTCTGTCCATTCATTCTTCCTTCCGTCCTTCCTTCCTTCTACCCATCCATTCTTTCATCCATCCGTCCATCCGTCCCTCCCTCCCTCCCTTGCTCTATCTCTCTGTTCATCCATCCATCCATCCACCATTCCATCCATCCACCCCTTTGTCCATCTCTCTGTCCATCCATCCCCCACCCATCCTCCTGTGGGGTGCAGGGCACGGCACCATCTCTGCTCCCAGGGCCACCCCAAACCCTCTGTGCTTCCTCAAATCCCTCCTCACTCCATGACAGGACTTGGGGGGGGATTCTCCAGTGTCTCATAGGCTCAGTAACACCCCCCCGTGCCCCTGCCCAGGGCTCCCCCCGCCCTGGGGTGCCCCCCAGGCTGTGGGTGCCGGGGTGGTGGATGGCTGCGGTGTTTCCCACCCCATCCCGTTGCCTCGCTGAGCAGCTCCCTCCACCCCGCCAGGTCTTCAGCACTTACTCCAACGAAGACTACGACCGCCGCAATGAAGATGTTGATCCCATGGCTGCGTCGGCCGAGTACGAGCTGGAGAAGAGGGTGGAGCGGCTCGACCTCTTCCCCGTGGAGCTGGAGAAAGGTGGGTCCTCGCCTTGTCCCACACCCCGGGGCCCCCGCGGCACCTTGGGGACGGGTTGGAGGTGATTCCATCGGCGTTGGGTGGCCGCTGCCACCCCGCCAGGACACAGCTCTCTGTCTCTGCAGACTCCGAAGGGCTGGGGATCAGCATCATCGGCATGGGCGCGGGGGCCGACATGGGCCTGGAGAAGCTGGGCATCTTCGTCAAGACGGTGACGGAAGGTGGGGCGGCCCACCGGGACGGCAGGTAAGGGCTGCCTGGCCCAAAACACCCACCCGGGTCCCCGCTGCCGCACGCCCGTGGGCTTGGGTGGTGGTGGAGGAGCTGGTGTGGGAGCAGGCAGATGTGCCAGATGTTCCTCAGAGTGGGAGATGCCGGGGAGGTGGGCAAGGGGTGGCCCTGCAGTGACGGTCCTTTTGTCCCCAGGATCCAGGTGAACGATCTCATCGTGGAGGTGGACGGCACCAGCCTGGTGGGGGTGACGCAGAGCTTCGCCGCCTCCGTCCTCAGGAACACCAAGGGCCGCGTCCGGTAGGGCCTGGGGCTGGGGGGTTTGGGGGGCCGGGAGAGCCCCACACCCCGTGCTGGGTCCCCTGCGGCACCCTGCCCCATAGCCTGTCCCCAGAGCACCCCAGCTCCCGGGCTGGGCTGTCCCCCTGCCCCAAAATACCTCCGCCTCCCCCAACACCCATGCCCACTGCCTGTCCTGTGCCACCCCGGTGCCCTCTGCCCCCCAGAATACCCCCACATCAGCCCAGGATCCCCGCAGCCCCCCAACTCATCCACAGGCCCCATAACATCCCCCCCAAATTCGCCACCCCCAGGAGCACTGCCAGTTCCAGCAGGGATGTCCCCCGGCTGTGCCACCTGGGTGTCCCCTGGCTGAGCCTCCCCACTGTCCCCTGGCAGTGCCACCTGGGTGTCCCCCACCCCAGCCCCCCCCGCGGTTGGAGCCCCCCGTCCCCAGCTGAGCCCCGCCATCTCCGCAGGTTCCTCATCGGGCGGGAGAAGCCGGGGGAGCAGAGCGAGGTGGCGCAGCTGATCCAGCAGACGCTGGAACAGGAGCGGTGGCAGCGGGAGATGATCGAGCAGCGCTACACCCAGTACACCGAGGACGACGAGGAGGTGAGGGGGACAGCACCCACCGAGGAGGGGACAGACGTGGTCCCCCCACCCAGTACGGGGCCGGTGACTCGGTTTCCCCAGGTGGGATGGGGTGGGGGTGCCAGGCTGGGGGTCACCATGTGCCAACGGCACTCCGTGCCCTCCGCAGACGGGCGAGTACGCCACAGACGAGGAGGAGGAGATGAGCCCCATGTTCCCCAGTGGTGAGATGGCCATCGAGGTGTTCGAGCTGGCTGAGAACGAGGACACGCTCTCCCCCGTGGAGATGGACCCCGAAAAGCTGGTGCACAAGTTCAAGGAGGTGAGATGGGGACGGGGGGTGCCAGGGGAGCGTGCCCGCATGTGGCAGCCTGCGTGCGCGCCCAGGAGCGGTGCGGGGATGTGCCCGCTCCGTGCGAACGCCCGGCTCCTCTCGCAGCTCCAGATCAAGCACGCCGTCACCGAGGCCGAGATCCAGCAGCTGAAGAGGAAGGTGAGTGGGTCCCGGGTGCCCCAGCTCCCTGCGGGTGGGAGGGACCCCCCTCCATCTCCCCAGACCCCCCTGGATCTCCACCTCCCCCATCCCCTCCTAGCTGCCCACATCTCCCCCCCAGACCCCTCCCCATGCTGTGCCATGCGGTGCCATGCTGTGCCGTGCCATGCCATGTCATGCCTTCTCCCTGGCTATGCCATGCCATGCTATGTCATGCCGTGCCGTGCGGTGCCATGCCGTGCCGTGCCATGTCATGCCTGCTCCCTGGCTATGCCGTGCTGTGCCCTGACCCCGCTGTCCCCCAGCTGCAGTGCCTGGAGCAGGAGAAGGCGCGCTGGCGGGCCGAGAAGGCCCAGCTGGAGCAGAGCGTGGAGGAGAACAAGGAGCGGATGGAGAAGCTGGAGGGGTACTGGATGGAGGCGCAGAACCTTTGCCAGGCTGTGGACGAGCACCTCAAGGAGACGCAGGCCCAGTACCAGACCCTGGAGCGCAAGTACAGCAAGGCCAAGAGGCTCATCAAGGAGTACCAGCAAAAGTGAGGGCAGCGCCGGGCCCTGGGCACCGATCCTTCCCTGGGCACAGAGCATCCCCTTGGGCACAGACCCATCCCTGGGGCACCGACCCCTTCCTGGGCACCCCTTGTCCCTGGGCACGGACCATGCCATCGGGCATGAGCCATCCCCTGGGCATGGACCATGTCCTTGGTGTGGATCCACCTGTGGGGCACCGACTCCTTCCTGGGCACCCTTTGTCCTTGGGCACGGACCGTCCCTTGGGCATGAGCTGTTCCCTGGGCACAGACCATCCCCTGGGCAGAAACCCATCCCTGGGGCACCCCCTCCTTCCTGGGCATGGACCATCCTCTGGCCATGGACCTTCCCCTTGATGTGGACCCATCCCTGGGGCACCCCCTCCTTCCTGGGCACCCCTCATCCCTGGGCAGGGACCTTCCCCTTGATATGGACCCATCCCTGGGGCACCCACTCCTTCCTGGGCACCCCTCATCCCTGGGCAGATCCCCGGGCACCACCACTCCACTGAGCACGGTCCCTCCCTAACGCCCGAGTCCCGCGGTCCCCCCTGACCCGCCGCACCTCCCCGGGGTCTCCCTGCTGCTGGGTGGGGGTGACACGCACCCACGCGCTGGCCCCCGCAGGGAGATCGAGTTCCTGAAGAAGGAGACGGCGCAGCGGCGGGTGCTGGAGGAGTCGGAGTCGGTGCACAAGGAGGAGATGGAGAAGCTGCAGGAGAAGGTGGGCACCGGCCGCCGGGACGCGGGCTGCCCCTGAGCCCCGCGGGCACGGCCGGCCCCGGCCTCGGCCCCGCCGCCGCCCGGTCCCGCTCCGCCACGCCGCTCCCGCCACGCCGCCGTCGCGGCCCATGGGTTCCCGTCGCCTCTGGATCCCAGGATGGATCGCAGCAGATCTGCTCGGGCGCCGGCTCGCGCCAGCCGCTGGATCCCACACCGGGTGGTAGCGGAGCTGCATGGGGCGCTGGCTCCCCTCTGGACTGAGCTCCGGCCGCTGGATCCCACGCCGGATCGCGGTGGATCTGCTATGGGCACCGGCTCCCACCGGATTGTGCTCCCGCCACTGCGCCCTGCACCGGATCGCAGTGGATCTGCTCGGGTGCTGGCGCACGCCCGATCCTCCTCCTGGCACTGGATCCCACACTGGATTGCAGTGGATCTGCCTAGGGTTTGGGTCGCAGTGGATCCTGCTTCAGGGTCTGACATCCCTTAATGGATCGAAAGAGATCTTCTTGGGCACTGGATCCCAGGCTGCTTGCGCGGGATCCCGCAGTGGTTCCTGGTAGATCTGCGCAAGTCACGGGGTCACGCTCGATCCTCTGTTGGGAGCTGGATCCCATGCTGGTCATGCTGGATCCCACAACAGATCACACTGGATTCCACGCTAGCTACACTGGATCCCCCCCCAGCGGGTGGGGCCAGAGCTGTGCTGGGTCATAGCAGATCCTCCACGGGGTCACCGGATCCCCCGGGATCCCGCAGTGCCCGGGAGGCTGCTGTGGGTCGCAGCGGGGGGGGCGGCACCCGCCAGGCTGGGGGGCACCAGGGCGCAGGCGGGCAGTGGAGGGGGTCCCCCGGCGCCCAGCAGAGCCCTCCCCCCGCCCTCCGTCACCCCCAAAATGTCCCCCTGACGTCCCGCAGACTCACCCACCGCCTGCCTGCAGCCCCCCCGCCCGTCCCTGTGCCCCCAGCCCCATGCTGGGCCTCCAGCCCCCTGCCCGCGCTGGCCCCCTGCCCTGCCCCCGCCCCCAGCCCCGTGTCTCCCCCTACTCCAGCACCCCCATGTCCTGCCCGCCTTGTCCTGTGCCCCCCCAGTCCTGTCCCCCCATCCCCATGTCCCCATCCCTGTGTCCCCATCCCTGTGTCCCCATCCCCGTATCCCCATCCCCTTACCCACATCCCCACGTCCCCATCCCCGTATCCTCACCCTGTCCCCCCCAGCCATGTCCCCCCCCCCCGCCACATGCTCGTACCCCATGTCCTCCCCCCCTGTCCCCACGTCCCCACCCCTGTCCCCGTGCCCCCCACCCGTCCCCAAGCCCCCCGGCCCCCCCCCACGCTGAGACCTCTCCCCTTTGCTGTTTTTCAGATCTCCGAACTGGAGGCCAAGCTGCAGACTTTGAAAAATTCCAACCCGACTTAAACCACCCTCAAACCGCAGCGATTTGGCAGGGGGGGAGCCCCTCTCCCCCCCCAGCCCTGTGTCCCCCCCCCCCCCCCACGCCTTCCCCACCGGGGAGGAGGCGAGACCCCCGCCAAGGCCTCCTGGTGCCCCCCACTCCCCCCCCGGGGGCACAGACAGCGGGGGGGGGGGCCGGGGTGCATCTCGAGGGGGGTTTTTTGGGGGGGGCGGACACCCCGCGTTCGTGTCTGTGTCCAGTGTGAGTCTCGTGGTGACGTGATGGACCGATCGGGGGGGACACGGCCCCCCCAGGCCTCCCCCCCCCCCCAAGAGCACCCTCCCCTCGACGTGACCCCCCCCTCCGGACACAGAGCTGGCACCCCGGTTGGACGCTGGAGGGGGGGGACAGGCAAAAATGCCCCCCCCCCAAATGTGAGCCATACTGGGGAGCAAAGGGGGGGTACGCTGGAAGCCCCCCCGGCCCCAGCTCCTCCTCTTGGGACTCTCCTGGAGCACCGGCCGGGGGGGCCCGGTTGCCTTTGGGGCCCCCCCTGTGGACTCAACCCCGGCCCCACAGCGAGGTGCCCCCCTCGGGTTCGGTGCCTGGGACCCTCCAGTGCCCCCCCCCCCCAGTGCCCCCCCCAGTGCCACCACCGCCAGGCAGGAGGGACCCCCTCAGCCTTTGCCAACCCCTGCAGCGGGCATGGGGGGGGGCACAGCGGCCCCCCCCGCGGCCCCCCGGGGATGGGGGGTCTGCCTGGCACCCCGCCGGGGGGTGCTCCCAGTGCCCCCCCCAGCACCCACCACTGCCCTCCCCGAGCCCAGGGCTTTCGCCTTCCCTGGGCCAGGCGGGGGGGGACACACGGGGGTCCCCCTCCAGGGTGGGGGCGATGCTCTCCCCCCCCCAACTGTAAATACCCCCAATAAATCACAGTATTTCTCTGGGGCTGGGACACCCCCCCCACCGGCCAACCCCAGCCGGCTTGGGGGGTCCCAGCCCCTCGGCCCAGGGGGGAACCCCTTTAGTTTTTGTTTCTATTTTGCCCCCCCCCCCTCGAAGTACCGAGTCTCCGACAGTAACTGGATGTGGGGGCAACTGGGAGCCAGAGCTGGTTATACTGGGAGGGGGAGGAGGGGGGCACGCGGGGGGGCGGGGAGGGGGGGTCCGACTGGATTGGAGCCACTTGGGGGGGGGGAGTATTTAAGGGGGGGCGGGGAGCGAGAGCCCCGGGGGGGGTGCTGGGGTTATTTAATCTCACACGTATACCTGTGGGTGTATATACTATATATATATGTACGTATGTATGTACTGGTCCTCGTTTTGTAACGCAGCGTCCTCGCGTCCCGCCATCCCCATAAACACGGCCTCAGCCTCCGCCCGCGCCTCCTTCTCCCGGCCGGCTGGGCCGACTGGGGGCACTGGGAGGAGTGGGGGGCACTGGGGGGACTGGGGGGCACTGGGAGGAGTGGGCAGGATCAAGGGCACTGGGAAGTCTGGGGGTCACTGGGAAGGATGGGGGGGTACTGGGAGGGCTGGGCAGGATGGGGAGCACTGGGAGGACTGGGGGCACTGGGAAGGATGGGGGCACTGAGGGGACTGGGGGGCACTGGGAGGAGTGGGCAGGATGAAGGGCACTGGGAAGGCTGGGGGGCACTGGGAAGGATTGGGAGGCACTGGGAAGGATTGAGGACACTGGGAAGGCTGGGGAACATTGGAAAGGGTTGGGGGGCACTGGGAAGGCTGGGGGGGCACTGGGAGGGCTGGGCAGGATGGGGAGCACTGGGAGGACTGGGGGGCACTGGGAAGGCTGGGGGGCACTGGGCAGGACTGGGGGGCACTGGGCAGGACTGGGGGGCTGTGTGTGTGTCCGTGTGTCCGTGTGTCCGTGTGTCCGTGTGTCCGTGTGTGTGTGAGCCCCCCGTGCCCGCGCTCACCCCGCCCCGCGGGCGCTGTCCCTTCAGCACCGCCGCCGCGCACCCGGGACGGGACGGGACGGGACGGGCCTGAGCCTGGGCCGAGCCCGAGCCGGGCCGGGGCCGAGCCTGGGCCTGAGCCGAGCCTGAGCCTGAGCCTCAGCCGGGCCTGGGCCGAGCCTGGGCCTGAGCCTGAGCCGAGCCTGGGCCTGAGCCTGAGCCGAGCCTGAGCCTGGGCCTGAGCCTGAGCCGAGCCTGAGCCTGAGCCTGAGCCTGAGCCTGAGCCTGAGCCGAGCCTGGGCCTGAGCCTGAGCCGAGCCTGAGCCTGAGCCTGAGCCTGAGCCTGAGCCTGAGCCTGAGCCGGGCCGGGCCTGAGCCTGAGCCGAGCCGGGCCTGAGCCTGAGCCTGAGCCGAGCCGGGCCTGAGCCTGAGCCTGAGCCTGAGCCTGAGACGAGCCTGAGCCTGGGCCGAGCCTGGGCCGAGCCTGGGCCGGGCGGGGCGGGGCGCTGATCCCGGCCCCCCCCGGCCGCTTCCGGGTTCCTGTCCCCCCCCCGCGGCCCCCGGCCCGGCGGGGCGGCCCCGCTCCGCAGCGCCCTCCGCTCCGCTCCGCTCCGCCAGCCCGGCCCGGCTCCCCGGCGCCCTCGGCCCGGCCCGGCGGCGGGAGGCGCCCAGGATGCCCGAGGAGCGCGGGTGAGTCGGGGGGGGACCAGGGCGTAACCCCCGGTACAGCCCCATCCACCGGACAGCGGCCCCGGTACAGCCCCGGCCCCGGCACAGCATCCTCGGTACCGCCCCACCCCCGGTACAGCATCCTCGGTACAGCCCCATCCCCGGTACAGCATCCCCGGTACAGCCCCATCCCCGGTACAGCCCCATCCCCGGTACAGCATCCCGGGTACAGCCCCATCTCCCGGGACCGCCCCACCCCCGGTACAGCATCCCCCGTACAGCACCCCCGGTACAGCCCCATCCCCCGGTACCGCCCCACCCCCGGTACAGCCCCCCCACCCCGGTGCTGTCCCCCCCGGTAACGGCCCCTCCCGGCACGGCCCCCCCCCGCCCAGCCCCGGCTCCCTGGGGGGGAGGGAGGGGCCGGGGGGAGCTGGGCTCAGATCTGCCCCCCCCCGGTGCTTTAGGAGCCCCCCCGAGGGACCCCCGAACACCGGGGGGGGTAACCCCTTCCCGGCTGCCCTGCAAAGGGTCCCCGCTACCCCCCGCACCCCGGGGGCTGCCCCCTGCCCCAAGTGGGGGAGAGGGGTGCTGCGTCCTGCTCCCCCCCCAAGTCCCTGTGCCCCCCCCAGCGCTGCGAGGCTGAGGGCATGGGGACACTGGGGACACTGGGGGGGGACACACGGGGGGGGCACCCTTCCCAGCCCCACTCGCAGAGGGTCTGGGTGCATCAGGGTCTGGGTTCCCTTCCCCGCTCCCCCTCGGCCCCCCCCAGCGCAGGGTCCCCCCTCCCTGACTGTCCCCTCTGTCCCCAGCGCTGTCCCACCATGTCGGTCTCCAAACTGCAGGACGCAGATGAGGTTTTCGGTGAGTCCCCGGGGGCCCGTGGGGTGCAGAGCCACCCGTGGGTGCTGCCCCCGCGGGTCCCCACCCACCCTCGGTGTCCTCCTGCCTGCCAGCGGTGGGGGGGGACATGCCAGAGCTGGGCTTGGGGACAACACGTACTTGGGGACACAGGGACAGGCATGGGGCATGCAGCCACCTGCAGAAGGACACGTATGGGGCAGGGTGGCACGGGGATGTGCGTGGGGCACAGATATGCGGGTATGAGGATGGGGACGTGCATGGGGACATGGGGACATGGGGACACAGGCACTGGGTATGGGCACGCAGGGGGTGACGTGGACGTGGGGACATGGCAGGGGACATGGCCCAGAGCCGCTCCTCAGGCCGGGGTGCCGGAGGGCAGGGACATCGGGGTGATCCCGGTCAGACCCTGGGCAAAGCTTCCTCCCCGCCGGGTGACGGGGACGCTCTGTCCTCGGGGACACCCCGTCCTCGGGGACACCCCGCTGCTCCTCTCCCCGTGCCGGGGCATCTCTTTGAACACTTCTCTCTGTCCCTCTGTCCCTGTCCCACCCCACCGGGGTGCCCCATCCATCCACGTCCCCAACGCTCCCCTCTCCCTCTCCCCTCTCCGCTGGGATCCCCTGCCCGTCCTGTGACTCCCCTACCCTGTCCCCGTGCCCCGTTGTCCCTCTGTCCCTCTCCACTGGGCCGGCCTTCTCCTGACTGTCTCCACCTCTCCCTCCAATGCTCTCCCATCCCCTTCTCCCTGTCCCTAACTATCCATCTGTCCCTCCATCCCTGTCCCCCTGTCCCTAACTATCCATCTGTCCTTCCATCCCTGTCTCCCTGTCCCTAACTATCCATCTGTCCCTCCATCCCTGTCCCCCTGTCCCTAACTATCCATCTGTCCTTCCATCCCTGTCTCCCTGTCCCTAACTATCCATCTGTCCCTCCATCTCTTCTACCTGGCCTTCATCCATCCATCCCTCCCCATCTCCTTGTTCCTACCTCTTTTGTCCATCCCTGTCCCCATCCATCCATCCCTCCATCCCCACCTCCTTGTCCCTACCCATCCATCTGTCCACCATCTCCTTTTCCTTACCTACCTGTCCGTCCATCCATCCATCCATCCACATCCCTCCCTACCTGTCCATCCATCCTTCCAACCATCCCTCCCTCCCATCTCCTTCTCCATTTGTCCACCCACCTCCTCCATCCCTCCCTCCCCATCCATTTGCCCACCCATCCACCTCTGCCCATCCCTGTCCCCCCTGTCCGTCTGTCCGTCTCTCTCTCTCTCTCTCTGCCCCGGTCTCTCTTTCACCCCCAGATTTTACCGCTGTGGTTCCAGAGACGCCGCGCCTGGACAGCAGCCTGCAGAAGGCCCGAGCCCGGCTCCTAGCCAAGGGCCGCCGGCACCGGCCCTCCCGCTCCCGCCTGCGAGACAGCGCCAGCTCCACCGAGGGCGACGAGGGGCCCGAGGCGGCGGTGAGCCCCGGGGGGGCTGCAGGGGCGGGGGGCACCCCGGGGAGGCTTTGGGGGGACCCCGTGGCTGGGGGTAGGAGAGGGGATGGGGGACACCCCGGGGGGGGGCTACAGGGGTTTGACACCCCCCCTCCATGCCGTGTGCCCCCCAGGGAGCCGAGGGCGATGGCGGCCCCCCGGCCCCCTCGCCCTTCTCCCACGGCGTCGAGTTCTCCTTCGAGGCGGGGGCGGTGCGGCGGGCGCTGGGGGACCCCCTGGCCCCCTCGCCGCCCCTCAGCCGCTACCGGCCCCTCACCAACGCCTCGTCCCAGGAGGGGCTGGCGGGCACCCCCTCGCCCAAGTCCTGCCACAGCTCCGACAGCTCGCCCGGCTTCGCCCGCCGTGACGCCCGGCCCCAGCGGCACAGCGAAGGTGAGCCCCCACCCCGATCCCTCCGGGCTGGGGGGCACGCAGGGACCCTGGCACCCCCCCGGCACCCATGCGGGGGGCAGTGGGTGACACCCCTGGCCTCCTCCCGCAGACGACAGCCGGGACATGAGCCCCCCCGAGCCGGCCAGCCCCACCGTGGGGCTCGATAAGAAAACACGGAGGAAGTTCTTGGATTTGGGGTGAGACCTGGCCCTGGGGGGGAGCCGGAGGGGGGGATACAGGGAGGGATGGAAAGAGGATGGAGGGGGATGAAGGGATGCAGGAAGGGATGCAGGGAGATGGAGGGAGGGAGGGATGGATGAAGGGATGGAGAGGTGCAATGGAAAGATGGAGGAATAGGTGGAGAGATGCCTGGAGGGACGGAAAGATGGAGGGATGCATGGAGAGAGGGATGCGCGGAGGGAGGGATGCGCAGAGGGAGGGATGCATGGAGAGAGGGATGCATGGAGAGAGGGAGGGAGGGATGCGCAGAGGGAGAGATGTGCAGAGGGAGGGATGCACGGAGCAAGGAGGATCCTCTGAAGGTGATGGAGGGGTCTCTGAGGATGGCCGGAGGTGGGGCTGGGGGTCGTGGGGGGAGCACAGCCGTCGGGGCACCCCACTAACCCAGCTCTCTCCCCCCCAGGGTGACCCTGCGCCGGGCCTCCTCCAGCAAGAGCCGGAAGGAGAAGGGCAGCAACCGCCTGTCCATGGGCAGCAGGTGAGGGACCCCTCCCCGGGCACGGGGGGCTGCACGGGGACGGCCCCAGGGCCCTAACGCGGCTCTGTCCCCAGGGAGGCGGTGGAGGGTCCTGGCCGCCCCTCGGGGTCACCCTTCCTGCCCTTCTCCTGGTTCTCGGACGGCGCAAGGGGCTCGGCCTCCCCCGGCTCCGCGTCACCCGCCGGCTCCCCCCGGCACGAGGGGCTCAGCCCCGCCAAATCCGCCTCCCAGGTCAGTGCCCGGGAACAGGGGGGGCTCCCGGCCCTGGAGGGTGGGTGGGTACAGGGGAGGGTATGGGAGCCCTATAGGGCCAGGGGGCTATAGAGAAGGGTGGTGCTCCTTTGAGGTAGGTAGCTATAGGAGAAGAGGTGAAAGCCAGCGGTAGGGACAGGGGACAAAGCCCCATAGGGTCAAGATAGCTATAGGGGAGGGAGTCAAAGCCCTATAGAGTCAAGATAGCTATAGGGGAGGGAGTAAAAGCCCCATAAAGTCAAGGTAGCTATGAGGGGGGTCCAAAGCCCCGTAGGGTTGGGTAACTATAGGGAGAGGGATCAAAGCCCCATAGGGCCAAGATGGCTTTAGGGGGGACTGAAGCCCCAGAGGGTCTGGTAGCCCTACAGGGAGTCAGAGCCCTGTGGGGAGGATGGCTATAGGGAGGGTGCTGGGGGGCTGCAGGCTGCTTTGGGGGCAGCGGGGCCAGCCCTGCCCTCGCCCCTCCTGCTGCCCCAGGACTCGACGCTGAGCGAGGACTCGCCACCGCCCAGCGCCAGCCCGCGCCTGCCCGGCCCCACCGCCACCAAGTGCTCCTACCCCTACCACACCCTGTCACAGTCCTCAGACGAGGTGAGCCCCAGGGGGGTGCGAGGTCGGGGTACCCCCCCCAGGTGCTGTGGGGACCCCCCGTTAACACCCGGCCCCCTATGCCCAGTTCCTGGATGAGCCCCCCCGGTGCGGCTGCAGGCTGGACGTGCCGGCAGGTGGGACAGTGGCTGGAGAGCCTCAACCTGGAGCAGTACGTAGAGGAGTTCTCGGCCCACGGCGTCGACGGTCCACGGCTGCTGCACCTTGATGGTGCCAAGCTCAAGGTACGGGGCTGGGGCGGCCTCTTCTGCTGGGGTGCAGGGTTCTAGGTACCCCAACAGGGTGCTCTGTGTGACAGCTCTGGGAGGGTTCTAGGTATCCCAACAGACTGATCACAGGATAACAGGCTCTAGGTACCCCAATGGGGTGCTCCATGGGGCAGGAGGCCTGGGTGGGTTCTAGGTACCCCAATGGACTCATCACAGGACAACAGGCTCTAGGTAGCCCAATGGGGTGCTTCATGCAGGTAGGTTCTAGGTACCCCAATGGGCTCATCATGGGGTAATTAAAACTTCTTGTCCTAATTGGCTGATCCACAGGGCAGGAGGTGGGGGGAGGTTCCAGGTATCCCAACGGATGAATCAAGGAGGCAGATGGGAGGTTCTAGGTACCCCAAAGGGCTGGTGCACGGGGGTTGTAGGTACCTCAGCAGGATGATCCTGAGGACAGGCAGTGCGGGGGGCTGTGGGTACCCCAACGAGCTGGTCCATAGGGCAGGGGGGTGCCAGCGCCCCAAGGCCATGGGGAGGGTGGTGTGGCCCCGCCGCCAGCGCCCGGCTGTGCCGGCAGGCGCTGGGCGTGGGCAGCTCGCAGGACCGCGCGGTGCTGAAGCGGAAGCTGAAGGAGCTGAGCCTGGCCGTGGAGAAGGAGCGCAAGGCCCAGGAGAAGGCGGAGAAGCAGCGGGAGAAGCAGAAGAAAAGGGACCAGGAGCAGCGGCGGAGCTAAGGTGGGGGCTGGGAGCGCCCCTGCACCCCCTCCCCACCCACAGCCCCCGGGACACCCGGCGGGCACCCAGCTCCGGCACGGGACACGCTGCCGTGGCCAAGGGACGGCGGTGCCAGGCTGAGACGGGCACGGAGCGGCACGTGCCCCCCCCTCCTCCAGCAGCCCCCTCCCCGCCTGCACCCCTGCACCCCACGGGCACAGTCCGGGCCCCCCATGGGCCCCTTTTCCGGATGCAAACGACACGTTGGACCCCCCCCACCCTGTCCCGTCACACCCCCCCCCCACCCTGCGGGGGTCACAGCCACCCCCTCACCCCGGCCCCCCCCCCCAGCACCGGCCGAGGACAGTGCATGGACAGACCCCCCCCGGACACGCACACCCCCCAGTCGGGGTGCGGGGAGCGAATGCTGACACCCCCCCCCCCAGCCCTGAATACGGTGCCCTGGGGGACACCCCAGGAAATAAAAGGGTATCGAGGGCCAGTGCAAACCAGTGCGACCAGCGTGAGCCTGACTGGGATGGGGCTGGGGGACAAGATGGGGTGGGGGGAGCTCTGTGCCAGGCTGGGGGGGCAACCAGAAGTGGGGGGACAGAGGGCGGCCCCCACCCCAGGGCCCAGCTCCCCATCCCCAAGCCACCTGTGTCCCCAAGTGCCACCCTGTGACTGCGCCCAGGCCGGTGCGACACAGCAGCCTCCTCCCAAGCCCAGGTGACCCCAGGGTGGGTAAACTGAGGCACGGGGAGGGGTGCAAAGGTGGCGGTGGGGTTGGTTCTCGAGACCCCCAAAACGCCACGCCAGGAGCTCAGTCAACATCCAATTTACTGACAGCGGGAGGGACTGGGGGGGCAGGGGGAGGCTCCCGAGCGCGTGTGGGGAGCCCGCCCGGGGGTGCAGGGGGGCACACGCGGGTGAGAACAGCTCAGTAGTGCAATACCAGGGACGGCACGGGGCGGGGCAGCTCAGGCCTGGTCCCCCCACCCTGTCGGGGCTGGAAAGGCAGGGAAGTGCTACTGGTCATACTGGGAAAGGACCAGTCCCTCGCTGCCCCTAGGGTACCCCTGGGGGGTGCCAAGGGGGGGGGCAACAGGGGCTCGACCCCCTCCACGCTGCTCCAACGCCACCCTCAGCTACGTACCTAAGTGCCACCAAGGCGGGGGGGTGCTGGGACCCCCACCCCACTGGGACCCCCCCCCCCCACCCTTCACACGCTTCCCAGTGAGCCCTAACAGCCGCCGCGGCGGGAGGCAGAAACGGGATGCTAAAACACCACACTGGCATAAAACACCACCCTGGGGTGATGGGGGCCACCCGGGGGGGGGCCCAGGGGCTATCGATAGCCTGGGGGGGCAGCAAGCCCCCGGGGGGGCCCTAGGGGACACGGTAGGTGGAGGTGTTCTTGGGCTCGGTGCTGGGGACGCACCAGTCCCCCGCCTCCTGGCTGGCCTGGTAGTGCCGCCACGCCGACTTGTTGTAGACGGGCAATCGCTCCACCGAGTCCGTGGACAGGGCCTGTGGAAGACACGGGGGGCTGGGGAGGGCCCTGCGACCCCCCCAAAGGCCGCGGACCCCCCCAGTCCTGGGGGAAAAGACCCACCTTTAGGTAGATGACGGCGTCGGTGCCGAAGCCCTCCATGGAGAAGAGCTGCAGGTCCCCCTGGAAGTACTTGGCGTAGAGGCGGGAGATGGGCAAGCCGTAGCCAAAGCCGGCCTGGGGAGGGGGAGGAGATGGGGTGGGGGGGTCCCCGGTGCTGGGGTCGGCACCCCCAGGGGACTCCAGGCCTCCCCACGCCACCCCAGGTACCACCATGTGCACCCACGAGTGTCCACATGCCACCTCCAGTGGCATCTGCTCTCTAAACCTCCCCTGGCACTTTCAAATGTCACCATGCTGCCCCCGTGTCCCCATGTCACACCCAAGCATCCCCACACCACTCCCAGGCATGCACATACCACCTCTAGGCACGCCAAAATGTCCCCATGCCACCTCCAAGCATCCCCGTACCACCCTCAGGCACCCCAAAATGTGCCCACACCACCCCCAGGCATTCCCCAAATGTCCCCAAGCCACCCCCAAATGTCCCCAAAAGTCCCTACGCCAAGCCCAAACCTCCCCATACCACCCCAGGCACCCCCAAGCCTCCTCATGCCACCCCCAAAGCACCCCCATGCCACTCTAGCCACCCTGAAATGTCCCCACGCCACCCTCAGGCACCCCCAAACGTCCCCATGCCACCCCCAAAGCACCCCCGTGCCACTCTAGCCACCCTGAAATGTCCCCATGCCACCCTCAGGCACCCCCCAAACGTCCCCATGCCACCCCCAGCTGCAGACTTGCACCCCGTCCCCCAGGGATCCCGTGGTACCTACCAGGGGGGCACCTACCAGGGGGGCCCCCCCGGTGCCCAGCTGCGGGGCGGGAGCGGTGGTGTACATGTAGCTGAAGAGACGCTCGATCTTCCGCAGAGGGACGCCCATGCCCCGGTCGCTCATCTGCAAGAGGTGGTGGGGGGTGACAACCCTGCTCTTGGCCCCCCCCTCCTCCGGGCTTAAGTGTCCCCCAGGCTGGGCTCGGGGACCCCCCCAGGATGGAGCCAGTGGTCCCTCACGCACCTTGATGGAGAGGTCCTCCTGGCCCAGAGCCACCATCACCTTGATGGCCGGTAGCCGCGGGCTGTTCTCGTGGCTCTCCACGGTGGCTCGCATGGCGTTCTGCGGGCACAGAGCCGGCTGTGGTTTAGGGGACCCCCCCCGACCTCCCTCCCGCCCCCACCAGCCCCCCCGGACAGGGCTGGGGTTACCTTGAAGAGCTCAAAGAGCATGTGGTAGAGATGCGAGGGGACGTAGACGATGCTGATGGGCTGCTGGGAGTTGCTGGCTGCAGGGAGGAGGAGAGCGGCTGTCAGCATCGGCATCCTCCCCAACCCCAAACGAGCCACCTGAGAATCCCCAGCTGCAGGGACCCCCTCCAGCCCGGCCTCACCGTTCACCTCCTCGATCTCCAGGTCGGGCGAGGACATGTAGTACTTGTCACACAGGAGCTTGGCCATGTTGTAGGCGTCTGGGAGGGGGAGGCAGAGGGGTCAGCACCCCCAGCACGAAGGTGGTGGTGGTGGGGGGATTTGGGGTCCCCTTTCCCCCACCCCCCCAAAAATATCTTCCATTCCTCCAGACCCAGCAAGTTTCTGGTGTCCTCTGGAGCGACCCCAAAGCACGGGGGACCGGGGCCACCTTGGCTGAGGCCTGCCCAAAGTCATGACATGAATGGCTCCCAAACAGGCAGATCCCGGGGCAGGGGGAAGATTGGGGGACCCCCACCCCCCCCCCCCCCCCCGTGTCCCCCATCGGGGCAGGAGCCCCCCGGTCCCCACAGACCTCTCACCACGTTGGCCACGCTGCAGTGGGGGTCGATGCTCCCGATGTGCTTGGGGTGCGCGGGGTTGGTGCTGCCGTCGAAGAGCAGCGCTGGGGAGGGGACGGGGGGGACGGTGAGCAGCGGGGACCCCACCCTGGCCCCAGAGACACCCAGGGCCCCCACCCCCAGCCCCCCACCCCAGGCTGTGCCCAAGGCTGGGCTTACTGCCCCTCCCGGGGGCAAGGGGGAAGGGGACATGTGGGGCTGGGGGGGGGGGACACACTCAGGGCAGGATTCCTAGGGCTGGGGGGGGGAAATTTGGGGCAGGGGGATGCTCAGGGCAGGATCCCTGGGGCTGAGGGTGACATTTGGGGCAGGGGAGACACTTGGGGTAGGACCCCTGGGGCTGGGGGGGACATTTGGGGCAGGGGGATGCTCAGGGCAGGAGCCCTGGGGCTGAGGGTGACATTTGGAGCAGGGGGACACTTGGGGTAGGACCCCTGGGGCTGGGGGGGACATTTGGGGTAGGAGCCCTAGGGCTGGAGGGGACATTTGGGGCAGGGGGATGCTTGGGGCAGGATCCCTGGAGGTGGGGGGGGGGCCTTTGGGGCAGAGGGGACACTTGGGGTAGGACCTCTGGGGCTGGGGGTGGGACATTTAGGGCAGGGGAACACTCGGGGGCAGGAGCCCTGGGGCTGGGGGGGGGGGATATGTGGGGCAGGGGCAGGAGCCCTGGGGCTGGGGGTACATTTGGGGCAGGGGGACGCTTGGGGTAGGACCCCTGGGGCTGGGGGGGGGGAATATGTGGGGCAGGGGCAGGACCCCTGGGGCTGGGGGGGACATTTGGGGCAGGGGGATGCTCGGGGCAGGAGCCCTGGGGCTGGGGGGGGACCCCAGGGAACGGGGATGCTCGGGGCGGGATGGCTGGGGCTGCGGGGGGGATGCTCAGGGCTGATGGGGACACTTGGGGCGGGGGGGACCCCCGGGGCGGTCGGGGACCCCCAGGCCGCTCACTGTGCTGGTTGATGAGCATGCGGATGGAGATGCGGCTCAGGTAGAAGCGGTCGAGGAAGTACTGGATGTTCTGGTTGGAGACGGGGTCGTCCCCGTAGGCGTCCTTGTACTCGATGACCCCCTGCGCCATGGTGGGCACCACGTCGTTGTGCCGGTTGCGGATGGTGACCAGGGCGTCCGTGAACCTGATGAGGGGGACGGGATGGAGCTGGGGGGCACCTGGTCCAGGCTGGATTTCCCCCAGAGTCCGGTGGCACCAGAACACTCAGGGCACAGCAGGGTGGGGGGCAGTTTGGGGACAATACAGGGTGCAGGGTGCCAGGGCCCCTCGGTGATGCCAGCTCTCACCAGTGTGAGTCTGGGAGGTGGTGACGCCCTGGGATCGGGGACAAGGGGTGTCACGGACACGCTGTCACCCCCCAACTTACTGTCCCAGGGTGGTCTGGTCCTCAGGGTCCCTGTCGAGGAACTCCATGATGTCCAGCAGGCTCTGGACGTACCTGGGGAAGGAGCCGGTCACCCCCCACCCGGTGGCCCCCAAAGAGAGGGGACACCCTGGGGACCCCACGCCGGGGGGCACAGGGTGCCCTGGGGCACTGCCCCACGCAGGAAGAGGGGCTCAGCACCCCTCAACCACCCCCCACCCCCAAAAGCTGCCCCATGAAACCACCCTGCGCTTGGCGAAGGGCCCAAGCTCATCCCACCCCCCTGCTGGCACGGTGGCCCTCGGGGACGCTTGGGGACACTCGGGGACACAGCCCCTCCGATGGGGTGGGGGGCACGAGGGTCACTGCAACGCGGGGTCCCCGCAGGAGGGCTGGGGGAGCGTGGCACGGCCGGATCCTGCTGCCTGCCCGCGCTGGCAGGGCCGGGCAGGGCTGGCAGGGGCTGAGGACGCTGCACAAACAACTCGTCACGTGGCGGCACTGGGAGAAGGTTCAACGCTGCCGGAGCTGGCAGGGGGACACGGCGCTTAAAGGGACACCCAGAACCACCCCCCCGAGGACACGGACCCCCCCTCACGGGGCTGGCGTGGCCCTTTCGGGGGGCAGGACATGGGGGCGGCACTGGTGACCCCCCCAATGTCTGGGGACACCCCGCTGGCATGGGGGTGTCCCTGAAGGGCCTGAAGCCCTTGTCACTTAAGGGCATGGCGTGGCACCAGCTGGGTGCTGCCCTGCCGGTCACCCGTCCCTGTCACCCCCCCGGCAGCTCCTTGCTGCTGGGGAGGACAGTCGGTGGCAGCGGTGGGACCCGCGGTGGTGGTGGGACCCTGCGGTGGCAGCGGGGACCCCCCTGGGCAGCGGTGGTGGCAGGAGTCGTGGTGGCGATGGGAGCCGTGCAGGTGACAGCGGTGGGACCCGCGGTGGCACCCAGGTGGGTGACAGTGGCGGGACCCCTCTGGGTGACATCGGTGGGACCCCGGGCAGCAGGACCTGTGCAAGCGCCAATGGTGGGACCCCCACGAGCTACCACAGCGGGACCCCCGGCAGCAGGAGCCATGGTGGCAGCAGGACCCATACAAACGATGGTGGTGGCACCTCCGCACCCAACGCCGCGCGGGACCGGGTGGTCCCGGAGGCGGCAGGACCCCTGGTGGCAGCGGGCCCCCCCCCGGGCCCCCAGTCTCACCAGCTCTGCACCAGCTGGACGGAGGGGGTGCGCAGGACGCGGTCCGGCAGCAGGTTGATCTCCTTCATGATGTTGGAGAGGCGGACGGGCAGCTCCTGCCGCAGGAAGGCGAAGGAGGTCTTCTCGCAGGCATTGCTGGAGCCTGGCGGGGCGGGGGGACACGGGCTGAGCCCCGGCTCGACGCCCCCAGCCCCAGGACTGGCTTTGCTCCCGCTCTTCTGCTGGTGGGGACTGGGGGGTACTGGGAGGACTGGAGCAGAAGAGGCAGGAGCAGGTCGCTGCCCTTGGCTGGAGGGGGACTCTGGAGGGGCTGGGGGCGGCACAGCTTGGCCCGCTGGGAGGGCAGGATGGGTGCCCAGTGCAGCCCAGTATAGCCCAGTACAGCCCAGACTAGGGTTGGAAGCCCCCCGAGGGCGATTTGGACCTGGGGGAGAAGGACCTGGGCCACCACCAGAGCTGGGGACGCCCAACCCGGACCCTCAGCCCGGGGTGCGGAGAGCCTCGGCCACGGGGACGCAGCGAAGCGTCCCCAGGACCTGGATGTCCCCAACCAGGAGCCGGCGTCCAGCGAGGTGGCGGGGGGCAAAGCTGCCCCCGAGCCCCTGGAGGGTGCCCCTCCCTGGGGACGAGGGACACAGGACGGAGCTGAAACATGACGAGGACTCCGGGGGGGGTCCCAGCGCTGGTGGGACGGGGCAGAACTGGAGGGGACCCCGACAGGGGCTGGGGACCCCCAAGGCCGGGACAGCGCAGGGGGGACGCGGGTAAATATAGCGCTGACATTAAAACCCCCGGGGGGGGGGACGGGGACAGGAGGGGCCTGGGACAGGTGACAGCGATGGGTGGGGGCATCTCCGCCTCCCTGGGGTATTCACCCTGGGTGTTTGCCTGGGGGGGACCCACGTCGCCCACCCCGGGGTGCTGGGGGGCCAGGCGGGTATTTACCCATCTGCGGGGGGGACCAGGGAACACCCGGCCGGGGGTCCTGCGCACGGGGTTATTTAGCCGGGGGGCAGGGGGTACCCCACGGAGGAGGTATTTACCTGGGAAGGGGGGTATTTACTGGGGGGGTATTTATCCGGGGGGGGTGTATTTACCCGGGGGGGGAATGGGCTTATTTACCCGGGGGGGGGGATGGGGTACCCCATGGAGGGGGTATTTAGCCGGGTGGGGGGATATTTACCGGGGTGGTGGTGGGGAGGGTACTGCATGGGGGGATATTTACCCAGGAGGAGTATTTACCCAGGGTGGGGGTATTTACTGGGGGGGGGGCACGGAGTACCCCATTGGGGGGGGTATTTACCCGGGGGAGCACGGGAGGGGGGTTATCCACCCAGCCGTTCCCCAGGGGGGTATTTACCCGGGTCGTTACTTGTCCGCGGGGGGGTAACACCCTGCTGTGGGTGGTTGGGGGGGGCAGGAGGGAGGACCCCCCCCCAGCAGGCACGCCTCCAGCCCCGGTTATTTACCCAGGAGCAGGTGTTTCCCGGCGGGAATATTTTCCCAGGCTGGGGAGCACCTGCGGGGTATCCCCCCCCCCAATAACCGGGTATTGGGGGGGTTATCGTTACCCAGGCCCTGACCCCCCCCTGGAGCGGGTCCCTCCCGGGGGCAGCCCCCCCCCGGGTATTTATCCACCGGGGGGGTGTGTGTATTTACCCCAGGTCCCTCCCCGAAGCACCGCCCCCAGGCCGCACATCCACGGCGGAGGGGGGGGATTTACCCGCAGCGGGAGGGAGGGGGGGTGTGTGTCTCCCTCCCGGGGGGGGTGCGTGGCCCACCCGCGGCGGGTGAGGGTCGAGGGGGGGGCGGGTATTTACCGAAGTCCAGGAACTGTTTCATGGAGAGCGGCGACGGCGAGAACTTGCTGAAGTGCTCGATGTAGGTGGGGACGCCGGCCAGCGCCGCCCGCTTCCCCAGCCACCGCAGCAGCCGCATGGCGGCACCGGTTCCCCGCTTCGGTCCCCCGGTTCCCGGTTCCCGGCCCCGGCCCCGGCCCACGCCGCGCCCCGCCCCCGCCGCGCCGCGCGCAAACAACCCGCCCCGCCGCCAATCACCGACCGCCCTGCGGCTGGCCCCGCCCCTCCTGACGCCGGCCCCGCCCCGCCTGACGCAGACCCCGCCTCTCCTGACGCCGGCCCCGCCCCGCCCCCCAGCTGCATGGACACGCCCCCTCCCCTCTAGCCACGCCCCCCTCAGCTGTAACCCCTTCTAGCCCGGAGCGGACCCGCCGCGCTTAACCCCTCGCTGCCCGGGGCGCCCCGCTGCCCCTTCCCGGGGGGGCTGGGCCCGCCCCGCCCCCGGCATTACCCCCTCATGCCCCCGCCCTCCTGGGGTGTCGCCCCCCTACGCCCCTGCCCTCCTGGGGTGTCACCACCAATACCCCTGCCCTCCTGGGGTACGTCCTCCCCCAACACCCCTTCTGCCTAGGGTACCCCCCCCCCAAAAAACCCCTTTCCCCCCCCAGCCATACCCCGCCCATGCTTTCAGCTGGGCCATGGGGGAGACAAGAGGTTACAAATCCCGGAGCGAGGCTTTATTGGGCCCCAGCAGGGGCCAAGCGGGGGCCGGGGGGCACAGGAGCCCCCCCAGCCCCCAGTACCGACCACGCTCCGGGGCTCGACACCAAAATCCCAACGAGACACACGGAATAACTTAACCCCCGGGGCAGCGTCCGTGGGGTGGGACAGACCCCCGGACCCCCGGCGGACAAGGCTGCGGGGTGGGGGGACACGGCCTCGTGCTCTGCACCCCCCGAGCCAAAGCTGCGTCCGATGCAGACTGCGGGGGGAAACATGCAGGATCAGGCCCCTGCACTGCTTTGGGAGGAGGAGGAGGAGGCAGGGGAGGAAGGAACGAGCTCCCACCGCCCCCAGCCCCGCCATAGCACCTCGGCGAAAGCCGAGGGGAGTCCCGCACCCAGCGTGGAGGGAGGGGGATGCGCAGGGGTGGCGAGCGTGTCCCCACATGCGAGGACGTGTCCTGGCGTGCGAGGACGTGTGCGGGATGCGGCGGGAGGAGTGTCTGCACGGGGCAGGGGGGGAAGGCACTCGGTGAGACCAGCAGCGGCCACGTCGGGGGACGGGGGGGGGCACATTTGGGGCTCGTCCCCATGAGCGTGCAAGGCACGAGCGTGCGAGAGCCGGGCGGCGAGCCCGGGGAAGCGGGCAGGAGCGCGTAGAAGCCAGCGCCGGGATGCGGCCGCGTCCGAGGGGGGAGGCGGATTGGGGCAGGGAGAGCTGCGCTTGTGCAAAGTCAAACACGGGCCCCTCGTGCTCCCCTCGCACGGGGGCCGGGGGGCGGGCGGGGGGGGTCAGTAGTACTTCTCTGGCTCCTGCCACTTGGTCACCCAGTGTTTCTTGCGGCGGCGGGGCAGGAGGCCGCTGGGCTGGTAGCGCTGCTCCTGCCGGATCCTCACCGCGTGGTATTTGGGCATGATCCGGTAGTAGCGGGTCCGCTGGAAGAAGTCGCACTGGGGGGAGAGGGAGGGGAGAGGGTCAGCGTGGGGCGAAGGAGAGAGACCCCAGAGCCGGCGACGAGCAGAGGCAAAGGGAGCAGCAGTCCTGGAGACCCCACAGAGCCCTTTGTGCCCTATAGGGACCCTATAGGACCCCGATGAGAGATGAAGCAGCGAGGAAGAGGAGAGGAGGCTGAAGAGGAGGAGGATGCCGCTGCAGCCGGCCCCGCGGGGCATTACCAAGCGGGTGGCGCGGGCACCCGGGGGGGGGCAGCGGGGCTGCCCCCCTCTAGTAGTCGTCCGTCAGCCGCTTGGTTTCCGACGGCTGGATCCTCATCTCCGCCTTCTGCCCCTTGGCTTCGTACATGGCCCGCGTGTTGGCCCGCCGGAAGAAACCGCACTGCGAGGAAGGAGGTGACAGGGGTCAGGGGGGGACGGGAGAGGGGACGGGGGGCTCCAGGCCACCCCCGCGGGGCACGGAGCTGCCCCATGGCATCCTCACCCCTGGGGATGCTGCGGGTGCGTGGCCCGGCAGAGCCACGTAATCCCTCCTGGCCAAAAAGTGGAGTCCCCAGGGAGCCAGGGGGTCCCCAGGGAGCCAGGAGGGTCCCCAGGGAGCCAGGAGGGTCCCCAGGGGGCTGGGGGATGCCCAGGGAACCAGGAGGGTCCCCAGGGGGCTGGGGGTCCCCAGGGGGCTGGGGTGTCCCCAGGGAGCCAGGAGGGTCCCCAGGGGGCTGGGGGATGCCCAGGGAACCAGGAGGGTCCCCAGGGGGCTGGGGGTCCCCAGGGAGCCAGGAGGGTCCCCAGCCCCCTGGGGACCCTGTCCCAGCAGTGCAGGGGGAGGTGGGAGCCGCGGGGCAAGGAGGTGCCATCGTCCAGCCCTGCTTTGGGTGGGGTTTTTTTTGCAGTTCCCAAAATGTTTTGCACCGGGGCGGGGGGCAAAGTCGGGATTCTCTGCTCCTCTTCCTCATTGCTCAGCAGCCGGGCACCTTCCACCCGCCGCTCCCGAGCATCCCACAGCCAGGCAGGGAGGATGGCAGCCACCGGTGACACAAGCCCGTCGGGTCTCAGCACGGCTCCTGCACCCCCTCCCCGGGGGGGGGGAAACCGGGCACCCCCTCACCTTCCAGAGCAGGAGGATGATCAGCCCCAGCAGCAGCAGCCCGGCCGCCACCGCCACCAGCACCAGCCACAGCGCGATCTCGGCCGGCTGCTCCTCCGTCAGCTCCGAGTCCACGTCCACGGAGAACTGGAAGGGCCGAGCTCGTCAGGGGAAGAGCTCCCAGTGGCCCCAGTCCCTCCCAGTCTGTCCCAGTAAGAGGCTCCGGCATCACTCACCCGCACCGTGTGGTTCCTCATGTTGATGGTGGGGACGTGGGTCCGGAGGAAGAGCGTCGCTGTGCCGTCCACCTTCACCCGGTCAAAATCGCTGTACTCCTGGGGGGGCACGGGTGGCGGAGGGGCAGGGGACACGTGTTAGCTGCTGAGCTGAGACCCGGCAAACTCGGTGCCCTGTTTCAGCCCAGCCCTGTCCCCGCCAGCGCGAGGGCCCCGCACTGACCTCGATGAAGGTGCTGTTCCACACCCGGGCGCGGATGCTGAAGGTGGTGGGGTGCTGGGTGTGGAGGAGGGGGCACTCGAACCAGATGCAGCGAGCGGTGCCCTTGGAGCAGCTCTGGCAGATAAGGGGGGGTCAGGGGGAGAACCAGAGCCCCCAGTGCACCGCGCCGGTGCCAAGAAGCAGCATGTGCCGCGGTCCCGGTGCAGGGCACGTACTGCTGGCCCCCCCCACACCCTGCAGCCCCCACTCACCAGCACCACCTCCGATTTGGCTTTCTTGGCGGTGGCCAGGGTGATGGGGGGCTCTGCCGGCTCGGGGGCCTCCAGCTCCCGTCTCTGCCGGGATGGAGCCTGGTCCTCCAGCAGCTGCGGGGGGAATGAGCCCCATCAGAGCCCGGGCAGCTCTGCCCACCCAGGGCTGATGGGGCTGGAAGTCCCCATGCAGTGGGGCAGGGACACAAAGCAGCGGGGCCAAGGTCACTCACGGTGAGGTTGAGGGGGTTAATGACCCCCCCGGGGGGCTGGCAGGTCTCGTTACTGTTGACGAGGATCTCGGTGGGGTAGAGGAGCCATTTGCCGTTGGGGATCTCGTAGGGCCACTCAAAGCCCAGCAGGATGGTGCCCAGGGAGCCCAGCGACTCGCCTTTGGTGGTCACCTGCAAAGCAGAGCAGGGAATGGAGACCGGGACTCCCAACCCTGCTGCGGGCACCGGCCGCCCCCCCAGCTCACCTGGAAGTCGAAGGCGAGGGGGCTGCCCACGTCCTGCTCTCTTCGCATGGCCGACTCGCCCACCACCGTCCCGCTGAAGTGCGACTGGGCGTGGGGGGGGGGATCTGGGGACAGGACGGGGGAACACAGGCATGTTGAGGGGGGCAGAGCGGGCAGGGAGCATCTCTTGGGCGTCCGTCTGCCCCCTTCCTGGGACACGGCGGGGCCGTGCCCACGCCCGACGCAGCCAAATTCCGGTGGGGTGGATGGAGGGGACGCAGCGGGACGGGGGGCACAGCCTTGCTGCACTCACATGGTCAGCGAGGACTGGATGCTGTAGTCCACCAGCAGCTTGGCCAGCACGGGCTGCAGGTCCTCCTGGGTGCTTTGCCTGCCAAGGTGCCGGCGTCAGCGTCTCCCACCACCAAACAGCCACCGGACAGCGTGGGACAGCCCCCACCCTCCCAGCAGGAGCCTTGGGGTCCCCTTGGGGTCCTGCCCACCCCTGCCTGCTTTCCTATCCTTCCCCGACCAGCAACGCTGCCGGATACGATCCCGGCTCCGCCGCCGCCTTTCCACCAACGGAACGAGGAGCCGACATTGCTCCAGGCACCCTCTTCCCAGCCCGTTTCCACCCAGCCGAGGACACTCACGTGGACAGGTCCAGCCACACCAAGACCTCCCGTGTGTCCAGCATGATCCCAATGGCCTCGAAGGTGATGATCAGCTCTGCCTGCAGCACAGAGGGACCGTGGAGCAGCTCGGCCGGACCCCCACCTACCTGCTGAGCCCCCAGGCAGGGCTGGGGGGCAGCTGGGGAGAAGCACTTACCCTCTGGTTCCTCTTAAAAGGGTTGCCCAGCTCACACAGCACCGTCTCCGCAAAGGTACAGGCTCCACTCTGGGGAGGGGAAGAGGGTGAGGAACGTCCTGGCAAAGCCCACCCTGGTCCTCGAGCCTTCTCCAGCTGGGGAGGGGGACGCCATCGCCTACCGGGCGGACGGAGGAGGGCAGCAGGCTGGCCGGCACCGTGATGTTGAGCAGCGCCTCGTGGGCATCCTCGCCGTTGGAGGGGGTGGTGGGCACGTTGGTGATGTTGATGCTCAGGTAGAGCTTCCGCACGTCCCGGCTGTACTGCAGCACCTGGGTACCGTTCAGCCTGCGCAGAGACCGTCCCCGCTCAGCACACGGGTGGCCCACCCCAGCGGGATGGAGACCCCCCCCGGTACAGCCCGGGGGGGGCTGAGGGGTGACCCATGGCTAAGGAGGGTGGCACAGCGGGCGGCAGAGGTGGATGGGGACCCGGAGGGACCCGCCGTCACCTGGGCAGGGGCTGGTTCTGGTCGGTGACGAAGCTGCTCTGGAGCTGGAGGTTGCTGTAGCACTTGTTGTCGAAGCCGCACTCCTTCTGGAACTCGATCTGGAGGGACAGGGATGTCCCCGTGAGCCTTCTCCCACCCCCAGGGCCAGGCTCACCGGGGCGTTTGCAGCCCGGCATCTCCATCACCCCCCCGGCACCTTGGTCTCGTTCTCATGGGACTGGTCCTGGTTGAGGACGGGGAAGGCATCGAGGGAGTGGGGACCCAGCTGGAAGGTCCTGGGCTTCTCCACCAGCGAGTAGTTCATGGAGAGCACGATGGGGTGCAGCTTGTCTCGGATGTTGTCCTGCGGGGTGGCAGAAATCACGGCAAAGCCCCGGCTCCCTCCCCGGCCCCCCTCCAGCTCCAGCCGCAGCCAGGCAGCCCCCAGCTGCGGCTGGGGTACCAGCTCCTGCTCACACCCTGCTTGCGAGACCCAACAAACTCATCACAGGATGGATGGACAGATGGACGGATGGATGGATGGATTTCCACCTCTTTTCCTGCCCATGCTGTTCCCAAGACCCTCTGCCCCCCCGACCATCTCCCAGAAGCCGGTCCCCCAGCTCCAGTGCCACACACAGAGCAACATGCAGCGCCCACACACACGCGTGTGCTCACGCACGCTCACCAGCAGCAGGAGCTCCTTGGATTCACAGCGGGTCTTGGGCATGAGGAAGATGCCGCGGTAGGTGGCAGAGTGGGTCCCCAAAAACCTGACCCTGGGGGGGTGCCGGTCCTTGTCAGCCTCCAGGGTGTACTCCAGGGCTGCGGGGAGAGCGGAGTGCCGGGGGCATTGCACACACGCCTGCCTCCAACGCAACCCCGTGCGTGCACGCGTATCCCCTGCACACGCATCCCCTGCACACGCGTGCGGGCATCCCCACGTGCCAACACACGTGCACGTCCTCCCCAAACGTGCGCTCGCACGCACCCCCTGCGCACACACACACGCGTGCGTCCCCCCGGGTGTGCGCACACCCTTGCACGAGCGCTGGTGGGTGCCTCCCCCCCCAGCACATCCTGACGCGCACCCGCACCCCCGGGCACTCACTGATGTTCTCCTTGTACTTGGGGTCCCCGGCACTCTGCTTGTAGGAGAAGCAGACGGTCACCGTGATACTGGGTGGGGGGAAAGGGGCCGTGAGCGGAGCCGCCAGCACCGCAGTGCCGCGAGCGGGGCCGGCTGCACCGGCGGGGCTCACCAGGATTCCGGCGTGCACCGGGCAGGGTCCACCTTGCTGGGGGTCACCGTGAAGGTCTTGTCCAAGATGTTGATCACGGGCCGAGCCCTGGGCAGAGATGGGGGTCGGCTGAGCACCCCGCAGCGGCACAGCCCCTCCTTGCCTGCTGCCAGCTTCCCGGAGCCAGGCACATCGCTGCGTGCCCACCTCCGTGCCCACCTCGCTGCCCCAGGGTGCTGGCAGAGGCAGGATCTGTCCCTGGGAGGTGGCAGGGAGGGCAGAGGGCTGTAGGGCTGCTCCTTACCTGAGCAGGACGACCCTCTCCGCCAAGCTGCCCACCAGGAGGTCGGGGTAGGAGTTACCGTCCACATCCAGCCCCCCGCTCAGCGAGTACCCAAAGGTCCGCATGCTGGCAGGGCCCAGATCCGACCCGCTGATCACCTGCATTTGTATACGGGGGTGTCACCCATTGCTCACCAGCCCCACGGATCCGGGGATCGACCCGCTGCATCCCACCTCGGAGCACGGGATGCTCGGAGGGGATCCAGAGCCCCGCGGGGCCGTTACCTGCCGGGGTTTGTCCAGCAGCCCTTCTGCGCTGCTGTGGTAGATGTAGACCTTGCCGGGCCCCTCGAAAGGAGCCCCAACAGCGATATCTGTGGGGCGAAGAGCAGGGTCAGCCCCCCAGGAACGGGCTGGGGGCTGCCCCGCAGCACCTCCACCTCTCCTCAACCCCTCTTCAATCCCCCCCCGCACCCAATTCTCACCCAGCCCCTCTCCTCCCTAAACACCCCCCCATCAAGATGCTCCCCACCTCCTCTTCACCCCAAACCCCTCCAGAGACCCACCACCCCCCCTCAAGTGGGATCCCCTCCTACCTGAAGACACCCCCCCACCCCAAAGGCAGCCCTGCTGCACCCCCCCCATGGCTCCCCCCGCAGTGGTCCCCAGCCCCTCACCCTGGAAGCCGTCCTGGTTGATGTCCCCGATGCTGGCCACGGCGAAGCCGAAGGCAGAGTAGCTGGGGCCGGTGAGGACCAGGCTGGGGTGGGACTGGAAGCCCCCCACCTCATTCATGTAGACGTAGACTGCGCCCCCCACCTCCTGCTTCCGCTGGAAGTAGTAGGGGGCTCCCACCACCAGGTCCTGCCACCTGCGGGGCCGAGGGGCTGGTTGGGGCTGGGGGCTGCGACATAACCCCCCCCCCGACACACGAGAAGTGGTGGGGACCCCCGCCAGATCCATAAAAAGATGCCCGCCTCAAAAAAAACCCAGCGAGACCTCCACCCCCGGAGCTGTGCCCCCCATGCTATGACCCACAGAGACCCCCTCGAGCTGCGGGATGCCCCAGGAGAGACCCCCGCCACCCCGGGAGCTGGGGGTTCCCGGCCCCCCGCCCTCACCCGTCGTTGTTGAGGTCTGCCAGGGCCACGGCGCTGCCGAAGTAGGAGCCGACCTGGTGGCCGGGGAGGAGGTGGCTCTTCTGCAGCGTTTGCTGCGGGCTGCGGCTCAGCAGGTACACGGCGCCCGTGTGATTGTACCGGGGAGCGCCCGTCACCACCGTCACCGCGTCCTGCTGCAGCACCGCGCTGCCCACCTCCGCCGTGTACCCTGCCGCCAAACCCTGCCGGTGAGATGGGGACCAGCACAGGACCCCCCCAACATCCCCAGACCCCGCGTTCCCCCCCACGACCCCCTGAACACTACGGTGTCACCCACCACTGTCCCCCTGCTCACACCATCCCTGAGGGGGGGTCTCCAATCCCCCAAACCCCTTTAACATCCACCCCCAAGGTTCCCCCTAAATCCACATCCCCCAAACGTCCCCCTCACCCCAAATCCCCCCAAGGAACCGGGGGGAAGCCCCCTGCCCTGCTGCCCCCCCACCTATATAGGTATTGCCGTTCTTCGTGTTGGGGTAGGAGAAGTCGTGCAGGTCCCACATCTCCCGCTGCAGCATGTAGTCGGTACCTGCAACGGGGTGGGGGGTGTCAACCCCGCAGCAGGGGACAGCCCCTCGCCCCCCGGCTCGGCACCCGCTCCCCTTGCACACCCGCTCCCCTGCACACCCGCAGCGCGTGAGCACACACGCGGCCACAGGCGTGCAGATGCACACGGACGTGCTCACCCACGCGCAGAGGGCTCGCGTGGGCGCGTAGATAAGCACACGCAGAGGTGCACACGCGCGATACGTGGAGGCCACGCTCAGGCACATCCTCACGCGCAAGCGTGCAAACACGCGCGTGCACGCTCCAGTGCGTGTGTGCGCTCACCGCGCACACGTGGGCACGTAAGCACGCACAAGCACGCACCCACATGCGTGCTCCAATGTGCGTGCACACACAGATGCCCGTGCCCACGTGCGATGCGCGCACGAGGAGATGCCCCACGGGGGCGCGGGCACCACGCGTCCCCGGGGAAGGGGGCTGCCCCCCCCCTGCCCCTCCCCAGCACACGCACCTTGCCAGTTATAGGCACCGGGCGCCCCAAAATAGATGATGTTGGCGGTGAAGCCGGCGCTAATGCCCATCTGGCACATGCCGGTCTCGTCGGTGTCCGTGTTGGAGTTGCACATCTCGTTGTGGTAGGTCTGCCACTCGTCGCTGATGTTGAGGCGCAGGTCATTGCCCCGCACGTAGCACTTGCCCACCATGCGCCGCTGGTCCTCGCTGCCCGACCACAGCACCTTGGTGTAGCGGTGAGCGCAGGCCTGCCGGGACAGCGCGGCACCCGCCTCAGCGCCTGCGGCACCCCCAAAAATGAGGGGGTACGGCCTCCTCCTTCCCAAGGCCACCACCCTCTGCCCCCATCCCGGCGTCAGGCCGTGCACATAGCTGCTGCCCCGCCATTAGTGCAGCCCATGCGTCCCAGCGTTATCCTGGCTATGATGTCCTCTAGAGTATGACGCTGTCCTGCCACCCGAGAGCTCCCGAGAGCATCTGCGATGCTCCCGAGAGCTTCAGTCCCTCCACACCAGTACACGCTACCAGGAGAGGGGTCCAAGCACCCTGTCACCCCACAGCTCCCTGCCCCAGGGGACAGGGAGGTGACGGAGGAGCCCCCGCAGTGCCTCTGCCTGGTGCCACCGCGCTGGGGACACGTGCAAGGCGCCCGTGAAAGCACCAGTGAGCTGCTGGGGTTGCAGGGTGCACCAGCTCGCGGGTGCCCTCATGCAGTCGTGCAAGGCGGTGCTCACGACCGGCACACACGTGTGCAAAGAATCGGGGTGCGTGTGCGAAAAATCGGGGTGCACGTGCACTCACCAGCACCCTCCCCGCCGGCTGCCGCTGGCTGGCCACCGTCACCCCCAGCCACATGTCATCGATGATGGCCTTGTCCGGCTCACCTGGGCAAGGAAGAGACAGTGTGAGAGCGGGGACCCCCCACGTGCCGGAGGGGGCGTTTTGGGGTGCCCGGGGGTGCTCACGTACTCTTCAACTCGATGTCGAGCCGCTGGCAGTCGCGCGTGGAGACGGTGAGGGGGCAGGCGTAGACGGCGCCCGTCCGCGTGCTGTTCGTCGGCTCCACATCGCGGGGGGGCCCCCACCAGCAGCCTGGGGGGCAGAGAAGGGGGAGGGCGGGTGGGTAATGGGGGGGGGCAGCGGGTCCACCCGCCCCAATGCCCTCCGCCTCATTTTGGGGGTGCAAAGCCAGGCAGGCCGCCCCGGAGAGAGGGTGGTGGGGTGTGACGGTGGCCAGGAGGTGCTCGGAGGGGACGGGAGCTGATTCCCCGGTGCACGTCACACCCTGACACCCCCAAATAACGGGGGGAGGCGGACCCCCAGCCCCGTCTCCAGAGCAGGAATTAGGGTTCCCCTTGGATGGGCACGCACGGGGCTGACAGCAACCAGCCTCTCGCCCCCAGCACGTGGGTGCACAAGCACGCTGACAGGTCTCAAGGGATAGCAAAGGGACAGACCCCCCCGACTCCAGGTGAGGGACAGACTGACGGACACGCTCCTTGCCCCCTCCTTGCAGGACCCGATCCCAGCCTGGGCTCAGGGCTGAGCCCCCCATCCCGATGCATGGCGGGTGCAGGAACAGGGGGTCGCCGTGCCGGCGGGGAAAGCAAAGCGGGGAGCCGCTCGGCACAACTCGGCTGCCGCCAGCGCCGGGGCCCCCACGCCTGTGTAAACAGCCGCAGCCCTTCCAGGCCAACCTTTGAGCCGGCGGCGAGGCCGGGGCCTCCGCGGCACAGCTGCGGCGTGTCTGGCAGACAGGCTCGCCGCCTCCCGCTGCCGTGCCAGGGAATGCCGCAAGAACTGGGCGTCCCGGCAAGGGGGGAGACCCCCCAGCAGCGGGGAGGGTGAGCTGGGACCAGCTCTGGGAGGGGTACACGTGTATCCCTCTTCCCAGGAGGGGTCTGGGCTTGCCTCCCCTCCTCTGGGCAACCCCGGGGGTCCCAGGGGAGGCAGCACCCTTCCGGGGGTGACTCAGGCCCCTGGAGGGGCTGAGATGTCCCGGCTGAGTCACGGTGGTGCCACGCAGGGGGGAGGCCATTGGCATCCCTGGAGAGGTGCCTGGGCTCGAGATGCAGCACCCGCAGCCCAGCTCCACGTGCGCTCGTCCCCCAGGGGCTTTAAGGTGATGCTGAAGAATAAAAGGGACCCCAGCACCCACCTGAACCCCCCCCAGCCGAAGACACGCAGCCCCCCCAGCAGAGAAGAGACCAGGGACCCCCAGGTAGCAGCAGGGCACAGGATCTGCAGCCCTGCCGCAGGTCAGGGGGATGGCAGGAGGACCTGGCGTGCCCGGGGGGGCTCCGGAAAGGCCAGCCTTTCCGCCGGGAAGTCCTTCGGGATCGCGAGGACAATGGCGTGGAGGAGGCACGGCCGCACCGTGCCAGCAGAGGAAGCGCGTCCCCCCTCGCAGGCAGGACGGAGGCAGGCTGCCGGGGGGGCCAAGGCACCCTGGTAGCTGCCGCAGCCCCCAGACCTTATCACAGGGCACTGGGGTAACGAGCTGGCCAGTCCTCAGCGCGGCCAGCCCAGCCACCGGCGAGGACAGGGACCAGTCTGGCTCTCCCCATCCCACTGCCATCAACACCACTGGGAAGGGAGCTCCCAGGAGGCTGCGCCGAGCAGGGCTGAGCAATGCGAGGCCGGGAGCGTGGGCACGTCCGGGCAGCGCCGGGGCGGCTGACTCAAAGCCCAGGCTCAGGAGGAATGCGAGGCCCCAGGCAGCCCCCGCCTCGGCACGCCGAGCCCCCGCCACGTCCGCCCGGCTGGTGACGACGGGCACCGCCGGCGGCATTGCTCCGGCTGAGTCAGCCAGATGCTGCAGGTGGGGGGATGGCATCGCTCAGCCGCAGAAGAGCCCCCAACAGGGTGCAATGGGGGGTCCGCTCCCTCGGGAATGCTGGGCTGGGGATGCCAGCGGCATCCACATCACCCCGGGAAAGTGCAACCCGCCGGGTGCGAAGGCAAGGGCACAGAGAGGGGAGGACGTCTCCTCCTGACTTTTTGCAGCCTGGCGCAATGGAATCTGCCCCCCCTAATTCCTGCCCCCCACCCCAACACCTGAGGGACATGGGGGGACAAGGGGCACCATTGTCCCCACTTATCTGGAGGGAAAGTGACTCAGGGCAGCTGCACTGTGACTCAGGGCTGGAGGGAGAAGTCAGGGGGGTCCTGCTCCCCACCCCGAGCCCCAGCAGGACCCACAGCCCTCAGGTGCTGCCCCACCATGAGCCCGGCTCCTGGGGGCAGGGACGCACATACGGCCCCGTGCTGGGGGCTGCCACGGCCAGGACCTGCCCCCAGCCTCCCCGGGTGGTCCTGGCTCAGCTGGACCCCAGCCCCAAGCAAAGCCGTTCCCAGCCACCATCGCTCCTCATGGCTGTGCCCCACAGGTCCCGGCGGGGTGGGAGCCGACCCAAGCCAAGCGGCTCCAGCGTCTTGCTGCCTCCAGCCAAGACTTCCCGGCACGGCAGCCCACCCGCAGGCTCTGCTCCTGGGGGGGTTCGCAGGATGCTGGGGGCTTCTGAGCTCCACTGGAGCAGGGGGGGACACGCACAGGCGTCCCGCACCCGTGCATGCCCAAAGGTGCCACACAGAGCCCAGCTACCCCAAGACCCAGGAAAACCAGGAGCTGGGATGCTGGGGCTCCCATCTCAGGGAGGCCAGAACCAGTTTGTGGCACTGGTCCCATCCTGGGCGGGGGAAACGAGGAGATGGGGCTCAGCCCAGGCCTTGTGCTCAGAGAGCAGAGCAAAGGCAGGGATGGTCAAACAGCAGCAAGAGGGGGAGGCTGGGAAGGGAGGGAGGGAGGCAGGAATGCAAGAGGCCGTGCTCCGTCCTAATCCGCCCTGCTAAACCAGAGGGGGGACGGGGACGGCGGCGTGGGGGCTCCCTGCCAGCGCTGGCCGAGCCGGGAGGGGCAGCTGCAGGCTGGTCTCGGCACCAGGGCACTGACCGGCCCCGAAACGCGGCCGCCCCTGGGGTGGGAGAGATCTGCTGAGGATGGCGAAGGGGGATCCGGCCCGGCTGGCGGGCTGGGCTCAGCAACGGGGGGCCGTGCTCCCCCCAAAGGGCAGCATGAACACCCCAGCCCAACCGCCCCAGAGCCCCCCGCCGGGGCGGGCGCCAGGGCCTCATCCATCACCTGACACGCTCAAGGAGCGACAAGTGGGGAAGAGCGGGGGGGCTCCAGCACAGCACCCCATCCCGCCCCAGCCCCGGTCACGGGCAGCGATGGCGCAGTGGGGCGCAGGGACCCTCCCCAAGGCTTCACACCCCAAGCTTTACCCCACGCTGGGGCCGGCCCAAGCTCCAGGTTTAAGAGCTCAGCTCCACAATTGAGTTGCGGGGTACAGCCCCCAACAACCCCCCCAGAGGTGGGCAACTGAGGGGTGACCCCAGCAGAGCCCACCCCTGCTGCAGGCCAACCCCAGACCACCCTGGCCCCTCTCCGCTGCTGCTCCGTTTGTAATGGGGGGGCTCTGCAGCGATGGATCCCCCCCGGGAGCCCTGAGCTGGCAAATCTGCTGATGCTCGTGCCGGAAAGGAGGCGGGAGAGATGCCTCCTCGAAGCAGCGAGGGATGGACGGACAGAGGGACGGATGGATGGATGACCCCCCGGACGCCGGCCCCGCCACAGCGCATCCGTCCCCCCTCTGCCTGCCAAGGAGCCGCAGCCCCGCCGGCCCCCGGCCAAGGCGGGGGGAGCGTGGCCAGGCCGGCTTTGGCAATCGGCAGAAAACCAGGCGAGGGGGAGGGAAAGCTGGGAATTCACCCGGCCCTGCTCTCCCTCTCCCCACCGGCCAACCGGGGCCAGCAAGGACCCCGAGCGCTGGGGCAGCACCCCTGCTCCACCACACACAGGAGGGAAACTGAGGCACCCAGACGGTCGCAGACGCGGGTGCTGCCTCCTGCCTCCCCCTGGGCTGCACACACAGGGCCCCCAGCCTCCCCAGCATGGATGCACCGTGCCTCAGTTTCCCCACGTCACTCAGGGACCCCCAAACCTGCATGGGTCAGGTTTCCCCAGCACCGCTGGGTCCACCAGTCCACCTCCCCCCCGTCAGAGCCCGCAGGAGCGGCCGGAGCCGGTGTGGGCAGCCGAAGGAGTTTCTTAATCTCGGGGAGGCAGATAACGCCGCCGCTTCCACCTTGCCTTCACCTGGCTCGGGGAGGAGCGAGCAAACAAACCTTTGCATGGGCACAGCTCCGGGACACGAAAAAACACCGTGGGGGCGGGGGGACTCCGGCGTCACGCTGGCCGTGCCGTGCCAGCCTGGCCCCCCGCCAGCGCCCAGCCGGGAAGTGGCTTTCCCAACCCCGCCGGGAGGTCGGGAATGCCAGCTGTGCTCCGGAGCATCCCTCTCGCCCCACCACCATCCCCACACCTCCGGCGGCCGCAGCCACGTCAGGGTGATGTCAGGCATCAGGCCCCCAGAAAAGCACGGGACACACCCCACCGTCGGGGAGGATGGCGGCAGGAAGCGTCCCTTTCCTGTCCCCACCCCGGCTGCGGCAGGGTGCACCTGCGAGGGCCCGCCCGGCAACAAGCAAAGGGCAGGGAGAGCCGCCATCCGCTGCCGGGGCCGAGGGAGGGGAGCGGGTTCGCCCCCACGGTGCTGCAGCCCGGCTCAGCACCCCCCGCCCCGGCTGGCGGCTCGGCTGCGGGGATGGAGCACGGGGCTGGCCGTCCTGGGATGGGGCGAGCTGAGGGGCACGCCTGCGCCAGTCCCACCTCACCGCATCCGCCCGGAACGGCTCCCACACCCCTGCTTGGGGACAACAGAGACCCCCACGGAGGGGGCAAACCCTATGGCTCTTCCAGCCCTCTGCCACACTCCTGCCTGCACCGTCCCACCCCGGGCAGGAGCGAGGAGCTCGCAGGAGGGCGGCTGGCCGTCGGGACACCGACACTGGTACTTATCTCCTGCCACTTCCACGAGAGGCAGGTGCCTCCCTGGACCTGCCCCCAGCGAGCGAGCCAGGCCTGGGTTAGGCAGGAGCTGCCTGCACTCCCCCGGCCCTCTCCTGCCTGTGCCACGCAGGCAGAGCTGCCTGCACGGCCCATCCAGGTCTGCTGCCCACGCACAAGGCCCCGTGGGGAAGCAGGGATGTGCTTGGCATCCAATGGCCCCTCAGCGCTCACAAGGGTCCCCTGTGTGTCCCCCCCCCCCGCAACAGGGACAGGCAGCGGAGGGCTCCCGGGGAAGGGGGTGCAAATCCCGTGGGGATTTTGCGCTCCAAAGCCTTTCCCCCCGCAGCCTGCGGAGCCTCCGCGCCTCGCCAGCATCACGCTCAGACATGCACAGGCCACGTGGCCCATGGCGGGGGATCGCAAGCCCCCGCAGGGGCCGGGGCCCCCCAAAACCCCCCCCGAGACAAAGCGACAGCCACTGCCAGCGTCTCAGGAAGACGGATGAGCCAGTCAGCCCCAGTGCCAGCCAGGACCCTGGCTGCGATGCCCCCCTGCCAGCTGCTCCGATGCCACCGGAGCCGGGGTAACGTGGTCATGGATGGGAGCCAGCGTGTCCCCGTGGGGAGGAGGGGTCCCCGGGGCGCTGGGCCGGCTCCTGCACGCCCGCAGCTGCTCCGCAGGGAATGGTTTCACTCCCTCCTGGATGGGAGCAACAACAAGACATCCCACAGCGGGGTGAGTGGCCAAAATGCATCTCTGGAATGCGGAGCAGCAGATGCCTCCGTCCAGCAGCTGCCACCGGTCCCTCCGCCACGGGCACGGCAGAAAAGAGGGAGCCCTCGGGGTCTCCGAAGGGCCCCCCCGCAGCCGGGAGCTCCACGGGAGGGTGAGCCAGCAAAAACCTGTGCCCCCAAGCGAGAAAAACCCAACCCAACCCCTGCGCCGACGCCTTCTCCCCGGCACGCACACGCAACTCGCGCACGACACTCGCACCTCCAGCCAGGAGGGATGGGAGCCGGGGACGCTGCCCGCAGCGGGGGTCCGGCTGAGCGGGGGGACAGCGGGGGACACGGCGAGTGACAGTGGCGGGATCACACGGGGAATGCACCGGTTGAAAAGGGCTTTTGTTGGGGCTTTGCTGGGCAGCAGGAATTACAGTTCAACAGGTTCCCCAGGGCTCCCCCGGCAGAAGCAGGGCTGCTGGATGGGGACGGAGCCTCCGGTCAGAGTTGAAGGGGGGACGCGAGGGGCTTCGCAACCGCCCCGGCGAGGGTCGGCGCTGGCCGGGACCCCGCGGGTGGGGATGGCCCCCTCCTCCCGGGGCGGCTGCCAGGCTCCGTGCCCACCGGTGCCGTCCCGGCGTGTCCCTGCTCCGCTGCCAGACCTGCCCCGTGTCACCGGGGTCCTGCGCTGGGGGCCCCGCAGCGGGCGCTCAGCACCCGGGGAATAAGGGGGGGGGGGGGAACCCCAAGGTCAGGACGGGACCCCGTCCCATAAAGGGGTGCGAAGCGAAGGCGGGAGCAGGGGATGAACATGCACGGAGCTATTTTATAGCATATATCCCCCCGTACCCCGAGCTCAGGGCTCCGGGGCCGCCTCCCACTCCCACGAGAGACCCCCCCAGCACCCCCCCATTCCCACCCCAGCACCCAGACCCCCGGGACACCCCTCTCCCTGCACACCCCCCCCCCAGCTCCTCCTCCCGGCGCCCCCCCGGCGGCCGTCCCAGCCTCGGGACCTCCCCCCCCCACCCCGGGACCCCCCCCACGCCTCGAGCCCCGGGACCCCGCTCCCACCCCCGAGACCCCCCCCCCCCCCCAGCCCCGCACTCACAGGCACCGCTCCCGCCGCTCGGTCTGGCGGTGCAGCGCTACCGAGAAGCCGAAGAAGCCCCCGGGGGTCGCGCCCTCCTTCAGCACCGGGAAGGCGCGGTCCAGGTTGAAGGCGGAGGCGGCACCGAGCAGCGCCGGGAGCAGCGCGGGGAGCAGCCCCGGGAGCAGCCGGCGGCTCCGCGCCATGTCCCGCACCGGCCCCCGCCGCCGACCGCGCCCCACCGGTACCGGTGCGCTGCGGGGCGGGGGCGGGGCCGGGCGGGGCGCGCGCCCTTCCGGGCACTCCCCTTAAAGGGGCCGCACCCTCCGCACCGGGCACCTGCGGGGAGGGGAGGGGAGGGGAGGGGGGGGAGGGAGGGGGGAGGGAGGGAGGGAGGTCCGCCCCGCGCGTGCGCGCGGGGGAGGCGTGGGCCGTACCTGCGCGTGCACAGCGGGCGGCGGGAGCACGCGCGCTGGCCCACGCCCCGCCCACGCCCATGCGTGGGTGGGGAATCAGCGCCCCCCCCCCCCCCCAAAACCAAACCAGCACGGTTGGGTGGGGACCCACGTGACCTGTCCTGCACCCTGCGCCGTCTCGTGGGACCCCCCGGGATGGGACCCCCCAAGTTAGGACCCCCCGGGATCGGAACCCCCCGGATGGGACCCCCGGGACGGGACACCCAAGTTAGGACCCCCCATGGGATGAGCTCCCCCCAGGATCGGGACCCCCCCGGGATGGGACCTCCGGGATGGGGGTCCCGATCCCGGGGGCGGTGCCCAGCCCCTCGGGGGTCCTAACTTGGGGGGATCAGATGCCTCGGGATGGGACCCCCAAGTTAGGATGGTGTGTGTCCCCCCCCCCGGGATCGGGCCCCCCTTGCATGGGACCCCCGAGGATCGAACCCCCCCCGGGATGGGACCCCCGGGATGGGACCCCCAAGTTAGGACCCCCCATGGGATGGGCCCCCCTCAGGATCGGAACCCCGGGGATGGGACCCCCGAGGATCAGAACCCCCGTGGGATGGGAACCCCCAGGGGATGGGGCCCCCCGGGATGGGACCCCCGAGGATCGAAGCCCCTGGGATAGGACCCCCAAGTTAGGACCCCCCATGGGATGGGCACCCCCAGTATCGCACGCCCCCGGGATGGGACCCCCCCGGGATGGGACCCCCCCCCATGGGATGGAGCCCCCCGGGATGGGACCCCCCGAAGATCAGACCCTCTGTGGGACGGGACCCCCCGTGGGATGGGACCCCCCGGGATGGGACCCCCGCCCCTCAGCTCAGCCCCCCGCCGTGCCCCGCTGGGAGGTCGGAGCTGCCGGGGCGGGACGGGAGGGAGAGAAAATCCCCGGCCTCCCACGGCGTCCGCCCGCCCGGGAACGCGGGGAATGCGCGGCTCCCTGCCCGGTACCGGCTCCCTGCCCGGTACCGGCTCCCGCGGGCGCCCTGCCCGGTACCGGCTCCCTGCCCGGTACCGGCTCCCTGCCCGGTACCAGCTCCCTGCCCGGTACCGGCTGCCGGGACCCTCCCGCCGGGGATGGCTGCGAGGACCGGGGCGGTCCCCGGTGTCTGGGTGCAGCGGGAGGCTGGACGGACAGACCCCCACCTCGAGGGCCTGGCGGGGGCAGGGGGTCACGGTTGAACCCCCGGGAGCGGGACCGGGGCCACGGGGCGATGCGGCCGCAGCATCGTCCCTTCCCTCCTGGGGAGGTGGCGGCAGCCGGTCCCCAACCCCGGCAAAGGTCACCGGGAGCCATCGCGCCGCTCCCACCCGTGCCAGGAAGCCCGTGGGTGGGTGGGGGGGGCTGCAGGATGTCCTGTGTCCCCCGCCCCGATGTCCCCGCACCCCAGCACAGCTCCTGTGCCGCGTGATGTCACTGGAAAGAGTGACCACGCAGGGGACAGTCCCAAGGGCAGCCGGCACACGGCTCTGGCACGGGGCCCTGTCCCCCGTCCCCCATCCCCTTGTCCCCTGTCTTTGTCCCCAGTCCCCAGTCCCTGTCCCGAGGTCCCCCAGCGTGGGCTGGCCCTGATCCTGGCTCGGAGCACCCCAAGCACCCGCCGGCTCCCCGGGGACGGGTGGATTTTCTCTCGGGCAGGTGACACAGCCCTCGGCACGGGGACGGAGAGCCCTGGTGGGGTGGCCAGGTCCAGTCCCCAGCTTGGGGACATTTTGGGGCACAGTGAGTCCCTCTCCCTGCCCGCCGGATGGTCAAGTGTTCCAGGGGTTCGCCCTGTGGCCTTGGCTGCCACCCAGGAGGGTGCTAGCACCCAAGGGGGGGGGGGGGGCAGCACCCCAGGAAGGGGGTTTGCACCCAAGGAAGGGTGGACACATCCGAAGAAGGGTATTTGCACCCAAAGGAGGGTGTTTGCACCCAAAGAGAGGTCTTTGCACCCGGAGGAGAGTGTTTGCCCCCAAAGGAGGGATGTTCGCACCCAAAGGAGGGTATTTACACCCAAAAGAGAGTATTTGTACCCAAAGGAGTGATGTTTGCACCCGAAGAAGGGTGTTTGCACCCAAAGGAGGGTGTTTGCACCCAAAGAAGGGTGTTTGCACCCAAAGGAGGGATGTTTGCACCCAAAAGAGGGTGTTTGCACCCAAAGGAGGGTGCTTGCACCCAAAGGAGTGATGTTTGCACCTGAAGAAGGGTGTTTGCACCCAAAGGAGGGATGTTTGCACCCAAAGAAGGGTATTTGCCCCCAAAGGAGGGATGTTTGCACCCAAAAGAGGGTGTTTGCACCCAAAGGAGGGTGTTTGCACCCAAAAGAGGGATGTTTGCACCCAAAGGAGGGTGTTTGCACTCAAGGGGGGGTGTTTGCACCCAAAGGAGGGCGTTTGCACCCAAAGGAGGGTGTTTGCACCCAAATAAGGGTATTTGCACCCAAAGGGGGGTGCTTGCACCCAAATAAGGGTATTTCCACCCAAAGGGGGGTGTTTGCGCCCAGTGAGGGGTGCCAGCACCCCAGGAGCGTGCTGACCCCCAACGGGGAGGCCTCCGCCCCCGGGGGGTGTTGCCTGCCCGGGGGGGGGGTATCTCCCCAAGGGGGGGTCGGCAGCGGGGGGTCCGAGCCCCCAAGGGGGGGTGCCCGCCCCGCAGCGGGGGTGTCGTTACCACGAGCGGCCGCTAGATGGAGGTGTCCGCCCAGGGATGCTGCGGGGGGGGGGCGGGCTGCGGGGACCCCCCCTGAACCCCGCACCCCCCGCACCCCCCTGTGGCGGAGCTGGGGACACGAGGGGTCTCCCGTGGGCACCCCCGGGCTGGGGGGGGTCTAACAGGGGCATCTGGGGGTGACCCCCCCCCCCCGCAGCCTTGGTGGGGGGCACAGGGGAGGGACCCCCCCCCAACCTTGGGTGGGGACACAGGGGAGGGACCCCCCCCAGCCTTGGGGGGCACAGAGGGGGCGGGGGGGGGGTGCTGGCTTGTCCCTGGGGTCAGCCCTGCCAGCCACCCCCATGCACCCACCGCAGAGACCCCCGGGTGCCCCAGTGCTGCCACTTCTGCCACCCCCGCTGTCCCAGTTCACCCAAACTGGACCCTCCCAGTCCCCCCCCCCCGTGGTCCCCCCCTCCCCATCCATGAGCTCCCAGGTTTTTGGGGCTTCAGCCAGTGCCAGCCTGGCCGAGAAGCCTCCGGCAGCCGGAGGCACCAGTGCCTCCCAGTCCCAAACTGGTTCAGGACTGCACAGACCTGCTCCCTGTTTGCGCCCTGCTCCCCAGCCGCCCTCCCCGGCCTGCAGCTCTCCAACCGGCTTTTCCTGCTGGAGAAACCCTCTCCCAGGAGGAACCAGCCCTGGTGACAGTCCAGCTGGAGGGACAGCCAGGCCCGGGACCCGGGGACGTCCCAGCAGCTCCTCGGGGACCTTGGGAACCCTCCCCAGGGAGGCCCCCGCCGAGCTCCGAGCAGGACAGGCGGCAGGGCTGGGCTCGTCCCAGACATTTCTGTCCCCTCTGAATTAATTCCTCAAATCTCAAGTTACGTTTCCCATGCGGGGAGGCGAGCCCGCGCCGGCACACAGCCTCTGGGTCACGCTTTGCCTCCTGCCTCCTCCTGGCTGCTTCCCTCTGGAACTGATCTCGAGTTCTATTTATTTCTATCTCTATTTCTCTTTATTTCTATTTCTAATTTCTCCTATTCCTCTTCCTATTCCTATTCGTAATTTCTCCTATTCCTTTTCCTACTCCTATTCCTAATTCCTCCTATTCCTAATTTCTCCCATTCCTTTTCCTATTCCTAATTTCTCCTATTCTTATTCCTAATTTCTTCTATTCATCTTCCTGTTCCTAATTTCTCCTTTTCCTATTCCTAATTTCTCCTATTCCTTTTCCTATTCCTATTCCTACTCCTGTCCCTAATTTCTCCTATTCAGTTTCCTATTCTTATTCCTAATTTCTCCTATTCCCATTCCCATTCCCATTCCCACTCCCATTCCCATTCCCTTCTTTCTCTTTCCATCCTGTCCACATCTTTGACCATTTTTCCGCTTTCCCCCGGCCCCGGCGGCGGCGGCAGGGCCGGGACTCGAACCCGCGGCTCCCCCGGCGGCGCCGCTCCCCGCTGCGGCCGTCAGGTGGCGCCATTGCACCGCGCTGCACTGGGGGGGCGGGGGGGGCAATCGCGGGGGGGGCAGGAGGGGAACGGCCTTAAAGCCCCGCCCCCAGCCCCCTCCCACCCCCCCTCAGGGGTAAGGACCTGCCAGCAGAGGCAGAGACCCCCCCACCAAAATAGGAGTCCCCCTCCCAAAGCCCCCCCCCGCGGTGGTGGGGGACAGCCCTGCGAAGGGGGGGGGGGGTCGCGGGGGCTGGCCTGGGCCCCGGGCTGGGCGGTGCTGCTGGGGGGGGCTTAGGGCAGCGGGGGGGTCGGGGCACTGATGGGGGGTGGGAGAGGGGCACAGAGCGCCGGGGAGGGGGGGGGGGTCCCCCCAAAATCAGGGCTTGGCACCGCCGCGGGGTCCCCAGGAAGCAAGTTTTGGGGTACGTGAGAGTCACCCGCTCCATGAGGCTGGGGGGGCTCTGTCTTGGGGATGGCGTTGAACTGGGAGACACTGGTAACTACTGGGAGAAGGTGGGAGCCGGGGTGTGTGTGTGCGTGTGCGTGTAAAACACCCCCGTAGCCACCCAGCCCCAAGCCCGGACCCATCCTACTCCCTGCCCCCAACCCTTCCTCCCCCCTGCCCCCCAGCAAACACCCCCCCCACCCCGCTCCCCCTCCAAATCCCCCCTCAGCACCAAGAGCCCCCGGGGGGCCACCAATCCCCTCGCAAAAAAGCCCCCCCCGAACCGCTAGCGTCCCCAGAGGCCCTGCCAGCCGCCCCTGCTCCCGCAGACAGGAGCCTGCGATCTTTATTTATTCCTTCTCCTTCCTTCACCCACTCTTTGTTGTTTCTTGAGAGAGGGAAAGAAGGGAAAAAAAAAGGGGGAGAGAAAAAAAAAAAAAACACTGAGAGAGAGGAGGCAGGAGCCTGTTTTGCCTCCCAGGCAATATTTCTGGAGCCAATCGGAATGCGCACCCACCCTGCCCTGCTCCCTAATTAAAGGCTTTAAGCAGGCGGCCGGGGCTGGAGGTTTGGGCACAGTCTCTTGGTTGCTCCTCGAAGAGCCGGTGCGGAGGAGCCGGCTCTGGGCACGCCAGGCCTGACGCGCGGGCAGCCGGAGCCGCCGGGTTGGGGGGTCCCCAGCCGGGCGGGCAGCTCCCCCCCCTCCCCAGTTCCAGCGATGAGCGGGTCTTTCGACAAGAAGCTCTCCAGCATCCTCACCGACCTCTCGGGCTCGCTGAGCTGCCATGCCGCCTCCAAGGACTCTCCCACCTTACCGGAGTCCTCCGTCACCGATCTGGGCTACTACACCAGCCAGCACGACTACTACCCGGGCCAGTCCTACAGCCAGCCCGTGAGCCACTACCCCTACCACCAGTTCAACCTCAACGGCATCGGCACCGCCGGCACCTACTCGCCCAAATCCGACTATTCCTACAGCCCTTCCTACCGCCAGTACAGCCACTTCAGGGACCAGCAGCTCCCAGCCCAAGAAGCAGGTAGGATGCTCGGGGGAGAGGGGCCGTAGCCACCCCGCTGGTCCCCTGGGACTGCAGCGGGAACTTCACCAAGTTGCACCCCTCCAAGTGTCCCCGAGTTGGGGACGGGGTGGCCGCGGGGCTGGGGAAAGGGGTGTTGTCCCCACCGAAGGATGGGGTGGATGCTGGGGCAGGGCTCAGCCCCCTCCGGCACCCCCGGTGCTGCCGGGGGGATGCAGCGGGATGGAGCCGCGCTGGATGCGGCCGTACGGGGCAATGCCCCGGGGGACGGGACAGGGCCACCACGCAGAGCAGGGTGACCCTGAGCTGGGAGGAGGGGGGTCTGCACCGGGACCCCTTTGCCGTCACCGACCTCACACCTCCGCTCTCTGCCCAGTGTCGGTGAAGGAGGAGCCGGAGCCGGAGGTGCGGATGGTCAATGGGAAACCCAAGAAGATCCGCAAGCCCCGCACCATCTACTCCAGTTACCAGCTGGCGGCTCTGCAACGCCGCTTCCAGAAAGCCCAGTACCTGGCGCTGCCCGAACGGGCCGAACTGGCCGCCCAGCTGGGGCTCACCCAGACCCAGGTAAGGGCTGAGCCCCCCCTCGACACCCCCCACCACCCCAATTCCCAGCCACGGGCAGGAGGGGTCGGCAGGAGGGGGAGCCGGAGCTGCTCCCCCCTTGCAAAACCCGAATCAGCAGGGGTTTGGGAGAGGGGGTCTGGTCACAGCTGGATGGTGAGAGCCGGGAGGGGTCTGGGGTCCCTGGAGATGGATGCTCCCCACTCGCTCGCGGGCACAGGGGTCCCTGCCGTCAGATTTCCCCGCACGGAGCAGATCTGCGCTGCCGAGGAAAAGGTGGAGAGGAGGGAAAGAGCAGAGAGAAGGGACGGAGCCCAGCCATGCCCCGCTCCCCAGGTTTTGGGGTTTATCCCCCTCCCTCCGGAGCCAGCCCAGCCCAGCCTTGCTCTGCCCAGGCACCTGGCAGGGTCTGAGGCTGAATCCTGCCCCGGTGCCTGGGAGGGTCCTGGGTCAGCAACGCAAATCCCAGGCCGGACGGGACGCTCAGGACAGGGTGCTCGGGACGGGCTGCTCGGGACGGGGTGCTCAGGACAGGGTGGTCGGGATGGGGTGCTCGGGACGGGGTGCTTGGGACGGGGTGCTCAGGACGGGCTGCTCAAGACAGGGTGCTCAGGACACCCCATCCTGGCAGCAGGTTCTGGCCCCGAGTCCAGCCGGAGCGCGGGGTCCTGGGGGCTGGACCCTGCTCCCCCCCGGCCGGGCTTTCTGGGGCTCCCCAGGGTCCGTCTCCCCCATCCCACTTGGTCCAGGCAGAGAGAAGGGAATTTGGGACGGGAGACACATCCCCCCGGGGACCCTGTGCTGGGGCTGGCAGTTTAGGCTGGACTGGAAGAGCAGGGACGGGCGCGATGGCCTTTTCCTCCCCGTGAGCCACCCAGATTTGGGGCTAAACCCTCGCTTTTGGGGCTCGCCTGACTTGGGGACAAATCGTCCCCACTGAAAATCGTCCCCACCGAAAATCGTCCCCACCGATCTGCTGGCGTGAGGGCGAGCAGGTTGTCACCACCGTCACCGCAGCCTGCGACTCCCCCGCACCCCGTCCCGTCCCGGGCGCCCTCCCTGCCTGCGGGCCGGCGCCGGCGCCCTTGTGCCGCCCTTGGCGCGGCGCTCCCCAGCGCCCGGCCTTCCTCCTCCTCCCTTGGGCGATGAAGCAATCGGGCACACTCGGCAAAGGGCTGACGGAGCGCGTCACCCGCTCCCAGAGGGACATCCTGTTTGGGTGACAACCACCGCCCCCCCCACCCCTTCCCCGGGGGCCAAGGGCGTCCAGCGCCGCCGCCTCACCCAGCACCGGGGACGCTCCCGACGCCCGGCGTGCCAGACCGGCGCCCCATGATGCATGGCGTGACGGGCTTCCCGCGACGCCTATGTCCCCGGGGTCCCCACGACACCCGTATCGTGGGTGCCTTCCCACGGTGCATGGTGTGTCCAGGTTCTCCGTGACACCCGCGTCCCGGGTGCCTTCCCGCGAGGCGCCGTGTGTGGGGTCCCCATGGCACTCGTGTCCCAGGGGCCTTCCCGCGGTGCACGGGGTCCCCATGATGCCCCCGTCCTGGGTGCCTTCCCGCGGTGCGCGGTGTGGCCAGGCTCCCCGTGATACCCACGTCCCTGGTCCCTTCCCACGTTGCATCGTGTCTGGACTCCCTGTGACAACCATGTCCATTCCCGTGTGCCCAAGGTCCCTGCATCACCCCCATCCCGCGTCCCCTTCCCACGCCCCCCGTTCAACCCTGTAATCTGCTTTTGGTGGCGGGGCACTGACCCCTCTCCCTCCCTTCCAGGTGAAGATCTGGTTCCAGAACCGCCGCTCCAAGTTCAAGAAGCTGTACAAGAACGGCGAGGTGCCGCTGGAGCACAGCCCCAACAACAGCGACTCCATGGCCTGCAACTCCCCCCCTTCCCCGGCCGTCTGGGACAGTAACTCGCACGGCAGCGCGCCGGGCCGGACCCCGCTTCCACAGCCGCTTCCCTACAGCTCTTCCCCCGGCTTTTTTGGAGGAGCACAACCCCTGGTATCACCCCCAGACCCTCAGCGGACCCCACGGACCCCACCAGCCGCCGCCGGCCACCACGATGCATCACACCTCCCCGGGGCCTCCCCCCCAACACCGGCGCCGTCTATTAACAGCCCGGAGCGAGAAAAGGAACAAGAGACAGTGGCAGAACTCCTTTGCCTCCTTTTTTTTCCCCCTACTTTTTGTTTTTTCTGCTTTTTTTTTTTTTTCAAAAAAAAAAAAGGACACCCATGTACACGCACCCCTAGATATACACTTATATATCCTATCCTCTCCCAGCTCATCTCAGGAACAAGAGGACTGCAAAGGGTTAAACTCGTTAGCTCCCAGCCCAGGGCAGGCGAGGAAAAGGTGGCGAATTCTTCTTATGCAATTTTTTTTTTTTTTCTTTTTCCATCACCCCCTAATAAAAACGGCCCCCGCGGAGCCACGTCCCGCCGGGGGTCCCTCGCCGGAGCTTTGCTTCTTGGGGCCACCCCGATGAGCTGCCCTGGGGGGGTTCCCCCTCGCCGCGGCCCCCCCTCGCAGGGGTGGGCACCCAGGAGGGGTGCGGGGGGCACCCGGAGCACCTGCACCCCAGTGGGGACGGAGCCCGCGGGGACGAGGACGCAGCGTCGCGGCGCGTGGGTGCCCGGCGCCGATGCCGAAGGAGCGGGATGCGCTTCGCCCTCGCGGCACCCAAAATCCGGGGACCGGGAGCAGTTTGGGGTCCCACGGACACCCCACGGGAGCAAAGCGGGACCCCCGGCCCAGCCGCTTCCGCGGCAGCTTCGCAGGAATCGCCCGGGACGATGCTCAGACAAAAAGGTGGTTATTTAAAAATAAATAAGTGTGGGGGGGGAGAAAATATTTTAATATTTAAACAGTTCAGGAATGGCTTAAGTTATTTTTTAAAGAGAAAAATCGTGCTGATGTCCGTTTTCTAACAGTGCCTCCATCTGTGTCAGTTAAGCTAACGGCGAAGCAGAATGCCTATTTTTTAAATAAATCGACAACACATTTTAAATAAAAAAAAAAAACCTCTTTACTATTTTTTAAGAGAATGATGCTATTTTTTTAAAAGCAGAAAGTGCAGTTTTAAGAAGTGTTCATATGTGTTGTACAGTCCCGAGGATCTTATTTATGTTGCCTTATATAAATAGGGGTGTATGGGGGAAAAAAGAGAGTGTACATAAGGTTCGTTTGTATAAAGTTGATCCAAACCAAACTGGTTTCGGTCTGGTTTTTTGTTCGCTTTCTTTTTTTAAGGAAAAAACCAACCCTGGTTGACGGGAGCCCCCTCTACGGACGGGGCCTCCTCCGAGCGCCCTTTGCTGCTTTCCTAGTGAACAAAAGCTGATCTATAAATGTTAATAAAAACGCTTTGAATTTGAAGGCTCCAAACACCATTTTTTGGGAGGTTTTCGGTGAGCAGGGAGGAGCTCTGGAGTTTTCCAGGTTGGGAAATGCAGAGTTAAACCCCGCGTCCCCTGCGCCCCGTTTTTGGGGGGCAGCCAGGGGGTGGTTGGGGACCGGGGGTGGCACCGGGCGATGGGCACGGCCGCGGCCGGCTCACCCCGAGTCCCGCTTGGCCCCGCCGAGAGGGAACTGGGGGGGGTTTTATTCCTGGTTTGCAGAGTCTCCCCTGAACCGCCGCAGAGACCTGCCGCTTCCCCCCCCGCTCCTCTTACTGGGAACCAGTAGGCTCCCAGCTGTGCAAACTGGGAGGGTGGCCGGGCTGCCCCGGTGTCCCCTTTGGGGACACGCTGTGAGCGAGGGCTGCAGGGGACAGGACCCCCACCAAGGCACCGATGTCGCGGGACCGACACTCGCCGCCGCTGCGGAGATGGGGACTTTCCCCGTCGGCGTTATGGGGTTGGGAGGGCTCGAGTGACCCAAAGACCCCCCAGACGTGGGGCCTCGGGGCGGTGACGGGGACAGTCCCCGGGGCTGAACCACGTCGGTCCCCCTGCCCTGCTGTCCCCGGTGTCACTGGCATCGTTTCACAGGTGGGAGCACAGCAAAGGGTCGGGGGCTGAAGCCCCATCGCCCATCCTGGTGCTGTCCCCACCGAGCCGCGCTGGGGACAGGGGACCTGCCCTGGACCCCGGCATCGCATCCCCGGTGGCTGTGGAGGGGCCCCCCCAGCCCCTGCGCTGCTCCCCACCCTCCGTGGGGTGGCCCCGGGAAAGGTCCCTCTGCACTGTTTGGGGACACCCCCAGCACCGTGGGGTGCCACCACGCCAGGCACGGCCAGGACGCACCCAGCCTCCAGCGTCCCCAGAGGTGTCCCCACGTCCCCCTTCCCACGGCCAAGTCCACGCGGGGCCATCCTCGCACCTTGCACCCCAAATCCCCACCACGGGCTGCACCCGCAGGCTCCCCGTCCCCATCCCGTGCCCCCGGCGCGGCAGCGTCGGGCGCAGCCGGACCCCTGGGCATCCCCGTACGGCGCCTGCATGACCGGGCCGGTTGCAAAGAATTAAGGGGTGCTGCCAGCCCCCCGTCCCCCAGCGCTTGGGGTTGGGGTTGGGGTTGGAGGCTGCGTGCAAACCGCCCCAGAGCCGGCAGGCGGGCAGACACGCTGGAGACACGGGGGTTATTAGGGGGAGGCTGCCAGCAAGAGCGAGGAGGCGGCGGGTTGGGAGAGGAGGAAACCGAGCGGCGTTGCCTGGAGTGAGAAGCACGGCATGAGCTGGCACTGGCTTATTTTTTTTTTTACTTTTTTAATTTAAGGGGGGAGGAAAAAAAATAAAAAAGAAAGATTGCATATCCGTGGATTATATAAATGCTGGGTGCATCGCTGCCGGCGGACAGGCACTAATCCTGCCCCTCTCTGGCAGCACTGCCGGCGAGCCGGGCTCCCCCGGCAGCCTGTGCCGCCAGCCCTGACACCCCGGGGATGGGCACCCGGGAAGGCATTGCGCTTATGTAGCCCCCTCATCCCTCCTGTCCCACTCCTCTGTCCCAGAGCCCGCGTGGGGCTGGGGGTTCCCGGGGGTCGCAGCACCCGCAGCCCGTGGGGTGGGCTGGGTGCTGGGAGCCATGGGAGCCCCTTGCACCTGCCCGATGAGCCGCAGCAGAGCCGGGCACGGCCCCTCTTGGCTGCCTTCCCCCCGTTCCTTCTCGCTCAGCCCCATCTCCAATAGCCCAGCGGGGTTCACCACCAGCATCATCTGCAGCTCTTCCAGCCCAGAGCTCCCCAAAAGCTGCGGGACCCAGGCCTCCCTCCCCAGGGACAAGCCCACTCCTCCTGCTGCTGCCCCGCCTGCTCCCAAAAGCAGAACAGGGCCTGAGAGCCAGAGGCAGGACCCCCGCCGGGGTGGGGACGTCCCCCCTGTCACTCCACACCTCCCAGCATCCCTCAGCCCAGCCCTGGCACGGAATAAAGTGACCATCCTTCATTATCCCAGTTATCCCGGTTATCCCGGAGCTGGAGTGCAGCACTGGACGGTACCGGGATGGGGATGCTGGGGACACCCAGCCCCTCGGAGGGGATTTTGCCTGCAGCTATGGGCAGGAGGAGGGCTCAGATGTGGTTTCCAGCCCCTGTGGGTCCAAGCTGTGGGGCAGCAGTGCCCGGTGTCCCGCCGGCGTCCCCGCACGGCTCTGCCCCGCGTGCACAAGCCCCGGCGCGCAGCCCTCCCAGCGCGGCACACGTTTCCTGCCCCGTTGCAACACGCCGCTTCCAGCCGCTTGCGTCACGCTGCTGCCAGCACAAAGAGCGGGGGCAGCTGCCCGCCCACGGCCCGGCCTGGCATCCGCCATGTCTTCATCCCCTCCTCGGCTCTTGGCTAACCCGGCACGCGGCAGCCGGAGCCAAGGAGCGACGCCGGGCAGCCGCGGCATTGCCGCCAGCTGGGGCTCTGTCACCGTGTCAGCTCTGGAAAACAGGACAGAAATGCTCCTGAGTGGCCTCGGGGACATCTCTGCTCCCTGTCCGCCCCGGTCCATGTCCCATCACCCTGCCTGGGCTGGGGACGGGAAGGGCACCCGAAGTCCCCCCACTGCCCAAACCTGCCCTGGCGATTTGAAGGGGGCCGGTTGGATTTCCAGCCTGCGCGGGTGGAGGGAAGAGGGACCCGAACAAGCCCAGGGCCGTCCCCGTCCCCCAGCGGGATTTCTCCCATCCAGTGGGTGGAACCCTACCAGATTGGGATGTCTGGGAGCTCTTGGCCTTTTCTGAGTGTCCCCAACCGGGGACGCTTTTGGCCGGTGGACAAGAGCCAAACCAGCTTCAGCGATGCCGTGCTGGCAACGCCGGCCCTCTCCGGGGTGCAGAAGGGGTCACCGTCCAGTTTGGCTGCAGAGGAAAGGGCAGAAAGGCCCCCAAGCCCCCTCCTCAGGGCACAAGACCCCGTCCCTGTCCCCATCCCCATCCCATGGGAGCATCCCGAGCAGGACCCGAGCGCAGGCAGGCGGCAGCGGGGGCCGAGCTCCCCTGGGTGCCTGAGAGACGGGCTGGAGCAGGAATTTCCCTGCACCCAAGGGTGCCCGAACTGGGATCTGCTCCCACGCGCCAGGGCAGGAGGGGTCGGCCGCGGCTCTCCCGTGTGCATGGCTGGGTGCAGGGGGAGCCGCGGGCGAAGGCGGCCCTGCTCGCGGGGTCCGGGCGCCAGCCGCCGTCCCGGCCGCACTGTGAGTGCCGGGCGGGCCGGATCCTGGCCCCGGGAGCCGAGGGCTGCTGCCTCCCTCCCGCTGCAAGACGGGACCTGCAAGCAGCTCTGGCTGCAGGTCCTTGGCAGCACATCCGTCGGGAAAGCCGAGCGGGCGCCACGGCTTCTGCCTCCTGCTTCCCCCCTCCCGCCAGATCCTCCCCTCCCGGGCACGCCATGCTGCCGAGCCCCCTCCGACCCCACCGCCGGCTCTGCAGGGGGTCACCCCAAATGCGCAGAGCTGGGACGGCACCCAGCACCCAGCTCCTCGATGGCAGCACCCCGAGCCATCCGAGAGCCCTTTGCAGCCAAGACCACACCATGTTTCAGCCCCTTCCCGTGGCTGGAGAGTAATTCCTGGAGGAAAGCCACCCCTTCCAGCCCAAAGCCCCCACCCAGGGTAAATCCCACCCATGAGTAGCTGGATTTTCCCCAGTCTCTGGATGAGAAATTCTCCTTTCCTCCAACATCGGTGCAAAGCAAACCCATTCGCCTCCCTAAAGCCTTGGTGGGGAGGACGGGCTCCATCGCTCGGGGAAAATAAAGCCAGTCTTGCCCTGCACAGACCCCTGCTTCTGCCAGACTCATCCTCACTTGTGGACACCCTCCACCCATGCAGGGGACACCACACACCGTGTCTTGACCCTGGACCGCAGTCGGTCCCGGCCACGGTGTCCCTCAGGGTGCTGAGCCAGCCTGTGGACTCCACGTCCTCCACGTCCCATCGCTGCGATGCTCCCATGGCCATGGCGGGACACAGCCGGGGACAACAGTCCCTGCGTCCCGGCGGGGTCACTGCCAGCACCCAAACCTCTCAGCCGAGGGATCAAACCCGCTATCGGCTGGCAGGGTGGCGGGGGCTCGTGTCCAGCCCCGCGGCTGCCGGCAGGGACCCAGGGATCCCCACGTGCCTCCGGCCCCGGGACACGCCATTCCCACGCTCGGCGCCAGATCTCCGGCCCTGCCCATCTCCTAGCTATTGATTGCTTGCTCAAAAACCCGACTCCTCAGGTGGGAGCCAAGCACTCGGAAAAACTCTGCCCCCGTGTGCTGCCGAAGGCGCAAAGCAAACACAGCCACATGCGGCATCGCGGCATCGCTCCCTCCCCAATCTCGCTGGCTGGGATGGGAAACATGGTCCCTGGGGCAGGAAGGGACCCTTGGAGTGGGGGAAATACAAGGTGGGAACATCTGGAGCGAGGATCATGACACCTTTGTGCAACGGAGCAAACCTGGGTACGGACCCGATGCAGCAGCAAATCTCTGCTGGGGAGAGCCCCAGCGCGGGGTCTCGTCCCCACTGTGGGTGACAAACACTGAGCAGGATTGGGAAAAGTGGGAAATAACGATATTGCATTTTCTAGCTGGGTTCTGTCCTCTGAAAAGCACAAAGGGAGAGGTTACCCACTGCCAAACCTGCAGTGGAAAAATACTCCCCGCTCCCAAAATGCCCTTGCTCCCAGGGCCAGGTATTCACGGGGGCGGCTGGAGACGCGGGGCAGTAACCCCGGGCTCGACCCGCTCCGGGGTCCCCAGCCTGCGCCGCGTCCCCCCGCCTTCCCTCTCCCGCCCCTATTAAGGGAGACATCTTCAACAGCTCCAAATTGCCTGTAATTACCCGAGGAGGCGGCGAGAAGCCCCTCACCGAGGGGCCCGGGTCCACAATTACTATAATTGTGCCTCCATTTCGGGGGAGCGATCGCATGTCTGAAAATAGCATTGGGTCCCGCACAGATGTTGGGGGGGAGACAGCCCCAGCCCCCTGCCCCAGTGCCCCCATCCCCACGGGGCCGTTTTCCCGGGAGATTTTGGAGATGGGAGCCTCCGAGGGCCAGGACCGAAGCATCTCCCCCAAACTGGGGACAGACCCCCGCAAAGGGATCGGCAGGTATGGAGGAGCAGTCTTTACTTTACAAGTGTACAGCCTATTTATAAAGCGGGGGGCACATACAATACCGGACGGTATTTATAAATAAAGCCAGGCCGGGGGGTCCAGGGACTCCCCAGCCCCCCAGCCCCTCTCGGGGCCCCCCCTGCCCCATGTCCATGAATGGAGGGACCCGGGGCTGTGGCTGGAGGCCAAGTCCTGTCCCACTGGGACGGGCGCACCAGGGCGTTGTGCCGGAGCTGTCTCACTTCGGACCACGATGGAGCAGGCGATGCCCAGGTCCCTGCAGACCGCGGTCACCTTCCTCCTCCTCTTCCTCTTTCTCCATTCGTTGGGGTCCCCCAGGGCTTCACTGGGCTCCCCAGTCCCTCGGGGGGCAGCGGCAGAGCATCCCCCCATCGCCGGCCCTCCCGGAGCCAGCGGGTGCTGGAGCCGCAGCAGCATCACATCATGGGGGCCCGGGGGATGGCGTCCTGTGGGTGCGGCTGGTACCAGGCTCCGAAGCTGTTGATGTAGCTGCTGGGGGCCAGGGGGGCCCCTTTGCCCGGCACGGGGAGGTCCCAGAGCGGGGGGATGTTGGGGGAGCAGGGGGAGAGGGAGGCGGCGGTGTGGAGGTGCTCCCCGTCGGGCGCACTCGAGCCCTGCTTCATGATCTTCTTGTACTTGGAGCGCTTGTTCTGGAACCAGATCTTGACCTGTGGGGGAGAGAGGGGTGAGTGGGGAGCAGGGGGTCTGTGGCCAATGCCCCCACATAAACCCCCAGCATCAATAATTACAGACCCCTCTGGGGTCCCCGGCTCCCCCATCTACACCTGCCCTTTCCCGGGGCCGCAGCCGATTCGGCGTGGGGGTCTGTGAGATAAGCCGGGCTCCGAGCCCAACCCTTTACAAGCCACCAGAGACTCCACTAAGGGCAGCTGGAGGAGATTGTGGGAAGAGGCTCGGGGAGCCCAGACAAACGTGTGATAAATGGAGAGCAAGGCAGGAGCCCCCAGCCGTGCACACCCCCATGTGTCCCCCCGTCCCCCCTCCGGTGCGGGCTGTGGCCCCCACCAGCCCAGCCGGGTGCCGGGTGCCGGGGCTGGGCCGGGGTGCGGCACGGTGGGGCCCGCCGCACTGGGGTGGTGGCCCCGCTCATTCCTCCCCGCGGTCCCCCCCGCGCTGCCGGCAGGTTCCCACTTGCCTCCTCTTCCCCGGCTTTATGAGCTCGCTTCGCCCCTGGCTCCGGGCTGCACCGCTGCCGCCTGCCTGTCTCTCCCCATCGCCTTCAAAAACCCACTTGCCCCGTCCCGCGGCCCAGGGCCGCCCAGCGCCGGGCACGGCCGGGCCAGCAGCCAGGCTCCGGGGCTGGGAAAGTCCCGGTGCCGCTGGGAGGTGCGAGCAGGGGCGCCCCGAACCCGAGCCCCGGGGGCCCACCGGCGCCAGCTCCCCCGCCGCGGCACGGCACGGCTTGGCACGGCTCCAGTTGCACCCCGGCATCGTGACGCAGCCTTAATCCAGAGTCATTCCCGGAGCAGCGATGGGCACGAGCCCCCTCATGGCGCATCCCCGGGGCCGTGGCCGTCCCCTCGCCCCTCGCAGCGGCCGTACCTGGGTCTGGGTGAGCCCCAGCTGGGCCGCCAGCTCGGCGCGCTCCGGCAGCGCCAGGTACTGGGTCTGCTGGAAGCGCTGGTTGAGGGCTTGCAGCTGCAGGCTGGAGTAGATGGTGCGCGGCTTGCGCAGCTTCTTCCCCTTGCCGTTGATGCGCAGCTCCCCGTTGGCGACGGCCAGGGGCTTCTCGTGCTCTTGGGGTGGGAGAGGAGCAGAGAGTTAAACCAACGCACTGGGAGGTTAAAAAAAAAAACAAACCAACCCCAAACCATCCCACCCTGGCCCTGGGGGCTGCAGCGGGTTTTGCTTTTTGGAGGTTAGTTTTGGAGGGGAGGGGGAAGAAGTAGGGGGGGACCTGCTTTTGCTGGGCTGCTTTGTTTAAGCCCCAGGTAAAGCAAAGGGGAAACAGGAGGAGGAAGGGAGGGATGGGATTATTCATTCGATATCACTGTACAAGCCCAAAAGCGGGCAGGCCGCAGGCCCCTCTGCTGCGCGCCCGATGGGGCGATGGCGGGGGCGGCAGGACAGACTGCCCTGCCCCGCGGGCCCTTGCTGTGGGCACGCTGCTCGCCGGGGCTGCAGCGAGCCTCCGGGCAGCCCCTCGTCTGTGCCCCCACCCTGGACCACCTCCTCCCCGCTCCGTGCCTTTGAGCATCCCTGGGTCCTTGGGCCACGTGGCTCGTGCGGGGCAGAAACCCACTGGGGCCCAGAGGCACCGGGACAAGGTGGTCCCTGGCTCAGCAGCACGGGGTTGACGTGGGCGAGCGCGTGGCACGGTGGCGAGCGTGTTTGCGCACCCACGTACACCCCGCACAGTCTGCTCTGGCCACAGCCATGGCTCGCCAGAGCTGACGAGGGGCCGACAGGGCCCGGGGGCTCAGCCGGGCTCAGGACCCCTCCGTGGGGCAGCCCAGGGGCTGCTTCTCTCCGGGGTGGCTCAGCTTGCAGTTTTGGGGAAAACAGTGGGGAATGGGGATGCGATGGGGCAGGGAGCTAAGATGGGAGCATGTTGGCGGTGGGGCAGAGGGGAGAGGCTGCCCAGTCCGGGCAGAGGGTGCAGGATATGGGCAGCCGGGGGTCCCAAAGTGCAGGATACGGGCAGCCGGGGGTCCCAGAGTGCAGGATGCGGGCAGCCGGGGGTCCCAGAGTGCAGGACGCGGGCAGCTGGGGGTCTCAGGGTGCAGGATACAGGCAGCCGGGGGTCCCAGGGTGCGGGATGCGGGCAGCCGGGGGTCTCAGGGTGCAGGATGCAGGCAGCCGGGGGTCCCAGGGTGAGGGATGCGGGCAGCCGGGGCTCTGATGCTCCCCATCCCCGGGGTTTCTTGCAACCCTGCAGCCACCCATCCGCACGGGGCTCCGGCGGGTCGGGGCGCTCTGGGAGCGATGGGGACATCGCCCCCGGCCCCCGCGGGTCCCCTCGGGGTCCGCCCCCCCCCTCCGGGCCGAGCTCCGCATCGCCGCTGCCGCAGCCCCAACGCGCTTCCGACGGCTCCGTCCCGGCGCTCGCCGCTGAGTCCCGGTGGCTCCCCGCTGAGTCCCGGTGGCTCCCCGCTGGGTGGGAGCCCGGGGGCGGGTGTGCAGCGCCGAGCACCCCGCGCCCGCCTTACCTGCGTCCTGCAGCCTGGCGCCGTGGGCCAGCCCGGCCGGGGGATGCTGGGCGTCGGGGGGCGGGTAGGGCAGGTAGGGACCGCCGTGGGGCGGCGGGGGGGCCCCGCCGGTGTAGGGGTAGGGCCCGGGCCGGCCGTAGGAGGCGAAGGGCGGCGGGTCGTGCTGGGGGGGGTGGAGGCCGTGCAGCGGGTAGTGCGGCGGCGAGGGGTGGCCGAGCTCCAGGAAAGCGGCTTTGGAGGGGTCGGGCCCCAGCAGGCTCTCGGCCACGGAGCTCATGGTCATGGTGGGCCGGGCCGGGCCGGGCCGGGGCGGGCAGCCCCCGGAGCCCGCAGTGCCGCGCCGAGCCCTGCCGCCCCCCGACGGGCTCCGCGCTGCCGCACCGCGGCCCCGCGCCCGGGGGATCCCCTGCCCGCCCCGCCCCGCCCCGCCAAGCCCCGCCCCGTGACGTCACGCCCCAGGGCACCCCCCTGGTTCCCCCCCCCCGGGGGCAGCCCCCTCTGTGCCCCCCCCCCGCCCCGGGGTTCCCCACCCCGTCGGTGCCCCGGCCCGGAGCAACGCACCCCCTCCCCGGAGGGGAGACCCGGGGGGGGACACCCCGACCCCCCATGTCCTGGCTGCGTCCCCTGGGGGGGGGCCTGACCCACGGTCTCCTGTCGGTGTGGGGTAATCTGTGTCGGGGGGAGTAACCCCTTCTCAGGGCCCCCCCTCCATCGGGGGCACAGAGGGCAGACGGTGACCCCCCGCGCAGATGGCCCCGGGGGACGCATCCCCCTTGAGGGGGGCACGGGGCAGCCCTGGGCACCCAGGGGCAGACCCCGGGCAAGGAGGAGCTGAGGCCGTTCGCACTCAGCTCACCTGTGCGGGGACAGGGGGACGCACCAGGGATGGGAGAAGGATGGACGGACAACAGGTGGAAGGATGGACATGCAGGGCGTCGAGGCCCTGCGCATCCCGAGGCCCTGCGCATCCCCACTCCCCGTGCTCACGGGTGCTGGGGGAGGACCCCCAGGGTGCCGGGGGGGGGTGGGAGCCCCCGAGTCACCCCATCGGCACCCACCCTGGCAGACGGGAGGCCCCTTCCCCTGGCGTCGGCAGCACCCTGGCCCCGTGGGGCCCCGCTCCTGGCGGCAGGCGCCGACCTGCCCGGCCGCTCCCTCCCGCTGCCCCGGGAGCCCTGACCCCGGCGGGGTGCGTGGGGCCCGGAGGAGCCCCGCAGCCTCCAGCCAGGGCAAACCAGGGGGAAAAAAACCCTGCCAGGGCCGGGGGACGCCGTCACCACCTTTGGGGACAGCCAGCCGGAGCCACGGACAGGGCTGGCAGGGAGGATTTGCACCTCCTGCAATCCCAGGTCTCACGCCAAGCCCTGGATGGGGTCTGTGAGCCCTGGCTGCACCGCGGTGATGGGTTTGGGGACACTGGGGTGACGCAGAGGGGAAGGGAGCTGGGTGGCCCACGCCGAGGCGAGCACCGGCCACGAGGTCTCAGCTGCCACCCGCGCGGGGTTTGCCCGGGAGGAGCAGCCCCGAGGGAGCGAGGGTGACAGGCGGCTGGGGATGCTGGCAGGGAGGGTCCCCCGTCCCCACCCTCCCATTAGACCATCTTCAAAACATGTTTCCGTCTGGCCATCGCGCCAGGTCTGAGTCACTCCGAGCAGGGGGCAGGAGCTCCGATATAAATAGCCGAGCTCCTGGCTAACCCCAGGACACGCTGGGACCGTGTCCTGCCCCGGACTCCCAACACAACAGCCCTTCCTCTGACCTGCCTCTGGCCCTCCGTAGCCGATGGCTTCTGCCCTCTCTCCCCATCCCAACCTCCCTAAACCTTCGCTCACGACACCGCAAGGATCATTTCCAGCACAGCCGGACCCCCAGACCGGCCCCTCGGTGCTGGGCCCAGGCTCTGAGTGTCCCTGCATCCCAGCACGGAGCTGGGCAAAGCACCAGTGTCCCTGGGACTGTCCTCGGGGACAGCATGGGCTGAAAATCCTATGTGAGCCCTAAATTTGGGTGCAGGGAGAAGCTGTCCTGCCACCTCTGCCCTGGCCACCAAACTCCAGGGGCCCAACGTGGAAAATCCCCCAACCCCACCCAGGCAAAAGTGGGGGCGAAGCAGCAAATAAAAAGAAGCACAAGGAGAAATCCAGATGTTCTCCAGCCCTGCCCGGGCCGGCTGAGGCATCCCCAGGGAGCCCGGCTTGGCCAGCACCGAGGGCGAAGCGTGGCCGCTGTGAGTATCAAAGGAAACCTCCGCTGATCTGCTTTTATCCCGGCTCCTCACTTTCCCTGCCGGGGTGACTCAGCTCTCACCGGCTCCGGGGACGGGTGCCGGCTTGCCGGGATGAGCTACTGGCGGCTCCGCTCCCTCCGGTGCTCCTCGCCCCGGCGCTGAGGGTAGGAGGGAGATGCTGGGGCTGGGGGCTGCGTCCCCCTCCCGCAGAGGCTGCCCGTGGTGGCAGGGAGGCTCCCAGGGCTGGATCAAGTGCTCAGGGGACCTGGACCCCCGTCCCAGCCCCCTGTGCTCTCCCGCCCCTCTGCTATGTGGTGGACATAATAAATACCCATAATTAAATATAAATATAAGTACCCCAAAATGTCCACTGCGTAGCAGAGGAGCCAGGGTCCCTGTGCCAGGTGCTGGTGGAAGGACGGTGTCCCCAGCGGTGTTTTGGGGCAATATTTGACTTCTGGCAGGAGGAGGAGGACCCTCAGGGCCAAATCCCCTCCTGGGGCAAGGTGTCGCGGCTCTGTCTCGTTGGTGATGCCAAGGAGGGATCCCACCCCACCACGCCTGGGGGCTGGAGAGCGAGTGGATCCCCCCACTTGGGGGTCTCCAAGCGGGTCGCACGGCATGGGGCAGCCCAGGGCGAGCAACGAGGCAGTGGTGACAGCAGATGAGAGGCAGCCCACCTCCTCCTCCTCCTCCCCCCTCCTCCCCGACTCCATACCAGCCTCGCATGGGCAGAGTTTTGGGTCGGGGGTCTGAAGGTGTCGACCTCAGCATCCCCGAGCCCCATCCCGTGCCAAGGGGCCACCCCATCTCCGAGCCCACCGGGGCGGGCGCAGGGACAGCGCTACCTGCTCCGCGTTCCCTTGGGAGACGGGGCAAGAAACTGGCACCAAACCTCCAGGCTGTAAAAAACTCCCAGCTCCCAGCCACCGCTCACCCGGGGGCTGGTTCCCAGCAGCTCCCGCAGCTCGGGGGCAGGAGCCGGTGCCACCCAGGCACCTGCCCGGGGACGAGCACGGGACGCACGCCCGGGGGTCAGGTCCCAGCCCTCCTGTTTGTGTCGGCGCGGGCTGGCAGGGACAGAACATGCTGTTTTAGCAGCGTTTGGGGTTTGAGGGGTAACCCGCTGCCAAAATAAATACATCAAGTCAACTCGTATTAAATTAAAAAAATAAATCAAGGCCATGCTCGGAGCCAATTCAAAGTCTCGGTCTCGGGGCTGGAAGGTGCTGACACATGCCGAGACCCACGCGGTGGCAGGGAGCGCGCCGGGCGCTGCCAGCCGGGACATGCGGGAGCCGTGCCGCTGCCGTTCACCTGCCCGGCGATGCTCTCGCTGCGGTGGCAGGCGCTCGGGCTGCGGCTTCGTCGGTCCAAAGCCGAGGCGATGGAGGCTCTGGGTTTTTACCTGCCAGCTTGCCGGCACCGGCTGCCGAGGCTGATGAAAGCCGGAAGGATTAAAGGGGTGCAGGGAAGGGAGGGGGGAGCAGGAAAGCATGTGCCAGGTAACAAACCTACAAGATCCTCCAAGATAAAGGGAGATCCCAACAGCTGTAATTACGCGCTGGAGATAGAGCGGCGCGGGGAAAGCCTGAAGCCAAGTACAGGAATTCTGGGTTAATGGCAGCCCAAGGAGAAGTTAATAACAAGCCGAACAAAGTGGGAGCAGACAGCCTGGCGTCTGCCCTCCCACACGCCACCGCTGCCACACTAACGAACAACCGCGCTATCTCCAGCCCCGTCAATAATCCCGGGGGAGCGCGGGGAGACGGGGTGCTGGCGCGAGCCGGGCTCCTCTGCGCAGCGAGCTGCGGCGCTGGCTTCTCCCCAGGCTTTTTTGGCTCGTTGGCTGGAGCAAAAGCCATCCCGGGGGGGAACGGGGAGGATGAGCGGCCGTTTGGGAGCATGGAAACATAGAATGGTTTGGGTTGGATGGGACCTTTAAAGGGAGCATCCTCTGGGAGGGGGCTGGGGCAGGGGGGAAAGGCTGTGCTCCGTGACACCCGCCTCGCCCAGGGCCTGATCCTGCCCCACAGGGGAGCACCAACACGCGTGGGAGCAGGATTCATCCCCTGGATGGGGTCAGAGACCCCCGAAGCACCCAGGACCTGTTGTTCCCCTGCGCAATGAATCATGGCATGAGCGAGGCGAGATGGGAGCTACTGATGGGGAGGTGACCTGAGGGCAAAGCGGTGGCCCAGGGGACACAGGCACCTGGGAGGTGACAGCGACGTGGCCGTCACAGGAGGGTCTGGGACCCGGCTTCAATGGGGAGGTTTCAGAGGGACGCAAGGGAAGAGAAAATTCACATTAATATTTTTCCCCCTTTACCTTTGCAGAGCTCCAACACCTCCAGGAGGGATTTGAAAGGGTTTTTCTGCAAAAAGATGCTCAAAAATGCCTTGTCCCCAGCGTTGCAGCCGCGGTGGCCGGCCTGGCTGGCATTGGGCTGGGTGAAGCCCAGCTCCCCGGCCCGGGCTCGGGGGGTTTCTTGCTTTCCAGCACCCAGAGGCTCTGCAGCGGGTGCGGGTCAGCCTGGTGCCACCAAAGGCGCCGGCCAGCTGGTGTAAATCAGCATTTCCCCAACAGCACGGCTGTGGTCAGAGCCACCGCGGCGGCCAGGATTTGTGCCCTGCTTCGTTGCTGGTTTGAGACGAAATCATAGAGATGCTAAAAATTCTTAAAACAAGTAATTGTTCCCCTTCATCCCCCCCTCAATAAAGCAAATATTTTGTTTTAGAACTTAAAATATTTCCTAGGATGTAGATCTGGTCTGGGTTTGATTTTCACGGGGACTGCCAGCTGGAAATCAAAGGAATAAAAGGACCCTGATGTAAATCAGCAGCGATCCACCCAGGGGCATATAGCCCCCCTGATTTACACCACTTCGGCCCTTGGCCCCTGCTGCGACAGATGAAGGAGGGAGCGGAGGAGAGGGGAAAGTTCCCCTTCGTGGCATCTTCTTGGAGAGAAGCAAAACTGGTGCCGGCTTTGCCACCCCAGCGCTGCACAGAGGCTGAAAATTTACACCAGCATCACCAGCGACTGCTGACCGGCACCGCCCAGTGCCAGACCCGAGAGGGTCTCTCCCCATCCCCGCTATTCTTTGGTGAGTTTATTAAGTGCCTGGGATTAATTGCGGGAGCAATTTTCTGCTGTCTAAATTCCCCATGTCACTGTTCCTCCCCTTGTGCCCTGGCGTGTGAAGCCAGTTTGGGGGATAATTATGCCCCATCTGGAAACCTTTGGGGAAGGTGTGAACCTGCTAGGCAGAAATATGACATATTTAATCAATTATTCCATTCATTAGCCCCGGCCTCAGCGCCTTGCCCTGCTAATTTGACAAGAGCACCAGTTAAAGAAGCTTTTTAACCCTCATTCGCTTCCCATCACCCTGAACGCAGGGAGCTGGAGAGCACCCAGGCTGGAAAGGAGCCGAGCCCTGCCGAGCCGGCGACACGTCGCAGCCCCAAACCCTTCGCCTTCCCTTCAGCGGGCACCAGTAAAGCTCTGCCCCAGCCGGCGAGGAGGTTGGCTCTGTGAAAGCATCTTGTCTGCCGATGGAAACCCAGAAAATCCTTTGGGGTGCTCCGAAAAGTATTAAAAAAACCCAGTTACATTTCTTTCCGTCCACATGAAACCCCGTCGCTTGGGCTTTGGCTGCGGATTGGCACTGGGCTGAATTTTCACTCATCTTTTCTAACCCGATGCTCTTCCCCTCCTGCCCCTTCCCTGCCTCGGCCGCCCTTGCCGGAGCGGTGCAGAATTGCCTCTTTCTGGGTGGAGCAGATAGAAAGGATAAGTTGAATTTATTGTGTTGTAAGCGAAGCAGTTAAATAATGGGAAAGAGTGGTTTGGATTTTTTTTTTAGATAACTTGAATTTATTGTGCATTTAAATAACGAACAATATTGGTTTGGATTGGGTTTTTTTAGATAACTGTTTGGAGGCTGATTTTCCCCTAAGGGTGAGCCTTACAACAAGCCCAATTCAGACCTGGCCCAGGTTTTGTACACGATTTCCAGGGGACTCCTCCTTGTCTAAATGGTCTTTTCCTCCCCTATCGCGGGCTCTTGGTTTGAGAAGCTGCTGTTTTCCCTTTAGTGAGACCCATTGAGGGTTTGCAACTTTAACAACATAAGGCGGCAGTTAGTAAGGGCTAGATGCAGCATTTAAACAGAGAGATCGTCAAACGCCGGCCTCTCAGCGGAGAATTCGATCCAATAAACCTGATTAATTTGTTTGAAAACAATCTCTTGCAGGCACACGTCTCTAAAGGAGAAACTTTATATTGGGTTAGGACTGAAATGGGCAGCACCTATTTTACCGCCTTAATGGCTGCCACACCGGCAAACCAGGTTTAATGCGGGGTTTTTAGAGGGGCGAGGTGCCCGGCGTGGCACCCGGTGCTGGCACAGCCTCCTCTTGCTTCCAGCCGTCCCTGGTGCCCCCGAAGGTGCCCACGAAGGTGCCCACGAAGGTGCTTCCTTCCCCTCCTCCTCCTCCTCCACCCCAGGCGCTGGCAGAGCGCCCACCCGCAGCACCCGTGCGCGGGTCGGTCCCTGCGCACGCGGGTCGGTCCCTGCGCACGTCGGCGTCCCCGGGGTGATGCTCTGCCGCGGTCCCGCCGGGGCCAGCTCCGCTCCCACCTCTCTGCCCATCGGGTGGGAGGAATTCAAGCCACGTTTCCCCCCGAGCATCCCGCTCCAGCCCGCTGGCTGCAGCGCCCGCTGACATGTTTCTCTGGAAAGGGGCTTGGCCAAGGATGGAATTTAAAACCCACGGATTTTCTTTTTTTTTTTTTAATTTGTTTTCTTTTTTTTGTTTTGTTTTTTAATATCCTAGCTGGAAAGTCGAAAGCTGTGGCTGAGACCTCCTCCGGCAGCGCTGGCTCCATCCCTGCCGTCGCCGGCTGCTCAGGGCCCCCAGCAAAGCTCACCTCTGGCACCCGCCGGGCCCGGGTGCTGGGCAGCGGGGGCGATTCCCCTGATGCTGGGGTGCTCTGGGGTTACGTGGGAGGCAAAACCCCAGAGGTGAACTGCTATGGCCGGGAGGAAGAGCTGAGCTCCTGGGAAAAAGAGCCCTTTCTGTCACCTGTTGCAGTGAAAAGACGTCATTTTTCACTTTGAAATCAAGCTACTTAACAAGCAAACCCCTCTTTAAATTTCAATAAGTGGAACAAAAATCATTCTCTTTTCTCAAAGCAAAAGATTTTGATGGGTCAGAAGGGTTGGGGGAGGGTGTCTCACCGTTTGTAGGCTGTTTTCATTCTGGTTTTGTAAAGGATCAGGAAGAAATGGCAGGGTTTTCTCTGAAATCTGACCCCTGCCCAGGCCACTCAGAAGCACTATAAAAACCTGGGGACAGGCCGATGTCTCAGGGTCAGGGGCTCCACTGGCCGGGCCGGTGGAACGAAGACTCACAGAGGAATCCCCAGCCTTGGTTTTTGGTGCGGAGAAATGGCACGAAATGATCTGATCTCAAGTCAGAGCAAGCGGGGAGACGTGGGGGAATCTTCACTTTGGGGGCACATATTGGGGATGCTCCAGCTGTGGGAGCATCGGCACCGCTGGCCCGGGGGGGACGCTGGCCGGGCAGCGTTTCCACATCCAGATGCCACAGGGCAACATCTGGATCCCCCATTTAGGAGCACCTGGGACCCCCCGGCCTCTCCCAAGCACTGGAAGCTGCATTTGCAGGCAGACACATGCACGAGAAGGGGAAAGCACGGACGACCCCATATCCTCTGCATCCGACGCGTGGTGCCCATCTCGTGCCGCAGGACGTGTCGGGGCTTGCAGGTTGGGGGAAGAACTTGCCAAGCGTTTGAAGAACCGACAGGAATGGCTTGAGCTCGCAGCTGACTGCGCGGTCAGTCCTCGTTTGGGAGCACTTTGCATCGCTGGTGACAGAAGATTGCTTTGCTGCCCAGGTTGGGGGGACTGAGCGATGGGAAATCCGCGGCGCCCGCTCGCCTTGGCAGAGGGCTCCGCGGCGGTGGGAGCCCAGCCCTCCCCTGCTCCCACTCTCTGTGCTCAAAATAGATGAGCGATGTAACCATCTCCTCTCCCTGGATTTAGACTCATCAGAAAGTGCTTTTAGTGTCAGACCGAGCTCGAGATGCAGTTTGTGGCTATGGGGGATGCCGGGGGTGAGCCAAGTGTGGCTCTCAAGGAGCCACATCAGAGCCCCATGGCCGAAGTCCACGAGCAGGTGAACAGAAGAAGGGCGGGGGGGGGGGAAAATCACTGTGACATTTTACTGATGGAGCAGAAACCTTTCAACAAATACTTGGACAGAAAAATATATCTTCTGTTGACATTCCCCATATTGGGCGAAATCCCAAGCCTTCCACCAAAACCTCAAACGCACGCACAAAGTCCCTCAGTGTTTTAACGAAAAGCAGCGTCCCAAAACGTCCTTTTCTTTTTGGTGGTTAAGCCTCTGAAAAAAAATTATTTCAGGAATTTTTAAGAGGGAAAAGAGCAATACATCAGAAAAGCTTCAACATCTCTGGAGAAATGGGTGTTTTCTGACCCGTCCCAGTGACTCGCTCCTGTGGGTTTGCTGCTGGAAGGTGCCAAGGACGGTGGCTGCGTGTGTCCTCGGGGGATGGAGATGCCCGGCTCGTCGCTCGGTGCGGGGAGAGCGTTAGGGGAGCGGGGAGAAGCTCCCTGGGTTGGCTCTGCTGCGTTCTCCGTACTCCAGCTCTATATTTTAGCACTGATTAAAAACACCACGTTAACAGCCCCAGGCCTGGCTCCCTTCTCCTCCTTTGCAGCCGATGATGAGTTTCAAAGGGAGCAGGCTCAGGTCAAGCGTCGGAAAAAAAATGGCATCTCAGAGTCCTCGATTTACCCGCAGAAGAGGTAACAGCAGGGCAGCTACCAGAGTCTGGCCCCGGGTACCACGCAGCCTTCCCAGGCAGGATTAGCTCCAGCCCCCCGCGATGCCGAGGCTGCCCGGGGACCTGGAGAGGCTCAGCGCTGCGTGGTCACTCGCTGTCCCCAGTCGGGACGTGTGGGTTTGGAGAGACATTAAGAGCATTATAATCAGTGACCCCACATTCTTGCTAATTAACAGAGAGAGAAAATTAGTGGTAAAGGAAATTGTTCCTCTTATATTGCTGTTTCTGGTTTGCTTGCTTTTTTGGCTTGGTTTTTTTTTGTTCTCTGCATGTGCCATGTAGAAAGAATTATTTAAGCCTCTGGGGCCAAATTCCCAGGCTCAACTTAAGCGCAATTCTCAGTGTGAGTTTTTGCCCGAATAAAGGACTCGGGGTCTTGCCCAGAAGCAGAAAAGGGCAGAAGCCAATCCTCCGATTCACTTTAAAGCAGGCTGAGCCTGTGGCACCCGCTCACAGCTCTCCCCTCTGCAAAGGAGGGTCCGGTCCCCGGCACATCGCGCGCGTCTCCGCAGAGGGCTTCGAGGGAAGCCAGGCCGCTTCGAAAAGCAACCTGACAGCGCCCTGGGCACCAGACACCATTGGAGGCAGGCGGGATGGCTCTGGCAGGGATGGCTCTGGCAGGGATGCCACGAGGCGGGCGCTGGCAGAGCTGGTGGTGTGACATTTGGAGCTCGGATCCCCCCCAGGGCAGAGGTGTCTGGCGGCCACCTCCATCCGATGGCTGGCTAGTGCCTAGGGCTAACAGCCACCTTGTAGCACAGGGACAACCCTGCATCCTGGTCCCCTTGCAGGACCTGAGTCCTCCTCTTTTGGCCCGTGACAGCCATCTCCCCTGCTCCCAGAGCCACCGTCCTTTCCTGCAGAGCTGGAGGCAGAGCTACCCGCCCCGGGGCCCAGGGACACCCCTGTGGAGCCGGGGAGCCACCGCCAAGCCAGTCGGGGCGGTGTGACCTCACATGTCCCCACGCCACCGTCCTCCCTCCCCAGCACGCTCGCAGGTGGTCATTAGTGGGGCTGACAATCCCCGCAGCACGCGCCGGGTATTTACATCTCTGGGGAAGGCGAACTCAACAGGGAGAAAGAAATGGTGACGGTAAATGTATAATTAAAGTCCTATTAAGAGGCGCCTAGGAGTCTCCTGGGGAGCAGGGTGTACGAGATCGCTGCCTCTCCGATGGCTCTGGGGTGCAAAAGTCTCCCCAGGCACGGCCAGGAGAGCCCAGGAGGACCTGCCCTGGGGGACGTGGCATCGTCAGGGGCTCTGCGGCACTGGGGCATCCCTCCCAAGGCCAGGCTCCGGTGTGGGAGGACCATCCCGTCCCGTCCCGTCCCATCCCATCCCCTGCAGCCTTGTTCTGACTTCAGAGATGCTGGGAGCAGGCGTCCATCCCACCGCTGGCTCCCCTGGCAGCCGCACGTCCCCAGACAGCTCAAACTGGTGGGCTGGGTGCCCAGCTCGGGTGCAGGGTGCTCCCTGAGTCCAAACCCCCTCGGACTGGGCTGGAGCAGGGGGCCACCAACCTCAGGCAAGCAGAGAGTCCAGCCTGGGCTACCAGGACGATGCCTGGCTGGAGCCACATGGCTCAGCAGAGCTGTTGGAGGAGACAGGCGTTTTAATAGGCAAAAAGAGGGAGTTGCTCTCGCCTGATCTACATTAGCAGCATCACGGACTCAGGGTTTCACCATCTCCTGCACCCTGGCTACTCCCTCTCCATCTCTCAGCCCTTTCGCTGTATCGGATCCTCACTGGGAGGTCCATGCCTTCCTCAGGGACCTGCCCACGTCCCACCACGCTCCCCGGCACCGTGCTGTTCAGGCTGCCTTCGTTCAGCCCCTCGCAGGCTCCATGCCCACCGCCGGCCATGCCTGGGACGTAGCCTGGCTCTGACCCAGCTTAGCAATCCACCTGCGCTGGGGGATTATTTTTCCTTTCCCTGGAAGCAGCCCCATTACGGAGGTGACACGTGAACCTCCCCTGCCACCTTCCCCCAGGGCTCTCCCTGCTTGCCCCTATTCAAAGGCGAAAAAAAGCAGGTTGCAGCCGGGTTTGATGGCAAATCACACCATTTCCTCACCGCCCGCCGGATTCCAGCAGTCCGGCTCACATCGCCCTCCTTTGCAGGTGCCTTTACCATTCAACGCCTCCCATCTCGCCTGCCCCTGCTCTTTACAGCTCCCATATTAGTTGTGGTTCACCGGGCACTGAATGGGGACTGGAATTCCTTAATCCACCTGCGACCTGCGGAGGAGCTTTCCCAGCCCCAGCCCCGTAACCCAATCCCGCTCGACACAAAGCCGCGAAGGCATCGCCGGTGTTAACCAGCAGTTGAATCTCACCTCCTCCTGGTCCCGGGAGGGTGGGCGGCACCGCGGGCACCGCTCCCTTTGAGCCCCGACAGAGATTTCCCAGTGCAGAGCTCGGCCGAGCTTTTGTCTCGCCGTCGGTTTGGAAAATTCCACCTGGTTGCGGTTGGGCTTTCCAGGGGTCCCATTTCATCCAGTTCGTAGCCCAAAACGTGCCTGTGGGTTTGAGTCCAGCTGCCGCTGAGCCGAGCCCTGAGCAGTAAAAGTGACTGAGGGAGGGTTTGGAAGGTTTTTTGTTTTGTTTTTAACAGGAAAATGTTGATTCATTGGAAATAATGACTTTTGCCAGGAACATATCTGCTCACTTTGACCTGGGCAGAATTTCTCATCAAAATATCGCAGAGGTGTACATGTCCACTCCACAATAACTAGCAGCTTGGGCATTCCCGCGGGACAGGGGATCCCCAGCTCCCCTCCCACCAGCTGGATTTGCCCCCACTTTGAGGCCTGGGAAGCAGTGAGGGTCCACGTCTCGCACCCTCTCAGTCACAGTCAGCCCGAGCCCTTCACATCAAAAGATTTTTCTTGAAAGATGTATTTTCTGTAAAAATACATCGCTGCCTTCTGCACAGAAGATGCCAGCCTTCCCCAGCTCTCCAGTCCTTCCCGCCCCATCTATGGACACCCTCATGGAAACTCAGCTTAGGGAGGAAAATCTGGCTTTCGGCAAAGTTTTGAATACTAACGTTAGTAAATTTGGGTGCTCTGAAAAGCCTTTGAGGTGGGAAGTGAGTCTTTCTCCAGCCCACAGAAGCTAGATTGTGCAATAATTTGAAATCGTGGCAACACGACCTGCAAATTCACTTGTACGGTCCAGCCATTAGGCCAGAAAACCTTGCTGTTGGGAAATACCGATAATCATCCTGATTTTGGAAAGCTTGGGGTGGGTGATCATCACTGTGGGCGGGTTTGGCTTCAAGGCAGCTTTATGCCACCGGAGCTGGAGAAGGGCTCAGAGCACAGGAGGACCCAGGGGTGGAAGGAAGATTTTCAGACAACCTCCAGCACGGCTAGGGCGTGTTTTCCTTCACCTTACTTTTGGGTTTATTTTTGTCATGAGTCTGGAAAGAACTAGCCCCTCCGTGGCAGAGGGGCGGGAGGGGGTCCTGAGGGGGAATCCCAGGGCATGGGGCGAAGACACAGCTCATAGACACCTCTGAAGACGTCTATAAGACACAGCCTTAGCCAGTTTCCAGGCAAACAGCAGGAAAAGGAGGTTTATCTCAGGTTGGAGCTCAAATTCAGACTTCTGGTTTTCAGCTCCTGTGCCCCATCTCCCTCCCCTTTGCAGCCGTCTTCCCCCAGGGAGGCAGCTGAGCTGCTGGACCCATCTGCACCTCTCCTGGGGGGCACGGCATCCCCCCAACGGGTGCCAGTCACCCGGGGAGCGCTGAATAGGGGCGTCTGAGCACAGCTCCGCACGGACCGACGCTGAAGGCACTTCTGCGTGCGTACGGACCGCTGCATTTCCCTGGCGCGTGTGCGTGTCTGTGCGCACGGGGGCCCGGCAGCTGCGTGCTCGCTCTCACCTCCCTGTCCCCCAGCGGCCTGTCCCGGCTCAGGACGGAGATGCGCAGCCAAGCACCGTGTCCCCTCGCCAGCCGCCTGCCACCCGTGGCCTCGCGCCGGGGCGTCTGGCTGAGCTCAGCTCCAGCTGCGGCGATGGGAAGACAAGGTCAGAGGCAAGTGCCCACTTTCCATTTACTCCGACTTTCCGCCCCTGCATCCCCCCACATCATCCCCATGAGTAATAGGGAGCGGCCGTTCCCGTCTGGGCCAACGGGAGATGGGGCCACCCAGGGCCACCCCTTGGCCCAGGAAGGCAGCTGGCAGGCAGCGAGGAGGAGGAGGGCGATGAGGAAGGAGCCTCTGGGCTTTCCTGTTCCTCTTGGCTCCCTGGGGTTGTTTGGGGTCCTGGACTGACACCCCTGGGAGCTGGCCAGCTCTGTTAGTCACGCAGGGAGACGCGGAGGCTGGAAAGACCTGCAACCCTGCCGGGGCGGTGGAGAGGGCAGAGCGGGCAGGACTCCGTGGATGAGCACCATCACGCTCTCTGCTGCAAAGGAGCCATGAGGAGGCACCTGGGACTTGAGACCTCCTGGCCTCCGCTCCTTCCCCTTGGCCCAAATCCCACCTTCCCTGCGCTGTGGCGGTGGCATCTCTCCTGGGACCGGCTCAGCACGTGGTGTCTCACCCCTGGGGCTCCTCTCGGAGGCTTCGACTATGGGGCACGTGGTGGGGAGGTTTGCAGCTGGAAGAACGTGGGTGATTTTGTGACAAATGCTGGTTTCCAAACTTGCAGTTTTCAGAGCTCTTAGGGCAGCGGGTGCAGACTGAGGAGGGATAAAAGCCTTAAAAAAAGGAAGAAAAATACTACTGACCACCTGGAGGCATCGCACTGGAAACCGGAGGACTTCAGGAGCCAGGGCAGAGCTATCGGCAGGGCAGTGCTCCTGCCTCCCTCCCCATCCCAGTCCACCACCATCCATCTTCTCCAGGCTCTGCAGCCTCGCGGAGGAAGACACAGCTCCATCCTCCAGTGTTTGCTATGTTACCTGCTGTAGCACTGTAAGCTCCGGCTCAGGACTCCCGCAAACCTCTCCCTGGGTGAACAGCACATCCCTTTTCTCTTCGGGGCTGTTCTTCCATGCCACGCTGGAGTTTCATTTCCTCATGCACTGTGGCCCCAGTGTGATGGCGAGTTAATCAGCACTCCCATTCCGGCCAGCTGGCTGCCCCGCGGAACTGTGCCACCGTGCTCCTCCATCCTCATCCTGTTGTAGGGGAAGCAGGGAAGGATCATCACACGGGGAAACTGAGGCACACGAAGGTGCAGGCTTGAGGTCAGTGACTTCTCTGCTTGCAGGAACTCGCCGGCCAGTCGGACGTGGCCCAGCAGAGGCAGGCTCGGTGCCCGAAGCACCGCCGGGCTCTCAGCAGCCCTTCCCCTGCCTTTCCAAGGGAACAAGCCCAGGTTAACACTAGATGGCTTTTCACGCCCGCCTTACCCACCTGATCAGGTCTAAAGCCCTTCGCGTAACAGGGCTCAGCTGCGGCACCGATATAACGCGGGCAGCAAGGATAACTGAAGGGAGCAGGGAAAGGCACGGGGTGTTTCCCGGCAGGTTAGACGCTGCTGTGCGTTCCTGCGCTGGCTGGTTCAACGCCAGCTTAATTCGGCCGTGTCTAAAAGCCCTCACCACCAGCAAAATCAGGGCTCCCAGCCACGGCAATGACACCAACTCACAGAAACCGTAGCGAGCGCTGACGGGTCTCTGCTGGCCACCGAGGGCTGGCCGCATGGCACGGACCAAACTGTTCCTCCGGGTCAACCCCAGCCACGCTTGCAAGAGACAGGCTGGGGATTGCCTGAGAAATTCTGCAGGTAAACAGAGTCTCCAGGGATGGCAACACGCGTATATGCGAACACGTATGTGCACATGAGTACGTGTGCCCTGGTGCCATCATCTCTCTGCCCGGTGATGTCACATCTCACGACGCTGCAGCCAGTCTGCTGTTAAAGGCGAAAGCAATGACCTGGAATCGAAGCGATTTTAAGGTAACTCGTTTTCTTCAGGCGTGCCACTGAATGGCAGCCAAGAGGTGACCCCGCAGCCTGCGGCCGGGCCGGGCTCCCCGCCGCCCACCCCGAGCACCCCCGGCCCCGCTCCAGCCCCGGCAGAGGCGGCCAGACTGCAGGTAACGTTGCCATCTAGCGGCTTCCCCACCCCGAGCCGAGGGAAGGAAGCCACTTTCGGGATTCTTTGGGAAGAGGATGGGGGGATGAAGCGGCAGAGGTGCGCTGGCACCCGAGCGGTGACACCCCAGTGGTACCCACGCCCCAGGGGCACAGGGAGCAGCCAGGGCTTGGCTCGTCTGAGGATGTGATGGGCAAGCTTCGGCCTCTCCGCTCGGGCAGCAGCACCCCATCCTCTTCCTCAGTGCCTTGGACCACACAGCAGCTCGTACCCCCAGCCGGGACCTGGCAGCAGGTCAGGGGCTGCCCAGCCAGCCCCAGGGCTCGGGGGATCGGTGGCAGCTCCTCCAACCTGCGACAATGCTTGAAAGCAGCCAAGACCCCTGAATTCACCTGGCAGAGGAGCAGGGAGCCCCGAGCTTTTGCACAGCACGGAAAGGAGCCTGCCTCCAGCCTGAGGGCAGAAGGTGGAGGCTTGGCTTAAACCTGGCAACACCTCAGCTCCTGGAGCTGTCAGGGCTTGGTCACGGCTGTGACATTGCAGCCGCCTATGGATGGTACTTGATGGGCAAGATTCCTGCCAAAGCATCTTTCTTGACAGAGCTTAAGATCAAAGGCGGATGGGGCCGAGCATGTGTGCGGCTCGTCTCCACATCGGGCTGCGTCTGAACCGGATCCAGAATGGCCCCAGCAGGTCCCCAGCCGGGAAGCGAGCACGGGGACATGCACAGAGGTGTAAATGCTCACGTAACACAGGACACGACAAACTGCTCGCTTTTGATAAACACAGGAAAGCTTTCCCAGTCTCCTCAGCTCTCCTTGGAGGCCAGAGGCAGGTAAAGGATCCTTCTCCCTGCTTCAGCGGCAGGAGCAGAGGTGCAGGGTCCTGCCCGAGCCTCCACCCACGCACCTTGGGGAGGCACTGCCCTCCGCTGCCTCCTGCTCCCCATCACCTCTCCGGTGCTGGCAGCACCCGCTGCTCTGCTCATCTCTCCACGCCACCTGCCTCCCAAAACGACAAAAGGGGAGAAGCAGGGCTCGTTTGATGGCCAGAGAGGAAAGTCCCAGCTCCAAACCCCGTTTGGGAGGAACTGGGTCATCTCCACACTGATGGCTCCGCAAACTGGGAGGACGCAATTTTTTTGGCCTGGTTTCTAGAGAAAAGGAATCTCATGTGTTCGCTCTGCAGTTACTGGCCTGTTCCCTCGCAGGCTTGAACCAGCCTCACCCCCAGCTGACATGGACAGGCATCCTGACAACAAACTCCCTACAAGTTCTGCACAAATGTCTTTTTTTCCAACCCCAGAGGGAACCGTGCTTTGCCACGTTGGTACCAAGACCCGTTTCATCCTAGAGAAGCAGACAGACGGATCCTTGCCTTACCCAGGAGAGTAAATCCAATATTACCACAGGAAAATCGCACAAAGGAGCAGAACTGCTGCAGGATGAGACTTGGGATTCCTCCGGTTCCTCCTCTGGGAGCCCTAAAGGAAGACACTTGGGGATTACCCGCCCTGGAATAAGGTCCTGCCTGTCCCTTCGTCTTCTGCACTGCCATTTACGTGCTCAAGCATGAGGATTTTATCTGTACCCAACCCCTTTATCTTTTTACAACTTACTATTTTAAAACTCTCGCTGTTCTTGCTATTTCAATACCTCTCTAAAAGCTTTGTTAGCCCTGCTAAGCCATTGGTAGCAATAGTGCCTTGTGCCAGTGAGTTTCGCATCGCTTTCACGTGATTTCATTCTGGATGGCGATGCTGAGACTGACTCTTCCTCTTGCCTTTCAGGAGCCAGTGTCATGGCTGTGCTGGCAAAAGCATTTTGGAGCTGCCCCTCTATCTCCTCTCTGCATCGCACACATGAACAGAGCCTGTGCCTGCATTCCTCACAACGTAGTCACCTTGTTTGGCTGGTGTCTGATCCGTCTTGGTTTCTCTCCTGCTCTGGAAAACACACCCACAGGAAGGCAGCCACCTCCTCTTTCCCCCGTCACCTCCCTGTTCCCCATGGCGCACGCGGGGAGAGGCAGCACTCGATGCCTGCTTTGATTGTGGACGAGGACGCAACGGCAGGGTGTTCACCCTTGCGTGCCCAGGATCTTTATCTTGTCAAGGGCGAGAGGAAGTGCAGAGGATTTAAACTGGGAGCTGGAAATTAGCTAGGGAACAAGATCATCCCGCACAGCCTTCCAGTGGCCGTAGGCATCGCTTCATCTGCCGTAACCCTCCCCTGCCTGCATCCTGCGGGAACCCTCCTGGCCTTGCCCGGCAGCACCCAGGCATCCTCCTGGGGATACTGCTGGCAGCAGGGACTGTGCTGGTCCAAAGCCACATCCCCGTAAGAGATCCAGGTGTCTCCTCTCCCCCAGCACGGCTGCACGGCCCCCAAGTCCTGGGGCTGAAGGAGCGTGTGCCACGCATCCCCCAGGCTGTGCAAGCCAACTGCTCCAGCTCCCCGCCACGGCAGGCATGCTGGAAACGACCAGCTCTGCCCCGTCCCTGCTAACTGCTACAGTCGGGTCCTCCAGCTGCCAAGGGCCTCTCCATCCTCAGACTGCCTCGAGCCACTGGAGATCATCACATCTGCTCAGCCTCACGTCCGCGGCGTCCCCTTTTCCTACTGCAGGCTACCTCCCCTGCAATCCGGGGCCCCTGTGTTTTCTGTCCCCCAGCGCAGAAGCGGCACGGGTCAGTGCTGGGCGCTGAACAGCCAGGAGGGCAGCGGGGCCCCGTGTGTAGGCTGCCGGCCGGGGCACAGGGAGCGTGCTGCAATCCCAGCCCTGCTCTGCTGTGTTTACTTCCCCTCCCAGCTTTTTTGCAAGCTCCTTGGGGCAGCGCCTGTTTCTCAATACAGATCCCTGCTCTCTCTCAGCGCTTTCTTTCTGCAACTGTGAGCTAATGCTTTTGCCAGAGACGATGCCTGAGATTAAAAAAAACCCAGGCTATAATCCCACCCAAACCAGGATCCCATTGCTAATCTTGCACGCGCAAGGTCAATCCCCAGGAAAATCCTGAACAAATTGCACGCTCCGGGTGAAGTTGAGCTTTCTCCACCCTGCTGCTATCACAGAAGGCTACGGAAAAGGCCACTCAGTATACAAGGGAAGGCGGTGCAATCCAAGCAAACCAGAGCAGACTCCCCGGGTTCCTCCCAGAGGTCAGCTCGACGCCAGCCCATACCCAGGCAGCAGCTGAAGTTAATGAAAGGATCCTTGCTCCCATCCAGCTGCAGTTTTGGCTCCCGATTCTCATTCTCTGAGGGTACAAACACATCCCAAGTGAATCTCTGGCAGCGCAGGGCTGTCACCAGCACACGGGCAACTCCCAAGTGTTGTCTCCGGGTGCCAGCCCGCTCTGCGGAGGCTTCACTCTTCTCCAAGTGCTGCTTTAAACCTTCTCGTGGTGGCCAGCCAGCCTCTGAAGCTGACAGCTCCTGTTCTGGGGCTGGATGGAGACAGACACCGGTCGTGCAACCAGCGTTATTGTCTCATGGTTTCTTTACGCTCCCTAGGAGGTATCCACTCGTATTTCTCATTTTCTACCAGGTTACAGAGCTCTAGGGGCAGAAATCACTTTTTGTTGCTTGCACTGCACCTCGCCTGGCAGGACACCGTTTGTACCAGGGACTCCTAGCTGCTACAGCAACCCAAATAAATCAAGGATCTTCATTAACTATACGTAATGGCATCTTCCACTATGTTTGTATGGCACATACAGCCAACCTCGGTTGTGGCTGGTAACCCAAAGAAATAAAAATGGAAATGGCGCGTCCATAAAGGCCAGCAGCCAAGTTAGTTTTGCTGTAAGATAACCAGAAGAGCACCTGCCCGAGACAAACAAGTGTGACACGGTCACGCTTTTCACGCAGGCTCGGGTGTGATTAATCCCTGAAGCCTGCCGGGGAAGCGCGCAGCTAAGCAAACGCAGCCTTTGATGTGCAGCTTGGGGATTGATGAAACTGAAGCACATTTAGTGCAGCGTAGCTCTAGGGTGGCCGGAGGAGAGGAGGGGAGGGAAGGGAGGAGAAGCAGGCAGATAGTCAACCTGTCTATTCAGTGTGTTATACAACTCACCCCGATGGACTCAGAGCAATGCCTAAGGTACATAATACTAATAAAAAAAGATGCTACAGAAATTTAATTTAATTTAATTAAAAAAAAAAAAAAAGAAAAAGGCCGACGAGAAGAAAGGATTGTCCCAGGGAAACTTCCCCTTGCCCAAGGGAGGTAGCGTAGCCCTGCGGGTGGCAAACTAGCCTAGGGATTTGGGATCTACTCCAAGCAAGGCTGCTAGCCCCTGTGTGGTCTTGGTGAAGTTCCCTTACCCTGTCCCACTGCTTCGGCAAGGTATCTGCGGCTGGACATCAGCTCGCGACGAGTCCGGCTGGAGAGCTGCCCTCTGCAAAGGGAGAGCATGCTGCATCAAGTGGGCTTTCGTCCTCATGGACCTGAGGTTTATAGCAGGCAAGATGAGTACCTTGCATTGCCTCGCCGCGTAGAGCAGCGCTGTCAGGAGTGCAGCTCCGCCGAGCAGAGGAAAGGTAGCAAAGGGATGGAGCTGGCCAGGAGGAATGCAAGAGGTCGCCTTGCTCATCAGGTACCCCGAAGCAGGGACAACTCTGCCTGGCAGATGTTTTTCCAGACCCTCTCAGACTGCCAGCAATGCAGATTTAACATTCTCACCACAAAATGGACCTGAGTCCCCAGCTGACATCAACTGCAGGGCTCTGACTTTTCTAAACACAGTTCCTCAAGGGAGAAAGGCAAGGGAGAAAGGCAAGGCAAGCAACACAAACCTGGACATCTTTCCACCCTCTCTGTCTCACCATGCTCACGGGGCAAGGCAGAGGTCAACCCCCCAGTGCTCTCACCCAAGCCTCCAGCTCAAATCCTACTGCTGAGCCCAGTTCACGTCTTTCTGGATTCAGCAAAGTGCAGGCACAGGATCGGAACCGAGAGCAGAGGATGGATGACCTGACCTGGGGATTTCCTTTGACTTAACCTCATGGAAGGAATTGCAGCAACTCCATGATTAAGGCTTAGCAAAGATAAACCAGGGAAAGTAAACTATACCTGTGCTTCGCAGGGAGATGACGTTAAATCCCAGCCCAGCTCCGTGGTTTTGATCCTTCTCTCGATGTGTCCCAACACTCTTTAGCTGGCTGTCTAAACTTCCCTGGTGTGATGCTCTTTAATCTTTAAGGGGGGAAAAAAAAAAAAAGAGCATTAGATTGCGAGGATTCAAATCCCAAACAAAATACACCAAAAATGGGTATTGGCTCCTTCACGAGCCCCAAACTAAATCCAGAGGTGCAGCATGCACTTGATGGAATAAAAAGGATGTGGCTGGATGTCCACACGGACCCAGCTCACCTCTCGTGGTGGCAGCAAGGCACGGTGGGTCCTTAGTTTGCCTTTTCCCAGCCCAAAGCTGCTTTCTCATGCTCCAGTTCCCCAGCAGGGACAACGACGGAGAAGGATCCTCCAAGGGCTTTTGAGACCAAGGGGTGATCTGAGCTGAAGGGTTTTCCTGTTGGCTGTTTTTATTGTGGTTTGAATTTAATTTGATTACAAATGTCTGTCACAACAAAAGCAATCCCAGGAAGATGCAGAGGCAAACTTCAGCTTACATTGGAAAAAGCCCCACATGTTCTCTGACATAAACAGTTTGATGAGACCATTTTCAAAGGTCGTCTTCTTCCCCAACGTGAAATGTTTCCATGTAGTCCCCTCCCCACAACCACATGCATACACAATTTTCCAGCCAGCTCTACTCATGGCCCTTCACACAGCCCAATACCCCCTAGTGAAAAAGATTGACAAAACCTCCCTGGAAACGCCGGCCTGCGTGACAACACGATGGAGGACATTCCCTCCACTGCAATGTTATTCCATCTTCACACTCACCTCTTGACCCTCTGCAGGCTCCAAAATTACCCATTGCACAAGGCTGCTCCATCCGAGTCTCCTGAAGCATCCCGGGATTGCTCCCATCGCACTAGAGCACTGCAGGACCATGACTCATTTCTCCATAAGACAAAATCAACTCTCCTCTTCTGGCAGGGGGGACACTTATTAGCCGGGATGGCGCAAACTGCTTCAAGAAAGTAAACTTGCTCACCCCTAACCAACACTCAGAGCCTGTGCCTATTTCCAAAACAGAGCCTTTGTGGTTCTACAAAGGCTAGATGTCCTCTTAATTTCAAACGTTCTTCCAGTTTTCTTCCAGGACCAACAGGAAATGTGCTGAAACACCGTGAGAAAGCTTGTTCTTGTGGTTATGTCTGGCCTTAACCAGAAACAGAAGCGCCAGGAGGTGGGATGAGAGTGCTTGAAATCTCTCCAACTTCCCGTTACAAACGCTAAAGGTCTGCATGCTTCAGATGAACTTTTGGATGCTCCCATCGAGCTTTTGATGTCTGCCCTTCCCTACTCGCAAGGCGCTGAGAACAGCAAAGCATGGGCAAGTGAAAGAGTCTGGAGCAGCAATCCCCAAGGGGTCTGTGGAAGACCCTTGTCCCTGTGCGTGTTGCAGAGCCCGTTGGTCCCCAGAAGCAGCCGTGGCTGTTTTGGCTCAGCCTCTGCTGCTAGCTCTGACGGCCCCAACTCAATTCCCTATGCGCTGGCCCAAGAGGCAATCTGTTGGAAGTGCTCCTAGGATCGCTGCATCATGTCTCAACCTGAGCGTTTTCAGCAGCTATGCACGTCTGAGGGAATCTCATCACGCTCCAGCAGGGATGATATTCAAATACCACTCATCTTTCCACTCCTGGGGTCTAGAATACCTCCTCTCCTTAGACCCAGTCCTCAAAGAGATCCAGTCAAGAGGCCATCTCTTGATCGGATGAGGAAGAAGAAGGACACCCAAACAGAGATGGGAACCCCAGAGAGGGCAGTCTGAACAGATGCTGAATAGCATCTCTTTAACGCCTTCAGTTACCTTATCTAACCCTCTGCACCAGCATCATGAGATGCTGCAAGAGCCTCATGGCAAGGAGAGACCGAAGGCCTCATGGGTGGCTCCAAAAAGCCCAAGCCATACAGGTATTTCGGCATCCCACTCTTATGTAAGCACCCAGGCCAGATTTCATGCCAGATGATTCAAAGCACCATCAGCTCCCTCTATGGGCTGCGGAAAGAAAGAGGCGGCCTCCACCAAAGAGGGTGGTTCAGAGCCGAAGTGCAATGACTCATGTTTTGGAATGGCTGCTCTCTCCATCTACTCAAGAGGAAGGCTCTGGTGAACATCCTCCTTCCTTTGGCACCTCCAATACTCAGTGCTCATAGGGTGAGCCCTAGCCCCAAATCCTGTAGGGCTCCTGAGCGCGAGGAAGGTCAGCACCTTTGTGGATTTAACCCCAAAAACCTCAAGTAATGACGCTGTCCCTAAAGCAAAAGGACTATCAACGCTCTTGGAATTTCTTGTTCAAAACAATGCGTCACTGCCGGAGCGAGAGAAGGACCAGCTCTAAGTGACTCGTCACCTGCCCAACACCCCTGGGCAAAGGTGGAGTGGCTCTCAGTGGTCCATCCCTCGGCTTCCTGTTTGCTCTGCCCACAGCACACTCCCGGAGCACCCGGAATGGCCGGCAGTGCCCTTTCCTGCGCACCAAGGTGTCTTGTTTGATTAGGAACAGGTTACCTGGATACGACGCTTCATCAAAGGGAATCCTGCGTTGATGGCATCCCGAGGATGCTTGGGTAATTGCAGGTTCCTACTGGTTGGAGCCAGTTCAACCCCTGGCCTTGGCTCTGCTGGGAATTGTTATGCTGAAGAGGAGCACTGCATGCAAAACACAGTGGGGAAGAGCAGCGAGCTTCCCGGAGCTTCCACTGAAGAGATGCTATCATAAAAATATCATAAATAGGTGGCCCCAAAACCACTTTTACTCTTGAATCCCAGCAGTCGCCTAGCCAAGGGAATAGGCAACAGGGCTGAAAAGGCAGCGCTGCCCCGCTGACAGAGCTGCCGGAGCCAGATCCGAGGTCTGTCCAGGGCTTCTCACTGATCTGCTGCACAGCTCTGCTCGAATCATCCCCCTCGCTGTTGGGACTGCTTCTGGCCCCCAAAGCTTGCAGGTCTCCTGCTTGCATTGCACCTTGCGGAATGGGACTGCTAAGTGTCACCGTAAGGCACTGCGTGTTTTAGCCTGTTGGCTCTAATTCACCAGTCACAGGCTTCCCTGGGTGACCCCTCCTCCTCCTCAACATTACTGGACACGGTACAAGAAAAGAAAGTGAAATTAATCAGACTTCACAATTTGGAACAGCTCATACTGCCTCGTCTAATTTTACTCTTTCCCAGGCCAAACCTACCCAGCCGAAGTACTTATTTAATTACCGTATTTTCTATAATCATCTGCTAGCAGCCCATAAATGCAAGTAAGACACCAGGCTCCAGTTAGCAGTCACCAGCGAATTATGATGTGTTTGAAATAAAGAATCACTTAAGACCAGGATGGCTGGCACCCTTGAGACATCAGCTATTATCTAATTTTCACCTCTTTGGTAATAACCTCAACCTTTTCTACGAATGCAGAGAAAGCCCTAATGCTTGAGGTGTGAGACACTAATAGCTTGATTTGGCTCTTATTTACACTGCTATAAATGAGAACCAACTGCCCTGAAGTCCACGCAGATAAATAACGTGGGGTCAGGAGCAGCTTTAGCAGCTGGTTTGGCGATGCTGCTGGGAACTGCACCCTTGAGCAGCTGAGCCAAGGGAGTAGGATGGTTTTTTCGGCAGGGACAGGTTTACCGGCTGACAGCGGGATTGAGCCCTACTTAGGGAGAAGCTGCTGGAAGTGGCCCTTTCCAGCAACCTGGGGATCAGCGCGATCCCAGAATGTCACACCCTCCGTATAACTCATCGGGAGGGCGGAGGTAGGAACAGAAAGAGTTGAGCAATAACCAGCCGTTTCATTTTGGGAAGAGTTTCAGGATTTTGAAATTTCTAACTCTTTTGGAAAGGAAAGAAAACAAAAAATGACGTTGACGTTTCCCAAAATCCAAAGCTGAATAAACAGCAAAGAACAAATCTCTCTCCCAGCCCCACGCAGAAACCCAGCTACTCAAGGGCTGTCAGAGTATTTTGTTTCAGCGAAGTCTGGCCAAATGCGATGCCTGTTCCATTCTACAATATAACATTTTCTTTTCTGGAATGATTTCTTCTCAAAGGTCAGATGGTTTTGAAAAAATATTTTCTTTTTGGCTTCTCAGTGCTTTTTTTTTTTTTTTTTTTTTTTTTTGCATCAAGAGGTTCTTAAAGACAGACCTAGAGTTGGCTGAATCCTGTTGATTTTCCACAGGTTGTTGGGTAACTCTTGAGATAAGGCTTTCCACCTGGAGATAAGTTGTCCAGGCATAAAGCTTAGGTCAGAAAGAGACTGAGCATTTCAGATTGGGCCAGATAGTAATGGCCTCCAGCACAAAGAGAGAAAAATCGGAGTGCGTTATTCAGCCCTGGGATGCCCATGAATTGCCAGCACGGTGCAGCAGTGTGCATGGGGTAATTAATCCTAGGATCACCAGGCTCAACGTTTCCAGTAGAAAGAGAAGAGTATTCCCTCGATATGCCTTTGTGGGGTCTCATCTGAAATACAGTATCTTCTTTTAAGCACCCTTGACCAAGAAATCAGGGGTGAAGGAGAACTGCTAGGGCAATGAAGGGAATGGAGAGCCCTTCTTACAAGGAAGATGCTAGAAGACCTTGGCTTTCACAGAGAGATAAAAGGGAATGGTCTTGTTCTGCTAAAGAAAGGCACAGCCCAAGTAGCCAGGGGTGGAAAAGCAATGCAAAGTTGAAGGACAATGTTGCTACAAGGACAGGTTTGTATAAATTGGACATTAATAAATTTAGACTAGAATCTAGCAGGTTCCTTATCAGACACTTAGGCTTTAATGTATGTGAGAAATGTAAAGGCTGGTGTTTGTTTCACCCAGCTTTAGATGTTCAGAGTAAGAACGTCTGCATCCGAGAGCGGAGCACCTGAGAGCAGAGCACCTGGGGCTCTGTCTACAGTCCATGGAGAGCAATGGGCTCTGGTAATTCACCCAGCCTAATGCAGGCGCCTCAGCGAGAGCTGAAATCCTAGAAATGCTGATCTCTCACCCTTGACTACAAAAGCAGGCAGGGTGCCTGGCGGAGACAGGGAGAGATGTGCGAAAGAAGAGGGGTGAATCCAGGCCTGATATCACACAGCTCTCTGGGCAATGCTACGTACACACAAGGAATAAGTGGGAAGCAGCATAAACCCCGCTGTGTCTGACTGCGCATTGCTGAGATGTCCCTGGGAGACACCCCTGGCCTGGGACGAGCATCGCTTGGAGATAAAAGGCCAGCAGGATGGACCAGGTCAGAAGACAGCCCAGTGATGTTGAGCAGAAACAGCAGGGGCTCCATTAGCTTTTTAAGGAGAAAAAGGAAGGGCTTGGAGTTGTAAGGCCAAGAAAGCCTAAGGCATGTGGGCTGGATTAGCTCAGCAGACGCATCTCATCTTCCTAGCTGGAGAACTGGAAAAATTGCAGACATCTCGCAGACTGGGGAAACTTCCTTCCAGCCCCTTCCAGGAGGGGTGGAAAAGGTCCCAAAACCTTGGGGAGGCTGGCAGGACATCACCCCATGCTGCTTGGCACCAGGATGATGCATGAACCCTCACCTCCCTTTTCCCAAGCCCGTGGTGACCAGCTGTCCCCGGAGAAGTGCCACATTGCACACAAGCAGGTGTCACCAAGCCACTTCATCCTGTGCAGAACGAGTTTACGGGCCTGATGCAATCCCCAGCGGGCGATCAGTCCATGGCAGCATTCCTGGGCACAGAGTCACGGGGTGCTCGTGCAAGGCCATTGGAAGAGGGCACTCGGCGTGGGTGAGCGTGTGTGCGCTGGGGAGCGCAGCCTCATGTGTTTGCAGGAGGCAGTGACCGCCCGTGAGGGAGGGGACTCATGTGCACATCCATCGCGTACACCCGCAGTTGGATTCATAACATCCTCCCTCTTCGGAGAAAGGGACTGGCGAGAAAGGCTTTGGCTGGCTTGGGGAAAGGGCCTCTGGTCCAGCTCTGCCCCAGAATCCTTGGGTGATCCCAGACGAGTTGTCTGTGCTGCCCAACGTGCACCTCATCGGGGGAGTTGGACAAGGACAGGGACTTGCTTGCATGCTTCGTCAAAGCCCTTTCTGTAGTCAAGTATAGGAAATCAGAAAACTCCCATTTCATTCATTTAACAGAAGCCAAAAGGATTTTGAAAGAGTGGGAGGCATTCACTTGGTCCTGATTTCAGAGCATCACCATGTGCGTAAGAATCTGAATTCGATCCCTAATTCACCCCAGCTCAGGCATCATCCCCTCAGATGTTATCGAAGCTGTACCCCCGGACAGCGCTGCCAAAGCGCTGAATCCAATCCATCAACTGTTTTCTTAATCAAGTATAACAATCTCACTAATCAGCTTTGTTAATAACAGCGCACTTGGTCCATCTGCAAAGGGATCACAAAGCTGCCTGCAGAAGGTAGGGTGTTGAGAGATGGAGCAACACACAAAATAACCGACTGTGGTGGGTCAGAGGACTCACCACCAGCTTGTGAAGCCATCACATGAATTTTACATCCATGTGCTTGCCATCATTTCCTTCTGCATGACCATGGGGTCCCCAAATTTTTTAGGGAGCTTGGCTCCCACTGAGGTTTTAAAGAAGTCGCTGCAATTCATCAGGTGCATTTTTAAAAACATGATGGGAGTTGCCAGGACCCAAGCACTTTGGAAAACCTGGTCCCACCTTGAAAAACCAGCTCCCATCTCTTGAAAATCTGGTCCACACAAAGCAACGATCGCTTCTCCCCTTGCAAGGCGCTCTGTGGCGAAGCAGACTGTCTGGCCCCCCGCGTCTCCCTGCCAAAATTAAGCCTTCAAAGTTGATCTAAAAAAGTAATTTCTAGGCTGACAGATAAGGAGTGTGAAAATGCCACAGGGAATGATTGGCATATGCTCCAGTGGAGACACCAGGCGAGGTGAGCTTTAATTACAGACTGGCCTGGTGGCAGTACCTGTCAGATGACTCACTTCCATCGCATCCCGCGAGGTTTCTCCTCTTCTCTCTCCCCTTGCACCTCTCTACGCTGGGCTCTTTCATCAGATGCTGGCTCGCTGGCTTCCTTACAAGCCTTGAGGCATTGAGTCACCTGTCACCAGGCAGGAACCTGGCAAAAAAGCACCTCATGGTCCACCTGACGCCAGTGTCATGCAGCCATCCAGCTCCACTGGTGGAAGAGTCCCCGTTGGGGGACAACTGAGGAAACAACAGAGACTCATGGAGGGGAAAAAAAATTAAGAGGGGAAGGAGCATGAAATCTTTACCAAAGCAATTAGAGGGGTTTCTTGCCTGAAATAATTCAACATGCAGATTACAAAGGGGCAGAACATAGCTGGGGTTGACTGGAAACCTCCAAGAAGCGCCTTCACGTTGCCAGTTCATGGCGTCCTTCTGCTCATATTTCCGTGTGACAAGTACCACACGGCAAACCACTGTGGCTTTAACGTTTGTGCAAGATTCAGCAGAGAACCTAATCTTATTGCTACCTTTGCTGCTTTAGGGGCGGTTTTGCTCAAACTCTTCCTGTTACAGCTTCTGGCTATGGCAGCCCAAACTGGCATTTCGGGAAGGAAGAGAAGGTCCTATCAATCACATGGAAATGGAAGCAATATATGGTTTGCAACTCTTATTTCAGAAGGAAGAAAATCCATTGATGGAGACAAATACTAACCTATATTGGAAGAGTAACCCAAAACAGCATAGGAAACGGAATCAAATGCAACAGGGGAAGATGGTGCCAGACTTGCCAAAAAGCTTTTATCAAAGTCACCAAGTCCAGGCAAAGGAAACACAGCCAAGCTCATCCAGACTGCAGAGAGCATAGCAATAATTGCCATATGGCTCCGAGATGGGGATTAGCACAGGAAATCTGCCCTGGAAGTGCCAAAAGTGAGATAACGATGAGTGGTGAGCAAAGAGAAATCTCAGGTCGAGGAGTTGCTGCCAGTGGGCTCCTTCAGGAAAAGACCTTGAAAGAAATCCTCTCCGATATCGTCATTAATGGCACTGACAGAGCTAAAAATGCAATTTGCTGATGGCACCATGGTGCGTTCTGGGAAGAGCTCACCGGTACCATCAGAGATGGTAGCTCAGACCAGGACAGGCACAGAGAGGGACCACAGAGACTCCATTGCACAGGACGAGGGAAGAACAGTGGGGTTTTCTGACACGAACAAAATGAAAGCTGAAAGAGGATGTGTTACAAGGCAGGTCAAAGTTTCAAAGAGTGAAGATGCTCAAAGAGGCGATTATTTAACATAACGAAAGGAGGTGGGAGGTTAAGCCAAGGAAGGGTGCAAGTCAGAGCTTCCCCGTTGGGGAAGTTTCTGAGAAGAAATGGAGAAAGAAATGGAGAAAGTCTCCATTACCCGAGAGACTTTCACAGGAGACTGAAAAGGATGCAAAGGACTGTTCAGGAAAGAATGGCCCAAATGTAGGACAGAGTTCTTTTTTTCCTTTCAACACACTTTCTCATTTTTTTCTATTTCTTCCACTTCATATAATACTTTTTAAAAAATCCATCTAAATTAAACATGTCAAGTTTATTGAATAAAGGTCACTTTCACTGACCCAAACAATTTTCTTTTTTGCACTTTTGTTTTACCAAAAAGATTTTAGATCTTTACTTTTTTTTTTTAATCTAGGAATATTATTTGGACAGCAAATCCATCTCCCAGTGAAGTTCTCTTCAAGACCATGTCTGTTGTCCTAGGAACTACACATACATCCCAAGAGAATTTTCCACCTTCAGAAAAGGAAAGGATTTTATCCATTTTTTATTAAGAGCAGTTCTAGGTGGGCCCGATCCAGTACTGTAATAAGCTGGGAATACGACGACTTCCAGTCCAGCCAGTGTCCCAAACCAAGACAAGAGATTTTCTGCTTTTTTTACTGCTCTAGCTCAGAGAGGTTTTTTTCTTCTCTAGGTTGAACCACGGTCCTGTTGAAGCTGGTGGGATTTTTGCCACGGACCTCAACGGCACTAGTTTGGCCAGCTATTTCTCTTTTGTTTTTCCCCTTTTCTTCTGAAGGGTCAAGAGTCAATGGGAAACAGATTCCCTTGGCACACAGCAAGCAAGAGAAATTAGAAGCACATGTTTCCCGCTCCCAAAGAGGTACACATGGTGCTGATCCTTTCGAAGAGTTCATTTAGTCTCCTCTGTTCCTCCCAATGAAGGAACAGCAAATTCCTTCAAGTCTGACCCTCCTTTACATGCTCCCATTGCTGTCCTCAATCTCCCTTTCCATCCCTGCTTCCCCATCCTGTCCCAGAACTGGAGCTTAAAGGTAGCTCAGCTCCAATGTACGTCCTCAAGGTGACCAGATCTTCTGGAGAGCTCAGTTTTCATGTGGATCCCAAGCACTTTGGAAGAAGCTGGTGTTCCCCCTCAAGAGCTGGGTTTGCAGGCTCCTGAGGAGGAGCTGAGCCCTGGAAAGCTTCTCCTTGGTTCCGAGTCCTAACCACTAGCACTGGCACTTGTCTCCTAACGCATCTCTTGCACTGCCACAGTGAAAACTGGTTTGTGTGATGCTTTTATATCCCTTGCTATGGAAAAAAACAGCTGTGCAAGCCCATGCACTGGAAACCCATTGGGTTCCTGTAGTTTATTAAACACATAATCCCCTTCCCACTAGAGCTGACAGCAAAACATCTACTGACTATAGTAGCAGAACCAAGGCCAAAGCATTGGATCTAAATTGAGATTAATTAACATCTCTCCAGTGGCTGCCTTGTCCAAGGCTAGGGAGACCCTGTGTGGAGACACGGGGCAGCACAAGCTCTGCAAGTCCATGTGGGAGGAGAGAAGAACCACAAGACACCTGCACCAAGAGCCTGGTGAAGGACGCCCGGCGTGTTTAGAACAGCTGAGCTGGCTGGACTCTTTGGTTCAAAACATCTGGTTAAAAAAGCTGAAAAAAATTCATTAAAATGTTTTGGGTTGAAATTTCTGCTTAAAAACCAACATAAACCCAGAATTCTAATCCCTCAACTTTGACTCTTTCTATTTCAATTTTACCATTAAACTGGTGGCAAAGATGGGAAACAGGAGAGCAGGAACAGCAAAGAGACATCAACTACCAGTAATAAAATATTAAGCTTCAATTTAAAAAAATGGATAAGTTACATTTTGTATATCTGTTTTAAACCAATAAATGACACTTTTTGTGGAAAAGTCATTTCCCATAGACAACCAAACCTTTTGGGTGCAAGGAACATATCAAAGACAGGCAGCGAAGAAAAGAGTATTAAACCAATTCTTTCTCCTCTCTGCTCAAAAGATTAACATTTACTTTGGGGAGAAAAAAAAAAAAGTAGGGGATTCTCACATAACGTTACGATTCCCACGATGCCAAGAACAAGAGGACTTTCAGCAAAGACACCAAACACTGCCAGGAACTCAACAGCCCAGCGAGAAGCAAAACCACAGAGAATTAGAACAAACTTTGGTGCCGTTTATCATGACAACCCTGGAGCAACTACTATGGGATCCCCTGGAAGGCAAATGCTTTAAAGGCAATACTTTTCAAAGGCGTTATGCTTTCATGCTGTCTCCTGCCTGTCCCTTCAGAAGCTGCATAAACGATTAAACCAGATTCCTGAAAAGGTGAGTCAGGCTCACAGGACTGCAGATGAATGTTATGGGGGAAGCACCATCATTTTTTCGCCTTTTGTGCCTCCACGCCAACGAGCTCCTATGTTGTTTCACCGATGAAGAGCACAACACGTCTGAAGGAGAAGCCTGCAGTAGCAGCAGGCGATGGGTCAGCACTCTGGCATCTCCTCCCAGATTGCATTTAGGAATGTTTCAAGCCAACACAGTGACACAGATCTCAAAGTACCTGACCTATTTCCCCTTAGGCCCATTGTCAGAATCACCTTAAGAACCAATGAAGATATTTAACCTGAATAGCTTTGGCAATACCCACAAAACACCTGATCTTAAGTGGGTCGCATCTTCAGCGGAAACGCGGAATGGGTCCATATCAGGACCTGCAACCCAGTTGCCTCGATGCCAACACAAAATTGGGACTCAAACTCCCAGCATTTCCCATTGCAATAAACAAATCCCACCTGAGAAACCAAGACAGCCAAAGAAGTCATCTTATACCCAGCAAAGCATCTGTCCTACACGAATCAAGAGGGGAAGGCAGCAATTCCCCAAATCAATCCAACCCTTATCTATGTTCCCAGGAGAAGACCCAAAGCTCTAACCTAATTCATCGAGATGGGGCAGTGAGACAAAAAGGGGGAAAGTAGACGAGTGAAAATGTGAAAAATGTAGCATTTTCCATTTCCACCTGTGCTGCTGAATTGGCAATCCTCTGTTCCAACAAGCAAAGCAGCTCAGGCACCATTCAAGTCTGCCAGTCCTAAGCAATCAGAAGCAGCAACTTTCCCCCGCTCCCCTTCCCGTCATAAAGAGATTTGTTTGAATATGGCAAGAATCAGAAATAAGCTAAAGGGATGCAGCATTCATGCTGGATCACCACTTGTAGCATCTTTAGAAGCTGTGATTTTCCTCTGCAGCCATCGGGAGCAGGAACCTTTAACAAAAGCTGAGATTTTGATGTGTTTACCCAGTTCCAAGAACTAGGACTTTTTTAAAAAAAACAAACCCAAGTACAACGCAGAACAAATGTGATGAGACAGAGCTAAAATCACGAAAGTTTGCAATGCTGGTGTTGAAAGAGGAGCCCTTTGTATGTTAATGATCTTTCCCCTTCTGTGCCCAACCGCTAAAGGGCGATTCAAATGTTCCCTGTGCTGAGAAGATGGGAAATTAAACGTGTCCAAGGACAGCCACATATTCTGGCACGTTGTTAAAACCTGCCCCACCCCAGGAGGCCACCACAAGGGAGCTGTGCTGCTCCAAGCCTCCTTCCTCTCCCCAGCCCCAAAAAGCAGAGGAAACAGCTACTTTGCAGCTATTTCTAGATGCCTGCAACACCAGAAGGGCTCCGAGATGCTTAGGGAGGGAAGGGCTTGGGTTGCACACAGGCTGGGTCTAATAAGAAGGACCCCAAAGCAGCGTCACATGTGGAGACTGAAGTTGTGATGCTGTCGCTTGTCCTGGAGCTCTCCTGTCTTTCACTAATAAGAAAGAGGCTACGCACACTCCTGCACACATGGACCCCACCCTGGTCAGTCCTCGTGATTCGGAGTTAGTGGTTTTGCTCTGCTTTGCTGCTCAAAAGCACCACGGCAGCAAAGCCCAGAGCATTTTGCTCATGGTTAAAAAACCCCCAAAACAGGCTGATGTATTTATTCCCCACTACCCGCTATCTTGATGATCTCATGCACTTGGAGATGGGGATATATTCAGCCACAAGGTCTTCCTTCAAATCCACACGGCTTCCAAGACACAGGTCATCCCTGTGGTGGTGCTCCTTGCTGACAGATCACCTACTTTTTCCTCTGCTCCTGTGGATTTTGGTGTCAAGCAAGACCAGGCTCCCTCCACAACACATGAGCAACCTGCCTCGAGGAAGGCCGGGAAGCCAGAGACCTGCGTGTTATTGCCAGCTCCTCCACATTGTGCAATCTTGTGCAAGACGCTTCTTATTCCTCAGTTTCCTTTTCTGCACGAACACAGGCACGTGGGGCTCCTTCCCCTGCTCTGCACCATGGTGGCACCTCAAGGGGCCAGGACTCGCGAGAGCTTTTAACGGCAAGTCTGGCTCCACTCTTCATGGGCTGCAACGCCATCATCTCCAGTGAGTTATTCCTGCTTGCGCTGGTGCCAGTGAAATTGTAATCAGTCCCCGTGATAAAATAACTAGGACTCCACACCCACAGGAGTTACAGCAAGGCAGTGCCATGTAAGCAGAGGCTGGCACGTTAACATGGGCTCTGGAGACACCAGTGGTGCATTCCTTTCCTTTGCCCACTGCAATCACCACAGGAGCGAGCACAAACTCCAGCTCTAAACCTGCTTTTAATTTGCACAGCAGGCCCAGGAACGAACCCCTTTCCTCTGGGCTTGTTTGTCAGAGCCCATACGGTTCGTCGGGTGGTTTCTCCCCACCTCTGTAATTTTAGTGGGGACCAAACAGTCGAAATGAGACTCCAGGCTTTTCAAACCACAAGCCCTACAGTAAATAAGGGTTAAAGGCATTTCCAGGCATGTCTGTCAATTTTCTGGTGACTGTTTCATCCTTGATTTTTTCTTTTTTTTCTGTCAGACAAGCTCTCTGCCCAGCTTCAAACACACAAATAGGTCCCCGTGCAAATTCTTCCACAGGCTTTCAGCGTCAACCTTTGCAGATTCTTAAAGTGCTCTGTTAGGCTGGGAGTTGGAAAAGGAAGCGATACAACAGAGTCGATTTTGAAATAAGTGACTTTGAGTTGTGTTTTACGGTGTTAGATTATTATAAAGAAGAAACTAACACCCCAGAACTGATCCTTTGGGATGCTTCACATGCATTGTTGGGGCAGTGGAGCATCGTCAAAGCTTCTTTCAATCTTGGCAGTATAATTTTGGCTTATTTGATGGTAGAGAGCAAAACTCCTTCCCCCTAAAGTCAAGCTATTTGCAGAAGCCACATCTGTTAAGTGCCACGGCCATATAGAAGACCAGCAGCAAAGCTGGAAATAAAATCCAGCAGCCCTGAGCCCTTGGGCTCTATCTTATCCATAGTACTTAGCTTTCTAAATGTTTACGTTAAATAAACTCTTTCTGGAATTATTCAACATAATTATTGGTAGATAATTGCCTGTAACATTATACAAGTAATAATAATCACAGATACAAAATAATTTTTAAATAATGCCAGGTCATGACACCACCCAAGGAAAAAAAAAATCCTTTCCTAGTTTACAAAGCACATGTTCTTATGTCGAAGGCAGTCACAGCCAAATCTTAATTACCTGCAGGACACCGGTTTCTCTGCAAAATACTCTGACAACATGGCAATATTACACACCACTGAGGACCCCCTCTGCAGCCCACCTGCATTCCCTCTTCACATACAAGGGATCGTCCAGCGATGGCAGCGAGAAGCCTGACCTTATGCTCAGCTCTCAGGGAACATGGGGACAACAGAGGTTCAACAGAGGCTCTGCTACAAGCTCCCTGATGTAAGTCCATCTTCATTTGAGTTTCTCAAACCCCTAAAAGAAAGGGACATCATTTGGCTCACTTGTCTCTTTGGTGTGAGGTCTCTAATGCCAAGCCGAGCTCCTGAGAGATCCTAGCTGGTCAGCTTCACTTGGCCCTCGGCAAACCCTGGTCAGATTTAGCCTACAAGTAAGACTTAGCACCACTGGACTTAAAATGACCAAGAAAACCAGCATCGGAGCCTGTTCTCACAAGACTGCCTGTGCTGAGCACCGTTTCCGAAGGCAGAAAGGGAAGAGAGGAATGAGTGACAGGCAAGAAGGGGAGAAATGAGCCTCTAATTAGATGCAAGTCCTACACCACACAATGAGCCCCAAGCTAGCTCCAAGCAGGCTGGTACATCCACACAGCCCACACATGGAGGCACAAGTTTCTCATACTCAAGGTCAAACACCCCTCTCCCAAAAAATACGCAAAAATCAGGGGTCATGAGTGACTGCAGTCACTGGGATCCTGAAAGCACCAGAGGACAACGGAGTGGCTGAGTGACTGGGCACGGTGGTGGAAGCGATGTGGGGGCACAGGACCACACCAAGGCAGAGAGCAGCTCCCAGACCTGGAGGGACTTGAGATATCAGCAGAAAGTACTGGTGCATGGGATGGGCCTGCCAGCACAAGGCAAGGCAGGTGAATAAAGAACCAGCTGAACCCTCTTCAGTGTACAAAAAAAAACCCCAAGAGCCAGTAAATCCTACTGGAAGAGTAAAACACTGATGTCCTAATCACTCCTCCTGGCAACCCAGGGGCCTTCTGAGCCCGCGGCTGGTGTTCAGCTCTGCACAGCACGAGGGAGTCAGAGAAGAGGATGCCCAAGGTGACACTACGGTGCCCTTGCTGGCAGGAGAAGGCTGATGAGACACGGTCACTCCTGCAGATGCTGGGTTTGTAGGTGGTCTGGAGCTGACCTCCCTGGGATGAATAGCCTGCTTGTTCTCGAGATAAAGAGATGGCACAAAATGAAAGAGTGCAGAGAGGAGAAAGAGCTCCTTGTGATTATCAGAGCAGGACAAAGGCACCCTATGAGGTGCAGTGGGAGCCATAGGCACTGGGATGCTCCCAGCAGCGGGTCCTAGCAGGGAGAGAGGAGTCACCCATCCAACTGCTGTTGACAAGGACACAGTACCAAGCCGCGGGACTGAACAGAAAGCCTGGCTGGGAACCGAGAAGAGGCTTTTTGCCATGAAGAATCTCCGAGTCCTATTGACACAGACATCCAGGGCTCTCTGGGGAATCCTTTGATGTGAGTCAATGACCCCTGGAGATCTGCTCGCTTCCAGTTCTGCTTGATTCAGCATGATCTTTAATAAAGAACAAGGATCCCCCGAGACAAGCCTCCGACTTGTAAGCCAGGAGCAATGATAGAGTAACTGGCTCCGGTGTTGCATGCAACAGCAGATAGACAGCAGCTCTGCGCTGTTGGGTGACATGCAGCTGCTGCTCCCAGAAGGATCAGCCAAAGTGTTGTCCGTGATCAGACCACCACCAGGCAAGCGATGCCAGAAGGCAGCAGGCTACCTTTGCCGCACAAGGAATCACTCAGCCTGAGCAAAACTCCTGCCTGCAGAACCACAAGTGATGCAAAGAGCTCCCGTTGAGCAAACTCAGCTGCCCTTGCTCCATCCTCTAGCCAAACCCAGGACTAAGCACTCGATGGAGCTTCCAGGTCACAAGGATAAAACAGAAACCCGAACTGCAGCAGCGCAAATCATCGGGCAGCTCTCAAAGTGGTGCGTCAGCACCAAGCAAGCTAAAAGGTGCTGCTGGTGCGAATGCAGGCTTTGCTGCCCTGGTAGCATTGGCAGGGCCTCTGGCTGACATAACGCTTCCAGCAAAGGGCAGAGCATTCATCCACGGCTGTGCCCAACAGTTCCTGCTGCCCACGTGACGTCAAGCTGTGTCAGCAGAAGCGTGTTGCGGCATGAGATGACATTGCGATGTCCTCCATGACATCATCCCAGGACGAGGGTTTGTGGCCGAGCCCACGGAGCAGGTCGTGCTGTAAGTTACAGGGATTACAACATACCCACCAAAACTGGCCGGTGTGGCCCTGAGCCAGGGTCACCCTGACATGCCCAGGGAAACGAGGGCAGCAGCAACAGGACAGCTCTGCTCAAAATCTCCATCCAAACAGAGCCAGCACCATCCACCTCCAGACTGGCTATTTCCTTGGGCAGTCAAATGTCTATGGACTGAAAACAGACTTCACTGGTTCACTCCCAATTAACCCTTCCCACCCACACTCAGCTCAGTTTTTGTTCCTCCTTAAAATCAACAGGGGCCTTCAAGCCATGGTGGTGCTTGTGTCAGAGGTAGCACTGGAAAGCCAAGATGAAAGAAGGTAAATTCCCTCCGACAACCTTCCCATGGACTGGGACCTCCCCCAAGGGCTTTTTTAATGGCCCGGATTCAGTCTTTTGTGCTAGTGGTGGGTTTGATTTTTGGTTTTTCATTGCAATATACATCCTCACAGATAAACAGGCTGATAGCATGTTCAGTGATCACACTAGGGATGGAGGAAGCCTCATCCACAAGCTCATTAAAACTGCATTTGAAAAAAGAGGGATCTCTCAGATTTTTCCACTGGACTCTGAGCAAAGCAGTTCAGCACGTGGGAAACATCCTCGGGACACCACTCGAAAGGCAATGATTGACCAAAAGGCCAGAGATGCAGGAGAACTGCTACCACATCTGAACTGAGACTCCACCACCCGTGCCAGCCCCAAGGAAATCATTCTTGCTTGCACTGGGGCCCCAGTCCTCCGGCAGCATACACTTGGATAAGTCAAATAGCTCTCATGCCACTATGTGTTTCGCAGAGGTAAATTCCCTTTGTCTCCAGAGGACTTTTTGACATGTAGACATTGACCCTTGGGCAACGGAGGTCAGGAAAGGTCAGCAAGGTGGGCACAGGCCTTTGAGCATTTGATTGCAAACTGGAGGAAGGAGCCCATTCCCCAGCTGTTCACAAGGTCAGTGGCTCTCTAGAGGCCACTCCGCTTGCAGGCACGAGGTGGGGGATGTCACTGCATTATGCCGGCCTTTGTAAGCAGGATACAGACATCCCTTACTTTGACCAGTGGTTTGCCTCAAGGAGCAGGGAAAACCCTGCAAAGAGCATTTTAGGATACAGTACCAGGCTAAGACACACTGTAGCATCTCTCCAACAGAAACAAGCCCCAAAACCTATGGCTACAAACTCCCGAATAACATCATTTCCCCTTTCTGTGTCACTTACAGGCTGCAAAGTGCTCCATAAACACAAGCAGAACCAGCTCCACAGCCCACATAGAGACAAACTGATGTGCTACCTTCTCAGCATGGGAGGGAGTATCAACAGGCAGTGGAGAACAAGCTTGTGTAGGGACATGACTTGTAAACTTGGAACAGGGGAGAAGCGAGGAAGAAGCAAGATCTGTACAATCAGAGATGTGTATTTAATGTGCCTCGGAGGGGCTGACAGCCATGACCTAGATGGGATCCATCGCCTCGGAGCACACCTGCACACAAGACAGCTTCAAAGACAAATCACAACCCTTTAGCCGTACTGCAAGGACTTAGATATTGCAGTGATGGATACCTTCAGCAAATACATAAGGAGAACAACTAGGGAGACAGGCCAAAATCTAGAACTCGGTTCTCCTAATACTCAGGATCTGCAAAGGGAAGAACCAAGCAGGACACCTGCCCTGCTTCACGGAGAGGGGAGGCCTGTGAGGTTTATTTATCTTTCCACACACTTAAGCACACAGAAGCTACGTGACAGGTAAAAAAACGGTCATGGGACACTGATACCAGTAGAGTCTCTGGGCCCCAGCTGAGGACTTGTACTGGTATGACATTAGGTAGAACTTCACATCTAAGGAAGACAGACAAAAGCCATTTTAGAGACGGAGAGCTGAGGCTTGGAGACAAAAGCAGGACACAAGGTCACGACACCCTTTAGACCCTGGCATTAAATTGGGATTCATCCCCAGTGTCTGGAGCTGCATGCTGTCAGTGGGCTCTTCGCTCCAGCCCCAGCCTTGCCCATCAACAGGTTTCCTCTGGGGCTGTGTAGGTACCTGGGGGCCAGTGGGTTGTTGCCATCACAAGAAAGGTGCAACCGAAACTGGGGCGACTGAGCTAGGGAAGCATTTACTTGGTCAGACTTTCCAAAACTCTCGGGCTAGGACTCTCATCAAGGAAGAAGGTACACATTGGGTTTGCCTGCTTTATGGACAATTGATGCTATTTAAGTACAGTACTCCTAGGTTAACCATCTTTGTTTTGACTCCAAGCCTCTCAAGGAGACCTCAGCAGAGCAATCAACATGAAACCCAAACCCCAAGCGTTAAAGGAAAAAATAACAGATCCATGCTTTAGCACACTACAGTTTTCCAGCATTTCAGGACAAAAATAGCACAGGGACCCCTTCCCCTAAACATAAATCTCCAGCTGGGAAACATCCTCTAGATGCAGAATACAGATGAAGGAGGACCAGATCCCACTTATCACTGGCTTTCCATTAAAGATGCCCCGTCCAACAGCTGCTCCCATACCAACCACCACCCCAGCACAGGGCAAACACGAGATACCAGCACCGCCTGGATATTGTTACACCGCCAGAAAGGAGGAAGGCAAAGGCAGGCAGGCAAAGGGTTAAGAAACAGATCAGTGCCTGTCATCAACAACCCTGGATGCGCCCCAAGTCTCCGGTGTTGGTACCTGGGCGCCTACCTCTGTCTCTGGGGTGGAGTCCTTCTAACCACAGGGCAGCCTCGCCTGCATTCCTGCTCCCTGAGTGACAGCTCAGGAGAAGCTCGGCTCCAGCCTAAGCCTTGGCAGGAGAAAAGATGCCTCCTGCAGGGCCAAGTCAGACTCGCCCTGGAAATCTCCTTACTTAGTAGAAACAGGTTAAGGAGCCAGGAGCCAAGGGCTTGGCACCGGCGGGTGTTTTGCTGGAGATGTTTAGGAGTGCATTGAAATTGCCAGCTTGCATCTCCTTAGATGTCTGAGCAATATCCTAGCACAGAATTAGGCAGGTAATAAGGGCTTGAAAGCAGGAACAACCACAGTTGGATTAAGATATAGGCACTCTAGGCCTTTGCTCAGTTCCCTGGCTCACAGAGACTTGGGATGACATCAGTCTTCGCTTTCGCTTAGTAAAAGCTTTTCTGGCACTGTTTGCAAAGAGAAGCTGGAAGGAGAACTGTGCAAGAGCCACCCCTCCAGTGACACTTGCCCAAGTTCAAAGACAGGGTCCAGCAGGGGGAAGAGCAGCAGTTGGTATCGCTAGAGCCAGGAGAAAGACTCACAGGCACAGGCCCGTGACCCCCTTGTTACAAAGGTGGCTTGGCTGGCAAGGGCATCAGAAGAGCTGCCACTGCCACGTGCAGGCACCACACTGGTGGGTGGTAGCTCTGGGGCAACCACAGGCAGTCTCAAGGGTACCAGATGGTTCCCATCAGCCCTGGGAATGATCAGGGGTGTTCAGCACTGGACTTCCCACCCGCCGGAATTCATCTGGATCTCTGCCCTTGCCTTGCATCTGCTCATTCATCAAAACCATGAGGCTGGCTATGAACCTGCTCCCTGGCAAAGCCTGGAGGTCTTCCAGCCCCAGCCCTTCCATGCTGCCCCGACAGCCACGCTGGCTGATACCAGCCAGGGAGAGAGCCACAAGTGCCAGAGCACCACAGGCTGAGACAAGGGATCCCGCAGCACCCGCAGGCAGCTGAGGGCACAGACACATGCAGTACTTGGCTGGGTGAGTTCAAGATCCACAGACATTGCTCTGAGTTCTGATGCTCCCCAGTGCTAATCAAAGTGGGGATTATCATCATTCACATGCTGGGGTTTGGGCCAGGAACATTTTATCCGTGTCCACTGGAAGAGGTGGTTTCCCTGAGGACGTGGGCGTCCACTTCAGTCAGATGGGGCCAAACATTGACTTTAGGGGAAGGTCCAGAGAAGGAGGGCTCAGCTGCTGGGTTTACAGCCTACAAACCAGCTGAACACAGCCAGGTTTTTAGACAACCTGTACCATTATACAGCTTCTTGCTGCTTATCCCCACAGAGCAGGGCAAGGATGCTGGCGTTTCACAGCCCCAGCCTGCCCAGCAGCATTTCCCCAGTTCTGGGGCTGCTGGACTTAACCCTTGTCCAGCAAAACCCACCTTGTCACCCAAACAAGCACAAGAGAAGCTTTATCTCACCGGGCTCAGCTGTCCCTCACGGAGGTGGGTCATTCCCTGCCAAAAGCCTGGCTGAGCACCATCATCTTGCCTAGATAAGTCCAAAGACTCAAGGTTCATGCTGTGCTCACTGCCCTCCAGCAAGGCTCTGAGTAAGCGGGTCTCTGCAGCACCCAGCTCTTGCAGAGCTCTCCTCTCAAGCACCAGCACTTAATCCATCCCAGCTGCAAGCACAGACCATGCTCAGGGCAGCTTATTAATTTGCTCCAGCTGACATGAAGCTTGTTGATGACATTAAGGGTCCCAAGTGAAAATCACTGCATTTAAGGGTATGGGTGGATGCTGGCACATGATCTTGTTAGTGTGGCTTAATCAGTTACTGAACATCAGCTGAATCATGGCAGCTCAGTTCATTTAAATGCAAGATAGGAACAACTGCAGTAATTTGATCACTTGTAATCCTCCACACATTGTCCTAAACATCTTTTGATTCACTTTCCTCCATAAGTAATGTAGTGAAACTGCTGCCAGTTCTTGCAAAGTACTTTGATTTATGCAGATGAGGAGCATAAGTCCAGAGTATACTTCCTCTTTCTGCCTTTTGTCTTTTCTATTTAAGCTTGTAAGATATTCAGAGTCAGAACAGAAGAGGCACTCCTAATCAGATTTGGTCCTCTAAACTATCTTTTTCATAACTGCTTCAGTCCCATAAATTGTTTCTTCTTTGTCTCACCCCAACAGCAGCTGAAGCATCTCTAAACACAGATCTTGTCCATGGAGCTGAGTCTACTCAGATCTTTGCAACTACTCCCATCAGAGCTGCATGACTACAGAGCCAAACTCTTTAACTGTGGTGCAGTATAACCCCACTAGCTCCAGCAGCATTAGTCCTTCTTGTTACTGAACATCATTCATCACAAAGGGGTTGCTAGGGAGGAAGAAGAGCAGGGCTGCTCCAAGAGTGCGGTCAAGCCAAGAGCTGAGGGTGACCACAGCAGGGTCCATCAGCAGTCCTGAAAGAGGCAAAGCAATCTGTCAGGTCCCAGGTCCCCCCAGAGCATCCAGGAGCAGCAGGAGATAGAGACAAATCCACAAGGTAGGTCTGAGAGGTCCATCTACGAGACAGGCTACCTCCAGCATAGGTCCCAGAGCCATCCAGTAGACAAAGCCAGAGACACACACACCTACCGCATAGCTCAGGAAAACTACAAGCCCAGGGACTGAGCTTAAATGGAGCTCCTCAGCCTATAGGCAGAGGGAGAGGGTGGAGACCCCAGGTGAGGCTGACCAGGGTCATTAAGGTCTATTAGTGCACTTAGGGCCCTGCCAGCAGGCTTTCTAGATCAGGTGAATGTTTCTGTAGGTGGGTTTCTTCATACTTGGTGGTCACAGGAGGAGTAAAGAGGTTTTAAAGACAACAGCAACTTCCCAACCCTCTCTATTCCCTTGGACCAAATTCCCATTGTCTTTCACACAACAAACTCATGAAACTCAGAAGGAAAATTCACAATGTTTCTATAAGCAGTTCCTGCCGTTTATAAGGCACAGTCCTGACATCGACAATAGAAACCCTCTGCGTTCCTAAGGCAAGTTGACAGATTTTCATAATCCAAGCCGCCTGAGCTTCCCACTGGCACGGAAACCTATCTGCTCCAGCCCTGGTTCAAGCAATCTGGTTCTGGCCAGGGTGATGCTGAACCTTGGCTCTGTAGGGGTACAAAGACCCTATCAGCCATGTGGGGATGTGTCTGGTACGGGAGCTTTCAGGAAGCTGTGCTCTTCTGATCACGTCAGGCTTGTTTGCTCTGCCTACATCCACCAAGGAATTAAGGAAGCACTAGCCCTCCAAAGTGCCAAAGGCTGGCTGTAACCCTGTGCGGCCTGATGAGGGTTTCTAAGAGACGAAGATGGTGAAACCTGGACTACTGGGATCCCAGGCAGGAATGGCTCTTGGACCACCCCAAACGTCTGAGGTCAGGGCTGAAGAAAAGTGGTCTCCCTTGATCAGTGATAAATGACCTCCCTCGTACACTTTCTGCTCAAGAAGTGCGACAGGACTCCCTGGAAGGAGCTGGGTTTGGCTGGTGGCAACCTTCTGCCCATGCAGCGTCCTCTGCTCTAACCCCACCACGGATGGGGAAATCTGATTTACTTGGTCTTGCATAAAGCAGCACAAATGGCTTTCACCACCCTGTCCAAACACTGCGACCCTTCCTCCAACAGAGGACCAAATTGCTATTTTAATTTTATCTCGGTGCTGCACCCCTGACAGATGGAGGGAATCAGAGCCGAAATTGCTGGTTCCAGCTTTTGCCAGCTAACATAGAAATGCTTATTCCTCCTGGCTTTCCTTCACTCTTCAGACCTCAGTTTATTCATGTTCATAGAAAACCCTTTGCCAAAGGGACTCACGGGGACTACAGAGTAGTTTTATCCAATTACTTTTTAACTACACCTGTGATTCCCGGTGAGGTCTGGACACTGTCAAGGAGAGCAAGGCTGGCTTTGTGTTCATAAATTAAATCATTTGCTGGGAAGCAGCCCAAAGAGCACAGGCTCTTCCCTTTTATGCCCCTGTTCCTCATTCCAGATCAACGTGGACATGACAAGAAAAATGGAAACATTCTGAAAAAAATTTCACCCCTAAATCTGTTTCTGTTGAATCATGTCAAGACCTGATGTTACAAGAAGAGTACAGTAAAACCATTTTTTTTCGATTTAATGAAAAACAGTAAAACTAAAAATGAATAAATAGTCTTCCTAAAGGGAATGAAGGCAAGAAACCTTCAGAAATTCTAACAGAATGGAATAAAAAGTTGATTCTTGCCCAACAAAATGTTTCATTCTGAGAGAGTTTGAGGATGACACTAGGCTCTTTTTCAAACACTGCACCGATAGTGAGGAACTCCAGAAGGGACTGACAAAACTAAATTCGTGGGCAAAAATCCGGCAAATGATCTAAGTGTACAATAACATCAACACACCTAGGAAAAGGTAATCTGAACCATGCCTACACAGTGCTGAAGTCAGAACTGGTAGATACAGCTCAGGGAAGAGTCATCATCGGCAATTCTCTGAAATCATTACCTTAATGTACGGTGGCAGCCAAAAAAGCCAACGGAATTGGGTGTCCCCAGGCAAGTGGCACTGAGGATAACCCACAGGGTGCTGGTTTGCTGCTATATGAGACCTTGATGTGCCCACGTTTGGAGTGTGCGGTTCTGGCCACCGTGTCTCAAGACGTGGAGTTACAGAAGGTCCAGAGAAGGGCAACCAACGCAATCGAGGGCACGGCCAAGCTGCCTTACGTGGAGAGGCTGGAAAGACAATTTCCTCAGGACTGACACATTTTTCAAACTGTTGAAAAACATCTCACATTCTTTGATCAAAACCTAATTCCAGTGACAGCCTCTCTGGGTCCAGGCAATATCACTGCAACTGGGACCTTACCTGAGGAAGAAGGTGCTAATTTAACTTCTTCCACTCTTCTTTTGTTTCTTCTTGCGCAACTGAGAGCGGCTGCTTGGGAGGCGCCAGGCTGGAGTGACACGGATCACGCACTCACTGCACACCCGTGATCGATGTGGGCCAGATCCTCAGCTGGGAGCACTTGGCCAGTTTCGCTTACTTTGCTTGTTTGTTGTGCGCATCACCCTAAAAGGGCACAGTGAGTGTGTGATCTGCTGCTGAATCATACCGGAGCCTTGCAAATCCAAGAGCTGATGAGTCTGTGCTAAGGGTAAGGCCACTGCATCTTATGTCACTTTTGGCAGCAGGGAAAAAGAGGACACAAGGTGCCAAACAGCGTTGCTCCAGTTAGATGCGTTTGCAAAGGGTGCAATGACAACACAAGAGGGCAGGAGAAAATCAGACACACAGATGAAATTTTGGCTCTTCTGAAATTACTAGCAAAAATCTGGTGCCTCTGGTGTGCTGATATCCGACAAGTTGCACCCAAATACCCCATGAGAAAGAACAGGAGACGCCAAAGAGCAGGACACTGGCAGTGGGAAGGAATTACTTGTGTGATGTATACATAGAGAGTACTGCAGAGGAAGGCAAACATCTGCTTTTTCACCAGCTGGAGGGTCACCAGTAGTTTTGCCTCCTCTGGAGATTTCATGGCTTTGAATTAAAAGCAGGGCATGCGTTATAACTCCCCTCCACATGTTCCAGCCTCACCAAAACTGCAGGTCCCCCTGGTCCTTGCTCTTGCAATTCTCCAGCAGCGTTACCCAAAGTTTTACTTTGGAAATTCAGATGCTTCACTTTCTGTGTAAGATTTGTTGGTCCTGCCATAATGCACCACTTTTTTTTTTTTTTTTTTTTTTTTGTAAGGCTCTCCTAAAACTAGAGGATTCCCTGATGCAATGCCATCAGGACACTCTGAGGAGCGGACAGCAGGTCCTGGGGAGGCTAACAGGCTCAGCTCAGTCTCACCACGCTCTCCAATGCAATACGAAACAGTATTATTAATGAGAACAATAATAAAGAAAAGGATAACATCACATCATGGGAATTTGGTGGGCAAGACACAACGGTGTTGATGAAGTCTGCTAGGGAGATGACTGAAAGCAGAAATGGTATTTCAGAGTCTAATTCCCGTACACAAACCCCTACATCCACTTGTGCAATTGAAAAACGCTTTTGAGTAGCTGCAGGCTGGACATGTCCAGATTTACGGCAGATTTAATCTCAAAGTGGTCATGAAATTCCAGCCTGAATCACTGAAACCTACTTACCAGCCTTGTAATTTGGGCAGAAACAACCGAGAGGGGATTTTGGGATGCTTGGGGTCAGCCTCCTGGCATCCACTGAGATTATTGCTGTATAAGATATTAAGCAGACAGACTTGTACCAGAATGGATGTCTCCTTTTTCACTTGTTCCACCTCTATCATTGCATTTAAACCAACGTCGACTGGTGCTTTGTAACCCTGCAAGCTCCAAGTTCATCTGTCCAGTGGGAATGGGAGAGGCCAGTCCTACAGGTTGCCATCTGGCTCCAGTTCTCTGTGGAAGCAAGACAGGTGAAGGCTGGTTATAATTGACCCCAATTCCTCAAATAGCCCCAATTGCCGAGGAGATGGCTAAATAGCAGTCTCCGAATCCGCTCAGAACGGACCCAGGTGTCCTGGTGCCCTATGGCCTGGGACAGAAACCTTTTAGCACCCCTGTCTTCCCTCCAAAGAGCGCTGACAGCATCTTACTTCAGAGAGTATCTGTCAGTCCGAGAAGTTTAAAAGCTCTGGATCAAATTCTTAATTACCCTGGACGGACACAATAGAGGCTGTCAGCGCACAACAACTCATAGGCTGGCATTGTCAAAGGGACCAAAGTGTTAAAATACCACTCGGCTTTGCCAGAGAAAGTTGACTACTGGGGAGGGGGATAGTATTGGTCGGGTTTTTTTCCTTTATAAAAAGGTTAAAAACAGGTCAAACTTCATAAGTGCCATTTCAAAGAAGATCTGGGTGCTGGTAGGAGGCAAAAAGATTTGTCTTGTTTATGAATAATTGTAAATTCTCGTAAATCACAGGGTTCCATGGCAATTCTAGGTGATTACTTTCATCAGAACAACAATTTAAAGAATGAAAATATTTTGTTTATGATATTTTATTTTATTTTGTTTATGATATTAAAGTCTTCATGGGTCATCCCATCCCAGATCATGTGCCATTAAAGGTTAATTTTGATTGTATATAGAAATGAGACACTCCACAAAATCTATGGTTTTGAAAGAAAAGTTTCGGTTGGCACCAGTTTTTTTTGCTTTTAGTCCCACAGAAAATTCACTTTGGGTTAACCCAAAACAAAGGGAAGAAATCCTTGAACTGCCAGAGACTGAAAATATCAGACATTTGCAAAGCTCTAATTATGGGCAGTTTCTCCAGGCTGGCTCATCCTTCTTTGCATCGCATATTCCAGGTCTTTAAACCCAAACCTGTAAAATGCACTTGAATTTAACTTGGAACTGGATTTGTTTCTCAACCCTGTTGACAGTTTTGAGCTGTGACGCCTGTGTCAGTTAAAGGCTATGAATTTTTTACCTCTGTAGTCATGTACATGTAATCACTAGTCTGGTTATCATTACACCGGTGTAAACATACCCCATCCAACATGGCCTGTTCATCTTCCTTTACCAGAATCATTATGGCAGCAGAAAGCATCTCTTGCCACTAGAAATCCGCCCACAGTCAACAGGTCCCACTCTTCAACACTAGTGACAGTGAAATACGTTTCTAGGGTCCTGCACTTTGCTGCTCCTTTCTTTCCACATTTTTGCTGGAGCTGGACCATGCCTCCTGTGACAAGCTTGCTTGCTTGGATGTACACCCAGCAGACCATCCATTGGCCCTCAAGGACCATGGGCTTCAACTTTGGCTTTCTATCCAAGCCTCCAAGCATCAGGGCACATACAGCACAAGGGGAGCAGTCTGTCCCCGTCTCCCCAACCATGCCGTTATCACAGTATGGCCGTGGTACCCAACAGCAGAGAAGCTCTCGCATCCACCCCGTGGTTGCGTGTTGCCACCGGAACTCAACGTGCAACCCCAAATGGCAATTCCTCTTCCCGTTCCCTGGTAAGGCCCCACAGCCCTGCCTGGCGTGGCTTCTTGGGACATCCATCAGCTGGTGTCAGACTCGATGTGTGTCTCAGCCTTGCCCTCTTACCCCTGAGATGATGTCAGGGAGAGGTTGGCCCAGTGGCCAGCCAAAGATCTGTCACTGGCCCTGCCAGAACTAACAACAAAGACAAATGGGCCCATCACAGTAAATGGCTCTTAATGGGCTGCAGGAGGCAATTGGTCGGCCGTGCTGGCTGGGCACCATATGTGAATTCTTCACTAATCACTCCAAATTGGTCCAATTTGTTCGAGAGCTGTGTAGGGACTTGTGCACCAGCAGCCGTAGAGTTTTAACATGAGCAGAGCCCTGCATGGAAATAATTTTGCACTTGTGTGGATGCTTCCTGGGGCTCCAGCAAAAATGGGGAAAAAAAGAAGCAGCAAAGAGGAAGCGGGAGCTTTCAGCTGTACGACTGGGGCTTTTCATCATTTTTCACTTAATGCTCCTTGTCTTGAGGAGGAAAAAAAGACAAGGATCTAAAGAGATTGGATGTGAATGAATGAGGCAGTGAGGTTCCAGGTGATGGCTAATAATAGCCTTGATCTAGCACTGGAAATACACTGTGCTTTACTGCTCCCAGAATGAGACCCTACCCATGAGAGCTCCATGTCAAATGGAGCTGGGGAGGCCGAGGTGAAGGGGGGGTTGTAAAAAAGGAATATTGGGGAAAATGAGCCTTAAGGAAGAACTTCCATGGGCACAAGGATGTCTGTGAGGAGTCGATGCTGGGACAGTGATGCACAGGGAGGATTGTTGCTATATCTTGAAATTGTATTGCAAGTCTGATGCCGTCTCTGAAAGCCCCGGCTCTTGGAGACACTTGATGAGAGGAGAATTTCTCTTTCTGGCATCTCCTAAGCTTGGAGATGAGGCTTATGCACACTGAGAACACACCTAAAAGATGTGGATTTTAGAAAGATCTTGTCATTTTGGGGAGAGAGAAAGGATGTATAGGGTTTTGAACGCCTAATACTGAAATTTGAGAAATTTGGGTTGAAATTCCCATCTGCGTCAGGGCAATGGAGTGCGCCTGGGCCAAGCAGGGAGGCCCCTTCTGTGTCGGTCTGTAAAACAGGGCCATCAAACCCCCTCTGCTCGGCTGATGGAAAGGCGAGGTCGTTCATGTGCACAAGAGAGCCAGCAGCTGGGCTGCCGGGGTCCTGCAGACCTCGGGAAGATGGCTGATACCCACAGCACCCATCTGCCCCAGCCGGGAGATTAAGTCACACCTGCAGTCTGAATGGCACTAGGAAGATAACAACCAGCTTCCTGCACCCTTTATTCAAAAATAAGCTACTTAACCCCCCTTTTAAACCCTGCACTTCTACCCCCTCCCCAGCCCCTCTGTGTCCATCTCAGCAGTCACACCCGCTATTGAAAAGAAGCATTGTTCTGCCCCTACCTTGCCTTCACCTCTCTCCTGTGATCAGATGTTATGGCTCTAATTATCTTGCTCCCTGCCTTCTGGACTATCAAGACATTCAATCAAAGGTCACCTGGGTCATCTTTCATTGGGAAGAAGAGACGTCACCAGGAAGGTAAAGTTTCGGAGCATCCTTTGATGCTAAGCTAGCAGGAATTACAGTCCAGCTCTCCTGGGATATTCACCGCTCCTGGCTGCTCTAAGGCACTGAAAGGTTTCTCTCTTGGTCTATTTTTTTTTTTTTAATCTTTCTTGTTAACTATCAAACCATTGAAGGCTCTGCAAGTCCCACTAGAAACAAGAGCGGTGTAACAGCATAGACGGCCACTGGGCCTCCTGGAAAACAAGCTGTCACCCTTCTGGGTCAAGTACTGGGCAGTGGTATCAGTGCCGTCCCGGCTAACACCTTGTCTCCTTCTGGCTCCTTCTGAGCAAGATGCTGAGTCTTCTATTGATCTATAACCCTTGGCTTTTAAACTCCAGCCACGGCCAGCTCGGGTCTTTTCACCTTGATGGTAGGATCTGCTGTACTCGAAGATCTCCTGGGAGATCACCATTCACGTGCTCCAGAGTCATGCTGCAAAAGCCGTCACAGGCAGCTGCAAGTGAGGTCTTGAAGACTGCGTTGGAGACATCTCTCACCGTGTCTGGCCAGAGCTTATGAGGGAAAAAGGGCTCAAGAGCACCCAAACTGGGAAGCAAATTTTCGTGAGAATTCAGTGCAATGGGAGATGAAAGCTTTGAAAAAACAGGGCACTCATTTAAGGACTCTACAGACCAAAAAGCCTCGTGCTGGGCGCCCAGCAGTGAATGTCTCTGAGCACTCTGCAGCGAGGGTCTCTGCCTCCCTCCTGCCCACCCTTCCTCATCCCACAAACCTGAAACAGGTTAAGAAAGCAGCCAAAGTGCTTTAGCTTCTACAAGCTAAGGAGGAGATATGGTTTCTCCTTGTTTGCATGCTGATGAGACCCACAACAGAGGTGCCCTCAACACTGATATCTCCTGCCTCATTGCATGCAGAAAGATGTAGAGATTTCAGCCCGGCTCCAGCCTGGAGGGCCTCACAATTTGAAGGGAAGGACAGTCTGGCTTTGCTGCATCATCCTTCCCGAGGCCTCCAGGGACCGCAGTCTAAAGAACTTCCCCATCCACGCGGAGTTTGAAGCTGAGGCTCATGGCTGGGGGAGAAATCGCCGCGAGGCCAGCTCCGCTGTGCCCTGCCTGGATTCAGGCTTGCACCATGCACTCTCTGGGACAAGGTCTTTCCTATTTGGTACATTCTTCTTTGCCACTTTGTCTTCCTTTCCTTCCACCCTCATCTTCCTGCTCTTTTGAAATCCACAGCTTTGACGTAGGTGCCAAGGCTTGGCACGTTCTCTATGATGTTTCCCTATATTGTCTCCTTTTCTCTCAGATCAGCTTCTTCCACCTTGAATAGGAGAGAAAAAGAAAGAGCCAAGAGAGAAAAGAAAAAAGAAAACAAAATGTCCTGGAGGGACTTGGTTATGACCCACTAATCTTGCAGAAAAAATGCTCAGACATTAAAGTAACAGAAAACTGGAGAGTTAGTCAACATTTTTTTACCTGGAAAAGCTTTTCTAGATGATGTGTTTCCCTCAATACTGCTATTTTTCTTCAGCAAACACTGATTTCAAGAGAATGCTTGAATTCCGAAAATGGGAAACACTTACTTAAATCTCACTGTATCCGCTCCTGGACACTGCATTTTAAGAGACTACATAAGTGAATCTGAAAAGACAACACAAACAATAAAGAGGATTAAGAAAACACAATATATAAGGAAAGATTTCGTGTGTCTTCACGCCAGAAACTGCCATTTAGCCTTGGGCAAAGAGGCTGAAAACTGCTATTGTTGCAGAGGTGCAAGAAAGTGAAGAATCATGTCCACTGTGCAAAATGGAGTGGACTGACACGGCCCAGCCTTACCAAGAAGGTGCAGAAGTGGTGGGACAAAAAGCAGCCCTGGGTTAGGGGTTCCCAAGAGGACTAGAGGTGGAAGCCAAGATCTGTCCCACCTGAGCTGCCCAGAGAGAAGTGGTCCCCAGGCTTCCTCTAGCATCCAGTGGAGAGGACATGAAGTGGGATGAACCTTGAAGGTGCCCTTTTCCATCCATGGGTGCTAGAAAGAGTCTACAGAAGCTGTGCTCCTAACTCTGTCACCTCCATGAAGAAAATCAAGTAGCAATGAGTCCAGCCTGTGGGACAGAAATCCCGATCCGTGAAAAGGCATTTCCCCTCCTCTTTCCCAATTCCTTGGCTCAGGGGAAGTTTCCACCTGTTTCACAAAAGGGCTGTGAGCCCTCTGGTCCCCTCTGGGCTCAGCTGAGAACCTCTGCAGAGACAGCACTGCTACAGCATCCCAGCCCTGCAGCCGAGGCGCGCTGCAGATGCTCCGCACCAGTCCGTGCACCCTTGTCCCGCGGGGGTCACGCTGGAAATCTCTTTGCAAGAGGGGACACTCGCTCGTGCCCCTTTGCCCATGCAAAGAATACCGGAAAATTTCAAGAAGAGAGGGGTGCTTGGAAAAGAACAAAACCTCTACATTAGTAAGCCTGGAAAGGGAGAAGAGACAGGCTTAATCTGATTGTGTGGGAGAACATAATCACAAGGGACTCAGCGCCGGGGAATCAATACCAACCGTGGCTGCAGGGGCCAGGATTTTGGTGCGGGCTGGCAAAGCTGTTGATTTGTTTAGTTCCTGATGATTTTTGGGAATAGGGGAGCACAGGGAGGATGGGATGGGATCCAGTCAGCAGGGATGGGGGAAGCAAAGGCCGCCTGTGCCTTTAATTTCTGCAGCCCAGGTTTTAGAAATGCAGCTTTGCTTGGAATGCTGCTGAGTGTGTAGCCCTGGGACAACTGCGATCCCTTTGATTTGGCAGACTGGAGCCTCTGCAGGTTGCTTTGTGGGTGTATTTCATAAGAAAACAGAGGAGGCAGCAGTCCTGCCCTGTAACAGCCTCCAGACATTCTGGCCGGGTGCTGCCAAAGCAACAGCCAAGAAAGGCACCGCCTGGAAGAGTGGAGTTTCAAGAAAGCCTTCTCTGGTCGGGATGTTTGCCCAGCTTGCAGAAACCTTGGCTGCATTCTGGTTTCTCCATTCAATGCAGAGGCAGAAAGGTTCCTGCAGGTAATTACATAAATTCTGCCTCCCTGCCCCCTCTCTTCCACCTTCGTTCGCTGCTCAGCAATGCTGGGATGGAGCAGGAACATGCACGTTATGGGAACTGCAGTTGCAATTCAGATTTCCAGGATGGAACCTCAGCTCCACCACGAGGAGTGATGCCGACGGCTGGGTAACACGTAGCACTCAAGGCCCGAGCCCTGGTGTCCATCTCAGCCTGAGAAGCTGTGCAGTAGATCTCCAAAAGTGAAATGCCTGGGAGAACCTTAAATCAAGGCCCTGAGATGGGTAAATACAGAAACTGGGATTTTCTGACTGCATCAGGGCTGCAGAGCAGGATCTCATAGACCTATCTGAGGATGCACGGAGCCCAGCCTAACACCAGAGCGGGATTCTCAGGGTTTTTTGCCTTTTCCTTTGGTCTAGGCCAGGGATCTAGGAAGAAAGCACCATCGGCAGCACAACACTTGCCGTATCGTGTCACATGAGGATGCAAGTTCACGTGTTGTGAACCAGTGCCAGGCAAATTCCCCACACAGCTCCCTCGCTGGTAAGGAGTAACAGCATGCCCTTGGGGTGACTCAGCTTTTCCTCTGAGCCCTTAATCATTGTTGTTCAACAGCATCGCTCGACTAACGCGCATCCTCAATAACCTAAAGAGACGAGTCTGTGCATAAGTGTGTGTCCCAACACGCCCGTGATTCCCTCTTTCACTGAAAAATGTTCAGTGCCGGACACCGCAAAATGGATTGGGCGATAGGGGAGGCAGTGGGTGCTGTTTCGGTTCGGACGCTGAGTGCGATGGGCCACGCCGCCCCGCACGTGTTTCCCGGAGCGGATGAAAGTCTGAGCTCAGCACAGTGCAAATGTAGGTGTCTGTCTCCGGTGAATTGCTATCCAAGTGAATCAGGCTGGAAGTGGAGCTGAAACAAAATAGCATCTGCAAACACCTGAAAAAGCTGGAAAAGTTTGAGGCTAGCTCCAGAATCAAAGGCTTGGCCCAAAATACGTCAACGCTCATGGAAAGACTCCCATGGACTGCCCTGGATTTTCCATTAGGTCTGCAAAGCTCAGGCCTAGCGCTGCATCACTCCAGATGTCTCACAACCCAAGAAGGTTCCTTGGCTCCAAGTCCTGGCTTGCCACCCTCCCCGGCTGGGCCCCTGGCTTGGCAGCCCACGGACCGGGGTGTGCTGCACCGTGCACCTGCTACGTGACACGCGTGTCGCCCCAGGGCCTGATCCTGCAAGGTCCTGAGTTAGCTCAGCCCTTCAGCTAGAGTGGTCAGCGTGAGACTCGGGCATTTCTGCACCTGGAAAAAGTCCTGGGCAGATTCAGCAGGGCTGGAAGAATTGCTGCCAGATGGGAGGCACGCCAGCCAGCGGCCGCTTTCACCGAGAGATGCGAGCACCGGTCACCGTTAGTCATTGCTCTTGCTCGTTCAGGCATCGAAAAGGGCCAAGAAAAGTTTGGGCTGAAACGTGACCAGGGCAAAGAGCAGCCAGCCAGGTCTCGAGAGCTGTGAACTGTCCTGGCTCTGCTCAAATGGGAAAGGATTTGCAGAGCTTCTGCTCACAGGTTGGTGTCACCAAGCTGGCACCGCTCCTGCCAGGTACCTTCCCAGTCTCCATCATGTTAGATCCTCTACCAGAAGTGCATGGTGCTGGAGTTTCACAGCTCTTGAAGGAGGTCAGAGAAACCCTATGGCAGCTACTGCTGCTTGTGTGGAGCTTTTCACGTCAAAACTTATCGCAGCCAGCTATAGGTGAGGCCGTACCAAAGGGAAAAGCTCCGAGCAGCAGCGGTCAAGGCAGTCCTGATGTTCTTCCAGGAGCAGACAGCATGGTCCTCCAGCTCACCGAGCCGTGCTGGTGCCCCAGACCAACCCTCCATGGAGGTTCCCACGGGCCATTTCCACACTGTACAGTGAAATTCCTGATAAGACCTTTTTTCCTGCTTACACGCGGACCCGGGTAAAGCAACGAAGCTTGAAGCTGGAGCCGTCACAGGACTGACTCAAGCATCGCGGCTGCAGCGGTGCCGGCAGTGTGGATGAGGAACAGGATCAGTGGCGGGGTGGGTGAAGGGAGGAGTCAGGGAACGTGTTTTACAAGAGAGTTACACAACCCTGCACCTGGTGCAGAGGCTTCTGGCTCCCCAGTGGGTCCCCCAAGATTTTAATAAGGAGGGGGAAATGTGCACGTTGGTGCCATTGTGAATCTTGCCTTTCCTGGCTAAAATGATCTGTAAATTAGATCCAAGGGGAAAATGTTAAGATAGAGGTGGAGGTAGGTGTCCCATGAGAATAAGAGCAAACATGCAGGGTAGGAGGGGAAACCAGCTGCCCACCAGGCACATGAGAAGGGACCTTCTGGGCCACTACGTGCAGTGTGTAGATATAGCAGGCACCCTGCTGTGTAATCCTTTTCCTAAGTGCTATCATGGGGTTTCGCCCCCTCCTCTACTGACTTGGATGCTGCTCTAGACCTCAGTGCTTGCAGGGTCAGAAACCTCACCGCCAGCCACTGCTGGCCAGCTCATCTCCCTGGCTTTGCGGAGGCTCAGGAAAGGGGCAACGAAGGAGAGAGCCCAATTCACACCCACGTCCAGGGCACCGCAGGCACATCGGCCCTCTGTAAGGAAAACCTCCCGGTGCCACGCCGGCGTGGAAGGACGGCTCTCCTGGCTGCGGCAAGCCAGGCAGTGCCTGGGCAGCTCAAGAAGTCACACCAGCGCCGGTACAACCAGTTTTCCTCACAGCTGAGCCTTTCCTGTGCACCTCGTTCTTCTGGTAACTTCAGCACTTTCTGCCAGGCGGTTTTGGTCATATGACCACTCCGCTTCTGTTTTTGTGTTCCCCAAAAATGCGAATCAGCCCCTCGGAGCCTGCTGCCGCCTGCCACCGGCAAGCCCCCGCTGTGTCCGGGAGGCAGGGACCGCGCTGCCTGCAAAGGGAGGGCTCAGGGCTTTGATGTCGGTCACCCCGTAGCTGGTGACGACTGTCTTGAGGAGGTGCAGTTCCGTGCCGCACCGAAGGGGCTGGGGCTGGAGTGTAACCTGGCTGCGGTCGGTGCTGTGCGGGTTCCCGCAGGCAGCGCGGGTGCTGCCACGTTACCCCGGGCTCCCCTGGCTGCCTGTCGTCACCCGCTGCCTGTCGTCTTCTGCTTTGATTGGGTGCTCTTTTGGATATCTGCGTCGGATTTGCACCGCGCGGAGAGCAACGTGAGCCCACTCCGTGACTGAGGTTTCCTGGTGCTGCCACAACACAAATAATAAATAATAATTATGCTGGGCTCAGAGCAGCTGACATAGGAGTGGCTTGGCTGGAATCACCGTCCTATCCAGCCCGGCGTGGGCCTCACTCATCCCCGTGAACGAGGACGAGAGGGAGGAGGACAGAAGAGGAAATCCACTGCAAACATTCGCCTTCTTCCTCCTGTGTAGGAGGGAGCATACGGAGTGAGAGTCAACGAACCAGCTAATTTTTCTTCTGATACAACGCCAATTGCTGCACTGGAGCTGCTCCTGGGATGAATTTGGCCCAGTGTTTACATGAATTATTATTATTCATTAAGATTATCTTGTGGTTAAAACACGGGAGCGGGAAGTGAGCGATATGTTCCTGGCTCTGCCACCGACTCTGAGCATGGCCCTGGGCAACTCACTTTCCCCCATTACTTTCCGGAAATATATTTTCAAGCGAACAAACACTTGCATTGAAATGAGGGAAAATGACACAGATTATGAACATCTGCATAAATACCTGATCGACATCCAAATCCTACTGAGAAACAACAAAACAATGATCTCAAAGTTTAGCAAGAGCTGCTTTTGTTTCTTTTATTTGCTAATATATTTGTGAATAGGGCTTGGTTTAAATGTTACAGCAATTGCTGGGGGCCTAAATTTTCAACTCATTCATATTCTGTCAGGGAGGCTGTGGAGAAGGAACGGGCACGGATACTCGCAAGCTAGAAATTTTCCCATCCGAAAAGTCAGAGAAATAGGGCTAAAAATACTGAACGGGTGAAGAAGAAAAAGCATTGCAATGAAAAGAGAAGATGCAATGAAAAGATTAGATTCCTCGTTGTGGTCTGGCGATTTCACACCGCTCACGTGGCCCAGTCAGCTCTTGCTGGAGAATCCCACTTTTTTGGGGTAACCTCTCCCAGCCCTGCGCACCCCATCCCGCCAGCGCCCCGCTCCGGCCCCTCCGGCCTGGTGCGACGAACACGGGAGCAGCGCCGTGGCCGCGCTCCCGCCTGGGCAGGGTAAAGGGGGTCCCAGCTGGCTGCTGGATGGGGTTCCCCGTGCAAAGCAGAGCTCAGACCTGGGGTCTGCTCTTTCAGTGGGGGATGAAAGGAGCTTGTTTCTGCCGTGCCAAATCCGACAACTTTCACATCAAATGAAGGGCACGGGTTGCCTTTCAAAGAAGGAAAAAAAAAATCAAACCCAACTATTTTAATTGACTCTCCCTTAGGGGAGGGAGGAGAAATGATGCAATTATATGAGGGAGGTGGGGAGAGGGGTAGGATCATGAACTGGATCCAGTTTTGTGAACCGAATGGTTGAGAATGTCCTCAGACCTCCTACTCCATGGGCTTAACGCGGCCCTAGAAGGGTTCACCCTTTGCAACTTTCCCCATCGTGATTTATGGTGATCCCTCCAAAGGCCCTGTACTGCTTTCAGCATATTTTCTTTCTTAGCCAGGGCATCCTTTAATTATCCTGTTTGTAAATTTGCAATTAATTAATTAGCCTGTGTCTGAAAGGGCTTAGAAAATGTAAGTGTGGCTGAGTATTGTTACTGTCAAGTTCAATTATTATCATTAAATATTTATCTAGCATTGTAACTAGTGGCTGGCATTTTAGAGAGATTAAGGAAGATACTGTTCCTGCCTGGAAGGCCTTGTCATCCAAATTAGACAAAGAGAGAACACGGAGATTGACAAAAGAAAAGGACCGAGATGGAAAGGATTGAGACACCATAAATAAAGATAGTTGTGAGTCATATTGTAAACAAATACCTCTAAGCAGAAGGATAAAGAGAAGCAGGAGTGGAGCAGGGACACCAGTCAGATTAGACCTGTCAAGATGCCGCTTTTCAGTAAATAAGGCAGTGGTGCGAGGACCTGCCCGTGGAAGCTCGGATACCTGACACTGCCTCTTTGCAGGACATTTTTAAATACGGGGCCACACTCAGGGCAGCACGTTCTGCCCTTAACTCCCTGCAGGTAAATGCAGCACCACAAAGCCTCTCCTACCCCTTTGCTCCAGGACACCGGGAAGCAGCAATGCCCCAGCCAGCTCCCACTGGCCCTGGGTCATGGAGCGAGGGGGACATCGAGGCTCTGCAGTGGAAGTGCGTGAGATGCAGAAGGGCACAAGGATTTTTGCTGAACGCTGCCAGACTAGCAGAGAGACTGTTTGGCGCTTTCAGGGAAGGGCATATTTGTCCCCGTGGAGCTAGATTAAAATGCCAGCCCTTCCCTCTCCTCCACACAACTCACCGTTGCCTTCCCTCCTTCCTGGCCTGGCTCCAATCACAGCTGGGATCTCTGGGCAGGAGGAGGGCGGCTCTTCAACCCCAATCAAGCTGGCCAAGCCCTGCAAGCTCGGGGAGGTTTGGTAATGGGAATGCCCACCGAGGGCGGGGTGCATCCCTTCCCCTGCCCACCTGGTTCTTCCAGCAGGGAGGATGCTGTGTACCTGCCGTCCCGCCTGGCCCCGGCGAGCCAGGGCTGCTGCTGAGCGTGGGGAACACTCCCTGGGTGACACGCCGCCTCTGGGACGTCCTCGCCCAATGATGCTGCGGTGAATGAAAAACAAACAAGAATCCCGTGCTCTTTATTGCATGTTACGAGGTGACATGGTTATAAAAATACAGGAGAGCAAATTTGCCAAGAAGGGAATGGGAGTGAGCAACAGAGGAGCTGGTTTCCTCCACGTGTTCGCTCTTCAGCCTTATGCAAATCTCAGTAATATCCATTTCTCTGTCTTTAAAATCTGAAAATAACAGCGCTGCTCCTCTGGGCACTGACTGCTGCTCTGTCTGGGTCTGGGTCTTGCTTCACTTCTCAGTGATACCGCAGAAATCACGCAAGTCTGTTCTGTGCTGTGTGTGCATGCACTCACGGATTCTGTAATCAGTGCTTAAGACCTGATCCAAACAGGGCCCTAGTGACTTATTCCCAAGAGTAAGGGATTTTCCCAGCCTGTTTTCCTGTCTTGGGAGTTTCTACCCATTTGGGACAAAGAGAGCTGGGTGGAAAATAATCTTTGATTTTCTGGTCTTTGCTCCAGATGTCAGTATTAAACTACCTGGAGCGCTGAGAAATTGTACTAAGTGATAAGCAATATTAAGGTAAATTGGGTTGTAATCCTTAATGGTTATCTGGTGCTTTATAGTTCCAAAGAACTAATCAAACATTAATTAATTCTTATAATGGCCATCTAAATATTATCTTCTCTCTGGAGATGGGGAAGGTGACAGGCGAGCCTTGCCCAAGGCTGCAGAGCCCAGCAGAACAGGGTCAGCGCTAGAACCCAAGCACTTCTGCCTTCAGAGCCGGCCTCTGCCCGCGCCGTATCCCCGTTTTGGTCCCTGTCCGCGTCCACAATGCCATGACCTGGATTTCTGAGGCACCTCAGGCTGGAGGAACGGGCATGTCGAAATCCAGGGGAAGCACTGTTTACTGGAAGCCAGCCTCCACACGCATGCCACACGGTCACATGTGGCAGCCTGGGCAGACGTGACGCGTGGTCTACGAGGTCGTTAAAACCCCAGCCTTTGACCAGCTCAGCCAGCCATCAGATGGAAGGAATGCAGGAGGCATCTGGGGCTGAGCAGTGACCGCCAGCGTCCCCAAAGTGGGACGACCCCTCCGGATTTAGGGACAGAAGGGAAAAAAAACCTCAAAATGGGCAAAACAGGCTCACAAAATCTGCTGCCAGCGAGTTCTTGCAGGGCTTCTCCTGCCCCACCACTGCCCACATGAGGATCAGAGGACGGCGTTTCCTTAAATACTTTCTGCGTTCTGGGGGAGATCCAAATCCCAGCAAACCAACAGCCTGGCGAGGCTCCGCGTGTTTGCATCCCACTGCACCGGAGCTGGCCCAGGACTCCAGCGGGCCAAAATATGGGCGAGCTGGCTCCTCGTCGCAAGCTAACTCCTTTCAAGCTCGTGCAGGTCTCTCTCTAGCATGCTACAGTCCCAACAGCGACTACAATATAGACATTCCCGCAGATAGTAAACGTGATTACACAGAACCCGGCTGTGTCTCTGTGGTTTTCTCTCACTACCAGGCTTGTCGACATGGAGCCACTCCGGAAAATTAATTCAAATTAATTAAAAGTATGAATTTAAAGTTGATCAGTTAAAGCCCGTTAAACTCATGATTCAGATTTCAGAATTAAAATGGTTTTAATTTAATCTAGTTCAACACACTCTCAAAGTAAATTAAACTAAACCACATTAAAGCTATTTTAATTCTCAATAAGCATGTTTAATGTGGTTTAATTTATCCACTTTCAAAGTGAATGCAGATTAACCTTCCTGAATGTCCCCAGGTAGACAAACCCTGCTATAGGAAGCAAAGATGCAATTTAAGTCCACCAACAAAACCGATCAAGAGTTTTGATCTGGATTGGGACCAAGCCGTAATTTAATGCTCTCTCCCAGATATGTCCACACTGCAATTCCAGGTCCGACAGCAGCACCGTCCAGTAGCCCAGTAACTGTAATCCAGCCAGCGAGGCTAACGAAGGCTGCAGGCCTCGACGGGATGCACAGGCTGCCAGGGACCCTCGGGTTGTTGGGCTGAGCTGCAGCCCATGCCGCCGTGTCCTCCCGGTGGGTTTTGTCCTTGGGGTACGGGTATCTGCGGTACTCGTCTGGAGCTGCGGCGGTGGTGGAAGCATCCCTGCAGGGACAGCTGAGATGCTGTGATGCCATCTACAGGGGATAATTCAGCTCAGCACAAGGTCCACGGGGCCAGATGCTCCCGCTCGGCGCCCCAGCAGCCGGGGCCAAGCACTCCCAAGGAGCCCAGCGCCCGGTGCGTCGACGCTGAGCTCGCTAGGAAGCTCAGGCCTTTGCTTAAGAAAGGAGCTCTTTGAAAATGCAAAGCCTGGGGGTGATGGATGTTGAGCTCTCCTAGAAATCCACGCCTCAAACTGGTTCAAAGGTATCAGGCAGGCAGCCCTAAACACTTCCAAGAGCAGAAAAGTCTTCTCCTAGGACACTTTTGCAGCATGCTCCATTCCTTCTAAAAACACATCAGTCACTTTATCCCATACGACCCACAGCCGCTCTGCTGAGCCGGGAGCCACGTGAGCGCCAGCTATATTTCTGATGCGAAACCTCTTCTGTGGTTTGCTCTGACATCTGACTCATACGGAATCAGCTCCCGATCCCTACCAGGAAGGTGAGGGACTGAGAGGGCACCATTCCCTCCCCAGATCTCTGCTCAGTCAGAGCCGCTGACACCACGGGGTCCTGCAACTGGAAGCAGCGTGGCTGAGGGCTTGGAAAGCAAAGTCTGGGTTTAGTCCCTTTTTATATTCAGGCTGGGCTTAGTGCCAAGGTGCTTTCTATGCACACGAGATTCACAGTGATTTTGTGCCAGTGTATACTTAACCCCACGCATAAATAATAGCTCTGCATTCAGTAGGTAATGCCATTAATTGCCCTCACATTACCTTTCCCTTTCAGGCTGCACAGGAGAAATCCCAGAAGGGGAACGTCAGCCTCGTGTCAGTGCAGAATTGGAGCTGTCCCCTGAGCTGCACCATTTCTGACCTGCACAGGAGCTCTGCTAAAGTCACAACCTCACAGACGTTACCCAGCTACAGGCTCCTCGCCCGGAGCTGGTTTGCACGGCACGTGGCTGCGTGCTAGCTTGAACTTTGCCTCTGATCAGGTCCCATCCCATATAAACCCTCCTTGCAGGGGCACAGTGAGCCCACACAGATCATGTATTTCTTTGCATACATATATAGTTTCTGCTACACGCATCCCCCTACCCCAGACACGCAGCTTGGGCTTTACGTGACTTTAGGCACCCAGCCCTTCCCTCCCAAGCCTCTCCTTATCCCCGTCCATCCCACAAGGGAGCAGGGAAATTTTCCCCCCGTGGTCTTTTCCCTTGGCTGCTCAGAGATTGCAGCACCGAGTCCCACAGCCGCGCTGTACCTACCATGTCTGCGAAATGGGTTACAGCCCCAAAGCGTGGACCTCTCGGCAGCTGCAAGTCTGCCCACCAGAGCAAGGACAAGAAGGATGGAGGACAGGGAGAAGAGGTAGCCCAGGGTATCTACTTCTCAGGGGCTTAACTGAGGCTGGATTTGTGGGCTGCTGAGTAATTAGGAGAGAAGATCTTTATCAGCTAGGATCTGGGGCTGGCTGGTGGTTCCCGCTGTTGATATTGTGGCAAAGCGGTTAAGGGTGGGTGAGAGGCGAGAGAAAAACAAGGCTGGTTCCTGGAGACACTGCCACTGCTGGAGGGTCCTGTCACCTTCTTGCCAGTCCCCTCGGCTGACCACGAGCCCATGGGTTCCAGCAGCTGGGCAAGGCCCACACCCTTCATGTTTTGGCACCAGGGAAGTGTGTCCTTGCTCCCTCCCAGGAACACACAGCCCCAGGTCCCCCTCCTCCAGACTGGGACAGCAGCATAGCACCGGGATGTGTCACTGACCCGGAGAGATACGCCAACACATAGGTGTCACGGGAGACATCTGGATCAGGACATGCACGCAGAGACACACGGCTCCGAGCAGCACCAAAGACCGTGTGCTACAACCCAGCGAGAGCACGGCAAAGGGGAGAGACGCGTATACAGCACAGAGAGCGAATCTAGCTTTTGCAGTCGAACGTGCTGTTTCCCCATGCATTATGTTAAAAACAGTAGTTTGGCTCCCAGCTTTACTCCTTCCCTTCTCCTGTGAATCGCTCTCTCTAGTCCCCATGGGTGTAAGAGCAGGGGCTACCAGTTCAAGTGATATCCAGGGTCTAATCCAGCACTTCCCAGGGCTCCTCTGCACGCAGGCTCCCCTGCCCAGACCCCGCAGGGGTGGTTTGTTTCTCCCTTTAGCTCACATTCACTCCTGGCCTCCCCAGTCCTCCCTGTGCAACATCATCTGCTCCACTGCCCGCTGTGCCCAAGCACAGACCTGCCCGTGTCAGCCTCCATTTGTGGTGCAGCACCTGCTTTGCTCCTAATGCCGCCCTACTCCCATCTTACCTCCGCTCCTTCCCTCCCCCAGACAGGGCGATACAGCCATGGATGAGGATTTAGGAGAGCCGAGATCTCCTCCCAGCTCCTGTTAGTAGGCGGATGATCGTGATGGAAACGACATGCTGCTTTGTGTCCCCATTTCCCCATCTGCAGAATGGAAATCGTGTGTAAGGGCTGGGCTGCGTTGTTATTCTTCACTCTGGCCCTTTACAGGATGGCGCCCAAACCCCAGCAGTCCTTCAGCCCTCTGCCATACAGGCTTTAATATCACCCAAACCGTTTGCTAAGCTTTGCCATAGTGATTCCCTGTCCCCTCCCAGCCTCAGCAATGCCACTGGCCACGTTGCTCCGTGGACCCCAGCAACCCTTCACCCCGCTCGGAGCCCGTCCAGCTGCTCTGCTGCCTGCTCCAAGCTCTGCAAGCACCTTGCGTCCACAAGCACCTCGCGTCCACCCTGGCCCGGGGGAGCTGACATGCTGCTCTTCATTCCAGCAGGATGAAGAGGCTTGCAAGTTTCCATGGCCTGACCTTGCATCACCATCAGGGAATTTCTCTCGGGCACTTTGCTGGGAGCAGTAAATCAATCCCTGGTGGTAACCTGATACACGTTATATTTCATACCTTTCTATCTACAAGGCCAGCCTGCCCGGCAAGGCGCGCTGCCGATGCGGTCACACAGAAACTACCTTTCTTTTGTGCACAAACCAGCCCTAAACGAGCGCAGGAGCAGCCTGGCACGAAAGGGACTGGTTTTGCACAGCACCGCGCTCCCCCGGGCTCCAGCATGGGCTGGAAGTGCTCTGTCAGCACTTGTGAACCTGGGGCTCGCCTGGAGTTCCAGTAAACTCCACCTTTGAGCCTGGTCTCTCTGGAAATAACGAGGAGAGGATGGCCAGGCTCCCCCCAGACACCAGCTTGGGGCTCGGTATCTCTTTCTCCTTCTGCATGCTCTCCCACCACCCTGATGGAGATGCGGTCTACCTGGGAGGGCTGCGGCAGGGGAGAGGGAGCCCTGGGCTCCCGGCTGGCTCCGCGGAGGAGCCTGCCCCAGCGCTCGCAGGGAGGCGAGAGCCAGATCAGCTGCATTCCAGGGCACGCGATGCCCTGTGAAGTGGGAAGGCCCCGGGCCAGACCGCTCCTAAATCCTGAAGGTGCCAGAGTGGTGTGGGTTGGAAGAACAGGTCGGGGCTGCCGCCCGAACGGGAGCGTGGGGATGGTCTGTTTGTGCGAGGTTGCACAGAACAGCTGGCTCCGCGGTTGGGAAAGAGGGGAGGGTGTGAGGGAGGAGGCGAGGGGAGCAGTGGGACCCCGGGGTACAGGAGCTCCTCCCTCGGATGTCACCTCCGCACCCGGACCGTCCCCTGGCAGTGCAGGGCTGGGATGAACCACGGGGATGCGGGAGGGAGAAGGACGCGTGACGCTGTTTGGCAGAGGACACCCATGCTTTGAGCCACGCGGACGGTGGCTGGGAGGCACGCAGTGACGCCAGCGCAGGGCTAAGCCCAGGCTAGCTGGCCTGGGTGTATTTATTCCGTCTTGGTACCATGCTAACCCACTTATCTGGCTTTGGGATTGAAGTGACTTTGTGTCTGGCAGGCTCGGAGCCTTGGGGAAATGACCATTTAGGCATGAAGTTGCAGAGAAATGGCTTCAGAAAGGCTTGAAGAGGGCAAGTTTGGTACCAGGACTGATCCCGGCCCTGATCCCATTCCCCAGCCCTAAGAGCTGAGCTGCCACGGGGTTTTCTGCAGTCACCTGGCTCCAGGACAAGCAGAGCCCTTCGGCGGTCTCCATGTAGGATGCTCCGATGGACCAAGAGCTGGGGAGGATAAATGGTCCCTCCTCGAGCCTCGGAAGCAGGGTTTAGCTCTGGCTGCACCTTCCCTGCAGCAGGGTTAGTCTCACCCTCCCCACAACCGCAGAGCCCCAGCGGGCCCCACCCCAGCACCCTGCACCCCGGCCCCACGCACTCGCCCGACATATTGCACCACCGCGCCGTCATACCGCCGCACCAGCCCGAGCAGCCGGCATCTCACCGCACCATCGCACATGCGCGCACGCAAATATTTATGGAGAAGACTCACATTTCTTTACCAACAAACTTGAAAGCATTTGCGGGGGGGGGGAAGCCAATAAAATGATACCTTCCAGCCAGCTCACAGTGTCTGGGAGTGATGCTGCTCTTGCTCCCTTCTGGCCTGAGTGGTTAGCCAATTTTTGGGGCCTTGCCAGGGTGTTTCCGTTAGAAGGGGAAACTGATTACATGAGTCAGGTGTTTGGTACAATTCTGGTTATTTACAGAGCTCCCAGAGAGGCAGCTGCCTCTTTCAGACACTCATATCTACTTTTCCAGGTGTGCTATTGCCCTCAAAATACATCTTTCCCTTGCTCCTTCCCTTGCCCAAATGGACACAATCGTCTCTATGCTGTATATTCAAGCATAATGTGAGCAGCCGTGCCATGAGGCTACCAGCTTAAGCCCTGGCACATCCTATTATTTCAGCTGTTAGTGTCTGAAGAGGCAGTTAGTAATTTCTTCCATTATCTTTGAATACAAGATGGCCAGGAGCCCCCTCCACGTTTCTACATAGCAGTCCATGTACGAGATTCATCTGTTTGCTGGCTGAACAAAAAGGAAAAAAGTTCTCTGCTGGAGCATAACCTTCACCTGAAGTTATTTTATTGTCTTTTTCACCTTGAAAAAAACCCAGATTAATTTGAAATCAAAACACTGCTTTGAACCCCCAAAATTTAATTTCATTTCTGATCTTTTTGAAACAAAGCAAACATTTGAACTTCCTCCAGATTTTCCCTCCTGCCTTCTCCAAACTAAACTGCCAAATTCAATCCAAATTCATGAGTAGTTTTGGTCTCTCTTTTGATCATCATGCCCTGAAACATCATTCCTGGTGCATGTGCTTTCACCAAAAAGGCTTTGTTCAGTTCTTGAAAAAACATCTCTGCCTGTTCCGGAGATCACGATGTTACCAACAGCGTCTCCCAGCATAACAGTACTCGGCGCTACGATCTGCTCTGACATACAGCCCACCGCAGAGAGCTGATGTGGACCATCACGCCCAGTGCCTGGAGCCTTCCCCTGTAGCCAGATAACCACAGCACACTCCAGGTATAGCCAACCATTCTGGCCGGCAAACAACAGGGGTCTTATATCTATACATTCAGCCCAAGCAAAACTCAGCAAAGCTAGCTGCTCCGACACCGAGTACTGAAATGGATAAAAGACCCCACAGATTCAGAAAGGCAGCAGATTCTGCACAGCTCGCTAAGGATCCCATGACCCGGGTTGGATTGCCTCTGGAGTACTGAGATCCCAACGCTATCCAGAGCATTGCAGTGGCTCTTACAAAGAAGATCATAGAATCATTTAGGTTGGAAAAGACCCTTAAGATCGTCAAGTCCAACCGCAAACCTAACACTGCCAAGTCCACCACTAAACCGTGTCTTTTAAATCTCAAAACAGTGGCAGTGTGAATCTTCGAGTAGCTGCCACATCTTCTGGAAGCAGCATGATGCCCCACGGGTGTAAAAGCTCTGCTCTGGGTACCACAGGGAAAGCCCCCAACTTTTTAAGTCCTCTCCTCAGCAGGATGCTGAAGTCACTCTTCCAAGGAGCTTCTTTCTTCTCGGAGTATAAAGTCATTGCACTTGCACTGGACACTCTGCCCTGGCTCTGGATGTAGTTGCAGGCTAAATTGCAAGCTGAGTTTGGATGATCTAAACCCATAAGGAAACACATGACACAGGGGTTTTTGGAGAAGTCTGATAACGGGTTTTGATCATGCCTAGCTCTAGACTGAGGTTTCTTCTCTGACGGATTCTCCCCATGCATCCACAGAAGAGACAGAGAAGCACTTAGAGGGAATTTAACAAAGATGCAGAGACAACACTTGGGTGATGTTCCCCAGGACAAACATTCAGGCTTTGGTGTGAAGTAGAGATCCCAAGTATTTTGTGAAGCTTAAGAAGCCCACTGCATTTTAAGATGAGTCAGAAATCAGGAAGATCATACTCAACCTCATCTTCTCTGGGGCTCCAGTGCCTCCTAATGAGCCCTGTGCATTGTTTTCATTCTGGTGTTAAACTTTATCTGTAGCCATGCTTCATTATTATTTATATTAGGATAGCGCCCGGGGGCCTTCACCCAGCTCCAAGCCCCGCTGTGCTGAGCACTGCACAGACATGCTCGCAGAGAGCCCAGCCCTGCAAGGCTTCCAGTCTCACTAGACAAAGGAAATATTATTATCCCCATCACCCCCACTTTGAGGAGCAGCCCAGAAAGACTCGGGGAAGTGCCCAGGGTTACAGAGGGTTTCCACCTCCAGCCTATGTTCTGTTGCCTTGAGCTAAATTCCCAAGTGGCCAAATCTGCCATGTCTTCATTGAGTTGAACGGGTGCCACAAGCTAAAAGGAGGTCCTTTGTCTCCTGCTCCACAATGTGGGGCAGAAAAGAAGGGAACGGCAGGGTTCCTTTTTGTCCAAGCACCACATCCAAAGCCTGCTAAAGTCATAGAATCATAGAATCGTTAAGGTTGGAAAAGACCCTTAAGATCATCGAGTCCAACCGTTAACCTATCACTGCCAAGTCCGCCACTAAACCATGTCCTCAATGACAAAGTCACTCAAAGAATCTTTCCATGAGCTCTGTAATACTGGATCAGGTCTCTTTGATATACCCTGGGTAACCCTCATGCCCGTCACTAACCTCTTCGTGACTCAGTTTCCCCACCACCATGAAGCCGCTGGGCCCATGTGCAAAGCATAAAGCATTGGTTTTGCTGGTGCCGGCACAGGCAGAGGCAGAGCAAGATGAGATCACCCAAGAATGTCCTGGGAAGAAGAGGACTCCTCCGGGATGTCTTCATCCCCAGGAGGAAGGAAGTGGAGGGGGTATAAATCACCACAGCTTCACCATATCAGAAATCAAAATCTCTGCAGCTGATCCAAGCCCAGACTGCCGTGGGCATCCCTATTGCTTTTCCTGTCAGTTCCCTTGTTGTTAGAAAGGCAAGTACAGAACAGCACATGCAAACAACACAATTAGGGTTGTATGTGCTAATAAGGGTTTCGGCACCATGCGGCTTTAATATGCAGTGATCAGAGAATTTTCCCTGGCTCCTCTCCCCAAAGAGTTATTTGCTTAGGCTGCCTTGCTCAGTTGCCTGGGAGCTCTCAGCACCTCGCACTCACTCCAGCAACATCCTCCACCCCAGCAAGGCCACCTATTGAGGTTCTCCCTACCACGTATGCTCCACCAAGCAGGAATGAAAACATTGCTCCAGACGCAGTCTGAACTGCACCCTCTGCCTGGATCCCCTTATCTCGTCTCGGAGTCTGGGAGGTTCGTTTCCCGAAGGGGCTCCCTCCAACATGCCCCCGGACGTGCCAGCAGCTGGCTCTTCGTGTCTGTTGGCACCATCTCTGGCAAGATCTGAACTGGCAGTGGCAAACTGGCATAGCAGGATCATGCACCGGCCATGCTCTTTGTAACAACAATCCTTAGCACATGTGGGTCTGTGCTTTTCATACACCTTACCTTCCTTCACACGTGGAGGCCAGAATGACTTCCAGGTGGGGAAACTGAGAGCCAGAGCAGGGAACAAATATCACAACAGCATTGCCCAGTGGTTACAGCACAGCACTCAGTGTAGGCTTCAGCTTTGCCACTGCCACTTGTGTTGTCCCTGAGTGTGTCACCTCGCTCTTTGCAATTCTTTGGATTCTCAGAGTCGCTTTGAAGCCTGTTGATGAGTGATGCTGTGTTAGAGCTGAGATGGATGCGAGGGACCTTGTCCTGGTCACATCCCATCCCCATGCCTCAGCTGCACTCCAGCCAAATTCTTTGAGACTCAGATCACAAATGGGCACATAATTAAGATGGACTTGGTCCCTCTGGTTGCTGGGAGCAGATCAGCAAAGTCAAAGTAGTTCTCCCCATTTCCAGGCATCACTCATTCCCAGCAGTGAGATGGCTCTGGGCCATGGATGGCAGAGGTGGAAGCTATATTTTCTCAAGGCTTTTGTTAAGAGGATCTCTAAGGAGGCAGAAGAGAAGGGGGTGGAGGCCATTGGACTCCAGAATTAGTGAGCTTCATGGTTGTTTCTGACCAGTTTGGGATTTGGAGCAATTGCCACCAGGGGATTGCTGCTACCACTAAGGCAGAACTAGAGACAGGCCACATGGCAACATGTGTGAGCCCCAGGGCTAGCCCCGGGACAGCCGCAAAGGGTCACAGCACCATCTCTGTCCACCCCGGCAGGAGTGGCTGAGACCCGCTGGTGGTTGCTCTACTACAGCTCAGGGATCTCTGCACCTCCCTGCTCCGCTCAGGAATAAGCAGAAGGATGCTCCACAGAAACCCTTTGGATGCAAAATGTTATATCAGGCTCCCCCCTCACAACAGAGGTGGCACCCGCAGAATCGACCGCCTGCCTTCTGCCAAATAACGTAATGCTCTCCGTTGTCCCCAGGGACCTAATTAGCTGGGCCCAAGCTGGTCTGCAAAGCCCTTGCACCCCGTCAGCTGCGCGCCTCCTCCTTCTGCCACCCACCCACACGCGCAGATGAGGCGGGAGCCAGCTGAATGACACAGCCGCATGGCATCGTGCCCCATGTACTTTTAACCCAGCCAGTCCCTCTCCCTTGGGTGGTTCAAGGTCCGAGCGCACCAAGCAGTGCTGACAAACGGGAACATAACAGGCGCTGCCTTTGGGGCGGCGGAGCAAGGCCAGTTGGGTGCCCCTCCTGAAAGCAAAGTGGGTGATCAAAAACTTCCACCCTCCCAGCTTTTTTTTCCTTGTAATGTTCACGGGAGAGGCTTGTGTCCACGAACAGCCTTTGCTTTCCCCTACGCTGATTCTTGCTGCCGGGACTGCATCACCGCAGCTGGTAGACTCCCAAGGTGTCCTGCAGCCGTTGCACCACACCAACCCGTGGGAGAGGACGGGGACTCGGGGACCTCGAAGCTCCTGCAGGATGAGTACCATGTTATTTCTCACTGAGGACCCTGCTGAGGAATTATTTTAGCCCAGGCAGGATCTCTTGAAGTTTCTCAGACGTGTGGGGAGATGCAAAGGCGCCAAGAGCTGTGTGATCCCCCAGCAAAGCCGCTTGCTCGAGGGCTTCAAGAAAGTCTTTCTGAAGGAAACCTCAAGCTCTGGGAGGCTCTGGCCGCGGTGCCAGTGGGATGCACAGCTCTCCGGAGGAGGGTGCGGCCCACCGAAGAGCTTAGCACGGCACATGAAAGGGGACGCCAGCAAGATCAAGTAAGAGATCTTTGGGAAGTTGCTGAGATTTTCTACCCTAATTCCCTCTAAGCCAAACAAGATCTCCCTCATCTGGCTGAAGTTCCCCCCACCCATCCCTCTGCAAAAATGCTGGGCTCTGCCTTGGCGCAGCTGAACAGAGACATCTTGCGGTGATGAGGAACCCGGCACTGGGGAGGGGAAGGAAAGTCATCCCTTGGGCCCGAGAAGTGCCAACAGACCTGTCGGATGGGGAAGACTCTTACCTCTGGTAGGAAAGGCTGCAGCACTCCACAGGAGATGGCTGCCAGGGATACCCATGGGGTAAACGGTGACAATCAGGATCAGCTCCTGTGAGCTGGGGTTATGGTACCTACAGACCTGCACGCTCTGCCAGCACTAACTGGGTTGCCTGCGAGGCAAGGAAGAACCAGTATCCCAAATTCATAGACAGTGGGAAGGGGGACTGGGAGGTGTTAAGGCACTGAGAAGAGACGTGTCCTACCCAAGCCAGCCAGAACGCCTACAACCAAGCCCAAAGCCGCACTCGTGGTGGTCAGCACCCTCCCCGCAGCACTACCTTTTCCCTGCAGTGACTCATTCCCCAGCAAAATTCCCCTCCTGTGACCCTACACAAACAAACTCTTGCTGCTTTCACAGGGGATGTTCTGCAGCACAGAATTACTGGGTTGTCTGACATGGGTGCGCTGCTGGCCTTTGAGAGCCTGCCTTCACGCAGCTGCCCCGGGACTCGCACCTTTATCTTTGGTGTAACGGGTAATGGCTAATGAACAGGAGGTGAGGCTATGAAATAGGCTTAGCATCCAAAATCTATTAGGACAGCATAAAGGCACCAAGTGCTTCCCCTTTTCCACCCATAGACAAGCTCTCTCTCCATCCTGGTGTGCCAGCAAGACTCAGTAAAATGTTCGCAATTAATTGTAAGAAATACTGAGATGCTAGAACCTAAAAAAATCATTCCCCAACAGCTGGCATTAGACCAGCTCTAATTTTTTTTTGGTCGCACACTGCTGAAACACTTGGCTTTCTTTGCATCCGGTCTCACTGGCATCTCAGTGGCCGGTGCAGCAGCAAACGCAGCCTGCGGCTGGCAGCCTGATCGGGCAGAGCAATGTGTCTTAGCAAAAGCCAGTTGCAATTTTCTAAACTAAAACCTGAAGATCTCCTAATATTCCAGACTTTGAAATTAATAACAAGAGAAGGCATTCCAAACATTTTCCTACAAGCTCCCCTTTTTCTTCCCAATCATCTCACATTACTTATAAGTATTATTGCAATGACCAAAACCCCTTATCAGAATATATATCCCATTGTTCTAACCGCTGTGTAAACACAGATGAAAAGATAAATTATGCTCAGGGGCCTGAGGGCATCTTTAAAGCATCACAATTGTAATTATTATTTAAAAACATGGGAGCGGAACTTCAGCTGCTAATAACCAACAACAGTTGAATTCATCTCCGCGCAGTCATGTGCATTTCCATCTGCTGAGAAGATGAAGCAAAAAACCTCAAAATCTGATTTTCAGTTCAGAATACGGCATTGGAAGTGGGAACATAAATTATGAAATAATACCGACTGATTTTAGTTAAAGCTTGTGTTGTTATGGAAGAACTATTTGCGAAAAGCAACCATTTGATACTTTATAATTAATCGGGAATTACTTCAAAGCCAGATCTACCTTATTTTCCGTGGTTTCCTTTTGCTAAGATCATCCATTATTAAGCTTTCCCAAAGCACTTGAAGTGAACACACATCTCTGACAGCTGGAACTGCTACCCAACGGTAACACCTGCCTGTTGTAATCTCTTTTGGTGCATTTTTCTAGTCACTTTGAAGGTGGAAGTCACACACGCACATGCATGTGCACAGACACCCCCCACGCCTGCTGCATGTAACACGGCAATCGCAGCTCCCGGGGCGCGGTGGCCTCCGTCCCAGCCGGCCAGCCCTGCTCTTTGACTGCTGCCGCCGCTCTCAGGGCTCGGATGCTGCAGCACGCCATGTGCCACAGGCAGTCACGTAGCTTCGGTGATTTGTTCAATGCCTCGTTCGATACGGAGCTGACCTTCCCCGCGCGCAGAAGACCCGGTCCCTCTCCTCTGACACCCGTTTTGCTGCTTTCCCTGCACTCCTGCGCAGAATCGCACACCTCAACTCGTGAGTTTGGCAGTGACCGTGGAAGAAGTTTTTTGGCATTAGTGAAAGATGATGGAAAGCTTGCACAGTCTCTGGATTTGTGGGCAAACTTTTAGTATTTTCATTTTGCCCCATATCTGGACATTTGGTGCCTGGGCCATGCATCAGCCTGCGCCCTGGATAAAGACCCCAAAGTCGAGGGGAGATTCTCACTGGATTGGTAGAGGCAGCAGGTAATATCACATTTTTGGTAAACAACCAGACTCATCAGCTGAGAGCCTTGCACTGAGTCCCGTGCAGTAAAATCAAGAAATCAAGTTCACTTTTGCTTGCTATATAATTGCCTTCAGTCCTGATGATCTCAAAGTGCTTTAGACACATGGGTGTGTGGGGCTGGCAGCTCGCCTGCCCCCAGAGCGTGAAGGAGCTCCGTGACTCTGTCGTGGTTTCACCCCAGCCGGCAGCTCAGCCCCACGCAGCCGCTCGCTCACTCCCCCCCGGTGGGGTGGGGGAGAGAATCAGGAGAGTAAAAGTGTGAAAACTCGTGGGCTGAGATAAAGACAGTTTAATAAGCAAAAGCCACACACACAAACAAAGCAAAACAAGGAATTCATTCCATACTTCTCATCAGCAGGCCATCTCCAGGAAAGCAGGGCTCCGTCACGCGTAACGGTTACTTGGGAAGACAAACTCCATCACTCCGAATGTCCCCCACTTTATTCTTCTTCCCCCAGTTTATATGCTGAGCACGATGCCATATGGTGTGGGACAGCCCTTTGGTCACTGGGGCCAGCTGTCCCAGCCGTGTCCCCTCCCAGCTCCTTGTGCCCCCCCAGCCTCCTCGCTGGTGGGGGGCCGAGAGGCAGAAAAGGCCTTGGCCCTGTGTAAGCACTGCTCAGCAGGAACTAAACCATCCCTGTGTTATCATCAACACTGTTCCCAGCACAAATCCAAACCATAGCCCCAGACTAGCTACTATAAAGAAAATTAACTCTATCCCAGCCAAAACCAGCACAGACTCTCAATCCGAACTGACTTCTGTGTTTTCCTGGGCTGTGAATCTCACGCAAAGACTCGCGCGTGGCTAGCTTCCAGTCCAAGCAGGAAATGCCATGAGATCAGCTTTTCCCATCAAGCTTCGGTCCTTTCCCTCTCGGCTCTGGCAGGAAGCTGAAAAGCCAGGACATTTGGAAGTGCTGGGGAAGCCCACGGAAAGGCTTGTTTAGAAAGGCATGGCAGGCGAAGCAGGCATCCACCCATACTTCTACTTAGGGGTTCTCCTGCCCCACTCTTTCTTTTGAGATTCATTTTCTTCCTTAAAAAAATATAGCTTTTTTCAGACCTGTCTTGTTGCATAGGAGTCAGGCTGATCAGTGAGCATCCTCAGGCTGATCAGTGACCATCCTTGGGGCAGACTGAGCCACTTCCTACGGTCCATCCTCTCTGTCCAGCTCCTGAGAGCCTGTGTCCCTGCTTTGCGACTGACAGCAGCTCCAAAAGAGAGCACAGCCCCTGCTTTCCTCTCTCCTCTCTTTTCCTCTCTCCAACGGAGAAACACCAGGGATGGAGGCCAGGGGAAACACTGGTTTGGTGGAGAGGGGCACGCCGCAAGCACAGGAGGGGCTGCGAGGGAGCAAGTGCGAATAACTCTCACTGAGCAGTACGCAAGCTCTGCTTTGGAGAAGACAGTACCTAATCCTTCTACTGTTCATAAGAAGCAGCCTTCTAACCAGAGAGGAAAGGATTTTTTTATAAACCTCAGACCAAATTACTGCTCCCCAGGCCTAATCAAACACAGTTCCCAAAAGTATTGGCTGGCTGGGGGCTAAGTTTAGGAAGGTGTTTCCTTCCCTGCCTCCACTTTCAAACTAACCAGGATGAGGAGGAGTTCAAAGACCTCAATTGTTTGTGGAACACTTTGAACACAGAAAGGGCCTTGGGCAGGGAGATGGATTGTGGCTGAAGCACAGGCCCAGCAGGCAAGAGACCTTGTCTGCATTCCCTGCTCAGCCACAGAATCAGCATATGACCCCGGAGTGCTGCTCTGTGCCTCAGTTTCCCCACTGAAGAAATCAGGCTGAGGATCTGCCGTGTAGGGCTGGGTAGAGCATCTCGAAGGCTCAGCAAGTCCTTTGGATGAAGAACGCAAACCGTTCTAGTTCAAAGGCTTATTCCTGGCTTCAAACGTGGTGGTGCTGTGTGCAAGGGGCTCTGTACATGCCCAGAGCGAGACAACCCTTCTCTAAAGAGCTCCCCAGCCTAAACAGACAAGAAGGAGAAAGGGGTCCAGGGGGAAGAGATGACTTGCCTGATATACTGAAGGTTATGCACCAGAGGAATGACTTGACTCCAGCAGTCCAAGAAAAACGCCCTAACGATATGCATAAACATTATAAACACATATGATTGCTTCATTGTACACAATTCTCCTCTGGCTGAGGTCTCTGTTAATCAGGGCGCGATAAGGGCAGAGAATTTACCTCCTCCCCATCTACTCATGCTGTTTCCTTTTCATTTATTCAGTGAACAATCCCTTTGAGCAAAGTCTTTATCAGAGCAGCTCACAGCATTCCCTGCCAGGAACAGAGGCACAGAAAACCTGCCTGAGGCTCCAGGGTTTTAGGAATCCCATCTTTGCTCCCTTACGGATGCCAGCAGTCCCTGCCCAGAATGGTGCTGGGGTTGGGAAAAATTCACGTGTAGAAACTGTGAGTCTGAATCTGCCTCAAAGAAGATATCAGTTGTATGCTAGACACATCTCCTCCAAGGCTCTTCGCAGCAAAAGATATTGGTTCGATGTAACCCTCAAGGTCAAAGTGGGTCATGAACTTTTTCAACAGGTGACTCAGAGTCTTCTGCTACTGTGGGAAACGCTGGAGCAATTTTTCAGCTCAAGTGGTGGCAGTTTATGCTTCTAGTGAGTATGATCCCAGTGCAGTTGTCTGCTGATGAAGCCTGCATGCAGGTGTCACCCCAGCAAACTTGCCCATCACCAACCCATCGGCGAGCAGTTCCGCAACATCACGGCAGTCTTGAGGAACAGGGAGACAGGGCTGACGGGAGTTGTGTGATGGGCAAGCGTAAGGAAGAGAGAAAGAAAACCATTCACAATTAAATAACAGACAGAGGCCGTGCATCACTCTAACTTGAAGCAGAAAAGAAAGACTAAGCTCTGGAAAGGGTTAATTCCATCCAGGTATGTTCTTTCAAAGCTGCGTATTATGAGGCACATCCCATCTTAACCGCAGACATCTTCAAATCCTTGATGGAAAGCTCTCCGTGCAAAGTCAGACTTGTTGCAAAGGACCTGCCTGCTCGGAGCAGCTCTGTGTCACCTGTCAATCCTGGAGCCGCCTCCAGGGATGGGAGGCTCGAGTTACGGAGAGGAACACTCTGCTGGGGCTGGCGACAGCTCGCAGCGCAGGAGGCATTGTGCATTCCTCCCCGAGCTAAAAAAGGACGGTTGGGCTTTGATCTCCGGGCTCCGTCTGCACCACAGTGAGACGATGCAGAAGGCCCTTGGGGAGGAGGAGGGGGAGGTGGACTTGACAAGACATTCCCTAAACCAGTCTTCTCTTCAGGTCCTAGAATCAAAGGGGATGAGGGGGCGGGCATGGCACCGAGGATGAAAGCGGAGACGGAGCCTGGCAGAAGGGAAGATACCACAAAGAGCCCATTTGGGCCTCCTTCTAAGGCAGGGAAGGCTCCAGCAACATAGGACCAGATGGCTAAAGAGAATGGGAATGAGCCTGAAGATGTTTCTTCTCTTCCCTGGTTTGAATGCAAGCCAGGGCGGTAGGAAATCAGTGCTGTCCCTTGCTTGGTAGCCATGTGCTTTATGCTTATGGGAGCTGTAAAAACATCGTCGCCAGCAGGCTCCATGGTTAGACCATGATGGGCGTGGAGACTGAACTCAGCTCCTGGCAGCCTTGTGTGAAGCCAAGGAGGGGATGGCCACAGAAAGGAATGCCATTGCAGGGACGTTTTGGCATGCAAAAGTGGTAAACCTGGAGCCACGGCTCTGCCATGGGTGGCTAAGTGATGGAAAGGGTGTCAAAGCACAGGAAAGCCAGGGGACATCATTTCTTGGGAATGCCTGCCTGTTAAGAAATCTACCTTTAGCATCCAGTGAAGACTCAAAGAGATTGGGACGAAACGGGGGGAGATGGGGATTATCAAAGCTTTTAAGATTTGCTGAAATAATGGTTACCTCTATCCCGCTGTCAATGCCCTGTCTCCGCCTGCCCCTTTAATCTGCCTGTCTGGAGGAGCTGGCTGCTTTCCTCTTGGAGCACCTCTCCTTCCACCACCGGGCGCTGCTGAGAAGACCCCATCGAACCCCAGCCCCTTGTCTACTGTACAGTGCGACTGAACAAGTTAAACATCGCTAAAGCCTTTCTCCCTTCCAGATGTCTAAGACTAGGCTGAACCTCAGCTCCCTGCCTCCTTTGGAGCCCCAGAGTTATTGAAATACAGAATCTAGAACTGGCAGAAAAAAATATTTTTCTCCATGCAGAAAACTTGCAAAGCAGAACTTAACCAAAACAGAACAAATTTCAGAAAATTTCATTCTTCCCCCACCTCCACCGCAGTTTTCAGCTACAGACACTTTAATTAGGATGGCCACCTCGGAAGCCTGAAGCTTCCATAGTCCATTTCCCCAAGTCTTTAACTTTTGTCTCACTATTGTATGGACATTTCCCAGGATATCTCACTCCCTGCAGGGTGACGACAGCATCTAGATGAGTTACCTGACGGGAGCCCTACCACGCATAGCATTGAGGATACAAAGGAAGATGCAGTCCCTTCCTCCAAGGAATGGGCGATAGAAAGGCATGCAGTGCATAAACAGCAGTTTGGGGAACTGAGGCAGGGAAAAGCTCGACAACTTGTCTAAAGCTGCACTGAGAACCATAGAAGGAGAGCAGGTTTTCTGAAATCTAGGCCAACACTTTAACCACAGGGTCATCCCTCCTTCTGTAAAGCACTGAACCTTCATTCAACCTTCACAACAGTTCCCATATATTTATATAAATATATATGTACACACCTGAGACATTATTGCTTGGGAATCTTCAGGCCCTGGGCCCTATCCCCACCCTTGGCACTCATTAATCCTCCTTTTTTCCTTCCTCACATTCATAAAGAATCTCCCCTCCAGCAGGGAGGATTGGCCTTGGCTCCCTCCGCAGCCCAGCGCTGCTCCTTCCCTCTGCCCACGGGGCTGCCGAGAACAAAGCACAGCGCTCCCCTTCGCCGGGGACACCGCTGCTCCCGCGCTCCCAGCCCTTACCCCGTCCAAGGCAGAAGCACAGATCCCCTGGGAATTTCTATCCTTGCCACTGTCCCCTCGGGCCATGGGTTCCTGCCCTCAGCCACCAGCAGAACAGAGTCTCTCATGTTGTTGCATAAACAAGGATGGTCTAGGTGCAGGGAACGCCGCATATTTGAGAAGGGAACAGCTGGAGTGATGGAATGGGGCTCCGGGATGTGACTGTGCTTCCTGGCTCCGTCACTGGCTTCCTGCATAGCCTTGAGCAAATTCATTTGCCTTCTTTTTGCTTTGTTTGCTTATCAGTAATACAAGAGAACAGCGTTCCCACATCTCCTGTCCATTCTGGTTTCTCTGTTTAAACTTTCCAGGTTTGGGACCATCCCTCCCTGGTCTCCAGCACTTTGCACAGGAGGGTCCGACTCTGATTTCTGATATCAGACATCCTGATTTTCAGAAAGTTCCTAATTTGGGCAGCAATACGTAGTGCAGAATCCAATGTCAAAGCCACTACAGCCTTTGGGGATTGAGCTGCGGACTTTCCGTGCTAAAATCTGAGCTTCTCTGGTTGGAGGGGGTAAAGCCCAAGCAGTGCAATACACCATCCCCGGGGTTTATCATCCCCCTGATTTGCAAAGAGGCCCTGGGCTACAAGGTATTCATTCCAAGACTGCGCTCGCTCTCTTTCTCCCTCTCTCCTGAGCCTGCACCTACCTGCAAATGCAACTCAGCTAAATTGTAATTGGCAAACGAAAGTGAGCCAACCCCCATATTTCTTTTAATGTTTCCACAGGAACCTGGGTGATGTCTTTCACATCATACGTCGTGGGTGGCAGAGACCTAAATAACCCCCTTCAGCAGTAGAACATGTTCAAGAGGTGCCAGTGTTCCCTCTCTGACTCAAATTCATCTGCAGGATTTATAGCTTCAGACCTGTCAAGCTGCAACCCTAGCAGCCGCTCGTAGGAATCCCTAACCTGGGAAGAGTCTCCCATTACTTCCCTGTGCAGATGCCTCACTGTTTTGCTGTACAAGGTTCATCGTCTCTTCCCTTGTTCAACAAATATCACTTTCTGGAGGGGGTTTTATGCCTCACAAGCAAATGCCTTTAGAGTTTCCAAGCAAATCCTTAAAGGCCTGGCATTCCCATTGCGTCTGCTGGTGCTGATGTGGGATGGGATGCTCAGATTTAAGGAATCAGGTCCCTGATTATGTACCTAATTTTGGAGACGCAAATTTGAGAATTGGGGCCAGCAAATTTTCTAATCAGAGTACCTAATATCAAACACTGAAATCCAGGACTCTGTGGTAGAGAAAAAAACCCAAACACATCGCCTCTAGTATGGCCAGGAATACGTAGTATCCTTAAAAAATTAGCCCTACAGGAACATGTATTTAGAGATCAAGTTGAGAACCTCAAGCCATTTTCTCTCCAAAGACCTGAGTGTTGATTTCTTGGTGTAACAACATCCTTCAGTGCTGGGCAGTCAGGGGACAGACCAGACCTTGCTCCAGATATATTTTCCCACACAATTTAAAAACATTCTTTCACATCTATCAAATTTCCCATGGAAATTTCCTTCACTTTCTGATGGAAAAATTTGTTGACTTCCAAAAGTTTCTGAATTAAAATTTGTGGATTAGAGAGGAAACAGTTCCACAATAAAAGCACACTTTAAAACAACTTTCCTACGGAAAGCTAATTCAGGTGGGAGTTTTCAGACAAATCTTGCTGTACATGCTGATCTGAAGGTGAAGGTCAGCAGGAGATGCCTGGAATACATTAGGTTGTCCAATTTATCAGCTGTTCCAGCCATTTCCTAGGGCATTTCTCCTTCTGTGCCAGTTCAGCTGTGCAATGTCCCACTAACACCACCTCTGTCCGCTCCCCAGCCCCGGGAAGGGCAGCTCTGCGCAGAGCAGCCCGCTGCAGGAAGGCAGCGCGCGCCGCGGTCCCTTCTGTCCCAGGAGCAGGCCCCAGGGACGCCGCAGTTAAGCCCCATTTTCCAGGACTGCACAGTCTGTCTCGGTGCTCCTGGGGACCTCGTCAGCAAGCTCCATATTCACCTTGGGACTGAGCTCCTGGGAGGCTACAGAGACATCTGCAAAGATAATGAACTGAGCAAGTGCTTCAGGGCACCAAAACCAGTCTGTATTGTACAGTCGGGAAGGGCTGAAATGCCTCGCCATTTCAAATGCTTGGCACTACAACTGTTCAATGCATTTTCTTTCTCAATTTATTGTGAACAATTAATGGCAAACAATTAACAATAATATAGAACGCTTGGAGGCAGAGACCAGAGCGCTGGACAGGGACTCAGGACTCTTGTTTCCAGTTCTGTGCATGGGTGTCGATCCTCTTTTACTGATGCTTTGAGATCTACAACCGAAACTGCCTTGAAAGAGCCGGGTTTTAGCAGTATCACCTTCTTACTAGAGGGTGGAGCATGCACCTGATAAGTAGGAACTTTGAGGAGGTTGGACTTCAAACCCAGCTGCCCCCCCAGCCTCCTGTGGTCTGGGCTAAATCCGGGAAACCTGGATCCTGCAAGGCTGAGCTCTGATCCAAAAAAAACCCCACTCACATATGTGCCTGGCTTTAAGTATTGATAGTCTTAATTATTGACTTAAATGAGTATTAAGCACAAGCTTAACTTTAAGTACTTGCTTACAACACTTTTATTGCATGCTTAAATACTTGGCCAAAAGGAGACCCTAAACACATCGCAAAATGATTGCAAACCCCTCTGCTTGCAAGGGGCTGTAAGAAGGAAGCGGGTAGAATACATACAGAGTGCTACGCAGAGGGCATTAACGCTTCTCAGAAAGATGCCCGCGTGTTGTTGCACACCAAAACGCACTTATCTGATCCAGCGTTAACCCTCAGCTGCGTTTTGTATGGGAGCTGGCAAGGAATATTTTTGTGCAAGGAGGGACAAAAAGGGAGATGGAGGTTTCTTCGGGAAGCGGAGTGAGGAGTCAGGGAGATGGAATGCAACTACCTCTGGTGCAAAACAGCCTAGACAGCGGGGCTGAGGTCTCCTATAGCTCCTATAGAATGGGCCATAACGACACCAAGAACTGTCTCACATTTCAACCAAAGCCAGATGACAGAGGCTGCTGCAATAAAGATCCCTGATAACTGACCTAACACGGGCGGGCAAAATTGATCACAGTGAAAATCTTGTTTTCATTTGCGTTACTCCCATTTGCTTCCATGCAAGCAGGATGAGGAGATTCCATTTACGTGACTCCATTTAGTGGCAATTTCAAGCCAAAGGTTTGCAGGATGACTTTGTAAAGAACTATGTTCAAATTCTGGCTGGAGGAAGAATAAAACACTCAGGACAGGGAATTACAATTCTTTATCTCTGAAACCGAATTTACCAAATAGCAAAACTCTCTCTCCATCCGCATGGCATCTTTCCACCGGCTTCTGTGGGCGTACTGCTTGCTGAGCCCTGTTGCACTGGTCCTGGCCATGCTGGAAGGACCGATGTGCCCATTGGTGCTACAGCTGAACTGAAGATGCAGGAATGGACCCAGGAGGCTGAATCACGAGTGACGGCTCAATTTGATCTAAAATAATATTTATTTATATTTTGCACCAGGCAGAAGATGGGTTTGTTTTAGTGAATAGATCTGTACAAACTCAGACCACTGATCAGCCACATTTTTTGCCTCTAAAACATGAAGCCTAGCCTCTAAGTTCTGGACACACCTGGGTGTATGAATCACGTTTAGCAGGCACAGCAGTAAGTAAAGGTGCTCTTTCCTTTTAGTCAAAACCATTTGCATTTTGGAACCAAGATTAGTAGCTGCAGACACTGGAATAAATTGAAAACTGTCTCTGAGATGTCGGACATCCCGAGATGCTGATCACGCGGTAGGAGTGGAAGTGGGGAATTCTTTGGGAACTGACCTCCCTTAACACACGGGCTCTCGGAGACTCTCCTAATTAGAGTAAGAGACTGCAAACAAGACCTTAGCCAAAAGCAGGACTGTCCAACGCACTTGTTAAGACATCATGAGCTGTGCCCCCAAACCATGCATTAGCTTTAAGGATTTATCAAAATATTACTTTTATTCTCTGTATTTGCTTTGTGGCTTTTGAGCTTCTTGGGCTAATGTTTTTTCAGGTTTACTCCACCGTAATGAGGGTTAGTAACATACTTTTCAGTTTTAAATGAAAGTTGAGCTTCCCGAGTCATCACACCACTCCAGAACCTGGCTCCAGAAGAAAATGGCAAATATCATCAGATGTGAGAGTTGGCAACACAATAAAGAACTAAATAACAGGACAGGACCCAGCAACGTCAAGGGGTGTTTTGTCATTAAATTTAATGGAGGTAGGATTTCGCTATGGGTTTCTTGGTCTCCAAAAATAAAGTAGCCTCCCATTGAACTCTGCAAGCCCCCCCAGCTCTCCAGAGACACAAGACTGCCGTGCACCAGCCACTCTGCCACGCTGCCGCACTTCAAAGATGAGTTCATGGAGCGTACGGAGATGAATCAGGCCCAAGCTGAGCACAGAGCATCGGCCACGAGTAACTCCAAGAGCTCTGTCCGGATTAAGTTCCACTTCTTTGGCTCATGCTTGGCTCAGCTCCTGACCAATCCCTGGTCCTACCAGACGCCTTCCCCTGAATCCTAGAAAGCTCCAGTCTCTCTGGGTTTACATATTCCCCAGCCACAGTAGCCTCCTCAGAGTAGGCAGGGTGCTTATTAACTGCAGGGGAATATCGCAATGGGAGGACTAAATTGTAGCCTGCAAGGAGACAGCAATCTATCATTTTGTTTCCCTCAGTCACCAGGAGAGCACTGCTCAGTTCAGATGTGATTTCATGAACTGGACCAGCCCCCCCGTCAATGCCTTCTTGTGCTCCTGACCCGCCACAGTTCCTGCCTCCCCACGTACTGCCAAGGCTATGTCTTAAAGGATTAAAGGGCAAAAACCAGCTCTGCTGTGGGGGTGGGCAGCGCTAAGGAAATGACAAAAAAAACAACTTAAAGTGACTCGCAGACAACCATGAAGCTCTCACTGGGACAAGGACTAAACGTGTTCTACAGGGAGTGGAGGAGGCGCTGGTGGCTGGAGCAGGGGCTGTTGGCCAGGGCTTCTCGGCTCCATTTCCAGCTGTGGGTGGGAGTGTGAGATAGGAAGGGAATTGGGAGTCGGGATGTCGGACTCTGCTCCTGGCTTGAGGGACTTACAGCAAAGGGACCGGTCACCTGGTCCTTGGATCTTGTTCTCAGCTATCACTGTGACTGTCACTTAGTGCTTAGAGATGGGGATAAGGAGTGGAGACTCCTGGGCTGCATTTCTGGCTATCCCACTGCCTCACAACATGACACGGAGCAAATAGCTTCTGCTTCCACTCATCTCTGAAAAGGGAATAATAAAAATGATGCTGTTCTGACTCACAGCTGCAGGACCACAGTTTAAATCACCAATTTTTGCCAAGTGTGTTTGTGCTCACTGGCAGAAAAGCACTAGATAAACACAAGATGTTGAGTAAAGAAACTTTGGTCACCCAGATCCATCCCAAGTCCAAGCTATCCAAAGCTGAGAAGTGTGTGAAGCCAAGGAAGATGTCAGGGGAGTCATACACAACCACGAAAGACCAAAGAACCTTTTTTTTTTCTCATGTCTAGTTCTGCCTTAATCATGATTTATACCAGAGAGCAGCGGGATTTAAAGGATTGGTCAGGTACTCACAGCAGGTATACATGCAATAAAACCGCATGGTAATTAGAAAACAAAGAGCTATAAAAGAATCGTGTTCTTTCACTACTTTCCAGCACATGAAAATGTTTTCCTGCTTCATCACAGATGGGTTCCCCTACCTTCCCTGCTCACACCCTTCTTCCCCTTGAAGTATTCGCTTTATGATCTGGCTTCCGACAAATCTCAAAATCTGAATGTCCAGCCAAGATGAACTTTCTCATTTCTGCAAGTCTGTGTACAGAAACAGCAAATTAAATTTCAACTTGTGCAGTTCCTGCCCCCAGGCCCTGCATGAGAACAGCCCCAAACTGGGCCTGGCCCTGTTTGAAAGGCAAACCTGATGAATTCAGTCCTACCCTGAATGAAGACTCAAACTGGGTGGGTACTGGGCGTATCCCGATTCCTCTGCAGACACTGAGTCTGGCTGTCACACAGACGAAGGATCAATATTGTGAGGACAAGGGGTAACGGGTGCAAGTTACTCCCAGGGAGATACTGATGGGACACGAGAGAGAAATTTTTCACAATGAGAACAGTCAATCATTGGAATAATCTCCCCAGGGAAGGGGTTGACTCCGCTACGCTGAACACGTTTAAGACTCAGCTGGACATGGTGCTGGGCCATCTCACCTAGACTGTGCTAGAAAGGTTGGACCAGATGATCCTTGAGGTCCCTTCCAACCTGGGATTCTGTGATTCTGGGATTCTGTGATATTGGACGGTGATTGGTGCTATGAGATCAGTCGCTTTCCCACCTCCTTTTTCCCCCAGCACCTCTGACCTTGCTTGCTGCTGGCCGTGCCACCTCCTCTCCCAAACTGCCGCTGCACTAGTTGAGCGTCCAGCCAAGCTGAACCTTCCCAATATGCGTATCTGTTTGTAAAAACAGCAAATAAGTACCCTGTACGAACACCCGACTAATCCAGGAGAGGCTCCTGTCAGCCCACATGGGGCACGTGGAGCCCCTAAACTCCGCAGGCAGCCACCAGCGGAAAATGGGTTATTTTACAGTTTCCTTTCCCAGCCCAGTTTTCTCAGCAGGTGCAAGCTACCGATTTCATATGAGCGAGGAAGGCAGGATTAGGCCCGGACAATGGCACTCTTTGCTAATGCGGCTTGCAGAGCGGAGATCCTTCTCATAGCCAGAGGCCCTTTGACTGGTCAGGTGCGATGTTTATTCATCAGTACTACAAATAGAACGGTACAGCCTTGGATCTGCAGTCAGAGATGACAATCCCATGCTGCTGGCATTGCAAAAAAAACAAAGTAAAGACAGTGCCTGCTCTAAATAGCTCTTAATGTCAGGTCATGAATGAAGGGCTTGCCCATCTCATGCCTACAGCAGTCAAGTCCTCCAAAGAAAAGATCCAAATCTGGTTCCCAGGAAGAAAAGGCTTTCTCTGCAGGTGGTAGAACTTCCCTTCTAGGTTAACATGAAACCAGCAGTAAAGGTTCCACATTTCTGAATGAGTTGTGATCGCTAGCAATCCCTTAGAGGCAACAGAAGATCTTTCCACACTTAGCAGGCGTGAGTGCTCTCAGAAATTTCCTCCATCCCCATCCCGCCTCCAAGAGCAGGGTGTGCAACACCTACACAGCCCCCACAGCCTGGGTGCCAACTGCTTTTGCCCAGGTAAGAGGAAAAGGAAGCAGCAGGAGCCTGTAAATGGGCAGGTCGTCACGGAAAGAACCAGGAACCATCCCTTCTCCTCTCTGCCAGCTGGCTCAGCGGCGTGGGTCCTGAAACCATGTTTAAGCCCTGCAATTCAGAGCTGACATCACGGTAGATCAGCTTGATGCTGCACTGGGACTGAGTGACATCAAGCAAATGCATCTAAGCGGTGGCCTTGTTACGAAGCAGCAGGTTCTCTGCCCCCGGTGCTTCCTGCATGCGATCTGAAAATCAGCCCCTGATCTCATGTGTGGGGTTTGCAGCCAAAGCAGCTCAGCAGGCCTGGGCTGGGTCAGTCCCTGGCGGGAGATGCACGGGGAAGAGCGAGGTGCTGCAGGAAGCGCAGAGGGTGATTCAGCAGGTGGGGTTCTCCCCTCTGGGCAGTGTGAAACTCCTGACTCGGTGTGGCTCCCGGGACCTGCTCGCTGATACGGCCCTGTTGGTCTCTGTAGGAAAAGCAGTACCTGATGCGGTGCGTGGGCCGGGTTCCAGCTCAGCAGATGGCATGTAGCAGAGAGCTCTCCTCTATTTTCAGTTTTCGGATCAGGTGTTACTAAACTGTTAGGCAGTGCTACTGCGCAAGCCTCCACCCCAGAAGGGTCTGCATATCAGTGGTGCTGCAAGTATGTTTTGCAACGGAGGAAAAGGATGATTTTGTGGCTCAGTTTCTCAAGCAAGAATCAGAAAATCTGCATCACTTCTCAGCTGTGAGACCCATGGGAAACACGTCCTTCCTGTGTGCTTCAAACCCCACGAGTGGGAACGATCACGCTTTCTTGTCTGTTCTAGGGAGTTCTCAGGTGGGCAACTGTTTCTCGCAGCCTGTGCAATTTTTGTCAGAAGTAATCCCTGCTCTCAGCTTGAGCCCCTACGTGTGAGCATCACACAGGTAAGAGGAACAGAAATGCAAAATGGGATGAGCTAGTATTGCATCATACAAATATTCATAACTGCAATTCTTGCCATAATTAACTTTTATGTTTTAAATCCATTTTGTATCTTATGCTAAGCCAAGAATAATATTTGGAGATGGATTTCTTATGAGGACAAGAAAGGGGACAAAGATGCAGCCTTTGTTATTACCTCCCAAAGTGCAGTGCAAACTCTAGATGGTGGGAAGCGGAGCAGCTGTATAGCCCGACACTTCCCTTGCCCTGAAATCCAGCCCTGGAGATACCCCGCTCTTCCAACCTCACACAAGGGATTTTACAATTATTAAGAGAGTTAAGAGAGTCCTCTCCTTTTTCTAACCTTGCAAAAGCTACTGGCAGGGACAGGGTTAATTATGGGGTGCCTGGGAGCCCTCGCTATCTGCTGCACGGTGAAGTCAAAGAACGTGCAAGGCGATGGAAGCAACCCCATGCGGGTCTGCATGCCTCTGCCGCTGCAGGGTTTGCTCTCGCATGCTCTCACACACACGCGTGTACACACAGACACACATGGAAACCCGGAGCCCGTGCGGCACCGGCTGGGCCCGAGGAGGAGACGGGAACAGGGCGAGGCCCATCTCGCAGCAGATTCTCCTGCAGACCTGCAGGCACCTTTCGAAAACCACAAAACGGTAACCAAATAAACAAGCGGGGCGTCTCCGGCTCACCACACCCCCACGTACCCCTGCGGGCACTCGGCATCCCACGGCTGCCAAGTCGCTGACGGAGCTGGTAAATCAGCGAGGAGCCGCGGAGTGCCAGCGCTGGGAGGGGTGGTGGGTAAGGTGCTTTTGACAGTCAGAGGTAGGAGGGTGGGCTGGGAGGAGAAGATGGCAGGCTGTTTGGTACGGCTCCCTGCTGTCCTAATAGGAGCTGAGCCATCTGTCCTCAGGCGTGTGCATCAAAGGCTGACACATCAGACAGGTGAGTGCTCCGGCTCCCTGCTTGCAGTCTCCCACACACCGCCTCCGCCGTTCCCCCAACAGGTCCCAGCCCTCTCGCGAGCCGCCACGGCCCCAGTGGCAGGGCAGGAGGAGATGCTGGCGGAAAAGCAGGCACAAGAGGATGTGTCAGTCCCCGCTAGATCTTAGAGTTGCACTTCGTGATGCCTGCTAGAGAAAATAGCTCTTCTCACCCCAAAGAAAGCTGTAAGGAATAAGGGTCTGGTGTGACTGCGCTGTAGGCAGGCATTGCTTTGACGTAGGGGGTAATCCCTAGGTGTCACACTTGCTGTTTCACTCTGAGCACACATCCTCAGCGCTTCCCACTCCTTACCAGGCTTCCACGCTCCTTCTACATCCAGTTTGGCTTCATCTTTCCTCCTAAGCCACGAAGAGCAACTGCAGAGCAGTTTGTCTGTGCAGGAACGCCAGCCTGGAGTTTCATTCATTAGTTCAGCCTCTCTTTGTCTCTTGTGACCCTCCTGGAGTCCTCCTAACTTGTTAATGTTTTCTATTTTCCTAATTAGGGCTTTACATTTTCCTAATTATTTGTAAAGGCTTATCTTTGCCCTTTATCAGCATACAAAAGCATGCAAAGAAGGGAAGCTAACCTGAGGCCCAGGTTAAGAGGAAAGATGGAAGTTTCCCTGTTGATTTCAGGGAGTTTGGGATCAGGGGTTTAGTTCAGGCAGGGGAAACAGCACATCTGCCTTTGCACAGAGATGCCGTGGAGCTGGGCACTCAGAGAAAGAACAGAAAAGAGTAATTCTGTTTTAATTACAATGATTTGAGGGCTGTTTGTCATGATGTCAAACAAAAGACAACTTTTTCCAGGGAGGGAGCATGGGGCATCTTTCACCTGCTGCATCAAGCCTGCCTGCCACC